>CM062930.1:24790000-27190000 GCA_031878705.1 Tapirus indicus | reverse complement strand
AGAGTAACTTACTCATTTGAGGTCTCAAAGCTGGTGAGTGATACAACCAGAATTCTACTGCTTATTGCTGATCCAGATGCTTTTTTCATGAACTCTCATTGTGTTAATAATGAATTGTAAAAGTAGAGAAGTCTTCAATATTCAAACATCTTTAGACCATTCTGCTTATTACAGGTTCTAATCTGACTGAGACAAGGACATTCTCATCATAGATAATCTTGGGTGGGGATGATATATTTCTATGAGTGATGGAGTATTCCTGGCTTGTGAGCCAACACTGATAAGTTCAGCAACGTGTCAATGAAATCTTTAGTGCACCACTTTCACTTCTTCTCACCTAAGCCTATGGTGCGAACAATTAAATTGCCATTCACTGTGGCAAGAAGAAAATCAGTGTGGGATATGCGATGTCAGGTGATATGTAGAATGCTGTTTTTCTGTCCTAAATTATCTTCTCATATTTTTTCAGAAGAAGATTCACCAAGTTGATTTTCAGGGCTTTCAATGATAAAATCCCAGTTGTGAATAACCATTTCTTACTTCAGTATGTCCTTCACATGGACTAGGATAATTTTATGTGCCAACCTAACTGAGCCATGGGGTGCGCCGAAGGTTGGTCAAACACTATTCTGAGTGCGTCTGTGTAGGGGTTTTGGATGAGATCAATATTTGAATCAGTAGACTGAGTAAAGTAGATTGCCCTCTCTAATGTGGGAGGTCCTCATTCAATTAGTTGAAGGACTGAAAAGAACAAAAAGCCTGACCCTCCTGAAAGTAAGGGGAACTGCTCTTGCTTAACTGTCTGACCTGGGGCATTGGTCTTTTCCCGCTTTTTGAACTTGAACTGAAACATTGGCTGTTCTTGAGTCTCAAGTCTGCCCACTTTTGGACTGGAACTATACCATTGGCTCTCCTGTGTCTCCAGCATGCTGACTGCAGATCTTAGGAATTCTAAGCCTCCATAATCAGATGAGTCAATTCCTTGTAATAGATATAATAAATATATATGATATATTTGTATCATATATATAATATATAATAATAGTGTATATGCTATACTTATATCATATATATATTCTGTTGATTATGTTTCTTTGGAGAATCTTCACTAATACAGGGGCTCACCATATTCTCTTTTCCTCCTGAATAATTACTCTCCTAGCTTTTTCTCTGCAATTCCCACTGGGGGAGTATAAACATAAAGAATGGTAACACAGTGGAATTGTATTATAGCTAGGCAAGCTCTGGAAAAATTTCCCCCTGAATTCAGATCTCCTATTTGGTCTCACTAATCAATTCAAATCTAGGATGTTCTATAAAGTTGAGTGTATTGCTTTCCTAGGGCTGCCAAAACAAAGTACCACAAACTGAATAGCTTATTTATTGTCTCACAGTTCTGGAAGCTAGAAATAAAGGTGTCATGAGCACCATGCTCTCTCTTGAACCCGTAGAGGAATCCTTTCTTGCCTCTTCCTAGCTTCTGGTGGTGACCAGCAATCCTTGGCATTCCTCGTTTCCAGCTGCATAATACCAATGTCTGTTTTCATCGTCACATAGCATACTTGCTGTGCATCTCTGTCTTTATATGTCTGTTTTCTTATAATAGCCCTGGTCATATTGGATTGGAGGACCACCCTACTCCAGTGTAACCTCATTTTAACTTAACTCTTTATATCTGCAATGACCCTATTTTCAAATAAGGTCACATTCCACGGTATTGGGGATTAGGATTGACACATGAAGCCTCAAGGGGAATTTTTTCAAGAATGGAGAAGAGTTCACTATATTTATAGACTTTGGAATATCAGAATACAGACTTTGGAAAGGATAAAAGAGTAAGTGGCAGTTTTTGTAGTGATTGGAGAAAATTGATGAAGCCAAGTAATCCAGCAGATGAGAAAGCGTAAGATGAATTACACAGATGGACAGAGTAATTTTAAACAAGAAAAGGGGTACGTCATCCTCCAAGATTGCAAAAGAAAATGTACTATAGATGAGAGTGTAGACACATTTGTAAAGTTGGGGTAGAAATTTGAAATAGATCAAATACTGATCGTCTAAGTTTTCTCCAGGACAATTTTCTTCGAATAGTGTAGAGGAAGAGATTTGAAAAGGAGACTTGTGGGAAGATTTTAAGGTTTGAAATAATTTTTGAGGAAGTAGGAAAGAAAACTATTTAAGGGAAATCAAAGATTACTGAGAAGCACCACATCCTCAGGTGAGTTGACAACCATTCATTTATTGTGAGACAAATCTCTGACAGAATTTCTCGAGAAGTGCTCAGGAACTAAGGCATGACAGTATCACAATTCTAAGATTAGCAGGTCATATTATGTACATTTATATTTCCAGCATTTAAAAAATTCCTAGTGTCCAATGACTTTTGTTAGATTTGATGTCAATATAAAGTGGAAATTCAAATTGTGTTTTCACTTGCTTTTTGTCCAACCACTTAAAAATCCCTTCATTCACTTGAAGATTCTCGAAGGAAAATCACTCTTGACATGCCAAGGGCTCTTTCAGTCATTGTTCAGATAACATCCATCATCACCGTGTACGATACCACTTGCTGAACTTTTCCAACTAGATCTCTTCTCTACTCTTGCCTCAGTCTCCTGTTGAGAACGTGCTAATGAGAAAGTATCTTTCAATGTGCCATGAGTGTAAAACAAGATAAGCAAGGGCCTTTTTGCTCAATGAAAGCTCTACCAATTGGCATTGTGATTAATAAAATTCTATCATTAGATCTGTATTTTTAGTCCTTTCTTACAATTCAAATACAGAAGGAAAGGATTACAAGTAAATGTTAACGGGTGTTTGTACCTTTGTTTGCTCATTTATTCGTTTGTTGTTTGTTGTCAGATCTTTTCCCAGGAGCATATGTTTACAATGAAGAAAGGAGGAGAGCGTGGTAATCCAGGCTAACACACCTCTGTATGTGTGGGGAATTGGGAGATGAGTACGAGGTGAATGAGAGCAGAGATAGGATTGGAGGCCCTAGGATTTCGTTTCCATCATAACCGCCAAAGCCTTATTCTGTCACTTCTCCTGACAGCTACATCTCCTCTATTCCCTAGATGGTGACTGCTCAGACAAAGGAAATAATTCAATTTGAGGTTTCAGGAGGATCAATTAAAAGTTTTGTTTGGAGTGTGAATTTGTTTGAAGAAAAGTTGAAGCATGTGAGACTAAATGGAGATGGTGGCAATATGAATATAAAAGGGTATTAGTGCTGTCAGAGCATTTTTAGGCATTGAGAAATATAGATCAGCAGCTTAGGAAGGTGATAAAATTTGGAGACAAATTTGGAAATCATTCACACAGGCATGATAGCTGTCATTCAGGTGGTGGATTCATGTGTTACTTACTCCTGGGATGGGACGAATGTTAAAAATAAAAATGCAGTTTAACATAGTGATTGAGAACTCAGGTCTTGGACCTTGATAGTTTGATGCCAAATTACTGCTTCAGGAATTTCTACTTCACTTTGGGCAAGATACTCAAAATATCTTAGCCTTAGTGGGAACAATGGTAACCTGGAGATAACAATTATTTCAGAGAGCTTCAGTTGAGGATTAAATAGGACAAAGCAAGTATGTATAAATGTTAGCTAATATTATTATTAATGTTATCATTACTACTTTATGTATAAAAGTTAGTAGGCTTGCCTTTCACCAATTGTTGGTTTCCTAAACAACTATCAAGCACAATGTTCTCCATTGAATGCACAGAATACTTGGTAAAAACATAAGGGGAATGCTTAGTGGCTTTTTAAAAATCACTAGTTAGGGTCAGGAAAAAGCACCTGGTGAATGTTAATGTATTTACAGTCTACAGGAAATTCAATTCAATGAAAAAAGGAAATCCAACATCAGTCGGGAACAACTGTCAATCTCCAAAATTGATTTTCATGAGTGTGGAGTGATAATCGTTTACCCAAGTTTCTTAGAGTGAGGGCTTTACAAGGGGGTTGTCTGGTTGTTAAGTCTATTTTAAAAGATATTTCTGTAAACATGCTAAAGTGCTTCCGGTCTCAGACTAGCTCTTGCTGAATGACATGGCGTTGTACAGTGTGAGTGCCTGCAGCTTAAAATGCAGGAAGCCATCGATCATTCTTAAGGACTAAATCATGTGTATTCCTGCTGTCAATTCTGCTAACGCTTTTGTGGAAGCCAAGGCTAGTGCTATGCTAACCCATCAATAATTAGGACCAACTAGGTCAGCTAGGTAGCATCTTGACATAGCAGTAACGTCTGTGCCTGTATATATTTCTTTCCTTCTTTTAAAGCACTGAAGCGCGACTTAGAAAAAAAATGTTTCTAGCATGTATCTGTTTTTTTCTAACTGGTGTTGTTTTAATGTGAGGCAATAAAACATCCACAAAAACAGACTATTTTTGAATAACAAGGATAACCCTGTTGCTTGAGGCATTTAATTCTTGAATCATTTATTAAAATTTGATCGAATACCTTATATTTACAACTTCATTAGTCAGCCTAACAATCTTGGCAATGTACCTACAATATTAGTAGGAAAAGGAGAAATGAACTGGGAACAACAAAAAATTAAAAGGGAAAAAATTTTAGGTGCTTTATCTTTTCAAAAAGAATCCATAGTGACCACTCCATTTTGGAAGGAAAATAGGTTGTTATTAAGGAATGTACAAATCAAATACATGATTAGCAGTTTACATGAATTTTATATAAACTTACATGAATTTTATATATGTGCATTTTATATAAGCAGATAGTAATAGTCTCTCTTTAAAGCCAGAGATGTAAAATAGTAAGGAAACACAAAGTAGATATCCTCACATTTTAAAATAATTTTGAATGCCTACTCTTATTCTCTTCAAAGTCATAAGTTTACCCGGTATTTGTTTAGTTCTTAATTGCATCAAAACCTTTTTCTTCATTTAGCAAGTATCTATACATTTTTGGAAATTTTGGCTTTAACACAGAATTTTTCATACAAAAACATTCATTAAATAAACATAAATGTGAAGTAGTCTCCACATTTTTTATGAGCATACTTGGCCAAATAATCATGTGACTCTTATCCTAAGGAAATGTTTATTAAACTAGATAAAACAGTCAAGTGAATACATTTTTACAACATAGTGTGATGGTATGATAAAGGCATTTACAGGATACTAGGTGAGCACAGAACGGGGGCAGTTAAGTTGTGGAGACTGGCGATAAAAATATGATTAGAATAGAGAATTCGGGTAGGGGAGTAACAGGATATTAAACTGGAGTATTCGGCAGGATCCTGATCCTGAACGGCCTGGAAGGTAAATTAAAGTCCTTGAATTTTGACCAGAAAGAGAAAGGAGGCACTAAAAAATTTTAATCAGAAGTAATATGTGGTCAAATAGGCTCTTTTAGAAAGTTGACTCCCACGTTGATTAGAGGGTAGACAAGAGAATGATGAGATTGGAAGACACGAGGCCAGTTAAGAGATAGTTGCTATAGATAAACAATAAAGTATGAATTTCCCGGCTAATGTGGTAGTTTATAGTGGTAGCAGATTTGTATAGAAGTTGAAATATTTGAAAGATCCTTAAAGTATAAACTCATAAATGCTTGGTGATGTGGGTAGTGAGGAAGAGGGAGAAGATATGAGCAAATCCTAATATTTCCCAAATTAATTCTCCCTTAAGAATAGATAAACACATCGTTGATAAGAATTATTGAATATTTGCTGTATGCACTAGGTATAAATGGAGTTGTAAATAATATTCAATATCTAAATATGTATGCGTTTATATGACTTTTAGTGCCAAAATTATAAATGGTTAAGTACCCTGTATTAGTTTCCTGTGGCTGCTGTAACAAATTACCACAGATGAACCGCAAATACAACAGTGGTTTTATGAGATTATAATGGAGCTGAAAAATTCCTATCAACTAGTGATATTGTAGCCTTTGCAGACCTCAACAAGCTCCTTAAAAAGTTTGGAAATGTGGACCCCAACACTGAAAGATTTTCATTAATAAAGAGGAATGTTCATGGTGGATTATCTGCTTACAAGCAAATCTATGATGAAAAAAAGCAACAAACAAAGCAAATCACCATGGACATATTTCTTTCTGAAAAGAGTGACACCTCCTCAAGAAAGCCTCAGCCAGGTTCTTCAGGAATTATTCCAGAAAAAGGCATTGTTATCATAGGAACTGACAGCTCCATGTGTGTTATTGACCCTGAAGACCTTCCAGTGGGACAAGATGCAGAGGTGGACAACAGTGATATTGATGATCTTGATCCTGTGTAGGCCTAAGCTAATGTTTGCGTTTGTGTCTTCATTTTTAACAAAAAGTTTAAAAAGTAAAAAAACTAAATAAATAAAAGATAGAAAAAGGTATAGAATAAGGATATAAAGAAAGAAAATATTTTTGGACAGCTGTACAATGTGTTTGTGCTTTCAGCAAAATGTTATCACAAAAGTGTCAAAAAGTTAAAGAAATTAAAAAATTTATAACATAAAAAGTTACAGTAAGCTAAGGTTAATTTATTATTGAAGTAGGAAAAATATTTTTTTGTAAATTTCATATAGCCTAAGTGTGCAGTGTTTATAAAGTCTACAGTCACAAACCATAATGTCCTAGGCCTTTACATTTACTCCCCACTCACTTAGTGACTCACCGAAAGCAACTTCCAGTCCTGTAAGCTCCATTCATGGTAAGTGCCCTATACAGGTGTTTCATTTTTAATCTTTTATACCATATTTTTAGTGTAATTTTTCTATGTTTAGATACACAAATACCATTGTGTTACATTTGCCTACAGGATTCAATACAGTAACATGCTGTGCAGGTTTGCAGCCTAGGAGCAATACGTTATACCATTTAGGTTTGTGTAAGTACAGTCTATGATGCATTAGAAATAAATCACCTAGTGGCGAATTTCTCATAAAATGTCCCCATCGTTACGTGACACATGACTGTATATATGAATTCATCAGGCAGAAAGAAAATGATACCACATGAAAATATAGAGCTACAAAAAAAAAAAAAAAAAGAATGAAGAGCCTCTAAGAAAGGTAAATATTTGGGTAAGAGACAAGAAAAACAAGAGTGAATTAATTATAATGTAAGCAGAAATCAGGAAAAAAAAGATAAAAGTAGAGTTTAATGAAAAAACCCTAAAAAACATTAGAGAAAAATTAATAAAACTTAAATCTGGTTCTCTAAATAAATCAACATAACTGATAAATCTGTACTCAGAATGATTGAGAAAAAAGAAGACACAAATTATCCATGTCAGGAACGAAAGAGGTCACCTAACTAAATATTACAGATAATAAGATAATACTAAGGAAATATTATAACAATTTTAAACCAGTAAATTTTGTAGCCAGATAAATTCTTTGAAAGAAGTAAACTGCCAAATGTCACTCAAAAATAAATAAATAATATGAATGGCCTCTATTATGGGCTAAGTTGAGTCATGATCTCCCGCCTCCCAAATTTATATATTGAACCCCTAACCTCTAGTACTTAAGAATGTAACTGTATTTGAAGACAGGGATTTAAAAAGGTAATCATGTTAAAATAAGGCTGTGAGGGTGTGTCTTAATCCAATCTGACTGGTGTCCCTATAAGAAGAGGAAATTTAGACACACACGGAAACACTGGGGCCTTAGACACACAGAGGAAAGACCATGTGAGGGCATAATGAGAAGATGGCCATCTGCAAGCCAAGGAGAGCAGCCTCAGAGGAAACCAAACCTGCCAACACCTTGATCTTGGACTTCCGGCCTCCAGAACTGTGAGAAAATAAATTTCTGTTGTTTAAGCTACCTAGTCTGTGGTATTATGTTATGGCAACCCTAGAAAACTAATACAGCCTCATAAGTATTAAATAAATTGAATTCGTAATTAAATCCTTCTAACCAAAAATACTCCAGGGTCAGTTGGCTTCACTTGTGAATTCTTCTAAATATCTAAAGATTAATTGATACCAACTGGACACAAATTCTTCTGGAAAGCAGAAAAGATGGGAACACTTTGTAATGCATTTTATGAAGTCAGCATTATCCTAATACCAAAACCAGACAAAATAATTCTATAAAGAGAAAATTTCAATCCAATATATTTCATGAATATAAACACAAAAATTCTTAAAAACTTTTTAGGAAATCAAACCTAGAGATACATAAGAGGATACTGTGATAGGCGGAATAATGGTTCCCCAAACACGTCTGCATCCTAATCTCTGGAAACTATGAATATGTTACCTTACATAGTAAAAGAGCCCTTACAGATATGATTAAGTTAAGGGTCTTAAAATGGGGAGACTGTCTTGAATTATCTAGGTGGGCCCAATGTAATCACAAGGAGAGAGAGAAGGTGGAAGAGGGAGACAGAAGAGAGAGGAATATGTGACAGTAATGGTCAGAGAAATGCAAATTGCTGGCTTTGAAGATGGAGGATGGGAGACACAAGCTAAGATATGCAAATGGCCTCTTGAAGCTAGAAGAGGCAAGGAAACAGATTCTCCCTTAAAGCCTCCAGAAAGGAACACAGTTCTGCCCACACTTTGATTTTAGTCCAGTGAGGCCCATGTCAGACTTTTAACCTACAGACTGTAAGATGATAATGAATTTGCATTGTTTAAGCCAGTAGATTTGTGAAATTTGTTCAGAAAAATAATACAGAAATATTCAAGTAGGACGTATGCCAGGAATGCAATGTTGGTTTAATGTATAAAATCAATCAATGTGATTTATCATATTTACCAACTAAAAGCAACAACAGCAGCAACAAAAATATATAATCATCTTAACAGATACAAAGAAAGCATTTGATGAATTCAACACTCCCTCAAAACAAAAGTTCTACGCAAACAAGAAGTACATCTACTAAAGCCTGAGCCCATTGTTATACTTAATAGGAAAATGTTGAATTCTTTAAGATTGGGAAGAAGGCAAGGATGCTCACTCTCACCACTGCTACTTAGCAATGCACTGGATCTTAGCCAGTGAAAAAACATAAGGGAAAAACACAAAATATCATATATTTTTTCGTAGATGACATAATCATCTATGTGGAAAATCCTAGATAATTTGCTTACAGAACTAATAAGCTAATGTAGCAAGGCCAGAGAAAACAAGTTACTATACAAAACTTCATTGGATAACTATATATTGATGATAGACAATTGAAAATTAAAATTTCTAAAAAACAAGGAAACAGCATTGAAAAAACAGTTAAATATTAAAGATAGCCAAAAAATTGGAAGTAAAGAGACATAATCATTGACAGAAAGTCTCGTTTGAAGACGTATATTCTATATTTATAGATTGGAATAGATATTTCAGGAAAAAGAGCCATTTACATATGAAAAGACACCATAAAAGTTAAAAGGCAAGAAATGAATTAAAAATGTTTTTAGTACCTAGACTATGTACAGTTACACACATACACACACATAACTAGATACAAATCAATAGGACAAAAGCAACAAGAAAGCTCAATATAAAGTTGAGAAAATGATACCAACAGGCAATTTGCAGAAAATAAAATTAGACCAATAAACATAGGATAAAATACCTGATACTACTGGTGAATAAGTAATGCAAATGTAAACAAGGTGATACCTTATCATACTCATTAGATGGGTTAAACAAAAAAATATCTGGCACGTATATGAAATAAAAATAACTCAGGAATTGTTCATTCAGAGTCATTATCAATATCTGGTAAATGTTGAAGTTATTTACATTATATATTTTAGCTTTCTACTTTTAGATATAAAACGTAGACCTTAAGGCTCTAGCATGCATATGAAAAAAGAAAAGTCATGTGCACGATTATTCATTGAAGTTTTGGTTTGGTTTTAATAGTGAAAAATTGTAGTAATCTAGATGTTCATCAACAATAAAAAGTATAACTGATGTGCATACTATTAATACATTACTGTACAGTAATTAAAATGAATGAAATAGCAATATGTATATTGATATGGACAAATTTCATAGGTATTAATTTTTATAGGGCCAAAAAGCATGATGAAAAAGAAGATATACAATATGACACTATTTATGTAACCTTGAAAATATTCAAAAGAAAACTCAATATTGTTTATGGCTACATAGATATATAGTAAAAGTACAAAAAATCTTCATCAGAATGAAAACACCTTAGAGGAGAGATGGAGGGAAGTAAAATCAGGAAGGGATAAACAATTAAAAGAGTATAAAAGATCCAAAACAAATAGGGCAAAACGTTACATTGTCCTGAACCTGGGTGGGATTGTAAAAGGAAGTTTATAATATTTTTCTTTACACTTTTCAGTATGTTTGAACGATTTAATGATAAAATAGACCATGTAAAAGAGAAAATGCTACTGTCTTTATCAACTAGCTTAAGGGTTGATTTTTGAAAAACTTTAGTTTACTAATAATGTAATTCATAAAAATTTACAACTAAATTAGACAGCATTGCATGGCAGTTAAACCTATTCTTATCCAAACTATTGTTTTACTATTATATGAAATAGGTCCCACTGAAAGTTGTCCAACTAGAAAATTATAGCCCTTGAGGACAAAGAACTAAATCTGATTATATTAAATTTAAATCACACTTTATGTGCGTAACCTTTTGCTAGCTGCCTATCTCCATTTCCACTGATTTAAGCACTGTCTTCAGATAACAGTTCTGAACTGTCTTTTTAGTCCATAAAGTTGTTTAACCTGCCACGTGAGACAAGGGAGCCTGCTGACACCTGGATGACTTATTGACAATTATTTTACTATCACTTACAAAAAGTCTTCTCTGGATCCATGTCTTTGTCTGACCAAGCTTCTGTTATCTTGATAATTCCCATGCTGAGATGGAAGGACACTGTTAAATTGTGAAAGTACTTTCATCTGAATGTTATCTTCACCATAAAAATAATTCCTGGGAAGTTCCTATTTCTGAAACCAAAAGATAGAGTCCATGTGGAATGTGTATGTTTCTTTACTTACCAAATGAATTAAGGTGAATCAGTTGAGGAATGTGACATTAAGTTTTAACAAAATGTAAGGTTCCTTTACTTATTTCATTTGATACCTAGTGATTCTATTACATTATTTAATAGTTTGGACACCTGGGTTTTAATATTCTCTTTATTTCCATACTCTGGAACTTTTCATCTCTAAGCTGGGGATAATACTATTTACTTGATTTCAGAAAGCTTTGTAGTATTTTGGTATCTCTGATTCTCTCCTAATAGTAATCTTCCTTTTTTAAATGTGAAATGTAAAAGTATTTTCCAGGCATTCATTGAAAAATTTGGGTCTCTTGACTTCATTAGAGAAAAGAAGATTTTGAAACTTAATTGCAATAGGTTTAATAATAGAGAAATCCTAACTAATGTATATTTTTAAATACTTTGAAAACTCATGTTTTATTTCATTCACAAAGACTCATTCCTGGGAAAACATTTTAATCATTTGGGCCTATATTTCAGAGAAGTGCAAATATCTCAATATAAAACACATGAACATAACATTCTATCATAGTGGAGAAAAGCAACTCTAATCCACAAATTCATGAACAAAAAAATGGAGTGGTCTCCCCTTGAAGAAACAGCTATTTGAGGTAGGGTTTTCAGGGTGGCAAAACGTCACAACTTGAGCCAGATGTTTCAATAACCTAGCTTGATTTTGGGTCTTTGTAGTGAAACAAAAATCAGGTAAATTTTTCATGACTTGAGGTTTCATTACAAACTTTGCTGCACCCAATTACTGACAGCTGTTACTCAATCACACATGATGTTATAAATTCATACCTTCTGTTCCACAATCAAAATCAGTACCACAGGAGAGGAAATGAAAGAGAATCTACGTTACATCGAGGCCCTGTTCAACTAGGGCCTCATGCCATTAAATGAATATTAATTTCCCATCAAGTAAAAGCAATATTCAGTAAGTTAACACTCATGAGACAAACCATAATTTGGAAATTATTTATAACTGTAAGCCTTGGAAATGATGAATGATGCCTTTTCCAGTGCCACATAGAAATTAATTGCATTTCTTTTTTTAAACTGCAAATAATGTGAAAAACAATCAATTATATATGGATGATACAGATATACACACATATTACGTATATGTATATGTGTATATACACACTCTGAAGAGAAAGTAATAATCCATCCAACTGAGACAGACAATTCTGAGAGAAAAATAGTCAAATGTGGTAGAGAAACACAGGTAGAAAATGTACTTTTCTTATCTATCTTCTTTCAGAGTCATGCTTTTTAGTGTCCTAGGGATTCTAAGGGTGTTCTTAAGATGCCATCATGGAAATTAGGGTAAATATTGAGAGTACCTATTTATATATTAAGACATCTTATAATATTTCATTGGTTTACGTTACTAAAAACATTTGTAGTTTCGGAGAACTTGATGTGGTAATTTAATTGCCTTTGTGGTATCAAAAAAACACTGATTATGGTCCACCTTTTGGTGTTAATGCCCAGAGTACACATGAAGTCCTGTGCTGGGACTGGAAGCAATAGTCATGTTAAACAATATGCATTCAAATGAATCATTATACTTCAGTGATTAAACTGGCAGTCTTACACTTTTCTAGGCCTATCGCCTTGTCAAGGCATAAGCCAGAGGCCTTCTACCCAATGTTTGAATAAATCCTCTGACTGGAGTCCTAGATGATAACACAGAAATGGTGAATCTCAAGAAGTCTAGGAAGGTACCCCACAGATACCAAGGTGTGGGGATAAGGACTATCCAAAGGAGCCTTCAACACACCAAGGGAACGTTGCTACCTGAAGAAATGTGTCCTTGCTGGAGCAACATAGATTCTGCTGTCTGGAATCTTCACTTTTAGAGAAAGAGCTAATCTAATAGGGAGAGCCATGCTGTTTTCAAACAAAAATGCTTGAAAACATTTTTTCAGTGATCCTCCCAGAATCATTGATGACACTGGCCTGTCTTCAGGAGTTGTATGCTGCTATCACTGTAACTAGTGACAGTCCATGTGGGGACCTCATCTGTCTCCTTATCTGCCCACGCAGTTGAAATCGGCAGTGTACTCTGGCAGGGACAGGAGCCCTGTAGGTAACTCCAAGTCTGATCCCTGATGTTATGAGTAAACCATTGATCATGTCAGACTGATATCCCAGCCCTTCCAAAAACCCTGAAGCTCTAAGCAAAAAGCTAAGTAAAGGCATGACTTGCTTCTTTATGTACTGTATTTGAGATTTACTAGAATATCACTCTACATAAATCAAACTCAAGGCTATTAGTGAAATGTTATTTAAAAATAGAACTATGCTGTAGAATTCTGATCATTTATAGTTTCTGCATATTTACATTAGTTCTGAGTAATCGTTTACTCATGCTTGATCAGCATAATCTCTTTATAAATTACCCAGAACCCCAACAAGTCATTATTAAAGAGGGTTATTATTATTAAAGAGGGTGAACTTCTCTGGTATTTTAATCATGCACAGATATCGAGATATAGAAAAGCAGATAAGCATGTTTTTTATAAAATGGTTTCTGGATAGTGCCCATTAACAATTGGATGTGCTGCATTTTATGCAGATAAAGAGACGTAAGTGTTCTCCAAGGAGCAGTTGTCTTTCCACCTGTCCCCTTCTATCCCTCAGAAATTTCAAGCATCTTGAAATAGTTCTTGTTTCTTCTCATGCATAGTTCCAATAAGATTACTAAAGACCACATCCTATAGGTCTTATGTTTAAAAAGAATAGGTAGATGCAATTGTCATTATGTCATTTATTTTCACAATATTCCAAAAAAAAAAAAATAAGGAACAACAAAGAGGGTGATAATGATTGAGGATGACAAGAATGATGATAACTGCAAGAAGGGTAGGGAGATAGGGAGGAAGAAGAAAAGGGTGATGGTGAAGAAAAAGAAAAGAGGAGCACAACCTATTTATTGATTGGCTATCATGAGCTAGGCTCAAAGCCAAGCATTTATGTCATCTATCAAGTGGCTGCTCTCTGTGTCACTCCCATTGCCATATGCAGTAACCTGCTAGCAATACTAGATAAATACTCATTTAACTGCCTTTTCAGAAGAGAGTATACATCTACTTTATTGAAAATTTTATCCCATAAATAAAAATTTATTTTAGGTTTTTTCATCATATAATATTAAAAGTGTTGACACTAAACTAAACACATTATGAGACCAAAATCTCATCATGTTGTGTAAAAAGGCATTACAATTTAAAGTTAAAAATGAGAATATTATCAATATTACAGCCTGTTGAGTAATGATCTTAATTTTAAAAAAAAATTACTGATATTTAAATTTTAAAAATACTATAGAGCAGGTCATTACAAAGTTTTATGTTTGTTTATATCTGAAGAGTTAGATATACTTATTAGGTATGCATTTAACATGTATTTAAAAAAAGAAATCTGAGATTCCTTTAAGATATCGATTTTTCCAAAGAGCACCTCTTGAAGACAGAGAGGCATTCTCCCCCCTTCAAACAATTCTGGTATGGTATCATTAAAAAGTAAATGGATCTTATGTTCAGAATTTTTATTTCTTGACTTCCATTAAAAAAACTCCAATCATATTGTCCTTCCCTTAGAGTCCACAGAAACACACTTTGGATGTGCTGCCTGGAGATGATGCAAATGCTGTCAAGTTTCCTATCCTGGATTTTATTTCCTTCAGGATGAGAAATGGAAGTACATAATTTGGCAGAGAGAAAAGTGATTATCCTGTTGCCTAAGAGGCAAATGTTTTAGTGATGTGCAAAATAAAAGCACTACAAATTCCAAGTGATAAGTGATGCTGTTCTAAGTGTGGGAGGTAAGAATGTCTGGGGAAGAGGAATTGTTTGTGGAGGATGGGTGGGTCTGGATGAGGGGGAGTTTGTTCCAGAAAACTAAGATGGACAGATGGAGTTAGGCTTTGGAGCACGACTTAGGTTGGAATGTGCATACAGAAAAATCCACTCTTCCTCTATTTTTAATTTTCCTGATTCACCCTCTAACTTTGTTTTCTGTGTGCCTTTTTTTTTCCCTGAGTTTCACTCCTGACCTTTTCTTTGAGTTATGTTTTGTTTTGTTTTATTTTTAACAATTATGCTTTTAATTACTTGATTACATGACTTCTTTTTCAAAATACTGGTACAAACTGAAGTCCCTCCTTTTTATACATTTAGAAATGCTATTGGACTTTAAAAGGTCCAAGTGGCAGAACACTGTAGCCTGTACTAGCTGGGGAGCCTTATCTTGCTCTGGGGCTCACTGAAAGTTGGCAGGGTCAATTTGATAAATGGGTCTGTTCTGAACAGTATATCCAAAGCGGTATGTGTAACCTCTCAAATCCAAAGAGACATACCTAGCATGGAGTTTTCAAATGTAGTGAATTTTTTTTCATGTTGAAGTAACTAACCTACATGTCTGAACTATTGGAACACTAGAAACTTTACACAGAGATCAGGCTCCGGGATTTATCTCCCTATTCATAAATATAACTCGCAAAGTAATTCATGATAACTGGTAATTCTGAGTTGCCAGGCCCTATTGGAATGATAATATTGCTGTAGTGTTTGAAAGATCCATAAGTACAAAACAGGTCCTAGGATCTGTGTTGGTTTGCAGTTGGGGTAAATAGCTGATTAAACTTATACCTCTCTGGTGTGTACTAAGAATAATCATCACCTGTGCCAGCCAATAGGCAATTTAAATGAGAATGTAATATGAATCTCAACCCTTGCATCTTTTAAAGTTTTGACGATGCCATTAATTATTGACTTCCCAAGGAGTATAATAGTGCTTTTAACTTACAATTTTGAAAGGTAGTGTAGATTGCAGAAACTTTTGGTGGTCAAAATTGCTCCACTCCATGAATTGGCAAGGCAACACGGGGATTGTGCCAGTTTTTAAAATGTCTGTTTAGAGAATGTTTTGTTTCTGGACAATATGTAACAAAGACTGGATTTATCCTCCTACCTAAGAGAAACAAATAACAGGACAAAATAAATGAAATAATGCTTTTGAAGATATTGGACATGAGGCAATAGAGGACAGTGACTCTTGAGAGAGAGAAGCCAAATGAGATGAGCCCTAAAATTGCCTAAATTTACTGACTTGAGGGAGTTTCCAGATCACAGAGCAAAGAAACCCAGGTGGAGCTTGACAGAATTCCTGAGTTGAGGAGACAGATCTAATAGGCCAGGGAGAACAAGCTATCTAGAGTTCACAAGACAGAGTATTGAGATAACAGAGCTGCAAAGAGAGAGAACTCTAGAGATCTGTAGAGGAATCCCTTGAGTGTCCATCAAAGTACTGATCAGTGCAAGCATGTGAGAAACTACCAAAGGCTTGGAGATGAATGACCTAAAAGGATTAGAATAGAGTAACTTGAGCTCACCCAGGGCTGGGAATAAACCCTGTTTCCATCAGCCAGTCTGGAAATCCTCATAATTCACTGAACATTTGGTAGTGTATTCAGAAGAATCTTGCCTCGGTAGTGGGAAATAATTAGCCATAGACTGAGCACTGCTCCAGACTCAGCTAACAAATCTTAAATGTAAGACTCAAAAGTCTCAAACTATTTCTCAGTAGAATAAATGTGTCCCAGAACAAAGGTTGAGAGTACAAGATTACAAAAATATTCAGTACCCAACAAGGTAAAATTAACAATGTTTGATGTCCAATAAAAAATTACCAGGCATGCAAACATGCAGGAAAATGCAACCCATAGTGGAGAAAATTAAGTCAATTATGACTGACCAAGATATTAGAATTGGCAGAGAAAGACATTAGAACAGCTATTACAACTGTATTCCACATCTTCCAAAGCTAGAGGAAAAGTTGAATATGTTAAGTAGGGACAGAAAATATATCAAAATATAGCCAAACTTTTAGAGGTGAAAACTACAATGGCTGAGATGAAAAGTGCATTGGATATTATTAACAACAGACTATACATCGCAGAAGAAACAATTAGTGAACTTGAAGACATGGCAATGGAAATTATGCAAAATAAAACACACACAGGGAAAAATATGTAGTTTTAGAAATGAACAGAACATCAGTGAGCTTTGGGACAACTTCAAAAAACCTAATCATAATTGCAACTGTAAGCATAAAGCTTGGCTGAGGTGGAGGAAGGGGAATAGCAGAAAAAATATTTGAAGAAATAATGACATGAAAATTTCCAAATTAAACTATAAACTCACAGTTCTAAAAATCTCAACTAACTCAAAGTACGAGCAAAATATATATAATTTTTTTTATCTAGGTAGCTAATTATTGAATTGGTCCACACCAGTGATCAAGAGAAAAATCTTAAAAGTAGCCAGAGGAAAACACACATTACAGTTAGGAGAACAAAGATAATTTCTTGGTGGAAACAATGCAAGCAATAAAACAGTCAAACAACATCTTTAAAGAACTGAAAAAAAGAAAACCTCTCAGCTTGGAATTCTACACCTACCAAAAATGTCTTTAACAATAAAATCAAAATGAAAAAAAAAGAGGCAAAAAAAGTTTCAAGAATTTGTCACCAGCAGGTCTGAATTACAAGAAATGTTAAAGAAGTTTCTTAGGAAGATGAAAAATTATCTTCTTATTTAAGTTCATTTTAAAGATATTGAATGATTAAAGCAAGTGCAATTACAATGTATTGTGGAAGTTGTTATGAAAAATGTAGAAGTAAATGTATGACAACAGTGCAAGAACCAAGAGGGAAAAAATGGAAGTAAGTTGTTGTAAGATTCTTATACTATATGTGAAAGGGCATAATATTGCATGAACTCAGATGATGAAGTTAAAGACATATAAAATAAACTCTAAAAGAACCACTAAAATAACACAACAGTTATTGTAAATAAGAGAAATATAATGGAACTATGAAAAATATTAAATGAAACTCAATAAAGGCAGTAAAAAAGGGTAAGAAAGGCTGAAGAGAAGGAAAAAAGGAGGAAGAAACAGATGAGATAAACAGAAAATGAACAGGAAAATTTCAGATTTAAGTGTAACCATACAAATATTACATTAAATGTAAATGGGACAAAAATAGCAGATATTGCCAGACTGGATTAAAAAAGCAAGACCCAATTGTATGAGCCTATAAGAAATCTGTGTTAAGTAATAAAACACACATACGTTAAGAGTAAAAGGATAAAAATATTACATGCCATGCTAATATTAATCAAAGGAAAGCTGAGGTGGCTATAATAATATCAGACATAGTACATTTCAGAGCAAAGAATATTACCAGGGATTAAAGAAATTCATTTCATAGTAATAAAGAGATGACATAACATATCTAAATGTTTATGTAACTAGTAATAGAGCTTCAAAATGCATGAAAGTAAAATTGATAGATGTCAAGGAGAAAGAAAAATCTACAAGTACAGTCGGAGATTCTAACATCCTTATCTCAATAATAGAAAAGTAGCTGGAAAATTAGTAAGCAAATAGAGGTCTTAAACAGATTAACTTAATTGACACAATAGAATACTCTAGCCAAGACAGGAAAATATACATTCTTTTTAAATCCTCATGGCAAATTTACAAGATATTCTATATCCTGGGCTATAAAAAAACTCAATAAATTTTAAAGGATTCAAGTTAGATAAAGTATATTTTCTGACCAAAGTAAAATTAGAAATCATTAACAGAAGATCTCTGGAAAATCTTGGATGTTTGGAAACTATATAACACACCTTTAAATACCTTGTTTCAAATCTATTTTAAACCAAACAACAACACGCACACACCAAAATTTGTGGAATATTGCTTATTCAGTACTTAAAGAAACATTTGTAGCACTAAATACAAGTATTATTTTTTTAAAAAAAGGTCTCAGGTTAATGACCACAGCTTCCACCTTAAGAGTCTAGAAAACAAAGAGCAAATGACACCTAATATAAGCAGAAGAAAGGAAATAATAAAGATCAGAATGGAAATCAATACAATAGAAAACAATTTAAAAACAGAGAAATTCCAGTTCCACAGAGTGGAAAATTACTTATAATGTGATGATTCCTTTTGAAAACAAGGAAGTTCTTCAAAGGTGATAGGTGCCCAAGAACATGACATATTTCCCCTACAGTTAGTCTGCTTTGCCTGTTTCTCCATATATAAGCATGAGACAGGCAGGTTAGCATAGGGATCTGGCACTGCAAGAGAATAGGAGGGTCATGCTGGGGGCGGGAAACATTGCTGGGACATTGTTAAGACATAGTTAATATAACATGCTCATGGAAATTTTATGCTGCATTATAGCTTAAGCTGTTATAGCTTAGGTAACTGTAAGTTTCCAGAACATCTTTTGACTGCCTCTTGTGGGACTGAACTGCTTGATTTACAGAAGCTGCGGCCCCGCTGCTCTTCCCCTTGCTGCTGCTACTCTGACTCACCACTGCCTCTGCTTTCACTTCTGCCCTATGCAGAAAGACCCCCCTAGCCAAAAGTGAGCCTATAAAAGATGCATTGGCAAAACTGCTCAGCCCAGCTCCTCCCTTGGAGTGTGCCCGCTCTGTCTATGGAGTGTATCTTTCTAATAAACTCCTTTCTTTTTGTATTGGTCCTTGCTGTTCTGTAAATTCTTTTACAATGTGATATCAAACAACCTGGATCCACAGTACAGTAACAAGTAGGGTTTATTTATTATACTTATATTCTTAATTTAGCTCATAATTGTAGGATATGGGATCATGACAGACATAGAGAAGGATTGGTTATCACCCCGAGATCCTGTATTTTGAGCTGGAGATAATATGTGATTGGACTTTGTGTTGCTTCGCTTTTGAGAAGGTGAGAACATATTTTCAGTTTTCTGAAATTTGAAAGTATTGTGTTATATCAGAGTCTTTCTTTATGGTAAAGAAATAATAAAAGCAAGGGGCATGTAACTATTGGTAATCAAAAGGATGGGCTGTATTGGATACCTGCTGGGTTTTTTTTTTGGCCAGCTAAGTTCTGAACTACCTTTCTATTTAGGGAAAACCCTTTGTTATATGGGTTTTGATGAGTGGGTAGCAGATCATACTTACTCTCTCAGTCCCTGCAGCTGAGCTTTCAGACACATAATTTAGTCTCAGTCAATCATATGTTCCCAATGGGACTTTGATATTTGAGAGTGGTGCAAAGACATAGAAAGATTTAGAATTTATTCACAGTGGCAGAGATGGAGTTCAGATTGTGTTGATCATAACAGGCAGTGTCATCATGAGGTTTTTATGAACATTTAGTAAGTTGGTGTATATAAACTGCTTTGAATAGTTCACAGAGCAGATTCTAGGTAATTGTTTGTTATTAATCAGTGAAAGGCCATTTCAGGCTTTATGAAAATTGGACTTCAGAGCATTTTACTAGCCCAGGAATTCAGAATTAAAATCACTCCTTGCTATAATAATATTCATGCCTTTGTAGTTTAGTTTGCATTTGCTTGGGTGCGAAATGAATATTTTATTAAACTGTATGTTTACATAAGTCAAGTGAATCAAAGTATAACCTCGTCAGTGTAGCTCATTTACTCTCGCAAAGGTCACTGTGTGATCTATCACTTTGGACTTTTTGTAAGTTTGGGGAGAAGACTGGTAAAAATGAACACAGAACTAGTGTGACCCATAGACAATTTCACTCCATTAATCTTCTCATCGGGAAGACAAGGAGAGCTGATGTGTGGTGCTGCCTAAGCACAAAGCCAAATCTGTAAACAGAAGGCTAGCTATCCAGATGTAGCTGATCTGTTCAATTTATTTCACCACATCTAGCCCTGCCCTAATTGGAGACAGTCCTGGAGTATTGTGTAATGCTTCAGGAAGTCCAGTTTGGGGACTGCTATTTGCATAGTATACACCATCTACTGCTTTGCATTTTGTTCTTAGGATTTCTGGAATTTGGTGTACTTCAGTACTGCCAAAGTATGGTCTCAATTAAGATAAATGTATTTTATTCTCTCTCTCTCTGGAAGTATGTGAATGGTAAGAGTTGTTTATTTACTTTTTCTTATATTTATGATAGAAAAGTTAGTATCGTAGTATCATTAGACAACTTAAAAATACTTCTCAATTTTTATACTGTCTAAGAAGTCTTCATTTTATAGATAAAGAACCTGAAACCTAGAAATGGTAATGACTTGTCCAAGATCAGATATATAATAAATGGCAGAAATGGACTAAAACCTGGGTTTTGATGACACAGATAATGTGCTTTTCACAATAGTTACTTGCTAAGCCGCCTCCTAACAGAGGACACTTTGTAGCTGACTAATGCTCATCAGAAGGAGAGTAATTTCAAAAAGTACTCTGATTTCCAATTCCACCTTTGACTCCATTGAGAATAAGAACTGATGTCATTTTACAGAAAAAAAAAAACACTATAGGCAAAGTTCATCAAGTCCCTATACCTCCTCTCTGTCAATGTTAACATGGATATATTATGAAAATGGTCTCCCTGATTAGTGTCCGCAAATTGTTTCCAAGTCACATGATGAAGAGCCTATAATGATTTGGACACTGGGATGAGTCTAGGTATAATGAACATGGACAAATTGCATCCATAGACCTGGAGCCATTGCTTTCCAATAAAGCACAAACCAGAGCCAATTTTTAAATTTTCAAACATCGTATGTTTCATATAATTGTATGACATGCTTTTTTGGTAAATAATCGTTATTTTTTTAAACATATATATATATATATATATATATATATATATATATAAAGCATTGCCATATGCAAGGCAGGATTTACAGGAAGAATATCATTAAATATTGTTCTAAAATTGTATTTTACCACTCTTCACAGTTTAAGGACCTAGTGAGTAATAATTTTATTCTTCTTGACTTTTTTTAGAATTTTGGAATCTTTTACTCATAAATATGTAATTCAGTAATTATGTTCATTATACATCTTCCATCAGTTTCCTGTGACTCAACTTTATGAAATTTCTAAACTTGAGATCATCCTGAAGAAGATTCATAATTTTAATTTTATCAAGACAAACATCCACCTGTTTGTAAGTTTTTCAAAATCTTATTCAAATCTCTTTGCTTAGAACACAAGAAGAGAAGCATAGAGATCTGATGGTTTCCTGATTTTTCCTCCATTTTCTTACCTGTGTCTAAAGGCATAATATACTACAATAACTTATTCTACCCCAATTAAACATAATCATAGCCTAATTTTTTAAAATTATCATGTCAATTATTTGTGCTTGATTTGAATTTGATGATTCCCTTTTTGTTGTTGCATTTGTATTTAATTTTTAAAATTTATTTATTGTGGTAACATTGGTTTATAACATTATGTAAATTTCAGGTGTACATCATTATATTTTTATTTCTCTGTAAGATTACATCATTATCACCACCCAATGACTAATTACAATCCATCACCACACACATGTGCCTAATCACCCCTTTTGCCCTCCTCCCTCCCCTCTTCCCCTCTGGTAACCAGCAATCCCATCAGTGTCTCTGAATTTTTGTTATTTTTATCTTATACTTACGAGTGACGTCATACGGTTTTTGACCTTCTCCCTCTGACTTATTTCTCTTAGCATAATACCTTCAAGGTCCATCCATGTTGTCGCAAATGGCAAGATTTCGTCCTTTATTTTATGACTGAGTAGTGTTCCATTGTGTATATATACCACATCTTCTTTATCCATTTGTCCCTTGATGGGCACCTAGGTTGCTTCCAAGTCTTGGGTATTGTGAATAGTACACATTCGTGTTTTCATGTTCTTTGGATAAATACCCAGCAGTGGGATAGTTGGATCGTATGGTAGTTCTATTCTTAATTTTTTTGAGGAATCTCCATACTGTTTTCCATAGTGGCTGCACCAGTTTGCACTCTTACCAGCAGTGTATGAGAGTTCCCTTCTCTCCACATCCTCTCCTGCACTTATTTCCTGTCTTGTTAATTATAGCCATTCTGACGGGTCTGAGTTGTAGTTTTGATTTGTATCTCCCTGATAATCAGTGATGTTGAGTGTATTTTCAGGTGGCTGTTGGCCATCTGTATATCTTCTTTGGAAAAATGTCTGTTCAGGTCTTTTGCCCATTTTTTAATTGGGTTGTTAGTATTTTTGTTGTTGAGATGTATGAGTTCTTAATATATTTTGGATATAAACCCCTTATCAGATATATGGTTTGCAAATATCTTTTCCCAATTGTTAGGCTGCCTTTTCATTGTGTTGATGGTTTCCTTTCCTGAGCAGAAGTTTTTTAGTTTGATGTATTCCCATTTGTTTATTTTTTCTGATAATTCCTTAATTCTCTCCATTCTCTTCTGCTCTACACCAATTAAGACATCAGAGGCTAAAGAAGTTTTCTTATACCCTTCTCTGAATATTTCATCCACCCCTTTGTTTTAACTGAAACTGGATCTTTCCTGATATCACTATTTTTCTAGAGTGGAGACTGCTTACTGTGTCATATTTCATATATGTCAGGGTTGGGATTTGTAGTCAAGTATCCTTCATGGTCTCCAAACCTCTCCCAGTCCATTACTCTCCTTCTCTTCAGTAAAATTCCATTCTCATTTGAATATTTTTTATCTCATTATATCTCTAAATGCTTATTTCACTTTTTTTCTCTCACTTTGTATGTTCTTCACTGCAACTGCCTTCATGCTGTCCCATCTCCCTTTTCTACTACATCCAGTTGACAACAACAGCAACTGCAGCAAAACAGATCTGGATAAATCTTTCTCTGCCTTCTCTGAATGTACACCATGGCTATTGAATGCTGGTCTGAAAGTTAATCAATAATCTCACGCACACACACACATTTATAACTCCGCAACTTATGCTTCTCTCAATAAAAAACTTTGCTTTCTCTCATCAGCTTTCTCTCCCATTCTCCAGAATGAATTTCATATCTTCTTTCTTCTCCAACTTCTATTCCACAACCTATATCCCTCTCTTTTCTTCACAGATAACATAGAACCTTTGCTGAGGTCACAAAGACTTTGGAAGTCATTATGGGATCTCCCTCAACTTCCTTCTACTTATAAATTATTTGTACCCATTCTCATCAATTCCTGTAAGGTCATGCTACAGTAAAAACATAAACATAGCCAATTACATCAAACTATTACTCAATGTGGTTGTCAGAGTTTGAAGATTTTTCTCTCATTAGCCCCTCACATTAAACTTATGATTTATTATTATTCTAATTTTACTTTTGAGGAAACTGAGGTACAGAAAAATTAAGCAACTGATTCACGTCACTCAGCTAAAGAGTTCTTAGACCAGGATTGCACCCAAACTGTCTTGAACCAGAGTAAACACCACACTGACTCTTCCTGGCTAAGACTAATTTTTCTATCTCTACTCTCTATCTGATATTTCCTGCCTCTTCATGGATTTTATCTTTATAAAGATATGTTGATATCTTGATGTTATTTTTATTCCATGATATCTCAGGATTCAATTCCTTTAACAAGCATAAATTTGTTATCCATGCTCTAATGATGAACATCTTAAATAATAATAAAGTCCCATGATATCAATTTATTTTTACCTGTAGAAAAGGCATAATTTAGTTAAAACTTAAATATCTTTCTCTTGGTAAGTATAAAAAGACACTAGTAACCTGCAATATCTGCTATAGTGACTAGATATTATTTGAGACCGGAATCTAGATCTCTTGATTTTTAAGGCAATTTTTCACAACTTAAGGTAATTTTTCACAATCTTTTAAAACATATTTAAAATTTTTGCATTTATACGTGCATAAATAAATTTTAAGCTACAAAATTAATGTATAAAGACATTATTCTTTCAAAAAGAGAACATTATAGCTCAGATTAAAGTCCTTTTGACCAACACTCCTAATCTCAACTTCTTTTCTGCCCTCACCTTGGGCAGCCATTGTTAAAAGGTATTTATGCTTCTATATGATTTTTCTAAGCATTTCTATACATATAACTTTATTCAAAAGTGTATGTTGAGCTATTTTATTAAACTTAAAGATTATAAACTCTATGTATTACTATTTCATTTGCTGTTTTTATGAAACAATATTCTAACATCAATGGATGTAATTAACTATTCAGCTTCAGTAAAGCATTATATAAAATGGATTTTTAATGGCTATTTTCATTCTGATATAATTTTAGATTATCCAGTTTTTCAGTACTATAAATAGTATTTCACAAACATTATCATTATACATGATTTAATTACCTTTGTGATTAATCAGAGAAGGAGGTAATTGTTTTAGAAATTTAATCTTTGGAAGTTGCTAGAAAAAATATTTAACAGATTTTCAAATTTATGTGACATTAATGTGGTTATGTTTTATACAAGGGTTAACAAATGACTAATAACTTCCTGTCTTATAATTCTGTAACTATTTTTTGTTGAATGAATAAACTTCAAAAAATAGTAGCTCCATCTTTTATCAGAACCCAATAAGAGTGCTGAATAAGAGATTCCACAAACTACCAAATATAGTACTTTTCAAATAGTTGTTTTTAAAAGAAGAAATAAAAAAAATTATGAGATAACCAACATATCAAACTTATGAGATACAGCAAAAGCCATTCTAACAGGAAAGTTTATAGTTATAAAAACTACATTAAGAAAAAAGAAAGATCGCAAATAAACAACCAATACTAAACCTTAAAGAAATTTTAAAAAAGAACAAACTAATCTCAAATGTAGCAGAGGGAAGGAAATAATAAATATTAGAGCAAAAATAAATGAAATTGAAAATAAAAAATAGAAAAGATGGATGAAACTAAGAGTTGGTTCTTTGAAAAGATAAACAAAACTGACAAACCTTTAGCTAGACTAACCAAGAAAAAGAGAGGACTCACATAAATAAAATTATAAATCAAAGAAGGGACATAGCAACTGATACCACAGGAATAAGAAAGATTTTAAGAGATTAGTATGAACAATTATATGCTAACAAATTAGACAATCTAGAAGAAATGGATAAATTCTTAGAAACTTACAACCTACCAAAACTGCATCATGAAGAAATAGAAAACCTGAACATACTGAAAATGAGTAAGGAGATTGAATCAGCAATCAAAAAATCTTCCAACAAAGAAAAGCCCATGACCAGATAGTTTCACTGGTGAATTCTGCCAAAAATTTTAAAATGATTTAATGTCAATCCTTCTCAAATTCTTCCAAATATTGAAGAGGTGGGAACAATCCCCAAATCACTTTATGAGGTCACAATTACCCTGACACCAAAACCAGACAAGGACACCACAAGAAAAGAAAATTATAGGCCAACATCCCTAATGAACATAAATGTAAAAATTCTCAAAATATACTAGTAAACTGAGTTCAACAATACATAAGGATTATAGACCATGATCAAGTGGTATTCACCCCTGGGATATAATGATGGTCCAACATCCATAAATCCATCAATGTGGTACACCACAATAACAAAATGAAGGATAAAAGTCATGTAATCATCTCAAGCCAGCCCTACTGGCCTAGTGGTTAAATTTCAGCATGTTCCACTTCAGCAGCCTGGGTTTCGTTCCCAGGCGTGGAAACACACCACTCATCTATCAGTAGCCATGCTGTGGTGGCGGCTCACATAGAAGTAGGAAGACCTATAACTAGAATATGCAACTAGGTACTGAGGCTTTAGGGAGGAAAAAAAAAGAGAGAGGAAGATTGGCAACAGATGTTAGCTCAGGGCCAATCTCCCCCGGCCAAAAAAAAAAAAAAAAAGAAAAAAAACATTATGTGATCATCTGAATAGATGCAAAAAAGTTTTTGACTAAATTCAACATCCTCTCATGATTAAAAACTCTCAAGAAACTGGGTATAGAAAGAACATACCTTACATATTATAGGCCATATATAACAAGCCCACAGCTAACATCACACTCAATGGTGAAACACTGAAAAATCTCCCTCTAAGATCAGGAACAAGACAAGGGTGCCCATTCTTACCACTTTTATTCAACATAGTACTTGTCACAACAATTAGACAAAGAAAAGAAATAAAAAGCAGCCAAAGAGGAAAGGAAGAAGCAAAGTTGTCTCTATTTGCAGATGACATGATATTATATACAGAAAGCCCTAAAGTTTCCACCAAAACACTGTTAGAACTAATAAATGACATTTAGCAAAATTTCAGGATACAAAATCATACACAAAAGTCTGTTGCATTTCTATACACTAACAAAAATCTATCAGAAAAAGAAATTAAGAAAACAATCCCATTTAAAATAGCATCAAAAAGAATAAAATACTTAAGAATAAATTTAACCAAAGAAGTAAAAGATCTGTATACTGAAAACTAGGAGCCACTGATGAAAGAAATTGAAAAAAATACAAATGAATGGAAAAATACTCAATGCTCATGGATTGGATGAATTAATCTTGCTAAAATGTCCACATTACCCAAAGAAATCTACAGATTAAATGCAATCCTTATCAAAATTCACTTTTCGCAGAAATAGAAAAAGCAGTCCTAAAATTTGTATGGAACCTCAAAAGACCTTGAATATCCAAAGCAATTCTGAGAAAGAAGAATAAAGCTGGAGGAATCACACTTTCTGATTTCAAACTATACTACAAAGCTATAGTAATCAAAGCAGTATGGTACAGGCATAAAAATATACATATAGACAAATGGAACAGAATAGAGAGCCCAGAAATAAACCCATGCATAGATGGTTAGCTAATAACTGATAAGAGAGTCAAGAATACTCAATGGGGAAAGGATAGTTTTTTCAATAAATAGTGTTGGGAAAACTGGAAACTACCTGCAGAAAAATGAAATTAGACCCCTATCTTAATAGTATTCACAAAAATTAATTCAAAATGGATTAAAGACAAACATAAGACCAGAAACCATAAAACTCTTAAAAGAAAACATAGGAGAAAATCTCCTTTGCTTTGGTCTTGTCAATGTTTTTTTGATTTGACACCAAAAGCACAAGCAACAAAGACAAAAATAAGTAAGTGGATCTTCATCAAGCCAAAAAGCTTCTGCACAGCAAAAGAAATAGTTAACAAAATTAGAAGGCAATTTAGGGAATGGGAGGAAATATTTCCAAATCATATATATGATAAGGGGTTGATATTCAAAACATATAAAGAACTCATACAACTCAATAACAAGAAAACAAACAACCTGATTAAAAAGTGGGCAGAGGAACTGTATGACATTTTTTCAAAGAAGACATACAAATGGCCAACAAGTACTTGAAAAGGTGCTCAACATCACTAATCATCAATGCAGCACAAATCGAAATCATAATGAGATATCACATCACACCTGTTGGAATGGCTATCATCAAAAATATGAGATAACAAGTGCTGGTGAGGATGTGGAGAAAAGAGAACCCTTATCACTGTTGGTGGGAATGTAAATTGGTACAGCCACTATAAAAAACGCTATGAAGTTTCCTCAAAAAATTAAAAATAGAACTACCACATGATCCAGCAATCCCACTTCTGGGTATATATTCAAAGGAGATAAAAACAAGATATTGAAGAGATATCTGCACTCCCTTGTTTCTTGCAGCATTATTCACAATAGCCAAGATATGAAAACCACCTAAGTGTCCATAAATGGATACAGAGATGTGATATATATATATATATATATATATATAATTGATATATATATTAATTACTCATCCACAAAAAGAAGGACATCTTGCCTCTTGTGACAACATGGATAGATCTTGAGGGCATTACGCTAAGTGAAATAAGTCAGGCAGAGAAAGATGAATACTGTATGATATCACTTATATGTAGAGTCCAAATAACCAAAGTTGTGGAAATAGACAATAGAATGGTGGTTACCAGGGGCTGGAAGGTTGGGGAAAAGGAGAGATGTTGGTCAAAGGGTACAAACTTCCAGTTATAAAATGAATATGTTCTGGGGATTTAATGCACAGCATAGTGAATATAGTTAACAGTACTGTATTGTATACTTGAAAATTTCTAAGATAGTAGATCTTAAATGCTATCACCACAAGAAAAAGGTAATTATGTGATGTGATGGAGGTGTTAGCTAATGCTAAGATGGTAATCATATTGCAATATATGAGTGTATCGAATCAACACGTACACCTTAAACTTAAACAATGTTACATGACAATTATATCTCAGTAAACCTGGAAAACAATAAACAAAAAATACAAATGGGGTCTTCTTAGTCCTTAACTTAAAAGTTTCAAAGAATTTCCCTTGCCTTTTATGATAATTTGCCAAAGTTTAACGTGGATTAGAAACTCTGTAAGGTCATACTTCTGCTTACTTCCTTGTAAACCACTCTCCCCTAGTTATTTCGTTCTTCTTTTTCTCATACTAGGGGATTCACACATACTCTCTTTTCTGCCTGTATTCTTCTTCTTTGCTTCCCTACCACGCATAACTCTTCCTCCAGGTAACTTTCGGTAACACCTTTTCACTAGCTCTCCAGATTAATTAAGTCTCATTTATAAATTCTCACTGAGTGTTGTACTCTCCTTTTCTGATATTGATAACATTTGTATTAATTGCTCAATGTGTACCTTCCAATTAGACTGTAATCTATAAGAATTCAGGAACCACTCTTTCCTGCTCTCTGCTATGTACCCGTATCTATCACAGAGTAGAGATCTATAAATATTTGTTGCTGATTTAACATCTTTACTATTTCAAGCTTGGGAGATGGAATATGATTAATTGAATAGAATAAGAAAATCAAAGGAAGAGCCATTTTTCTATGAAATAAGATAAATTTATGTTTTTATGCTCAGTTTTAATTTAGACAGGACTTTCAGGTGTAGATTTGTAGAGGCAATTAGAATTTTGAAGCTTAAAAAGTAGAAAAAGAGACATTATGGTGAATATCAAACTGAAAATACTTATGACTAGTCTTCTTTTGGTAAGGAGGAAAAAAGCATGTTGCCCAGAATAAAAAATTGCCTAAATATGGGCATCCACTATGAGAATCCAATCATTAAAGCTAGGAGAATATAGGAATATATAGGGAAAATGTAGGAATAAAATATATCAATAAAGGGAAAATATAGGAATATATGGGAAAATATAGGAATAAAGCCAAGAACTAAACTTTAAAGAATGGCTAAATTTTGGTAATAGAAGGAATAAAATAGCAAATGAAGAATATAGAGAAAGAAGAAGAGAATGAGGTTTGTATGAAGTTATAGAAACGAGAGAAAGGAATGGGTGAGTCAGAAAAAGAACTGCAAGAGAGTTTGAGGCTGGAGACTCAGGAAATGATGGTGGATGAGCGTAAATTCAATAGTGCTTGCTTAGGAATAGTTTAAGTAAGGTGGGGAAGTTATATTAAAGGATTTTAAGAACTATTTGGAAAAGACGAAAAGGCAATGTGGGTCGACAGTTTTCTCAAGGATACTCGCCAAAAGTTGGGGCAATCGGATTTTAGCTTGAAAAGAGGGCAGCCCTTTTATTTTTCTTTTAAAGAAAAAGGAAGACTTTACTATGTATAAAGCAGAAAGAAATATCCAGTGAACTGGATTGAGTTAAAGAATTAAGAAAGAAAAGAAATAATTGAGGAAGTAACATACTAGAAAAGGCATTGAGATTAACATTTACATTTATCATCATCATCATCATTATAATCATCATCATTAGGCTAGATAGGCTCAAGAATGCAGGTTAAGAGTTTTGGCTTTTCAAATAATAATAATGACCATAATTTGTTAAATGTCTACTATCTGCCAAAAATCTGTTAATTATCCTTTATTACCCTATAAGGTGAAAATTATTACCTCCATTTTAGAGACAAGGATATTGAGGCTGTGAAATTGGCAAACTTGTCAATGTCATACCATGTCAGCACAGAGTATCTCACTTGGTCCTCCTGACTCCAAACCCAAAGCCCTCCACCAGAGCATGATGCTGTTTCCCTGCAAAGAAAATCATTTCCTCAAGTCGATGCAAAAACAATGAGGGAGAGATGCACAGATTTTTTTTGAGTGGAAGAGGAGGGCAATTGTGTAAACTTAGGTTGGGATGGTTTCAATTTTCTCAGGAGGAGGTGAGGTTCTGTACTAAGAGGGGAGGGAGGAGGGCTGGGATTAGGGACTGGAGCAGAGCGGAAACATTTGGAACAGCTGCAGTAAGGAATGCGATAGGGAGTCAACAAGTGATAAATAAAAGAATTGCTGAGCTACAATAAGAGTCCAGCTGAGGTCAGTTGACTTGGTCACTATTGTTTAGCGACTTGCTTCAGTTTACGAATATGGGAAGAGAAATTGGGCAATAGGAGTTATTGAAATGTGGGGACTGGTAAAGTGGAAATAACAGAAGAGCAAAGAAGAGGGAGACTTAGGCAGGTTGTAAGTATATTATTGACCTGATTAATGGTGTGGGTTTTGGCAGAAGGGAGAGGAAGGACGTGGCTCACAGAAAAGAAGAGGAGTGAATGAATAAGCTAGTGGAGGGCATGATGGAAGATGAAGAGAGGAGAAGACATGAGGTGGAAGGATAGGAGTCTGTGGTTTAATAAAGATAAAATAATTTTTTTTTAAATGATCGCTAACATTTAACGATTGCTCATCTTGGGCCAGAACTGATACCTGTGTCACCACATTGAATTTTCACAAGAACATCATCAGTTGTATTACTGTCTTCACTTTATACATGAAAAAACCAAAAGTTAGGTGAATTAAGTAATGTGAAGAGGATTTTAATCCTCCTAATAATGAAAGAGAGGAGATTCAGGGACAGGCTGTTGGACGGCAAAGCCCATGACCTTATCCAATGAGCACAGTGACTTGGTTAAGGGCTGAGACACCCTTTTGTAGCATATATTTACACGGTTTAATTTACATCCTTGAATAACTCCAATTCTCTGAGATCCATTAGTAAAAACAGATACATATCAGCTTATATGTAATTCTTATGAAATCCAAGTATACTACTCTACACATTTCAAGTCATCTGACAGCTTTCTGGGGAAGGCACACACCTGTTAATTGTTACTAACACCCTCAGACATATTTTATTGGTCAGGCTATAGTGCTCTAGAAGAGTTTTAGTTCTTGCAGCTGGACAAAGCTGCACATTTTGAATGCCTGAAATTTGACCTAAATGGTATTGACATTACAGTGACTGGGAGTGATGGAAAAGGAAACAAAAAATCTTGGATTTTTTTCCTCTACAGAGACCTCTTTTCCTTAAATTAATAACAACAGACTTAGAAAATATCTCTTAAACTGCAGACTGCAGCCAGCAGTACAGCTGCATAGTTCTGAGAGGCCCACAGAAATTCCTGCCTTTCAGGCTAAATCTTTCCACTTATAAAAATCCTCTTTTTGTTTTGTTAAAGTGTTCTCTATGCTTGTTTTTTTATTTTATTTTATTTCATTTTATTAAGTTGAAGTATCAGTGGAAAATATCTCTGATGCTTGACATGGATAACTTTAGGAATCTACATTAATTGCACTGTGACTTAAAAGAAACAGAGGAAAATATAATTGAATCAATAAATGTATATCGACAAACACATTAACAAGTAAAGTCCTAGGTTCCTAGGTAGATTCCATGGTGATTGAAGCATGGTCTCTGTCCTCAGAAATGATACAGTTTAGAGAGACAGACAGGCATATAGAGCAATGATTATAATGTGAATCATGAGGTTCCTTTATTTTGAAAGGTTTTTGAAAAATGTTTTGGTAAAATAGATGAGGGAAATATTACACATGGCTAGAGGATCTGAAAGGTGATTGAGGTGGCAAGGATAAGTAAGATTGTGATAGATGAATATAAGAATAAAAACCAGTCCAGGTAGATAGTATCTCAGTATCACAGACAGCAAGGCAAAAAAGTGAAGTAAAAGGGACTGCTCTGGGTAGTGGCCCAAATACGCAGAAAAACATGAATTGAGGGACAGGTTTGTAGAAAACCATAGAATGGTCACTTGAGGCCATTTTTGAGATTCTTTCAACGTATAGTTAACCATGCTGTATTCAACAATGAGCAGTAGTAAGATTTATGAACAACTAAGTCATGTAATCAGGTATATTCTTTAGGTAGCACATTCACTTAAAAACATGAATGAAGAAATTATCTAGAAAATTACACTTAACTACCTTTTCATTGTTTACTTATACATTTTGGTAAAAGTAAATTTTAATTATATTGACATATGTGATAAGACAGTTAAATAACTGATCCTATTTAATGACAGAGACTGGATGAAGGAGAGGGAGGAGATGATCTAGATGTCCTCTGTCGCTTCTCTTTCTGGCAGCAAAGCAGACCTTCTATCTTGATGACTTTCCCACTTGGAACAGCTAGAAATATGGTGTGTGCTGGGGGGCGGGAAGACTGAATACGTTTAAACACGTTTGCTGAGATGGCAGGACAGGAAGAATTCTACAGAGAACAAAAGTGAGATGAAGAATATCTAGAAGGTGAACAACCATCAAAGCCTGCTTTTGCCTTAATCATTACTGAAAAAACCTGGATACCTTGAATTTCTGCCCTGATAGTTGTATGGGAATGAGAGTAAGGAGATGAAGTCTAGCCTAGGGTAGGAGCTCCATTAAGGGACTCCTGTAAAGCTGGAGAAAGGATTTCACTGGCACCATAAGAATAAAAGGCAAATAAAACTGCTGAGCAGAAAGGACGGCAAAGCAAAACAAAACCAACAAAACAATAAAAACCTGTCTTAAACTTGGCGTCTGGAGGAGAGGAAAAACGGTCAACTCTCACTTCAGGTTGTGTTCATACAGGCTATCTGTGTGGTCAGAAAAAAGTAACTAAAGTGATTTTAGGTTGGTAGTACATCCGTGATGTAAAGAAACCCAGCTTCAAGAAAATAATTCTAACATATATGAAAAAAGAGGAGTTAAAAATGGTTTCTCTCCCCAGTTAATTTTTGGGACTGGCATAACTTGGATGCTAAAACAGACTAGGATGGTATAAGAGAGGAACCTTATAAGCTAATCTCTCTTATGGAAAAGTCTTAAACTAAATAGTAGCAGAGCAAATCTGCACTGTTTAAAAAAGTGATGATTCAGCATGAGCTAATTGCATTTATTGAAGAAATGCAAGCTTGGATTAATGTTAGAAAGTTGATTTGTATAATTCACCACATGTGTCGAGACTATTTATTGTCCCAATATTTATTTTCTCCTTCTTCCAAATAGATACATTTTTTTGCCTAGAAATATGCCTTCCCAGAAATACAGTTTTTTCCCCCTTTTTTATGTGGGCATGTGCTTTTCCAGAACACTACACTAATTACCCAGGCTTCTTTGCAAATGCATGCTGCCATGAGACTAAATTCTGGCCAAAATTATGTGAGATGGTGTGATGTATTTAACTTCCAGTCAGTTCTCTTAAGTGAAAAGGAGTATAACTAATTTCACCCCTTTTCCCTTTTCTGATTGCAGAAATGTTGATAATAGTACAATACCCTTATGAACAATATAAGGATGGAGGCACATCAAGGTAGAAAAAGTCTGGAACAGATTCTGTACTAGACTTACACCCTTCATGCCTGATCCATTAAATGAGAAAGAAAGAAACTTTTGTCTTTTTTAGACCATTATTCTTACTTGAGATTCCTTTACAGTTACTGAATCTATATATTAAGTAGTATACCTCTTTAATATCATAAAGAAGAAAAGCCATATGATCATCTCAGTAGATGAGGGAAAACATTTAAAATGTTCATAAAAACATTTAAAAATGTTCAACATCAATTCATTAAATATTATCAAATTAGGGATGGAAGAAAATTTCATTAAGCTAGTAAAAGACATAAAGTCATCTATAACATCTACAGTTAATATCATAATTAAGATGAAATGATGTTAGCATTCTCATTAAGAATGTAGTGGATTAAAGATGGTCATAAATTTTTTGACACCCTTCCTATCAAGGGCTGGATTCTATGTCTCTTGTCCTTCAATCTCAGGAGGATCTGTGAAGAATACAGCAGAGATTACATTTGCTCTGAAAATCCCCTGGGTTTTTTCTATTCATTCCCTCATTCCTCAATCCCTGGCAACCACTGATCATTTTCCTGCCTCTCTAGTTTTGCCTTTTCTAGAATGTTCTATGACTGAAATAATGCAGTATGTGGTGTTTTCAGACTGGCTTCTTTCACTTAGCAATATGCATTTAGGGTTTTTCCATGTCTTTTCATGGATTGCTAGCTCATTTCTTGTAATCACTGAATAAGATTCCATTGTATGACTATACCACAGTTTGTTTATCCATTCACCTAGTGAAGGACATTTTCATAGATTCTAGATTTTGGTGATTATGAATGAAGCTTCTATAAACATTGTGTGAAGGTTTTTGTGCAGACATAAGTTTTCAATTCGATGGGATAAACATCCAGGAAGTAATTGTTGGATCATATGGTAAGACTATGTTTAGCTCTGAAAGAAACTGCCAAAGAATCTTGCAAATACTGGACTGTTTTGAATTCCCACCAGCAATGAATGATATTTCTTGTTGCTTTGCATCTTCACCAAAATTCGGTATTGTTAGTCTTTTTGTATTTTAGCCACTCTAATATGTGTGTAGTGGTATCTCGTTTCTTTAATTTGAAATTCCCTAGTAACATATGATCTTGAGCATATTTTCATATGTTTATTTGCCATCTGTATGTCTTCTTTGATGAGGTGTTTGTTCAGATATTTTGCCCATATTTAAATTAGGTGTCTTGTTTTCTTATTGTTAAATTGTAAAAATTATTTGTATATTTCAAATTCATGTCTTTTATTAGATATGTTTTGCAAATACTTTTCCCCAGTCTGTACCTCGCCTTTTTATTCTCTTAATAGTGTCTTTTCCCATAGAAAAAAAATTAATTTAATATAGTCCAACTTGTCAATTTACATTTCAGTCTATGGACCATTTTGAGGTGATTTTTGTGAAAGGTCTGTGTCTAGATTCTTTTTTTTTTTTTTTTTTTTTGCCTGCAGATGTCCAATTGTTCCAGCACCATTTGTTGAAATGACAATACTTTCTCCATTGAATTGACTTTGCTTGTTTGTCAAAATCAGTTGCTATATTTGTGTGGGTCTATTTCTGGACTCTATATCCTGTTTCATAGATATAGCTGTCCATTCTTTCACCAATACCAGGCTGTCTTGATTACTGTAGCTTTACAGTAAGTCTTGAAGTTGGGTAGCGTCAGTCCTCTGACACTGTTTCTTCTTCAGTTTTGTGCTGGCTATTCCGGGCCTTTTGCCTTTCCACATAAACTTTAGAACCAGCTTGTCAGTATTCACAGAATAACTTCCTGGGATTTTGACGGATTATGTTGAATCTATAGACCATTTTGGAAAGAACTGACATCTTAATGCTATTGAATCTTGCTGTCCAGTGAACATAGACTCCCCCTCCATTTATTTAGATCTTTGATTTCTTCGATCAGAATTTTGTAGTTTTCTTCATAAAGATCCTGTACATAATTGTAAAATTTATTCTGAAATATTTCTTTTTGTGTGTGCTAATTCAAATGATAGTGTGTTTTTAATTTCAGATTCCAATAGTTAATTGCTGGTACAAGAAAGTGATTGTCTTTTATATAATAACCTTGTAAATTGCTTATTTGTTGCAGGAATTTTTTGGTTGATTCTTTGGGATTCTCTACATAGATAATCATGTCATCTGTGAACCGAGGCAGTTTTATTTCTTCCTTCTCAATCTGTATGCCTGTTTTCTTTTCTTGTCTTATTGTACTAGCTAGCAGTTCCAGTACAATGTTGAGTAGGAGTATTGAGAGGAAATATTCTTTCCTTAATCTCCATCTTCTGGGCAAATTCTTTCCTTGATCTTCATCTTACCATTATGTGTGATGTTAGATATAGTTTTTTTTCCAGATTTTCTTAAAAAATCTTATTGAGGAAGTTCTCCTCTCTTCCTAGTTTGCTAAGGGTTTTTTTTTCCCTTCATGAATGGGTACTGAATTTTGTCAAATAGTTTTTCTGCATCTATAAATATGATTATATGATTTTTCTTTTATAGCCTGTTAATGCAATGGATCACATTAATTGATTTTCAAATGTCAAAGCAACCTTGCACATCTGGAATGAACTCCACTTGGTCATGGTGTATAATATTTATTTTTGTACAATTTGCTAATATTTTTCTTGAGAATTTTATCATATATGTTCATGAAATATATTGGTCCTTGTTTTTTTTTCCCTTGTAATGTCTTTATCTGGTTTTGGTGTTATGTAATCTTCCTGCAGGAAAATTGTTCCTTGCCTCTTTCTAGCTTCTGGTGGTTTGCCAGCAATTTTTGGAATTCTTTGGCTTCTAGTTCCATGATTCTGATTTCTGCCTTCACCACATGAAATTTTGCTTCTTTACCTCTATATTCACATGGCTGTCTTCTTACAAGGACATTAGTCATATTGGATTAGGGGCTTAGTCTACTCCAGTATGACCTCATTATCATTATGTAAAGCTCTTTTTTATTTCTAATAATATTCCTTGTTCTAAAGTCTGCTGTTCCTGAAATTAATATAGGTACTCCCGCTTTCCATTAGTGTTGGCATGGTATGTCATTCTTGATCCATTTACTTTTAATCTTTCAGTGTCTTTATGTCTAAAGTGAGTTTCTTGTAGATAGCATATAGTTTGATCTTATCATTCTGACTTTTAATTGATGTGTTTAGATCATTCATGTTTAATGTGATTATTGATATAATTGAATTAATATCTGTCATGTTTGTACCTATTTTCTGTTAATTGCACTTGTTCTTTCTTTTGTATCTTCTCACTCTCAGTTTTTTTTAATAGACTTTATTTCTTAGAGCATTTTAGATTCACAGCAAAACTGAGCAAAAGGCATAGAGATTTCTCATATTCTTCCTGCCCTCACACATGCATAGCCCCCGCCACTATCAACATCCTCACCAGAGTGGTACATTTGTTACAACTGATGAACCTACATTGATACATCATTATTACCCAGAGTCCATATTTTAAATTAGGGTTTGCCATTGGTGTTGTACATTCTATAGGTATGGACAAATGTATAATGACATATATCCACCGTTATAGTATTACACAGAATAGTTTCAGTGCTCTAAAAATCCTTTGTGCTCCACCTGTTCATCCTTGTCTCCCCCCATCCCCTGGAAATGACTGACCTTTTACTGCCTGCATTGTTTCATCTTTTCCAGAATGTCATATAGTTGGAATTATATGGTTTGTAGTCTTTTCAGATTAACTTCTTTCACTTAGTAATAAGCATTTAGGTTCCTTCTCTGTCTTTTCATGGCTTGATAACTCATTTCCTTTTAGTAATACATAATATTCCTTTGTATAGATGTACCACAGTTTACCCCTAAGGACATCTTGGTTGCTTCCTTGTTTTTGCAACTATGAATAAAACTTCTATAAACATCTGTGTGCAGGCTTTTGTGTGGACATCAGTTTTCAACTCCTTTGGGTAAATACCAAGAAACATGATTGCTGGATCGTATAGTAAGAGTATTTTTAGTTTTGTAAGAAACTGCCAAACTGTCTTCTAAAATGATTGCACCATTTTTGTGTTCCCACTAGCAATGAATGAAAGTTCCTGATGCTCCACATCCTGACCAGCATTTGGTGTTGGTTATAATTGAGCATTTTATACAATTCCTTTTTTTAAATCTCTGTCTATTAATTATACTTCTTTTAAAATTTTTATGCAGTTACCCTAGATTTTTCCATATACCTTTACGACTAATCAAACCACACTTACTGCAGTGTAGTGACCTTATAATAGAGTATTCCAAATTCCTCCCTCCCCTCTCTTACCACATTGCTGTTATTTATTTTATTTATACATATACTATAATCATCTAATATATTGTTGCTATTATTTCGTTGAACATTTATCTGTTAGATCAATTAAGAATAAGAAACATTTTGTTTTAATTTCATTTATTCTGTCTCTGACACTTTTCCTTTCTTTATGTGGATCCAAGTTTCTGACCTATATAATTTTCCTTCTCACCAAAGAACTTCTTTTACTATTTCTTGCAAGACAGATCTGCTGGCAGAAAATTCCTTTAGTTGTTTCTTGTTTGAGAAAATCTTTATTTCTCCTTCACTTTCGAAGGATAATTTCACTGGATGCAGAATTCTAGGTTCATGTTTTTTTTCTTTCAACACTTTATTTTACTCCACTTTCTTCTTGTTGGCATGGTTTCTGATGAGAAGGCTGATATATTTCCTTTCCTTGTTCCTCTAAGTAAAGTGCCCCCTCCACCTCTGATTCTTTTCAGGATTTTCTGTACTTTGAATGTGATGTGCCTAGGTGTAGATTTTTTGGGTACTTATCCTGCTTGATGTTCCCAGAATCCTGGATCTGTGGTTTGGTATCTGCCATTAATTTTGAGAAATTCTTATCCATTATTACTTCAGATATTTTTTGTGCTCCTTTCTTTCTTTTCCTTCTGGTGCTCCTGTTCACATATATTACACTTTTGCAATTGTCATACAGCTCTTAGATATTACATTCTATTTTTTTCATTCTTTTTTCTACATACATTTCCATTTGGGGAAGTTTCTATTGACATGTATTTCAGCAAACTGATTCTGCATTCATCTATATTCGGTCCACTGATGAGACCAAGAAAGACATTCTTTATTTCTCCTACAGAATTTTTTATTTCTAGCATTTATTTTTGATTCTTTCTTAGAGTTTCCATCCTTCTACTTACATTACATCTGTTCTTGCATGCTGTATACTTTTTCCATGAGAGATCTTAACATATTAATCACAGTTATTTTAAATTTCCTGTTTGAGAATTCAAAAAAATCTGTGTTTTAACTGATTCAAAGATGCTTACTTTGTCTCTACAGACTGTATTTTTTCTTATCTTTTAACATGTTATGTAAATTTTTGTTGAAAGCCAGATGTGAAGTATTGGTTAACAGGAACTGAGGTAATTAGAGGTTTTTTTCAGGTTTTATTTTAATCTGGCTAGAAATTGAGCTGTGTTTCATATGCTGTTGCTGTGGGTGCCAGAGGCTTCGGTTTCTTACAGTTTTCTTGTTGTTGTTTTTTGCCTCCCATGTTGACTTTGAGTTTCCCTAAGAATTCCCTCTAAAATAGAGTCTGTGTCTTCAGCCCTCTCAACTGTAATCTCTCAGTTGTAATCATTATACTGTAGCCCAATTATTATCTCCAATGTCTTCTGCTCCTGATAAGCTATCTCATCTCTGACTATATATATTCACCTCTCTCTCCAAATTTTGAGACAGTAGTTTGCCTTGTGACCTCAATTCTCTGATGGACCTAAGAAAAATCACTGATTTTGAGTTTTTTCATCTTTTTGCTTGTGTAACAGTGGGAATTATGACTTCCAAGCTCTTCACATGTTGAAGTTGAAACTATAAATCTCCCCAATGAACTTTTCTGAGGTCAGCATAACTTTGATATCAAAACAGACTAGCAGTGTACAAGGATGGAAACTTATAAGCCAATGTGGCCCACAAAATCATAAGATTTAATAAAATAATTGCTGTCTTAAGCCACTATGCTTTGGGGTAGTTTGTTATGTGGCAAGAAACAACCAAAATACCAATATATAAAGCTATGTTATTAGAATTATAAACAGAGTTTGATCAAATTGTGGATACAAATCAATACAGAAAATCAATTGAAGTTGTATACATTATCTTCAATAGGAAAATGTAACTAGAAAATATTCTTTAAAATAGGACAAAATGTAAAGAACATTGGGATAAATCTAACAAAAGATGTACAAGCCTTTTTGAAAAACATTAAAGCTTTACTGAAAGTTAATAATAAAGACCTAATTGATAGAGAAATATAGCACATTATTAACTATGAAAACTCAGTATTCTAAAGGTATCCATCTCTTCAAATTGGCCTATCAAATTAATAAAACCCTCCTCAAAACACCTACAGTTTTTTCATAGAAATTGCTTAGTTAATTGTATTATATGCATATGGAAAAACAGCAAGAAAAAAACAGGAAAAGCTTTGAGGTCTTCTCACTTGACTTGGAAAAGGTGGTGACATTTTATAAGGCTAATAAATATCCAAAGAAATGTGGAGTTGAGATAGGAAGATCTAGGACAGAATTGGCAGAGTACACTTAAAAGATGTTTGTCTCAGGTGTTCAATTCAGCCCCTAAATCTTTCCTGCCATCCACTCACACTCCACTCTCATCTTAACTTCCGGTAGAAACCTGAATTTCTACCAGTTATTTTTCAAACCAAGGATTCTTTTGGCTACCAATTTATTGCAGTGAATATTCAAGGGCATTAAGAGGTAAACATAGCTATTATGAACAAGGTGGGAGGAAAACATTTTTTTACGTTGAACTTGTGAGGTCCCATTGGTGAGCACTTCCAAGCTTGAAGCTGAAATCTTGGCTTCTGCCCCAATTCCACAATGTTATAATTTTACCTTTATAGAGATCTTCACATTGGAAAACTGGAAGAGAAGGACCATCCCCTTCCTGTTCTCAACTTATTATTTACTCCTTGTTTCTAAAATGAGGATACTCAGAAGCACAGGTATATTTCATGTTAACACTGAATTAAGAAGGGATGAGGTGCTGGAAGATGGGAAGGAAGTTGACTTTTTACTTTAGTGTTGAGACATTCTTTTTCCCATTAAATCATATCGGTTCAATTTTACAGAAATAAACCAACTAAAGTTAGTTGATAAAAGTCAGAATTCGAGGCTGTATTAAAAGAAAAACGTTTAAAAAATAGTATAAATACTATTTGTGTTTAAAGTTTTAAAGTCTGACCAAAACAATATGAAGAATCTGAAATGGCCATGTCTGACAATCAAACATTTTGAAGTCATTCCAAAGATATTTGACTATTTATTAAAAAGATCAATAAAATTCCAACTCCTCCTTTTTCTCTGTCAAATAATAATTACAGGAATTAGCCGATGTGCTGAAAGGAAAGTAGATGTGGTACAACGTAGTAGATTTCCCTGTAGATTACATGGTTCTTGTTTATTATTTCCTTGTTGGTTTAAAATGAAGTTCAACTATTTGTAGGCACTGTCTACAACTCCCCTCCCGCTATTTCTTGGCAGGTCATCATTTGACAGTTATAGAAACCTGCTATGTTCATTGGTATTTATCAGTTTAGCACATATCAATGGTTTTTATGATCCTGAGACTGTACTGTAGTTGAATTCAGTATATTTTACTTAAAACACTTTTAAATACTTAATTTTTTAAATCATTTGGTACTCGCATAATTTTGAAACTTACAATTACTTGGCAAATGTGTTTGCATTTGTTAAAATTACCCCACCCGCTTGCATACCTAACCAAGATAGAATAAATATTCCAAGTGTCTTCATAGCAGGTCACAAGGGTCATTCCAATTGGAAAATAAGACTTCAGATGTTATTTCCTTTACCTAAGCTAATTGCAAACAAATGTCCCTTTTGTCAGAAGGAAAGAAAAAAAAAATGTTAAGCCAAGTGGAAAAGCTCTTTCTGCCTTTTGTGCTAGTTTCTGTCAGCCTAGATAGTCCAAAGATCTCATTTTTTCTTTTGGTTCTTCTCAGTCAGGACTGACTGGGCATAATTATTTCACTCCTAATTTGACTGCTATTCTTGAACTTACCTTAAGGATATCTAATAACAAGAATTTATTTTGGGTGCTGGGGATTATGGTGTTCCTCATTATAGTAATTCCCATGTCTGTTGGCCAAGAGGAAATAAAGAAGGCAGCCCCAGGACTCAAACTGCTAGCCTGACTGGCTTCCAGAAGAACAATGAGATGCAAAAGTCAGAGGGAGGAAAATGCCAAGTTTACTAATAGAACTGCCCACACAGAAGAGAAGCCACTCTGAAAAAGTTGATTTGAGCCCTTAAGCTGCTCAAGGGAAAAGACTCAACCCATTAAAGAAGGCAAGCCCAGTAAACACAAAGAACAAGCTGCTTTATTCTTTATTTCAAACTTGCATTACCAAGTGCCTATTCTGAGCTTATTTTCTGTTTGAAAGGCCTTGAGGGTTAGGGAACTATTCACCACTGTATTAATTGGTAAAGTTAAATCACTTGCCCGCTGCATTTGCTATAATATCCACATTCTCAGCATAACCATTGGCCACCTGTACTCAGCATGTTCTTACACATGGTCATTAACTCTGAAAACTAATGCAAGTCAAACAAAGCCTGAGGAATAAATGGGTTGCCATAAGAAAACAATTAAAAAGTCACCTGTTGTGAAAAGACATATTTAATCAAACCTGGGCGAAGAGACCACCCAAGATTAAACAGAAGTTTTTCTACAAGTCTGGTATTTACAATACAGGTGCATTTTTGTGAATGAGTGATTGTGATGAAAATATAGTTAGTTGATATATGTGAGCACTAGGAATAAAATTTCCTGATATTCTAAACATTCGACTAGTTTGTCCTTTATTTATAAATAGTAAGGATCTATTTTTTTTTCTTAAAGGACAAAAAGTAAATTATATTTTACACAAAATTTGATCATTAATGACACTGTGAAATGTTTGCAATTGCTGATTAGACTACTTATTGTATTCATCAAGATTTGGACTATAAATTATATTAAAACTTGATACCCATATACTATTTCCAAATCTTCCAACTGATCTTTTCTTTTCTCATGCTAGGTCTTTCAAGCACAGTCTTCCAGATATCCAACAGAAACTTTTTTTTTTAAACATTTCAAAACAATTAAAATTAATGCATCACTGCTAAATGTTTTGTTACTAAATTTTAAATTTCTAAAATTAATGGAGAAAAGCATTCATCATACTGTTTTACAACAAAGACTAGGTCCACACTGGAAGATAGGATTTGTATTAAATGCTTTGGGTAGAAAATATTCACACACTTTCACTCATACATGTGTTTACACATTAAAAAACAGAATGTGCATTTGTTCCTAAAAGAAGGGCAATTTAATGATATTAAGGAACATAATTATTAAGTTATAATATTAAATCAAATATTACCACGGATGTTAGTAAATTTTTCATTTAAAAATGAGAAGAGCATAATTATATGATGGAAATGGTAAATCATTTTTGTCCCTATTCTAATAATTTTATTAAAAATTGCTTTTTAAAATACCATTTGCTTTGCATAAATTCTATGCAAAAGTTGAATCGTTTACTTAAAGTTCATGGAAAAGCAACAGAAAAAATATTTGGACTGGAGTTTCCTTGTGTGTAAAATGGGACAAATATTCTTTTTGTGTCGAGTCACTATGGTATGCAAAGTGGTTAAGAACATAGAGGGCCCCGGTCAAAACCTGCCACTTACAAGCTGTGTGACTCAAGATGACTTTCTTAAACTATCTGTGCCACACTTTGCTCATCTGTAAAATGAGTGTAATATTAACACCTCCCAGATCGACATAGTAATTAAATTATATAATGTAAGTCAAGTGCTAGCATACGTCAAGCGCTATTTGTTAGTTATTGATGATATTCCTGTTGTTTCATGTTTCATGGGTTTCTGATCTCAGGAGATAAAAATATATAAAATCTCCCTGTACATTCCAAAGCATTTCCGTACATAATTCATGATTAGACATTAAAAAATACGTTTTTTGTGATTTTGAATTTGAATCAGCCTTGCAAAGGCAAAATGTAGTCATAAACATAATGTTTGATGAATTACACCATTTAACTAATTTACTACAAATGAGATGGCAAGAGGTGGCCAATGTTTGTTTGTGGGTTAGAATATCAGAGAAATGCAAGTATATGCAAGAGTGATGTTTAACATTTCTACCTCTTTTATAGAGCCTTCAGAGGCCACTCATCTTTCTGTTATTTTCCTCTACTTTATCTATATAAGACGTATATTAGCATAGTAATATACTACAGATATTCCATAGAGCTTAAACTTAGTATGTCCAGAACAGCCCTTACAAACTTTCCTTTTTAAAGTATATCTGCCATGGCATTGTTAGATTTAACTATTTTTAAAAATTATCTTCAACAATTATTATTAATTTTCTTTTATCAGCCAGGATTTCATTCTTTACTTCTATTTCATCACACATTCCTATGCCTTCTCCCCGCTAAGCAGCTCTTAGAGACTTTTTATTTTTTCCTTCCTGATGCCCTGGTTCAGGCCCTCAATCTCCTTCATAGTGAACTATTATAATTGTTTCTACTTGTTCTCTCAAGCTTCGGTCTTGTCCTCTTAAATCTGTCCTCCACACATCAGTATGACCTCTCTAACATGCAAACTTGCCATATATCAGCATCCCCACTGGCTACAAAATGAAGTTTAAATTCCTCAGCATATTATAAGAGGCTTTGTGTGGCCTCATCTTGGCTTTACTCTTCTCTTCTCTCCTTTCTCCTTCCCTCTTCTCCCTCCCCTTCCCACACCGCTGCCATATCAAACTGCTAGTCATTCTTGGAAGGTGCCCATGTCCTTCTGTGGCTTCATGCTTTTGCATTATATGTTCTGCCAAGCATATTTTTCTTTTCTTCAGACAATAATTTCCATTCATCTTTTATGAACCAGATCGGTGTCATCTCCTTTTCAAATTCTCACTTTACACCCCCAAATAGACCATTGCTTCTTCCTATGTCCCAACACAGTTTCATATACTCACTTCTATTGTAGAATTTACCACACTCTATTGAAATTGTTTGTTTTTATTTTTCCACCATTGAACTAGAAGCTGCATTAAGCAGGATATTTGTCTGACCTTTAATATATTTTTTCCTATAAGTTACCAAATTTTAATTTTTCTGGGAAGAAAATTTAAAAAAATTCTACCATTTATTATCATTATTATGTTATAAAATAAAGGCTGTTTTTACACCAAAAGTCAGAAGAACATACCCTCGGTGAAAAAAAAATCTGTATTCAATAATAATATATATGAAAATTTGACTAAAGTTCTTGTTTTTTTTGGTTTGTTTGTTTTGATTTTTAATTTTTTTTTTTAATGTGGACATGTGAAAACCTTGTCTTGGGCTAGCACGGGTTCAGGACTTGAAGTGGGAATAGCTGATTTAACATGCTAACTTGTAGTTTTACCTCAGGTTCAAGAATAATTGAAAGAGACTTCAAGAGCTTACTTGTGGTTATTTTGGGCTGCACTGCACTTAGCATAGAGCTGAGGATTGAGTACCCTTAATCAATATCCATTGAATGAATGAACGTGTTAAGAATGACCACTTAGTTAATTCACGTAATTTGTGGAACAATGCTTTTCAAGGTCATGATCAAGTAAGAGGTGATTCTTTTCAACTCTATCTTTTGCTTCTTCCCTGTCTTCTCCTTTGCTCTCATTATGCTACTTCACATTTTCCTCTTTTTCACTCTCACATTTAAAGAATTTTCACATTGAAAAACTCTTTATTTTTCTTTAACCTAAAAATGTCTATTCTAACAGTACAGAAGATATTTTTGTCTTATGTTTATTTTATACCAAAATAACAGAAACACTGTTTCATATCTATTCATGAGTAATCTTATTCTTTTATCTATTGTCATAGAAGTCAGATTTTTACTTTTGTAATACTTTTATACATGTGGCCTCATCATATTTGTTATTTAATAGTTATAGGAAAGGAACAGGTGGAAATTTCTGACTTCCAAAAAAGAAAGGAAAACGCACTTGAACCCAAGAGAGCAGCTGTAATTCTTATCCTGCTTTGTAAATGTCTAGATTCCGATCTGGGCTATAACAAAGAGCAAAGAGAGTTGTTTGATCTCTTCTTGTTCAAGTTTTTTTTCATCCTAAATAGTGGGAAATAGAGTTTCTTTTAATCTTTCCCAAGGATAAATTCTATAAGTAAATGCACCAAAAGTATTTTGAACTTCTCAAAGAATCAATAATAATAAAGATAAGAATACTAATGATAATAATGGCATTGTCACAATATATTGAGGTATTTTATCAAGAAACCAAGTTTAATTAAGATCCATGCATGGTTCAAAGAATGATTTTACACTATCATACTATTACCTGGTTATTATGAGTTGTGAATAGTTTGAAACGACAGCCTAGCTGAATAAGGAATTTAATCCGGATCAGTTCTGGGCTTCCTCAAAAGTGACTTTTTGACAGAAAGAATACATTTTAAGTCCTTAGTGTCTTTTTTTGAGGGTTTTGTATCACAAGTTTTTCTTGAATTATAATTCTAAGATATGTAAAGTCTATCAAATAATTCAAAATAAAATAAAAGTGAAAAAAAGGAAGTTGTTGCCATGTTTCTCCTTTGGCTCTGAGGATCAGGGGCCTTCGGCAGAGGGATCAGAAGCAGTAGCAGAGACCACCAGCGAAGGACAGCTGTCTTATGAAACAGCAGGAAAGAGTGCTCCAGGAAGGACAAGGGGGACCCCAAAGAAAGGTCTGTAACTTGAAAGGGTGTGTGTCTGGAGGGTGAAAGTCAAGATGACTGTGAACTTCTGAAACTGGTAAATAAAATGGCACAGCAATGTGACATGAGCAAACACTCTAGATATAATATAAACCAAACACAGAAGTGTCCAAAGGAAATGTAGCTCGAATTTAGAATATTCTTGAATTTGACTATTCTTAACTGAATATATGTAAAGTGTTATTTAAGTGATGTTAAAAGTCACCAGAAGCCAGTATTTCCTGTAGGTAACATTTTTGTGAACATGGAGGGCAACAAAATGAATTAAACGTATTAATTTATTTCCAGTGATAATGACTGGTGACTCAGACCATCCGCATTAGGTAAAACCTCTGCCTCTGCCTATCACAGGCTCATCACAATGTTTTCTTTTCATCTTTTCTTAAAATGCTGCTCAAAAGCATCTTCTTCCTAATGCCTTCCACAATCACACTCCTCCGTCATGGGCAATACCGCCACTTATTTTATGTAGCTCTGTCCAGCTGCTTCTGGTTCTGGGTATATACCTAACATATCCCTGTCTCACACAGTTTCAGGTGTGTTTGGGGCTTGTTCTATCACCTTCATTGAATTCTAATTTGTCATTGGATCAAGTGGTTTCATGTGACGCTTTTCCTTGAAGAAACACTGCATTCTTTTCTTTGTTTAGTGTGTGGTCATAGTGTTCCCGAGGCTACTGCTCTTTTAAATGTGCTACATTCAGAGGAGCTTCACTTAGGATGTGGCAGAAATAACTCTCTGTAGGTAAGTCTTCTCATTGCTTTGTCCTTAAAATGCACACATAGATACACACACATGCATTTATATCCATGTTTCATTACTTTCTCATGTATTTAATAGCAAAGATTTATGAATTTTTTCAATAATTCACATTTTATCTCCCCCATATAGCTTCTCTTGGCCATTGCATCCGACACTAATAGCTCCCTTCACTGAACTACTCTGGGATATATGCTGTGTTATTCAGCAGTAAGATCCCTTGATTGGCTAAAGGCAGAACCCTCAGCTCAGAGAGGAGTGGGGACTTTCCCAGGCTCAGAGTTATTAAATGAGATGATGTGTACAAAGCTGTTCATATAAAGTGCTCTGAAAGTTAGATATTATTATAGGCAATGGCGGCAATTAGTTCTTACTTAATCAATTCATTTAAGATATTTTTATCTCCCTAATTAGACTCTGCCCCTTGAAAGCACTTATTGAACTTTTACAGTCTTGCATAGCATTTGCAGCTTAGCAAAGTGGGCAAAGTATTTGATAATTGTTTGATTGATGGCAGGAAGGCAGAAGACAGGGAAAAAGAGTTAAAGGAAATAAGAAGAACAACAACAAAAAAAATCCTACCAAGGCATAAAGTCTGTAAGATTCAGATGGTTACAAGCCGGAATTGGGTGGGAGATGGAAGCTATTGGAATAAGCTTCCCAAGGATAATATTCTAGAAGAAAGCTAAAAAATCTATTCTTCTGACAGTTTCTGGCCCAAATTACAATTTTACAAAACTAAAAATGTAAACATTATTTAGTCCCAAGACTGTAATGTTTTGATCTTTTATGTCCTTTACATTTTTCTATTAATCTATTATATACAAAAGGATGCACAAGAATAACACAAAAGATTAAGTATAATAGTTTTCTAAAAGGCATAGAATTCATTAAGAGAAAACAATATTAATGGAAACTGCAATGCACAGTTATAGCCAAAAAAAAAAAAAGCCACAAAATAGATTCCAAGAACATTACAATAAAATGTTAGACAAAGTGGGAACCAGGAAGGGAAATGAGTTTTAACAGAAAGAAAAGAAGTTTACAACCTCCCGTGGCTCAAGGGAGAAAAAGCTCACCCACATTGCTCCTTTTAAGAGTTTTTCCAGGTTTAACTAGCTGCATGGAGGTTCCCATATGGCTATTAAAGAATTATATTATCAAATAGAAAAATAATAAGTATATTAAAAACAGTATATAATCATGCTATTAGAAGGGAAGGGCCATGTCATGAGCGCATTACATTTAAGAGTTTAGAAGACTAGGTACTCAATAAACGCCATGCACGGCATAGGCTCTGAGAGCTTACTTTCTAAATCCAATATACAACTAAATAAATAATGCAGTCTTGATAACCCTCAAAATAGAAAGTAAATGGTCCATTAACAGAACACGTTAAGCAGTCTTATTGACTCATGCACCAGCCCTTCAAGTGCCCATTATTAGCCGAATGCTCCCATCAAAAGCATTACCACACAGAAAACAGTTTTCTTAAATACGCCTTTATGCCATAAACTCCCATTTTTAGTCAGCTATTGACCAACGTTTCTAATTTGACATTTTATAATTTTGTAAAACTGTTACAATTTTTGCTTTAAAGTCGCATTTTTTAAATAGTACCACTCATTTTTAGAAAGCAATAACAGTCAACATTTTTTTAAAGCTAGAGCTGTGTCCAACAGAAGGGTATGTAGGTGGGACTCTGCTCTCATTCATGCTGTCACCATGAAAGGGATAAAGCAGTAGGCTTATTCTTCAGGTTACTGTAATCATAGACAAATCAGCATTCTGAAAGAAATCATTCAAATCATTTTCCATCAAATGCCAAAGGTACAAAATAGACTAGATGGTTCACTTGATGTGACTGGATGAAGATGGTATCTCTGCTCTCTGGATGGAGAACCCATTTCATACGACCTGGAAGACAAACTAATTAATCCAGATATATTGGTTTTCAATCAGATTCATATCCAGGCTGCTTAAATTGGCATTGTTTTCAACTTCTGGCCATGTGAGCATGGAAGATTCTTCAGTCTGGGTTTCAGGCATATCTCAAAAGTTAAGAGCTAAAACTGTTCACTTAATTGCTACCCAAACTTGGAACTCAAAGTTGCCCTGACTGCTCTAGTTCATGAACTCAGGCTCTGAGTTTCCTCAACTTCCAGCCTAGAACGCTTTCCAAAGCTGTTCCTCTCCAGCTCTTGCTGATTAATTTTTAGCTCTACCTTTTTGATATGTATTTCCCTGAGTTTATTACATTCCAGTATCTTTTTCCACTTTTCCCTTTGGTATCACTTTCTCCCTACTCCCCTCAAACTAGGCTTTTTGTCATCTGGATTCGTTCTCTTAGTCATAGATTCTCTTTATTCCCACTCACCACCACTTCTGGGGCCTTCTCTGGTGTGGACTAACAGTTAGTATTATTACAGCTCTAGTCAGATGACTTCTGGCATGGTTCTGCATTAGCATTTCCCAACCTCATTTTATATCAGTAGATAAATGATGGCTTTTTTTGTCTGCGGAAAGGAGGTAAATGTAATACACATTTAATTTGAGAAGGGTTTAGTCATCACATAAGTCATTATTCAGATATAGCTGCTCAGCAACTTATACATCTGGGAGTGAATTAAATATGTGTCATGTGGAATTTGTTTGACACAAATTTTAATCTATAAAACATTTTTGAGGAGGAAGTCTATGACATCCTTTCATTTTGCTGAAAGGGCAAGGTTAAATGAAGGTTGTGTGAAGAGGCATGGAAAAAAGTATCTAGAAAAAATATCCAGAGATGGGGGGGAAGGAGGAAAAATGAAAAAGGAGAAAATAAAGGAGAATGGAAGAAAATAAAGGAGAAGAGAAGACAGGAGAGAAAAGGAGAGGATAGGACAGGAGAGGAGGGGAGTGGGGAGGGGAGGGAAAATGGGAATAGCATTAGCTTCACTAGCAGCATTGTTAGAGTAAAATATTCATGGTATAGGTTATATGCCAAACAAATCGGAATTCTTATTCTATAGCTGCAGAACTAGAAAAGAGCTTGGATGGAAGGCCCAGAAGACACATCTCATTTCTCCCTCCTTTCTGTGGCACATTTTTTGGCAGTCCCTCCACAGTTACATCTTTTTTCCCTTTGTTTATATTCCTTGAGGAACACTGTTAATATTAAGCCATTCTCTTAATCAGAAGTCATTATTCTCCCACTGCAGAGGAAGGCACATCTACTTCTATACTAAAAACCAAAGAGAGAGGCTGGCCCAGTGGCATAGTCGTTAATTTCGTGTGCTCTACTTCAGTGGCCCAGGGTTCGAAGGTTCAGATCCTGGGTGCAGACCTAGGCATCACTCATCAAGCCATGCTGTGGCAGGAGTGGAGGAAGCAGAGGCACAGATGTTAGCCCAGGGCCAATCTTCCTTAGCAAAAGAGGAGGATTGGCAGCAGATGTTAGCTCAGGGCTAATCTTCCACACCAAAACAAAAAAAAAAACCCAAAGAGAAACAAACTTAGTCAATGATTTATGATAAAAAGGTTGTTTTATTAATTATTATTGAATTAAAAATTTAATTTAACCAATTTGATTGAGACAGTTTATCAATTAGGTTATTAATAAAAGGTGACTTTTATTTCAGTCTTGTTGTTAGAGGCAAAACAGTAAAATGAATGACCATCAGGAGGAAAATGGTTATGTAAAAATAGTCCATTTGTATAGTGAACTATTAGGCAGCCACTAGAAGAATGATTTACCTGACTTAGGAATGTTTTCATGATTTAATAATAAGTGAGAAAAAAATAAAGAAATGTGTGTATAGTAAGAATCATTTCTATATCAATGACAAAAGTTCCCTCATATATATATGTGTGTATATAGGTATAAGGATATGTATATTTACATATATATGGTTGTACAATGTTGTATGTGAAAAGAGGAAAATAGATAAAAATATCTACTAAGTTGTTAATATAGATTTCATGGATTGGAGGTGAGTGAGAGATTTGAGTGAAAAGGGATTGGAGAGAGAGAAGAACCAGGTGGGCAGTTGAGGGAGGCAGGTCACTGGACAAAAAAAGTGTGATATATTAGTATATTTAAACATTTATTAGATATACAGTTTATTGTTTATTTACGATTAAATATATATAATTGTGTATAAATGAATTCATGTGTGTCTATGAACATGTTTTTTCAAAAAGAACTGGAAAGAAGACAACTTTAGCTATTTGCTGACTTAGCCCTCTCTCCATCCCATCCAACATCCAATAAAACCACAATTATGCATTTAGAGTTGTACAAACAGATGGGCAGGTATGTCTTCATATAATTCATCTTGTCTCCTGTCTCTACAGCCTTCACAGTGGGATGTAAACAGACACTTTAGGTTGCAAATCTCCAAGGGAAATGAGTAAGCCTAGAATGTCAGAAGTCTGCAATGGCAATTCCAACTTCGGAGAAATACCATGGTAACCAGACCATAGATTTGGTGAGGATGACAACCCCTGAATGCAAAAATTCGATTAGCAACAGAAGCAAGGATGAATAACTGAAAAAACTGAAGCAAGAAATTTATATCGGGTCAATGATCAAAAGTATTTTTGTTGTTTTAAAAAGCATATGATAATCATTAAGAGAGTTTATACTTTTTCAAATGCATATTTGCCATTTGCCTTTTTAGTTTTCAATTTTCCTTATGTTCTCTTCTCTTTCTAATGAAAGTATGTGTATTTTTCTCTTGTATGTTATTTTGAAATTGAAAATTTATTTTTATCTAATTAATGTGCCAAGTTTTAATATTTAAATAATTCAATGAATCTGAGAATGAGATTGCCCCTCCATGTCCTGATTTCAGCCACTCTGAAGTCTATTACATTATTTTAGCTATTTTTTTTAGGATTTACCTCTATACATATTAAAACTTCTATATTTTGAGCATTTAATTTTAAACATTATCTGTTGAATTCCCATTATGTAAATTGTATATTTAGCTCACTTTACCTTATTTATCCTCCTGACACATAACCCAATACCGTCCTCTCAATATTGTCATGTAACAATTCTAGTTTAATCAATATTTATTCTTTATATTTTAAAAAGTATCATTATCTTAAATTAACTTAAGATTGAGTCTTGTAACATTATGTTTCCCTGACTTGTGCACAACTGTTTGTTTTCTCTGGAGTTAATAATTTTCTCTCTTTTCTTCTGCTTGATTTTCCCTCTACATATCATTAATTTTTCAACAAACACTTCATTACCAGTGTGCAATCAAGTTCTACATCAGGCAATTGTTTAATTCATATTTTTTCTTGAGACATCTTTTTTGAGTTCTTGTGTCTGCTCTTCTGATTTAAATTGGTCTCTCTCAGGGGCCAGCCCAGTGGCATGGCAGTTCAGTTCATGAGCTCCACTTTGGCGGCCCGGGGTTCGCAGGCCCAGGTCCCAGGAGCGGACCGATGCACTGCTAGTCAGCCATGCCGTGGCGGCGTCCCATATAAAGTAGAGGAAGATGGGCACGGATGTTAGCCCAGGGCCAGTCTTCCTCAGCAAAAAGAGGATTAGCAATGGATGTTAGCTCAGGGCTAGTCTTCACACACACACAAAAACAAGTAAATAAATAGGTCTCTCTCTGAGCATTGCTGAAACTTTCCTTACCATAAATCATTGTCTCCCTCTTATATTGGATCTCCTATTTTCTGAAAGCCATGACTTCTTTTTTCTGGGTACGCTTCTCTTGGGAGCATATCTTCTATTAGTTTCCTTTAAAAGAATGCAGGGAGATAGATAGTTTTTCTTAAGTTGACATGTCTGAACTTGCTCTATACTTATAATTGATTAATAGCTTGATGGAGTACTGAAGCTAAGATTCAAGATTGTTTTGCCTCAGAATGTTGATGCTGCTCTTTCATTTTCTCTTGCTATCTAGTGCTGTTATTAAGAAATCTATCATATTCAAACTAATCTTTTGTGTGTTAACTATTTTTCTCCTTTTTGAAGCCGTTGGGATCTGTTCTGTTTCCTTGGGGTTCTGTAACTTCATGACAATTTGCCTTGGTGTAGCTATTTTTTACTGTAATATTATGAGCATTTAGAAAACCCTTTACATTTGAAAATGGATGATCTCAGTTTTGGAAAATTTCCTTGATTACTTTGATAATTTCCTATTCTTTTTCTTTTTCTGGTTTCTTAAATCCAAATTTCCTAGTAGTTCGATTTTGGATGCTCTATATGGAGTGTTTAATTTTCTTATATTTTCTCTTCTATTTTACATTTTTTTATCATATTACCTAGTTTCTGATATAATTCTTTGATTTAATATTTTAACTATTATAGTTTTCTAATTTATTTTTTCCTTGTTTTCTGAATTTTGTGTTGCATCCTGCTGGTTTTTTTTTTTTTTTTTTTTGTGCAACTCAAAAGTTTTCTTATTTTCCTAAGAATGTAATAAGAGTTTTTGTTTGCTTGCTAGCAATTTTCTTTTGTTCCCAGAATTGCTTCCATTTTCTCTAATTCCCAATTTTTTTCTGTTCATTGACATTGGTATCTGTCTTTCATGTACTTGCATAACTATTGATCCCTATGCATCTATTCACTTTTGAGAATGAGGTGAAGATTTGCTCGGAGTGGGGCAAGGCATTTCAACAGGTGCTCTTCATGTCTATATAGTAGAATGAGCAAACGAGGATGCGGATGTTTTAGTGTAAAATACACACGTATTGGTATCTGTAAGTCATTTTTCCTGGGCCAGATTCCCTCGAGAAACTGTCTCCAATTTCCTACTTGAGGCTTAGTGGAGGGAAAGATATAAACTTGGCTTATAGCATTCAGAGAGCCTGGAAGAGAAAGGGGCTGGACACTGATATCTTAGTAGAGAGATTTTCCATTTCTAATCACTACCCCCCTTCAATACCCTCAGCCATAATTGGTGACTGACTCTTTATCCTCTCTCTTTCAATCTTCTTCTGAAAGTAAATGCCTTGTCTTCTGACAGAAAGAGAGTGAGACAGGTGCCTGTCTGTACATAACCTAAGCGGAAATCTGGGCTCGTAACTGCTTTTTATGTAATCTTTCAAAATTTTAAATTAATTTATATAAATGTTTTCTATAATAAACATATTATCAATAATAATAATTACTGTTATTTCACTGAGGAAGATTCTCCCTGAGCTAGCATCTGTTGACAATTTTCCTCTTTTTGCTTGAGGAAGATTCACTCTGAGCTAACATCTGTGCCAGTCTTCCTCTATTTTGTATGTGGGTCACCACCACAGCATGGCTGCTGACAAATGGTGTAGGTCTGCTCCTAGGAACCAAACCCAGGCTGCCAAAGTGGAGCACGCTGAACTTAACCACTAGGCCATGGGGCCAGCCCTTATAATAAATATGTTAAATATTTGTGAACTATGTTACAAATCTTTTTCTCAAGTTATTTGACTTTTTAATGTATCTTTGGTTCAAGCTGAACCCCTCAAACTAAAGAAGGCTATACCAAAGCATAGTGAATACTTGCTCTGAGCTATGTATTGTATTACCTACTTTCATACAAATTATCTCATATATCATATTTAAGGTAGGTTGTTAGTTTTTCCATTTTATAGAAGATGAAACTGATGTTCTGGGAAGTTAGTTAACCCCACTGTCAATATGTTTGATGTACTCCATGAAGTAACTGGACATTGAGAATGAGGGCTTCTTTGTTTGGTTGTTATCTTTGCTCACATCTTTGTCACTATGTCCAATAGTTCTAAATGAAGTCAGGAACCCCAGAGTTGTTACCCATAATATATACAGAGGATGGGACCCTAATTTTGTATATAAACATTAAAATAACTTGGATAGAAAGGAAAAGCTGTTTTTACATTTTTTAGAGGCTCATCTAATCAGATTGTGTTCTTTAAAGCAAATTAGTTGGTATAAATGTAGAGTAATAACCTAAGAAGGGATGAACTGCCACGGTACTGAAAAGCTACATCATCAAGAGACCTGAATTCAAACAAGTGCTTGTTTAGTGCTTTCTTCAGTGTTTCAGACGGATAAGCTTGAGATTTGTGTCTTTTCCTGGAACATGGTTGATTCTGGTTTGTCAGGATTCTATAGGCTTCTGTTGGGCTCATTTTCACTTAATTCAACCTTATTGTTGTAACTTTAATGACTCTAGGCTACTAAACTCTGAAATCTGGCTAGTTCAATGCTTTATAAGTTTTTCTATCAATTTGAAAATGAATGAACAGTTTCTAATTATTTTTGTGAAGCCAATATATCATTGATACCTAAATTTGATAAAGAGATTATAGGCAAGGAATACTGCAGACTGATACAACTTATTAATATTGATGCAAAATACTAAGTACAATATCAGCAAACAGAATTCAAAGTCATATGAAGAAAATCATACACTATGACAAAGTTGAATATGTTCCAGAAATTCAAGGTTAGTTCAATATTAGGAAATCCAGTAATATCTCACATAATAAATTATATAAAAATTATCTCCTTAGGTCTAAAAACGTCTGCAAGACATTCAACATTTATTCCTGGTTTTAAAAGAGATTCAAGAAAATAGGAGTTTCCAGAGACTTTCTTAACATGGTGCAATGCACATGCTTTAGTCCTAAAGTCAGTTTCTTACTTAGTGTGGAATTAATAGAGACATTTCTACTAAAATAAAAAACAAGGCAAGGATGCCCACAATCTCTAATAAGATAGCAGGGTATAAAATTAACATACACAAATCAATCGCCTTCATACACACAAAAAAATAACCAGTTGGATGACATAGTGCCAAGGAAAGAAACAAGATTAAAAATTTAGGATAAACTAAATAAAAAATGTGCAAATCTATACATGATAAACTTTATAATACTCCTGAAAGAGTGGACTTACACTCCTATCTGGCAGTAATGAAGAACCCTTCCTTCTACACGCTGCAGTGATGTCAGAGGAGGCTTAGTGGTGAGTCAGGAATTGGAAATCCCCCAGCAATAATGATGCCACTCCCTCTGTGGTGTCACTGGAGGCCAAACAAGGAGCAGTAATAAGGAGCTTCTTCTCCACCAAGCCTAAGAGGGATCAATGGAGACTTAGCTGGAAACCAGAATTCTCACTTATTCCCAGTAGTAGTAACGAGCGCCTCATCAGTTCAGGTGTTAACAAACACCTATTGGGAAATCTAGACTTCTAACTTGGTAAAAAGGCAGCCTCCCTCCTTCCCCTGCTGGAGTGGTGTCAAAAGAAGCATCTAAAATAGATGGTTAAATGAAATCCAGAGACCCATAAAATAATACCCCATAACTCTGATTTAATTGAAAATCATCCATCATGTTAAGAACCAGGAAGATCTCAAACCGAATGATAAAAGGCACTCGTTGGATGCCAACACCAAAATGACATACATGTTAGAATTATCTACACAGATATTAAAGTAATCATCATAAAATGCTTCACTAAATAAATACATACACTCATGAAATAAATGAAATGGTAGGAAGTCTAAGCTAAAAAATGGAAGTTATAAAGGAGAACAAAATGGAAATTTTAGAAGTGAAATATACAACAATCAAAATAACAATGATCAAAACCCTCCGTGGATGGAATCAACAGTAGAATGGAGGAGACAAAGGAAAGAATCAGTGAACTTGAAGATAGAAATGACCCAATCTGAATAACAGAGAGAAAATAGACTGAAAAAAGAAAGTCAACAGAACCTCAGTGTTCTATGGGAATATAATAAAGGATCTAATATTCGTGTCATTGGATTCCCGGAAGGATAGGAGAAAGAGAGTGACAGAAAAAGTTTTCAAAATGACAATGGTAGAAAACTTTCCAAATTTGCCAAAAGACATAAATGTATATATTTTAAAAGCTGAGGGAATTCCAAACTGGATAAGGCCAAACAAACTCACACCAAGGCAAGAACCCCTTGCCAACACCCTGGCCAAACTTCTGAAAACTAAAGACAAAGAAAAAAAACTTGAAAGCAGTGAGAGAGAAAAGTCACCTTACCTGTAGGGGGAAAACAATTAGGACAGTGGTCTTCTCATCAGAAACCATGGAGGCTGGAAAGAAGTGGTTCGACATTTTAAAAGTGCTGAAGGAAAAGAACTCAAGTCCAAATCCTACATCCTGGGGAAATAGTCTTCAGGAACTAAGGGAAAATCAAGGCAGTTTCAGATGCAGGAAAAGTAAGAAAATTTGTTATCAGCAGATCTAAAAGAATGACCAAAGGAAGTTATCTAAACAGAAAGGAAATGATAGAAGATGGAATCTTGGAACATCAAGAGGAAAGAAAGAACAATAGAAAGAGCAAAAACATGCTTAAATATATCTTCCTTCTCCTGTTGAGTTTCCTAAACTATATTTCATTGTCAAAGCAAAATTTATGACACTATTTTATGTGGTTCTAGATATATAGATGAGAAATATTGAAGATAATTATAAATGGTAGAGAGTAAAGGGATGTCAAAATAGGACAGGTTTCTACACTTCACCCAAACTGCTAAATATATTGTGGATAATAAGAACCAGATTTCTCACTGTTAGGGACAGGCATTAAAAATAAAGGAAGAGACAAGGCCGGGATAAACCTTGTGGTCCTGTATTAGAATCAGAAATACTAATATAAAATCATGTTTAAAATTTTTTTGAAATATGTACAGTTAGATATCAATATAAATGTGTGTGAATGTTTATGCATACATATATTTCTTTCCTAATTCACATTATTCTAAAAGTAATCACACCCAAACAGCAATGAGCAAAGCGAAGTACTCAGATATTCGTTTATGAATACCATTTTCCAATAAAAGGAAATGGATGTTTCTAGGTCTGAGGCAGGGAAAGTACAAGATGAACTTGGAACATTAATCATCAATCATACGAACATCAATTAAAGTAAGAAAGTGCTCAAAAAGGATAACACCATATCAAAAGAACTCAGAAGCCAACTTCAAAAAGCTACCAGTGGCCAAATCTGGGAGATTTTTAGCCCCCAAATAATAGTACTACACAATAATAATAATAATAATAATACCTTTGTATTATAGCCTATAAACTAAAGCAAATATTCAGGAGTTTACACTGATATAATAAATAAATAAATAAATGGAAAGATGGATAGATGATAGATAGGTAACAGAAAAGGGACAACTATTCCTTATAGTACGGTTCGAATATATGAATAAAGAAAGAATCACAGAAGTAGAAAATCCCCATTTCGCAGACACACTGTAATAATTGTCCTAGGCAAGTATCATCAATGTATGCTAAAATTATTTGGGGTAAGTAAGTCTTATGAGAAACAGGATATTTGCAAAGTTCAAAGTATCTCTCCATAAGATACTTATTAATTAAAAGTGAAAATCAGTGATATTATGGGGCAGAAACTTGGCAGACACCACCTTAATAAAGTTATCAAAGTTGACCTCACTAATAACAAGACATGTTGTCCTATGTACCTGATATATGATGCACTGAGAAGGGGGAAACTAATTTCTATGTTACTCTTGCCAAAAAATGTATGACTCAGACTCAAGAAGAAATGTAAACATTCCCCTCATGTAAATACAATGAGGGATCCTGGACTGGATATGAAGACAGTAAAAAGAAATTAGTGGGACAATTGATAAATTTGAACAAGATGTTTAGATTAGTCAATAGTATTGTATCAATATTAATTCCTTAATTTTTATAATTGTACTATGGTTATATAATTTGTTAACATTTGGAGAAGCTGGTAAGAGATTTTTAGGAATTCTGTATTATATTTGCAATTTTTTATAAATCTGAAATTATTTCTAAATTAAAAGGTAAAAAAACAAAAATAAATAAAATTACTAGTGTGACTTCTATCTCCTGATGCACGTTTTTGTTGTTATAAATATAGCAAAATATATGGAGCTTTACATAAAGAAAACAGAGTTACAGTGTATAAAATAAGTTCTGTATTCTATGTTTGTATTTGGTCCTAAAGGATTTTAAGTTAAAATATCTTAAGGAAATTGATTACCACAGTTACAAGATTAATTTTTAAATTCAGATTTAGATTTATCTGTAGCTTATAATTTAAAAAATTTGTTACTTTTTCCTGTCTTTTATGTAAACTTTTCATAGTTGAATAAAAATCAAGAGCAGAGTAGGAAGTACTAAAATAGTACTAAAATAGAACTTATCATATCTTTCCAAATAAAGTTATCCCAGTGTATAATCTTTACAGGTAAGCCTTATTTGGCAAAGAAACTATGTATAAATGTTTGTGTTTCAGACATGAAGTAAATTATAAACAGTGCAGCAATTTCTTATGATTGGCAAAGAACAGAGCATACTGGGGTTTTGAACATTCCACATTCACATTTATCCTCAATTAGGCATATGGTACATGTGAAGGGAACATTCAACTGAGATAAAATATTTACACTTCATGTTTTGTGTAAGTCTGAAAAGAAGATAACATCTTATTTGATAGTTTGAACTGGTTGGAATTTGACCAGTTAGAATGAATAACTTGACTCGTAAATCTTTATCTAGATGGTCAGAATTTAAATGGGTAAGCTGCCTGATTAATTCCAGATTTCAAATATTTTCATTCCAAATTTTCTTCCTGCCAAGATAATTATCAGGAAGAATATAGATGAGTACAAATGGTTTTGGAAAATTTTATGTTGTTTAGGGTTAAAAATAGTTTCCCGATGTTTAGACTTCGATTGTACTTGGTAAAGGTATCTGTTGTCATATTTTAACTTTTAAACATTTTTGGAAGTAATCCTTGCAAGGTTTTGTCACTCTCAGTGTCATTTGGAAGATGAATTCTAGTTGGCTGTATTTCATAGCACCTGCAGCTTTCGGAAATAACTAAGATTTTCAGTTGACATGTCCTAGATATCAATTTATGTTGCAAGTTAAATCTCATGCTTGTGAGGCAAGCTGCCTTTGTTAAGAAGAATATCTAATGATGAAGAGCAAATAAAGTCAACCAGTGATTTAAGTCTCTACTCAAGAGGGAAAAATATATAAAAGTAATGCTTGGAATTTGACCTCAGCTGTTAAAGGGAAATGAATTACAAGAATATGCAGAAGCATGTTCAATGTTGTTGATATTTCATAAGCTAAATAAAAAATTACTACTTGCAGTATTTCATGTATATGTAAATAAAGCAGTATTTTACTAAATTAATATTTTACAACTAAAGTTCGTAACATATAATAAGTCCTCATTATCTGATGAGTTGCCTTTCTGAGAGTTAGAATAAACAATGAAAGAATTAAAAAAAGGATGCAAATTGCCTGTAGTTTGGGTCCAAATCCCAAACTTTCAGTGGGAGAAAGAGTTCTCTTGAGGTCAGATATGGGAACTGTACTGATTTAATTCCAGTTTTGCATCAGCCCCTTGAGCAAGAGTGATCCAGGAAGAAGCAGGATAATAAACTGATAAAAGATTGAATAACAGAATCACAAATCAATCAGAATATTTTGTGTACAACCATATACCTGGGTCACTACTAAATTTAGTTATTATTTGGAAATTCGAGGATATTGTGGGCTGGCCTGGAAATTTAATATGCATGTTCAGCATTGGGGGAATTTTGAATGAGATAAAAATTTTTGAACAGGTATTTACAGATTTTGTCAAGTATTGAGTTTATCTGAGCTTAAATTTAAGAAATAACATCTGGCTCTCTATAGTTCGACTTTGGGAAATAAAATTTTTATAAATGTAGACATCTTTGACCCTAGATCTGCCTTAAAATAGAGCAAAAGACAGCTCAAGGGACAATTTTAGGTGGCAAATTCTGGGCTTTCCTGGCTTGTTTCTTTAGTGCAAACCTAGGAAGATATGAAAGTTTGCTGAAAAAGATGGGCAGAAGCACAGATGCCATTGAAGGGCTAATGTGTCCCTGGAAAGAGGAGCAAAAGTCTCTAGAATGTTTCAGTGATAAGACAGACCTTGAGAAACACAGGAATACTTGAAGGGGGCTGGTAGAAATAGGTCCTTCCAGGGAAGCAGGGACAATTTCTATCTTGGTCATCATTACGTTTTTAGGCCATAAAGAGTACTTGACACTTAGCAAAAATTTGTTTAAGAGACAGAAATTTAGTCACTCTCTCCTCTGTCCTTCTCTTACACGTTGGATAGTACTTATTACAATATGTTGAATTGTCATATAGCATGCTGTATATTGAAAGAGAACAGAATTTCGAGTGGGACAGACATGGCTTTCAATCAAATTCTATTCACTACTAGTTTGAGAATTTAAGAAATTTTCTGAACTCCATTGAGCTTCAGTTTCTTCATCTGCGAATTGAGCTTAATAAAAGTAAAATCATTTACAGGAAGTCTAGCACAATGCCTAATCTGAATTGGAATGAGTAGATTGAATAACATGGATTGAATAACATGGATGATGAATTCAGAACGGGGAATATAGAACAGAATAATTACAAATTTGAAGTGAGGCCTCTGCTGAAGAAACTGATCTAAATGAAGAGGTTGCCTTAGAAATGCAGCAAATGGCAAGTTCACTCATGATTTAGGCAACAATACTAGGGTTTCCAGTTCATGAGAAAGGCAAATTTTTAAATCCCCTAATAGTGGTGAATATTTAGGAGTTATTTGGGCAATGCTCTAGCATAAGAGCAAAGCAGGTCATTTCAGTCATTGGCCGTGCTTAGTACTCCTTTCCTAGAGCAATGCTGGATTGTCAGACACAGAAACTAGGTTGTATAGGGACCTAAGCAGAATGTCTGTCCTACTCATTCTCCATAGGGAGTAAGAGGAGAAAAATTGGTAGGAGCAACTTTGGAGTCCAGTATATCACTACAGGAACCTGAATCTGAAGACTGATGGACAGAGAGAGACTTAGAGAGCAGTGTGAGAATCTAGCAGTCATTATGAGCCAACAAATAGAAGGTTGGGGCAAGGTCTTAATCTCTACCCACCAAGGAGAGGATAAGGAGTACGACACGTGGACTAAGGTTGTTGCAGTGGTTACTTCCTGGGTTATGTTGGGCTCCCCCTATGAGGGACAAAATTGAGAATAGGCCTGTGGTGGCAAGCAGGAAAATTGGACACACTGTATAATTCAAATTCCAGAGGAAACCAGAAAAAAAGCAGATGTATAAACACATATAGAATGTCTTATAATTTTGGTTCATATTTCTAACAGAAATATGAACTCTCTGGCAGAGAGTTTCCAGAAGAAAGGCAAATCTTAAAGATATACAAAATCAGGGAAGAAAATTTAACATTCAAAGAGATATTTTAAAATATGGCTGGCCTTAAAATGTGACAGGCACATTGAACTGAATTTGACCTTCTTGGCAATTTGTAATGAAAGATAAATACTTTCACAAAAATAGAATTTTTGTTTATCTAAATTAAATGATAAACATTATTCTTCCTGAAGTCTGCTTTATCCTAAAACTTCAATTTTCAACAATGAAGGATGGCTTCAGATATTTTTATCCAAAGCCTTTCCTTCATTTTTCTGAATACCCGTTTTCTCCTTCATACTCTAAGGAAAATTAATAGAATGGGACTGACTCATTTTGTAAAATAGCTCAATCATAGTTGGATGCATGTGTGTGTAATCTCACTTCATTGTAACATTTATGACTTAGATATATTTATCTCATAACTCACAGAAGACATAATTTTTATTTTTTTGATGAATCTTTTCATTTTTTGATTATGAACAAAACTATGTTCCAAATGATAAAATTAAAGCTATGTTTGTTTATAAAAAACAAGTCTGTGCAAAGCTTAGTCTTCCCATAACCTAGCAACGTTTTTTATACTAACAATTGATGAGTCTCATGTTAAGGCTCACTAGTAAACTTAGGCTGAGTTCCAAGTTTTTAGAAATTCCTCAAAAGACGTTCAGTTTATATACATTTACATATGTTATACAGCACTATAGTAGGCCTGGGGATATAGTCAGTAATTCTGCTCTTTCTTAAGAAGCCTCTGCAGCTTTATGAATCACTTCGAACCCTATATATGTAAGAAGCATAGAAGTAAACCAAGAATACAGCACTGTGGTATATCACACGATAAATAATGGGATTCTTACAACCTATTTCTATCTGCTCATGATCCAAACTTCAATGTTAATTTCTAGAAGAAGCCTAATGGTGAATTTTAGCCAAAATTTCAAAGGAGGGAAGCAAGTGGGAAGTTTCGTCTCATTCTCAACCACGTCCTAGGCTGTTTGCCTTCTTTTCTTAGCCAGCTGGTCCAAAAGGTTGCTGTGGTGGGGTATCTTGGGTGCTCTTGATGAAAGGGGTGCTACCTTAAGTCAATTAGGTCTTAAGTGTAAGAACTAAGATATGAATCTAGGCCTCCTAACTCCAATTCCATTGCCAAAATATATAGTAAAAGGCTTAAATAACTAATCCTTTGCAGGAGAGTTAAATAAATTTGGGTTTGATTCAATAATCAAGAAAGCACCCAAGTGTGGTTCTGTTAGGGAAGTAGAACTCCTTTTGACGTCAGTAGAAATAGGACTTTCTATTGAATTCGGGGTAGGTCTCTAAATGGACATTCCTGATGCCTGATCATATTTCTTAGTAATCTCTTAATATTTATAGATAGAATGCCAAAAAAATGTTGTGTGTTAGTTCCTAAAAGGATTAGGCCTTACCTTTAAGTATTAAGCCTTTGCTTATTTTGTCACAACCTTCAGTTTTGTTGCAATTCTAATTACTAGCCTATTCCCCTGTGCAGACGGGCATGGGGAGGAAGTTCCTCCTCCCTTGACCAAAGTAATTTATTAGTTTGTTGACAGACTACAGAAAGCTGCGTTCTCCACTTATCACAGTTCATGTCTCAAATATGCCCGAGCAGTGTGTATTTTGTACTTGTAAGGTCATCGCGTTACCACAAGCTCTAGCCTGTTTGTTTGAACAAGGGCAAGAACATGCACATAGATCATTTAGTAAACTTATTAGTTGGAGGTATGGTGGTTAACAAAGATAAACACTGACTGCACAGTACCTGAGAAAAAGTCTCAAAATTCCTAGCCTATCTTCACATTCTAATGCCAACACAAATTTTATTTATTTGTCCTGAGATTTATATACATGCAAATAGTTTAGTTTAGTTCCTTATTATCTATCTGTATCACAATAGACAATTCATACAGAATTATTTGTTAGAATTAAGAAATACAAAAATATTCGGGACCATCACATCTACTTCCCATGAAACGTCTCTAAATTTTTCTTCACATTACATGTAATATTTTAGTGCAAGTATAAATCGATGAGTTTCTTAAATTTCCTACTTATTAGAAAGAGTATCTATTTTTATATGTCCTAAATCAGTTAATATTTCTGAGGTCTTTCATATAATTTGAAAATCTGAGATTCAATGTTCAGTCTAATCACACCTCTTTGCATACAATTAAAAAAGTAAAAAGGCTGAAAAATTCCTTCTGGATGTTAAATGGATTCAGATCAAAATTCAGTTATTGCCTGATGTGCTTTTAAGAAAAAAATCAATTAATCAATTACTGTGTCCACAACTCAAGAACATAAGAGTTGTGGAGACACGATATAAACAAATGAAAAAAAGATAATTTGTATTGAGGAAACATCTCAAGATGAAAACTACTAATTGCCCTTTTTCCTTCAGCTTTTTTCCAAATGCAAAAATTACAATTTGCTGTCAGTCTGAGCTCTTTGAAGTGGCAGGTTATAACTTGCCAGTGACTGAGGTGACGGAAGCAATTCCTTCTCCCTTTGGTTGAACAATTGTCTACTTCTGAAGGACCATTCGGTTGACAAGGCACTCAGGAGACTGACTTAGTGACGAGAGTGACAGATTTTTTTATGGTTCTGCCTTGGGACTCTTCATCTTGAGTCAGTACATTCCAGGGACTCATGTCACCTGCTCTTCCTTTTTTCATTTCCTATTTTTTTCATATTTATTAAGAACAAGTCTTGCTTTGTAGTTGAGTATTTGAAAATTATTTCAATTCATTATCATACATTGCTAATTTTTTAATGTTATTTTATTTTTGGATATCAAAACTTTTGAATTTCTTGATTATTTACTTTTGGTGTTTTATCCCTTTACTTTAAATCTTCCATTTGGCAAATTTATATTCTTTTTACTTTCTATCACTTTATCTTGTTATATTTCATCTACATTATTGTATTTATTCAATGACCTCTTTGTCCACTACCTTATTATTTACCTTTCTTTTTACATTTTATTTTCTTGAAGACACAGATCCTCTTTGATTAATTAACTTTCTATTTTAATTTCTTAATTTTTATTTTATTTAATTTTGTTGCCTCTTTTTATAATGGCCACAGCAGCGTAGCAGCAGGGAAAAGAAGTAGTATAGAACATTTGTCTTCTTCATTGAGAAAAAAAGATTACATGGCCACAAGGTACTAGGCACGGTATTCAGGAGAAATATTAATTATTGAAGAATCACTTACTCAAGCTTTGGTGTTTATATTGTCATAATAATGACATGGATTTCGTGCAGTTCCTCTCAGCCATCTCTTTGAGATGGATTGTCCCCATAACACCAAATAAGAGATTGTTCTCCCAGGACCACCCGAGAGCAGTGACACACACAGAGCTACGGGAAGTGCGCTCCCCTGATCCTCTCCGACAAGAGAACAGATGTTCAAGAGCTCCCATGCAAGGCCAGAGCCACGCCTGCTGATGAACATGCATTTGCCAACTTGCGTTGTACTCTTTTCATGAGAATCCCACAACAAATCTCTCTCGGGGGTCCCTGCCTGGGAGTAGTTGTTCTTCTGAGTCACTCTTTACGTGCATCGTGAATGACAAAGCTGACCATATTTCCCTCTTTGCCTTGACGGTTGGAATAGTCATAGTCAGATTTGTGGCTCACTTCTCACAATTCTGTGACAGGAATTTATAGGATAAACTTCGTGTGCTAAAATTCACCCTTGGCTGCCTCTTCCCTTTTCTTATCCTTATATTCAATTTGCCCTGATTTCTTTACTAATTAGTATCCTTTGTCTTGTTTCTCCTCTTTTATGCATTTTGAAAGTTGCTTTAAGTTAGTTTTAAGAGTGAGACAGAGGCCTTTTTTTTTTTCATACCATAAAACATTTTTAACAGATTGCATATTTTTGAGCAGCAACTATGCTCCATCTGCCTCCACTGGCACTGAGTAGTCACTACCTGATACAAAAAAGGTGTGAATTCTAGTTTAATTGCTTCCAGAGCAGGTCTGTGTTTTTATTGTCATAGAGAAACCAACCGTTTAGGAGTCATGTACACCCTCATTTCTGATTAAGGAAAAAATCATGCAACGAGCATTGTTTCTAAGGCTCATCTTCACTGGGCTGGTGTGCCCCAGGCAATAGCTTCAGATGACTTCTGGTTGCTATTCCGCTTCCTCCTCTAAAACTCAACATCCACTAGTCCAAGACATTTCACCCCAAAGCACTGTCTTTCACAAGTAGATTGACATTCACAGACTTTATGCCCACTTCGTGTTGTGAGGTTTCTCTACAGCTTTCTCTGTTACCTTGGAAAAAATGTTAAGTATTTTTCCTATGACTAAACATTTCTTATGGATATGTATAAAGAAGAGCAGACTGCTGTAAAATTATGAAGAGGGATGAGAAGAGGGAGGTTTTCAGGGAAATCTCCATCAAACCATTTAACCAGAAATGAATTTGAACTATTCTTATGGAGTAAAATTATATCTTTATTATCCTTTATATCCCTAAATGTAGTGCTATAGCTAGGGAATGATTAGATTAGAACAAAAGGCCAAATTCTTCAGGGAAATGTCTGCAGTAAAACCTCTTGCTGTCCCTCACCCTGAGGATATAGGGAAATTACTCACACATGCTCAGTACAATGAGAAGATTCCTTCCTTCTTCCTGCGCACAGAAAAATAGAGACTACTGTCGAGGGCACAAACCAGCGAGCTCTTGAGAATGAGCAGATTTACACTTCTCTCTTTCCTTTGGGAAGAGTTAGGCATATTCTTTAGGATGCCTTTTAAATTTAAGTTTAAATGCACCTGTGTTGACAACAATCTGGAGAGGAGTGTGAATTTTTCTGGAAGCTCTCAAAACTTCAGGTGGAGGGTATAGAAGGTAAATTATTGCATTTATTTCTTTTTATGAAGCTAGATAGTACATCTTAGAAAGAAATGTTACAGACCTGCAGATACTCCCTTTAATTCTGTGCTGAATACAACAGTTACCATGAGCCAAAAGACAACTATACAACAAAAATTATCATTTATCAAAGATTATATACATAATAATTATTTTAGGGAAATTCAAATAATGTTAAAAACAATTCAATGTAGCAACTTTTAAACATAGGAAATTCCATTCTGGATTTTAATTTACATTAGTTGAAATGTAGCCACCATAAATCATTTCATCCTAAAATCATTTTTTTAAGCAATAAAAATGATGTATTCCATTACAATCAAATATTTCATTGGGATCAAATTAAATGGTCTGAAATTTAATACTACCACCTTAACTCTATGAATGATCCATTTTTGAACATCTAGTCTATTTAGCCGCACTTGGCATTTACTATAGATTTTCTCTGGTGTTATTCATTTAATTCCATCATATAAACATAGCTTAAGTGATATCCACCAAATATTTGCATTTGTTCATTCTAATGTAAGACACCCATCTTCCCATCCTCTCAATCATCCTTATGCATATTGAAGACCAAACTCTAGAACTCTACATGGTAGGTCCTGACTAGAGACCCACTTTTGCTTTCCATGCCAACATCGACAGTGTCATCACAACAATCTGCGGTTCAGTCTATCAGGGTTGTCCTCTATCTTTGTGTATGTCAGATACCAAAAGAAACAAAATTTCTTGGTCATCCTTGTTACCTGGGTTTCCATGCACAATCTCTCTCTTTCTTGGTATATATATATATTTATATATCTTGACATATACGTACATATATGTGTGTGTACATAACACATTTATATATACACACATACATATGTGATTTTACTTACAACAAGGGCTGAGGCAGTCACTATAAGACAACAGCCAACTTTAGATGGATTTTTAAGCCAATATAGCCAATACAATGATTCAAAGAATAATATATTAGAAAAATTTCCAGTAGCCCGTTAACCATTGGCTTGTTAATATTAAGAACAGGTACCACTAGAAATAGTTATTTTTATACAGTCCATTTTATGGCCTTGCAAAGACATTCTTGCTGTTAGGAAGCTTTTCTCAGGGTAAATTTGAAACTGAGGTAGCATATTAAATTAGAATATACATCATAGACTCCCAAGCATGAGTTTGAATAATTTTACAGATGAATTTTGCATATCTACAAATTATTAAACTAAATAGAGGAAAAGTTTCTGTTTTAACAGGGTATTTTTTTAAATTTATTATAAATTTTCCTTTGGTGAAGCTATATTCTTTTCCCCTGACAATCTTTCTTTGAAGTCAGTGGATGATTCTTAGTGTATGGAATAAAAGAAAAATGATTTTTCCACATATGCATAAGATTATAACCATATGCACCCAATAGTCCAGCTTCTACTATGGGTTATATTACATGAAAATAAATGACAAAATCTCTGCCTGGAAAGCCAATATTACAGGGGAATAAGTGATGTAATAAAATAACCAGAGTGTTGTCTGTTAACTTTAATTGAAATGCACTTTCACTGCAGTTTCCAGAATATGATTTTTAAATATTTATTAATCAAAATAAGGGAAAATTCAAACATATTGAATAAGGTCAATAATTTAAAATATGCTATTTGCATTTTACAAACTTTCTGTTTCCTTTTTTTTAGTATAAGCATTATTTTTAAAAAATGAAGTGGGAACTGGGATTGATTAACTAGCATTGATTAATGAGATTTGTGACCCAGAATAAACTTTTAAGGCTCTCATCTCCTCTTCAGTCTTTCATTTAAGTAATGCAGTTTTATGTATTGAGATTTGCCTTAAGATTAATTTTGATAAGAGAGATTTTCCAGTACAATGTTTGAAAACTACTGGGTAGTGTTAGAAGAGAACATCCTTTCTCACAGAGCATGGGAACTTTACCACTAAGCCACAGGGCCAGCCCCTAAAGGAACACTTATATATATATATTTTTTTTTTTGTGGGGAAGACCAGCCCTGAGCTAACATCCATTGCCAATCCTCCCCTTTTTGCTGAGGAAGACTGGCCCTGGGCTAACATCCGTGCCCATCTTCCTCCACTTTATATGGGACGCCGTCACGGCATGGCTGACAGGCAGTGCGTCGGCGGGCGCCCGGGATCCGAACTCGCGAACCCCGGGCTGCCAAGCGCAAATTTTATTTATTAATTTTTTGTGAGGAAGACTAGCCCTGAGCTAACCTCCATTGCCAACCCTCCTCTTTTTTGCTGAGGAAGACTGGCCCTGGGCTAACATCCGTGCCCATCTTCCTCTACTTTACGTGGGATGCCGTCACAGCATGGCTTGACAAACGGTGAGTTTGTCTGTGCCTGGGATCCGAACCTTTGAACCTGGGGCCACCAAAGTGGAGCACACGAACTTAACTGCTACACCAGCGGGCCGGTCCCAAACATTTACATTTTTAAATGCATGTACTAGAAAAAGTGAGAAGCTAACACTAATGCGCTAAGCACCTATCTGAATATATTATAGAATGGACAACAAAATAATGTGAAAAAAAAAAAAAACGGAAGAAAGTAATAATATAAGAGCAGAAATTCATGAAATAGAAAATAGAGCAAAGAGAATCAAGAGAGCAAAACCTGTTTCTTAGAATATAACATAATTGATAAATCTTTGGTAAGACTTATAGAGAAATTTTTAAAAAGAAACAAGCAAGTCAGAAATAACCGGTGTCAGGATATCAGACATTTAAAAGATAATGGGGGAATGTTATAAACAACTATATGCCAACAAATTTGAAATGGAAAAATCATAGAAAAATATAATTTACAAAACTGAAATCAAACAGAAAACCTGAATAATCCCATAAGTCCTTTAGTTAATCATTATGCTGTTTTGCTGTCTAACTCCTCTATTTGAATTCTTTTATAACTATTATGCATTTTTTCAGTCATACTCATAAGCAAAGCAAACCTTTCTACAACTCTGGTTTTCTTGAGGAAGGATTTTCCCTAAATAAACTGTTGGCTCCATCCCACCTCTACTGCTACCCTGGAGTTATCAAGTTGATTGGAGTTACTTGGTTGATTGGTGCCAAAATTGGTCCACAATTCTCAATGAGATGAGTTAAGCTCTCAGAAGACCATTGCATGAGATTTGATTGCTTTCCTGCTTCTTTCTCCATTCGGACCAATAATCCAAATAATTGTGTTGAATCTGAAGACTTCAAATTTCCAGGAGTGGACTGCCCCAAGGTTCAGTCTGGGGGTAGTCTCCTTTGTTTTACTTATTTGGCTCTCATGAAAAGTTATGTTACCTGGTTTTATCATAATAAGTCGAATTTTTTTGGCTTCCATCTTTGTTTTATTTCTTACATTGATCAGAATCTGGTCTGAGAACTAGAATGATGGTTGTCTCAAGACCGCAATTGACTAAATGACCAAGTGTTTTCTCCTCTATACAAAGAGAATAAAATTTGCTCCAATTCATGGTTGAGTACTAGGTGCCATGCTCAATTTTGTATGATTTTCACATACTATCTCTTTAAACTTTGCTAAAATCTAACATGGTTGCTACTCTTAGGCTCATTTTACTGATGAGGAAACTGAGACACAAAGATGTTAATTACTTGCCAAAGGACATAACTAAGTGTCAGAGCCATGACTCAAATTCATTTCTGGCTGATTTTAAAGACTATTCTTTTTAAAAAATATTTATATAACATTTAACATGAAAAACATGACATAACGTAACATGATTTTTTTTTTGTAATAAGTGAGCAAAATACAAAATTTTAAAAAAGAAAATAAACATGAGTGCCACAGTTTAATCATCTTGTAATTGATCCCCCATTCAATCTCCCATCTCTGATCAATCCAATGCTAATAGGTTGTTGTTTATCTCCTCAGAACTTTCCTCTTGCTCTTATAAAACTTATCTACACATGTAGATAATTTGGTTTCTTAATTTACATATTCATAGTCATAATCTACAAATTACTATAAAACTTTTTGTTCTTCACTATGTATCATATATCAAATTCTATTTTTAAATTTTTTATACACATATTATTTTATATGAATTAGATTATGTCATACATCCCCGACTGCTTTGGAAGTTTTATTTTTTTTCTTCAATTTACTTCCCTCTTCCCCCTCTTCTTTCTGTACCACTGTATCCTGCAACCCCACTACATTAACACAAACAACAAAGTAAAGATGCCTGTACTCAAGTACTCTTCTACTTCTATGCTTCTGTATTCACATAAAATATGTAGATTTATAACCTGAGTTTAGATAAGTCAGGTTATAAGAACCCAACTTTACAAGCAGTTTCATCTACTACCCCTGTTTGTCTTGCAAAGTTTTCTTATTATTTAAAAGGGTTCTTAAGAATTCCTTGCTTCAGGGACAGATGGGCACCATCACATGACAGCCACCCACAGAAAGTTTTATAGTTAATGCATTTTGTGGCAACTTTTCCATTTGATGGCTCACAATTTATAAATTCAAAGCAATAAAAATATTGTGCAACATGCATCTCTGATGTCATTTCTTTTATTGATTATGGCATCATTTGTATTCTTTTCACCGGTTTCTTTAGTCCTTACTCTTTTTTTTCATGAAACATCAAATTAAATAAACTATTTACGAACACACACACTTTGCTTATAAGTATGACTGAAAAAAATGCATAATAGTTATAAAAGAATTTAAATAGAAGAGTTCTCAAAACAGTATAACGATTAACTAAAGGATTTATAAGATCATACAGGTTTTCTCTTTGATTTCAGTTTTGTTAAGTTGTGTTTTCCTAGTGATTTGTCCATTTCTAATTTGTTGGCATATAGTTGTTTATAACATTCCCCCATTATCTTTTAAATGTCTGATATCCTGACACTGATATTTCTGACTTGCCTGTTTCTTTTTAAAAATTTCTCTATAAGTCTTACCAAAGATTTATCAATTATGTTATATTCTAAGAAACAGGTTTTGTTCTCTTGATTCTCTTTGCTCTATTTTCTATTTCATGAACTTCTGCTCTTATATTATTACTTTCTTCAGTTTTTTTTCACATTATTTTGTTGTCCATTCTATAATATATTCAGATAGGTGCTTAGCACGTTAGTGTTAGCCTCTCATTTTTTCTAGTACATACACTTAAAAATGTAAGTGTTCCTTTAGGGACTGGCCCAGTGGCATAGTGGTTAAGCTTTCATGCTCTGCTTTGGTGGTTTGGGATTCACAGGTTCAGATCCTAGGTGTGGACCTATACTCCACTTGTGAAGCCATGCTGTGGCAGGCGTCCCACATATAAAGTAGAGGAAGATGGGTGCATATGTTAGCCTAGGGCCAATCTTCCTCAGCAAAAAGAGGAGGATTGGCAACAGATATTAGCTTAGGGCTAATCTTCCTTGCCAAAACAAAACAAAAAAAAAGAAGTGTTCCTTTAAGTACTGCTTCAGTACATTGAGCAAGTTTTGGTATGTAGTATTTTTATTGTCATTTATTTCAAAATTTTATCATTTTCTTCTATGATGTCTATTTTGCTATGTAGGCTATTTAGAAGATCACTTTTTATATTCAATAATTATAGGCATTTTCTAATTATATTTTTACTTATGATTTGAAATATACTGAATTACTGTCAAAGAAAATTTTGTATCATTTCAATATTTTGGCATTTTTAAGACTTTTTATTGCCCACCATATGGTTATTATTTTTGGTAAATAATTGCAAATGTTTCTTACGTGTGTGCCTGAAAATAATGCTATACTGTATTTTGATGGGTAGCATTCTATATGTATTCAGGAGATATATTTTAAAAATGTTGTTCAAACTTCTATATCTTTATTAATTGTTAATATTCTAGCAAATATTTACTAAAAATGTTTACTATTATTATGAATTTGTTGATCTCTCCTTTTAGTTTTACTAAATTTTGATTTCTATATTTTAAATTCATATTATTAGGTGCAAATATATTTTTAATTATTATATATCCCTGGGAAATTGGAAAAAAAATACCTTTATGATGTGGCACTTTTTATTTTAAGTAAAGATTATGCCTTAAAGCCTGTTTTGTTAAATTTTAACAAAACTCTACCAGCTTTTTTTTTGTTACTTTTTGTTATAATTTTCCATCTCTTTATATTCAAACTTTCCACACTCTTATATTTTAGAATGTTTCTGTGTAAACAGTATAAAGCTGCGGTTCTTGTTATTGCTGCTATTGTTTTTTTAAACAGTTTTCAACTGAATAAATGACAAAAACTAATCAAATATGTGCAGCTGGACAAGGTATTTGTTAGGTCAGTGTTTGCTATAGCAGTTGGGTTCTTTGTGTGTATTGCTGGAACTGTACGTTTCCTCTACTGTAGCTGCTGTGGGGTTTCCCAAACACCAGCTCTTGGAGAACCTGTCTGAATTTGTTCAACACTAATGATGAAAAAATAGCTAAAGGTGAGTGAATGGTTTTGAGATATTCTGATCAGTGTTTCCTGTGTCTGTGAGTATTTTGTTAGGTGATTGCTTGAGAAAGCTGAGTTAGACAAAGTCTGTTAATTAGTAATCCCAGTTTATCCTGGAGTAGATTAGAAAAGTTGAAGAAGAAGGAGGAAGAAGACGAAGAGGAGGAAAGGGTGACAGGAATCAGATGACTCTCAATCTTTAAGACATCGTTCTCTGGAGATCCCTTACAAGAGGAACCCAGCAAGAATGAATCGTTTGTTGGATACACTGGTATACACAGGGAGATTATCAAGTGATCAAGCAAATGGTCATATTTATTCCTAAAGTCCAGAGTGTATTGTTCTGTGAGCTGTAGTGTTTTCTCATATTTTTCTATACCTTAGGATGCATTTACTAACTACATGTGTAAGAAATGCAATTGGTAAGAAATTCAGACATGGAAAGATTGGAAAAATAAGAATATAAAAAGATCAGCCAGAACATTTGACCATTTAACTGATTTTACTTCTTATTTTCATATTTTAAAAATGTTTCTCATATTTGCTCATCTAACTACTCTTAAAACATAGAACAGGAAATTAAAACATTTGTAGAAAACTCCATTTTTCAGGAAGGTTGTTAAGCTGTCCTGTGTGTCAGTGTTGATGTCCTCCACTTTCTGGAGAAGACCACCCTGAAGGACTACTGGTTTTTGAAAGACGTCATACCTGGAGATGAACAATTAACCTGAGTGTACTTATGAATTTTCCTTTGGTGTTTGGACAAAACTTTAACCAGATTATTGATGTATTTCACTACAAAAATTTTATGTTAGCGATTCAATTAAGAATCCAAATTATCTGAGATTAAAAAACCCTAACTCTGATAAACACACTAGTTATGTGAACGTGATAATTATATGAGGTGCTGAAGGTGAAAGGAACTGGAGTTTTGTTCTCATCATAAATAGTGTTTACATCCATTCTAAATCATAAATGATACTTTGAATGTGACATTTTGAAGAGGTAAATTTATAGTTAGAGAATATGTCTCATGTGATTATTGATCCTCCTTAGAAATGCTGGGTAGAGATGGAAAATACAGTAAGCATTAACACGGCCTTTATTATTTTAGGGCATCTAATAATCTGACTGACCCAGACTGAGCCCCAATATCCTTTTGGAGGAAACATAGTGAGGAGACAGATTTAGATAATTTTATAGTTCAACACAAATTTTAATAAGAGATCACAGTTAATCATTAAAAATAAAATGAGTACATTATTTGGATGCAAATTAATGCAGCTAACAAGGAGATTGGAAAATGCAGACCGGATAAAAGAGGACAGTCATAGCACTCAAGACACTAAAGATATTGGGCCAAAGAAAGTAGGAAATCAGAGTGAAAACACAAGTCCTCGGAAAATTCATAGAAACCTTACTAAGGGCATTGGATATTCCATAACACTAGCCAGGAGGACTTGAGCCAGCTTGATCTAAATCTCCAATCACAAGGTAACCTCAGCTGATATCTGGGCTAAATTTTGACTAATTAATTCATTTAAATTAGAATTATCTTGTTTATTTGATTAAAATTTTCCCAGGACATCAGATTGCAAAATGCTTAGTTGCTAAATGTGACAGTTTATAGAATGAACAGGTTTAAAAATGGGAGAAGTATTATATAAAATGGGAACATCTGTCTTATGAGCTTTCAACAGGTCAATGACCCTTTCAGAACATGTTTATATTAAAAGTTTCTTTTGTTCCCATTCATAAATGTCAAAAAGCATATATCACCGAATCTCATTTCAGAGCAAGACTAAAAAGAAGACTATGTTCCATACCTTATTTAAAAGCTTCTGCAGGGGCCGCCCGGTGGTGCAGCTGTTTAGTCCGCGCTTGGCAGCCCGGGGTTCGCGAGTTCGGATCCCGGGCGCCCGCCGACGCACTGCCTGTCAGCCATGCCGTGGCGGCGTCCCATACAAAGTGGAGGAAGATGGGCACGGATGTTAGCCCAGGGCCAGTCTTCCTCAGCAAAAAGGGGAGGATTGGCAACAGATGTTAGCTCAGGGCTGGTCTTCCCCACAAAAAAAAAAAAAGCTTCTGCAATAAAAATTATAAAAAGTTGAAACCATGTTCTCAGGTATTTGGAAAAAAAAAAGTACTAATAGAGAAAATTTATTGTGAATGAAATAAAATACCTTCTTTCTCAGAAGTATATATATGTTAGATTTTAAAAATACTGAAATATATATGTACAGAAGTCCACAAATCTAATGTGTACAGTTTGATGAATTTTCAGGGTGAACACACCCAACACACCGGTCAGTTTGCACACACACACGGATGTGCTGTGATTATTTGGATTGCATTCACTCCATGGACCAATGTGGGAATAATTGGCATTTTTACATCACTGAGTCCTCAGTGATGAAGTGATGACATCCTCGGTGGGAAGTTCTAGCTCTGCAAATTCATCCATCCACCTTCATTTGTTTTAAACTCTGGAATTCATTCATGTATTCATTCATAAACACACGCATTTGGAGATACAATTATGAATGAGCCTGTCTTTTGTTCTTTGAGTAGTTTTAAGCTAATAGGGTAAATGAGATATGCACATAAATAACAACAATGCAAGTTGAGCCATTTTAAATGCTTGGAAGTGGCATACATAAAGTGAAAATGAAATTCAAAAAAGACAATGAATAAAAAACACAAGAATGACTTCATGAAAGAGAAAACTTTTGAGTTAGTCCTTGAAGAGAGAACCAAACTCAAACATACATCAAGAGGGTGATACATCGTAAGCACAGAGAATCTAGTGAATAAAGTCAGTTAGCAAAACTGTCAACAGCATGAGTAGATTGCTGGGTCTCACCCCCAGAGTTTTTGTTTCAATCTATCTGGAGTGGAGCCTGAGAATTTGCATATCTCACAAGTATTCATTTGATTATGATACTGCTGGTTCAAGGACTATACTCAGAGAACCACTGCTCCATTCTAAAGTAGGGTCTCCCTTGGTGCAGGCAGAAGGCTGCCTGCAATTTGGGGATGATTCTAATCAATTTTATCTGGATCACATGCCCAGCCTAAACTAATCCTTGCAGCCTGGATGTTCTAGTTGGACAGGCCTGGATCACATGCCCACACTTGTATCTGAGAGCAAGGTCACATGGACTGACAGAAGCAAGGATCCACAAAGGATGTTTTAGATGCTGTTACCAAAGGGAAGGGGTACTAGGCAAACACAAATATTCACCAATGTGCTCTAACACACAGCTCTTCTAATCCATTGAGTTATTAATAAAAACATACATATACTCCCCATTTAAATGATAGGACAGCTTCACTGAAATGTGGCATTTAGACTTTAAAATGTAATAACATCAACCATAACTTGGAAGAGTATATACATTTTCAAAACATTTCAATGTATAATGCACAATGGTTGAAAAGAAACTGCTATTGATTTGCAAATTACTCTCTGAAAATGAAGTTAGTTTAGTATCAACATGTTGCACAGCTCAAGGGGGTCTGCGCTCACTTTGTATGCTACGTGAGTGGAAACCATGCACTTGTGCAACGTAGTTGATCCTTAATTACATTCAAAATTTTCCAGAAGGTGTAGCTCATTGGGTAGCTATCATTTCCTTGGATTTGATATTGTATCAGTCCCTGTTACAAAAAAGTTTTCTTAAAGAAAGCATTTTTTATTAATCTAGAAAATATTTCTTCCTTGGCAGGTGTGGTTTCTGCTAGTCTAGATGGAGACTGCTCTAAGAACCCTCAGTGTGGATCTGGATTCTCTCATATGCGTCCTTTCCAGAAACACGTTGGAGTCCCAGAATGTCTGCATCGTCCATGAATCCACAATCTCCCTACAGGACTGTGATAAAGTTACTCACTTTATAGCATTAACTTAAGGAGTTATAGGGTGGCAATTTTTTTATTTCTTTGGACACACAGCTGACTATAACACACCAGCAACAGATAGAAAGCCTTCTAGCAAATTTCCCACCAGTAAAAATTGCTCGGAAAAAAAAAAAATTAAAGCCCACTTGAAGTTTAAGCTTGTGAAAACTCAGTGTCCAAACACAGATAAAATGATTTCCAAATAAACTGACCATGTGAGGGATATCTTCATGCATTTTAATTTTATGGGAAATGGATAATTTGAGAACAAATAGGGAAAGCAAGGGAATAATTCTTTAAGCAGACATGCTATCCTGTAAACTTGCCCTTGTGAAAAACTGCCCACAAGCATATTTAAGAGCTTATTGTTCTGTTTTCTGTGTATATGAGGTATGATCAGACATCTGGGGAATGAGTTATGAAATGGAAAATGTTCCCGGGCCTGAGACTACAGACAGAGCTGTTCCGGTGCTGCTTTGGCGTGGTGACAACATTTTAAAATTCTCCCTAGTGCAGCCAGAGTTGAGAGTCTCAATTTCTCTCAAACAGTAAGATAAAAATTATCCTCTTTTTCACACCTTACTTGTTTGATTTTATAATTTGACCAAGAAATCACAACAGCAATTTCTGTATCCAATTACATAATAATTTTGAAGCATCCTTTCTTTATTTTTTATTGCTTGCAAATGTTATTCAGTATCCAGCTAAACAAACAAGTAAAATGTGTGACTATTTGTATCACTGTCCAAAAGATATAGATGAGTAGCATTGAAATAAATACCATGACTTTTTCCTTGGCTCCAAGTTTGTTGATTACGGACAGAAGAAGTTAAGAAGTGTGATTTTCTTATAACACTATGTCTCTATTATTTGGAGATGATTTATCCAGTTTTAAACATATTTAATCTAATTTCCTAAAACTTGGTGTAGTTTGTAAGCACGTGGTATATAGATAAGCACGAGGGGATTTCAGCATAAATCTATTAATTTTCATTGTTTATTGGAAGGGAAAATATGCGTCTAGTAAAATATTTATGGATATGGTACATTGTAATTTCTTTTAATGCTGAATTGTTTTTTTCTAAGGGTTAAAGATTGTAAAATGCTCATAAGATTCTATTTTGTTTTATTTAGACATGCTTTTCAATAATTGCTTAAGCAGAACATCACCAAGATGGCAGAATAGGAGGTCCCCTGCTTGTATCCCCCATGGCAACAATAATTTGGCAGCCATCCACGGACAAAGCTCCTTTTGTGGGAGCTTTGGGATCCAGGTAGGAGACTGTGAAACTATGGTGGATTTTCAAAGACAAACACCCCCTAAGACAAAGAAGGACCATTTAAGAAGGTCAGCCAGCACCTAGATGGTGGGCTTGTGGACCATAGTCCTGGCTAGACCCAGAAACAGGCACATCCTCATTGAATTTGACTGCAGCCCCATTTGGTCTTTGTCCTGCCACCAGGGCCATCCACCAAGGGTCCTGGGAGGAGCCACACCTACCTGTGTCTTGGGTAATAGGCCCATCAACCTTGGTCCCAGCTATGCACCTTGAAGCAGTCCATGGTCTGGCTCCAAACCTTCTCCAGCCCCTGGATACACATTGTAAAGAGATGTAAATAGTGATATCAATAACATAAGATGTGGTGGGAGAGAAGTAAAAGTGTAGAGTTTTTGTGTGCAAAGTTAAATTGTCATCAGCTTAAAATAGACTTATAAGTATAAGATGTCTTATGTAAACCTCATGGTAATCACAAAGAAAAACCTGTGATAGATACACAGAAGATACAGAAAAAGGCATTAAAGCAAAAACTACAAAACACCATCAAATCACAAAGAAAGGTAGCAAGAGAAGGAGAAAGGAGCAAAAGAACTACAAAACAGTCAGAAAACAGTTAAAAGGACAAGGGTAACTCCTTACCTACCAATAATTACTTTAAATGTAAATGGATTAAATTCTCTAATCAAAAGACATAGAGTGACTGAAGGGATAAAAAAATAAGATCCAACAATATGTTGCCTACAAGAAACTCACTTTACCTTTAAGGAAACACATAGGCTGAAAGTGAAGGGATGGATAAACATATTCTGTGCAACTGATAAACAAAGGAGATCAGGGGTGGCTATGCTCATATCAGGCAAAATAGACCTTCAGTAAAAATCTGTCATAAAAGACAAAGAAGGCCACTATATAATGATAAAGAATTAATTCATCAAAAGGATATAATAATTGTAAATTTATATGCACCCAACATTGGAATACCTAAATATATAAATAAAGCAAATATTAACCTATCTGAAGGGAGAAATAGATAGTAATGCAATAATAGTAGCAGACTTCAGTATCTCAATAACAATAATGGATAGATCATTGAGAAAAAAATTAATAACGAAATATCGGACATCAACTATACTTTAGATCAAATGGACCTAACAGACATATACTAAACATTCCATTGACAGCAATCCTAAAATTCATATGAAACTACAAAAGACCGTGAATAGCCAAAGCAATCTTGAGCAAGAAGAACTAAGCTGGAGGCATCACACCATGATTTCAAACTATATTACAAAGCTATAGTGATCAAAACAGTATGATATTGGTATAAAAACAGACAGATAGACCAATAGAACAGAATAGAAAGCCTAGAAATAACCCCTTGCAAATATGGTCAACTATCTTTGACAAGATGGCTAAGAATACACAATGGGGAAAGGATGGTTTCTTCAATAAATGGTATTGAGAAAGCTGGATATCCACACACAAAAGAATGAAATTAGACCCTTACCTTAAACCATACAAAAAAATCAACTTAAAATGTATTAAAGACTTAAATGTGAGACCTGAAACTGTAAAACTCCTAGAAGAAAATATAGGAAATATCTCCTTTGCATTAGCATTGGCAATGATTTCTTGGATATGGCACCAAAAGCATAGGCAACAAAAGCAAAAATAAGCAAGTGGGACTACATCTAACTAAAAAAGCTTCTGCACAGCAAAGGAAACAACCAATAAAATGAAAAGGCAACCTAAGGAATGAGAGAAAATATTTGCAAGCCATCTATCTGATAAGGGGTCAATATCCAAAACATATAAGGACCTCATACAAGTCAATGGTGAAAAAAATCAAATAATCCAGTTAAAAAAGAGACAAAGGAGGGGCCAGCCTGTCGGCGTAGTGGTTAAGTTCGCACACTCTGCTTCAGCAGCCTGGGCTTCACAGGTTTGGATCTCGGGCACAGACCTATGCACCGCTTATCAAGCCATGCCATGGCAGGTGTCCCACATATAAAGTAGAGGAAGACGGGCATGGATGTTAGCCCAGGGCCAATCTTCCTCAGCAAAAAGAAGAGGATTGGTAACCGATGTTAGCTCAGAGCTAATCTTCCTCAGCAAAAAAAGAAAAAAATAGGCAAAGGACCTGAATAGACATTTTCCCAAAGAAAACATAAAAATGGCCAAAAAGTATATGAAAAGGTGCTCAACATCACTAATCATGAGGGAAATTCAAATCAAAACCACAATGAGATATCACCTCACACCTATTAAGATGGCTATTATTGAAACAACAAGAGATAGCAAGTTCTGGGTACGGTGTGGAGTAAACAGAACACTTCAGTACTGTTGTTGAGAATGTGTATTTTTAAACGTTTAAAATGTGTATTTTAAACGTTTTAAATGTTAAAAATAGCAAATATAAAAAATATTTACTGTGAAAAATAGTATGGAGTTTCCTCAAAAAATTAAAAATATAACTATCATATCATCCAGGAATCCCACTTTTGGGCATATATCCAAAGGAAGTTAAATAAGTATCTGGAAGAGATATCTGCACTCCCATGTTCATTGCAGTGTTATTCACAATAGCCAAGAAACGGAAACTAAGTGTCTATCAGCAGATGAATGGATGAAAAAATGTGGTATATATACACAATAGAATATTATCATTCATAAAAAGAGAAGGAAATTCTGCCATTTGCAACAATGTGGATGAACCTGGAGGACACTATGCTAAGTGAAATAAGCTGGACAGGAAAAGGCAAATACTCATGATCTCACTTACGTATGGAATCTAAAATGGAGAGTAAAATGGTTGTTGCTGGGGCCTGGAGGCTGGGGGAAATGGGGAGATATTGGTGAAAGGGTACAAACTTTCAGTTTTAAGATAAATAAGATCTAGAGATCTAATATACAGCATGGTGACTATAGATAATAATATTGTATTTATATATTCTTGAAATTTGCTAAGAGAGTAGATCTGAAGTGTTCTCACCACACACAGACACACACATACACACACAAATGATAACTATGTGAGGTAATGGATGTATTAGCTTTATTATGGTAATCTTTTCAAAATGTATATATGTCAAATTGTCACACTGTACTCCTTAAATACTTATAATTTATATTTGTTAATTATACCTCAATAAAGCTGGAAAAAATTTCTTAAACAAAATATTAAATTTATCAGTTTGGTAAAAATGTGTCATTTCCCTCTTCTACTCTTTGATTGATTTCTGTAAAGTGATTCTCCATGAATATATATCTTTCTTGAGACATGCTAATTTAAATGGAATTAAAGGCAAAAGCAAATTTAATAAAAAAGATGCACATAATTTTATTTTGTAAACCTTGCCCTTCATGATTTCATATTGGACATACCAAAATATTGTGATATTTGGAAAATTTCAAAAATAACTTGGAATTACAAAAATTAGGCTCTTTGATAGGAAAATTTATATTTCTATAGCTCTTATTCAAATTTAAGAAAGAAAAAATAATTTCATTTCCTAAAATTGAGAGCTAATTTGCAAACAAAGAAAATATTTTGTTTGCAATTGTCATAATAGTGTTTAGCTATGGTTTGATTAACAGAATTGGGTAACGCATTATTTTATATAATATAATTTTGCATAATCATTTAACCTGCAATTTTATTGGTCTTACTTTACACAATGTAGTATTTAAAGCTGTGATTTGACAGAATCTTTTAAAATGCATGTATTTAGTTATCTACCGTAGAACTGAAGTTTTCTTTGGTTATAACTGCTCTTAATTCATTAGATTACTAAGTTTGAAATCTAGACACTGAATTTCATAAATTAAAACATTAAGAAGATGAAGTTTTTCTCTCTCTAACTAGCTTTTGAGGGTGGGAAATTGTGTAAAGATTCTTTCTCTGTGGCTGGTTTATTACCAAAATTTACTTCCTCTTTCTTGGATATAGAAGTAGATGTTTTCTTAAAATAAAAGTACTTAAAATGCAGTACTTCTTGAATAAAAAGAAATGTTTCTGCTATTTACATTATATTAAATTGTAAAATCTCTCTCCTGCTCCTTCTCTTCTTTTTCTTTTCTTTTCTTTTTTTTTTTTGTTTGCTCTCCTTGTCTCAATTGTATTTGCAGTATAAGTCATATGGGGGGTTTTGAAAAATACAGATAATAACAAGCAATTTCACTATTAAAAAGAAGAAAGAAGGAATTCCTGGATGCTTCTCATTATTTGGTAACATAAAAACTTGAAACTCTTTAGGCTTAGGTTTATAGAGAAAGAGCCATACATGTTACCCTGCAGGTACCCTGCAAGATAACCTGGGAATAGGTGTTCCCATTAGAGGAATGCGGAGGACAGGGATAGTAAGTCACTGGAGTCAATCTCCATTTGCATTACTTTTGGGGTAAAATGATATTGATACCAATAATGGCATCTACTTTTTTAAGATTGAGCAATTCAGTATTTTGATATGAATTATTATTATTCAACAGTGGTGAATAATTTCAAGTTGCCTTCACTACCAAAATAACAGTAAATCCTAACTTCAAAAATTTCAATGCATTGGGTACTTTTGTGGGTTTTGAGTTTGAGTTTCTTTTTAGCACACTGGAACTGACCTTGATTTACTCATTCATATCTGTGCTTATGTAGAAGACTTCTATATAATATTGTTCATAGTAAAGTATATTTTGCTTTTTTCTAACAGATATGGAGAAACAGCATGTTGCTTTTTTAAAAACATGTGTGTGCTTTTCATGTATAAAGGCATGAATATCTTTCTCTAACTTGCCCTTATAATTTGTGTTCCATGCAAACATATCTCAGGATTTCATGATATTGTTCCTTTTTTGTCCCATTCTGTCAGCTCAAACTTCTACAAACCAACTCCTGTGATCAGCTTCAAAATATTAGCCAGAGGAATAGAGATGGAGACATATAATTGTGGGGACAGCACCCTTCATTGAAGCCAGAGTGGATTCTCACAAGGAATTCAAACTGAGGAGGATTTTAAATACTGAGCAATAATTTTTAATATTATTACTAATTAAAAATATATCTTTTCCATTGGCAAAATGAAAGCAACAACATACCCAAGGCATAGATGATTCAACCACTTGGATACATATTTGCAATAAGAATGATGTCTTTCCTGAGGAAACTAAAGAAGAATATAATGGGTCTGATAATATGCAATATGGAAGCTAAATATTCTCCTTCAGAAAGAGAAGACAGATTTATTGATACAAAATTCACTCCCTCTGCTTTCCATTCCCCCCTCCTCATGTTTAATCTCAGAAAATTGACAGATGCTGGGCTTAACTGAAGCTGCTATGGGGTTGACATATATCATCAACTCTTTCTCTCCTCAAGTCAATAAAAAAAACAAAGAAGGTAATTTCCTTTCTTCTTTTCATTCTTCCTTCCTCTTTTTGCCTTTTCTTCTTCTTTTTTGATAAGTCTTATGGTGCCCCAGAAAAAGCTTCTTAATCAACAGATCATTTATGGGATTCTATTTGATATGATTTCTGAAATCATGAATTGGATTTGCAAGCCAACTCAGGAATATAATTTTTCTAGTGGTGAATAGTCCTCAGTTTACCAAGACTTTGAAACAGTTATATTTAAAATTTCTTCTCTGGCTTTCTGTCTTCCAGCAAATCTATGAGAAATCTATCAAGGGCAAGGGAGATTGACTGATGCTCCTTTCTCGGGTCTGCTCATCTTAATGAGCCTACAGCAACACATAGATTTAATGTTCCTAACTAGTCAACAACATTTCTTTATATCAACCTGAAAGAGAAAAGCAGTAATCCAGGTGTGTCAGCTAAATTATAATCATAAAGTGATGTGTTTCTGATAGGCTAAAGTGGCATTAAAGACTGATCATTTAAACTTCAGACGTAGGTAATGGATATATTTTTGAAAATAATTTTGAAAAACACTCACTGAAAATTGAAGTTAAATAATTTGACTTGATTACAGGGGCATTTTAATACGTGTTGAAAAGATTATAAATTACACACACACACTACTTCAGCAAAGATGTAGACTATATAGCAGAAAGTGATGGAATATAAAAATGCTTTTCTAGTGCATAGGAAATAGTCTGAAAGTTTTATAAACACGGAGAATTAAGTTAAAACTCAAATGACTCTGGATAGGTCTGTAGGTCATTTGTCAATTATATATGCAAACATAGATTTTTTTTCTCAAGTAGAATTTATAAATGAGCTTCTGTTTCTGATTGAAAACTAAATCTGTGTATCATTCAATATTGCAAAGTTAGAAGTGAGGTAGTATCATTTTTAATTTAGCTTATCTCACTAGGTGTTAAAAATGTCTTTAACTTTTGTTGATCTATTTATCTGCTTTGTCAAAATATGTAGTGGTGAGTATAATTTGTTGTGTAGTTTTTGATGATGTCCACTTCCTACCTCCCTCACTGTGTTTATAGTGAATGCACTGTCTGTGTACAGCCAAAGGCCATCAGAATCTCTCACTTAATGGAGTTTAGTCTAGGATCGCTTGCTGTAAACAAAGATGAGAAAAGGACGTTTGCTTTACCCAGGAATGTGGTCTAGTGTCTGAAGTTTTGGTTTTATAAGCTTAGCATGTTTTTTCAAATGAATTTCAATTTTGTAAAACAAGCTCTAGATACCGTTACATGTGACATTTTTATGTGTGATAGCTCATTGTTGCCTAAGATATCAATTTAATTTTGATTTCTCATGAATATATTTCATATTTTTCAGTAGTATTGGGGCAACTGGAAAATACATGTTGCTTATTTTATTGAGAAATTGAGTCCCAGTCGATTACATATGTATCATAAGCTTACTATGGGCCAGGCACTGTCATAAGTGATGTAGGAAATCCAATTGAACTATATAGCAAAGATTGTGGTGGTGATGAAAGTAGGGGTGGTGGTGGCAGTTTCAGTTACACCCACACCTAGTTTTAAAAGGAATTTTGTTGTCTGAAACAGAAGAGTAAGACATGGCATATTTGCTTTCTAGGGAAAAAAAGACCTGCACACGGCCAATAATATAGAAGCTCAAGTTGAATGGTAGAAAAAATGCCAAATAAATGTCACGGACATATGAAGAATGTAGAAATTTAAAGAACAAGGAGCTTGAGTCAGGGGTGTCTTTATGTAAGCTGTAGGACTTGAGCTGGCAGTATTTTATATGAAGTGAGCAATAATAGGAAAGCCTAGATATATGAATACATTTGGAGTAGTAAGGACTCCAGGATCTGAGGGACTTTTTATAGGAGTGTAACTAGGAGTGAAAGCTGGGAATGCAGATTGAACAGGCATCCAGAGTAGTTTGAACTTTCTCCTAAAGCAACGGGAGGATACGGAATGCCATTAATATTAACATTTATTGGAGATTCACTATGTATTTCAAGCTTTGTGCTATACATTTCGTGTTTATTATCCCTAATTTTTTTATACAACCTTTGAAGTGGTAGGGAGAGAAATAGAATAGCTTTGCTTTCATGAAGTTATTCGTTGTGATTGAGAAATAGAATAAGAGGCATATATTCTGAGTGTGACTAGGGGATTGGTTAAATTATTTTCATCTTTATTCTCCCCTCTTGAATCACTAATTCACAGGATGGTAAATACACTTAATGTTCTAGACACTGAGCTGAAACTCCAGATGGTAAGTGGTTGAACTGGTGTCAAATGAATCGGTCTACTCAGACTGTGTTCTGCCCTCCATGCCCGGGAACTTCTCAGAGGCAGTCGGCTTGTCATCAAGAAAGTGGCAGTTTGAAAGCCCCCTTATGTCACTGTATAAGTTGTTTTCAAGAGACTAGAAACTGAGGAATTGAGATGCTGACTTGGCCAGTCACAGAATTAGAATGACTGATGCTTAACTGTTTCCTTCCGAAAACAACCCTTAACCATACGTTGTGGTCAGTGTCTGGGAGATGACAGACGTCAAGGTGAACGTACGTTTGGTACCACGCTGCTTTCCTGGTGCTATTGTGCAGTTCCCTTTATTTTTCTGTTCTTTCCTTGTTAGTTGGCATAGAGAAAAAACTAAAGCTCAAAAAATCTCATGAACTAAAGCATTACTGTCTCTATTTCCAGCTTCCCTTACATATTGAAAATTCTCGGCTTAACTTCTAAAAGCATACAGTTCATTCACGTATAGCCAATTCTTCTAGAAGCTGTTAAAATCAAAGACAGTTGGAAAAATTATTGGACTATTAAAGATGGAGTTATTCCATCTCTTTCTATCCTAAAGTGCATTGTTAAATGATTGAAGAAAACCGTACAATTAAAGAAAAGCCCTATTTTTGTCAATTAGCATAAAGTGTGGCGTTTCGCTTACATCCTGTCTAAGTCATATTAGACGCATTTTAACTCTCTTTTCTTCTATATTTTCTCAATAACTATAATTTTGATTTTCAACCATCATCAGGAATGCATATTTGAAAGAAAATATGTACCTGGCTTAAATATTCTGAGAGGAGTATAATAAGTAGCAAAATTGACCCAGTAGAGAGCTATTGTCAATGGCTGCATTTTACCTCAGGAAATATCTAATAATTGTAGGATCTAACATTCTGGTGTCCCCTTTGAGGTACAGGGTTAAGAGGAGATCGCTGAATTTCTATATCTTGAGCAATTGATTGTTAAGTAGAGGTGATTTATGAGGAGAACAGGAAGTAAACACACATGCTTTAAGGCTCAAACAACTTACTGGCCACGTTACCAGAGGAAATCTAATTAGATACCAGGGGTATCTAATCAATATACTTTTTTTCTATTGATACTTGAGAAAATAAAGAACAGTGATTAAGAGCTTGAAATCTGGAATCAGAAAGATTTGAGTTAAATTTTGGCTCCACCCAGTCCCACCACTTACAGCAATGTGGATTTGGTCAACTTCTCAACTTTTTTGATCCTCTGATTCTCACTGTAAAAGGACAGTGTAACACCTAACTCTGGGTAGCTATCAAGCTAAGATCATTTTGTGTATAAAGAGTTTAGTAAATGGACACAGAATATGTGAAAAAAATATGGCTATTAGTATGATGAATCATAATTTGACTGGTATTTAATATTAAAAATATTTAAAAGCAGGAAATTTGGGGATATTTCCCCTCAATATTCCAAATTTAAATAGCATATTGATGAAGAATATGATAATCTCTTTTTTATCAACTCTATCCCAATCTTTTATATTGCTATATTAACTTGCATTGACCACTGTTTGAAAATTTTATCGTTGCTTACATGATTTTGGTAAGGACCGAAGAAAGACTGGAGAATGTGCTAATGTAGAAAGTAAAGGATTATTCTGGATCAGAAGAGGAAAAAGGAGAGAGACTTTGTGTGCTTCTCCTTCTGGTTTTGGTATTATTTTTGTTTGTTTTAATGGGTGAAATGGAAATGTAATTGGGATTAAGTAAAATGAATATTGAAATAAATATTAATTTTAAACTACAAACTGGTAGAAAAGGCACTAAATTCAAAGATTATATTTGTAAGGAAGAAAGGGATATAAACATGTTCTTGGATTACCCAATAATGTCTGCTTCAGGCACCTAGTCCTCGCAAAGTTTAATATTAAAATACGAAAACAAGATAAGGAAGTCACTAAGAACCTCCTAATTCAAGGAGATAATTGCCTAAGTAAAGGACTGGATAATGCACTGTTAGACTAAAGTGATGAAAGTTCTATATTTTCTTCCAGAAGGTAGAGAGGGGGATGTCACAAGAAGCTTCACTGAGGAGATAACCTGGAAACTTTCCAGGTGTTGATGTGACATAGCAGAAAGGAGAAAAACATGTAGGATTGTATAGTTATATATGTGGGCACAGCATTTTGGGGAAGGCAACTGTGCAGTAATAAAGCCTGATATTTCCCGTATATCTGCACAATTAAAATTGCATTCACATACATTACATTGCTTAATAAACGAATGTCTTTATAAATTATTATATTTTAAAGAGATAATGTAACTCAGACTGAAAGCAGTTCAGTGACTTATCCAAGCAAATACATCTAACAAATTTCAAATCCTTTTTCTTATTATTCTGAGTAAACATTTTAAACATATATGATTTTAAGAGTAAATTATAGTAAATTTAGACACATAAGAAAAATACTCAAAAGGAGATGAAGATAGGATTTATGGATTTTAACATAGTCTAAGAAATATGTAACATATATGCAGTTCCTCTAGGCTCACTAAGTGGTCTTAAGTCTCAAAAAAAATTGCAGCAAAACATTTATTTAAGCTCAATGTTATTTTACAATATTATCGTAAATGGCAGATTATTTATTCTCTTTCCTGGTTTTTGTCCCGTGTTGGTTGACTGGCTCTTCTCCAAAGAGAACTTAAATGCAGAGCCAAGTGAATTACATTCTAAAATACTGTCAGTGAGATAGAAATCCAGTGACTCTATGTGAGAAACCCTCATCCTTCCCTTCATTTTGCATGTTGGGGAGAAGATCCAATAGTAAGTAGGCAGGTGGCATCATGAATGTTATACTATATGAGAAAATTCAGAAGATATTTCCAGTCCTAGTTCTGCCGTGAAAAAACTATGTAAACTTGAATAAATTATTTTCTCTCTCAACAAAATTGTTTTCATCTGTAAAATAAAATCATTAGACTGATGCATTTTAAGATCCCTATTAGCTGTAACTTTATAGAAAGCTGCAGAGGAGTTTTTTTTTGTGTGTGTGTGTGGGGAAGACCAGCTCTGAGCTAACATCTGTTGCCAATCCTCCCCTTTTTGCTGAGGAAGACTGGCCCTGGGCTAACATCCGTGCCCATCTTCCTCTACTTTATATGAGACGCCGTCACGGTGTGGCTGACAGGCGTGCGCCCGGGATCCAAACCCGCCAACCCTGGGCTGCCAAGCGCGAACTAAACCACTGCACCATCGGGCGGCCCCCAAATTTTTATTGATGCCTTAATAGTTTATATCATTGTGGGATTTTAGTTGTTTTCTGTTATAAATGTCATTAGGAACACAAAAAACTGCAAAAGTATTTTCCCACAAAATCAAGTGTATTAAAAATAATATGAAATACTTTGTGTCAAGAAAAAATATCTCTAGGAATAACAAAAACCTGTCAGCATCCAGTTTAAAAAGCATGATATTATCATAGAAATAGTATCATTTCAACACTGTAATAGGACTATCGTATCTGTAGTGTGTGGCACATAATAATCATTCAATAAATACCTGTTGAATATGTGAAATCCCTTCATTGCTATATTAAAATTCAAGAATATCATAATCGTATACATTGGAAAGGAGATTTCCATTCTTTTCCATTTTCCTAACTAAACTTCATATTTTCTTTGAGAATTAGGTCATCTGATGACTCATTGATGGAAAGAAAATCTACTTAAAAAATACAGTATTCTGTCTTTTGGTCCATCAGTGCAAGTTTCTACAAGGTGCATTTCCCTTTACGATTATGATAATCCGTCTCTTTGGAATCTACAGGCTGCCTCCAGCATGTGTCTTTGTGCACATGCATGTGAGTGCTGTAAGAAAGCAAATTCAAGAAGATTATGTAATTTGGAAGAAGAATAGATGCTTTGATTTTTTTTCTAAGAACAAAGGTGTTGCCTTTTCTAATACTAGGTTGAGAAATCGTCCTGCAGCTGTATGGGATATGCATCATGTAATCACAGGGCACATAATGACAGTGTGAGAATGTGGAACAGAAGACGTGTGTAACAGGTAGAAGTTGGTTCTTCTGGGCATTTATTACAGTACAAGTGTCGAAAAAGAACAATTTATTTGCTCCAAATCATACAATAAGTTATTTTTTTCGAGTTTGCTCTATCCTAAATTTTTGAGATCTAGTTTAGTGGTTCTTAATATATCTGATGTCTCCCTATGCCTGAGGACTGAGTATGTTTCAGAAAGGAAGAACGCCATCTAGAAGAGTAACTCTCAAAATTGGTGAGTGTGTGTGTACGTGTACTCAGTGTGAAAAATGATTCCAGATGAATTTCATTCCCACTCCCAGGGGATCATGACCTCCTCAAACTCACCATTAAAATTAACTACTGTGGTTTGTGGAACAGTTGCTAGTTGTTCATCCCGCATCTAGTTTCCCCCTTTTTCTCAATATGTGAACTCCAGTGAAACAACTACATTTTCTAGTTTCTCTTATAGTACAGGTGGCCAGATCACGTATTTTAAGTGAATAAGATTTATCAAAGTCTGGAGGGTATTTCTGAAAAAGTTGTGCTTTCTTGAATTTGGCCTTACATTTCTTTCTTTTTCTCTTGACTAGAATTTAATATGAGGTTGGAATGGGAGTGAATGTCTTACAACCATGAGGACCAACGTTGCCTGATAACGATAACTTTTGTGAGGCAAGAAGGAGTCTGGGTCCTTAAGATTTTCTCAAGCAGCCAAATCTGTGCTGGAATGCCCTATCTGGTGACTTCCTATTATTTGAAATAAGTAAATAAATTGGTTTCTGACCACAGTGGAATGTTTTCCACATCGTACAGATGAAGACACTTCTGTTACGTCATTCACTACTGTGTGTTTGTAGATGTGGAGACCTAGTCAAAGTGTTACATTATTTGTATCAAATGATCTGTATACTAATAACTCCTATATTTCCATCTCTTTCTTGAAACTTTTAATTGAATTCCAGACTCATCTATCCAACTGCCTGCTTGCCATGGCCATGTGATTGTCTAGAAGCATTACAAAATTAAAAAGCTCAACATAGAACTATATAGTTCCACTTAGCCTCTAGCAGAAGCTGCTCATCCAGCAGGGCTCCCCATTTCTAGTTATTGGCTATTCCATTTGTGCTGTTGTGCAGACCAAAAACCTTGAGCTCATCCCTAACTACCTTTACACAAAACTCACATCCATCAACTCACTTGTTGACTTTTCCCCTAAAATATATTCCGGTTTAACCATTTTTCATGACTTCCATTGCTATCACATTGATTCAAACCACTATTACCTCTTTCAAGAATTATTCAAAAGTCTCCTAACTGGTCTCATTACTTTCAGTCTGTTCCTCCAATGTTTTGGTGCAGAGCAATAAGAGGGTTTATACTAAAGAGTAAATCAGTAATGTCATTTCTCTGCTCACAATCATCTTATTTAGAGTAAAAGTCAAAATATTTATAATTACTCACAAGGCCTACAAGATATTGTCCTCCTATTATTTTGCCACAGCATTTCCTAACATTCTCCACCTCTCTCACTCTATTCCAGAGAAATTTATTGGTGGGTGCCTCCAAAGGGTTAAAAAAATTGTGTTACTCCTACTCTTTGGAATTTTCAAAGATGTCTTCATTTCAATTATTTCATGCTTTCTCAATCATGGCTGTAATTTAGTAGGCTGTGAATTTAATGAGTATTGGAATACGTCAACCCATACCACGATAATCAGGTTTTCTTTTGTTTTCATCAATCCCAGCTCTATTCGACATGGCTTAAGAGATATTTTCAGTATGTTCACAGAAATTCCCTGACTTTCTGCCTGTGCCATTAGGGACTTGTCTGTCTCTGTCTCAACTTATTCACCCCTGTCTATTAGCAGTAGCTACTTTATCTTATGGTCCTCTGATACTTAACATTTTTGATAACTTTCTATAGTGGCAGAAACCTGTGGCTCCAGTAAATAATATATTAATTATTTCACCACTGTGATTTATACTTTTACCTTCTATTCTAGAAAATGAATGAAACATACTTCATTTGATCTGTTCTTGAACAGATAATTCCAAATACTATATATTCCCTGAGGATCTGTTGCTAATATTCCATTCTCTCACACTTGTTTCTGATTCATTTAGGGTTCTTTGGTTGCAAATTTAAGCTGACTCTGGCTAACTTCTTGGGGGAAAAAAAGGAGATTGTTAGAAGTCTAAAAAAAATTCAATCAAAGACCATAAAACCAGGTTTGGGGCCAGCCTGGTGGCATAGTGGTTAAGTTTGCACACTCCGCTTTGGAGGCCTGGGGTTTACAGGTTCAGATCCCCAGCATGGACCTATGCACAGCTTATCAAGCTATGCTGTGGCAGCATCCCACATATAAAGTAGAGGAAGATGGGCACAGATGTTAGCACAGGGCCCATATTCCTGAGCAAAAAGAGGAGGATTGGCAACAGACGTTAGCTCAGGGTTAATCTTCCTCACCAAAAAAAAGTTTGGAAATGAGCAAGAACAAGGACTAAGTGAAGAGAATGATGGAACATTCAGAATGGTTTCATAGCAGGAACAATCTTGTTAGGACTCCATCTTTAAAAAAAGAAAAAATCTAAACATTCATTAGTGTGTCACTTGTTCAACATTCAAAGACCTAAAAGAGAGCATCCAGTTGGCTGAGACTTGTATGGGATCAACCTCTGTCTCTGTCCCACATGAAAGAAAGTATGTATCTGGCCCCTTGGCATCCATAATAGAAGGATTTACTATCCCACACAAGTGGAGGAGAGAATTACATCAAAGGAAATCTGCCTGCTGTTTGGGCGAGATGAAATGAAATGTGGGTGGTCAAAAGATATCAAAGAACTACCATAGTTATTCTATTCAATATTGGTTCCCCAAAAGGAACACGGCTACTATTAAAATTATTATTTTAATCTTGCTGATTGAGAGTTTCCTCATCAATGTTATATTTATTTCTTAATATTTGAAATTTTACCTATAGGAGAATGAACAGATATCAATTTCTTATAGAGACTGAAGGAAGAAGTGATCAAAACAAATTGTAGTTTAAAAGACCTGTAAAAATTTAAGAAAATCTTTCTCATAGCAAATCATATAAAGTGAGTAAATGTGCCATCTTGAGATGTGCTGGTATATTGTGGTGTATGTTATTATTTCCAATTAGGTAAAGTATTTAATGTCAAATAATTAGCTGATGAAACCATTAGCATTTAATTAATATTAAACTATTATATTTATAGATTTATATATAGTTATTGTCATACTTACTTTCACTTTTTTCTTTCCTTTCTTTTCTCGATCCATGAAATCTACTTACTCCACATAGAATCAAAATAATTAGCCATGCTTACTTTTTTAGCTTTGAAAAGTCAATAAAAAAAGGTCATGGCAAATTCAGTACATTAATTTTAAAGCAGGAATTGAACTAATCTAGATTCAGTAGTGAATTAGTACAAAGAGAAGAAAAAGCATTAACAGATTTAAATGCTAACAGGACCCATAATCAGACTTAATTTTGGATGTCTTTACTCTTTAGTGATTTGGGGAGAGATTTTGAAGGACAGTGAAGGTTATGACACCTGTAGCCAGACTTACTGAATCTTCTCCTTAACAAACACCCTTACCTTATTAAAGACAAATATCAGGAATAAAGGATGATGTTATATAAACAAGCAAAATGTTTTTTCTTTTGTTAACTTTTACGTAAAGGAAGAAGTAGAAAACATTATCTTTCCCAGAACGTATTTGATGAAATTACAATATCTTCAAGTACCATGTTTCCTTCACATCCTCTTGTGGACTTTAGTCTTTTCAAGTTCACAGATCTTCTTTTCGTGTTTTTTACCACTTAAAGATGTTGTGCATGTTTTAATCCTAATTCTATAAGAAAAAAATAGGAATCTAAAATAAAACTAATGATTTTTCATTGTTTCATAAATATAAGTGTAGGATATTTAATTTATCTATCTTCACAATAAGAACTGACAATATTATTTACTAACAATACACTTTAATAAATATGCTCTGTTGTCTTTTAAAGAGGCTAAATAAAGAGATAAAGAAGATTTTAAAAGGTGGAAAATTGGTTCTCATCATTATATTCTGTTTAGTAAGTTCAGATAAGGAAGAACCTCAGTTAATTTGTGCAGAGTATTTCAAAAGTTATCTGTTTAAGATGAGCAAAGGAAAAATACCAGTCATTTAAAAAAGAAGAAGTCAGGTGGAGGTAAAATTTGAGTGTAGTGGAAATCATGAAAGTTTAGGTGTATGCAAATTATTTAAATTCCTTGAATTTTAGTTTCCTTATGGGCAAAATGGAGTAATTTGACTAATAGTGTTTTTATGTGGATGTAAGACAATATACTTAAATACCTGTGGTTGATGGGCTCTCTACTTCCTTTCTAAAGTGTGTTGTCTTGCAAAGCCTGCAGTTAAAACTACATTTCTCAGTCACTCCTGAAAATCTAGATATGATGCATATTTGGCTAACCCAAATGCACTTGCTCGATATTTCACAAGCAGAAGTGAAGCAGGGGTCACACTTCTGCTGCTGGTGAAATTTTAGCTCTCCATTATCCTGGAGATACTTGATTTTTCTGTGGAAGTATTAGCAGAAGAGTAGTATAAACTCACTGGCTTTGCATATGATGAGAGGTAGAGATGGAGCTGGTGACAAAGGTATGCAAAGGGTGGCATGGTCTGGAGCTGGCGGCAATAGCTGGTCATGGTGATTTTCAGCTCTTATGGGATTCCCAATTGTGGCAGTGGCTTTGTGATTCTGCCACTGGCAGCTGAAGGCATAGTTTCCCAATTCCCTGTCCAGTTCTCAATTGTAGAAAAGACAGTAGCGTCCTTCGGGGCTTGGTAATCATTCATGAACACTCACCCTAGAATCTATTTCTTGTATCCTCAAATTAATCCCTTACTTTTTTAAGTGGCTTGAGGGGATAATGTGCTCTGAAAAGGAACCTGGATCAACACAGTGCTGAGCAGATGCTGATGCACAGTTGATAATTAATGGCAACAATGATCATATTATAGCTGCAAAAAATACATATGTATACCAAAGTAGGTGCATTTAAAATTTTGTGTATAACTAAAAAAGATAAAATTCTTAACTAAATTCTGAATGAATGCTGAAAAATCTCCAACTATTCTGATTCCTTTTATCAAATCAAACATTATGTACTAAAATATAATTGAACAGTGAATGTGGTGTAAATTAATTTTTCTCTGAATATAAAATTGAGCTCTAATAATTATACATTTGTAAGTCGATGTTCTCTTTAGCAAATCCAGATAAAGAACCAATCTAGGTAATGTGTGCATAGTCTATTGAAAGTTCTCTGGAGAATGCTTTGATATATTGTGCAGTTGATTAAACATTGAAGTAACACGCTCTGAGAATTATATAGAGTGAGATAAACTGTATCCAAATCCAAATGTGATGGAGAAATATAACTTCAATGAAAATTTAAATCAAAGCAATTTATAGATGGAAACCAACTACATCCTTCTTCTCTAAAGAAGTTTACATTAACTTATGGCTACATGTGTAGTCTACATTTGATTGCTCCCAAGTTATTTGAAAAGTCTCAAAACAACACCGAATGCATTTAAAAACACGTGTTGCTGCTAATGTCTTTTGGGAAAACAACTGTCGTAAGTCACCTTGTGGTCATCAAGAACCAAGTCAGCTTAAATAGCAATAACCAGCAGATGTACAATAAAGGCAGGAAAACTGAAGGTCTTTGGCTTCTGCCTCCAGCAAAGTAACAGGAAATGAACAGCTCAGGACACATGGGCAGACTAAATATTCCACTGTAATTCTTTGACTAAATCAAGAATTATTGCACAGGATACACTTCATGCTGTTCCTTTAAAGCAGCTATAATCACCAATATTGCAATGTGTTCTTTCTATAAGAAATGTTTTTGTATCGAGTTATTAAAGACAAATGGCTTCTATTGTTTTATGTGTTCAGATTGCTACTCAAGTTTTACACATTCTAAGATTCCATAAAATAAAGCAGATATACGCTGTTTGGTTTCTTAAATTTATATGATGAAAATACAATTTAAAATCTTTTAAGTTCCCATAAAAGCCTACATCCTGAATCATTGATGGAAAATTTAAAATTGGAAAGGATCTTGCAGCTTATCTTGTCCCCCGCCCTTCCTCTGACAACCTCAATAATTTTAAAATAAGGAATTAGTGAAGGGATCTAGGTCATACCTATTGTGTGTTAATTAGCAATTTTCTTAAATATACCATAATTATGGGCATTTATCTAGAAATACACATATTTTCTTTACCTCTTCATCTCTATCTCCATCTAATCTCTTACATATAAGTACATAGGAGATAATTTTGCTTAGCAAGACTCTGGAACAGCAATGCATGAGCAATTTTTTACTTTAACTACCATAGTCATACTTTTTGAAGTCAAGACTGAGTGATGAGAGAGAAAAATCTTACGCACATTTGAAGTCTGAATGAATTTTCCCACAGTTTTATCCAAGGGCCAGTGCTAGTCTTCCCTTCATCCCCACTTGGACCACCAGGGTGACAAGAACTCTGTTTTGTCTCTTGTTCTTTTGCCTTGAACCAGAGTAAGGATAATCAAGGGAAAGACGTGGGTGGTCTGTGTGAGGTAGTTAGAAGGGGCTCAGGAAGTATGTTGGAGGAAACCACGTTCTCTTTTTGCTGGACAATGTAGGTTCAACAGGGGAGGCTCTGAATGGACAATAAAAAGAAGGCAACTGATGGAGCCCTGAGGCCCCTCAACACTGATGGTGAGAGTTGGTCTGCAGACCTTGGCCTACTTCCATCAGACTTCCTTGTTCTGGGTGGGCAGAGAAGGTGCTCAGCAGTTCTTTGTTTTTGTGAGGAAGATTGGCTCTGAGCTAACATCTGTTGCCAATCCTCCTCTTTTTTATGCTGAAGGAGTTTAGCCCTGAGCTAACATCTGTGCCCATCTTCCTCTATTTTGTTTATGGGACACCACCACACATGGCTTGACAAGTGTTGTGTATGTCCGCGCCCAGGTTTCAAACCTGCAAACCCCGGGCCGCTGAAGTGGAGCATGTGAACTTAATCGCTATGCCTCCATGGCTGGCCCATGCTCAGCAGTTCTTAATTTTGACCCCACTCCCTTCTCCAGGACTCACCCAGGGCCAGCCCTTTAATTTCGTGACCTCTAGAACCCTTTCAAGGACATAGTTTCTCTTCCCTTCATCTCATCTCCCCAAGGAGCAGACACAGGTGGCTTTGCTCCAGTGATTCTCTTTTTAATCCATTGTTGACCTCTATCTCCAGCTTTCTTCCAGAATTTCTCTTTCAATTCTAAAAAGCATATTTGTGAAATATAAAAGAGTCCTATTTGTTTGTTTTGGGGATTTTTTTTCATGCTTAAGCTAATAATACTGATTCTTCTCCAGACAGTGTGGATGATGCTGAATGATTATGAGCTGGGAATGCAAAATAAAAACAAAGCATGGTAATCAGTATTTCATGATACATTTCTCTGCCTGTATAAGTGGAAAGTTTTTTGTTGCCAGCCTAAAGCCACGGAAGATTATAAAATTTCCACTTCAGCCACAGAAGGCATTAACTTTTATCTGTAGGCAATTTGCAGCAGGGAACTGGGTGGAAGTCATCACCGAGATGCTCATCTTGAAGGAGATGCCACCTCATGTTTTCATAGGTTTGTGAACCAGCTCATAGAAATAGAAATAACCTGAGGGCTTGGAACATATTTTTAGGAAAATTGTGCACTTTAGTCACTATGTTTAGAGTAATTTCTGACAAAGAGATTAAAACATCTTTGTGACTATTGCACTGGCATAGACACAAGCAGTGTTGAGCTTGACAAGAGCTGGTGTGAGTAATGAAAACAGGTCAGAAGACAATGTAGAAGTGATTAGTTTGTGTAAAAGACACAGGTGAGCACCACGGCATGCACATAACCTTTGCTACCTGAACAATTAGCCAATGACCTTGTGAGGCAAATATCAAGACCATGCTACCTCTCCCCACTCTGCCATCCTCCCACTTATTGAATGCCTCCTGTGTCGGATATTAGAGGATCTCCCAAGCACTATCCATCGAATCTTTATAATAGCATTCTGCATGTGTAAAATGTTCTTCATATTAGAGATTAGACAACTGGAGCAAAATGTAGTCGAGATCACATAGTAAGTGTAAAAACCAAAATCCTCAACATTTTCTCCAGATTCTGAGTGTAGAGCTATTTGCCTCACATCACAGCTGCCTCTGGGACTGCTAGTAACACGAAAACAATGCCTGTACCTGATGTGAGGGTTACTTCAAACAATAATAAAAGGCGGCGTATGTTGACCCTTACCACATAGTCTTGCAAGCACTTTGCATGCATTATTTTTATTTAATCCTTTGAATAGTCTAAAGAGACAATCACTATTATCTGCTGAAGGAAGCTGAAGCTAAGAATGGTTCAGTAACTTCCTAAGGTCACAGTTACACTTAAGTAGTGTCAGACACAGGCAGTCTGACTCCAGTGCGCTTACTATTAAACACTAAGCTATAAATCAAAAGATGACGTCAAAAATGCCCACTGTCTTCCTTTTTAGCCAGTCAGGAAGCATTTGCATTATTTTGTGAATGGTAAAATGTGTTCTATCTACAATTTTTTTTTTTTACCAAACTCATGAATGAAAGAATTGTCAATTTCATTAGAAAAAGTTAGATTGGAGTTAATTTAAAAATATATATATTCAATATTGCACTAAATTCAACTATATAGTCTGTAAGCGTATGGACTCCAGAAGTAATTATACTAAATCCTGATATTTTAGATTTTATATCTTTGGTTATATAGGTATTTATTATTAATCTACTTCTATATTTCCTTAATTAATTCCTGAAATGCAAACATACTCTCTTATGGACTGGGAAACCCGGGAAGCCCACTCTGAGTGAGAGATTGCCCTGCAGGAAGCTTACAAGGGAGTACTCTTGGTAACAACACCTGTTGAAACAGAGTAAGTGAGTGGGAGAATTTGGACTCTAACGCAGCCACAACAAAGATCTCAGCATCGACCTCAAGAGGAATGCTGAAGCCAGGCAGGGCCCTTGAGTTGGGACAAGGAGACTGGACATTTATTCTCCTACATCAACCTGTCATTGGATACAGGCTGCCTCCAAGAAGTAGGCAGGGCCATGGGCAGGGCAGCAATCTACAGTGGAGGGAAATTTTCAAGAGGACTGAGGGCTGAGGACCAGCGGCACTCAGGAAGCTGGAACAGTAAGGTTAAGTTGCTCATTCTTTGAAATGGGAGTCACAAATAGGTAAAGGGTCAAATCTAGAACAAATTAGTAAAAAAAATGTGAGGAGAAATGCCTTCCTAAAAAAAAAGAGTGAGAAAAATGTCTTCCTTAAAATAGAACATGAACTAACAAAATTTGAAGGAATGATATAATTAAAAAATCACATGTGGCAACCACCATATTAATAATTCATTCAAATAACATCCATCAGGGGACTCTAAAACTAGGGTATATGGTTTTGATAAGGAGTGCAATATTCACACAGTCTCAAGTTAGATCCTCCAAAATACTTAAAATTACAAAGGTGAAAGAGTTAATTCACGTTGGAGAAGGCCAGCACCCATATTCAAGTGATCAGAGTTGATATAACTTTGATAGACAACTTGATATCATGGACTACCCCACAGGAGTAAGAATATGGCATCACTTCTGTGACATTTCTACCAGAAAATGCATAACTTGAAATTATACTTGAGGAAACATTGAACTTATTCAAATTGAGGGAAATTCTACAAAGTAATTGGCCAGTGATTGTCAAACTGTTAAATTCTTGAAGATCAAGAAAGGTCAGAAGAACCATTCCAAAGTGAGGGATACCGAAGAGAAATGACAGCTAAGTACAATGATTGAAGATTAGATCCTTTTGCTCTAAAATACATAATTGCGCAGTTGGTAAAATTTCAGTGAGGCCCCTTGGTGAGGGATATATGAGAAATCTTTGTACTACCCTTGCACCTTCTGAGTCAGTTGAAAATATTTCAAATAAAAAGTAAAACTTTAAATTAAAAATAGATTTAGTCATTTGAGTTTCTAGAATAAATTAAATGATAATTACAAAATAGAGCAAAAATACTTTTGGCCTGAAAAATTCTTTAAGAATTTGTTGATTATTTGCAGTTTACCACATCATTGGAGTCAAGTTTAAGCCTGATTCTAAAAGAAAAATTATTTATAATTCATAAGAAGCAGATAAACACTCACTTTTGATTCCATTTTCAGACTCATTCTTCTCTTTCCCAAGCCCATGGCATCTTGAAACACAAAATGTACGTGGAGAAAGGTTTTGTTGCTAACTTGTTCATGAGCATTACTTCCTTTGACATTTTATGACCTACTACATCATTCACAAAATCAGCACAGAGCTTTCAGTATTGGAAGTTATTTAAAAATTTATATAATTTGAAATAGCTTCCTGTTAGAGTAATGCAGTAAATAAGAAGCAAATATAAAGCAAATGCTTGAAGCAACAGAGAAAAAGAGGAATAGGATCACAACAAGAAAGCCATAATATATGTATATGAATATATTAAATAAGTATATAGTCATTCATAACCATTTAACCCATGGGGAAAAATATCATCTTTACCAGAAAATGAGAAAAGTTAGAAAATAACATTTTTCTTCTAAGTACAATTTTATTTGTATACTGAGCCTTTGTATTGCTAACATTAGGCATTTGTAGTACCAGGCTTTTACAAAAACTGACATGTTCGTCAATTGTTGGCAATTGGCAAGAATCAAAATAATTTATTCATAACCTTGACTTTATCTTTTGATGGAATTCCTTACTAGGATCTAATTGAGCATATAGCATGCGTTATCACATTTAATTGTCAAAAATATTACAGAGTGTATACATTATTAACTCTATTTTACTGAGGAGGATTGGAGCTAATAGTAGTTATGTAGTCTGTCCAAGGCCATATAGTAGTGGAAACAAGAATTGGATGTCAGCAGAATTATTCCTGAACAGTTCCCTTAACCCCTCATGGGGAAATATATGCTTATGCTAATTTGAAATGGAAATTATTTTACATTATGTTCCATTTTTGCATGGATCTTTATGAGTTTTAATCACTTTTGTTCTCATCGGTTTAATATTCTATGTGTTATTGAACATTATAAATATGCATTATACTCCTAGTACAAATATTAATTTCAAGAAATAAAAGGTGATGCAATTTGAATAAAATAAAAATTTACTGAGAGCACAGTAAATGTAGGAATCTTACATATTTAAACATATAAATATTTTGATGTATATATACACTCGTATATAGTATGTTATTTATAACATACAATAGCATTTACAATATATTGTTATATACTACATTATATATACTATATACTGTTTTTATTGTATAAACTTATATAGTAATATCTGTACATGCCATACAGATATGTAGCTATTTCAATATGTGGAATTTGGTTATGTGTACAATTTACACTTGTGTGCTTTTTTAAGATAACTGCAACATCGGCAGATTTCTTACACACATTTGGACTGCTGGAATGGATGGAAAGAGACAAAGGGCATAGATAAAGCAGAAACTAGATAATCATTTTGTGACTTATCAAGACTTGGCTGTAGGATTTTTTTCCCTCTCTAATGAATAATATAATTACATGTTTCCAGAGGGAACTTAAAATTTAATGATGGGGGAGTAGGCTTGTTCTTTTCCTCAGTGCACAGAAAACCTCAGCCCTCCTCCAGATCCATAGCCACATTCCATATGTGGCATCCTACCATTCACATAGACATTTGCTAGAAAGAATGTGATCACACATACAATTTCCCATTTAGACTCTGGTCTATTGAAATAAGGTAGAGATACGGAGCAGGTAAATTCTAATCATAATTTCACAAGGCTTAAGTCTTATTTCAAACTTGAAAACAGAAGGAACTATACAAAAACCCAATCATCCTCTTATAGTTAGGTCTGTTGATTCTTGAATAAATATTAGGACTGATCTTTACAAAGCAAAGTGGAGATTGAACAATAGTAGAGAAAAAAATCATGTTTTGCACATATTTTTTAAAAAATATAACTGAATTCTCATTTCTCTATATTGCCTATAAACAGTGTTCATTTAATGTTTGAATGTTCATGATGAATTTACCAGACACTTTGGAATCCTACTGTTTAGACATCCACCTAAGCAGCTGACGTCACCTTTCGCAGGCTATGGAAGATGTACTTGTGATGAAAAGAGACTGAGAAATCAATTGTGAATGGACTTGGGCAGTTTTGTTTGTTCGGTTTATAAACACTTTGAAAAGTTCTGAAACTTGCCCAGAACACTTTGGCTTAGAGAGAGCTATGTAAAATTGTATAAAAACAAGCTTAGTTTTCACATTGTCCCTAACTGCCACAGTATGACAAATATTTTCCTTTTGGTATCTTTAAATATTTGTTTGGCTGTTTAATCCAGATATGCCATCACATGTCCTTGTTTCCCTTCAATAGTCAAAAAATCATTCATACTATATAAAAGTATTATCTGAATTAGTGTAAATGTTATGAAAGAACAAAACACTTTTAAAGACCATAGTTTGTATTATGTTCATTTGTGAGTGCATTTTTATTTTTTTAGGCCCGATTTTCTAGAACAGGTTTAGATTTACAGAAAAATGAGAAGATAGTATAGAGAGTCCCCATATAGCTCATACCCCGTTTTGCATATTATTAACATCACACATTAGTATGGTAAATTTACCAAATTAATCAATATTGATTTAATATTACTAACTAAAGTCCATAGTTTTTTCAGATTTCCTTGGTTTTTCCCTAATGTCTATTTCTGTTTCAGAACCCCATCCAAGATATCACATTACATTAGTTTTCGTGTGTCCTTAGGCTTTCCTTGGCTGTGGCAGTTTCTCAGCCTTCCCTTGTTTTTGATGACGGTGAGAGTTTTGAGGAGTACTTGTCAAGTATTTTGCAGAATGCACCTCACTTAGAATTTGTCTAATCTTTCTCTCATTACTAGACTGGTGTATGGAGTTTGGGGAGGAAAATCACAGAGGTAATAACCATATTCAACACATCACAGCAAGGGTACGTAGTATCAATATAATTTATCAAATGTTAATTTTTAGCTCAATCACCTGGTTGAGGTAGTATTTGTCAAGTTCTTCCACAGTAAGGTTATTTCTTTTCCCCCATTTCCAGATTGAAATCTTTGGAAGGAAGGCACTATACACACTTCACCTTTAAGGAGTGGGGATTTACACCTTGAGGGCAGAGTACTTACAAAATTTATTTGGACTTTTTCTACAAGGGAGATCTGTCTCTTCTCTACTATTTCTTTCTTTATTTAATAATTTATTTATATCAGTATGAACTCATGGATATTTATTTCTTACATTGGGTTTTAGTCTAATACTACTTAATTTTGTTGTTCAAATTCTTCTAGCTTTGGCCATTGGGAGCTGTTTCAGTTGTCTCCTGTGGTCCCTCTGCCACGCACCCAGCAATGTAGAGGTGGGTTTTGTTGTTGTTGCTGTCTTAGCACTGACTTTCTTCGTGTTATTACAAGATGATCCAGGCTCATCTGGTATCTTTTTTGCCCATGCCTGGAATCAGTTATTTCTCCAAAAAGCCCTGGATACTTTTATTGAAAATGGGTATTAGAAATCAAGATCTGGGGGCTGGATGTGCTTGTTGCTTCTCGAGTGACATTGCTTCTAGGCCCTCTTAGCTGATAGAGGAAAGAAATTTATACATGTATACTAACCTGTATATATACACATACTTATAGATATTGGTATATGTAACCATCTCTATGCATATTGAGCTAAATATGAGTTCATACTGTGCCTCCAACTCTAATATATTGCCACATGGACTATGTTAGCATCATTTGCTTGCTTTACGATAAATTCTCACTACAACACTAAGAAATCTAGGTCCCACTATTTACTATCCATTTACTTAATTGTTCAGTTCCAATATGCATGTATAACAGTATCAGGTTAAAAACAACTTTATCAACTAGAGTACAGTGAAAATGTCATGTTTGTTTTGCCTCTAGTCTTACAGACTTCACTCATTTCCAAAGTTACTTAGGTCAACACCTTCGCCCACCCCTACACCCATATTCAGTGATTTTGTTTTATGTATTTGTAATAAAATTAGATTCTCTTATCAAAGTCTGCGCTTCTTCCTTGAATTACCTTAACCTCCTAAATAGTATTTTTATTTGCACACATACAGGTTCACTTTTTGTGCTGTTAAATTCTATGGGTTTTGACATATACCTAACACTGTGTGTCCACGAAAAGATCATACAGTTTTGCTGCCATTAAAAAACACTGTGTTCCCCTATTTAACCCTCTCCTCCTCCTCCAGAACCCTAGCAATCACTGATCTTTTATTGTCTCTACAGTTTTTGTCTTTTCCAGAATATCATACAGTTGGAATAAAGCAATATGTAGCCTTTTTTGACTGGATTCATTCACTTAGCACTTAAGGTTTGCATTTAATATTTTCTCCTGGCTTTTCATAGCTTGATCGCTCATTTATTTTATCACTGAATAATACTCCATTGCATGGTTGTATCTCAGATTGTTTATCCATTCACTTATTGAAGGACATATTGGTTGCTTGCAGTTTTTGTTGATTGTGACTAAACCTGCTACCTACGTTCACATGCCATTTTATATGTGTGGATTTAAGTTTTTAAATAAGTTGGATAAATACTTAAGAGTGTGATTGCTGCATCATATGATAAGATGATGTTTATTTTTTAAGAAATGGACAAACTACAATCCTATTCCTAATCATAGGAGGGAAGTGTCCAATTTCTCACCGTTAAGTATGATAATAGCTATGGTTTTTCTGTAGATGTTCTTTTTCAGTTTGAAACTGCCCTCTATTCCTAGTTTGCTGAGATTTAAAAAAAAAATCATTAATGGATATTGGATGGTGTCAAATGCTTTCTCTGTGTCTATTGATATGTTCATATGCTGTTTCTTATTTGGTCTTTTGATGTAGAGGGTTATATTAGCTGAATTTCTAATGTTGAACTAGTCTTTTATACCTAGAGTAAATCCCCTTTGGCTGTAGCGTATAATTGTCTTCATATATTGTTGAATTTAATTAGCTAATATTTAGTTGAGGATTTTTGCATCTTAAGAGATATTGATCCGTAGTTTTCCTTTCTTATAAAGATTTTATCTATTTTTTTGCATTAGGGTAATGATCTAAATTAGGACTCCTTCCATGGAGACGCTCCCTTCTCTGAGGGGAAAACCAATCATCCTTAGCAGGGGTATAAGACAAATGACATTTTGCTCACTGCATAAACTTTATTGTTTTGACTAAGTGCTTATCTTTTTACTACTAATCAATCCAGTAACCTCATTAGGACAGTCATGATAAAATTTTAAATTTGACTCTTTGATCTCTGCCTCTTTTTCATCAAGAAGTTTATCATCTTAATATATGACATCTAAGTGTATTTATTATTATATTATAAGAGATATATGCCTTATATGAAATGTTTCACAAACCTTGAAGAAACGTGAATTTGATTTATGTGCATTTCTTTCAACTTGTCTGTGTTCCTAGGGGCCTTAGCAGTCTTCATATTCTGTAAACCAATGATACACTTACAAACACAGTTGCAAACAAGATGTCTCTCTACCAAAAATATCATTCATCACACATGTTTTATCTTTGAGAATAATACGATCTTTGGTGGTATTTTGAAATTTAACTTTTTAAAAATCAAGTTTGCCACCAGTATGTTTGATATTCAATTTTTAGAGGTCATAGTTTGCTTTAATAATGAGTAGAGCCCACCAGCATGTAATAAACATTAAAAATGTCTTAATGTTTTAAACAGAGTGACTTTCTTCCAGAAAATTTGCTTTATTTTTGCCTCCAGCCCTGAAATGGGGAGAAAGGTCAAATAGTAACCCACATTATGATTTCTTGTAAATAATAGTGAAAAGATATCTAGGGAATTTTATTAGCACAACTTCTTCAAATATAAGATACTTCTCTGATCTTCCTTCGCACAGTAATTTTATTTTTGCTTTTGGGGATTGCTAAAAGGGTTTTCTGTTTTAATGACATTTTTAACAATTCTTTTTCAAAGACACTGAAATTTCTTTTGCTGTTCCTAGGTTTTTGTTTTGTTTTGGTGAGGAAGGTTGGTTCTGAGCTTACATACATTGCCAATCCTCCTCTTTTTGCTTGAGGAAGATTGTCCCTGAACTAACACCTGTGCCCATCTTCCTGTATTTTGTATGTGGGACGCTGCCACAGCATGGCTTGAAGAGCAGTGTGTAGGTCCATGCCCAGTGTGTAGGTCTGCACCTGGGATCTGGGCCCACAAACCCCAGGCCACTGAAGCAACGCCCGGCCTTAAGCACTACACCACCAGGTTGGCTCCCTATGATTCCTAGTTTTAAAAGTGCTTTTGAAGTTATCATTTGTCAATGAATAATCCTTTTAATTTGATCTCTATGCTTGTCTGTTTAATTAACAAGAAACCTTTTTCATACTCTTAAACTAATCTGTGCTTTTCCAATACTTCTCCCAACTGATTTCTTTTTTAAATTAGATTTTACATATACTCAAAGTCCAGAAAGGGGAGAGTCAAAATGATGAAGAGCCTTGCACTGAATGTTGCTGAATATTTGTATAGTTGGATTAGTCCAGAAAGAAGGGCCATTTTTTAATTATTTATATTTTTCTTAAAAACATAATGTGATCATTTGTAATTTCGGTTGACTCTTGAGAAGTGGTAAGGTAGAGCGTCTGGTACTGATTTTCTAATCTTGTATGTAATAAACTAGTTACCGTGCAGGACTAAGGGCATTCAGTGCTGGGACCGTTCCCAGGCTCTGAGCCTCACTCTTTCAATGTGTGCTGCTAGTATATCGGCCATTAACAGTGTCTTAAACAACAACTGCCCACAGCTGCAAACATCCAGCTTCTGGTAAGAGGTATAAAGGGCCAATTGATAGCAACAAACTTCAAAATGCCTAGGCTTGCCAGGACAATAGCAATTTCACTTTTGAGTTTAGAAAGATTTAATAGAGAGCATAAAGGAAGAAAAAAATAAACTAATGTGAACCTTATGTAATATTCCATTTCAATTTGACATCAAGGCACAGATTATTTTTAATAATGCTATGACAATAGCAATTTCATTCTCTGAGTTAAAAAAAATAATGGAAAGCAGAAATATAAAAAGAGAAATTTAAAAAACTGTTGTTGAGTTTATCTTTCCCTTTCAATTTGACACAATTGCACAGATATTTTAAATGTGGCTTTTTCTAAACTTACAACACACACAAAAATTAACTCAAAATGGATTAAACACTTGACTCTAAGACCTGAAACCAAAAAACTCCTAGAAGAAAATGTAGGCAGTGTGCGCTTTGACATCAGTCTTAGCAGTATCTTTTTGAGTATCATGTCTCCTCAGGCAAGAGAACAACAACAAAAAATAAAGAAATGGGACTACATCAAACTAAGTAGCTTCTGCATGATAAAGAAAACCATCAACAAAATGAAAAGGCAAACCACCAACTGGGAGAAAATATTTGCAAATCATATATCCAACAAAGGGTTAATTTCCAAAATATATAAAGAACTCATGCAACTCAACAACAAAAAATGAACAACCTAATCAAAAAATGGGCAGAGAATATGAACAGACATTTTTCCAAAGAAGATATATAGATGGTCAACAGGCACATGAAAAGATGTTCAACATCACTAATTATTAGGGAAATGCAGATCAAAACTACAATGAAATATCACCTCACACCCATCAGAATGGTTATTATTAAAAAGACAAGAAATAACAAGTGTCAAAGAGGGTGTGGAGAAAAAGAAACCCTCATATACTCTTGATGGGAATGTAAATTGGTGCAGCCACTGTGGAAAACAGAATGATTTATCAAAAAATTCAAACTAGTAATACCACATGATCCAGCTATTCTACTTCTGGGTATTTATCCAAAGAACACAAAAACAGTAATTTGAAAAGATATATGCACCCTTATGTTAATTGCAGTATTATTCACAATACCCATGACATGGAAGCAATGTAAGTGCTCATCAATGGATGAATGGATAAAGAAGATATGGTATATATACAATGGAATACTACTCAGCCATAAAAAAAGATGAAATCTTGCCATTTGTGACAGCATGGATGGACCTTGAGGGTTTTATGAGGCAAAATAAATCAGATGGAGAAAGACAAATATCGTACTACTTCACTCATATGTAGAAGATAAACAAACAAACAAACACATAGATATGGAGAACAGATTGGGGGTTACCAGAGGGGAAGTGAGCAGGGGGGGGGATGGAAGGGGTAAAGGGGCACATATATATGGTGGCAGATGGCAACTAGACTTTTGGTGGAAAACACAATGAAGTCGAAATATAATGATGTACACCTGAAACTTATGTAATGTTATAAACTAATGTGACCTCATTAAAAAAGATAAAAAATAAACTTACAATTGTTTATTTATTCATCTACCATTGAAGAAAATCTTGAAAAATTTGATACGCTGCTTAATAAATAACCAAGTGGATCTTATAGAAGACTGGAGATTTTTTTCTCATTAGAATGTGGCTAAACCATTATGCAGCTTCAAAGTCATCAGATGATTTAATGGATAAATAAATCTGTTTTCCACAACTATGGCTTAATGCCCTTTTTTATTACCTATTTAGTTGTTCTTTCTCTGTTTCCTATCAGTTTACAAACTTGCATTATCTCTTGATGACTTTCCCGCTATCGTGACATATTACATCCCTAATTAAAAATAATAAAAGGAGAAGAGTAAGGAATTTTTTTTTTTTTTTTTTTTTTTTGTGGGGAAGACCAGCCCTGAGCTAACATCCGTCGCCAATCCTCCCCTTTTTGCTGAGGAAGACTGGCCCTGGGCTAACATCGTGCCCATCTTCCTCCACTTTATATGGGACGCCGCCACGGCATGGCTGGCAGGCAGTGCGTCGGCGGGCGCCCGGGATCCGAACTCGCGAACCCTGGGCTGCCAAGCGCGGACTAAACCGCTGCGCCACCGGGCGGCCCCGAGGAATATTTTTGATTATATCATTGTGTTTGACAACATATCAAATCATATAGTGTCACACATTACAATTTTTGAATAAACTATGAAAATGTTAGAAAGAAAACTGACAACCATTATTTACTCAAGATTACTAAAATGATATCTCCAAAATACACATTTTTAAAGTTAATATTCTATTTCTATTAAGCAAAACTTAAAAACAGAAAAAGGAGTTATGATTTACATTAATTGTTTTCTTAAATCTGGGTCTTGTGACTAAATAAAACATAGTATTACTCAAAAATGAAATGCTATATGTAACTAACAAATTGCTTAAAATTGCTCCTAGTGTTTGTGTCTTGTTTAACTAAAGTCTAACCTTTGTATATTGATATATTTGGTGCTCAGCCCCCTGGGTATGTGTACAAAGATTGAAAAAATTACAATCATCAGGAGAGGTGTCTTGCTAACAATTAACTTCTAGTTATTTGAGGTGAAATGCTGGTTTAAATGGTTTGTTTCTTTTTCAGGCAGACCTCGAGTTTAACCTCCTTTTTGCTACACATTGGATAGATATAAGCAGACTGGAAAAAAAAAAAAAAAAGCAACAACCAAAAACACCGAGAGGAAGTTTGTAATCATCACATTACTTTAGGTATACTTCAGCATTTAATTTGGGACTCTATTGGATTGTTGTGAGATTTTATTTATTTGTTTGATTTAGTTAATGAAGATAGAGAATAAACTGAACAACTATCAATATGTACTCAAACATTATACTTTTTCAAAACATATAAAAGGCAGCTTTTTCATGACATGCAATAATTGCTGAAGAGAGAGAAGGTGGGAGTAGACTAAACGAAAATTTGTCTCTCAAATCAAGAGAGAGTTAGAAAACAGAAAAAAAAAAAAAAAAAAAGGCCTGGAAGAAAGGAAAGTGAAAATAGAACCAAATCAAAATGGGAGTGTGTAGTTGATGGAAGATTTCTCTCAAAGCATTTCAGCTCGTTTTTTAGGCCGTTTGGAAATCTTGGGGGAAAAACTTTATATAAGAATTCCAGTAACTACAACAGGATTTGGATACAATTCAGTTAGAGAAATGAGGCTGTATCTTTTTATTTTACCCAAAGAACTTCTCAAATGCTCTATATTCCAAATTATCTATAAAAAGTGCCCTCTTAATGAGTATCCCATAAATCTTCTTTTTCACAATTTAACCAGAAAGTTTCTCTTGGTAATTCTCTATCCTTCTCCATAAAGCCCCGCACGCCAACAAATGTCTCCTACTGTTCATAAATGGACAATTTCGCTCTATGTTCATTTCAAACAAGCAGCAGAAAATGAGCTCATTTTAACAATTAAATTAGCTCATTTCTTAAACTTTTAAATTTGGTTAATGTTTAGATTAGGGGTCAGCAAATGATAGCCCATGGACCAAATTTGATCCATCATCTGCTTTGTATGGCCTGCAAGCTAAGAATGATTTTTTTCCACTTTTAAATTACTAAAAAAGAAAAAAAAAAAGGGATTTTGTGAAACATGAAAATTGCATGAAATTGACATTTTATTGTTCATAAAGTTTTCTTAGAACACAGGTACGACCATCTCTTTATGTAGTGGGTAGGGATTCTTTTACACTACATAGGCAGTATTGAATAGTTGCTACAGAAACTGCATGCCTGCAAGTACTAATATATTTATTATCTGGTCCTTTTATTATCTATTCCTTTCACAGAAAATTTTGCTGACCCCAAGTTTAGATAAAGATATTGTGAACATGGATATTTAAATTATTGTTTGCTAATTTATCCACTTATTATCCACTACACATATATTTACTTACTTTCTTGTATGAGGTCTTTTGGAACATATTTAGTTAGCTCCTAGGGCTACATCTTTTGGAAAATATAATGATATATATTTTATTCTTTCTGCCTTCAAATAAAATAAAATTTAAAATTAAAATGTTAAAAATCTTCTTAGAATTAGACAGAATATGACCAATTAATGATAAAAATGCCTTCCATTTTTAAAGAATTTAATTTAAAGTGTTATCATATATTTAATCTCATTTGATTCCCGCAGAAGCTCAGTGAAGTAAGCAAGTCAGGCATCACGTCCATATTTCATGAATGTAGATATTGACAGAAAAGTTGTGACTTTTCCAAGATCAAGCATCAGTGATAATTTTACAATGACAATGTGATGTACTTCCCAATATATTACAACCATGACGGTCATGAAAAACTTCACTATTGTATTTGGATTGGACAGTGAAGGATATTGCAATTGGGTTCAATAGAGAGACATCTGGGGAAAGAATTTGTAGAAGAGAGGCAGAAGATTCCAGAAAAATGAAATAGCATGACATGGAGGATTCAAGACTTGTTAGGAAATTGGTAAATAATACATCAGTATTTCTGAAGTGTAGGATTTAAATATCAGGAATTGCAAAATGATGACAGCTCTGAAGACAAATGTATATTTGACTATTAAGGTTATTAATAGAAAATTTGAAATTGAATCACTTTAGATATAACATGCAATCTCCAATTCCAGAAAAGACTTAATTACACTGGAACACTGTCTTGAGGCATTTACATTTGTAACTGTGAGAAGAATAAACATGGTAAAATGGGTTAGAGGAAGGGCAGAAAGTGGATAGTGTTGAATGCTAGACAGCAGAGGTAGTGTAAGCCCACAATATTTCATCCACAACCCTGAAATCTTTTCATTTCCTTTTTTTCTTTCCTTTCTTTTTTTCTCTTTCTTTCTTTCCTTCTGTCTTTGTCCTAACTTATTTGTTGTTGTTGTTAATATAATGCATTAGGTGTATTAAATATATGATACACCAGTGGGCTAGAGGCAGCACACTAAAATCAAACACATTACTATATCTACAGCAAAACATACAAATATTCATACTAAGTGAAACAAAAATGACTAAATGTTCTCAATTCAATTTAGGTCAGGTATTAGATAGAAAAAGGTAAGATAATAAAGAGTATAGACTTTTTCTGAGGCCTCTAGCCACAGAGTGGAAGAGTGGGAATCATTTAGGCAAAAAAAGACACTTGAACTGAATCCAAAAGGATGAGTGGAGATTTCCAGATAGAAAAATTGGAAGTAAACAATGTTTGCAAAATATAGACCTGTGAAAAACCATATGGCACATAGAGGGATCATCCAGTAACTCGTAGTGTCTAGAATATGGGGTAAGGTCAGAAATGAGCCAAGAATGAAACTGAAGGGGGAAAGCAAAGTAAAGGGGAAAAAAGGATACCACCTTCAAAATCACTTTGGTTACTCTGTAGGAAAGAATTGGATAGGGAGGGTAAAACTTATATTGTGGCATGAATCCAGTTAAAAAACTGTTCAGAAATTGAGCTGAATAAAGAGTGTAGTATGGAATAGGGGATAGGGATGGATAGAAGAAGCAGATTTCAGAGCTATTTAGGAATTAAAATCAGCAGGAAATGTCATAAAAAAGATTTGTAGGGAGAGAGTTGAAAGAGATACATAGACTAACTCCCACATTGTAATTCCATTTTGCTTAGAGGATAGTTGTCCCATAAATCTAAATAGTGATTACAGGAAGAAAACTAAGTTTGGAGTGAAAATTATTAATGTCAGTGTGAAAAGTTGAGTTTTATATGTCTATCAGACATACAGATAGATGCCCAGATGGCAATTAAATAGAGGAACTGATATTATGAACAGGATATGTGATCATCTACAGCATATAGATAGTAAAATCATGATATTAGAAAAAGAGGCGAAAACCAAAACAACTAATATTTACAATAATAAAACAATAACACACATTAAATGCTGTGTGTGATGGAGTAGACTGGGGGATTTGTATTTTTTATTTATCATTGCAAAAACTGTCTCAATAAGCAGTGCTGAGAGTGAAATGTATAGCATTAAATGCACATATTAGAAAATAGGAAAAGTGTTGAATTAATAATCTAATGACCTACCTCAAGAACTTAGAAACAGAAGAGCAAAATAAACCCAAAGCAAGCAGAAGGGAGGTAAAAATAAAGAGCAGAAATCAATGGAACTGAAAACAGGAAAACAATACAGAATATCAATGAAACTAAAAGCTGTTTCTTTGAAAAAAATCAATAGGAGAGCTCTAGCAAGAAACAAATGAGAAAAATATGGATTACCAATATCAGAAATGAAACAGGATATCACTCCCTACCCTGAAGAAATCAAAAGTATAACAGGGAAAAACAATAGACAAATCTACACCCATAAATTTGACAACTTAGATGAAATGAACCAACCTTCAAAAAGCACAGATTACCACACACTGCCCGCTAAGAAATAGATAGCATGTAGTTATTAAGAAAATTGGATTCATAATTTTAAAAATTCCCAAATGACATCAATGAACTGTCAGAAAATGGGAACAGTGGGGAATTCTTCAATTTGATAAAGAGCATCTACAAAAACCTACGGCTAACATTGCACTTAATGGTGAAAAATGGAATGTTTTCCCCCTAAGATTGGAAAAAGGCAAGATTGTTCTCTCTCATCACTCTTATTAAGTATTGCTGAAAGTTCCAGCCAGTAATGTAAGGCAAAAAAAGGAAATAAAATGTATGCAGATTGGAATAGAAGAAATAAAATTCTTCCTGTTTGCATACTACACAGTTGTGCAGAAAATCTCAAAGTTAAAAAATAACCCACTTGAACTAAAAGTGAATTCAGCAAGCTCACAGAATGCAAGTTAAACATACAAAAGTTAATTATATCCCTATATACTAAAAATGTACATGAATAGACTGAAATTCAATATTATATAAAATGCACAAAATTGAATATTTAGATGTACATCTAATAAAATCTATATAGACTTTGTATGTTGAAACTACAAAATGCTGTTAAAAGGTCTAAACAAATGGCGAGACATACTGTGTTCCTGGAGTAGAAGGCTCAACAAAGTAAGGATGCCAATTCTCCTTCAAATTGATACAGGTTTAACGTGATTTTTATCAAAATATCGCCAAGACTTTTTTATAGACAAGATTATTCTAAACTGTATATGGAAATGCAAAGGAACTAGAATATTTAAAATGGTTTTGAAGATGAAGAACAGAGTGAGAGAAATCTGTTTATTTACTTTCAAGACATTAAATAGCTCCAGTAATCAAGCATATGTAGTACTGGTGGAGGGATAGACATATAGATCAAAGGAATAGAAGAGAGAATCAAAAAATACCCGCACAACTATGCCCAACTGACAAAAGGGCAAAAACAATTAAATGGAGGAAAGATAGCCTTTGAAGCAAATGGTCCTGGATCCTTTGGACATCCGTTGATTTAAAAAATAAACCTAAAGCTAAACCAGACACCTTATTCAAAATTTATCTCAAAGCAAATTATAGACTTAAATGTAAAATGTACATAGGATGCTGATTTTATTTGTATTTTAGCAAGGAAAATGCAAAGTAGTTGAATTTTCTTTAGACTGCTTGATAAATGATAAATATTGAATTCGTAGAGGAAAGTTCATATAAACTTCAGTGAGAGAAGACTACCAAGTAAGAGTTAAGCTTCCTTAGATTGACATTATATAAGGTCGTTTTTTAAAAATCATTCTAAGAATATACGTAATTTCTTTTTTTTATCCAATTGTATTATTGAGGTTGTAATGGTTTGTAGCATTGTGTAATTTCAGGTGTACATCGTTATTTATCAGTTTCTGCATAGACTGTCTTGTGCTCACCACCAATAGTCCAATTTTTGTTTATTACCATAAGTATGTGCCACTTTACCCTTTTTGCCCACCCTTCAACCCCATTCCCCTCTGGTAAACACTAACCTATTCTCTTTGTCCATGTGTTTGTTTATCTTCCACATATGAGTGAAATCATGCAGTGTTTGTCTTTCTCTGTCTGGCCTATTTCGCTTAATATAATACCCTCAAGGTCCATCCATATTATTGCAAATGGGACAATTTTGTCTTTTTTATGATTGTGTAGTATTCCACTGTATATATATATACCACATCTTCTTTATTCATTCATCAGTTGAAGGGTATTTGGGTTGCTTCCACATCTTGGCTATTGGGAATAATGCTGCAGTGAACATAGGGGTGCATTAATCTCTTTGAATTGTTGATTTCCAGTTCTTTGGATAAATACTCTGTAGTGGGATAGCTGGATTGTATGGTATTTCTATTTTTAATTTTTTGAGAAATCTCTATACTATTTTCCATAGTGGTTGCACCAGTTTGGATTCCCACCAGCAGGGTATGAGGGTTCCCTTTTCTCCATATCCTTGCCAACATTTATTTTTTGTTTTGTTAATTATAGCCATTCTAAGATTTAAAGTGATATCTCATTGTAATTTTGACTTGCATTTCACTAATAATTAGTGACGTTGAACATCTTTTCATGTGCCTGTTGCCCATCTGTATATCTTTCTTGGAAAAATGTCTGTTCATATCCTCTGACCATTTTTGATCATGTTGTTTTTTTGTTGTTGAGTTGTATGAGTTGTTTATATATTTTGGAAATTAACCCTTTGTCGGATATAGGATTTGCAAATATTTTCTCCCAGTTGGTGGGTTGTCTTTTCATTTTGTTCATGGTTTCCGTTGCCTTACAGAAACTTTTTAGTCTGATGTAGTCCCATTTGCTTATTTTTTCTTTTCTTTCCCTTGCCTGAGTAGACATGGTATTCAAAAAGATGCTGCTAAGACTGATGTCAAAGAGTGTACTGCCTATATTTCCTGCTAGGAGTTTTATGGTTTCAGGTCTTACATTCAAGTCTTTAATCCATTTTGAGTTAATTTTTGTGTATGCTGTAAGATAATGGTCTACTTTCATTCTTTTGCATAGGGCTGTCCAGTTCCCAATACCATTTATTGAACAGACTTTCCTTTCTCCATTGTATGTTCTTGGCTCCTTTGTGGAACATTAGCTGTCCATAGGTGTGTGGTTTTATTTCTGGGCCTTCAGTTCTGTTCCATTGATCTGTGTGTCTGCTTTTGTGCCAGTACCATGCTGTTTTGATTACTATAACTTTGTAGTATATCTGGAAGTCACGGATTGTGATGCCTCCAGCTTTGTTCTTTTTTTCTCAGGATTGCTTTGGCTATTTGGGGTCTTTTGTCATTCCATATAAATTTTAGGATTCTTCATTGTATTTCCATGAAGAACATCATTGGGGTTCTGATTGGGATTGCATTGAATCTGTGGATTGCTTTAGGTAATATGGATATTTTAATTATGCTTGTTCTTCCAACCCATGAGTATGGAATATCTTTCCATTTCTTTCTTTCTTTTGGTGATGAAGATTAGCCCAGAGCTATCATCCATTGCCAATCCTTCTCTTTTGGCTGAGGAAGATTGGTCCTGAGCTAACATCTGTGCTCATCTTCCTCTATTTTATATGTAGGATGCCTGCCACAGCATGGCGTGATAAGCAGTGTGCAGGTCCATGCCTGGGATCCGAACATGTGAACCCCGGGCCGCCAAAGTGGAGCACACGGACTTAACCACTATGCCACCAGGCTGACCCCTCTTCCATTTCTTTATGTCTTCTTCAATTGCTTTCAGTAATGTCTTAGAATTTTCAGTGTATAGGTCTTTCACCTCCTTGGTTAAATTCATTCCTTGATATTTTATTCTTTTCGTGTTACTGTAAATGGGGTTGTATTATTTGACTTCTCCTTTTGCTAGTTTATTATTAGTGTATAGAAATGCAACTGATTTTTCTAAGTTTATTTTGTACCTTGCAACTTTGCTGTAGTTGTTGATTATTTCTAATAATTTTCTGGTGGATTCTTTAGGGTTATCCATATATAGAATCATGCTGTCTGCGAACAGCGAAAGTTTCACTTCTTCCTTTCCAATTTGGACATCTTGTATTTATTTATTTTTTGCCTTATTGTTCTGGCCAAAACCTCCAGTACTATGTTGAATAGGTGCAGTGAGAGTGAGCACCCTTGTCTTGTTCCTGTTCTCAGAGGGATGGCTTTCAGTTTTTCACCATAGGATGATGTTGGCTCTGGGTTTGTCATGTTTGGCCTTTATTATGTTGAGGTACTTTCCTGCTATACCCATTTTATTGAGCATTTTTATCATAAATGGATGTTGGATCTTGTCAAATTCTTTCTCTGCATCTTTGGAGATGATCATGTGATTTTTCTTATTCCTCATTTTGTTAATGTGGTGTATCATATTGATTGATTTGTGGATGATGAACCATCCCTGTGTCCCTGGTATAAATCCCACTTGATCGTGGTGTATGATCCTTTCACTGTATTGCTGTATTCGGTTTGCCAATATTTTGTTGAGGATTTTTGCATCTGTGTTCATCAGCAATATTGGCCTGTAATTTTCCTTCTTTGCATTGTCCTTGCCTGGTTTTGGTATCAGCGTAATGTTGGCTTCATAGAATGAGTTAGGAAGCATTCCATCTTCTTCAATTTTTTGGAGTAGTTTGAGAAGGATAGGTATTAAATCTTCTTGGAATGTTTGGTAGAATTCTCCAGAAAAGCCATCTGGTCCTGGAATTTTGTTTTTTGGGAGGTTTTTGATTACTGGTTCAATCTCTTTATATAAGGTTATTTTAGTATGGTCTTTTTGAAGAGATGGGTAGTGTAGTTACCAAAAATTTGAAGTATTACTAACTTTCTCTAAGGGTTTTCCAGGTGTGGGAAGAACTCCAAATCTCTGCTGGATGTAACTGACTTCATTTTACCTGATGAGTTCTATCTCACTAGTAATTCATCATGAACACTGCAGGCCACTGCCAATGGTTGTCTATAATGTACTTTGCTTTTGAAAACATATTCTATGGAATTTCACAACATTGAGGATAGAGTAAGCAGGAAAACATTTATATAAATATTGTTGCTCTCCCTTCTTTTTTTCTTTAACAACTCAAAATAACAGCTCAAATTCCCAGTGTTGGAGACTTTGTTATTGTTTTTATTTAGCCTGAATGAGCTATAATAATTTCAACTATCCAAAGAATATATATTTTTAACTGTAATGGTATAAAATCTGTGAGTTTTCTAAACTGAGAGTTAAAAAGGTTAAAATAATAGCATAATTTTGTATGGTAATTACCTATTTATTAGAAAATTAAAAGTGATTAGTAATATGAGCATGTGCCACATTTATTTAGGTTTAATGAAGAGTTCACGTTTCTGATCTTTCTTGGTTCAATTTTAGTAATTTTGTTATTTTGTAAAACAGTGATGAAGCTAACATTTTCAAGTAAACTTGACTTGAGTTGTAATTAATATTGTTTTGTATTTAATTTTTTTTTCAGATTCATGGTTATATATTTCTTACATTTAAAGGTTTTTTTTTTCTCATTTGACTTTCAACTTTTTTTGGTAAAGAAACAGTAATTGGATTTATGATTTTTATTATTTCATTATTTGATTCATTAATGTTTGATCTTTATTTTATTGCCATTAGGATTGCTTTGCTTTTTTCTAGGCACTTGTAAAGGCCATATGCTCACTCTTTGCAAAGTAGAAAGTGTGATACACATTTATGAAAGAATACTTATGTAATTCAGATTAATATTTTAATTATTAATAATTTATTAATTATATCTCCCAGTTTTATCAATTTTATAATTATCTATATTTATCAGATTTTTGTCTATTGATCTATCCAAAATAAAGAAGATATATTAACCTACCTCGTACTTTTGTGAATCCATCAATTTCTACTTTTTTTTAAGCTTTTCCTTTGAGATAATTGTAGATTCACAGGCAGTTGTAAGGAATAATACAGAGAGATCCTGTAAGCCCTTTATCCAGTTTCTCCCAAAGGTAATATCTTGCACGTCTATAGTACAGTATCCCAACCAGGACATTGAGATTGATGCAGTGAAGATACAGACCATAACCATCAATACAAGGATTCCCACAGGCTGCCCTTTTACAGTCATGCCCACTTCCCTCCCACCACCACACTCTCCTTAAGCAGCCCCAATCAATAATTTGTTTTCTATTTCTGTAATTGTACCACCATTGTACAATCTGGCTATTCTCTACTTCTACACTTAATGCATGAGATACCTTTACTACATCAGGTTTGTATCCATTGAAAATGGACTAGAGACAGTAAGCAAGTCATTCTTAGCTCTGAAATAACCCCTAATCTGAGGCTAGCCTGTTCTTTATTTGCACTTTCCACCTATAATTTTCTTGGCCTTTGATCTATTTGATATTAACACTATTTTTTTGATTTATTCTTTCTTACATTCATGATTAGCTTCTGGACAGAAGTACTTCTCACTAGGACTCATTGTGTGTTTCAATAGAATTTATTTTGGAAGTTTTCTCCTTTGTTTTGAATGACCCAGTCTCACTAGAGAAAGCATATCTTCACCCATCTGGTCCATTCCAAACAATTTTCCCTATACGGAAGCAAAATTAAACCATTGCTACGTTAATTGCCAGAGGTATGCCAAGAAAAGGTCCCTGGACTGGGAGTTGGAAGCCCCAACTTAGTCTAAATTTTACCTATTTATGTAGCATAGGGCTTCTCTGTATCTTAATTTTTCTAGTAAATATGGAAAGGTAATATCCCTATATTCTTAAATTTTTCTTTTCCAAAAAAAAGAAAAATTAAAAGAGTGATATTTTGGAAGATTTTAAGGCCCAAAAAGTCTTTGAGACTTTAGAAATCAAAGAAATAAGCTACAGTAGTGTAAAGTTTAGTAGGAACATTTGCCTTGAACTAGAAGCATTGAAGTCACGCCACTTAAGTAGCTACATATTCAATCTGCATGTAAAATGTAACTTGAAGAAGTGTTCGGCAAAGGCTTGTTGGGTGTCTCAATGCTCAAATTACGTAGTCACTGTAATTAAAGAAAAAAATTAACTGGATGTCTTGCTCATATAGTGCCTACCAAAATGAGTGTTCATGTTTACCCAATGTGATTAGATGTGTTTTTTAAATGTTTTTTAACTTTGGTTTCCATTAACCTATTCAGCACATATCTCTATGTGTAGCACATAGGAGAAAGGACAGTATGTTATAAGGTTGTTGAACTAAAAATGCTATAAAATCAAGTTGTGATTTATTGTCCCAATGTGATAAAAAACAAAGACATTTTACTGAATCTTCTTTCTGTCGCTCAAATAAGAAGTTCTTCAAAATCAAAATATATCTACGTTTATTTTATATGGTGTTTTACAACAGTAATATCGAGAGTTAAATAGGGTATTTTTTGAGTTAAATTGTGAAATTAAATAAAACAGAGTTAAAGTAAATATTTACTGTGCAAAAGAATGTTTGTGGAACCCTGTGAAAAAGGGATAGGTACTGTTATCTTTTTATAGATTGATCTTGTTATTTACCATAAATGATAAAATCTTTAGGTTAGATAATTTCTTTTCTGAAAGACAGAGGTGTTCAAATTTCATTTTATGATCTTGGAACACAAAGGGTCATGGTTCTAGTGCACTAAAATATTTAGTCACCATCCTGGGAAAGGTTAACAACTTTTTCCCCCAGAAATCCCTTAATGTACATAGACCAAAGTACTGTTATTTTTAAAAAGCATTTAGGCCTAACAGCCATACTTTTGAGTATTTACTAAATATAAAGGAAGTAAGCTACAGTTCCTTTTAAAAGTAGGTTATTACTTCAGTCCAACCCATTAAGTTTTCTAAACTAGAGTTTGTGGTATTTGGCATCAATTCTTCTGTTCTTTTGATAAGTACCTAAACAGGATGTCCTTGTAAATTAAATGAAAAATAGCTCTGGAAGTTTTCCTCCCTCAGGAATAAGCATTAAGATTGGCAGATGGCTTAAGTGGAAATACACAGGAATGCACTTTAGCCAGCATTAGAAAAGTGTTCCAGCAGATATTACTGAGGTTAATTCATGAAGGCCCATCTCACTTCCTTTGGCAGTGAAATGTTTTAATGGCCTCAAAATGAAGAGGCTTAATTTATTTTCTCTACACTGTTACAAGACAGCCTCAATGAGGAGGAGAGCTTAAATATAACTAGTCAAATAAAAATAATGGCTAATTTCTTACCACAGAAATTTTATTTCTTGATATTGAAGAAAGAAGAGAGACCTTAATTCAAACATGTTTTCCAGATCTTGAACTGCCCAAAGACTAAGTCATTCTTCACACAACTTAAATCTTCTAACCTTACATTTTTTTTCCTCTTTCTATTCCCCCCCTTTAGGCACATAAAGATAATATGGCAGATATTTCATTATATCTTCATGGTTAAGTGTTCAGAACTTTATGAAAAAATTAAGTGCTCAGTAGTAACGTTATACAACCATTAGAAATACTTGAAAACCATTAGAAATATTTTAATGTTCCAACCTAAAGATCTCAGGTTTTAGAAATCATTGGAAAAAGCTCCATGAAAATGGGAATTGGGGAAATACTAATATTTGAAAGTAACACCCTATTTTTATTTAATTAAGTAGTTCATAAGTCGGAGATATCACTTTAGACTGTAGTTATTCTTAAGGCTTGATATTTCTAAAAATATGAACATAACACATTCAATGAATTAGGAAAGTTCCTAGGAATAAACTCATATGGGGAAAATGTGGAATTGTCCAGCATAGTTTGGCAGTAGCATTTTTAGTAACATATGAGCTTTCCTGAGCTTGTCATAAGTTTGAGCTATGTCAAACATAGTGAAATATATAAAGAAAATATTCAAAGAATCTGCAGAACTTTTTCTTAATTTATATTTTTAACTTCTTCCTTTCTCCATCCACTGGCTTATCAGAACAATTAGAACTCAGCAAGGCAGTCACCCCATTTTGTTCCTCATTATGAGGAAGGAAGTACACATATTTGGTGTAAATGAAGGTCAAAGAATGGAGAACAATTAAAAATATATATTGATAACAGACACACTTAACGTAGGATTTGTCCTTTCTTGTACAACCTAAATTATATTACAAAATTTGCTTTTAATTGCTCTAAACTTCTACATATGGCTACCCTGAGAATTTGTGTACTCTCTTTCCTACAATCTCAACTACAGTAGCAACAAAATAGAGTAGAATCCAGCTAGTCACTAAACCCTGAGTGGTCATTTGTTAAAATTTATGCACCACACATTGAACTGCCAAACATACACTAGCTTCATTTACCCATATTCTAAATTCTGTCTTGAGATTACAAATGATATAAGGATTCAGATAAGTAAGTAAATTTTATAAGCTAAAGAGACTTCATCTCAAAAGAATAGATATAGTTATAGATTTTGGTAACTTTAAAAACTACACTTTCATATTAAAAGTCAAAATAAATATATTTGCAATTCATTCTTCCATTAAAGAGAAACATTGAGACATGCACTTGTCTTCATAGAATATTTTCAAAATGTTTTAAGATGTTCACTAGCCCAATTTGTGTTTGTGTGTATTTTTTCTGTTTGCACATTGACTGTGACTTTAGCTGTTAGATAAATAACAGCAAAATAGACAGACAAAGGTATTCCCTTAATTTCCTAAAAATGCATTATGTTGTCTTTTAAGCAAGTGGTTGTTTTTATTAAATGAAGTGTTTTTTTGAACAAATTTGATAGTGTGCATCAGTAGGATTGACTACAGTCATAGTTACAAATTAGTCAAAATATCTCTGGGACTCTGCCATCTCTCCCTCTTCTACTCCCATGAGCCCAAAAACCTAGTCTCTCAATTATACCTCATATATATTGAAAGCTCCCAAATTATATTTCCAGCCTAGACTTCTGTCATGAACCCCAAGAATGCTAGATTCAATGTATGTCCTCACCTGTGTTCATTACAATCATCTTCTCCAATCCTGATTTTCTTTTGTATTCCTAAGATAAGTCAATGGCACTACCTTCTAACTACCCAAAACAGAAAATTCAAACCTTCATTTCTCTCTCAAGCCAATTATCCAATCAGTAATTAGATCTTGTCACTTCTGTTAATCAGATAACACCAAAGAAATTTTCTTGCTTTTAAAACAGGTTTACATAAGAATTATTGCAGTACCCATGTGACTGGTTTCTCTCTCTTCTAGATTATCCATTTCAATATACATTCCATACTATTGCAAGAGTAATCTTTTACAACAAATGTGATTGTGTCATTCCTACCCAAAAAAAGATCCTTTCTAGAGTTTCACCGCCTATAGGAAAAAGTAGAAGCTTCTCATCATGGTGTATTATATCAAGAACCTCTTAATCTGAGACTGCTTCCCTTTCCAGACTTATACCGTGTGTACAGTCACACTGAATCACCACAATATCCAATGACACTTTTTGTGTATCATTATATAAAGTATATTTGTTTTTGCAGCATATCACTGAAATCAAATTGCACAAATCAAATCATCCCAGGATGGTTGTGGATTTGTTTCTTTCTTCTTTGAGCTCTGTCAATTTTTCCAGCACATATTTTGATCCTAATCATTAGCTGCATTAAAAATTATGAATTGTTAAATAGTTCTGTTGGATTGAGAGCCAGTCCTGATGGCCTAGCAGTTAAAGTTAGGTGCTTTCACTGCTTCAATGGCCCAGGTTTGCTTCCTGGTCACAGAACCACACCACCTGTCTGTCAGTTGCCATGCTGTGGTGGTGGCTCACATAGAAGAACTAGAAGGGCTTACAACCATGCACTGGGGTTTTGGTGAGAAGAAAAAAAAAAAAGAGGAAGATTGGCAACAGATGTTATCTCAGGGCAAATCCTTTCTTTCAAAAAAAAAAAGAAAAAATGGAATTAAAAATATTTTTTTATTGGATTGAGTCTTGTCATTACAAAGTGTATCTTTTTATGTCTGCTCTCACTTCTTGCCTAAATTGTCCTATGGAAAGAACCACCCCTTCTAAGGCTGGTGTTTGCATAGTACTATCCTTACTATCCTTTTAGTTTCAGATTTTTAAAAATCATTATATTTAAGATATTTTATTGTAAGCAGCATGTATTTGGGTTTAATTTTTAATCTATTGTAAACTTTTTTATTTTTATTGAATTTTTAAAATCTATTTATATTTAACATATTTACTAATGCATTGGTTTTAAGTTTGCCATATTATTTGTTCTGTCCTGTTTATTCTGTTACTTTTGTTCTCCTTCCTTGCATTATTTTAGATTAAGTAAAAACTCTTTTATTATTCTATTTTTTCTCTCTTAGTTTATTAGTTATACATTATTTAACTTCACATTCATCTTTTAATGGGTCAAAATATTATATTATGAATTTTTGACTTACTAAAGAGTAGCATATATAAGACATTAAAATCTAGTATTATTGTATTTGTAATAGTATTATTGTATTTGTAACTTCCCATAAAACAGAAGGATCTTAGAACACTTTCATTTTTTTCTTTTAAAAGGCTGGCCTTTTTATGGTAACATTTTTTTTTTGTATTTTAATTCTAAGTATATTTGAAACTGTGTAAGACACTCATTTTTTAATCCTTTTTTTTTTGTCCTGTCCTCTGTCTTTTACTTTTCCTGTTTTTCTAGGTTTCCTTGTTGGATTGTTTTCCTACTGCCTGAAGCAGTTTCTGAAATGTGATTCTGCTTGTAATACATTATCTCAATTAATATATTTCTGAAAAATGTCATCACTTGCTTTCATTATTGAGTGACATATGCATAGTTTACACAATTCTAGGTTGGTAGTAATTTTCTTTAAATGCTCTAAGGTATCTTTCTCTGCCTTCTGTGTTTTAGTATTTCTGCTTAGAAGTCACCTGACAGTATTAGACTTTTCTTTTTAAGGTAATATGTCCTTTCCACCACCCGGGCTGCTTTTAAGATTTTTCTCTTTTTCTTTGGAATATGTTACTTTCATCTCAGTGTCATAATGTGCACTTTTACTTGTATTTATTTTGCTGAAGTTTTGTACCACGTCATAATTGTATTCTTTGATATATTTATGGGAGCTACTCAACTCGAAAAGTTCTTCAAATATTGCTTCTGACTCATTCTCTCACTCCTACTGAGACTCCATGAATATGTTTTACACTCTTTCCTACATCTTCTTTCTTTTTTCCATGTTTCCACCAGTAGCTTTTATTTCTCCTATTTTCCATTTAATTAATTTTCTTTTCATATGTTTCTAATTTGTCATTAAACCCATATACTGAATTCTTAATTCTAGTTATTACATTTTTTAAATTCTAGAATTTCAATGTAATTCTTTTTTGTTTCCTGTTTTCTACTAACATTCTCCTTCCTGTCATTTAACTTTTTGCATTTTTAGTTAAAATTATTTTGAAGTTCCTTTCTGGTTACCCTTGTGTCTGATCTTCAATGGGTCTGTTGCTATTCTTTCTTCATAGTTTTTGGTCAGTTCCTACATTTTGCATGACTGATTGTTGATTGAATGGAGAACCAGAGAAAGAGAGTAGAGGTTCTGCGATTCTACATACTGTTATATCTTATACAATAAAGAATTTACTTTCTGCTATGAAAGAGAGTTGGGGAATGGCAAATCACCTTAATTAATCAGAGATTGAGCTGATTCAAAGGAAAGCTGGGCTTAAGTTTTGCGGAAATTGGTATGTATCCTACTTATAGAGATGCAGCCCTCTTCATGTTCAAATTGACAGCCTGACGTGCTTACCAGGTATCTCTTCTTTGATTGACTTTAAACTATAACTCCCCTCATCAGCATAAAATAGGAGAAATCTTGGCTTTATAGCTAAGTCTCTCAAACTGCCTACTTTCAGATTGGCAAATACCTCAGAGAGAGAAGCAGGATCAAACATTATCAAATATTAAGATTTCCTCTGTTGGCTGCCCTGCTCTCTGTTACCTTGGTCCCTTAAGACCTTAATGCTTTAGAAGCTTTCTGATAAGCCCTGCCACCCTTTTTTTAAACAATTTTTTCAGCCATTTTATTTGATTTTGGTGGTGGAATGGTTGCTTCGAAGCAAGCTAGCCCACTATTACTGGAAGCAAAAATTCCTCAAAATGCTCTAGGCACTGGGTATAAGTGCTAATTATATAGGGTGAGTAAGACAGAGAAATTCTGGTTTAATGGAGCTTATATTCTGAAACAGAAAAAGACAGAAGTAGGAATAGCATGTGGAAAATCCTAGGGAATGAACAAGTTTGTTGTTTTTTATGAGGATAAAGACCAATGTGGCCAGGGGATAATGAGTCAGGCAGAGAGTAGTAGAAGGTGAAATCAGTAAAGAAGGCCTCTTATTTTCTAAGTAGGAAAGCTTTGAAGGTTTTAAGCAGAGAGATAATGAGTTGATATATATTGTTGAATGATAATTCTGCCTAATGTGTATTAAATAGATATTATGGGAAGAGAGAAGAATCAAACAGAGCAGACAGAAGGATGTTGCATATTCCAGGCAGGAGATGATTATGGCTTGAATTAAAGTGGCAACAATAGAAAGAAAAATGTGTAAAGATTTAGAATGTCTTTTGAAGAAAGTACCAGTAAAACTTGCTAATGGATTTAAAGTACAGAGGTGAGGGAAAGAAAAGAATCAGGAATAACTCTTTATTTTTTGTTTTGTTTTGTTTTGAACCACTGATTAGATAGTAGTGTCATGTGGAGGAAGAATAGGTATGGAGGGGAAAAAATCAAGTTATCTTTTAATAACGTTAATTTTGAGATGTGTATAAGATAGTCATATCAGGTTGGAGATGGTGGTTGACAATGGAATTCATTGTTCTAGTGTTAAATTCTGAATGGAATTTAATGTTTATGAATATTTAATGTTGCCAATTCACTAATAATGTTTCAATTATAAATTTAAAAAGTATGCTTTGAGTTATTATTTACCGTCCAATTTAAAATTCATAACTAAACTATATGCATCTTCTTTTCTTAGATTTTAAAACTTATACTTCTAATGTGGAAAAAAATTCAGATGAAAAAGACAATTTGGTTTGAAATAAATTATGAATAATTTCTCAGTCCATCTGGCCTGAACTCCCTCAATTTCTCTCCCTTATCTACCTCTACACATCTTTATCTCTTTTCCCCTCAGTTTCATTTCTCAATGCTTAGACATTTGGCTTTCATTTTTAGTGTGTTTCCAAAAATATTCTCTATGAAATCATCAGTGACCTCTTTGTTGTCGAATCCAATGACCTCCCTCTGGTCATTATTATATTCTACTACTCTGTAACATTTTATAATGTTTACCTTTCCTTCTTCTGGAAGCTGTTTCAATCTTCTTCTTTATAATAGCAGTCTCCTTTATACTGTCCCTTATCCATACCTTCTAAGTCTCCTTCATTGACTCCTCTTTCCTTATAAATTTCTTCAAAGATAGACTTTATTAAAGTCGCTTCTTTGGGCATCTTCTCCTTTCCCTTGAGACTACACTCTCTGGTGTAATGAGGTCTTGTCCAGACACTTCAACTACCACCTTCACTGAGAAACCTCCAAAGCCATTTATTAATTCATAAAAAAACATTTATTGGTGCCAGAGGTGTACACAAGACTGTACCACATCATAAGAAAAAAAAATGCATAAAAATAGTAATAAACATATTGGAGTTATAAGTCAAATAAAAGAGATTGAAAAACATAGACAATTAAAATACTGTGTGATAATGATTTATAGAGCACAAAATGTTATGGGAGGACAGAAAAGAAATGGTTGTTCTGGCACAAAAAAAGAAGAGGCTAAATAGAGACAGGGAAATTGGTTAAATTATTAATGATGACTAAGAATTTAATTAGTCACAAATCAGCAGAACAATGTAAGCAGAAGAACAACTTGTATAAAATGATAAAAGTATGAAAGAACTTGGCATCTACAGAACTCAGAATAGTTCTACATGATGAAATGTTTTTACTAGCTTAACCTAAGCTGAAGGGTATCTTTACTGCACAGTCTTCAATACACTAATAAGTATTCTTAATCTCTAAACTTCCTTAATGCTATACAGTAGTGTGAAAGATTCACTAATACTATACACTAACGTTTATAGCATGTCACAAGCCACCTTGGGAAGGGACACTTTTCAGAGCATCTCTCTTGGGTACTAGTGCTCTGTATGTCACTAGTTGGGAAATTGTAACTTGAGTGTGTGTTATACGGGCATCTTCCTCTTCAATTGTTCGTTTCTCAAAATATGGCAAAGACACCTCCCACACAGGCATTATTGTCCTATTTATTCTTAGCTGAATAAACATGAAACCTGACACATGAAACTTGCCCTGATCCTATCCTACTCCTGCTACTTCCCTTCTCAAAAAAAGTATAAAAAAATATTTGTCTGCATTTCCTGTCTCTTCCTCTTCACGTTTTTTGCATTTTTTGTATAATTATGAGTTATCACATATATTGAAACAGTATATAGAATAATATAACCCATTTAACAAAACCCAGGTTAACCACATATTAATATTTTACTGTATTTATTATTTTCTTTGTGAATCAGTAAATTATTGAAACGTGATCATCCCACTATCCTCATCTCCTAGAAACCCATTGATATCTCATTGCAAACTATGTATTCTATGAAGTAGGTGTGAATTTTTCTCAATAAAATTTTTATATGTTTTCTACATGTTTATTTATACCCAAACAATAAATGGACTATATGAAAAAAATAATAAAGAACTCATACATTATCGTTTAGGGTGATTTCAAAATTTAAATCAATAGTATTATATTTTATCTATTTATTGCTTTTTTCTGAACAGTCATTAACTTTTTGAGAGTTTTCCATGTAGATATATTTAGTGCTAATTCAGGCATATAAATTTCTGCAGCATATCCTATGGTGTGAATACGCCCTAACTCATCTCCTAATTTCAATATATCTAGAGATTAGTATTCATTTCCCTTCTCTATTTAATTCAGTAATTCTGTTGAGGACATACTTGTATTCTTCTGCTTGTGCAAATGTCTCAGTTTATCTAAGAACTTAGAATTGCATTGACTATCAGTTAATTTGGGAAGTATTGCCATCTATTATAAGAGTGAGTCTTCTTATCTCTAAGTATCATACTGATGTACATATTAGTAAACAAAAAAACTTTATTAGACTTATAGGGTCATGTAAAATTCATTGCTTTTCTTCAAGTTACTTATTCAGGTATTACTGTTATGCTTAATTTTCTCAGATACTAAGATACAGTGTTGTATTACCAAATATCTCAATGACGTTTATTAGAATATAAAGGTATTATTTTTCACCCTTGTTTCCCCAGAACTGGAAGAGTCCCCCTACATAGTAAATGCTCCTTTCACATATATTAGTAAAAGAAAGATAGATAAATTAAAAGAATGAAAATGAATGAACAAATGCATGAAAGTAAACTGAAAGAATATATTCTAATATATATGCATAAACCGCTTAAATCTTAGATACTGATAAAGGGCAAATTATATTTGTACCCCAAAACAGTATTAAAACTAATTCTGTCATTTGTTTGGCATGATAGGAGATGTGCCTTGTGTCCTTTCTCCAAAACATTTCTGCCTATTAACCCTGAAATTCTACCATTTGAAAATCATCCCTTTTTCTTGACATAACACTTTGGTATGGCTTTCTGTTTATATGCAACTTCTGAATGATACTATGTATTTCCCACCTATTAAAGAATTCACTATTTTATCATTCACTCATTCATTTAGCATTTATGAAATGTTTAACATCGACAAGGCACAATGTTGGATAACTGGACTACGAAAGTAAAAAAAATAATAATTCCTGATTTCAATTAACTCATAATTTACTGAGCAATAATGTTTTCCTACATTAGAGAGGCAACTAAAACTAAAAAAATATTGAAAGCAAGCAAACAAAAAGGAATGAAGGAAAAATTCTAAGGCACCATGAGACTAAGTACTTGGTACTGAAAAGTGAGAGGAAAGCAGAACGAGGAGGATTTTAAAATACGAAGTCATATTCATAATTTCAGTTAAGTAAAAGTAGATTCTTTGATCTGATGCAAAGTGATTTTTTTAATAAACAAAGCCTTTCTCTGCTACAATAATGATTTATCCCACATCACTATATTACATGCTCTGCTAGATACTTTACTGATGAAGAAATTGAGACTTAGAACCACGGGTAAATTTGCTTCAGTGGACACACTTCCTTTTTCCTTGACTGTAGGTTGTCACTCTATAAAGATAGATAGTGTTGATTCAATGATTAAAGCACTATTGGCTTTAATCCTTGTAGTATTAGTAATTCTCATTTTTCAGAGGTTCAGAAAGGTGAAGTAACTTGGAAATATCGCTGGTAAACATTTATCCTTACCAAAGAATGGTGCTTATCCTTTGGAGATCAGAAACACAAGAAGCATCTAATGTCCAGATCTATATTCTTAAAGACCCCTTATCGAGCTTCTTCCCAAATTCTTTCAGTTGTTTGTTCAAACAAAAAAAATATAAATTCTGTACTCCATCGTTTAAAGCTTAAAAATAATATTTCAGTATTTAAAGTCCTTGTTTCCAAGTAACAATATACAGTCAGAATATTCTTACATATTTTATTTCATGATTTAATTTCAAGAATATACACCATACAGACAGTTGGGGCTATTTTAGAAAGCATGCATAAGAGCGCTTTTTGTATTTCTATTTTAAAAGGCTCTTGAAGAAAGAAAATCACACTCTGATTCTAATGTTAGATTACTTTCCCCAGAACTGAAAGCCTTTGTCCTTAGTTCTTAAATCCCAATTACTAAGTACATTGCCAACATCAAGTAGAGTCTCAGTAAACAAGTGTTGACTAAATAAACAAATGAATTAATTACTAAGTGAATGGATATGGCGTTTTATGTAGGATTCCTCGCAAAACCTCCAATCCTACGGAATGAACAGAGTAGAAAAAAAGTAAACCCTTCCTAACAGGCTGAAAGGCAAGAAATCTCTTCTAACTTATTTAACTCCCTTGAAGGCACACAGATGTTTTGCTCCCACAGGGAGGAAAGAAGAGGAAGATGAAATTGAAGAGATAATAGTATGTCTTGTCAGCAGTTCCTGAGCAACTGCCAAAGAGCTTTGCTATTTAGAGTTCAGAGATAATGCAGTGTAACAACTGCATCTTTACACAGGAAGCAGAAACCTGCTCTTTTTTTTTTTTTTTTTAATCAATACTCTGCTATTTGCAATATAGTTACAGGTAGACTGTGGCAGTAAAAAATAAATAAATAAATAAAAAGGGAGAGAGAGAAAATTCAGTTGTTATACAAACCTTGCAAGAACTAGATACTTGGCTAAATGATATTTCTCTATATTTGCTTCTCTAAGTAAAATTTTGAAAGATAAATTATTACAAAAGTTTTAAAAATATAGGCAGATGTAATTCACATGAGAAAATGGTGCAGAACGATGATAGCCTTTTGCAAAATATCCTTCCTTTTTCCATTCTTCTTCCTCCATCTATTTCTTACCTTCTCTTTTTATCTCTTTCTTCCTTTCTCCTTCTATTTCTTGCTTTCTCTTTTTCCATTCTTTCAATCTCTGTCTCTCTTTCTCTTTATGTTTCTCTGTCTTTCCTTTAAAAGTATTGCTTTTAACCACTAATGTATTCTTCCCAAGTTCACAGCCGGCAGCATCTGGTATTCTTGATGAAAGTGGGGTCAGTAAAAAATATCTGTATGGAGAGGAAAGGCAGGAATTCCCTGGGCCCTGTGAAGCAGCAGACGCTTCTTCCATCTGGTTGTGAGCAGGATCCCCAGGGGACAGTGGATAGGAAAGAGACCTGGGATATGAATTCCTCACTGTTCTCAGATCTGTCACTCTAGGGCTGAGCTTTCTCACACCTGGGTGATGAATGGATTTTCCATTTATAAGCAGATTAGAAAAAAACTTTGCCACGTATTATTTTCAGAAGCAGGGTGGAGATTTTAATAGCTGGAAAAGAAAAATGAGCTTGGAGTGTGCTGTTGCATCTTCCTTTACTGAAATGTTTAGTCAGTATTAAGATGGGGTTTATTTAGATTTGTCAAGGGGCATTACTTCTGGAGTCTCAACTTGTTTAGTACTTTAAAAAATTTAATATCACATTACAGATAATCAAAATACATTTCATTTTGCATATTGGTGGCTATTAAGGCACTTAAAAGACTTCCTGTTCTGTTTCCAGAGAAGAGATTTATGTGAGACAGGTATTTCTTTGGATTTAGATATGGGAAGTCCTTGATCTGCCATATTCACCTGACACAATGAACAGACTGTTCAAAGAGGCACCAGTAGTTGAATTAGCAAATACAAGTAGATCAGAGTGAGATAAATTCCCCAGACTTAAAAAAAAAAAATAGTATTGTATAGAATTGGGTGATTTATTTTTAAAAATATACTTTAATATATTATAATATGTTTACGGGGCCCAGACTCTTAATCCGTCATGTAACTATACTATACATATATATTTCTCTGTGTGTGTGTAAGTGTTCTGATTCCTGAGAGTTAGAGGCTTAAGATTGTCACAGGTATATATATTTTGCATGTATGTTTTTTGCATGTGTATTTGCCTTAGAAATTAGGTCAAAGTAAGATTTCCAATAATCGGGTATAAAATAGAATTTACTGGTTTAACATCTGTCATTTTATATACTTCATTTTCAGGGCATTCTATTACATTATGGAAGGTAATAGAGGGGAAAAAAGACTTTCCATAGAACCAAGCAGAATATGGCTCCTTCTACTTGCAAACAAGTGGGGACTGTTTTCAGTCTGGCACAATAAAACCACAGAAGAAAGACATTGCTGCCATGATAGAGGGGGTCACACCTCAGAGAAGTAGACATTTAGCTGGTACATGTGCAAAGCATATCGATGGAGAGAAAGGGTAAACATTCAATCTGACCGCTGTGACAGTTACCTGAAATGAAAGTATGATGATAACTCAAACAGTAGATAGGAGGGGTCACTTCTGGTGGATGGCAAAAAAAGCAAGCTTTGGATCTGAGTGAGTGTATCATCATTTACACAGGGAAATCAGAGAGCAGGAGTCTTTGGGGTGACCTGTCCCAGATCCTGTCAGAACAAAATGTAGAGAATTTAGAGATAAGCTTTACCAAATTAAAGTTTGATTTATATTACCTTTTATTCTGTCTTTTTACACTGTACACTCACCCATGGACCCCTACATCTTTTTCAAACTGGTTATAGTCTTCATTACGGAGGTAGATGGACCACATTTATGAGTCCTTTTGGGATATCCTCATGGCCTTCCGTTATTGTAGATTTGCCTAAGACTGCTTTCTGAGGGCCGGGAAGTGTTTACGAACACACTAACTAGAAAAAAAAATAGTAATTTTATATCTCTAAGTTAATAAAAATCTTCATGAGTAAATGATATTCTGCATATTTGCATGTGAAGATCAATCCCAAACCATCTCATTAGGTCCCGACCCTAAGTGAGAGCACCCTCCTGTCTACAGATGATGGCGTTCGCCCGATCCTTAAATTATAACTTGGTTTTTCTAGCCACTATTATGGCTGGTAGAACCCAAAGCAAACCAACCAAACCAAAAACCAGAAAACAAAAATCTCCAGATTACATAGATTAGAAGCACATTTCTTAAACTCATTTTCTTGATAAGTATCAAAAGAAAGTATCAAAAAGCCAGCCCTGGTCGTCTAGTGGTTAAGGTTCAACACCCTCATCGTCATGGCCCGGTTTGTTTCCTGGTGGTCAGGGAACTGCACCACCTGTCTGTCAGTTGTCATATTGTGGAGGCTGCATGTTCTGTGATGCTGAAAGCCATGCTGCAGGTATTTCAAATACCCACAGGGTCCCCCACGGTGGACAGTTTCAGTGGACTTTCCAGACCAAGGAAGACTAGGAAGAAGGATCTGGCCACCCACTTCTGAAAAAATTGGGCATGAAAACCCTGTGAATAGCAGTGGAGCATTGTCTGATACAGCGCCAGAAGTGAGAGGATGGTGCAAAAAGACCAGGCAGGGTTCTGATCTGCTGTACACAGGGGTGCTAGAAGTTGCAATCAACTCTACCAAAATTGTTTTTATATTGCTCTTTATACATCCATTTTCTGACTTTTGGATTTGCAGATCCTTTCCAGTATTTCTTTTGAATTTCCTTTTTTTGCACACGAAGAAAGCTCATGATATTGAATATTTCTTTTGTATTCTCACATTTCTTTTAATTCCTTCAGTAGATTTGAGTATTTTGAAGAAAATTCTGTTTAAATTATAAAAAAGTATCCATTGATATGATTTTCGTTAATACAGAAAAGGCTATTTAAAGAAAATGTGTGATATTGGTAAATTAATTTAGACAATTTTTGTATTTCAAAATCTTCAGTGATAAGCTATTTTCCAGGTCAATTGTGAACATTTTATAAAATGTGTAAGAAGTGAATCTAGAACAAATTCACATTCAGAAAAACTGTGTTAGTGCGTTGATAATGCTGAACTTTGCCTGAGCCCTTGCTACTGGAAAACAGCAAAGATAAGAAATCCCCCCACCTTTTACCCTTTTGTGTTCCCACATGTCTCACCCCAAAGGGTTTCTGTGTTTTCACATCCGAGAGAAGACTCACCTCACTCTCCTTCAGTGACTCAGATAAGACCCCTCTCCATCCTCACTAATGATTGTCTTGTTTTACAAAACCCTAGTTTTTCCACCTCTTCCTTGAGATAGTCCTCATTAATGAAAAAATCTGTCTACTACAATAACCTGAGTAAAATCCTCTCAATCAGCTGGTACATTTTGTCTTTCACAGCATTGAATTTATATTATTGCCATATTCTCTGCAAAAAAGACAAAATGACACTTAAGATTCTGCATTTCCCAACCAGCATTTTGGACATGGAATATACCTTTTAAAAGTAGTGGATATTTTAAATATTTTAAGGAACTATATATCTCCATATACTACATAAAGGAAAGAGGAGATTTGGCACATATGCATTCTGATTGGCACAGACCTCATTCAGACAACGATTTATGTGGTCAAGGCTTAACGGTGCTCAGGAATGAGTTATATGACTCACTGATTATATGACTTACTAGTAGTATAACCTTGAGGAAATTACTTTGCCCTACTAAGTCTTTGTTTCCAGATATTCCTTATTTCCTACCTCATGGGATTATTGTGAAGATTCAAATAAGTAATAGAAGAAAGGCCCTTGAATCCTGTGGTAGAATTAGCTGTTGTTATATGATCTATCATTTTATTAAAGCTCTAAAAGCCATTATTTCAGGCCCCATCCAAGGAGATTTAGATGTGGTCATACTGGAAAGGCTTCAGTACAGTACCCCTACTCTAAATTCCTGTCACAACCCTTAAGATATTCAATGCAGAAAAATCTACTCTACATCATTTATTTGATGAATAATTGAACATCTATCATGCTCTAATGGAATGTTTTCCAAGCAAATATTTGATAAAGGTAGATGGGTTTTTGCTTTTGTTTTATAATCATTATTCTCCTCTGGTGATCATTATTCTCCTCTGTAAAAATATTATTAGCAAAAAACAACCTGATTCTTAGGTGGATCTAAGCAGCATCAAAAATATAGTTCGGTAAATGAATAAGTAATTGTGCAGATTAAATCTTATCAACAATTCTAAATGCTCACAGAGGTAAGTAAGTTGGCTCTGTGTTTTTATAGCTTATGGAGTTCTCTGAACTGGCAATAGCCTCCTGTAGTCTTTTATGCATTCATTGTTAAGAATGAAAATTACAATTCTAAGATGGAGACCACTGCATACCCAGAAAATAAACTATAAGATCAAAATAGGGTTCCTTGTTTTAATGAATCCTAGCAAAGTGGTTGAATAAAAAAACTCAATTGATTAGATATGTGCTAAAAATGTTTCTAGCCACAAAAAAAAAAAAATAGTTTGCTGGAAACTACCATATCTTTCAGTTCAGAGTGAGTGACACCGCTCTATGTTGCAAATTACAAGTGCCTCTCTTTGCCATTTATAGCGTGAATTATTCTCCTTGAGTCAGAAGTGAATGGAGGCCAACTGGATACACAATTGTTATTGCTTTAAAATATATTATTCAAAAAAGCATGGTGAACAATATTTAAATGAGTCATTCAGTTTGGAATTGAAGTTCCAAGGCATTTATAAAACTTAACTATGCAAGAACACTGGCAAATTATATGTGCTTGCATTCAGCTGTACATTACATAGCTAACTTTTGAGATAACCTTCCCATAACTGTCTCATACCCTTTTCCAGGATAACCCATCCATCAAGATGTGTCTAAAAAGACAGGGATAGTTCCTGGCTTGCCCTGGATATGAGCTGAATTAATTCTGCCAAATGGAATAAGGTAGTGGATTCCTAAAATAAGGCTCACTGTGGAGGCTGACTCTCTTTAGTTTTTATAATTTTAAATCTGAGAATTTCAGAAAGAGAAAATAAAACAAAAACTATGATGTTAAATATATATATGGAAAACTATTTTACTATAACTCATACATACCAGTCTTCTAGTTTTCCCTTCCTTTAAGTTATATATAATTTCTAAGCAGTATTACAACAACCATAGCTAATGTATATTTCACACTCTGTAAACCCAGCATCAGGCTAAGTGCTGTTGAAGATTTTATTTCATTCAATATTCTCATTACCATTTTATACTTCAAAGATCTATGAAACCTGTTCCCTAAGGAAACATGTACAAAAAAGAATACATTTAGAAAAAGGTAATACAAGTTGTCATTTTTCATATGGTTATTTTAATATTAGTAAATACTTAAATACTTAAATACTTTTAATACTTATCAGTCAGCACATTTTCCTATTACTTTTCTTTTTCCTGTTTGCCAAGTCATGGTCAGCAAAGAACACTTAGACCAACAATAGAGTTTGTGGTAAAATATCAACCTAATGATGAAACACTAAAAAAATTGTTATATATATATATATTTATTATATTAATTTTAACATTTTCGGAAAATAAATTCCCTGAAGATGAGAGCATTTATTTTACTTTATTTTTCTCAATAGAGTCTAAAATACCATGCTGAGCACAGAAAATTTTTTTCTGATAATAATGTGAACCAAAAAGTAATTAAATCACATTTTAATATATAATTCTGAAACAATGAGGAAAAAGGACTTACCTATAAATCTTATTTATAAAATGTGTTCAGATAGCAAAGTGTATGAGGATGTGATAGATTACAAATTTCATTCAGTTATCAAACAAAAACTTAGGTATTTATTTTAAAAAGGTAATGTAATACACAATTCAGCATGAATTAGAAGATTCCACTGCTAATTAAAATGCTCTAAGGATGATATTTCTTTACAGTTGTGATTGGATTCAAACTTTCACTCATTAAGTTGGACAATCTATCAGTTAAGTAGGAGCTTATTTATAAATGTATTAAGCTGTTAATAAGTGTCAGGCACTTTTAAACGTTGAAATATTGTCTAGCCAATGTTTCTAAAAGAACTAAAGAAAGCAATGAGAAAAACTTAAGTAGGATGTTTAGAAGGAAGGCAGAAATGGAGAAAGGAAAGCAGTGATGGAGGAATGACAAAGGAAAGAGAACTTCACATCTGCTAATAAAATACCTTTAATCAATGTTTATGGTTTCTACAAATGATATGTGTTATATCCATTTTTATGGTTCCTACCTAATGGTATAGAAAATAATACATAAATACTATTTTAATAAGACTTTGTATTTAAAAATATTATCAGTAAATTTGCCTTGAGTTTGAGTTTTTCCCAGAATAGGCAATTTATCTATCCTTTCTGAGGGTCAATTTCTTAATTGGAGAAGGAGGAGTTCCTACTGAAAACATAACATGGCGAATTTCTAGGCTGCAAATTCGACTCCTTGACTGTTACTAACTGAGTGACCACTAGAGAGCACTCAAAACACGTGCTGTGGCGATCAGCTTTCTGTTTTATGTCATCAAAATGGTTGTCTTTGCTATCAGTCGTAACCACAGGAAAATGAGAAAACCTTTTCTCACTGACTGAAATTAATTAGAAATTTCACTTAATGTCAAAGCAGTAAAATTTACTTGAAATAAACAAAGCAGGTAAACATTTCTGTGCTATAAATAAGAATACCATATTTTTAAAAAGTTTGATTTGAAGTCTTTACACAAATAGAGATCTCTAACTAGGTAAAATTTCTCAGTGGTGATGACAATAGTGGCATCATGAGATAAGATCATGTGATGAAATGATCACAGGATTTAGAATCAGAATAGTAATGATAGCTACCATTTATGAATGCTTATGATGCACCCCATATTACCCTACACACTTTCTATGTATTATTTTATTTAATTTACACACACATACACATAAAATGTGCTACACTGACTCAATAATTTGTCAGGAGGGATTCTTTAGAGGAAGAACTAGAAGGCCGTGGAAGTGATCACAAGTCAGACAGCATCTCTCATGGTATTTTCATAGAAAGTTGAGTCCACAATTTCATGTGAACTATGACAAAACATTACCATTTTAGTAGAAAACTTGTTGCTACCTGAAATGACATTTTTATTTTTGATAATCTTTAATCAAATGGTAACATATACATGTAGTTAGTTCTGTCTGCCCTTTGATTCTCTTTATCTAATTAATTTTTTTCTAACTTATTTTTAGCAGCTAAGAAGTAAAATTTTAAATTTTAAAACTAAAAATTCCAGGAGTAACCATGGTAAGACTAGAACTCAATGGGAAATGTTCATTTTAATTTCCAAAGCATAATTTTTAGTTCAAATAAGTCATTCTATATTAATTTTGTAGTTAGTGCCATTGAGTTGATTCTGACTCCCAGTGACCCGGTGTACAGCAGACGGAACCCTGCCCTATCTTTTTGCCCCATCCTCTCACCTTTCAGTGCTCTATCAGACAACGCTCCACTGCTATTCATGGGGTTTTCAAGGTTAATTTTGTCAGAAGTGGGTGGCCAGATCCTTCTTCCTAGTCTGTTTTATTCTGGAAGCTCCTCTGAAATCTGCCCACCATGGGTGACCCAGCTGGTGTTTGAAATACCGGTAGCATAGCTTTCAGCATCACAGACACATGGAGCTGGCCCAGCATGACAGCTGAGGGGTGGATTGTGTGGTTCCCTGACTGAGAAATGAACTCAGGCCATGACAGCAAGAGTGCCAAATCTTAACCTCTAGACCACCAGGGCTGGCAAATTAATTAGAAATGGTAATTCATTATAAGGTTTATGATAAACATGATTCCTTATTATATTGCCCATAAAGTCATGTTGAGAGTGCTGCCTTTCACTGTCTCTGTTGTTGTAAGGCCTCAAGACAAAGCTATCAGATAGAAAATATTATTATCTGCATTTTATTCATGAGAAAACTAAGCTCTAGAGAGTTTGTTATTTAAATTTCTTAAAAGTAACAAGATTGCTATGGATTGAATGTTTGTGTCCCCTCAAAATTCATATGTTGAAACCTAATCCGAAATGTGATAGTAGTTGGAGGTGGGGTCTTTGGGAGGTGACTGGGTCATGAGGTCATGAGGGTAGAGTCCTCATAATGGGATTAGTGCCTTTATCAAAAGAGACTCGAGACAGCTTGCCTTTTCTCCCTGTTTCTGCCCTGTGAGGATACAGTGAGAGGGTGGCCATCTGCAAACCAGGAAGAAGGTTCTCACCAGAATTCAACTACCCTGGCTCCCTGACCTCAGGCTTCCAGCCTCCAGAACTATGAGAAATAAATGTCTGTCGTTTAAGTCACCCAGTCTATCGGGTTTTTATTATAGCAGCCTGAGCAGACTAAGACAAATATAAAGCGTTAAAATACTTATTAAATGTTATTCTGTCTTTATATTTAATCACATATTTTTTCTTTGGCTCAGAGATATAAAATTCCATTGTTATTTTTCATTAAACGTCTCTTGTCATTTTGCTATGTAAGTTTATAAAACACTTTGCACCTTCATCCTTTCCCTTCGTTGTTAATGTCATATTTAAAACATTTTTCCCATGGTAGCTACTGCTCAGAAAACCTCTAAAACATACAAATAACTAGAGAGACGTTTTAGTAAGGTAGGAAGGCTCTGTTAGATAAAGGTAGCAGAAAAGTGAACAATTAAATCAGTAGGCTGACACTGTGACTTCCGGTCTCATTTTTTTGGAGGCCTGGCTGAGAGGACTGTTCTATAGAAGAACATCTCTGCTAGCTCAAAGTGTGAGAATTGAATCTCATTGAATAAAAATGTTAGAACCGTTAAAATTGCATTCATTTATCCTTCCCCTTTCAGGTAAACCTCTTAATCCCAGATTCCCAAAATGCAGTCTAGAAAATCACAGCACTGTAGTCTGTTTCTGCTAGCTCTGCAAATTCAACAAAGTGTTCTGGTAGAAGTCTAATCTAAACATCCCTTTCAGCTAAAGTTTGAGTTTTATGAATTCTGTAAAGCTTGACACAGCAAAAATTACTTTGGAACAAAGGAACTTAGTAAAGAGAAGGTGTCTACTTTGGCTAACATGGTCAGGCTAGGCCTCTTAAAGGAGATAACTTTTAAACAAAGTCCTAAGTGAGAAGAAAGAAACATTCAAAATAACACCTAAGAGAAATGTTTTCCAGACATAGGGACATTGAGTCAGCGCGAAGGCCCTAAAGGAGAAGTGAGTATAGGATGATCAAGGGATAGAAACAAAGTCTCTGTGGATGGACCTAAGTGAATCAGAGGGACAATTGAAAGGGTCAAGGTCATAAAGGCAGATGGGGGCCAAATCCTGTAGGACCCTGCAAGTCATGGTAAGGAATTTGCTTTTTAATCTAATTGCTATGGAAGCCATTGGAAAGAAATGACATGCTTTGATTTCATACTGGAGATGTTATTCTGTCTGCTAATGGACTATGTTGAGGCAAGAGTAAAAGCAAAGAGACCAGAGAGGTCGCTAACATGCAGTCAACGGAAAAATTGGAAGAAATTATTAATGAGGAGCTACTAGATTTTACATATATTTTGTAGCTGATGAACTAGGAGTTGAGTGTGAGCCCTTAAGAGGAATCAAGATGAATCCTAAGGTCCAGTCAGAGCTACTCAGTACATGCTGACATCATTTGCTTATGTAGGGAAGAACAGCAGGAGAACATTTACTATGTAAACCGAGGACTTACCTTATAAATCCACGGGAGCATATTGCCTTGAATTCAATCGCTCCTGGTAAGTATTTGTTGATATTCCTTACTAAGACTTCCATGGTTCATATAAAATACAAATATAGATATGTTCATTATGCAGACTATTTGTAATAGAGTAAGTAGCAAACTTACATATTAATAACCTTTCCAAAGATAGCTCAGCTAACCAAAAATGGAAATATAATCCTATTTAGAAACTCTAAATGAAATTTAATGATTGTATAAATTAGGAAATAATTTACTGATGATGGAAAAACAGGGGAGGGGTAGTACTTAGTTTTCAAAAATAAAGAAAGTTGGCTTAAACCACTCAGTGAAAATGATATTGGACCGATTCTTTCAGTTTACAGAAAATAAAAAATACAAGTTAGAACATTAGGAGTGAAATGATCTGATGTTTGTACAAAGACATGGAGAGGTAGAAAAATGGGCACACAGAAAAGTATGACAAACACAATGGTAGAATTAATTCAGGAGTTTTAGTTCTGTGTAATTTTGACAGAATTCTGACAGAATTTATGACAGATTTTTTTCTGTCATGATGCATAGTAAAAACAGAGTTAGAAACAGAAATCACTCTTTAATTAATATTTGTTGAAATCACAAATGTTACTATTATGTAAGTTTTTCTTGTAAAACAAAAACACTGTCACTGGGAGTAAACACGGAAAGTTCACCGAGTAGATCAAAGAAAGGGAACACTTCTGGAAGTAATAATAATAAGTTTGAAGTAATAAATAAGTTTGAAAAGTGCTAAAGAAAAGAGTATCGATGCATTAAATAGCATGTGTATAGGTAACTGGAAGCAGTCAAGAGTAGACTACAACTGTAAATGTCCACTTTCCAAAGAAAGGACAAATGAATGATTGATCAAATTACCAGATCTATTTCTCATGTATGCTTTGATTATCCACACACAGAAAAAGAGAAATAAAGAAAAAGTAGAGGATAGAATTAGAAGTGGGACCAACATTTGGTAGAGTGAGTTGAACTGAATTGAACTGGGCCACTTTGAATTGAATTGCATTGAACAAAATTGAATTGAGGGATTTGTACTGATTGTGAATAGCTGGCTGAGTGGGAGAGAGGCTGAGTGACCAGCCAGGAGCTTTATACTAAAGCCAACTGTGTGAGATTGCTACAGAGTGAGTGGGAAAAAAATAATCTTTTTGCCTCATTTTAGAAGCAAAATGAGGGTTTGCTTCTAATAGGAGTCGGATATTAAGACAGTAAAATATAATCATTAGAAAAGCAGAATAAAAAGCTATTCTAAGAGAAGAAAAAAAAAGGTGATACAGATAGATGCCAGACATAAAAGAAAATGAGGACAAAAAGAAACATAAGAATGAATACTGGACTAGAACTCTATTGAAAGATGTATATTAACCATTATTTGATTTTACTTTTTTCTAATTCACAGAGATTACCAAATTTAAGTCCAAAGGTCTGTCTTTTCTTCTTCTAACAGTTGAATGAAATGTACAAGTCCTCATCCTCAAATCAGATGAGCCATTAAAGAAGGAATTTCCCATTGACGGCTCTTGAGCAATGGCAGAGCATCTTTGAATGAATGCATTGAGATTGACAATTCATAGCTGCACATTCATTATCTTCCCAAATACAGAAGAGCGTGAACTACGGAATGTGACATTTAGCTGTTTCATGGGTGTCAACCAGGAGCAAAGCATAGATAGCCCTAGAGGTCCGTTATGAATAAGAATATTGCTAAATGGAGTCTTCATTCTAAAACCATCAAAGCATAAACTATATTTGTCAAGTAAGTCCTATTGCCTCACCAAAATGACTCCTCGAAATGGGCAATTATCTGCTCTTCTTGCTTTTTAAAATCCTATATTTTGTGATAATCAGCTCTGTCTGCCCCTTGGTTCTGCGTAATTTGCAGACCATGAAACACCTAATTGAGAAGCCTCCTGTAGCTCTTTGTTGGAGCAGGCTGGAGCAGTCTGAGAGAGCTGCGGGGGTATGCATCTTGTCCCAACTCTGCTTTCAGTGACTTTAGATTAGTAGCTTGAAATCAGCCATGGTGGGAGTATTTACGCTTCAGAAATCACTGAAGGCCACCAATCTGAGCTCTCTCCAATCCCAGAACCCAATTCTTAAACATTTACCAGCACACCATTGCCAAATGAACTTGAGGTCAATAAAAGTCAGCAAAACAAGTGATATTTATAAAAAGAATGGGTCTGTTCCTCTATTTTGTACTCTCCTTGTCTACCACAGTGTGTTGGTAATGAACATTGGTAATGGCATTTGAGAAATACAGATTTAAGTGTCAATGCATCATTTCATAGCTATGTGATCTTTGGCACATTAAATTCCTTCTCCAAATCACCCCTTCCACACTTCCTCTTTCTCATAGGATTGTAGACAGAGATATAAAAAATAATACATGTAGAATGTTTAACTCAGTCCTTGGCATATAGTAACTGATAGTGTGTAGCAGTAACATAATATATTGTATGCTAATTGATTACTGCCTTAGTTTTGTTCTCTATCTTTTTGGCTCTTTGCTTCTCTCTCTCAACTCCATCATAGCACCTATCAGGACTTGGTTTTATGCTTGATTCTATTAGCTTTAGTTCTTAGCTAGGCTAATTTCTTCTGGCTAGATCTTGGACTTTTCCTGGTAAATTATCCATTCCTCATTTGCTGTACGTGCCACCTCTATGCACTTCTATCAGATCCTGTCACTTAGGCTAAAAAAGCACAGTGTTAATATGGAATATTTATAATTAATTTTCACTTACACATCATGTATTAAATAAACATGCATATATTGTAATTACCAGAAGACCCAGAAAAATTATGATGATATTGATTTTTTTATAATTAACTTGAATTGGTGCAAATGTAGGCAATACTATAGGCATCCAGAGTTTAACTTTGATTCTGTTATCTAGAAGATGGATGTCATGGTTAATTTTATGTGTTGACTTGACTGGGCCAAGGAATGCCCAAATAACTGGTCAAACATTATTTCTGGGTGTGTCTCTGAGGATGTTTCCTGGAAGAGATTAGCAGCATTTGGATTGTTTGAGTAAAGCAGATGGCTCTCCCCAGTGCGGGTGAGAATCATCCAATTCATTGAATGTCTGAATAGAACAAAAAAGGTGGAGGAAGGGAGGATTCACTCTGCCTGATTATTGATCTGGGATATTGATCTTCTCCTGTCCTTGGTGCCCTTTGTTCTGAAGCCTTCAAACCCAGACTGGAACTTAAACCATTGGCTCTCCAGTTATCAGGCCTTCAAACTATACCACTGGCCTTCCTGAGTCTCCAGCTTGCAGAGGGAAGATGGTGGAATTTCTCAACCTCCAAAATCACATGAGCTAATATCTTACAATAAATCTCCTTATATACATATATATGTCTGTTACTTTGGAGAACCCTGACTAATACAATGGAATTATCATGCAAAATTACTAATTTTCAATGGCATCATATTATGCTTTAGTATTTAGAGAGGAAAAAAAAAAATGACTGACAGCTTTCCTATTTTTCCTGAGTTCTTGTATACCGCGTATAGTATTTTTATCATTTCCAAAGAAACACTGTTTTTCTTGAAAACCAACAACAATAAAATACATTTCCTAACTTCAAATTCAGAACACTTGTTAGATCATGATACTTAGTTGTTTCTGTGTGCTTCTTGTCTACCACAGGTGAACAAATTATGGAGAAAATAAAGCAAAATGAAAGAAAGAGCTAAAATAAATATTACTTACCAGTTCAATTTGGTTTCATTATATAGCCCTCCTGTACTATAATTGCTAAAAATTTCCTCTACCTGTTTTCTTTGTCTTCTTAAAGAGAATCTGCCTTATCAGCAGCTCAATTGGGCAAACTTGGGAATCAAGTGACCCTCCCTGGCCATAGTTGTTTAGATCCAAGGTAGACACTTGTGAGAAACTGAGTCAATTAGATAATTGTCTTTTCTGAGAGTTTGCCATATGGGATGGCCACTGGATTTGGGTATTTGAATAGAAGGCCACATAGATTCTTAGCTGTCTTGTGTTTTTAGAACTGCTGCTACAAATTCCAGTGCCATTGCTATACCTGATTCTTTCTGTGTTACTCCACCCATGCCCCTCACTGGAAGCTTTCAGTGTCTTCTCTATGTCCCTGGGGTTTTTGTAGTTTCAGTATGGCATGCCTTGGTTTTGGTCTTCATTTTGTTCATATTTTTGGTAACGAGTTCTTTGAATTGGCAAACATTTTCCCTTTCATTCTTTCTGAAGGTGTTTCTCATACTACTTTTTTCATAATTCTTTCACTCCACCATTTTCTCTGTTCTTTCTTTGTGTAACTTTTTTGATAAAATGCTACACCTTCTGAATTGAAGCTTTGATTTTTCTACATTTATTTTTTTTCTCTCTCTCTCTCTCTCTCTGTATATGTATATATAGAGAGAGTCTTCCCCTGAAGACTTCCTTAGCTTTGTATTTCTTCCACATCATCCCCTATGTCCACCAATTCTCTTCTGAGAACATCTCTTGTTAGAATCCAGAATGAATTCAGAAGCATAGAAGCAAATGAGTCTGGGAAATACAATATCTAGCTAGGAGTAGGGGGAGGAGTCGGGGCTGGCAGGGTCAGGAAAGTTACACAAAACAAGTGAAAATGAGTATTCACTAGCAATAGATATAATCTAGCACAGTTTGATTCCTGGCCCATTCAGAAGCTATCAAATATTGAAGTAACATCATATTTAATTACTCTTTTTCCTTCTTTTTCTCATTCTGTATTTCATATTCCCATCCTGGATGAAAGGAAGGAAGGAAGGAAAGAAGGAGAAAAGGAACAGTACAATTAATGAGTCTTACATGCTAGGAATTATATTTTAAAATTTTATGTTGATTGTCTCAACTTTTTGAAAAATTATTTCAAATCATCACTATCTTCAGTCTCTCTAGTCACTAGTCCCCATGTCATTCTTAGTTGGTGACAATACCTACTATTTAACAAAGAAACTGAAGATCATCAGGTAAGACTTTCTCAACTTTCATGTCATTCTCACATGGCCAAAGTGATTTCATCCCCTCTTATTTGTCAATTTTCCTCTCCTGATCACTGGAAGTATTTCAAGATGATTCCTTTTTCCTTGTTTACTGTCCCTGTCTTTCCTTCTTCCCCAGGAAACTTATTCCATCAGTGATCCCATTCATTTTGTATTTTCCAGTGGTCGTCTGTTGATTCTCTTGCCTCAGTTTAGAAACAGGTACATGTCTGTTCTTTCTTAAAATCAATTCCTCTCTATTTCCTATATCTCTTTTTAGCAGCTGCCTTATTTTCCTCCTTCTCTTGAGTGCCTGCCTTTTCAAGTGGGTTAGAGAATCCTTGTCTTTATTTCTTCACTGTTCAACTATGACAAAATGGTTGAAGCTTCATTAGACAAAAATCTCCCTCTTCAGATGTTACCAGTGACATCCCAGTTACTGAATTCAGTGGTCACATTATAGTATTTATCTTTTATCTGTCTTTACTTGTATTTTTACTTTGACACACTTCTTATTAATTTACTAAACAAATATTCTTTGAGTACTTATCCTCCAGACACTGTTCTAGGCTCTGGGGATACAGGAATAAATATAACAGTGGAAATTATTTGTTCTTACATCGGTTATAGTCTAACAGGGTTAGACAGTCAAATCATAGACACAATGAATATAAAAGTCATATAATATTTTTAAAAATTAGTAGAGCAAGTTAAGGGAAATTGAAATGCTGACTGGCCACAGAGTACGTATTAAAATTCCAAAGGCATGATTAGAGAGACAACATTGAGAAAGTGCTATTAGAGTTTTGATGTGACAGGGTTAGGGAGTCAGCCCTGAGGAGATAACGGGATCTATATATACTGGGTAAAAGGCAGAGGGAATGCTTGCCTTGAAACAGGAGACTGGGTGGTATCTTTTGCTGCATAACAAATGACCCCCAAATTCAGAAGCTTTTGAAAACATTGATTTTCATTGTTATTATAATTCTTGGTGTCAATTTCATCAGGGTTCAGCTGGGCAATTCAACTCCAGGTGGTACCTGTTGGATTACCTTTTGGAAAGGCTGGTTACCTGAGATTACCTGTTAGAAAGTCTGGTCTGGAGAGTCCAATATGTCTTACCTCACATGTCTGGTAAATTGCTGAGGGTTGCTGGCAAGGCAGGCTTAGCTGTAACATAGGCTGGAGCACCTACTTGTGACTACTTTCTCACCATGCTCTCATAGTTGGCTTTCTTACATGGTACCTGGTGACTTAGTGTTCAAAGAAGCCTGGGTGAAAGCTGTAAGCTTTCTCATAATCTAGCCTCTGAAATTCTATTACATATCTTTAGTTGTGTTTTATTGGTCACGCAAGTGACTAAGGCCAGCACAAGTTCAAAGGCAGGGGGATTAAACTCTCAGTGATAAACATAAGATGTAAACAGTAGAACTAAAACAAGTATGAGAGACAAATAACTCTATCTTCAGAAATGCAACGACCCAGACAGTTTACATCACATGCACTCTTTCTAAGGAAGTTACTTAGAGACTAAAATCAAGAAAGAAAAATACATATCATACAGAAAATTTGTAAAGCTAAGCAGGAAATTAAGAAAAAGAAAGACTAGTATGACAGTAGCACAGGTGGCCTAGAAAGCAATTGTTTTATATCAGAACATTTTCACAATGAAAAATGAAATTGATTGTAAGCAATAGCTAGATAGACTAAAGATCTGCCTGATATTAATAAGACAATAAACAACTTATATTGTTCTTCTCTTACCAAAAACAAAAAAATAGGCAATTAAATTTTTTAGTAAAAAACAGTATATATATCAGTCTTTGAAAACTAATAACATCTCCATGCATCAATAATCAGATAAAATAAACACAATAGATGATTTACAATAGCAAAAAAGTATGGAAATTATTTGCAAGTTATCTGGATACCTTTATCCAGTAAAAGATAAAGTACATTTTATGATTTTAAAATAGAGTTCCACAATTTATATTATGAACTTATCACATAAGGATGATTCTAATACCTAACAATGATAGCCAAAAAAGCATGATAAAGTAATTTAATTTATGAACATAGATACAAAATTATATTCAATAAAACATTGGCAAACAGAGTCCAACAAGGTATTAAATGATATTGTATCCTTATTGAGATAGGTTTATCCAAGGATGTAAACATGATTAATTAATTAGTAGTCTGTAAAAGGAATAAAGAGAAAATCCCCTCTCTAACAGATGGCAAAGAAAGTGTTTGACAAAATCCAATACTCCAAATACTTTCTTTAAAATATAGCAAGGGCTTTGCTTTTAATATGATATAAAGTATTGTCCATGCCAGGTTGTGTGAATCAGAGTTTCCCCAATCCCTCCCACAGTGCTGAGTCCATTCTCCGCCTCATCGTGTATTACCCTGTCAGCTGATGCCCATCAGTAAAATCTCATTATGTCAGAGATGCTCCAAAAAGATGCAAATTCCAATTAGAAGAGATTGATTCATTCCTCTATCATTTTCTTGCTAAGGAAGCTCCTTGGCCCTGTGTGCTGATGAGTCCATTCTGCTGGGCTAGACAGATGTGGTGGGTCTAAATCCCATCCCGCTCAGAATCTGAGTTTCTCATGCTCCCATAAACCACAGCTACTTCTGTACTTCTCATTGTAGAATCCCACCACTCACCACTGATAAGATGGGAAAGATCAGCTGAAAACCACTGCCATTGCCACCCAGATCGACTCTTCTGGGTCTAACTCTCCTTAAAGGGATAAACAAAGAAAGATAATTAGTTATCCAGGCAAACTCATGGAGAGCATGTGGCCTTGGCTTTAAATCTGGGGTTAAGGACTATATAATTTGGCACTTTTTGTTGGCTTCTGCAGTGAGTGCTGACATTAATGTAAGTTAGAGGCCTCTATGATTCATTTTGTGATGTGCCACAATGGAGTAATTTCTCTGTGTGTGGGCAGCTGCTTCTGGGGAGGCAGGAGAGGATGGGGCACCACAGTTTCAACACAACTCGTAGCCCATCCCTACCTCCTCAGAAAGTTCTGAGTGGTGAATAGATGCAGAGAAGAGACAGCAGACTTTCTCAAGGTTTTGTTTTTGTTTTGTTAGTTTTTTAATTTAAAAAAAACTATTACACCCTGTTTAAGAACATTTGGGCTGCTACTTGCTTTAAAACTGAAAGAAAATTGTGAGGTTCGAAATAAAAATACATAAGTATGAAGCAGTATCAATAATTAACATTTTAGACTGAAAAATCTCAAGATAAATACCTGATATGAAAGCTGAAGGTAAACGTCATAAAGATAATTAACATTTAGAAATATTTTTGCTCAAATAGTCAAGATTATTTATTTTAACCATTCTGTTTTATAGAAGTTTATTTGAGATTTTTAAAAGATACTTAAATTCTTTACAAAAGTTTTTAAAGAATATATTTTAATTTTTTAAAGAATAAAATATGTATTTAAATATAAATATAAAGTCACGTCTATCTAAGGTAGGATAATTGAAAAAAGGAAATATTCTTTTCTTAAAAAACAAATAATTCCATGAGGCAGAGAGGTAAGTGCTGTGAATGACAAGTCAAATCCTTGTTTTCTCACAATTTAAGAGTGACATCAACTTATTTCCAAACCAGGAAACTCATTTTTTATCTTTAAGTTGAAAAGTATGTTACAATAATTTCTTCAACTTCTTGTCTCTAACATTCTCTAAGTCACATTATCGTTTGTATTTCTACCCAGAAAGACTTTCTATTGTTAACTTAATGGCAAAAAATAATATTAGTGCAACATAAGTATATTGTAAATACAGTGGTGCCTAGAACAGGAAAAACAGTAATGTGTCAAGGAGATATACACATCCTCATATAAAATATTTTTAATTGAGAATTTTAACAGATGACAGCAAATGTTTTGATTATTTTTAAATGCAGTATTAAATCAGTTATGAAAAATTAGCAGAGTTATAAATATGGGACACTTAAGGAAAGTATCTATCACAGAGGTTGGCAATCTATGATTGTGGGCAAAATCCAGTCCATTGCTCATTTCTGTGAAGTTTCACTGGCACACCACTACACCCATTTGTTTATGAATTGCATGTGGCGGCTTTTGTGCTATAAAGGCAGAGTTCATTCGTGAGAGAGACCGTATGGCCTACAAAAGCCTAAAATATTATACTATCTGGTCTTTTACAGAAAAAGTTTGCTGATCCCTGCTCTTTCTTAATGTGAAATAAAATGTACCACCAGCATTTTTATTACAACGACTAATGAGATTATTTTATGACAAAAGTACAAATATCTCCTGAATATAAAGCCTGTACTGAAGAACAGGTCATGGTGCTATTTGATAAAATAAACATGGAACAGTTTTGAAGTTTTAACCTTAGTATTTGTTCTATTTTCTGCCCTTTCCAAGTAAATAATCCAACTGCAGGTTCAATCAGCAACTTAGACTTCTTGATGTACTTTGTAGATTTCTTCTCCCTGGTTCTTTGTTATCATTTAAAAGCCTTAGACATTTATCAGCTTGAAATCATAGATTTTCTATTCATCTCTGCTGCATTCTTGTTGTTGTTGTTATTGTCCCTTACTTTCTACTTTAAAGTAAAAGCAGAGGTCAAAACTACTTTTTTGAAAATAAATCTAATCAGAGAGAGATTATCTTACGTCAAAAATAAAAGATTTAAGATGTGCTTGGGTTCAAATTCTGTTATTAACAGTAAAGAGTGGTACATATGTGTTTCTGTGATTCTGTATCTCTGCGTAGTTTTGGGGGCGTATGATGTGGTAGAAATGGGTTGAAGAAGAGAGCGGCAAAATGCCACAGGGAGAAAGCTCCACAGTGTATATTTGGCCTTGAGAAAGGTGGGCATTATTCTTTCAGAGACGCCACTGTAGTATTTTCCCTAACACCCATAATGTGGTAAAATATTTTCTTGATACTGTTATTGCTATCATCTGCAGAAGGAAAATGATGATCTTGTAAGGAACAAAGAATACATTAAGAACTATGCAGCAAAACTTTGATACACCATTACTTTTTTAATCTTTGAAAATACAAGTTACTTTAACTGATTAAAGCATGAGTCTTTATTATAGTTGTGATTTATATGCCATTTTGCTACTAATATATTCTGCCTTTGTGTTTAACTTGCTCAGTTCTTGTTTTCCTTACTTCAATATTGGTCCATGATGTGACAAATAATGGAAAACCTAAACCTAAGTCTTATGGTGCATTTTATGCCTTTAAGCATATTTATCTAGAAAGCCCTTAAGGCTCACTGATTTGCATATACGGTTTTTTTAAAGTAATTTTTATCCAATCATTCATTAACTAAGTTTTGATCCCTAGGGTCTAGCAAATCGTTCTAGGATCAATTTATGTTCTTATTCAAAAAAAGGTGTTTTTTTCCACCACTGTTATAACTGCATTTAAAATACACTGAAATCCCAAAACTGTGCAGTTCCAGCAATAGAGGAGTACTGAACACTATGTAGTAGTGTAGAATTTCTTGTAAACTAAAAGGAATTGGGCTACACAATGAGTTTGTAATGTTATATAATTCTTTTACAGTTAGATTGTTAGAATTTGTGTAATAAAGAGGATAATGATGGATACAAACTTGATGATGAATTAGTCTTGGAAAGCATGAGAAAGATCATTTCATATAGTAGCAACATGTGTTATCTTAGAAGAGGTCGTTATTCTTTAAGACATAAAACATGTCAGCATGCAATATATTGTCATGTGATTTGTTGAGTTACACCTAGAGTGGTTGCCTAAGTTTTACTTGTGCAATTGCTTAGAAGTTTCATTTAACTTTTTTCAAACCCTCCCTGCAGCCAACAGTTATGGCAACTGTAGGTTCATCTGAAGTCATACCAAGACAAATATTATGTTAATAATTCTGGACATGAACACTTAAGGGATGTTTGATTGGAATATAATTCAGGGTGTTGCTGACACTGGAGGAAATGTCTTACCTAAAAGCAACGACACTTAGTCTATGATTCTACCAGAGAACAAACGATTTTATGAAATATATTAAAATTGTCCTAATAGAAAAAAATGTATTATTCATGTTGATATGGAGGTGTGTTATCTGGGGAAAGCAGGTGACGTTCTTCCATATGCCCACATTCTTGGGGAATTGCCAGTGTCTATAGCCCAACTCTCAACCTCCAAAGTCTCTGCAGTCTGGTTTTCATTTATGCATTCATTCAGTCAACGATTAATAATTGAGAGCCTACTATGTGCCAGAAAACATTTTAGTTGCTAGGCAAAGAATGGTAAAGGAAAAAACCCTGTCCCTGAACTCATGGAGCTTACTTACATTCTGCTGGTGAAATTCACAACATTTTCTATTAGGGATCACTCTTCTAAGCATTTTGTGTATTTTAACTCATTTATTTATTACTGTAACCTATGACATAAAATACTATTATTTTTTCTATTTTAAAAATGAGGTACATATTAGGCATATTAGGTAATCTGCTCAGGGTCAAACTAGTAAACAACAGCGCCAAGACTTGGACTCAGGCAGCTGGTTACATGGTCTATGCTTTAAACCACTGTACTATGCTGCTGATTTTGGCAGCGTATTAAGAATACAAGAGTGAATCAACTTTCATAGGTAGCGATCCATCAATCAAGGTCATATTAATTTACTAAGGCCTTGAAAAATATATTAGTTCATAATCCTGTGAAAAACTTCAACATCGTAACCTTGAGTTCTTTAATTTTGGAATACATCTCTTCCTTAGTAAGGCTGACCTATAAATTTCCAGAGTACTTGACTCTAATAATTTCTTACTACATCTCTAACTTGATTTTGTAAATTCCAAAGATAGAAATTCTTCTTTTCTGTATACCAAGAGGATATATTTAAGTAGTGGCAGGATATTTAGGTAATTATACATTCAAATAGTACCCATGGGTGTGAGTGGTTAAATTTGTACATTTGTCTATGTAGAATTCTCTTCGATTCCTTTATATTCCTAAAATAGCTTAATAAGTCACTGCTCAATGTATCAATCAGGAGCCAGTCCTGTCAGGAAACAGAAACAATCAGATATTACAATAGAAATTAATATGAAACCTGTTAACTAGGAATAGATTCGTTAACTAGGTTTTTGAAGAAGCCAAAAAAGAACACTAAGGTATCAGAGAGGTAGCAAGTTCAGGAATCAGCTGACCTAGGATGTAGGAAACAAGGAAAAGAGCTTAGAAGTTTTAAAACTCAGAAATTTAGAGGAGGGTTTCTATGGAGCTGAAACTCAAATCGCTGAGAAGTGGGTGTTACTTTGCCGATGTTGGCGTATCTGAGCTAACGTAAGGAACTCATTGGTCTGGGCACTTAGAAATAGAGGCAGTAGGCTGATGTTGATGCTCCCAGATGAAAATATTCTTCCACTGGAAACCAAGATTTCTAACTAGTGCAGCCCAAAGTTTCAGGGACAGGAAGCGAAAATTCTACAAGAGAGTAAGAAGCTACAATAGTGAGAGAAGGCTCAGTCACTTCCACCTCTTGATTTCCAGACCAATGCAGTCCCATGCATTCTGGCTTATGGGAAAAACATCTCCATATATTGGTTGCTGCTGCAAAGTACTTACTTCATCCTGTAAGATAGAAGCCAATCCTTTCAGGTGTTATCTTGTAACTGTAACTGATTCTTATATTTAAGAATCTATATCCAAAATTATGTATATTCCAGCAACGACAAATCTTTGCCTCTTCCATGATGAAGGAATCCACTGTTAACTTGCTACAGGTCCTGGCTGGTCCCCACGATAAATGGCACCATATCAGTGGGTCAATATTGGTCTCTACTAGAGGTAGATTAGACTTTGTCAGTAGTAGTACCCAGGCCGTTCTTGGTGAGGGGAAGTTCATGTGATTGAAACAATGTATAGTCATCATCTTTGCAAACGTGGCCACTTTGTACATGGGATTACTGAGCAGTTATTGGGTGGCTGGGGAAAGAGGCTGACTGACATGCCATTTTATTCACCTGATCATTGAGAGACTTCTCTTTAGTGGATGCATTAACACGGGACACAATTATCCTTCCCCTCTGTGCCCATTCTTAGATGTCCATCCATATACTTCTTCACTAGATGCCCTTATAACCAGTCTTCAAGTTGTGTTCTTTTTCTGGCCCTGTTCATTCATCCAAATTGATAGCAGCAACCCAAGAATCAATGTAGATCTGATTCTGGGCTACCCTAGAGGGAGACAACAATGATACTGCTCTCTACTTCTGTTCGGCAACAGTGTATCACATAGAACTCTTTGGAAACCAGGACCAAGTGTTATCCTCTCAGTGAACTGTCACAATAATCTGTATTTCAGTCTGAGACACAACAGTGGAACTATACAACAATACCCGTCATGATAGAAAATATACATGAAATTGGTGCCCAGTCATCACCAATACAATTCTTCCCTAGAGTCTCCAGAAAAAATGCAACTCTGACAATCCCTTGATTTGAGCTTAGAAGACTCATTTCAGATTACTGAACATCTAAACTGTAAGATAATAAATTTGTGCTGTTTTAAGAAACTAAATTTGTGGTAATTTGCTACAGCAGCAATAGGAAACTAACGCATCAGTTTTTCCACTAATGTTCTTTTCCGTTTCCTGGATACAATCCAGAACCCCACACTGAATTTTTATGTCATGTCTACTTAGCATCCTCCAGGGACTGCAAATTTCTCAGTCTTTGCTTATTTTTTATAATCTTGACACCTTTGAAGAGTACTAGTCAAGTATTTTGTAGAATTTCCCTCAATTTTGTTGAATATTTTCTCATAAATAGGCTGAGTTTATTCATTTGGGGGATGAATACCAAAAAGTTGAAGAATTCTTTTCATCACATCATTTGAGGATACATATGATGTCAACATGACATATGGCTGTGCTGTTCACGCTTGGTTAAGGTGGTGTCTGCAGATTTCTCCACAGTAAATTCACTGTTACTCTTCTCCATATTCTTTCTGTTGTTGTTGTTAGAAGCAGGACAGTAAGTCCAGCCCACACTGAAGAGGAGAGGAAGTAAGCTCCCACTCCTGGTGGGAGGAGTAGTTTATGGACATATGTTAAAGCCACCAGAGTATTTAACAAGTATTTTGGGGAGATGCCTTGATGTGATGCAAACATTCTGTTTTTCCTTAAAGTTTCACCTGCTAATTTTAGCATTAGTTAGTGGCTCTTGCTCGCAGCAATTATTACCAAGGTATTCTAGTAGCAATTTTCTATCTTCCTCATTTCTTCTACATATGTTATTTGGAAGTCTTCTGTGAGGAAATGTGTCTGTTCTCCCCTCATTTTATTAATTTATTGAATCCTTTATTTCCATTAGTACGGATTCATGGATTTTCATTTTATTCTTCAGGTCACAATATGATACTATCACTATTTACTTTGTTGCTCATATTGTTTTAGGTTGGATCATTGGGAGCTTTTTCAGGCTAATTCTTTGACCTTTTGACATGAGCCCTATCCCTTCTCCCCCCTTTTTTAGAACTTCTTTACTTTCTGGAACTACAAGATACTCAGGGCTCATATTTTATTTTTTCTGCTCAAATTCAAGACTCAGCCATTTCTTCGGGGATCCTTGGCTCCTTTTATTGACTAATTGGCATTTAGACACTAAGATATGGCTCTATGTGTGCTCATACAACAATTGAATTTTATTTTATCTTATTTTAAATAAATATTTATGTTCGTGTTTACAAATATTTATCAGGAAAAGTAAGAAAAATAGAGAATATTATAGAAGAGAACAAAAATTATGCTACATCCCATCATCCTGTGACAATCACTATCAATTTCTTCATAGACTTTCCTTTTTCTATATGTATAATTTTTTATAATGGGAGATGATTATGATTTGAGGCAGACCTTTAGTTTCTGCTTAAATAGTTCTTAATTATTATTATTACTCATTGTTAAATATTATTTTGAGGATTTGCACCTATATCAGACTCACTCTGTTTCTGAATTTCTGTGTAAGAGATGTAGTGAAATCCATTCATGAATATGCAATGACCAAAACAAAAGGAGAATGATACAAGAATGTGTTCTTAACATAAGTGGAAAGAAAATTGATATAGTAATATAGATACTTATCTGAGTAAAGATATTTGAAATAAAAATACTCAGAATGAGACTTTTGGAGCACACTATTATTAAAAAGGTCTGATCACGGCCAAAAGAAGAAAAATGGAGGATTTGACAGTTATCCCTAGCCTTACACATCTATCAGTGCTTTATATGCTTATCTATTTATATTTTATAATTAAGTTTCATTGATTTCTTATTTTATATAATGTTTTCCTCTTTAATAATGAAAGAATAGAAGGTGACTCAAGTTGCAAATGGGATTAGTGTGTCTATTTATGTAGTCCCAACTTAATGTGCATATTTATTTAGAGTAATTCTTAGATTTTTAAAACCAAGAAATAAGATTTTACTCTAGTACTGGCTTCAGTTTGTTAAGAGAAAATGAATAGAAGAATGATTAATAGATTAAAAGAGGCTTTAAGCTATATCAAGACAAATGGAAGGAATAAAACCTATTGCACTCTACCTTTTCAGGAACAAAATAGAAGAAAAGAATTTGCGACATAAGTGAGGAGTAACAATAGGAAAGGAAAGGAAACAATTCTTATACTATATTGATGATAGACAGAGGCATAATTAAATGTTAAATACAGTTTGTTTCCCATGTTCCATAACTGGTGGATCGATGCCTGAATGAAGCACTAGCTCTGTTGTCAAGGTCAAGAACAATTTTAATTTTTTTTCTTACTCGTGATTTCTTTATTATCAGTAGTTCACACTCAATATTTTTTCCAAAATATTTCCTTGGAGTACAGTAAAACAACCAACAACCCCTGATCAAATAAATCTGAAAATAATCAAAAACTCCCAAATTAAATCTGAAAATGAACAAAACAAAACAAAAACTTTGTTTCCATTGAATCACATGAAGTCATGCTATCTTAACATTTTGTAAGAGTCTCTAGGTGGTATCGTTTTAGTTTCTAGGGAAAAAAATCACAAAAGATTGATATTATAAACGTAAATATAAAAAATAAACATTAATGTATTAATTTTCTACTGCTGCATAGCAAATTACCACCAAGTTATCAGCTTAAAAGAACACACATTTATTACCTCTCTGTGTCTGTGGGTCAGGAGTTCTGACATGGCTGGGTTTCAGCAAGGCGGTAATCAAAGTGTCCGCCAGGACTCAGTTCTCAGCAAGTCTCAGTTCTCATCGTAGAGTAAATAAGAATTTACTTGCAATTGATCCACTTCTAAACTCACTCTGCTTGTTGACAGAATTCATTTCATTGCAGGAGTGAAACCAAGGGCCCCCGTTCATTTCTGGCTCTCAGCGGGAGGCCTCTCATTCATAAGGGCCACCTGCTGCTCCTTGCCACAAGGCCCTCTTCATAGGCCCTCTCACAGCATGGAGACTTGCTTCTTCAAAGTCAGTGATGGATAAAGAGAACAAGTCAACTAGCAAGACCCAATCTTATATAATGTACCTTAACCCTGGGAGAGATATCAAATTGCTTTTTCTATTTTCGTTGGTTTAGAAGCAAGTCAAGGGTCCTTCCAACATTCAATGGAGAAGATTATACAAGTGTGTAAACACCAGGATGTGAGATCAGGGAAGGGTGTATTAAAATCTGTTTTCCATGGTCTGACACTTAGTCTCCTATGAATCATGTCCCTCTCACATGCAAAATACATTTACTGCATCCCAAGCTTCCTATGAAAGTCATGTTGTTAGAGCATCAGATCAAAAAATACAGCATCAGCAAAGTCCAAAATCTCATCACATAAATAAGATCCAAGTGCTGATTATTATCCTGGGTGTAATCTTGTAAGTAGTTCCTGGGACATCACTTCATTTGTTGAAAGACTTGTGAAAGTGATGACTTATCTGACTCTACACACCCAACACACAATGGGGGAAGAGACATAGGCTAATGGCTGTAGATATTACCCTTCAAAAAAGGGGGAAATGGAAGGTAAAAGCAGTCACTGAGCCATAGCAGTTTTGAAATCTAACCAAGCAAATGTTAGGAGTTCCTTGATTCGATTCAAAGCATGGCAGTAAGTTCAGTTAACAGGAAACCCTCTTTCTCCTCATGATTTGTTTTGAGTATAATGTAATATGACTCCACTTTCTGGGCTTCTGGTTCCACCCTCTGAGTAATCTTTCCTTTTTCATAAGAAGTATCACATGTTTACAGTTGACTAGTTTTATCAGCTTGCTTCCTGCCAGTAGAAACTTAGTGGTCTGCTATCCTCTTTTCATCTTGTACTCTGTCTCATTCAATTCAAACTGGTAGTGTTTCTGTTGAAACAATTTTCTCAACAACCTTGTTTCTCATGGATTTCAATGGGAGTCACTCCATTAGACCAAATCCAAACCCACAGATTTTTTTGATAAAATTTGCCAAATTTCTCTACTTCTTCCTGAGATGGTTGAGGGACCACAATCTTAAGCCTTCTAAAGGTCTTATGGTTTGATTGAGATCTGTGAGGCATACCTTTAACCTCTGAAAGGGCCATTTGCATGACTGAATACCTTGATGTTTTCATTTTTTTGAGGTTTAAAAAAAAAGGTTTTACAACCACAAATTGGTGTTTTCTTTAGAGCACGCTATCCTGATAATCTCTTAATTGTCTGCCTTTACCATCTGAAGAGGTTGAGAATTTTCAAAATCAAGACTTTTTTGCTTTAGTTCTTCACTCAATAAATTATCATCCTCACATATTTTACTATAGGCAACAACAACAACAACGAAACAACAGGTGGCACCTTCAACACTTTCCTGGGAAATCTTAGAAACAGTCATACTCGCTTAATGACAGGTTTATGCTCTGAGAAATGTATCATTAGGTGACATTGTTGTTGTGCAAACATCATAGAGTGTGCTTACACAAACCTAGATGGTATACCCAATTACACACCTAGGCTATAGTGTACTAATCTTATGGGACCACTGTTGTATACCTGGTCTGTCATTGGCTGATTACCAAGTTCACCACTTTTGCCAATCTTATTTCATTCCTTCCCTTTAATTTGTGCTGGAATAATTCGAAGTAGTCATTATGTTATCTTGCCTGTCAAATACTTAACATATACATATTTTATTCACATAAATGCTTTAAAAATAGCCACCATGCCATTATCACAGAGTACAACATTTCTATACTGCTTTTTCCCCATCTAAAAATTGTTTTAACAATGTTCTCTAGTGGTTAAGAAAATATAAATAATAAGATCTCTACTACCATGCTTATCTCAAATTTAAACTTTAAAAAATTCTCTGCGTAGAACTACATATGTCAGCCTCAGTGGATTTTTATTTTGCTGTCTATAGCAAAACACAAATATTTTGTTAAAAAATGGTCATAAATGACTGAAAATTTTTCATTACAAGAAGCTTTTAAGAAAAGCAATGCTTGGGGCCGACCAGGTGGCGTAGTGGTTAAGTTCATACACTCTGTTTCTGCAGCCCAGGATTCGCAGGTTCAAATCCTGGGCGTGGACCTACGCACCGCCTATCAAGCCACGCTGTGGCAGCATCCCACATAAAATAGAGGAAGATGGGCACGGGTGTTAGCCCAGGGCCTATTTTCCTCAGCAGAAAGAGGAGGATTGGCAACAGATGTTAGCTCAGGGCTAATCTTCCTCACACAATAAAAGAAAAGCAATGCTTTCTTTTAAACTTTACAAATGTCTATTTTTTATTCTGTGGTGTGTGTGAGTATATGTATGTGCCTGTGTGTGTGCTATGAATACTTGCACACAGGAGTGAGGAGACATGAGTGAATGAGTGGGTGGCTCAGACTTGACCCCGATGAAGAGCTAGAACCTCCATCGTATTGCCTTTGGTAAGTCAGAATCCAGGGTTTGGCAAATATCCTCCAAGGAGTCCTACAGTCCTTCCATAGTAAAGAAGAGTTGGCATCTGAGGAGGCTGACCCTTGCATTTAGCCCTTATTCCTCTTCAGGCCAGTTCCCGATTCCACCTCCTTGCAGACCTACAGCATTTCCCCCTCCCTTCTGAATTTAGCACAGCTATCCCAGGAGCTCATCAAATCTGTGTTTACTGCTCTAGGTTACCCTTTAGTTCTTCCCCGTCCCAATCTAAAAGCACTTGGAAAGTGGGCTTGGACCACGGTTGACACTTATGTTGTCAACCTAACTATTACAGACTTAAGATAGCACACCAAAGTGATTAATCTAATTTCTTCAAACTTCTAATTATAATAAATTATAATTAAGGGAATACCAACATACTTTACTAATCAGTAAATATTTTCAAGTTTACCAAGTGTTCAGAATATATCCAGTTGCCCTCACCATCCCTACAAACAAGCAGATAAAACCTCAAGAAACCATTCTGATTCTTTCTCATCTATACTGAATGAAAATCAGATCTTCATAGTTTTCCAAAATGTGTAAATACCCTTCATGCTGGATTATTTACTACTCTTGTATTATTGTGTCCTTGTTATATGTAAAATGAGAATAAAAATAGTAATAACTGTCACAAAACATTGAATGTGATATCAATGAAGTAATGTAAGCAAAATGCTTAGGTGAGTGCTTGATGTAAAAAGGTGCTAAAAAAATATTGGCAATTATTATTATTAGCTGGATTCTCACTGAATTCTCAGTTCCTGTCCTTCCCTCTGGGCCAGTCTCATTGTGTTCCTGTTAGAAACGGTGGGTTAATCTAGCAGGAGTGTGTTATTCACCGGGGAACATGAAGAATAGAAAACACATTCAGGACAAACAACCTCTATATCTAAACACAGGAAGTTAAGCTGGATTATTCTTAATAGACACCATAAGCAGCGTCAAACACAGTCTTATTTTTGTTTACTACTGCGGCACGAGGGGAACACCCAGCTTTTTAATAGGATAGCTTTGCTCTGTGACACAGACATTTCTAGCATATTAGAATTAATTTTAGCTACAAATAAGTTGAATATTATTTAGAACAATATGCTGCAATTTTGGGCATTATCAAAATTACAATGAGTTAAATATGGAATCAAATCTACAAATATTAAAAATAAAAAGTATTATTTTTACATGATTGTACTTTACGATATTTCTAAACTATTCAGAAGTAGAATATGTTTAAACGGATGGAAAGGGTGCCCTCTAGTGTTTGAATTACAGATGAACAATTAGATAAACAATTCGTATCTCATCTTATGCTAAATTCTCAATTGAAAATTATTTCATACAGAGCAGATTAGATGAAAAATGAAGTGAGCAGGCTATTAGTATAAGATGTTAGGAAAAGACATGGTATTTCTGATTTTTTTTCTAGACATTAAGCATAGAAAAGGATTGTATGAAAGATTATACTCGTTTATGCTGATCTCTTTATCTGTTACCTAATAAAACACAGATTTTCTACTAGTAAGGTCTGCCTCAAGCTTGGGATTGCTACATATTTATACATAATATTACGGATGTCAATGTAAAAAATTACTTAGGCACAAACATTTTTTTATCACACAAATATTGATTGTACACTACTTAATTTCCCTCAAATTGACTGCCTCTGTGTTCTTGAGTGATAACTTTAGCCTATTAGATTAAAACATCATGCAAATTACTTTTTAAAAATTGTATTTAGAACTGTTTCATTACACATGGTCAGCATTTCTAATCCTGTTTTATTAGAATGAAGATTAAGATACCATATTGTCAATTTTCCCCCTAATTTGAGCATCTTTCTCCACAGTTTACTCTAGAGGGATTTACAGAGAAGAGATTCTGTGAAACTATGTCCCCCACACACTTCACAGCACTGGGGCTCAGGTGCCTGTCCACACTAAAAGATGAGTTGTAAAATGCAGATTATCAGCCTTGTGATTCTTTAGCCCTACACTATCCCCTGTTTTGGACTGAATTATATGCCCTCAACATTCATACATTGAAATCCTAAACCCTAGTACCTTAGAATGTGCCTGTATTTGACATAGGGCCTTTAACGAAGCAGATCATTATAGTGGGCCTTAATGTAATATGACTGGTGTTCTTAAATAAGAGATTAGGACACAGATACACACAGGAGGAAAGGCCATGAGAAGACACGGGGAAAAGATGACAATTTACAAGCCAAGGAGAGGGATTCTCAGAAGAAACTAACCCTACTGACACCTTGATCTCAGACTTCCAGCCCTCAGAATTGTGACAAAATAAATTTCTGTTTTTTAAGCCACCTGACCTGTGGTACTTTGTTATGGCAGCCCCAGCAAATTTATACATCCCCTGAGTTGTTTTTTCTCCATGAGGTAGAAATTTGAAATTTATTTTTTCAGAAAACATTACTTTCAAAACAATTTTGAGCTCCAGTAAGGGAAACTTAAACATAACACAGTAATAAATGGTATGAATTTGCATGTAGTAGATGTTGAATAAGTATTAGCCATCATTTTCATTAGCTGGGCCAATGGCAACGTTCTTTCTCTACCAGGAGAGTATCTTCACTATATACTCTTTTCTCCTCCTTTCACCCAGGCCAGCCACATTCTGCCCCTCCATTCAACAAAGCAGTGGTCCATTTGGCAGTCGAGAACAAAGAGGACAGAAAGCCCCTCACCTTTTGCTATAGTTATCCACAGTCACACATAGTTCCCACAGTAGAGCTCAGTGTACAGATATTATAACTCACAGCTCCCTTGAACTTGTATTTGGAATCATGGTGCTAGGGGAACCAGGCATAACTAAACCAAATCATCCAAGGACATGTTTTCACACCAGTCATTTAACATTTAAAAATAACTTTGTGATGAAATTGATAATAATTTGGAAAATCTTGCACTCAGTTTTGATTGCAAAACACAGGGATGTCTCCAATAAATTGAGGTATCTAATCAACTTTCTGAAGTTAATACTTTAAAACACACTCTGTTAGACTGTATAGAAAGTAAAATAGAGGGACATAATATTCATTTATTAATTCATCCATTCTTCTATTAGTTTGTCATCTTTTCAAAAAAGAATTATTGAGCACCTACTCTCTGCCTTATACTGGAATAGAAAGATGTGTAGGCATTGTTATTTGACTAGCCTTAGAGAGAAGCGAAAGTTTTACCTGGTCAGGTAGCTCTTTCATATAAAATGTGGGGTTTTTTGGGGGGTGTGTGTGTCTATTTCCTAAGGTTGCTGTGACCATAATATGAGTTAACGTGTAAAATACTCAGAAAAGTACCTAATGCAATTTAGTGCTTAATAACTTGGGAAAGTAATATAACCTATATAAACCCCAGCCTCTGGATCCATAAAATAAGACAAAAATATTTGTACCTCATAGAGTTGTTGTAGGATTGAATGAGATAATGCATGTAAAGCAGGGCTAGATATATATATATATATATAATATATATTATATATATATATTATATATATATGTGCATGTAAAGCATATATAAACTTTATATATGAATTTAAAGTATATATAATGAATATAAGGCAAAGCTATGTATGTATACTGTGTGTGTGTGTGTGTATATATACACACACAGTATACATACATATAGTACAGTTAATACTAAACCAATAAATACATATGACATGAGTGCAGGATGAATTGCACAAGTTATGGTAACTACCAAATTATTCATTTACTTTTCGTATGTAGTTGATGAAGTCTGAAACTTCAAAGATTCTTTGAATATAAACATTACTGATTTCTCAAGCTTTCTCATTCTCCTATGAGATGAGATCTGTATCGAATGCTCCAGAAAGAAGTGAACCTTTGAAAAAGTGTCTAGCTAGTGGTGAAATGCTATTTTTGACAGGAAAATTTCTTTCCCTTTCTTGAGGTCATCAGTTTAAATGTTCAATTGACAGGCTTATTACCCTGATTTTTTAATGAATAAAACTACTACATTAAAAGAAATGCACGGAGCATTTTAATCAATGACATTCTATAACAAGACCTGTCAGGTATATTATTGAGGGAAACATTATAATTCCTGCTAAATTTATACTTGAACTACAAAAATCTCAATAAACTTCAAATAACAATTGATAAATCTATGCTAGGTTGTTGGGAGACAAATACTTCTAAAGTATATTACATTGGTTGTCAGTATTAGAGATTTTTTCCATTTGTGTGTTTGTGTGGAGATTGTGTTAAACATGTCAGAAAAATTGGAAACTAATACATAGACTGCTAATCATGAAATTGTTTTTGCCTTATAAATCTCCCCAAATAAGATAAGGTTCATAAAATGTAGGACAAATTCATTTCACATTAGTGAAATTTGTTATTTCAAAATTAGGCATCTTCTAGCCACTGCTGTAATCTGAGTGTTGGTAAATGAGAGTATATAACATTTTATTTGGCATACCTAGTGGTTATAAAACTGGGAATATATTCTTATTCATTCCACTTTACATTCTTCTTCTTCTTCTTCTTCCTTTTTTTTTTTTTGGTGAGGAAGATTGGCCCTGGGCTAACTTCTCTGCCAATCTTCTTCTATTTTGTATGTGGGATGCCTCCACAGCATGGCTTGATGAGCTGTGTGTAGGTCCACACCTGGGATCTGAACCCGTGAACCCAGGCCACCGAAGTGGAGCATGAGACTTAACCACTATTTCACCAGGCTGGCCCCTACTTTACATACATTATGCAAACTTTTTAAGGTTAACACTTGCTTCATAGTTCAGTGTAGAATTGGTAATGAGGCGTGCCAGGAATTATAGTTTTTATTCTTTTGATTGTTATTATCACACTCTTCCTGACAGTTCACTAGTTTGCTTATATTTTGAAAACATCACGTTCCATGAATGGAGAAGGGGTATTTTTTTTTTTCTTAAATTTTTAAATCCTTATTCTGGGAATATAGTTTTAGAAGGACAGAGAGAATGTCATGGCGATTAGAGCTTCTGGTTTTCAAATACAGTTGTTGATCCTCTAACCCCTTTTTATTTAACATCTGCAAGCCTCCTGAGACTGGTTTTATCTTCTAGATCCTGTTAAAATACAAACAAACAAAAATAGCACTCATTACTGCTTGTCTTGAATCGATCAACCCCATTTCTAGAAAATGATGACTGACTCCTTGGAGTCTTATTAGTCTAATAAAAACATTAATCTGCTTAGTAACTCAAGCCATATGTTGAAAATTTTTTAAAATGCAGACAGTATTTTTTGTAAATCCAATGAGAACATTTTCAAAGCACCCAATAAAAGTCAACAGACTGTATCTTATTTTCTGATATACTTTACCATTATAAAATTTACTAGGTTATTAAAAAATACATAGATACATTGTCATTATATCAAGTTAAGGACAAGTAAGAATTAGGTTTGCAAATCCCAGTTAAAATGATATTTTAATCCATTACAATAAGGGGTAAAAGGCATCTATAGAGTGCTTTAGATCAAGGGGTGGAAAATGATGACACGTAAACCAAATCAGGGCCTTCTGTTTTTGTAAATAAGGTATTATTGAAACACTGCCAAGTTCATTCATTTCTATATTGTCTATGGCTGTTTCACACTGCTACAGTAGAGATGAACAGTTGCAACGGAGACTATATAGCCTGCAAAGTCTAAAATATGTACTATCTGGCTCTTTACCGAAAAAAATTGTTGACTTCTGCTTTAGAGTTCCAAAGGTAAGAGATTTCATTGAAAGCTTGGATACTATCTCTGAGATACATATTCACAGAGAATGTTTACTTTAAGGAGAATCTGAATGATCTTTGAAATTACATGGAGGAACATTTATCTTTGATTTCTGGTCCTCACCTTGCAGCTAGATAGGTAGAAATTTTATCAAGAAAATAAACTGTCAAAAGAAAGGACAATTATGTAATGTGATACGGGTGCTAAATATCAATACAGCAGCAATCATATTACAATATATAATTGTATCAAATTAACATGTCTACACTTTAGATTTGCACAATGTTATATGTCAAATGTATCCCATAAAAAAAAAGATGAGTGCAGACATAAGGAAATCATGAATAAAAAGTTATGCTTGAAGAAGGTGGGCAGGGGAAAGAAAATAAGCTGTCAAATGACCAAGGAAAGCTCTGTACAACACCAAAGTCAAATCAACAAGAAATATTTCAACAAAGATTAAATTAGACAAAGGCCCACTTTATGGTAGGTGGTAGACCAGAATCATTGTGTCCAGCCTATTAAAGCGTCTGTAATGAGATGATGAGCTGAGAGAGCTTTCCTCCTCACCAAAGTGGCAGCAGTAGAGTGAAATCTCCTGCAGAATAATAGCTTTGAAGAGAGAGGATTGATTCAGATGCAAAATCTACCAGGCATGGTGTGAAATCAGGTTAGTTATATAAATTCTCTAAACTTCAATTTCTTATATAATTGAAAAAAAATCTTACCTACTTTATAAGGTAGTTTTGAGTATTAAATAAGCAAATGCATACAAAGTATTTAGTAAGGGCTCTCGCAAAGAGTAAAAACTCAGTAAATAGAAAGTATTACTACACTGGAAGCTAATTATGTGGTTCCTAAAAGGGGAATAAGTATGCTACCATTCATAGTCATCAGTAGTGTTTGCTTACTAACACAACAGGCATTGAAAGTCTTTCTATGTCAAGCACTTTGCAATGTGCTACAAAGATATTTATTAAATAGGCATTTTCTTAAGACACCCCCTTATGATTATTTATTTCTCTCTCTTCCTCTCCCTCTTTGTTTCAATTTGGAGATGAATGTGTTAAGCAAGGGCTAATCCTGGTTATTTTTGTCTATGTTTAACTGTATTAAGTAAAATTTTCCCTGATACTGACTTTTCAAAATAAATCCTTAGATCCCATGTAGAGATTAAAAAAATATACATCCTCAGTGACTCACCACATCAATTTAGTCCATTTGCTTACAGTGGAGGAAAGCATTACCTTACAGATGTTTCGCTTTCCTTTCCTTGCCTGTGGCAAGTTGACTCCTTTCTTTCCAGAGCGGAAGTTCTTAAATGAAATTGTCAGGCATGTCAATCGGGTCAAATCTTTTTTCTTTCATCTGACCTAATTATAAGTATTTGGTTAAAATGAAAATGTCCAAATTTTGAAGAGCAGAAACATATTTTAGAGTGGTTTAAATGGTAGTTTACACGTACTTTAAAAAATAATGGGGCTAAAAAATTTCTCTTTCTAGCTGGGAAAAAAAAAATCCTACTTCTCTCTTTTTTATGATAAACTTGGTGACATTATGAATATATAAAAAGTGTATTACTTAAAGAGTTGGTTGGGAACCACACTACGGATAAAGTGGACTTCATTTAGTAATTTTATTTTAGAGTTTTATTTTAACATAATAGCTACATTAAAATTGTAAGCCAAGGTTTAAATAGAATATAAACTGCTAATAATATTTTAAAAGTCAAGATGCAAAGAAGTGAAAATTTTTTCTTAACATAGGAAAATGTACGTCTAAGAAATTGTTATAAATGCTGCTTAATCATAATGGTACAACATTTATAGCTGACTTGCAATTTCTTAAAATATTGTTATAAAGTTATTTTAAAAGTTGAGAAATGGCATTCATTAGTTATTCCTTATTTGTTAGTCAGTATTTGTAAAATAAATATATTTTGTGGAAGAAGTAAATGCATTAAATTATTGAAAACCATTATTCATGCCTGGGAAAAGTCTAGTAAATGTATCCACGAAGCTATCACACAAAAGGATGTAGTTCTTTTGAATGAAGCAATGCCAAAACTCAAATCAATGACTTCTCCACAAATAATTATTGACAATGTCTCTGCTTATTAGTAACGACAATTGGGATCCCATATGTCTCCCATCAGATCAAACCATTATTTGACTCATTCATGCTCATACGTGTCTATGCATTATTTAAGAGGTTCTCATTCCCTGGGATATTCTACTTCATTTCCAAATAGTGTTGAGCACACTAGATGCATGAATGCCCTTTCTAAACTGATCTCTGTACCATCAGTACTGTCCTCCTCACTAATTTTCCCTCACATATTTTTCTTAAGTTTCCAATAGGCTAAACAAATTCTGCTTTCCATATAGCCCATGCTCTGCAATATACTCATGTGTTTAGAACTGTCTCCTCAACAGAACCCATCTGCAAGTGTTTTGTCTGCTACCGATACTTCAAGACTCTGAGAATATCTTCTGAGGGAGGTTTCACCCACCACGATCGTTCTCCATCCACTCAATAAAAAAGGGCAAGTTAAGGACCTCACACATGATTTCGTTTATTGCAGGTTTCACATATCAGTGCACTCCCGCTACCTTATTCCCACCTCATACTCTGTCTTCTCTGTCTTTAGTAATCTGTAGAGAACTACGCAACTGTATACTTCTCCATCATCATCACCAGACTTTTAATTCCCAGAAGGCAGATTGTTTAATTTGCTTGCTCTTCAGTTTAACACAAGAGGGAGTAAATATATTTAGAATAAAATAAATGACAAAACCTATAGAGGGAAAATGCAACATTAATAAGCAGCAACAAAGATACCATAGAAAACCTATCTTTAACAACTTTGTTGAATTAAATTTCTATGCAATAAAATCACCTTTTTTTTTTTTTTTGTGTGGGGAAGACCAGCCCTGAGCTAACATCCATCGCCAATCCTCCCCTTTTTGCTGAGGAGGACTGGCCCTGGGCTAACATCCGTGCCCATCTTCCTCTACTTTATATGGGACGCCGCCACAACGTGGCTGACAGGCAGTGCATTGGTGGGCGCCCGGGATCCGAACTCGCTAACCCCGGGCTGCCAAGCGCGAACTAAACTGCTGCGCCACCGGGCGGCCCCGAAAAACCACCCTTTTTAAGTATACAGTTTGGTGAATTTTGACATGTGTGTAGTCGTGTCACCACCACCACAACCAAGATTTAGAATAGTTTTATTGTCTCAGAAAGTTCCCTCATGTCCCTTTGCAGTCACTCCCTATACCTCTCTTGACTCCAGACAAATACTAATCTGTTTAATGTCACTGTATTTGGCCTTTTCTAGAATTTCATATTAAGGACAATATACAGTATATAGCCTTTTGGGCTTGGCTTCTTTTACTTAGTATAATGTTTTTGAGATTCATTCATTTTGTTGCTTGTATCAGTACTTTATTCCTTTTAATTGCCAAATAGTGTTACATTGTATGGATATACCAAAGTTTGTTTATCCATTCACCAGCTAATGGATATTTAGGTTGTTCCTATTTTTTGGCAATTATAAAAATGTTGCTATGAACAGAGTACCAATTTTTGTGTGGATACATGTTTTCATTTCACTTGGGTAGATACCTAGGAGGGGAATTGCTGGTTGTATGGTAAGTGTATGTTTAACTTTTCAAGAAATTATCAAATGTTTTTTCCAAAATGGCAGTACTCTTTTGCATTCTCAGTAGCAATACATGCGAGTTCCAGTTCCTAAATACCCATGCCAATACTTAGTATTGTGGATATGTAGATCTCACGGTTTTAATTTGCATTTCCCTGAAGACTAATGATGTTTGGCATCTTTCCATGTGCTTACTGGTCATTCATACATCTCTATTTATGAAATGTACCTCTGCCATTTAAAAATTAGGTTGCTTATTATTTATTCAAAGAATGCAAAAACACTAATTCAAAAAGATTTATGCACCCCTATATTCTTTGCAGCATTATTCAGAATAGCCAAGACTTGGAAACAACCTAGGTGCTCATCAATGGGTGAATGGATAAAGAAGTGGTGGTATATATGTACAATGGAATACTACTCAGCCATAAAAAGATAAAATCTTACAGTTTGCGACAACATGGATGGACCTTGAGAGCATTATGCTAAGTGAAATAATTCAGATAGAGAAAGATAATCCATATGATTTCACTCATATGTGGAAGATAAACAAACAAACAAATACATAGATACAGAGAACAGAATGGTGATTACCAGGACCAAGGGGGGCAGGGGGAGGGTGAAAGGGGTAGAGGGGCACATGTGTATGGCGACAGATGGCAGCTAGACTTTTGGTGGGCAAAATGATGTAGCCTATAAAGAAGGCGAAACATAATGATGCACACCTGAAATTTATACAATGCTATAAATCAGTGTTACCTCCATAAAAAAATAGGTTACCTTCTTATAATTGATTTGCAGGAGTCCTTTAAATAATCTGAAAATATATTGTTTGTCAGATATATGTTTTGCAAATATTTTCTCTCATGCTGTGGCTTTTTAATGTTATTAATGGTGCCTTTAGAAGGACAGAAAAATTTAATTTTGATGAAATTCAGTTTATATTTTTAATTATACGATTATTCTTTTTCTGTCCTATCTAAGAAATATTTGCCTACCCCAGTGACACAACAATTTTCCCCTGTCTTTTCTTCTAGATGTTTTATATTTGTAGCATTTCTGATTGTCTATGATCCATTTCAAACTAATTCTTGTGATGTGTGAGGTAAGAGTCTAGGTTCATTTATTTCCTTATGGATCCAGTTGTCCCAGAACCATTTGTTGAAAAGACTATCCTTTCTCCATTGAATTTTCTTGGCAACTTTGCCAAAAATCAATTGACCATAAAATGTAGGTATATTATTTTCCTTTTAATTATGTGCCATTAATTTATATATTATGCCTTATGTCAATACTATGCCATCTTGATTATTCTAGTTTTATAGTAAGTCATGAAACCATGAAATATGGGTCCTCAACTTTATTATTCTTTTTAAAAATTATTTAGGTTGTTCTAGGTCTCTTGGAAAAAAATCACTTCTGTAACCTAATACTGTCTGAAAATAAATTTTAAAATGGTCTCAATTACAGATTTGCTTATGGTCGCTCCTAATTTCAGATGAGAACTGGGTTCTCAACAGCTTGTCACAGCCACAGGAAGTTCAACGATTCTGGTTAGTTTATTTCCCAAATTCCAACTTCAACTTAGAAGGAAAAGTCTAGCATGTAACCCAAGAGAAAGCCAATAGCATAACTTTCAGTAGCCAACATATTTATTCCTAATTTCTTCTTGGAAACTTACCTTAAAAAGATTTTTGGTAGTGCAACTGGGATAAGGAAAGAAAACTGTGGTTTACTGGGGATGACTACAATGAGTGCAGCTCAGAAGCACTGACTGCACAGCTGCTGCATAATTCACATCACTGATTGCCCTACTTATTTAACTGCCCACGAATCTTTGTAGATTTGCTGTTTACCAGACAAAAGTAGAACAAATGCTCCAACAAGTGTTTGATTTATGAATTTTTCTATAAAAATTTATATGATATTAGTCACTTTGGAGATATTATAATAATGTAAATGCCTTATTTGAAATAATGAAGTTATATGCAATTAGAAATATTTTGCCAAATTCAATACATATGGTAACTATACTTAGAAATGTCGATTTTTGAATGAAAGCCAGTTTTTGTACATTTGTATTTGGTTGACAATGTTCTGCTTTCCTGTGTTGGATAAATGGAGAGCTAGTATTAAGATTTCTCCATAAACCTCTACATGATTACAAGCTATACAAAAGTGACAGATAATTGTTAGAATGTTTAAATTTTTTAACTAATAAAATGAATATGTTCTTTGTAGAACTGAAAAATACAAGAACATTAAGATATTAACATAACCCCCCATCCCACATATATTGGAGCATGTTGTATAACCTAAATCATTGAATATTTTAAAAATGTGATATGAATGATCAGTCAATTTTCCATAGTTCCCATAAAACATAATTTATTTAAGATATTTTTGGAGGTGTAGGTAGCTTTCAAAGGTTATTGAGTGTTAACAATCAATTATTCTTCACAAATGTTTCTTTGCAACTCTGATTATTAGCTTAGGGTGGAATCCTCACATAAGGATTGCTAGGTCAAAGGGCATAAACATTTTCAAGGCTTTTATACATATTGCCTAATTATCTTCCAGAAGGTTTTACCAATATACTTTTACCTCAGGCAGGGTGAGTACTACGTTTTTTCCAAGGTGGGTGGTCTATTTGTTCTTTAGTCTTTGGAACCACATGTGTGTTTAAATTCCAGTTCCTGCATATCTAAGTGTGCGCTGCTTCTGTCTTAATATCCATGCTATGTTTAGAGTATGGCATATTTTTGAATATACAAAAGTTTGGCAAACATTTGCTTTTGAGGATGTATTTTTTTTCTTGGGAATAGCCCAAAGTCAATCTTAGCTAAAAGTGGTGAATGAGTTAGTTGACCGAAGTATTTTGCTAAGTAACACTGGGAGACAACTGATTTTGAAATGTGACTTATAAATGGAATTTAAAATCAATTCCCAAGGAGGAATTGTATAGCTTCCAAGTTCTGCTTGGAAGGAAAGGCTATATATAATTCTTGCTTGCTAAGAGTGTCAGGCCTGTTCTTTTACAATTTTGTGATTATTGATCTTTGGCATAGTTAAGTTTATATTTACTCTCTTTTCCATCGTTCTATTAATCTCTGTCTCTTTTTCATCATTTCTTTCTTTTTAATTAATTTTTATTTCATTTCAATATTTTTCTCCTACTGGCTTAGAATAATGCACAGTATTTCCAATTTAAATGGTTATCTCGGCAATTACAATATACATACTTAAATTAGTAAGGTCTAAAATTAAACCATATTCAAAATAATGCAAGAGTTTTAGGAAACTGAGTTTATTCGACCTCTTCTAACATATGCTATTGTTGCTTTGTATTTTGTGTTTTTTTCTTTTCAATTCATATATAACCATATAATTTTATTTTATCATCAATATTTATTTGATTTATGAACACTTCTACCATTTTTGTGCTTTCTATTCCTTTTTAGCTCAAATCTTCCATGTAAAAACACACTTCCCCTCTGTCTAAAATAGCATCCCGTAGAATTTCCATTTTGAGGATATCATGACATGAATACTCTCTGCTTAACTAAAATAATTTTTTATTTTGTTTCCATTATTGAAAGATTTTTTCATGTCAAGAATTATAGTTAGAGAATCTATTTTCTCTAAAAGTTTTGCATGTGGTATTCCATTGTCATCTGGCATCCTCTGTTGCCATGAAAATGAATTGTCCATTTAACTGCTGTTTCTTTGATGGTACTCAGTTTTTTTCTCTCTGGCTGCCTTTCAGATTTTCTCTTTGTTATCAGTGTCCTGCATTTTCTCTGTAATATTTCTAGATGCATGTTTCTTTTCATTTATCCTACTTGTGATTCCTTGAGATTTTAAAATCTGTGAAGTGGTATATGTATCAGAAACCTCTAATGGGCTACCTCGGAATCTCTTGCCTTCTTCTATCCCTGGGGTCCTTAGCAATTTTTTTCACTCAATAACTGATATATATTCTAACTCTATGTGGTCTCCACCTGTGTTTGCAAACCCCATGATGCTTTCCCTTCTCTATGTCATGCCTTCTGCTTCCTGTCCCCCAAAATTCCATAGCCCTATTCAGTACCCTTGATGCACAATTAGTGCTCCAAAGGGATGAATTTTGACTAAAGGGATACAAGAAAGAATAGATTCTGCTTTCTAGGGAACATTAACAGTTGTTAATTGATCCACCATAGGCAACAGTCACTCAGAATAGGACTTTGGAACTGAATAGCTAATTTGGCTGTCTGATAGTAATATGGTCACCACTGGTTGTTGGAGATAAGACGGTGATAATCCCTGACATGAAATATCAATAAAATTACTGAGGCTTTAACCTATGTTGAACTGGGAGGAAGTGCAGGTAGAAGCTGAAGTATTGAGAGGAGTAGCGGCTGTTGCAGTTGATTTGTATGAGGGCAATGATCATTATAAGGATTTTAGAGAGGGCTGGCTTCTGTAAATGAACAGAAATTTTTGCAAAAAGAAATTTTAGGTTCAGAGAAGCCAACAGGCAACTCATTGCATACTGTGAAAAGTCAGTAGGTCTTGTCTACAGCTTTTAAGCAGATGCTAATATCTTGCAGTGGCAGAGAAGACTGCTGAAAGTCAGTCCAGAATCTGGTCAGGTTGCAAAGAAGCCTAATAATAAGCAGTTCCAAGGAGGATTCTATTATTGGCATAGATAGTAAATAAATTTTTAAAAATCACATCCTGGGAGGAATTGCAGAGATTAATGTCACTATCGAAGATTTAAAGAACACATAGGACCTTCCCCCCAAACAATCCATGGATTTTGGCAGATACAATGGAGCGCCATCACCTTAACCTGACTTTTGTTGGATGTTGTATCTTTACCGGAGCAGATTTTCATAACTTCTCTCATTTGGTCTGCTGCTGTTGATCTAGAACATGCGTTCTCTTCAGTCTCCATCAATAGGGATGACAAAAACCAGTTCACCTTTACATGACGGTACACATTCTTTGTATTGCCCGAGGACGATGTGTATTTTCCTGCTTTTTGTCATAAATTAGTCTGCTGGACACATCATTATCTTACATTCCACAAAACATTGTACTTGTCCACTGTATTGATGATATTTTACAATTTGGAATTTAGATTTGGCTATAAGCGACAAGTACCCTTGGAGGCCCTGTTTGGACAAATGTTTCCCAGACAGTAGGAGATGAAAACCCATGAGAGTTATAGTCTGCCACATCAGTGAAGATTTTTGGAGTCCAGTGGTCTGGAGTTTGCCATCTAAATTTAAGGGTGAGTTGTTGTACCTCACACTTATTTCCTCTAAGAAAGAGGTAAAATGCACGGTGGCCACGTTGGATGTTGGGGACAGGATGTGTTACACTTGGAAATAGTGCTCTAATCCCTTTATCCAGTTTCAGAAAACTACTGATTTCAAGGGGGGCTGAGAATGAGAGGTAGATCAATGCAGGGTGAGACTGCAGAGCATGCTGGTCTGTCAGAGTAGCCACATAAAGCAGCACATGTAATGGTATCAGAGGTATATATGGTTGATAGGGTGTTGTATGAAATCTCTGGCAAATTGCAAAAAGAGAGTTTCAGAGAAGACCCCTGGGATTTGAAGCAAGGTCATTCCTTGACTAGAAGAAAATTCTTAGTTTGCAAAGCAGATCCTCTCATGCTACCGGCCCCTAGTAGTTCTGTCTAACCATAGGACTCAATAGCCAAATCCTTATTCACAAAATGATTGTTATTTGATTTATTACATCATAAGTTCCAGCAGGTCAAATAGCAATCCATTGTAAAATAAAAATGGTACATTTAAAATTAGACTTATGCATGCATAAAAGACATAAGTAAATAATGAACAGTTAGCCCTTTTCCTCAACTCATAACTATGGCCTCAGAGGGTGCTCCCTATAATTAACTGACAGTGGAGAAAAGACCTCACTCAGGCCAGGGTCAGAGATGAATTGGTGTGATATATTGGTACTAACCAGAAACAAACTTTTGCTCCATTATCTCTCCACTCAGACAGCTCCAAAGGACTGCAATAAAGAGAAGTCATCTATGTAGAAAGATGTATGAGATAGTTGCTTTTCCTTGCATTCCTTGCAGTACAGAGAGAATTTCAAATTTATTTTTATCATTGTGATATCTTTGAGATCCCCAAATTATTTGAGAATCACATTTTAACAAGTTTTTAACTTGGATAATCCTGAAATTCATTTTCACATATTTTAGCAAATATTCTTCAGACAAAAAGTGGCTGCAGGACTCAACTTACTTGTTTGGGATTCCATACTTCACTGGTTCCCTAAGCCTAAAAATTCTTTTCCTTTCTCACCAGCTTATCAATTCCTCTATAAAGGTTTTTTAAAAATTATTATATATTTTCATTTGTTTATAAAGGAATATTGATCTTGCTCCCCAGTCCACTATATTACTGGAAATAGTTTGAATACCACTTTATCAATGACCAGTTAGAGGCACCCAGAAATCTGTACTCGAGTCTGGAGGGTCCCAGAATCACACTAAGATAAGACTCTTGCCAAGGTTTCAATGTTCAAAAGACATCCTATGGAAAGAGAAATTAGGTGTGAGAATTAAATAAGAAAAGTGATGCCCTAAGGCAAGATCAAATAGTTTGTTAGACTGGTGGAAATTCAGAGGAGAACTAAAAAAGAAAATATGGTGGATTGAAGGGCAGTTTAGAAAATTATTCCACAGGTTGCTTACACAAGGCTCAGTATTCTCAGAGGAGCCTACCTATGTCAGACATTTCCAATAATTTGTATGTAAATTACTTACATAGCATATAATTTATAAAAAGCTGAGAATGAGTTTATAAGATTGATTTTCCCCTCCACTATTCAGGCTTTAGCCATTAAAATACGTGTGTATTCATTTATTCTTTCATCTGTCTACCAGTAACTGAAATGTTTCTCGTAAAGCAGTCAGATCCTAAGTCTCTTATTGTTCCCCAGGGAAATAACACTATACTTTTCCAAGTATGTACTCAGGCTACTATCTGATATGATTTATGGTTCTAGGGGACTGTGAGTTCCTCAAGTACAAACCTTGAATCTTTACTCATCTTTGTGCCCCTGCCTGTGGAATACATTTGCCTCTCAGTGAGCTTATTTTATTGAATAAATTACCAGTTTTTTTCCTCAAAAATGTTTCTTGTCTTAATTGTCTTGAAATGCCCCAATTTAGCTCTCCTTTGCATAAACGTGATGAAGATTTGCAATTCAAATGCACATGTACTATTTTGAGGGAATAACATATTGAGTCATACTTCTTAAGAAAAAAACCCAACTATATCCTAAAATAAGTTTTCAAATAATTTTGTGAGTGCATAGGAAATAGAACATCAGTGATTTTTGCACAGAGAAAGGGTATAGATTACAGGGTACAATGACTTCTGACACTAACTACCCCAAATTAGGCCAAATTTCACAGATTAAGAGCACAGGTGGAAATTATCCTCATTTCAGATAACTGTACAGTTTGGGAACACTCAGGGTATCCTCACTTCTGAGCAGCTGGCTAAATATTTGGGGGTTCTCATTACCCCCTCAGGCTTGATAATCCCTAGAAAGACTCACAGAACTCAGGAAAGCAATACACTTACAATTACAGTTTTGTAGAAAAAGGATACAAATCAGAACCAGCCAAGGGGGAGACATGCATAGAGCAAGGTCTAGGAGGGTCCCAAACTTCTGCTGTCTCCAGGGACATGTTATCCTCCTTGCACACCGATGTGTGACGATATGCAGAAGATTGCCAGTCAGGAAAACTATGGTGTCCAGAGTTTTTATTGAGAGTCAGTCACTTATTGCCCACTTGGTTAACAGTTAGCCTCTATCCCTTCCTGGAGGTTTGGTCTAATAGCTTTAGACTCTAGTCTTCCTCAGGTTGGAACTGATACTCCGCATTCCAAAGTTCCAGCATAAATCACATTGTTAGACTGTCCAGTAGCCAAAACCCCCAGGCAAACAAAACACTCCTACCTCACAGAACATTTCAGAGTCCTAGAGGTCCTCTTCCAGAAACCAAGGGGAAATGCGAGACTTCTCTTTGGGCAAAGTTAATTCTTCACTATATATTCATGGAACATTTATGATGTGGAGTACCATGTGGAAGAATGTTGATAGCAAATGTTAGGACTGTAGTTAGGTGGCAAGGATCAGAGATTTTCAAAGGAAACAGACAATAATGGATTTTTAAGCAAACGTCAATGACTTTGTCATTTTCATCTGGAATCAAACTTTTCCAAGACTCTTGACTACATTTTCCCTGATTATCATTGCCTCTCTTGACTAGTTGTTATCAATACTTGTACAGGACACTCATCAAGGGAACCTGAGCTTAGCAACCTTTCACTAGAGATATCAGAGACTGAAGTTGAGCTGCACTGCAGAACATCTAACAACAGTGAGGTAAATGACAATAATTATCTTTTCCATTATTGGAGATTAGCTCAAAATGCATATTAATTGAAATCCATTGTATTAGTTTGCTGGAGCTGTCATAACAAAGTGCCACAAACTGGATGGCTTAAAAAACAGAAAATTATTTTCTTACAGTGCTGGAGATTAGAAGTCTGAGATCAAGATATCAGCAAGGTTGATTTATCCTGAAGTCTCTCTTCGTGGCTTTTAGATGTCCATCTTCACCCTGTCTTCACATGGTCTTCCTTCTGTGTGTGTGTCTTAATCTCTTAAGGACACTAGTCATGTTGGATTAGGGCCTACCCTCATGACCTCATTTTAACTTAATTACCTCTTTAAAGATCCTGTCTCCAAATACAGTCACATTCTGAGGTACTGGGAATTAGGACTTCAACAAATGAATTTTGGGGGCCTATAACATCCATTACTGTGCCTTTACCAGTCTTACCAGCGTTATCTCCATCCTCTGTTAGTGAGTAGTGTTCTCAATATCAAATTATTTGAGATCTCTGCAAGTTAAAATTTTAAGTAGTTTCAAAAATTTTTATAGTAATTGTTTATACTATAACCAATAATATGTGTTTATTTGATTTAAGTGGATATTTTGGATCTGATGTTTTTGTACAATATTAATGTAGCAAGCTTTTTCATAGGTAACTAAATAAGAAGTTAAGATAATGGCAATCTACAATTTATTTAGCAATTAACCATATACAGTTTTTTAAAATATATAAATGTGTGTTACTGAAATGCAAGTACTGGTAAAAAGTTGTGTAGATAATCTAGGTAAAAAATAAATATTTATTTTTCTAATATGATGTTTAAACAGTCATACCCTAATGTGATTATTTTTAATGAAGAAGCAAAGTATGATTTATATATGCTTTTGCATTTGGTGTAATTTGTGAAATCTAGAATTCTTCCTTCCTATGGGATGTTTCATAGTTTTCTGTAAAGATTGATTCCACAAGAATGCATCATTTTGCCATGTATGTTAAGGAAGGTTGTATCACAGTCATGCGATGCATAATGACATTTTGGTCCATGAGGGACTGCACATACGACGGTGGTGCCATAAGATTAGTACCGTATAGCTTAAGTGGGTAGTAGGCTATATCACCTAGGTTTGTGTAAGTACACTCTCTGAAGTTTGCACAATGACAAAATCACCTAATGACGCGTTTCTCAGAATGTATCCCCGTGGTTAAATGACTCATGGCTGTATATACTTTGTCTATACTTCATTGCTTCAGCTAAAACGGGAGAGTATTACTAAAAAATTTGACCTGGCTTTTTAAGGGTAAAGGCAAGGTTCAAAAAGGTGCTCTCTAAATAACCTTTAGCTAGAACTGTAAATGAAGCAAAGAACTTCAATAAGGATCTGATTTATACAATAAAGTAATTTACCATTTTGAAAGGAAAAAGAATGGTCTTTATTAGCGCAAGAGGTGGTTCTATATAGCTATCACAGTTCTTACATTATTGGTTAAATTTAATGCACCACTCTAACATTTTGGAAGAAGTTAAAACATTATTACAAACTATGGTAACATAAGAATTTTAACTCTCATAAGATGTACCATTAAAATAAAAACAATTATATAAGTCATTTCACCTTTGGAAAAATACAATATATATCTGAGATACTTCCAAGAGATTTTTGCAAAAATAATGCTATAATATTTTGTGAAACACATGGATAAGTATTTATTGAAGAGGAAAATTTCAATTAAATCATGATTTCTGATGTTTAAACGTCATTGTCACTAATCAAAAGAAAATAACATCATATGACTTTTCAAATATTGCCTTATGTTATTCTTTTATGAAAATGCACCAACTTGACAGTATATTATTTTTTTGCTTGCTTATTGTAGGAAAGGTATTTTATTAGATATTTTTACAATTGAGATTGATTGGAGTTAGAAATATTGATAGGGGAAATTAATAGTACAAGTTGCTTTTCTTTAAAGTCTTTCAGGTTACTTGGGGGGTGATTATAAAGTAATTATAGATATTTTAGTAGATCACTATGACTCTGAAAGAAGGTAGATTAGGATGATAGAAGTGGGAATAGGGAGACCTATAAAGAGGCACTGATGTTGTTCAGGTAGCAGGAGATAGTGACTTGGACAAGGATGAGAGTGTGGAATGGAAAGAAGTGGACAGATACAGCATATTTTTTAGAGTTTAGGCTGATAGAACTTACCAACGACTTCAACTGGTGAGGAGATGGAAGTGAAGAGAAAAATGAGAAATAATTACCAAATTTTTTTGTCTAATATCTAGCTAAGTGTCATATAAGTATTGGGATGACAAAATTGGGAAAACAGCAGGTTTGTAAAGTCAGAAAACAAAAGTCTTCCTTTGAATATCTGAAGTTAAAGATATAGATAAAGATATTAAGTTTGAGATATAGAATGGTTATTTAAGTAGTTATGTCAAGAAAGTTCTAGATACACCTCCTGCTTAAATTATGAGTCAGACTTGGCTGCAGAAATGGTGAGGTGTCAGTGTGCAGATGTTTTATAAAGCTAAGTTGTTATCATATAGGGAAGAAATGTAGATAAAGAGACAGGGATTAAGAATGAACTTCAGGGCACTCTCAACATTTAGAATTCTTAAGTACAAATAAACTGGTACAGCCACTATGAAAAACACTAAGGAAGATCTTCAAAACTTAAAAATAGAACTACCATATGATCCAGCAATTACACTTCTGAGAATATATCCAAAGGAAATGAAAATAGTAACTCGAAAAAAAATATATATATATATATCTACACACACACACACACACACACCATACCACAATCATCTCTTGTCTGATATATATATGTATATGTATATATATGTGTATGGAATATTATTCGGCTATTAAAAATGTGGAAATCCTGGCACCTGCAACAACCTGGATGCACCTTGAGGATATTATGCTAAGTGAAATAAATCAGATAGAGAAAGATGAATAATGTATGATATTACTTATAGTGAGAGGCAGTAGGAGAAATGTGGTCACAATGTACAAACTTCTAGTCACAAGATAAATAAGTACTATGGACATAATGTACAATATGATGACTACAGTTAACACTGCTGTATTTTATATATGAAAATTGTTAAGAGAGTAAATTTTAAGAGTTCTCATCACAGGAAAAAATGTTTTTCTTTGTTTTGGTTTCTCTTTTTATTGTGTTTATATGAGATGATGTACACTAACTAAAATTATAGCACTGATTATTCACAATATATGCAAGTGAAATCATTTTATGTTATACACCTTAAACATACACAGTGATGCATGTAAATTATATCTCAATAAAATTGGGTGAAAAGAGAAATAAGTGCAAAAAAGCATTAAAGGACACTAAGAGGACGGTAGATTCGAAAAAAAAAAAAAAACACAGACAATCTGGTGTTGGAAAAGAAAGAGAATAAGTTTAAAAAGTAAGAAGTTGTCACCTGGGTTAAATAATACCTGAGATGAGAACAGAGAAGTGGTTGATCATACCCAAATTATCTACAAATACTCTCAGTTCAATATTTAAAATATATCCAGATTTGATCACTTCTTATTACCTTTACTCCTATCCCCACCTCACTCCATCCACACCACAATCATCTCTGGTCTGATATATTGTGATAGCTTCCCTGATGGTTTATCTTATGTGTCAGCTCAGCTAGACTATGGTGCCCCATTTGTTTGGTCAAACACCAGTCTAGTTGCTTGAAAGGACTGGCAATATTGACAAACCATTAGCTTAACTGATCAAGAAAAAAGAAAAAAGAGATAAAAGAATCAAATTGCTAAATCGTGAATAAAAAACAGGACATCAATACTAAATTTACAGAAATAGAAATGATTATAAGGGAATGAACTATTATGAACTGTATGCCAACAATTAGATAACCTAGATGAAATGGATTCATTCCTTAAAAGAAATTCACAAATTATTGAGACCAAGGTAAGAAGAAATAAAGAAAATTAGTATAGTAATTTAAAACGCCTCACCTGAAAAAAAGAAAAAGCCCAGGCAGGTCCAAATTACTTCACTGGTGAATTCTACCAGATATTTAAAAAAATAGAATTAACATTGAATATTTTCAAACTCTTCCAAGAAATAGAAATGGAAGGAACACTTCTTAATTCATTTTCTAATGCCAGAATAACCCTAATACCAAAATCTGACAGATGTCACAACAAACTACAGATTAATATCCCTTATAAATATAGATGCAGAAATCCTCATCAACTACTAGCCAACTATATCAAGCAACATATGAAAAGGATTATACAACATGACCAAGTGGGATTTATTCCAGGAATGCAAGGTTGGTTTAAATCTGAAAGTCAATTATTATAGTACACCATATTAATAGGGTAACAAATAAAAACCATATGATCGAATGATTAGGAATTCACAACCTAAACATTGATTGAAATGTCAATCATCATAGAAAATGTATTTGACAAAATTACCATCTTTTCATTAAAACAACACTCAACAACCTAGAAACAGAAGGGAACTTTCATAACCTGATAAAGGGCATTTTTAAAAACCCATAGCTAATATCACACTTAATGATGAGAGATTGGATACATTCTCTGCCAAGCTCAGGAACAAGACAAGAATACTTGCTCTCACCACTTCTATTCAACATTTTACTGGAGTTTCTCATCAATTAGGCAAGAAAAAGAAATGTAAATCATCCACACTGTAAAGGAAAAAGTAAAAATTTATCTCTATAGATGACATGACCTTGCACACAGAAAAATCCTAAGGAATTCTGTCTCTCTCACACACATACAACATAAAACTGATTAGGTCTAATAAATAAATTCAGCAGGGTTGCAGAATATAAGATCCATTAAAACAAATCAGCAGCATCTCTATATTCTAGAAATGAACAATCAGAATAAAATGAAGAAATAATTCAATTTCTTGTAACATCAGAAAGAATAAAATACTTAGGAATAAATTTAACAAAAGAAGTTCAAGACTTGTGCATTGAAAATTTCAAAATATTGTTGAAAGGAATTAGAGAATACCTAAATAAATGGAAAGTAATCCTATGTTCAGGGATTGGTAGATTTACTATTGTTAAAATTGCAATACTCACCAAATTGATCCACAGATTTGACATAATCTCAAATTCCCAGTTGTTCTTTTAGAATTTCACAAGTTAATTCTAAACTTCTTATGCAAGGGACCCAGAATATCTAAAACAATCTTCAAAATTAGAACAAAGATGAAGGACCCATTCCTCCCAATTTCAAAACTTATTACAAAGCTACAGTAAACAATACAGTATGGTACTGGTGTAGGATAGTCTTGTAAACCAATGGAATAGAAATAACAGTACTGGGGCCACCCGGTGGCATAGTGGTTACGTTTGTGTGCTCTGCTTCCATGGCCCGGGGTTCACAGATTTGGATCCTAGGGGCAGACCTATGCACCACACATCAAGCCATGCTGTGGTGGCATCCCATATACAAAGTAGAGAAAGATTGGCACAGATGTTATCTCAGCGCCAGTCTTCCTCATACACACAAAAAAGAAATGACGGTACCAAAATAAACCTTTACTTTTATGGTCAATTTATTTTTGACAAGGGTACCAAGACAATTCAAGGAGAGAAGGAATAATTTTCTCAGTAATGTTGCTGAGACAATTGAATATCCACATGCAAGAGAATGAAGTTGTATCCCTAACTCACACCATATAAAAATTAACTTAAAACAAATCATGGACCTAAATGTGGGAGCTAAAACTGTAAAACAATTAGAAGAAAACATAGGAGTAATCTTTGTGATCTTGGATTAGACAACACTGTCTTATTTATGATATCAAAGTACAAACAACCAAGAAAAATATTGACAAATTGGACTTCATCACAATTAAAAATGTTTGCACTTCTTGGACAGCATCAAGAAAGTGAAAAGACAACCCATGTATTAGCAGAAAATAAAAACAACTGAAAAATCCATCAACTTATGAAAGGATAAATATCATGAAGTATACCCATATACACTGCAATATATATATAAATATATATATGCAAATAAATATTTGTCCATCAAAAGGAATGAAATACTGATATATACTGCAACATGGATTCACCTTGAAACATCATGCTAACTGAAAGAAGCCCATCACAAAGGACTGACCACATATTGTATGATTCCATTTATATGAAATATCAGAATAGGCAACACCATAGAGATAGAAACTAGATTAGTGGTTGACAGGACTGGGGAAGAAGGGAGCAGGGAATGATTGCTAATGAGTATGGAGTTTCTTTTTGGAGTGATAAAAATATTCTAAAATTAGGCAGTGGTCATGGTTGCACAACTCTGTGGATATACTAAAAACAGCTGAAATGTATACTTGACAATGGTGAAGAAAAAATATTTTAAAAACTACTAATGACAATATTTCTGTCCATCTGTGCTTGAAACTAACACTATATAGATATTTAAATTTTGTGGTAATAAATCTCCATCTTTTTTTAAAATAAGAAACTCATTCTATGTTTTTTTTTCTTTTCTTTTGCAGGGAAAGATTTGCCCTGAGCTAACATCCATTGCCCCTCTTCCTCTTTTTTTTTCCCCTCCCCAAAGTCCCAGTGCATGGTTGTATATCCTAGTTGTAAGTCCTTCTAGTTCTTTTATGTGAGCCACCACCACAGCATGGCTACTGACAGATGGGTGGCATGGTTCCATGACTGGGAAGCGAACCCAGGCCTCTGAAGTGGTGCGAGCACTTTGCCACTAGGCCATCGGGGCTGGCCCAAATCTCCATCTCGTTTAAGCCAATTTAGATAAGGTTTTCTATCACTTGCAAATAAAAGGGTTCTGAGTTTTATTTACTTAATGCCTAAGTTAGGTATAGGTGGTGAGGTAAGACCCAAAGGAGATAAGATACCAGATGGCAACTAAAAATAAAGCTAACCCATGCTACTTTTTTATCCCAATGTCAGCTCTAATTAACCTTGAAAATGTAGAACTTTTCTTGGACTATTAAAATAAGATACATTAGATTAGAATATTGTTTTTAGCATTTGTGGGCTTTCTATTTTTCATAATGTAGTAGCAGAAAATAATTCCCTAGAGCTTTTATTAAGGAGGAAAAACATGCCACTTTTTTTTCCAATACACAAAGTAAGGATTAATTTATCTTCATGACTGTGTGAGTGAAGTAGAAATTACATTTTAGTTAATAGATTTCCAAACATGAAATTAAGTTTTAAGACATTTAAAAGAACTCAGTAGTATATCTCTTAAAATTATTGTAGCTATAATTGTTTGTGTTAAACAGAATCATTTAAGGGATAGGAGATTATTTTGATCATTAATTCAATTAGGGCAATTCACCGTGTTGTCATTTTTCATGGACTATTCAGTATACTTGTTACACAAGGTGAACCACTCCAGAAACCACTATATTATATGAATTCCTTTATCCAGGACAGAGTAGTTACTTAAATTTCATTAAAACAGAACTATGCACATCTTTACAAAGAGAGAAAGAGAAAGAGAAAGGAATGATTGGAATAATAACAATAACTTCCCCCTTTGGTTTTAGTGTATTGTAGAAGCAATGATAACACATTTATTCTTTAACCTAATGGAGTTAAAACATAACACTGGACATAAATCCATTCAACTTGATTCTCTTTCCCGATGTACTACTTTTCTGGTATCCCTTATGTATTCTACAGGTGAGAAGACTCTTCCAACTACTACTCCTGGAAAAGAGTGCTTCAGGAAAATCTCTATCTATAGGCCTATAGCAGGAACTCACAAGAGCATCTTCTGTGAACCCAATTAGTACAATGATGTACTTTGTCCAAGTGGATCAAAAGCCATCAAGAACAAAATTAGCCACAGGTAAAGCAGGATTTTTGTTAGATTTGTGGCACTCTTCATTAAAAGTGTACATTTCCTAACGACATTAAATAGTGGGAAGTTTAAGTAGAAAATAAGGGGAGTATTATACAGACATCATAGCCTTTGTGTCATAAAAAAATCAAACTCTATGTAACTAATATTCATTTTAATGGCTTCTTCTATCCATCTGGGTAAGTTTTTTTCATTTGTATGAGATGCTGTTTTCTCAATAAATTACCAAGAGCCTTCTGGAAATCCCAGTTTCTAGCAAATAGTAACTGTATGAAATATAAGCATCAGAAAAAAAACATAACTTGCGAAATATTGTGAACTCAAATAGATATAAAGTTAGCAGCTCATAATGTGTAATGAAAATGCAGGTTGTAATTAATAAATCAAGTGGACACTGCACTGATATCAAAACCCCTAACAATATATATGTATATATATTACTAAGAAGAACACTACAAAAGGAAGGGAAATAAAATAATAAAATGTTTTGAAGATGCTGAAGTAAGCTGGTGATGAAACCATCTCCATTGAAAAAGATGGATAAGGAGCAGCCAATTGGATAAAGAAACAGAACACCTGAATTTTTTCTGCTTCCGCTGTGTAGTTTCAGACTTTGGCCTGATTCAGTTATCACCTCTGTTTTCTCCTCCTCGTCTTCATTCTCTTCATCCTTTTCCTCTTCCTCCTCCTCCTTTTTCTTTCTCCTTACAATTTTATGTAACAAATAAATACATGTTTGTCATGAAAAAAATCACTATTTCAGAAGAATATAGAGTCCAAAATGAAGGGCTCTCTGCACTGACCTTCAATTCCACAACCTTTTCCAGGTGCAGCAGCTGTTAGCAGTGGAGATTTTAGTTATACTTTCAGACATTTGTCTATGTGTTCATACAGATACATTTTTTTAAATTAATGAGCACAATACAAATTGGTTTGTTTTATTGTCGTTTTTGTTTTTCTTAACACTAGGGGATCATGTTTTACATATGATGCAAGTACTTCCTGTTTCAATACATATAAACCCATGTTATTATTTTTAACAGCTCCATTATATTGATGTACTTAAATTTATTAACCATTTGTTCCCCAATTCTTGGCCACATCAATTGTTTCAAACTCTTCAACAAATGTTGGTTTGTCTTTTTTCCCATTTACATGTTCCTTTTGCTCTGTAACAGTAGGGTTCAACTTGTTTTCGTGTCCCAGGCTCATTTGCACTAGGAATTACATCAGTACTGTTATGATCAAATATCAAACCACAAACAATCAAAAGTCACTGAAGGTTCTTAGGCTACCATCATTCACATCTTACAACTGAATCAAAACTTAAAATTTTTTTTTACAAACTTGGGAAACTTTTACTTCTTGTTTCATTTTTTTAGTTTTCTACATTTTGATCCCCTTCACCCATTTCTCCCACCCCCTACCTCCTGCCTCTGTCAACCACCAATCTGTTCTTTGTATCTATAAGCTTGGGGGTTTTTTCCCCATAGATTACACATATAAGAGAAATTATACAGTATTTGTCTTTCTCTGTCTGACTTACTTTACTTAGCATAATGCCCTTGAGGTCCATCCATGTTGTCCCAAATGGCAAGATTTCATTCTTTTTTAAGGCTGAATAATATCTCATTGTATATAAATATTACAATTTTTTATCCATCTATCTATCAATGGACATTAGATTGTTTCCATATCATGACTACTGTAAATAATGCTGTAATGAACATGGGGGTGTATATATCTTTTTGAGTTAGTGTTTTAATTTTCTGTGGATAAATACCCAAAAGTGAAATTGATGAATCATATGGTATTTCTATTTTTAATTTTCTGTGGAACCTCCATAATATTTTCTATAGTGGCTGCACCGATTTACATTCTCACCAACAGTGCCCAAGGGTTCCCTTTTTTTCACATCCTCACCATCACTTGTCATTTCTTGTCTTTTTGATAATAGCCATTCTAACAGGTGTAGGGTAATATCTCATTGTGGTTTTGATTTGCATTTCTCTGATGATTAATGATGTTGAGCATCTTTTCATATACTTGTTGGTCATATGTATGTCTTCTCTGAAAAAATGTCTATTCAGAATTTCTGCCCATCTTTTAACTGGATGGTTTGTGTTTTTTTGCTGAGTTGTTTGAGTTCTTTATATATTTTGAATATTATCCCCTTATCAGATATATGACTTGCAAATATTTTCTCCCACTCAATAGGTTGCTTTTTCATTTTGTTAATACTTTCCTTTGCTGTGCAGAAGTTTTTACCTTGATGTAGTCTCACTTGTTTATTTTTGCTTTTGTTGCTTTTGCTTTTGGTGTCAGATTTAAAAAATCATTGCCAAGACCTATGTCAAGAGGCTTACCACCTATGTTTTCTTCTAGGAGTTTTATGGTTTCAGGTCTTATTTTCAAGTCTTTAATCCATTTTGAATTATTTTTTGTGTATGGTGGAAGATAGGGGCCCAGTTTCATTCTTTTCATGTGGCTGTCCAATTTTCCCAGCACCACTTATTGAAGAGACTGCCCTTTCCCCATTGTATATTATTGGTTCCTTTGTTGGAAAATTAGTGTTTATTTCTCGGCTCTCTATTCTGCTCCATTGAGCTATGTGTCTGTTTTTATGCAATACCATACTGTTTTGATTACTATAGCTTTGCAATATAGTGTGAAATCAGGGCAGATGATGCCTCCAGCTTTGCTCTTCTTTCTCCAGATTACTTTGACTATTCAGGGTCTTTTGTGGTTCCATACAAGTTTTAGGATTATTTGTTCTATTTCTGTGAAAAATGCCTTTGGAATTTTGATAGGGATTGCACTGAATCTGTAGATTACTTTGGGTAGTATGGATATTTTAACAATATTTATTCTTCCAATCTATGAGCATGGAATATCTTTCCATTTATTTGTTTTTTCCTCAATTTCTTTCATCAGTGTCCTGCAGTTTTCAATATACAGGTCTTTCACCTCCTTGGTTAAATTTATTTCTAGGTGTTTTATTCTTTTTGATGCAATTGTAAATGGGATTATTTTCTTACTTTCTCTTTCCAATAGTTTGTTATTAGAGTATAGAAATGCAATAGATTTTTGTGTATTGATTTTGTATCCTACAACTTTACTGAATTCATTTATTAGTTCTAAGAGTTTTTTAATGGAGTCTTTAGGATTTTCTATATAAAATATCATGTCAAGTGCAAATAATGACAGTTTTACTTCTTCCTTTCCAATCTGGCTGAATTTTATTTCATTTTCTTGTCTAATTGCTCTGGCTAGAACTTCCAATGCTATGTTGAAGAAAAGTGACAAGAGTGCACAACCTTGTCTTCCTGATCTTAGAGGAAAAGATTTAAACTTTCCATTGTTGAGTATGATGTTGGCTGTGGGCTTGTCATAAATGACATTTATTATGTTGAGGTATGTTCCCTCTATACCTACTTTGTTGAGAGTTTTATCATAAGTAGATGTTGAATTTTGTCAAATGCCTTTTCTGCATCTATTGAGATGATCATATGATTTTAATCCTTCATTTTGTTAATGTGGTGTATCACATTGACTGATTTGGAAAAAACTTTAGGATTTTAAGCCATGAAAATTCCTTGACTCATCAATCTCACTTTCTCAATTTATCTATTGATATAACAGGATTAATCAATCAATAAATTTGCATACACAGAATTTTCCCATAATATTTTTGTACCTGCAAAAACTAGAAACAGCATGAATGCCAAGGAGGAATCATTAAATAAAATGGGTTTCATTCATAACATTGAATATTATGCAAAACAATCTATGTCATTTGATCTGGGTGAATTTACATGATAAATTGTTAAGTGAGAAAAGTAGAATGGAGAGATAAATTCATTGGGCTATAGGTTTTTTCGGTAAGAGGCAATTAAACAACAAGGACAACCAATAAAATACCAAATTCCAAAGTGTATATGTATGATCATGTAGCATATTAAGGAGTAACACTCACCTCTCAAAAATCCTGTCTAACTGTAATGAGTACTCTAGGGGATGAGAAATGATGGAAGGGAAGGGAGGAAAAAAAGACAGTGGCAAAATAGATTGCCGTGCATATTTAAGCAATAATATAAAATATTATAACTAAGCATTTTATTTATATGCATATGTGTCAAAATTGATTACTCAAAGATATGGCCTGAAAACTAGTGCGAATAAACTAAAACAGAAATTTTATTTTGGAAGATGTTAATAAGTAATTTCTTCTTGGACTAGTTATTTCAAAATCATATTTGTAGTAAAATATCAATGTTTTAAAGAAATATAAAAAAGAATAAAAATCCTAACTCAGAAGAGGAAAGAGATCCCACAACACACAGCGACTTCTAGGAACTTCTATACAGATAACAAATGGGAACGAATTGGCAAAACTATCAACATAATTAAGAAATATTTTATGCATTTTTAAATGTTTTATTTTCAAAGAAAGACCTTCTGGAAAGAACTAAGTGAGGTTATCAAAGTGAGCACCAGAGAGCCACTGAGGTTTGATTAGCAGAAGCTGGGATGAAGATGAAGGAATAGAATTATTGGTAGGAACAAGCTAAGCCATTCAGAAAATGGTGATAGTGCTATGTCTGAGATGCACTGGACACAAAACTCATCTCCAGCCATCACTTGGCATGAAGCACAGTCTGAGTAAAATGTGAGCAGTATTATAGTGGGTTTTGTTAAAGGGCAATTGTGTCCTTTAGAAAAGGAGAGACATTCACCTACTATCTTTAGGCTGGTAACAAACGCAGAGATAAACCAAACCAAAGATTGAGCAGTGGTGTCTAGTTCCCTGCTGTACTGTGGTCTGCCTGGCAATTCATCCCAGTAAAATTCTGACTTGGCCTGAGCCCTACTAAGCTCCCGATCTAGCAGCAGCTGGATATACCATCAGGCTAACTAGTGCGGTGGTTAGAAGGCGGGAGATGTTCCTTAGCATGACTGAGAATCTACACTTAACCAGAGTTCATCCACAGAGCGGCTGCTTGACAATGCATGGGCCCCCTGCCTAGTTAGAAGCTGCCCGTATGGCTAAATCAGCCTTCACATTATGGCAAACTCGATCAGCAAACTATCAAAATGGAATCCGAGTAAACATATACTTCTCTCTTCTCCCTCTGCCTGTAATATAAGTATTTGAAGAGTAGTCTGTGATGTCTCTGACAGAAGACATTTGAACTTTCAACAATAAACTGAATCTGTCGAAGTGGAGAATAGAGAAAAATCATTAGACATGTTAAATGACTCAATAATTGGAAAGAAGAATTATTTTAGGATTCTGAAAAAATATTTTTGTATGTAAAAGAGTTCTTGTCCCTTGTGATCTATGGTGCATACTGCCAACAATGTTCGAAAAGAAATATCATCAATATGAAGGGAACACATTGAGTTCAGAGACTATGCTTTTAAATGACAAACAAAAATACCATTAAAAAAAAATACTACCGAGGAGACAATGACAATGAGGAAATTAAGTAGTAGAGTAATTCAGTGCAATAAATTGTGCTAAAGTTAGAAGAAACTGATGAAATTTCAAGAACAGTGACAAAAGGAGTAAACCAGAGAATGGAACTAGTTGTGATATATGTGTATTAGGAAATCTGGAAAAATGGAACATAAAGGAGAGAATTATCAATGAACTAACAGAAGAAACCTTATTCCAGATAAAAGAAGACATGCATCTTCATAAAAATGATCCACTTTATGTGAAGCAAAATGACTGAAAAATATTCATGTATGTGTTTGTGAAATTTTATATTATCTGGTAGAGAAATTCAAAATACTAACAAATTTCTATCCAAAAACTATTACTCTAATTTATACTCAAAAAGTAGTTTTAACAGACCAAAAGCATGGTGCATATTTTTTCTAAATTTAAAAACAATTTACTCTTAAAATTAAATTATACAAATTTAATATAAAAGTGGATACTAAAAGTTTCTTGAAAGCATGGTGGGATTAGAGATGAATAATGAGAAAAATATCAACCACACACATTTCCTAATAAAAGCAATACTGTAATTGTATAACTTCACAGAGCTGATATGATGACAGTCTAACAAAACTGATAAATGGTCATATCAAAGTGGCTGTGGCCAAATATTCCATTTCATCTAAAGATGGGTGTTTCTTGTGAATCATTATTTTTTTTATTTTTTTGCAGAGAAAGATTCACCCTGAGCTAACATCTGTTGTATCTTCCACATTTTGCTTAAGGAAGATTCACCCTGAGCTAACATTTGTGCCGATCTTCCTCTATTTTGTGTGTGGGTTGCCGCCACAGCATAGCCGCTGACGAGTGGTGTAGGTCTACGCCTGGGATCCAAACCCTTGAACCTGGGCCACCGAAGCAGAGCATGCTGAATTTAACCACTAGGCTAGGGGCTGGCCCCCCTTGTGAAACATTATTTGTCACAGGTCAGGGCAGAAATAATGCTAGCTGCCATAATATATATTTGATATCCAAAATTGAATCCTAACCTTTAATCAGTAGGCAAATGACCAAACATCTGTTGAAGCAATAGAAGAATATTGCCTTACTCCATCGTGGAAATTTTCAGCTAAACTTAGAATTTAAATTGTAACTAAGGCCACAGTTTCATCCAGAAAATAGCTTAGCTCTGTGAAAGGAATTATAACGGTTGCAGTCAAGTCACATAGCCATACTTTAACAATATTAACTCAGATTATTGGGGAATTTCTGAATTCTTGATATTTTTTCAGAAATCAATTTATTCACTAAAGGAGTTGACATAAAATGAATTTCATCAGTGTTTGCCAAAATTTACGAGATTAGATATTACAATTTTAACCACAAAATTGTCATCTCTAAAACTATTAAAAATCAAATGCTTCTTTAATGATTAAACAAGAAAAGATAAATATAGCCTTGATATTCAAAACCAAAAAAATTATATATTTCCTTTTAGTCAACATTTCCTATTTTTGACTTCTGACTAAATATCTTTAAATGCATTATAGCCTTCTTTAGGATATTGAAATTCCAGCCTTAAAATTATATATTTTCTATGCTAATACAGAGAATACAGTCAAGCAATTTTTAAAAGACTATAGCATTGCCTATAAAATTTAGAGAAGTTCTGTTGGTATAATTATGTAAAGGTTTATTTTAATGTTTTATGGACCAATTATTTCAAAAGATTTAAAAATGCAACATTGAAACTTACAAGAGAAAAAGAGAATAGGAAACACCAATTTTTGTGAATAATTTTAAAAGGCATTAAAAATAATATTATCTGAAATATTGTAATATAGCTACAGTGAGAGCTACTTTTACTTGAATTTAGGACGAAAATTTCCAAACCATGTGCTAACATTTAACCCAACTAGGAGATTAAGCATAGCAGAAGCATTATCTAAGGAGACTGAAGCAAAATTCAATGTTATGACTACTTTCTACTATAGTTTTTCTGTAATGTAGAGAATATCTCTGTTTGTCAGAGAAGCAGTGTAGCTACTGTATTTTGTAAAGTAAATAAAATAGGTCTAATAAAATAAGTGTAATTGTTCAATTCTCCAAAGTTAATGAAAGAACGGTAGTATTAGTTTAACACATACAAACACACGCACACAACATTTGTATAACATCTTACAGTTTACCAAACACTGTTTATAGTTTATTTAACTAAATCTTTGCAATACACATGAGGTAGGAAAGAAAGCTATTATAACTATTTCATAGTGGATAAAACAGGTGAGTATTCTTTCACAATGTTGTTGAATATTTTCATTGTTACAAAGAATGTGCTGTATCCATAAACTCTAAACATGAGTTCTAAAACAATCCTATAAGTAATTGTTATACTCATTCTGCATATTTGGCACTCAAAAATCTAAAAGTCAAAGCAGTGTCCCATATCGTAAGTGATAGAGCTAGAAATGAAATCTAGATCTGTTGTATTCCAAAATCTCCTGGCCACGATCATTATGCATCAAGTTTTCTTACTTATTTAGTGCCATAGAATTGCTATTTGCTTTTGGCAAAGGATGCTTCAAGTAAAATCAAGAAACAAAAATGTAGAGATTGAATATAATTTAAAGGAGGAAGAGCTTTATCAATGTTTGGAGGCAAATGGGAAAAATACTCTTGAACTCTCAGACTCGTAAGTATGTACACAGCACTGGCTCTCTGAAAACGTAAGGATAAGCCATGGAACTCTGGCACCCTCTCCTGACCCATGTAGTAGCACGAATGCTTCTCCTCCTGGGGCCTCTGTCTCTGTCTCCCTAGTTTTATTCTAATTTCTATCTGGTTGGGTAGCCATGGATAAATAGGGATGTCACCTCTGAGCTTTTGAATATTTGAATTTTCCTCTACTTTGGATATTTTGAATATTTAAATTTCTTAAAACTCTAGATCCTAAAGGAATAGATCCTTAATAGTGAGATGTCAATTAGTATGATGTGTCTGGGAGGTATTTACATGTCCGGGGTTGTAGTGCCCTCCAAATCACACCTATAAATCTTGCCTTAAAGGGTGACATTATAAAAACATAATAAATGATTAATTCAAATCCCATGAACTTTGAGAAAAAGAGTTATGATGAAAAATGTCTGCACAAAGTCATTTCAGTCTAATGATTTGCCAAAATGCAAGGTGTCATCATTATGGAAAAAGAATGGACAATTTCCTCTTCTTCTATAATGAAATTGCACACATTGAGATTAGTACAATAAAAGCATTATTTCATTAATGTCTTCTATCACTATAAACAGAACTGAGCATTATTTACTTTAAATTCTGTTGAAAAAAAGGAAACTAATTAGTTATACAAATTCCTTTTTTATTTTTTATTTTTTTTGTGGGGAAGACCAGCCCTGAGCTAACATCTGTTGCCAATCTTCCCCTTTTTGCTGAGGAAAACTGGCCCTGAGCTAACATCCGTGCCCATCTTCCTCCACTTTATATGGGACGCCGCCACGGCATGGCTGACAGGCAGTGCGCGTCCGCGGGCTCCTGGGATCCGAACTCGCGAACCCCGGGCTGCCAAGCGCGGACTAAACCGCTGCGCCACCGGGTGGCCCCTACAAATTCCTTTTTTAATGTGTAGTTATTTTTTTCAAGGATATATGAGAGTAACTTTTTACTTAAAATGTAATTGTTAGTTTACAGACATGAATATCAAACTACAAAATATGTATAAATAACAATATTTATTGTATTTATTATCCTTTAATGCATATATCCATGCATATTTAATCTAAATGCCATGTGGTCTCTTCAAGGGGTAAGTATTTAATTAAATGGATGTAAAATGCTATAGTTTCTAAATAGCTCTTTCATAGCATCCGGAGGAATAATATACGCAATCACACCTTCCAACTTATTTTATGTGTCAGTAAATGTATATTATAGATTCAATGGTAGCATTGTTCAATTATTTATTAGAATAATAATGAATTTAGGGTATTTTAAATGTTTATTCAAATGATTATGGGATCTGTTTTTAAGAAATGACAAATATCACTATTTAAAAATTTAAAAAATTAGATGCTCAGGAAAGCTGTGCATGAGAAACTTTTCCTGGCTGCTTCATGACCTCAGTTTAAACTGCTCTAGCTTTTTGTATTTAAGTGTAAGGCCAGATGTCTCCGAGCATCTGCGAGAGTAGTGAAAGGAGCTGTTTCATGCATCACCGTCTAGGTTACAGGCGCGTGCCACCATCTGTGAAAGGGAAAATCTTGCTCAGTGTTCATAAAGCAATTTGAAAGCAGATAATTCATGGAGTTGTAACACTAGAAATGCTACGACAATCTGCCGCCTACCAGAGCAGGACTGAAGGCAAATGCTAACTTCCACCATAAAAGATGTCATGTCTTTCACTGCAATTTATTATTTTCATCAGTAAAAGAGTTTGCTAGGTTTTTTTATTTTTCAGAAAATTTTTTACAGCTTGACTAATTTCCTATCTTATTATTAAAGATTTGAAATCCTAATATAACTTGACAAAAGAATATGGAGCAACTTTCATTGGAGCAGCTCTCAAAAGAATGTGGAGGAACTCTCATTCATTGTTGGTGGGAATGCAAAATGGTATAGCCACTTTAGAAGACAGTTTGGAGGTTTCTTACAGAACTATACCTAATGATAAGATCCAGCAATCACACTCTTTGGTATTTACTCGTGTGAATTGGTATTTACCCAAAGTGTATGTTCTCACACAAACCTGCATATGAATGTTTATAGCAGATTTATTCTTAATTGCCATGACTTGGAAACAACCAACCTGTCAATCAATATGTGAATGGATAAACAAACTGTGGTAATCCATGCAATGGAATATTATTCAGCAATAAAAGTAAATGAACCATCAAGCCACAAAAAGACATAGAGAAAACTTACATGAATATTGCTATGTAAAAGAAATTAATCTGAAAAGGCTATGTATTAGCCTGATTGCAACTATTTGTCATTCTGAGAAAGGAAAACTATGGAGACACTAAAAAGATCGTTAATTGCCAGAGGTTGATAGGTAAGGAGCAAAGAATGTATGTATATGTATGGTATGTATCGGTATGCATATGTATGGGTATGATACTGTGATAGTGGCTACATGTCACTATACATTTGTCAAAATCCATAGAATATATGACACAAAGGGTAAAAGCTAATGTAAACTATGGAATTTAGGTAATAACATTGTAATATCAATATTTGCTCATCAATAGTAACAAATGTACTATACTAATGCAAGATATTAATAATAGGAGAAACTGTGTACAAGAGTTTTTGGGGGAAAGGGGTACATGGGAACTCACTGTAGTTCCTACTCATTTTTTTCTGTAAACCTAGAGCTGCCCTAAAAATAGTCTATTTTTTTAAGTGTATTACATCTAGAAGTAGATTCTCATATACAGTGGATAAAGGTTGATTTTGTTAATAACTAATGCTGGGTGAATTGGAAGCCTGTATGGAAAATCAATTTCTCTTGATGCTTAATTGCTAGGATAAACATTATCAATCCAGATGGTGGATTGTAGGTCTAAATGTAGACACGTAACTAATAAAGTTTTTAAAAGAATACATAGGAGGATATTTTTTGTCCTTATACAGGACACTGAAAGGATTTAAATTAAAAAAATTGGAACCAGGTAAATTGGACATCATTGCATTTAAGGAATTCTATACCCCAAAATATGGGAAATATATCCACAAAAAAAGGTATGCAACAATATATTATCCATAATATATAAAGAATACTATAATCAATTTTTAAAAGATCACTAGTCCCATAAAAATAGTCAAAAGACTTGAACAGAAAGTTCACAGGGGAAAATATGTTATCTACTGTAATGATTAAAATTAAAAAAATGAAAATATCAAACACTGGCAAAAACATGTAGCAACCAGAACATTCACATAATGTTGATGGAATGAAAATTTGTTACAATCACTTTGAAAAAGTCTTTGCCAGTAGCTGCTAAAGAGGAACATATGAATATCCTGTGATCCAGAAATTCCATTTCTAGGTATATACCCAGAAGAAATGCTTAAATATGCTCACTTATGGCATTTATTGAGTTGTTATTAGCAACTCTATTCATCATAGCCCCAAACTGGAAACTACACCAATACTTAGCATAAAGGATAAAATTATGTTCAAATTTTAGTACATTTATAGAATTGACTCCTATACAACATTTACTCTCATTAGGGTGATATCACCCCTAATGGTTTTTGCGAAGCCAAAAAATATTTTACTGTCATCTAGAAAGGATAGATGATGGATAGATGATAGATAGATCAATAGATAGACAGTGTATGTATATATCTGTATCTATTTATCTACAAATATATATACAATAAACAGATATACAGTATATTTGTAGTATTAAAATTTTATGGGGGAGGGCAAATAGGAAAAATATTGCCTAGAAAGGTTTATTGGAGAGCAGTAATGAAAAAAATATTAAGAAACACTGCTACATATAACAATGGCACAAATCCTCTGCAATGACACATGGTAGTAATGATGACGATGATGAATCTCAGGAACATAACACTGAGTGAGGTAAATCAGATATGTACTATGTGCATAATACAACTTTTATAAAACAAAAAGTCTAAAATAATATATGTTGTTAGAAGTCAATATTGGTTATTAATCGAGAAAAAATTTAGATGATAGTTACACAAGTGTATTCAGTTTATGCAAGTTCACGGAGCTATTGGATATGTGCACTTTTAGTGTATATTGCACTACAATAAAAAGTTTTAAAAATAAAAAAAAGGGAGGTTATTACATACATAAAGAAGATCTTACGATCATATATCTGAAAAGGAAGACTTCTTGGCAAAAAAGCATTAAAAGTTTAAGAAAAAAGAGAGTAATTTGTATTGTTAAAGGCTGCAATTCATAATAAATGTGTAACAGTTATGGACCCAATAATACAGCAATAGTTTTGGTTAAAAAAACCTATAAAAGATGCATGAAGTAATAGATACAATTCCACTTATAATTGGATGGGTGTAACTCATTTCTTTCAATCAAAGAAAAATCAAGTGGACTTAAATTTGTAGGTATATAGAATATCTAAAAATAAAAACAATAAAATTTCTCTCTATATACACACACACTCACACACACATGTTTAAATACCTCTATTAATAGAGAATAGACTTTTTCAAGTAAGTTAAGAATAATTTTGACAATTGACCATGTCATAGACTATATTAAAAAACAATAAAAATGGAAATCCTATAGAAATCAATGCAATAGAATTAGAAATTAAACACAACTGAAAAAATTTAGAAGCACCTATCCACATGATAGAAACATACTATTTTAGAACAGTATAGAATACCATTCTATAGTATTAGAAAATAACAAAAAACATACTATTATACTCCCTTTTAGTCAAAAGGAGATATAAATATATAATTGCAAAACATATTGAATATAGCAGTAAAGATTTCCAGACATATTAGAATCTGTGTAATTCATCTGGAATAATCTCTGGAGGAAAATTAATAGAATTAACTATTTATATAAAGGAAAGACCATAAGTGAATTAAAATTTCAATCCAAAAATCTACAAACAGGAAAACAAGGTATATCAAAATATATCAGAAGAAACTAAAAAATAAAAAAGCACAAAAAGTGGGAGCAATAATGGAACACTATATTGTAAAAAGGCATCAAGACACATACAGTGATGTTTAAACTAAATTAGAAAAAAATTGGAAATAGAAATGAAGTAATTTGTATATTTCCTTTAGAGTCATTCCCTACTGCTTGCCTAATCCTTGTCAACCACTTATATGTTCTCTGTATCTGTAATTTTGTCATTTTCGAAATGTTATATAAATGAAATCATGTAACTTTTTGAGGTTGGCATTTTGTTCACTCAGTATGTTGCCCTTGAGATCCACCTAAGCTGTTGAATGTATCATTAGTTTGTCCATTTATTTTTCTGGGTATTATTCAGTTGAATGGGTGTTGGATAAATACAGTTTGTTTTAAGGACATTTGTACTGTTTCCAGTTTGGGGATACTACAATAAAGTTTGTAATGAACATATGTGTACATATTTTTGTGTGGAAATGTTTTAATTTCTTTAAGATCAATTATACTTCTGTTCTGTTTCTTTTCCCCATTCTTTTTGTCTTTTGTTTTTCAGTTGGAACCAATTCTACAGACCTATCTTCAAGTTCAATGATTCTTTCCTCTGCTATGTTTAGTCTGCTGATAATCCCATTGAGGACATTTTTCGGGACATATATCTTATACATTATATAATAAATATATATTATACATTAGAATTTGCATTTATCTCATTTTTATAGTTTCCATCTCTGTGCTGATATTCCATATATGTTCATGTGAATTCTATACCTTTTCCACTGGATCCTTTATAATTTTAAAGTTACTTAAAAGCGTTTTTCTTAATAATTCCAACATCTGGATCTTCTTTGTACCTTGTTCTGTTGATGGCCTTATCTGTTGAATGTGGGTGACTTATTCCTGGTGTGTGTGTGTGTGAATTTTTTATTTGGTGCCAGGCATTCTATTTGCGTGAACAATAGAGACTAAAGTAAGTAATCTTTAAGCCCAGTAATGGGCATGCTGCTTCTTTTAGTTTGTTGAAAGTCATATCAAAAGGACTCAGATGTGATACTGAAGAGGCTATCAGTGGCCAAATATGAAACAATTTGAGGTTTGAAACGAACAATAAATAAGACATTTAAATTCATCAAACATGTTTAAATTTGTGATTTAATAATAATAATACCTAATTGGTCTAATCCAGAAATGATAGGGAAGCAAATCATTATCTTTAAAATGAAAATAAAGAGAATGAATAAAAGGTTCATCCTACCCTTTGAAATGAGCTATAACACTATGAAATCAAGAAGTAACTGAAACAAGTTTTTATCTGTTTGACTATTGTCATTTTGCTACCCATTATGCAGCAAGTGATCTGGGTGTTGAAGATCAACAGCTGATATAACCACAGAAAGAAAAAAGTTATGTGTCTTCTAATAAAAAATTATACCACTACATATAGTCTTGCTGAAAAGTTTGAATAGGTTTCTGATGAAAACTCTGGATCTAGCTGCCAATTTGCAAGAAATACAGGTGACGAGGAACTGTACGTGATATGCACTCCGCAAAATTCAGACTGTGGGAAAATCTAAATGTCAGACGCCACCGGCCTCTCAACAGATAAATAATAAGAAAATGGAAAGGATTGCACGGAAATGTAAATTAAAAGAGATTGAAAATCACATTAAAACAAAATGGGCAGGACTAAACTGTGGATTGGGGTGCACACTCAGATGATTAAACCATAAAGATACGAAAGGAAATGGTCACCATAAGAGTGAGGAAAGAGGTACTCTTTAGGGGAAGGACAGTTTCGAGATTGAATCTGAGCCTAGGTGGGGCTTCTAGAGTTTCTGGCTTAAGTTTTTTTTTTTTTCACTTTTGTGATATTCACCTTATTAAAACTTCTAATAATTCGTTAAGCTTTACATTTGTTTTTTATAGTTTTTTGTGTCTGTGTTCTACTTTACATTTAAAAAGGCTTAAAAAAGAAGGGCTAGGTCATATCAAATATTTAGCTTTGATAATTCAAAAGGGCACTATGAAACTGTGCCAAAATAGTAATATGGAATAAAAGCACATTTTTCTTCATGTGAGAAGAATCACAGAACATTAATATACTCCTTTTTGCTGATAGTTTCCAAAGAGTCATTTATTTGATGACTGGGTAGAGCCTATTACCTAATTAGTTTGAAGAGTACATATTTTATTTTATTCATAGATGACTGTCATTTTAAATGTTTATACTTCACCTGAATTGAATTATGGTTTATCTTGCTTTAAAATGAACAAATAGGCCAATTCAACAAACTACATGTTTTACACTTGCTTTGAGGTAAATTGACCTTCACTTGATTAGCTTCTGTTCACAAGGTGACCGATATACCAATGCTAATTTGCGTGGAGGCCTTTGAAAGACAATGGAAGTTCAATATAAGCTACTGCGTGTTTTCTTGTTCTCTGACATAAATTCACTTAGTGTAGTGGTAAGTGACTTCTTCATGCACCTTCCTTTATTTTCTTGCCCGAAATCACACAATGCATGCAATTGCTCAGTTGGAATGTGCTATGCTAAACATAGACAAGCAACAACAATGACAACAACAACAAAAACTACAGCTATGTTAAAATCTGTATATCTTTATATAGTCAAAATACGTATATTTTATTAAGTCACCAGTATATTGCCAGTCCAGAAGAATACTTTCAGTATTACATCTTTCAGTTTCATTATGAATAAGCAATAATAGATTAGAAATGTCTGAAAGGAATCAAGCTTTCCATGAAAGTGACCTGAAATGCGCAGCACTCTTTTCTCTTGCTGTATATGCAAGAATGTGTGTAGAGTGTGAGTTAGGTTGTAATACATTTATGGCATTGAACATAAAGGTCAATCTCTTGGAAAGAAAAAAGTGTCAACAGTTAGACACTGCATTGCAACACATTGACTGGCAGCCAAAGAATTTTATAAGAGAGAGAAAATGATTCTCAGGTGTAATTCACTTAAGGACTAGTTATTGTCTCTATAACAAAAAACCCAAAGATCAATATATACACGTTTTGACAAATATTGTCTGATCTCACATATGCAAAATCTGAAAAAACTCGGAACTCAGAAACAGAGTAGACTGGTGGTTGACAGGGGTGGGATGGGGGTTGGGGGAAGGGATGGGAGAAGGTGGTTAAAGGGTACAAACTTCCACTTATAAGATGAATAAGTTCTTAGGATCTAATGTACAGCATGGTGACTATAGTTAACAATACTGTATTGTATACTTGAAAGTTGCTAAGAAAGTAGATCTTAAAAGTTCTCACCACACACACACAAAAGGTGGCTATATGAGGTGATGGATGTGTTACTAACCTTGTGGCGGTAATCATTTTTCAGTCTATACATATATCAAATTACCACATTGTACACCGTAAACTTACACAACAGTATACGTCAATTACATGTCAACAAAGCTGAACAAATAGATACACACATTTTACGTTTTTACTGTTTGGCACGTGTGTGTGTCCATTTATTTTTGTAAATATTATATTTTTGTCATTATTGTCTAATTGACAAGTCTAATTGTCTACATTGACAAGCTTCCTGGAAAATCTCACTGCCTGTGATGCTTTTACACTACTTATTTACCATAATTTTAATTCCAAGCATAAAGAATGCTCTCTAGTTTTTCTCCCCCAATTAGGTGTCAGACTCTCAGTTTTCCTCTAGATGGCAGAGTAGCCTTCCAAATGTAAAAGATGCCCTTTGTGGCAAACATTTTAAACTTTTATGCTGTATTGCCAGCACAGTTGAAAATATATTTTCCCCTTCCTATAGATAAAACAAAATAGAGTGCACTAATGTGGTATTTTTTAATTGGTTAATACAATACATTAAGGAGCCAGTAAATACAATATTAAAAATGTATTAAAGCTGTTACATGCCTGACAGTGATTGTAGTGATGTTTCTGCCATGTTTGCTTGTACTGAAAGACCTAGAAATAGTCCAAGTGCCTTTAATAGTCTATATCTTACCGTAGTATTCTACATCTTACTTACTGGAGTATGTTGCTTGGCATTCAGCTTTACAGGTTCTATTACTTGTATGAGAGTCCCTGATGGAAGGACTCTAAAGCTCTAAGAAACCCCTAGTGGTAGTTTACGGAAACTTTCTCCAGGAGAATTTCCCATTAAACTTTGAAGACAAATGATGTCTCAGAGCAGTTCTCAGTGAGTCCAGGGTGGGGTTTCTGGAAACACCATGGATGAGTTCTTCCAAATGTCCAGCATCCCCTGTCTCTGAATTTCTCTAGCACTAAAGTGAAGCAGCCTGCTACCTGTGTAACACCTCTGCAAATGCACAGGGCGGACGCAATTTAGAGACTTAGAAACTGAGGGAGGTTTTCACTGCTTCCCCACTTCTAGACTTATCCGTACAAAGTCTTAGGGATATTTTTGCAGCATTTGCAGCTTACCAACAGCCATCTTTTGCATTTTGCTACATGTATCATATGTGAATTTGATATATATGTGGAGCACTTGTATCTTTCCTGCTTTTTTATATAAAGTCAAAAATAAAGATGCAGAAAATATGATAGATAAACTAGATAATATATTTAGCGAATAAGACAGTAATACAAAACTTAATAACAAGAAATAATGGCAGAACTTTCCACCCATGATAAATGCTTTAGGTCTGTGAAAAAAACTAACAGCAGCAAAGCTCACTAACAAGGGAAACTATCTTTCCTCTTCACCTCATGAGCCAAATACGTATTTTCAGTTGTTTTGTACCTGCAAAATGTAAGTAACGTAAGGACAAGAATAATGATTGGGAGAGGGATAAGCAAGAATTTCCCTAAAACCTGAATCAAGTTATTTGGTAGGAAGCAGCATTCCAGAGACGATTACCCACAGCGGCATAATTTTGGTCTGAATGTTGCCCTCCCACATGTCCTCACACACAGAGAAAAAATTCTCCAACTCTTAAGCTAATTCAATGAAAACATAACTTCATATGAATGCCAACTGTTCTTCCCTTCTTGTAGCAATAGGAAGGGGCATTGCAAGGCCACTTCATTCTTCTCTTCACTCCAATATTTTTATTGCTTCCAATCGACTGAATAGGTCTTATTAATGCAAAATGAAGACATTATTTCATAAACATACCATACAATGTGTTCATGTAGCTAGTCAAATTTTAATAAAAATGAGAGTATATTGAAGATATTATTTAATCAAATAAGAATGTTTTATTTCAGGAGTCGTCCCGGTGGCGCAGCGGTTTAGTTCGCGCTTGGCAGCCCGGGGTTCGCTGGTTCGGATCCCGGGCGCCCGCCGACTCACTGCCTGTCAGCCATGCCGTGGCGGCGTCCCATATAAAGTGGAGGAAGATGGGCACGGATGTTAGCCCAGGGCCAGTCTTCCTCAGCAAAAAAAAAGAGGAGGATTAGCAACGGATGTTAGCTCAGGGCTGGTCTTCCTCACCAAAAAAAAAAAAAAAGAATGTTTTATTTCAAATATTCAGATACTTAGTGTTTGATTCTGCTTATATTAAGAAAAAATCTTTATTCTTATCTTCATCTTATATAGGTAAGTATGGAAGTGATATATTTACTTTATTTCCAATTATATATTTCTTTTCAAAATATTTATCCAAATCACATAAAATATTATACAACTTATATTTCAGGCTATGCTTTTCAAAAGTAATAAATATGCATTAACTATTTATCAAGGACTTTCATACATGCCATCACTTTAGTGTCCATAAGAATCCTGAAATGAATATATAGTTATTTTAGTTTACTGAACATAAAAACTGAAATTCAGAGAAATTAAATAACTCACTCAAGACAAGAGGTAAATAAAATAACTGGAATTTGCCCCCTGTAACTGCAGCCTGAAAATTTAGCTTTCTATTATTCATTACAGCCACAATCTAATATCGTGACATTCAGCATATGTCCTTCAGGCTCCAATATTTTTGCTCATGATATAACTTCTAAACTATCTAGATCTGATGAAATCAGTAGACCTCCCAAATTAAGCAGCCTCAAGAAATTTTATTGTTTATTGAAGAAACTTGCTGTTTCTTAGGACTGATGCTTCTCTATTTAGTTGTCTTGTTACTTGGTTATTGATTGTGAAAAAAGAATGTCTTCTATTTCTTCGAGATAGAACCTAAAACTACTTTGCAGATTGTGGACTTCAAGTCTCTAGAGGAAATGTCAGGAAAATTGAAATCTTGTGGTTCTTGAATACCTTGACCTTTCCATTAGCTTTTCTAACTGGCTAAATTGTTCCTAATCTGTACTCTAACCTTACTTATGATGACATATATGACTTCCCTCTGAAATCTTCACGTTACTTAACTTTATCGTATTAGGAATGCAGGTAAACTCTGATGCACTACATTCATTTCCTTGCCATGCATCTTCTTCAAATAGGCTTTTTAAAAAAGCAGGATTCCTCCTGACCTGTAGCTTTTATAAAGTCTACGTCACCAATGATTCTTAGCAGGCTTTCAATCACTGATTTGTTCCAAAGGTTATTCTAATGTGAATTCATTTAAACAGTGGAAAGTTTTACTCTTTTTAAATTGTTTAAGCTTCATATAAAGTGCTATTCTTTCTTTTTTTTTTAATTTATTAATTAACTTTTTTTGTTGATGTCTTCATAGTTTATAATACTGTGGGGTTTTAGTTGTACATTATTGTTTGTCCATCACCATGTGGATGTATCCATTCACCCCTTGTGACCACCCCCACCCTCCTTCCCCTTGGTAACCACCAATCAGTTCTCTCTGTACGTGTGTTCATTTATATTCCATATATGAATGAATTCATGCAGTGTCTGTCCTTCTCTCTCTGGCTTATTTCACTTAACATAATACCCTCTGGGTCCATCCAGGTTGTTGCAAATGGGACAATTCTGTCTTTTGTTATTGCTGAGTAGTATTCCATTATATGTATATACCACATCTTCTTTAACCAATCATCAGTCGAGGGACACTTGGGTTGCTTCCACTTCTTGGCTATAGTGAATAATGCTGCAATGAACATAGGGATGCATAAGCCTCTTGTGATGGTTGATTTCATGTTGATTGGGTAGATGCCCAAGAGTGGGATTGCTGAATCATACGGTATTTCTATTTTTAATTTTTTGAGGACTCTCCATACAAATGCTATTCTTTCTTAAACTTCAGTTTCCAAACTGGTGAAATAAAGGAGCTGAATTGTTTGATGTATAAGAATTCTTCCAGCTTCAAAATTCTATGTACTTAATGATTCAATAATTTTTACTTCATCGTTAAGCTAGACAAATACTTAGTAAAATTCCTTTTGAGTATCTATCTATCCAATTTCACTGAAAATGTAAATGTTGTTTAATTCATATACACACATACACACTGATATTTACAAATACATTGCATTTTATTATTTTCTTAATACAAGGGAATGGCTTTAATGTTCTTAGTGTATTTATAAAGTATTAATTATTTACACTTAGAGGCAATATAATACTCTTCTTGTTTTTGTTAACTGATTTTGGAGCTTCAAAATAAAATGTAGGCATATTCTTACCTTTGAAAATGCTTTTTACAATAACCCTTATAAGAAGATAAAACTTTCAAAAGCATGTGTTGTTATTACTTTGTTCTCTTTTCTCATGAAGTGCTGAAATTGATTTTCATTTTCTCTCTCACGTGAAAAGCAACATTTGGGGATCAGCTCCTTTACCACGAGAAAAATCTCCCTTTTCAAAGCCCTGTTTAGTGATCATGCTATATTTCCAAAAAGTGAATCTCTAAGTTGTCAGAAAACTTTCCCTGTGGCCTGGCTGTCTTTCCATCTGGGTGACAAAATCCGTCTGAGCATCCACAGTCATGTTCAGAAGTACAACCAACAGTGGGTCATCATCCAGGAATTGGAAGAAAAGAGTGAAGAACAGTAGGGATTATTGTCACCTTGCAAATAGCATGAACAGTACCAAAATAAGGGATTATACATGTAAATTTCACTGCTGTATTTACAGATAAGAGAGAAAAAAGAGAAATGTAAGAGAAGAGAAAAAAATAAAAATTAAACACAAATATTCATTACTTAGGTGGTCTTACATAGCCTTGTTTTATGATGGCAAAATGAATAAATTTTCAAAAGTTGGGGCTCGGTTAAATAGTGCCTTTGTATAATAAAATATTATGTAAGCATTAAAATATATTATACATATTATATATGTATATATGTCTGTAAATACACAACATACACACATGCGCAAGTACTCACATAGATTCACACACACATTGAAAAGGAGAGAGACAAAGAGAAAGCAAATAAAGAAAATCCCAATGAATGTTATATCTTGGATAAAGAATTATGGGTGATTTTAATATTATTTATGCTTCATGAGTTTTAAATTTTATTCAATAAAAATAAAATTACTGTTAGAAAAGTGTATTTTAAATTTTACAGCAAAATAAAATGTAGTACTACTTTATAAATATATAACTTAGATTTATGAAAGAATACATTTAAGATAGAAAATTTGTTTGTAAAAAGAGACCATTTATATGTTATTCTTTGAAGGTTTTCAAAGGTTATTTCATATGCTGGATTTTTTAAAAATAAGATTTATATGCACATATACACAGATACACTCACACAGTGCATTTACCATAAACTGTAAATAATTTTAATATTTGCTATTGTGCAAAATGGTTTGTTAAAATTTGTGGGAAAATAGTAAGGTATATTCGAAGGAAAAAAGGGAAAATATTGTAATCGTTTGGGCTCAATGAAAAACAGAAGTAGATCAAGAAAGCATGTAATTCCCCAAAGAAATCTTAAGAAAAGATAGCCAAACCCTGGGAAATGCCCAGCATGAATTTGTGCAATTTTTATAGTTCTGAGTAATAAATATGGAACACATTATATATATATATATATATATATATATATATATATATATATATATATAACTGCTAATCTTTTAAAAATCTGAGCTTAAAATCCTCCTCTTTGTCTTTTCTGTCAACTTGTATGGATTATTTTCTGGCAGAGACTAGGAAATGCTGTTCTTTACTGGAAGCCTTTATTTATAATGCACCTCATGTCTAATTCAATTCAACTAGCTCATTTTTATTGAGTGTAGTCTGTCTAACATTGTGGTAAGATATACCCATAGCAAAGAAACACCTGAAGTATATGCTTTGGCGCCAGAATACATAATAGAGAGATATCGTTCTATGGCAATCAGAGGAGGTCAGGACTATTGTGATCTGGAATGGTTGTGAGAAAATTAATAAACAGAAACCTCATTAAATTGGAGTCAAGAGACTAAAAGAGGGAGCTCTCATGCCCTACATGGATAGCAGAGCCCAACAGCAAGAAGACAGACTTCCTCTTTTTGCTCAGCAACAGCTCAGCCAATGAGAGACTGTCACAACTCAGCTAATGAAAAGCCATTACACTTTGAACTCTCAATTCCTCCAGTGGACTCCTAGTTTACAATACCTTCCCAACTTCCTCTTCTCCTCTATAAAAGAATTTCTCCTGCCCTTTCTGCTGAGGACTTGCACATGGCTCGCCATGGTTGCAGACCCCAAGTCGCAATTCTTTGCTGATCCCGGATAAATTCATCTTTGCTGGAGAAAAAATTGGCTGTCTATTTGTTTAAGGTCAACAGTTGGGAAAGAGTTTGGATGCCCAGAACTATGATCCTCTTATTTACTCTCATGTGTCCGGTTCCAGAGACAGTGCTTACAGTCAAATAGCTGCTCAGTACATAATGACATAAATAAAGGGGGAGACTTGACCAAGGCCTTTCATAAAGAAAACTTTACCTCTGAAAATGTTTACATATTTTGAAATACATACCAATCATTATAAATAGTCATTAGATACAATTCAGAGTTTCTTTTCAGTAGTTTTCATTTCTAAAAAAAAATGTTAGTTTAAAATCCATCACTCAAAAAAGAAAAAACTTACATGCATTTATTATTCTTTGTTAGAGTTTTGTTTTGTTATGTTTTGTTTTTGAATAGGGTAAAATAATTAGCATTAAAGAAAGATTGAAAGAGTTTTTTCTTGCAGTTTTTAGTTGCTTAGTTTGTGAGCAGCCCACTTTATAGAAATCCATCTTAAATATGAGACCAATGTAATAAAAATTGTATTCACCAAAATTTAAACTCCAAGAGATCTTGAATCTTGCCTGACACATAGAAAATACTTAACAAACTTTTGAAATAAATCAGTGAGATATGTTTTTAGCCCATACCATGTGATGGATGTTCTGCTAAGGGTTTTACAGACAGCACCTCATTTATTTCTCATAATTGTACTGGATATAAGTATCTCCATTTTAAGGATGAGGAAATAGAGACTAAGACAGAGATTTTCCCAAATTTTACAAAGGTGAAAGTGGCAGGTTGCCTAACTTCAAAGCACATGCTCTTAGAAATGGCACAGTAACTTCCCTAATCACAGCAAAGTTAAGAAAACATAACAGACACAATTAATGAGTAATATAACACATTCTTTTCTGAGGTCTTCTCGCAAAATTTAAAACATCCTAGCTCTTCCCCAGATATAAATCTCCCATGAAATATTCAATCCCCCAAATCCCTTTAAGTCAGAAATGGATTTAACTCTTGAGAGAATGAGAAAAGTTTTAGTCTGTTTCCCACAACTCCTATCATTGTATATGCATATAATGAATACTTAAAGAATATTTCCTAAACAAATATTTATTCCCTTACTTTCTAAGTACTCCAGTCTTGGGGTTAGCATTTGACACTTGAATCAAAAACTAAAATTCTTGGGGCTGGCCCTGTTGCATAGTAGTTAAGTCCAGCACACTCCATTTCTGCAGCCTGGGTTTGCAGTTTCAGATCGCAGGTGCAGACCTACTCCACTTGTCAAGTCATGCTGTGGCAGCCACTCACATACAAAATAGAGGAAGGCTGGCACAGATGTTAGCTCAGGGCTAATCTTTCTCAGGCAAAAAAAAAAAAAAAAAGAGCAAGACTGGCAATGGATTTTTAGCTCAGAGTGAATCTTCCTCAGCAAAATAACCCAAAAAAAGAAAAAACTAAACTTCTTATGTTAGACAATGTTTCACTGGGGTATAAAAGAAGTTAAGACTTATAGACAAAAATTCAAATGCTTCTAACATTAAGATTCTGTTCCCTAAAATGTCTGGTCACAAAAACCATCCAGATGCTTGCTAAAATACAGATCTGAAGGACTTCGCCTTGACATACTCATTCAGTAAATCTGGTGTGAGTCCCAGAACTCTAAAATGTTAATAGAAACCAAGGATATTCTAAAACACTGCCCTGAGACATACTAAGTCTAAGGGGAAAAAAGTGAATGAATTCAATATACTAAGCTTGAAGGAATAAATTTGAAGCAGAGGGAGAAATACAGTAATATTAAAGATTATAGACTAAGAAAAACAGACATAAATTCTTAATGTATATTCAAGCTTGTAATTGGAACTTTAAAATCAGGAAAGTGTAAAGAAGTAAACATTTATAAATAGATTTTCTTTTTATTTCTCAGACTTATTGAGATATAAATAACAAATAAAATTGTAATATATTTAAATTGTGCAATTTGATATATGTGTACATTGTATAAGGATTCCCACAATTCAATAATTAACACATCCATCACCTCACATATTTACCTTTTTTTGTGTGAGAACACTTAAATTCTGCTTAATTATACAATATAGTATTATCAACTATAGTCACCATGTTATATGTTAGACCTTCAGACTTTATTTATCTTATATTGAAAGTTTGTACCCTTTTACCAACCTCTCTCTATACCCTCCACCCCTACACTAGCCCCTGGCAACCATTTTCTGCTCTGTTTCTATGATTTGATTTTTTTTTTTAAGATTCCACAAATAAGTGATACCATGCGGTATTTGTCTTTCTCTGGCTTGTTTCACATAGCATACATAATGCCCTCCAAATTCATCCATGTTTTCACAAATAGCAGGATTTCCTTCCTTTTTAAGGCTGAATAATATTCCCTTGTATATATACATATATACCATATTATATATATGCATGTGTATGATTATATATACATATGAAAATGTGATATATATACATTATATTTTATTTATCCATTTAACTTTCAATGGACACTTACATTGTTTCCATACCTTGGCTATTGTGAATAATGCTGCAATGAACACAGGAGTGCAAATATCTCTTTGAGATAATGATTTGGCTTCCATGAGATACATATCCAGACGTGGGATTGCTGGGTCATATAGTAGTTCTATTTTTAATTTATGAGGAACTTCTATAATGTTTTCTATAGTGGCTGTACCAGTTTACATTCCCAACACCAGTGTACAAGGGTTCCCTTTTCTCCACAGTCTTGCATTTGTTATCTTGTATTTTTCATAATAGACGTCCTATCAGGTGTGAGGTGATATCTCCTTGTCACTTCGATTTGCATTTCCTTGATGATTAGTGATGTTGAGCACCTTTTCACCTACCTCTTGGCCATCTGCATGTCTTCTTTGGAAGAATTACTATTCAGGTCCTTCGCCCATTTGTTAATCAGGTTATTTTTTTCTATTGTTTTATTCTCTAGTGGTATGAGTTCTTTGTATATTTTGGACATTAATCCCTTATCAGACAGGCAGTTTGCAAATATTCCGTAGGGTGCCTTTTCATTTTGTTGGTGGTTTCCTCAGTTGGGAGCCTTAAAGGTTGAGGTGCTGGATGTGCAGTTCAAGCCCTTCACTCCTCAGGAAGATGCTGGGAATTGGGGGTTGTCTGTCAATTGTACAGTGTTGTGTCAGGGATAGGGTTTATGTGAGGGTGTGTCTTATCCTTTCTTATGCTATCTGATGTGGATATTTTCTCCATCACCCCACGTGTAGGAGTCACTCAGCCAGCTTCTGGATTTCTCTCAGAGGAAATTGCTCCATGAGTAGCTGTACGTTTGGTGTGTCTGTGGGAGCAGGGAAATTCAGGAGCCTCCTGTGTTGTCTCTTAGTCTTCATCTCTGCCCTAAATACATTTTCTTAGTCTCAGTAATGAAAACCTCCAGAAAGCTTTCCAGTGATGGTTGACTTATCTAGCACCACAGTAGATTTGATCAGTGCTGAATTTTATTTTTAAGGTTGGTGTTTCAACTTCAATCATTTTTTTTCATTGTTTGTTGAGGAATTTGATTTTACTCTACTTACAAGAGCATCAGTCATCTTCTCACTGTTTCATGGATGCTGGCAGAAGACATGAGGCTCCTGGGACAGAGACAAAGCACTTTATTACCCATGGCAAAGCAAGAAGTAGGAGTCTCAGTCTGTGTGTCGGCTCCCTGTGCCCCAAGTCTCACAAGGGTGATGTATCTTGGGCCCGGATAGATGCCTACACACACAGTAGCTTGTGTTGCAGGAGAGTAAGCCTACCTTTTGTCCTGGAGGTAAGTTGATTGATATCAACACAAATCTGAGAGAAGACCCGGAGAATGAATGGCAGGGGCTTGCTTTCTTGGTATACTCAACCAGATATGTAGGAGCACAAGAGTCCCATGGAGGACTGTGTCTTCCAAAAGTGTTTACTCCACCAGGACCTATAACAATTCTATGTATACATCTATATATTTCAGCCCACACCTTGAAGCAGGTACAGTATCCCAATATAGCTACACACAAACACATGTGTGCCATTCCCACATCCCTGCTCTTTCCACTACTCTGTTATTTTATTACTGATTGGGTTAAGAAACTGAGACAGTTGTTCAAATTCACACTTGTATAGAGACCAGATTCAAATACAGGCACGTCTGATTCCCAATCCAAATTGTTTCTAGTGTCTTGTTCTGTTTTCCAATACATTATATAACATTTAATAATAAAGACATAAACCCAATGAGCAATATTCTTCTGGTTTCAAGTGCAACTAGTCAAAGTTTAGAAAAAAGGGATCTCCATTAAAGGGATAAACAGGCAATTGATGAAAAACACATGCTGACTGGAATAAAATAGCCACTGACAACTAAATAAGTGAAGAAATGGCATAATGGAGAATAAAGGCTTAGAATCTAAAAGTAAATCCAGGGAAATTTCATTGTGATCTATCCTGAGAATGGAGAAAATAGAAGAATTTGGAAAATGTAAAAATGATATACAGAATGGTGAATATTTTAACCGAGAAATCATGTTATAGGCATAAAACATTTTGACTAATTTTAGGTATCTCCTCTTGTGTGGAGTGTCATTATGGTTGCTATTACTGAGTTGCAAGAGATAGCACCTTCTCAAGAAAATGTAGGGAAAGGGGAACCATTGTGAATCATACTCATCATGTATGCCCTCAAACCACTTTTGCAGCCAGTTTACCAAGACTTTCTGACAAAATGTTGGCAGGCTACTCTGTTAAAGGAAAAAGAGAACAGTGGTTGATATTATTAATAGCTGTGGATTTCCTAATACTTTATTATACACTTTTCTCATTTGATATGTTTTCTTTTTCATACCCTTAAATATGGACATCATGCAAAGTATGACCATTCACATTTATACTACATTCAAATGACTGTTTGGGATGGATATGAAGACCAACTATAATTATCTATATATGACCTTCTCAATGTATCTATGATAATATATTTTGCCTTCTGTGATAGTTAATTTTATGTGTCAAGTTGGAGGGTGCTTTTGGATGAGATTAATATTTAAATTGGTGAACTTCGAGTAAAGCAGATTGCTCTTCATCATGCGGGTGGGCCTCATTCAATCAGTTGAAGGTCTGAATAAGACACAAAGACCAAGTTCACAGAACAAGAGGGAATTCTCCAGCAGAGTGTCTTCAGACTTCATCTGCACCATTGGCTTTCCTGGGTCTCCAGACTGCTGACCCATGCTACAGATTTTGGACTTGCTAGCCTCTGTAATCACATGAGCTAATTTCTTACAACAAATCTCTCTCATAGATATAGGCAGATATAGATATATAGGTATCAATATCAATGTAGATATAAATCTCCTATTGTTTCTATTTCTCTGGTGAACTCTAATACACCTCCCTTTTTCAAGTTTCAAATTTCCATAAGATGTTTTAATGAGCAATCATAACTACCTTGCATTGTCAGAGTTCTCACTAATGAGGTTAGACTAAAGAGGAACAAGCCTGTATCTTTCCTGTTCCAAAGGACAGTACTTTTTATGGTGAAAGATTTATTATTAAAACTCTACATTTTTTCTAATGTAGAGATTATAAATTGTAAACTCTGGTATGGCCCTGGCTAGGAAAGCTGTAGATTAAGCTGGAGTCTTCATGTTCTAGATAGCATTGTTAGTGAATAAATATTAGTAAGATAAAAGAATCTGGACAAAGAAGCAGTGAGAAAAGAAATTTGTTTTTGTATCTGCAAAATAAATATATAATTTATATATTGTATATTTGTATTTTGTATCTGCAAGATAAATATATAATTCACAGAGCTGTTGAGAGTATTAATTTAGATAAGAAATAGAAATGCACACCGAAAACTTCACATAAATATTCAAATGGAAGATATGATTTTATTTTTAATTCTGTAATATTAGAAGTATTGATTTTCTATTATCTGTCTTGCTTTATTCTAGGGGCTAGGAATATAGCAGTGAACAAAAAAAAATCTCCACACTAATTTGTGCATATTTACAATAACCCTTCTTAAAAAATACAGTTCATGTATGTCTCTAATAATTGAATTTAAAAAACATAATTTGTTATAAACAATGTAGTTACTCAAATGCCTTAAAGAATGGTATTAAACATTCCTTAACTTTACCTTATCTATAAGGTAACTTTGTCTAGGTATACCTTTTATAAGATAACTTTGTATATTATCTTTATACAAGGTAACTTTACCTTATTTTCCATACCTACTTTATACAATTATTTTTAGGATTAAAATAATTGATATATATATAAATTGTTTTACATATTTTCTGGCACAAATGAGCTGTTCAATAATAGTTACCTTTATTTGTGTGTGTGGAAGAAAGCAGAATGTAAAACCAGTTGTATGTGTGAAGGCCAAATTAACTTTTATAAATTTCCATAAATAATTAAAGATTCCAGTTTGGTTTAATTATATTCTATATTCCATTATAGGAAAACAGTATATAGCCACCATCTTTAAAATATGGATAGAATGAAACTAACATCTTTATCACCAACTTCTATTTTCTTTCAAAAGATAGGCTTAGATAGCTGTAGAATTAAATTTAAAAATTACATTTATAAGACCGTCAGTTTTGGTGTATGAGATCACCAATGTTGTGTTGGTAAATGTTCAACAACTGTTCTCTGAAGCTGATTTAAAACAGTTTGTCAACTTCTGTGGTGTAAATACTCAAACAGTGACCAATTTCAAGCAATAAATGGGACATGGATAAATGTGGAGCTGAGAAGAGATGCATAAAATTAGGTCATGAGGGGTTATATGATCTGGCTCTATTATACCACTCACTTCTCCTTCTATCTAGAAGACATCATAATTATACACATAGATGGAAATACACAAATATATATGAAAGCAAGCTAAAGCTACTCTCTGTGGTACGTATATCATTAGGCATTAGTTCTTTTTGAGAATTAAGTCAATGAATTGACTGTTTATGATTATTTTAATAAATTCTCAAGCCCTCTATATTCCACATATGAAAACTACTTTTCTCTAGTGCAAACTATAGGCATGAACTTACATACTAGAGTCTAAGGATATTAGGAAAAAATACAAATGAGAGCTAGTGTGAGTGACAAGTATATTCATCTTTGTAGAAGAGATTCAAAAAACACAGAACAAGAAAAAACATGTGCAGGAAGATATGAGCCTGGATATCTTTGGAACAAATTTCTAAAAATCATTTTCCTGATTATTTTAATATAAAACCCTTCTACAAAAAAAGTATGAATGCATACCTCTAAATTAGTAATTTTTCCTAAGAGGTATTATCAATCATATGTGTTCTTTTCAAGAAATAATTAGATTATCTCATGAAAAGTGAGTAGGAAAGTCATATTTATGCCTATAGTCAGTATTTGCCAATTCCTGTGTATTATACATGATTATATTGAACTCAAGAGATTTTAGGGCGATAGAGAAAAATTAAGATTTGGAGTTTGGAAGGAATGAAGCAAAAAATCACTAAATTGCCAGTTTTATTGGAAGTTTACTTTATAATTCCAAGTTTGTTTAAATCTGAATATCCTATGCCCTTGAACTGAATTCAGAGGCAAGAAAACTTGCAATCTACATAGCAGAATCTCTCTGGATACAATCCCAGTGGACATACTGTATTCTAATTATCCCTTTTCTGTTGAAATTTCTTTTTACTGTGCCTCAGATAACAGCTATAAATGAAAGAACAATTGCATTCTTATTAAAGAAAAGTCATAGAGGCTGACATTTGATTTAGAATCATTGAGAATTAATAAAACTCACTTTGTGATACTATTACCCCTTCACAAACCAGTAAGTTGACCAATAGCAGGTCCCCAATGTAATTTGGAAATTCAATTTTATTTACACTCCAGGGAAAACTTTAATAGGCATCTAGACATTATAAGTGTAAGCTCACAGTAGTTATAAATTTAATAGAAATAATATAAGGAAAGACAGCATTACTTACAAAAACCATATGACCCTCTCTATTCCCATTTTTTTCAATTTTTGGAGTGTCATAGAATATCTGGAAATTTTAAAAGAGCTGAGGTATAATTATGCCATCATTAATTTTAGCAGTAAAGTTAAGGTAAATGTTTTGTGAGGACAAAAACTGTTCCAAGAATGGATAGAAAGAAATTTTGGTGTCTGAAGCCGTACATAGGTCAGTTCTGAGACTTAGGAGCTTTACATATATGTATAGACAGCCTCTAACCCCTGGACATCTATCTTTACATTAAAAACTCTTCTATTTACTTTGGTCAATTAAGTTTGGCTCTATAAAACTTTATTGAGCAGTTTTTGTGCTAGGATGCTCAGTAGATAAACCAACATATTTGAAGGAGAATACTACGTGTATAAACACAGTACTAAATTTTCTTACACTTAATAATATAAAAAATATGCAGAGTGAAGAGATTATACAGAAGGTGAGATGATTACGTGTGTGTGTAATACTGTATGCGTGCGCACACATGTTAATATTCAACTGATGAGGTAACTCCAGACAAGTTTGAATGGAGAAATAATTGCACCAGACAAACTTTGGTGAGGGGGCAGAGGAGAAGATGCACATTATTCTATGAAATATCCCACAGAGTCTTTTGCCCTTTTTATGATATGTTTTGCCCTTCCTTTTTCTTCAAGGTTACCCTTTTGATGTTATTTTACATCTATTAATTGGGATTTTGGTAGCCAGATTAATTCCATCTGCATATTCTTATGGAAAGCTTTGAGGCTCTTAGGCCAAAATACAAAAATAAATCCATAAACAAAACCAGGTAAACTTCCCCCCATAAAAACAGAATAAAAAACAATATTTTTTCAGACCTATCTGTGCAGTCATTTTTCAAGAAAGAATTAAGAATTTAAGAGATCAAGATATATGCTATATAAGAGTAGCAGTTGAGATTATGTAGTGGACATTTTGTAGGCAGAGCATCCCTATTTTTCTCCATGAATTAAACATCTAATTATGTGGTGATTTTAGAATGCTTTCATTTAAAGATAAATAATCCTATAAAGAATAATAATAGCTAACATTTATCACCAGCTTGCCATGTGCCAGGCATTGTTCCAAGTTATTCACATACATTAACTTTTTGAAACCTCATGGCAACCCTTTGGATGTGTATTATAATTATTCCATTTCCCTATTCGTTGAGAAGAAAATAAAACATAGAGAGGTTAAGTGATTTGCTCCAGGCTCTATAAGTAATACATAGCAGAGTCCAGAACCCCAAATCACAAATTCACTATTCTGCTATGACATGTTTCATGATCATATCCACAAATGTCCTTGCCTCTTCTGTAGGTTAGAGAGTGAAAAATCAACTCTAGGAACATAGTTAACAGTATCATTTAAATAACATTTGTAAAATTAAAATGTTGGTTGACCTTTAAATTATAATACATACAGCATTTTTAGGCAAATAGAAATTAAAGTACAGATGTGTGTGTTTTCTTAACACTTGTATAACCAATCTTTGCCTGCCATATAGGAAATGCTCAATAATTATTTGCTGAGTAAATGAATGAGTTGGAGGTCATTTTAATCATACATTGATTCATTCATTTACTGGTCATTTTTCCCAGTGTTCACTGTTCATTGACTCCCAGTATTGGCTAGATAATATACTGTACACTAGGGATATAAACACTAATATACAGACCCAGCCTTGAGGAGTTCAAAATCAAGTGCAAGTAGAGACGAGTGTTACGAAATGTTATGAAAAATAAAATAGAATTTTAATAGGTTCTTACTGATGCTTCTCAGAGAAGTATCTGAGTCTCCTGCATAAAAATATTGGGGTTCTTGAGCCAATCCTTCATTGTTACAAAGGGTTTCAAATAAGTGAGTAAAACAGTAGCAGAAAATTGGTATACTCCCAGCCAATGGTGATATAATGTTCAGAATAAGGCTGCATGAAAGTAAATGAGCTTTATGGAGAATTATGAATAGTTGATGTATCGATTGAATCCTAAACAGCCTACCAGAAGCTGTGGAAAAGTTAAATCAACTGCCACAGGTAATAATTTAGATGCAGTATTTTGAGTTGGTATTGACATAATCTGGAAAATTGTTCAGTATTGCATTTCCTTTTGCTGAACCTTTTGCTTTGAAATTAAAGTATAACTTCCCAAAAAGGTAAATATTAAATTGCTAGAACCATAAAAAGTCAAATCGAAAAACCTGACATGTTCGGAAGAAATTTAAATCACATAGGTAACCCCAAGATATTTCAAAATGTGGCATAAAGAAAAGATAGTGTCTTTGTGTAGAAGAATATAGACTAAACATTTTAAGTTGGCTTCTGACAGGTAAATAACAAAACACTAGATGACAAACAGGGTGATTATTTTTTCCAGAAAGAGTTTTTTTTTTTTCTCTCTCTCAGATTGTCTTGTGTAAAACTTCCACCCAATATGTATTAATGATGCCTCATAAATAAGACATACCAGGAGAGAAATGAAAGCAGAGCTTCTTGTAGAACAAGTTTCCCTCATTTTCTCTCCTAACTAGTTAGCTTTTTTCCTCACCATTCATCTTCTTCTGTGATTCCAAAGAGAATAATAAAACGCTGTTCTCTAATTAAGGAAGAATTTTTAAATTTGTTTTGAAAGGTGTGAACTGCTGACACGTTCCGTTTGTGTTTAAAGACTACTGTGGCAATTACTAAGATTTTGAGTAAGCTCAGTGGTGATCAAATATACCAGAACAAAGCCAGCCAAGTTTAAAAAGTCATAGCCCTGGTTTCTTGGTAATGGCTCAATTATATTTTTAAAAAAATATATTTTCTGTAAGTCTGTCTCACTAGCTATTGTGTCAGTTTAATTCTGTAACAGCCAGGCTGTCCCCCTGGGCTGTTCACTAGGAAAAATGAGATAGATGCACTTACGCAGTATGAAGGAGGGAGTTTATATTCAAGAGGACTTTGGGGTGAATTTTCAATTTTTCAGGACACCTGAGATTGGAGAGAGATTGGCAGAGAAGGACATGTTCAACATTTCAACCTGGAATTTACTTTAATTCAAGAGAAAATTAGAGATCACATTCCCCAAATTTAGATAGGACAAAAAAGTAAAATTCAACTTTATGGATGTCATCCGGACAGACGTTAATTTGGTATTGTGGAAGGTGTACTCCTCAGTTCCAAGGGTCCTAGGAGCTGTTTGACACAAGAGACAATCTGGGCGACATGAAAGCAGATTTTAGAAGACTCTGCCAACCCCAGAAGTAACCAGCATCAGGAGAACCTCAAAGCTTTTGGAAGCTGTTACCTCCTGGGACAAAAGCAACTGTTTGTGGCTAAAAGGGACTCCAAAAAGTAACAAATAGAAATTTCCCCTGACAGATGTCCCACTGCAGACTCTCCAGGGCTGCACTGATTAGTGCAAACGTCCTCCAGTCCAGCCTGGAACTGCTCATAATTCCCATGGCTACTTCCGCCCTCTACCCCTTTGCTCATGCTGTTTTCTATATCTGAAACCACTGTAGTTCCCTGCCCCAAATGTATGTACTTTCCTCAAAGCCACATATCCTTCAAGGCCCATCACAAATACCACATCCCCCTGAAAGCCATTCTTGATTTTGCCAGTTAGAAGTGCTGTCTCCAACTTTTCTTGCACTCTCAGATGCCTCCATCTAGGTGTATCTACCATATTTAAAATTGTTTTCTCTGTGTTCCTTGTTCTTTGTCTCTTTTTATTGTCTTCCATTCTTTTCTGCCTTCTCTAGTTTTAATTGAGCATTTATATGATTTCATGTTTTCTCTTCTTTTAGCATATCAGTGGCATTTCGTTAAAAAAATGGTTTTAGTGGTTTCTAGAGTTTGCAACACTTAGTTAAAACTACTAATCTAAGTCCAGTTTCAAGTAAGGTTTATTGCTTCATGGTAGTGTAGGTGCCTCATAACAAAGTATTCTCAACTCCTTCTTCCTAGTCCTTATAACACTGCTGTCATTCATCTCATTTATTCTTAAGCTTTAATCACCAAATGAGTTATTATTTTCAACAAAATGTTATGTTGGAACAATTAAGAATATGAGAAACAAAGGATTTTTTTTTTACTTTCATTATTCCTTCTCTAATGTTCTTCTTTTCTTTATGTAGATTCGACTCTCTGTCCTATATCATTTTCCTTCTCATTGAAGGGTTTTTGTTGTGTGTGTGTGTGAGGAAGATTGGCCATAAGCTAACATCCATTGCCAATCTTCCTCTTTTTGCTGAGGAAGATTGGCCCTGAGCTAACATCTGTGTCCATCTTCCTCTATTTTGTATATGGGACGCCACCACAGCATGGCTTGATGAATGGTGGGTAGGTCTGCGCCCAGGATCTGAACCTGAGAACCTGGGCTGCTGAAGTGGAGCACGTGAACTTAAACCGCTACACCACCAGGTAGCCCCTCACTGAAGCACTTTTATCATCTCTTGCAGGGCAGGTCTAATAGTGACATATCCCTCACTGTTTCCTTGTCTCAGAAACTCTTTATACTTCCACTCTGAATGATTATTTCACTGAATACAGAATTCTAGGATGGTGGAAAAATTTTTTAATGCTTTATTTTACTCCACTCTCTTGCTTTTGTGGTTACTTTCTTATATGAAATATCAGATGTAACATTTATCCTTGTTCTTCTATGTATGAGATATCCCTAACTCTGACTTCTTTCAGTATTTTCTCTTTCTCTTTGATTTTCTGCACTTTGAATATTAATTATATGCCTAGGTGTCATTTTTTTTGGTGTTTTTTTCCTGCATGTTGTTCGCTGAGATTTTTGCATGTGTAGTTTGTTGCCTATCATTAATTTTGGAAAATTCTCAGCCATTCCTTATTACTTCAAATATTTATTCTGTTCCTTTCTCTCTTCTCCTTCTGGTATTCTCATTATGTATATGTTACATCTTTTGTTACTGCCCCAAGTTCAAAGGTCTTAGATATTATGTTCTACTATTTTTGTTCTTTTTTAAAAACTTTGCTTCTTAGTTTGGAAAGTTTCTCTTGACATATCTTCAAAATCACTGATTCTTTTCCAGCATGTCTAATCTACTAATGGACTATTACTATTATTCTTTTATATTATTTTTGATTTTTAGCATTCTTTTCAATTATTTCTTAGAGTTTCCATCTTTCTGCTTACATTATCCTTCTTTTCTTGCATGTTATCCACATTTTCCATTAGAGTTCTGAACTTATAGTCATTTTAAATTTGTGATCTGAAAATGTCAAAATCTGTTTTTATATATTGGTCTGGTTCTCATGCTTGGCTTTGCCTTTTCAGATTTCTTTTTGCCTTTTAGCACAATTTGTAATTTTTTGTTGAAAGCTGAACATGATGTATCAGTTAAAAGAAAATGAGGTCAATAGGCCATTCGTGTGGGGTTTTATGTTTGTTTATCTATTTAGGAGTAGGGTTTGTTTACTATTTGCTGTAGCCGTGATGTAAAAGGCTAAAATTCTCTCTAGTGTCCCTCTTTATATCTCTCCTATTTTCTGTTTCCTCAGTGACTCCTTCTTAAATAGAGTCTAAAGCTTGCAGTTCTTTCAGTGTAATATAGTTGTCCACTGATTCCTTTATAATCTTTTGATGTGTTCAGGGTCTATAGCAATAATCCCTGTTTTATCTCTGATATTAGTAATTTTCATTTTCTATATTTTATTCTGTGTCAGTCTTGGTAGATATTGTCAATTTTATTGATATTTTCAAAGATTCAGATTTTTGTTTCAGTGATTTTCTCTAACCTTTTTCTGTTTTTGATTTCATTGATTTCTGCTCTTATTTTTATTTCCTTCCTTCTGCTTGCTTATGGTTTATTTAGCTATTCTTTTTTTTCTAGGTTCTTGATTATTTATTTGAAATATTTCCTCTTTTCTAATGTCAACATTTAGTACTATCAATTTCCTCCTCAGTACTGCTTCACTTGTGTCCCATAAATTTTGATATGTTGTACTTTTATTTTCATTCACTTAAATGTATTTTTTTCCCTTGAGGTTTCCTCTTTGATCCATGAGAGTTTTAGAAGTATGTTTTTTGGTTTTCAAGTGTTTAGAGATTTTCCTGTAATCTTTCTCTCTTTAATTTCTGGTTTGGTATCATTGTAGTTAGAATATTCTCTGTAGGATTTCATGTTTTGAAAATTTGTTAAGGTTTGTTTTATGACCAAGAATATGGTCTACCTTGGTATATGTTACACGGGTGCTTGAAAAGAATATGTATTTTGCTGTTGTAAAGTGGACTATTCTGTGTCAACTAGATATTGTTAGTTGATAATGTTATTGATTTCTTCTACAATTTTGCTGATTTTTATTCTATCTTAAATCCCAGCTATACGACTGGCTTATGGTTTAGAAAAAGTACCTATTCTCTGTCTCACTTTCTTCACCTTTAAGATGGATTACAAATTACCTACTTTTCAGAATTCTTAAGAAAATGAAATAAATATAAAATATATGACACATTATAGACACTTTAAATAATTGTAGCCTCTACTATTTTATTCTCTGGGATCTGGTAGATAAGGTGATTGACTAGTGTGCGAATGGAGTCAGTCTCTGACTTATTTTCTTCCACCAGACATTTGTACATAGGCATTACCTTGTTCATTTCTTCAAGGAATTAGTTCAAATACTACTCTGGAACATTATTAGTTTTGTATTGGACACAAAATATAAAGATATAATACTTGAGGAAGAATAATTCATATTCAAATCTGAGCAAAAAGCACGGAAAGAAAATCATAAGAAAAATCAAAATAATTTTTATAAGTATTCTACGAAATTAAAGAGCAATTACTTTCATGCTTGGTTCAATTAAAAATTGGTGTTATTCAGAAGCTGGTATTCCAGTTTTCTTTTGAATAGTTGATAAAACTATGTAAGGCATATATGAGGGTAGGGATATTGCAAACGAAGAAAGCATGAAGTGTGTAGGAACACCCATAATTTATTTTGGCTGCAGCACATGATTAAAAATAAAGTCAATATGAGATAAGTTTGAAGAAGTAGTATAGCACGGAAAATTTGTTATTAATATACCATGCTAAGAAGTTTGGTCCTAATTGTAAAGGAAAATAGGTCATGGAAAGCTTGACAGCAGATGACTTACAGTATTTGGATTGTAATTTATTGCTTGAAAAGTCATTAAAAATGGAAATTAACACTATAAATGAGCATGTTTAAGAGGAACAGTTTCAAAAATAAAATAATTTATAGAGCTATGATTCTGACCTAATGGTATGTAAAATTAATAGCATCTTCTTAAAATGTTCTTATTTAATAACCATGATTTGAAATGACTAATTGGCTTACCACTTACACACTATAAGGTAATCTAATACCATTTTCTTAATTGCACACTTCAGCAAATTGAAAAGTTAAGCAAGTCACCTGAAATCATTACTGTTTTGCAGATATGGAAATGCAAATCAGAATGGTTATTTTCAATTTCTGTGTTTGAGTCTCCAAGTTCTTCTGCTTAACATAACACAGTATAATTTTTAAAATATATGTTATTCAAATGTGACCTTACTTTAGCTAATATTGGTATAAGTACAAGAATGGCCAAAAAATTAATTGATGACAAATCTTCATGTGCTATTGTAGAAAATCATATCTTCTTTTTTACAGAGCATAATAGTAGAAGAAAGAAGATAAGATTTAGAAAAAGAAGACTTGAGGTAGGAGATTTGAACTCTAGGTGATTCTTTACTTACTGTATCAGATTTATAGAAAGCAATTACTCTCTTTGAGCTTCATTTTCCTTACCTTTAAAGTGGAGAAATTAACACCTGCCCTCAAGGTAAGTGTAAATAGCATGAAAGAATGTGTTATAAAATATACAGCAATGTGTAAACATATGCTATTCTTATTATCATTAGTTAATTCTCTAGATTGTTTTTGCAAACATTTTTGCTATAAATGAGTTTCTTCTGTACCACATTCTTGATCCAAATTTTGTTTCAAAAAGGATATTTCTGTCTTGCCTGATGCTCAGAAGGCTGGCCTAGTTGTTGCTTTCGTTACTGCTAGTTAATAATTTTGGCATGAATCTCATATTTCATTTGACCATTCTTTTTCTAATAAATATAATCCTTTTTTTTTTTTTTTTTGGTGAGGAAAGATTGGCCATGAGGTAACATCTGTTGTCAATCCTTCTCTTTTTGCTTGAGGAAGATTGTTGCTGAGCTAACATCTGTGCCCATCTTCCTCTACTTTATATTTGGGATGCCACCATAGCATGGCTGGATTAGCGGTGCGTAGGTCCGTGCCCAGGATCTGAACCTGCAACCCCGGGCCACCAAAGCGGAGCACGCAAACTTAACCACTACACCACCGGGTCGGTCCCAATATAATCCATTTTTATTTCATTCTTCCGACTATTTTTCAAACTTAAATGAAGATCTTTTCAAAACTGACCAACTTGCTCTGACCAATAAATTGATAATCCTCTCCTACTATTTAAAATTATTCCTATTAGAAAATGATGAACACGTTCCAGATGTGAACAGTTTTTCCAAGTTCAAGCCAGGAAGCATTCTCTACAGGACATTTAAAAATCCAAACTAATAACCTCTTTCATCATTTATTGAGAACTACATAAAAAGAACACAAGTGAAATCTCAGTTCTGAAATGAATTTCCCAATTCACCATTCCTATATGCTATGATCCTTTTTAATTTTTTTAGTTCTCTATTCTTTTGTTGTGGCTATTTTGGTTTTCTGTTGTTTCTTTATCCTTGATTCTTGCCTGCATTTTTTCCAGCAATGAAACTAGCTCAAGTCAACAGTGAGTGGATTTCCCTTTTTCCTATTCTTTCTTCTCTTCACGTCTGCAGCAGACAGCTTTGGATCACTGTGGTACTGGAACATTTTTATCCCAGAAATGTACCTTACACAAAGCACTGCTAATGGGCCACATGAATAATGAGTACATAAATACAAATCTCTGGTGTCACAGACTTCTCTTTGGTCCATGCATCAACGTGTTATGATGATGCTTTCTTGTTTGTCACACTACTGAGATACAGTTTTTCTTAATTTGTTCTTTATAGAATTTAATCTACCCTAAATTTAGAGTTTTTTCTCCAATATACTGGAACATCTCTAATATAAGTGCTTGAGTTTGAAATAATGTAAAATGTGTCTGCACCAACGTCCAATTTTATTATGTGCAAGCAGTAAATCTGTTTTACCTGTGAATTACTGCTTCAACGTGATATGAGTTGAATATTTTATGCTCGAGGTATCATGAAGCTCTATGTTTTTGTCTAATATGATAATTCTAAATAGGCATTCCAGAAAATCTAAATTGTATAATAAATTTGGTACTTTTATTGTATTTATTTATTCATTCATCATGATTATTCTTTATTACTCTTTCACTGATTGCTGTGCTTTGAAAATCTCTGTAGGATCTTTGAGTGATCTGAGTTATGGTTTAAATAATAATCATACCTTACATTTATATTGCTTTATGGTCCATAAAACATTTTCAGATTCATCATCTCATTTTATTTGATCCTCAGAACAACACTGCCAGAAAAGAGGGCCAATGTATCCATGTTATATAGAAGAAAACTAAAACTCACAGATAATAATTTCACCAAGCTCACTCAGTTAAACATTATATGTGTCTACTTCACAGTATGGGATAGTTGAGAGGAAGCTTCATTTTGCTCTCGTTGCCAATACAAGAGGCATCAGAACATCGGGACTTTCAGCATATTTTAGTTCCCCATATTTTTCAGTTTATCTAAAATCTTCTTATTCTTCAAGACCTAAAGCAAATTATTCCCCTCCTATGAAATCTCTCTTACCACTTCAGTTTGAATAAATTATCGCTCCATTGGCTTATTTCCAATCAATGTTTAAAGTTACTATAGTAATCACTTTAACTTATATTGCTTACCCTCTAACCTACTTTATTTTTCAATTTCATTCGTGGCAATTTTTCTTTATATACACTTTTATGTATAAACTTCGTACATGTTCTGTCCTTCTTTTACCCAGCCTATATGTTTGTTTTCACTTGTCTCTCTAATTCTATTGTACTTTTAAAATGATATGTCGACAATCATTTATCCACGGTTCATTCAAAATCTCAGTTAGTACGCACATCCTGTCTGAAACACAGATATGGAAGTAAGTACTCCCTCTTTGGGAATGTATATTTTGGTACGCATTAACTTAATTTTAACTTTAAAAGCTGTGTGTCTATTGACTTCCTTACTAACTGAGTTTCTTGAGATCATGAATATAGTATACACAAATATCAAGATAATTAAATGAATGTTTATTATATAGTAACTGGTACATATAAAATACATAATGGTGATAAGTAATACATGTTGAAATATAATAAATTAACTTTGGTAGTGTAACTAGCTAATTATACAAGTTGGACTATGTAAGTCTTCATGGAGAAACAAACTTTAGGCATTCTCCTACTGACCCTTTAACCCTGCTCTCTCAGTTTACTTCTCCTTGACCAATGGATAAAACAATGAGCAGGTGTTTCTGTAAATCAAGAGTCTCCTTTAGTTTGATGCAAAATTTTCCAAACCATAGTGCAGGTTAAAATTTCTCCTCTTCACTAATTCAAACATTCCTTACTCTGTGAATTGTGCAGTATGGAAGGGAAGCATAGTAGTTCCATTTCTACCTCTTCATTCTTTCCCCCTCTTATTTGCTGAAGTTTGAGGTCCTTTGTTGGGTAGAAGCAGGGGAGAAGGAAGAGATGTAAGGTGTAGGGGAGACCTTGCTAAACCAGTATAGTTATAAACTGGGCTTGTCTTCTTCTTGTGGATTCCAAAGCTGAACCTTTTCCTTTTAAAGTATGTTTATGGCTTTCTCAGACATATCTTCTAGGAGTGGTCTCTCCTCTGGGTCAATTCACCTCTCCATGCTGTCCTTGTCTATATCTGTCCAGATGGTAACATGTATCTTTGCCCTAGTTTTGGTGTAAATATAATTGCAACTAAAATATTCCTTTTGCTCTATTCAGCCAACTCAGCCAAGTTTAGCCTCAGATTCTAGTTTTCAGAGTGCTATCAACAAATATCCATCACCAATATTGGAGTCAATAGGTTCACTTAAAATTTATTTGAGGTGGCTCTGGTGGAGGTTCAGAAGCCTGGAGTTGATTATGTGATGGCCATAGTCCTAGGATCAGTGTTCTGGGAACATCCTCCTGGTTATAGGATCTTGACTCTACCTCCTTCCCTTGGTTCTGGACCAAGACTAGTTTTGCAAATTACTTAATATTCTTTTATAGAAATACTTCTTACTATAAGTTGATAGTTACTGTGTTTGATTTCCTTTTTTCCCACCAAGAAATACAACAAAAATTCATTGTATAAAATAATGTAAGAATTAATGAGTGAACAGAATAGCAGCATTATATAAATTTCCAGTTGTTTTTGATTACTTCTTTATTATTATTATTGCTGAGGAAGATTTGCCCTGAGCTAACATTTGCTGCCAATCCTCCTCTTTTACTTGAGGAAGAGTCACCCTGAGCTAACATCTGTGCCAGTCTTCCTCTATTTTGTATGCGGGTGGCTGCCACAGCATGGCTGATGAGTGGTATAGGTCCACGCCTGGGATCTGAACCCATGAACCTGGGACACCAACGTGGAGCATGCTGAACGTAACCACTAGGCCAAGAGGCCAGCACCATTTAATTACTTCTTTTACTTCTCTTACTGTTGCAAGGTTATTCGATGATACATTTGCTGAACGATTATCCTGAATTTATTATTTCTTGCTGTGAGGATGAGAGAATATAGTAAACTAATAAAGTGCAATTCGGTTACTCCAGCTTGGTTGCCCATTTTATTTCTTTCAATTACCACTACTTATGCAGAGTATTGGCCTATATCTTAATTTCTAAGCATAGCAATAAGTTAAAATAAGCAGAGTAATCTTGAATCTAAAAGTTTATAAATTAAAACCATGTATAAATTAAGACAGTAAGATAGTGTTATTTAATAAATGTAGCACAAAATACATATAGAATTTAAGAAGACTTCATACTCTGTAACTACTTGCTGTGTAGAAAATGGTCACATGCCATGGTCACAAAATTAAAATAATTGTATTGCTGGCAAGTCTTATAAAGAGGAAAAATAGTCAAGGTTTTACAACTGATCTTTCTAGTAGTTTCACAGCTTAGAAACCAATGAGTTAATTTTACTAAATTTCTGCTCCCATAATAGTCATCCTTGCCTAGACAAGTTTAAAAGTGCTGTAAGTTATATAATGTCAAGCCATTTATAGTCTAATCTTATCACAGATATATCAACAAGTACAATAAACTAAAATCTAATAGAAAAGGATTTTAAATCTCTACAGAAGAAATTCAAAATGCCAAAAAATGTGTATTTAACACAGAAGGAACTTCTAAAATTCGTCTTTGTATTATATATACTACACACTCGAGAATATTCCCAAATTTCTTTTATTTCCAATCTCCTTTTAGCTTTCCACCTGTATCAGCCTGGGTTAGATTTAAAATTTTCAGTCTGTTCACCTAAGACTTCTGAATCTTTTCATTTGTTTTCTTGCCAGTAAATATGCCCTACTAAATAAATCCATCAAGTGAGCCTTAGAGATTCTCAGTTTATCTCCTCAAACATTATCTCAATTTTGCATATGAAAGGCTCACAAATAGACATGACAAAAGATAATTCTCCTTAATCAGTGCAGGAATGAAAAAGGCTATGGAAAATCATGCAATAATACTTGTCCTGTCATAATAGGGATACTAAATGTTAATATGAGATAATGATGTTTACTTTTTGCCAATAATATAGGGTTAAAATAATCTAGCGTAATGTGTGTGTGTGTGTGTGTGTGTGTGTGTGTATGTCAGAGAGAGAGAGAGAGTTCTTTGCTTCTATAAATTGACTAAGTGACATTACATTAGGGTGTACAATACACTGTTGTTAACTATAGATTCTATGTTGTACAGGAGATCTCTAGAACTTACTCATCTTGCATGACTGAAACTTTATACCATCGAACAGCTCTCCACTTCCTGCTCCCTACAGCCCCTGATAACCTTTATTTTATTCTCTGCTTTTATGAGTTTCATTATTTTAGATACCTCATATAAGTGGAATTATGCAATATTTATCCTTTGATAACTGACTTATTTCACTTACATAATGTCTCTGGGTTCACCTATGTTGCCACATATGGCAGGTTTTCCTTTTCTAAGGCTGAATAATATTCCCTTATATGTATATACCATGTTGTCTTTATCCATTCATCCATAGATGGATATTTAGGTTACATCCATATCTTGGCTAATGTAAATAATGGTTCAATAAACACGGGAGTGCAGATATCTCCTTGAGATCCTAATTTCAATTCTTATGGATATATACCCAGAAGTAGGATTGCTGAATCATATGATAGTACCATTTTTTAATTTTTAAGGAGTCTCCATTATATTTTTCATAGTGGTTGCACCATTTTATATGCCCACCAACAGTGTAGAAGGGTTCCAATTTCTCTATATCCTTGCCAATGCTTGTTATCTTTTGCTTTTTTGATAATCACCATCCCAATGGTATTTTTCACAGAAATAGAAAAAACAACCCTAAATTCATCAGAGATAAAGAAGTAATTCAAAACTGGTGCACTAAGTGGGAGCAACCAACTTGGAAGCAAATAAGGATAGTGAACAGCATCCCCTAAGGGTTGGGGATCAAATTTTAATGCAAGAAGAAGTGCTACTCATCTTTTATATAAAATTGTTGCATCGATGAGATGCCCACTCATGAAAGGGGAATTTGATTAACATCCTCTTTTTGGCCGCAATATAGCACAGAAGCTATGATTGAGAAAAAAGTGTTATGTGAAATGTTGTTTACAACATGAGAAATTTTATAATGCCCATGTTGAATGGATCTCTAAATTATGAAGGCAACATAAAGGCTGATTCTATAGTGAAGAAAACCCTGCAGCCTTTGAAAAGTCAAACTCAAAAATTTCAAATGGTCAATTATACAACACACATTGGACTTCCGTAGGAAAATCAACCTTTACAGAAGTTAAACTCCATTCAAAAATTATAAAACATATGCTGAAATAAACTACCACAGAAAACATTTAGCAGTTTACAATAAACAAAAGAATTATCATCTTATGAATTGGCGATAACAAAACAATTTGAAAAAAACACAAACACTGACATCCATTGCCAATCCTCCTCTTTTTGCTGAGGAAGACTGGCCCTGGGCTAACATCTGTGCCCATCTTCCCCTGTTTTATATGGGACACCACCACAGCATGGCTTGATAAGCTGTGCGTCTGTCCACGCCTGGGATCTGAACCTGTGAACCCCGGTCCCCTGAAGTGGAGTGCGGGAACTTAACTGCTATGCCACTGGGCTGGCCCCAAACAAATTATATTTGAATAAATAGAAAGGTAAAAGAAGGAATAGAAACATTATTAATAACAGAAGATATGGGAAAGAACATAAATTTGAATGAAAAATAATTAAAATTTCTTGATATGAATATATGTAGTCAATTAAATACTCACTGGACAGATTAAAGAAAAGTTTATGAAGAACTGAAGAATTTATCAACTTAGATTTTTTTATAGCACTGAAGAAAAGGCAGAGCTGAAAGAATAACAGAGAGAAAGATATAGAGGTGAAAATAATGAAAGAAGTTAAAACACGGAGAACAGATTTAAAGAGCTTGCAATATATGTCTGATAGGATACCCCGAAGAGGGTGATAGAATAAGGTAATATTTGTGATGATAATGACTGCGAATTTTCAGGAATTAAAGAAAGACCTGAGGACCTCAGATTTTAAAAACAATCAATCAAGGCCAAAGAACATGTAAAACATACACATTGATCCACCTAGAATCATAATATAAAGGCAGAATGGGTATATTAAGTATAAATAGAAAGAAAAGAGAAGAAAGTCCATTAGCATAAATGCAGACTTATCATATGTAATCAGACATTCCAGAAGAAAATGAAATTAAATCATTTGGTGAAAATAATAACTGAGAATATTAACTTTTTGGGAATGACTCTAATGTATGAATTACATTTAAAAAGTCTTACCTTGGGGCCAGCCCAGTGGCGCAGTGGTTTAGTTCACGCTTGGCAGCTTGGGGTTCATGGGTTCGGATCCTGGGCTCCCGCCAACGCACTGCTTGTCAGCCATGCTGTGGCGGCATCCCATATAAAGTAGAGGAAGATGGGCACGGATGTTAACCCAGGTCCAGTCTTCCTCAGCAAAAAAAAAAAGAGGAAGATTGGCAATGGAGGTTAGCTCAGGGCTGGTCTTCCTCAAATAAATAAATAAATAAATAAAAATAAAAAGTCTTATCTTTACAAAGTTGAGTGTTTATGATGAAATGATGTGAATACTAGCAGTTGCTTTAAAATACTGAAGCAAAAAATAACTTGCATGGGAACAAATGAAAGAAGGCTAGAAATTTGGTGGTTACTGAAGCTTGGTGACAGTTACAGTTACATAATAGTAACAGTCCATGTTACTATTCTTTTGCTTTGGTATGTTCTTGAAATTCTCTATAAAACCTATCAAACTAAAATTCTAAAAACATTGACTATAAATCCATAAGTGTTTATTCGTGGATCTTTAAGAATAAAATAGGACTAAAATAACAACAAAGATACTATGAGCTTTGGGTGGAAATAGAATCAATGCCTTTGAGAGATAATGTCATTAGACTGTGATAAATCATACATATCTATTAAAATAGTGAAGGTTTATCTAGATAATTAATAGAAAGATAAAGTATAAATTTCAAAACAGTGGAAGAATTAAGGTAATGAAGAAAACTTGATAAATTATATAGGAGAAAGAAGAAAAAGAAGATAAAAGTGTACTAAATAGAAAACACAAAATGAGAGCAATGAGTTCAAGAGTATCTGTAACTAAATAAGGAAATATTAAAATCACCTCTTGGGGGCCCACCCGGTGGCGCAGCGGTTTAGTCCGCGGTTGGCAGCCCAGGGTTCGCCGGATCGGATCCCGGGCACCCGCCGATGCACTGCTTGTCAGCCACACTGTGGTGGCGTCCCACATAAAGTAGAGGAAGATGGGCACGGATGTTAGCCCAGGGCCAGTCTTTCTCAGCAAAAAAGAGGAAGATTAGCAACAGATGTTGTTAGCTCAGGGCTGGTCTCCCCCCCCCCAAAAAATCACCTCTTTATAGCTGAGATCATTATGTAGACTTTTAAAAATCCTGCTACATAATTTTCAAAAAGATATACAGGAAGCATGAATGTATACAGAAAAACTAAGTGTAAGGGTACAAAATGTATATCAGAAAAATACTAATAAAAATGTTATTGATGTCATATTAATAAAAAATAGATTGTAGGACAAAGCCCAACAAGATAAATTTTTTTCTTAATGATGAAAATAACTACTTAGGAAGAAATTATAATCCTGAATCTTTTTGCACTTGAAAATATGTAAACTGAAAAAATGCCCCAAAAGAGTGCACAAGCAGAATCTTTAAAATTTACTGGCTCAGAATCTCATAGTTGAAAAGGAAGCAAAGTAGTCAAGACATAAAGATTTAACATAATCAACATACTGTTTAGTAGACATTCATAGAATCCTGCACAAAAAGAGTAGAGAACACATTATCTTTTTAAAGCACACATGATATATGTGCAAGGACCACACATTAAACCACAAAGGAGATATCAATAAATGCAAAATTATCTGTAACTTAGAATCTATGCTCCCTGAACTAAATGCAATGCAATCGGTAACAACTATATGTCCACGGCACCTCAGATGACACAATAAGGAGCAGAGACATGTAAAAACCCCGGTACCTCTCCACTCTTTGCCGATAAATTACCTGGATGATTTTGGAGAGTTATTTAACTTCTACGTGGCTTATGCTTCTTCTCTGTAAAGTCAAAATGCTGCAAAATAAATGTCCATATTTTGTTGTGTTTTATTTTGTTTTTAATGAAGCATTAAGTCACTAAACAATATGTGAGATTTTAGAGGAAATTCTATCAGACAGGTGGACAGTTATGAAAAGACGATGAGATAATACAAGCTTTAATGGATCACAACTTTAGAGAAAGTCTTACTTTTATAGTAGTCAAATAAAGCTCAGGAAATGATGTATCTTGAGAATCACTGTGTTCTCCATTCTTACAATTGCTTTAATAATTTATAGAGACAGCATGTAAGGTGACAGGAAATTGATACTCAGACAAATATATTTCCCCAAACTGCTGTCAAATAAGCTGCCCTCTGGATGTGTCCTGAATGGCATGGCAGTTGAAGCCGTCCCTAAAGAAATCAGTGTGCTTTAGCAATTTGACAAAATAACTCTGCAGAGCATGCAACCTTTACAAATTACTCTTTGTTTGAATACTAAAATGAATAATGTCATTTTCAAAGAGCATATGGGGATAATTCTGTATATCTTCTACTCCCTCTGGATCAAAGTGTATCTATTTTATCCATTATTGTAGAGTAAATTCTTATTTACTTGGTTCTTAGAGAAATGCTCCAATAAAAAAAGAGTGCTACTCAGCAACTTTTAGTTCACAAAATGTTATTCTTGCTACAACTTTTTAAAAACCAGTTATGGTTAAACTTACAAAGAAACTGGTCCAAGAATCAAATACAGGGAAATTTCTAACTGGACTTTTAACTAGTCACAAACAGCAAACATTTCCAGTCATTATGGAACATTGAATTATAGATATATATATACTCAAAAAAGTTTCTCTTTTTTTCTTTTATTTCCATTGTGGTTATTATTCTTCCTTTCCATTCTAATTTTCTTCTACTCCCTCATTTTCCCTTTCTAACTACAACATCCAAATGTTAAATGACAGTACATGACAAATGAACAAGCCCAAGCTACAAATTCTCATGGTAGACAGTGAGGAAGAGGGTTAAATAAAAGTAGGATACATTTGCTTACACAGTCATGCACTGCATAACAATGTTTTGGTCAACAAAGGGCCATGTATATGATGGTGGTCCCATAATATTAGTACCATAAAGCCTAGGCGTGTAGTTGGCTATACCATCTAGGTTTGTGTAAGTACTGTAGAGGATAAAGAAATTTTCTTCTCCCCTTCTAGGTTCTTCTGGCTGATCTAATAATTAAATTGATATGAGATAGATTAACAGGAAAAAGACAAACAAAAGTTTAATAACTGTTTAGAAAGTATAAAGTTTAAAAAGTACACCTGGGACAAACCCAGGAAAACTGAGTAACTCACCAAAGTGGCTGAAGCCCTCACCTTAAATACCATCCTCAGCTAAAGACAAAAGATGTCAGGGATGAGGAGAGTTGGGGACTTCAAAGAGAAGGAAGGCAATTCACAGAGAGGTGAAAAACAGCAAATGTTTAGGAAACTAGTGCTCAATTGGCCACACAGAAACAGAAGAACACAGAGGGGAGCTCAACAAACAGGCTTTTCTAGGTTCCTCCCTGTCTCCCACCTAGTTCATGTTATGCTAAGGTGACAGCTCCCTTCCTCGGACAAGTTTTTTAATCTGAATTCTTTTAGGTAGTTAAAGGGGAGGTAAAAAGAAAAAGTTTCCGAGTTTTTTGTTTCTTAAAAATTATCAGCCTAAAATAATCCTCATGTTAAAAGAGACACATTTTGGTGTGGCAAATTTGTTCCCCTTCAGCACAGTCTAGGATGTTCACACGGTGATGAAATCGCCTAATGAACATTTCTCAGAACATATCCCCATTGTTAAGTGATGCATGCTTGTAGTCTTGTAGGGATAATTTGGGGGGAGAGTTTCTTAATATTTTTGTGTCCTGATTTCTTCACTTGTAAAGTTTCTATTATGATATTTATTTTGTTATCTCAGAGAACAGCTCTGATTACCAAGCAAGTTGTTCAATGTGAAAACTTGTAGTAAATTCTAAAATACTATTCAAATATAGTGTCAAATTTTTTCTAAGTATAATGTTAAAAATTTTAGTATGGGAGAAAAGGAACACTCTATTTTTACAAACACTTCTGTTGTTAATATGCAATGTGAGATCAGGTATATTCTATGAACTTGAATTCAAAGACCTAAGAAACTTTTTGTTGCATATCTAGATGCAGAGTCATTGAGAAGTATTAATTTGTTAAATAGCTCTTCCTCTGATGAGTAATGCCATAATAATCAGTTCTTGGATCAGGAGGGTGTTTTAAAAAGAGTATTTATTTTAATAATTGCTAATTATAAAGATTCAATAATTATTGCATGGAAAAACCATACTTTTGTGTGAACAATCAAATTATGTTCAACTTCATGACGGAAGAACCTAATAGACTATAACTAATTATCTCTAATCAAATGACTAGAAGTTTCCTAATAATCAGCATGAATTTGGAATCTAAATATATCTGCATAGCCCAACAACTCTAATGATTATGTTAAACTTTTAGCTTTGTAAACGCTAGCTCAAATAGATTATTCTAAGAGCAGTAAATATTTTTTTCTATTCTCTTGTAAAATTGTGGTGCTTTCTCTTACAAGTAATGTGAGTCTGAAATTAAAGGGCAAATAGAGGCATGAGAGGTTTTGTATGACGTGTTTATTCTGAGTTCCTACAACTCAAAGTTTAGCGAAAAATAAGAAAGAAGCAAACATTTGGATTTCAAGACTGATGCCATGGTAGATTTCTGCCAGTTTTTGCCTGAACTTTTGGAAGCATATACTTGAACTGCTCCTCAGGCCAGAACTTTCTTCCTGGTCAACAAAGACTTCTCCGAGTGCAACTCTTCTGTTTTTAGCAGCCTGCTTCAGTTCTTGACCTTTCTTTGTCTCCTGTGTGCATTTCCCAGGGAAGAAAATTTCCACTGACATTCAGGACATTAACGCAATCACAATCTTAGTCCGATAAACTCCGGTGCAATGTATTTGCTTTAGTTTTTTTATTACAAAACCAAATTCTTCTGCCTCCAGTTAAGTTACTCTCCTTCCTCCTACCCACCTCCCACTCACACAACATGGACTTGTCCAGACATCTACATCCTAAATTAAATCCCCTTTGTTATATGATTTACATAATTCATCTCCCAAGCCTTATTCATCACAGCACAACACAGGTGATCTCTCAGCATAATACGGAGTATACTCGTAGAGCCTGACACCCTCTGTGACTCTGTTTTGGTCTGCTTCTCTGGTCATAACTTACCAGGCTTAATACATCTATAGGCATGCTGGAAAATGTTTAACAATCGGCTCTCTAAAAAAAATAATCCTATTTGTAACATTTGTAGATCTCTGTGGTTTAAATATCCCCACCATAGATGATTTCAAGTTACCAACATGATGTAGAAAATTCCTGAAATTTTAATATTGTACTCTCAAGAGCCGTTATAAACTGGCTTTCTTGTTTTACTAAAAAGTAGGATATTTAGGAGACAAAAATACTGGTTTTAGGTTAGTTCAAACCTTGCTCAGAATCCTGCCACCAGCATTGTGGGTATTTGGGGAAGGTTTTGAACCACCCTATACTTCAGAACTTTCACTTGTAAGATGGGAATAGTAACAAAAATCCATCAGGTTGCTGTAAAGAAAAATTAGATAATCCAGGTAAAATGTTTTCCACAGTGCTTGAAACATCAAAAAAATAAAAAAATATTACCTGCTATCAATAATATTAGAATTAGTATCATAGGTAATGTACTTAAACATGTCTTCGTTACTCTCTGTTATAGTTGTCATGCCGTTCCTCTATGATTCCATTTAAGCAGTAAATCTAAGATACATCAGAAGCAGCATTACTCTTGTTTTGCCCATACATATGACATATTATTATTATTGAGTATAGATTTTTTAAATTTTTTATGCTTTGATTATAATACAGTGAAATTATGACTGAATTCATATCTTGTCTCTTTACATTTAACTTTCTTGAATATTATTCTGATTCATAAACTAGATGGTTTTACTATAACTTTTCAGGTATAACAGACAATATACTACAGTCGTGATTAATTTTAACTGAGATTGAGGACCACTCTGACCTTCAGCGTGACATTCACAATTTTCACAACTTGACACATTTTGGGCAGCATTTTTATGCTCTTTATATTCAATTCCTCCTTACTTCTCTCTTGAACAAGCCCTTTACTTACCTATTTTGGTGGCGGGACTAAAATCGGACATCTGACTTGAATGCTTCAATGATTCTTCTGAAGATAAAATATTTACTCATATTTACCTTTGTTCAAGTATTTACCAACTTAAATACTCAATGAATTTGCCACCACTTATTCCTTTGTCTTTATGCCATCTGGCATCTATGTGGACTATATTCCCCCCCTAGGACACTGTGATATTTGTTAATGTATCTAAGTTCACAGTGTGTGCAAACATGGGCCTTGTCAGATGTAGGAAGAAAATTGTGGTAATATTTTCCAAATATAAAAATTACAGATACAGTCAGTCTTCACCCACATAACCAATATTCAAATTCTGCACTTTGGTGGTTACTCCGTAAGTGAAATCTAATGATACTGTCTATGATTATGGAGGACTTATCATTAAGATTAACAGATTAAGTAATTTTTGTCATTTTCCTCTTTAAAAATCAATTCCTTTTAATTTTCCTTGAAGTCTATGTTTTTTTTAAGGCTTTTATTTATTTATTTATTTATTTATTTTACTAATCCATCCCCCTTGTAGCTAGTAATTTCTAAGAAATGTATTTTAACTTTTATGAAGTGATATGCTTCCTCTAAGCACTGAACCTCACACTTTCTTTCTTCCTTTTTCTTTTTTTTTTTTTTTTTGATGAGGAAGATTAGCCCTGAGCTAACATCTGTGCGAATCTTCCTCTATTTTGTATGTGAGTCACTGCCACAGCATGGCTGATGAGTGGTATAGGTCTGCACACGGGATGTGAACCCACAAATGCAAGCCACCGAAGTGGAACATGCTGAACTTAACCACTATGCCATGGGACAGCCCCTGCATTATTTCTTTCAACTGGATAATCCTCTCCTTCTCCGTATCCTCCCCACAACACAAGCCTAAGGCATATAGCCTCACATTCACAAACTCAACATGCTACCTCTTATTCACTCCTCAAGTGTCAGTTCAGAATCAGTTCAGCTTTCCTTGATGTTGTCTCATGGGGCTTTGTCTTGACATACTCTTCATTTGACTAGTCAATATATGTGTCTCACATTACAGCATTTTCTTATTAAATCTTTTGCTTTCCCTATTAGCCTATTAGGTCTGTGATAACAGGAAATATGTTTGTATTATTCTCCTTTGTACTTTCAGCAGATAGCTGAAATATAGATTATAGATAGCCTACAATATAGATTTCTATATATAGATTAGATTATATATGGAGAGAAATATAGATAGCCTACAATATAGATTATAAACATCTATTTATTGAATAAACAAGGGAATAAATACTCTCTTACATGTGTTATTAGTTTCAGTTAAAAGGTCACTTATTTTTCAAGTTTTGATATAAACTATACATATTTATATTATAATATTGAAAGAAGAAAGAAAATCACCACACTGTCGTCTTATGTCATGCAAGAGAGACTAGTGCAAACTGGGACTGTAGCTCTCGCTGCACATAACTCATTAATTTGGAATAGTATGTCACTTCTTCCATTATAAGATTGCCAAGTTACAAGATATGTGGGATGAAATATCAGCAAACAGAAGTCCTTCACTGGGGGTTATAACATTGGGGAGAAGATAGTCACAGTGTGAGCAAGATTTTTATGAGTCTGTCAATTGACTGATTGGCAGGTCTCTGTAAAACGAGCCTTGTGGGATTTGATCCTTGAATTTTAATTAAACCAAAATTATTCCTGTTCAGTTCTAAATCCCTAAAGAGAAATTGAAAATTTTGCAGAGGGACTCCCAACAGTAATTACATGTTCTGCTGAAATTTAATTGACTTGCATTATCCAGATAGACCTGATGAATGGAGAGCTATGTCATGGCAGAAATTTTTAGAGAAATTAGATGAAAGGTAAAAATCTACTAAAAAATAAAACAATGGCCAAGATTCTGCATTGGATGCTTTAAAACAAGAAAAGAAAAAGAAGTCTATTTTTTAATGTGCACCACCTAAATAAGTTTATAGTAATTGGAATATCTTGTTCTGCGTTCCTCTTTTTCTCCTGTTAGGCAATGTGATTTTTAATCCAAGAATGTCTTTGAAAAACACATTATTCTTGACCAATATTTTATGTAGAGTATTATATTAATCTTCAAAATAATATCTAAAATATCTCTTTCTTTTCTTACAAAGTAACAATGACTTTCAGTTGATTTTCTCTACCAACTTTCCTTGTATTTATGAATTTATTAACACTGATATTATTCTCCAGGTAGGAAGATGACACTGTTGATTAACCATCTGTTGAAACGTTGCTTTGAGTGTTTTTTCTCATGGTGGTAATTAACTGAACATGTTAATTCCCTCTCTTGCTTAAGCTTTTCCTGGACCTCTTGCTATTCAGGCCATGCACAAAGCAAACTTATTAGTCCCACATGCATAGAATCTACCCAAGGGTAAAGAATGTAAGATCACAGAATTATGGGCAATCTTATTTTACTAACTCCACTATCCAGTTCTTCAATAAAGCAGCACACTCTTTTCACAATTCTTTTTATCTTTTGTTGATCTTCTTCTGCAGACACAGTGTTGGTTGTAAATTTTCATATTCCTCATGTCCTTATTCCTATCCATGTCCTGGGAGAGGCCCTCATGTGAGACATAAAAGGTAGAAAAGCAGCCAAAGTCATATTCCTTGGAGGCGTTTGCAGGCAGATATGTGCAAGGATAACAGACAGGAGGTTTCACCAGCTTCCAGGGGAGCTTTTGGGAACCCCCTGTGTTGCTGGTGCAGGGCCAGCTCCCATGTCCTTTGCTCCCGTAGCCTTTCTTTCCAATGAATGCATATATTTCTAACTCCTCATATTAAAATATTTGACATTTGAGGTGTATAACATGGCTCCTTTTTTCCTTATTAAACCTTACTAAAATATAAATTTCTAAAATGTATTTAAGAAGGCAAATGAAACCTGAATAGATCATAGCCATGAGGTAAGTTGAAAAAGGTATCCAAGAATAATCCTAAAGTGATGTTACTTTAGGATGTCCTGATTTCAATTTTTCCCATGAGTTCCTTCAAAAGTACAGGTAATTCTCACACACATGATTAGAATCAGGTCTACAAAAATAAGGAGAAGCTATTTATTTCCTTATAAAGCTCACAAAATCTGATTTAAAAAAGAAACAAAATAACACAAACTTTTAATGAAGCATGAGGAATCTGACTCCTGGCTAAAAACCTGTGTGTGATTTTTCAAGCCTGACTGTGGGCAATTACCAAGGCTTTACCTGGCAGGTCTCATAGAGGAAATTGGCCCTCCCCATGCTAGGCTCCGTGCACAGCCAGCGTACAGCAATCTCTGAAGGGAAATGCAGTCCGGGACTCAGGATCCCCTGGCTGGTCATGTTCTTATACATATCTGCATTTCTAGCCCAGGTGCCTCCATCTGGAAGTCTCTATGGGGAGGGAGGCCCCTCTGGAGAGACCTCCTTATCAAAAGATGGAGGGGGCAGGGCTTGAAGACACTTTTCTCCACCCTAACTCAGTGTTCAGTACTTTTCCACTCCTCACCCTTCCCCATGTCCCTTGCCCAGGGCCCTGGGTCCATAGAACTGTAGGAGCCTTTTGTTAAGGGCTCCCTTAACAGTGAGTTTCCCAAGGCTGTGCCAATGCACCTGCTCCTCATCCAGTCCAGTGCCATTTCATGTGGGACGTGAGGCTGCTACGGCTAGCAACTGAAAGTCACCTACATTAACTGCAATTTACAGTCCAAGCCTTCTCTTGGAAACTGTAATCTTTCAGTAAACTCCGGAGTTCCAAAATAGTTCCATTAGACAGATTCTGCCAGTACAATTGTCGCCTAGGTGGGGAGATCGATTTCTGGTGCTTCCTACTCTGCCATCTTCCCCTTCATTCTCATTCTCATTTCCTTTTTATTGAAATGTCTAGTCAAATCATTTTTTTCCAGTTTTTTAAAGTAGGGCTGTTTGTTTTCTTCTTACTTATTCTTCTGGATTAACGTTCTTCACCAGATGTGTGAATGGCAAATCCTGCCTCCCAGGCATTGACTTATCCTTTCATTTTTATAACAACTTGTGAAAATAAATTTTTTAATTTTAATAAAATCCAATTTATCATCTTTTCTTTTGTGGTTGCATATATTGTGTCCTATCTGAGAAGTGATTGCCTAAAAAAATATTTTAAAAAATTCTTCTATGTTTACCCTAGACATTGTACAGTTTTAAGTTACACTTTTAAGTCCATGATCCATTTTGCATTGTGTTACATATATGTAACTACATATACCACATAACTACATAGACCTATATATATTGTGACGTAGGTCTTGAGGAAATGTGTTTATGTGTGAGGGTGGCACATGCCTATCCAAACTTGCCAGCACTATTAATTGAAAAGATTATTCTTTCTCCATTGAATTACCTGGCAACTTTGTCAAAACAACTATGTATGAGTAAGCCCATTTCTGCACTCCATATCCTATGTCTTTGATCTATATATATACTTTGTCTAAACCACACTGTCTTTATTTCAAAGCTTTATAGTAAGTTTGGAAATCACATGGTGTGCTTCCTCTCACTTTGTTCTTCTTTCTAAAATGGCTTTAACTCTTCTACTTCCTCTTTTCTTTTTTTTAATCTGAGGAAGATTCGCCCTGAGCTAACATCTATGCCAATCTTCCTCTATTTTGTATGTGGGTCACCACCTCAGCATGGCTGCCAATGAGTGGTGTAGGTCCCTGCCCAGGATCCGAACCCAGGCCACCAAAGCAGACTGCACCAAATGTAATCACTAGGCCATGGGGCCAGCCCCAACTCTTCTACTACTTTACTTTTCCATATAAATTTTAGAAGCAGCTTCTTGATTTCTGTAATAAAAGACTGTTGGACTTTGAGTTTGCACTGCAACTATAGATGACTGGAGAAAATTGATAGCTTAACAATATTGTGTCTTAATCCTTGAATACAGTTTATCACTCCATCTATTTAGGTTTTTGATTTTTCTCATCAGCGTTTTATAATTTTTGGCATAAATTTTTTCTCATAATGTGTTAGCTTTACCCCTAGATATTTTATTATAAATAGTATTATAAATAGTGATTTTATTTCACTTTCCAATTCTTCATTGTTGTAATATAGGAATATACATGCATCAATATCTATATTTATACACACTAAAATCAATACAGTGGAGCTCCCCAGTTCCCTCTGTTCTGTCTGTAACCACCACAGAGGCCACAGATTGAAATTGTAGCATCAAAAGCTGGAGGAAAACTGAATTTTCAATCACCATATGCTGAGGAAAGCTACCCTAGAAAAATGTCAAAACCTTCATTGTCTTTATGTGAGCAAGAGACTAAGTTTTGCTGTGCTAAGCCACTGAGCTTTGGTGAGATGTTACCACTGTGCATCATAATCTAACCTGATGAATAGAGATGGTGGAGTTCACATTCTTTTCTCTAAAGCTTGCTTGTACTGCTGACAGCTATAATGCAATTCCTTTTGCTGTATTTATAAATAATTATAAATCCTCTCCCCTCAGTGTGCAATAAGAAAAGGCTTTGTGAGACTCAGTGCAAGGCTGATGTGATTATCAAAGGAGTATTATTCCAGCCTTTAAAAGTTTAGTGCTGTAAAGAACATAAAATGCGGAGCCAGCCCTGATGGCCTAGTGGTTAAAAGTTTGGTGCTTTCACCGCTTTAGCAACCCAGGCTTGTTTCCTGGTCACAGAACCACACCACCTGTCTGTAAGTTGCCATGCTGTGGCAGCAGCTCACTTAGAAGAACTAGAAGGAATTACATGTAGATGTGCAACCATGCACAGGGGCTTTGGGGCGAGAGGGAATAAAAGAGGAAGATTGGCAACACATGTTAGCTCAGGGCAAATTTTTCTCAGAAAAAAAAATAAAAGAATATAATATTCAGCCCATTGCTAATGGTTTGCTCCTTCCATAGCACCGAACAAAATAGAACATGTCTCTTTGCCACCATCTGATAAACTTACTAGGGACTTGCTTCAGACGTTCCAAAATTATTATCATTGCAGAACAGTCTGAAGAAGTGAGGTTTCTCTTGCTTTTGTTTATTGTAATTAAACTTATAATTATCTTATTTCATTGATCCTAAAACACACCTTTTTCACATTTTAACATCTGTAAAATTGAGATGCATGTAACAGTCAATATGTCTTACAATTACACTCTTTCCTTGTGATACATAAAATATCTATGTGCCTTAAAATTGATGGTGTTTATATTAAATATAAAATACCACAAGATTTTTTTGTACCTAAGGACCATTGATTTTAAATTTTCTTTTATAAATCATTGTGAATTAATTTAAAATATTTAAATATTTTTAAATATTTAGGTGAAAACAACCAGTGTAATAGCAGATTAAAATGTTAATTTAATTCTGAAAGGGGTCCCTACACAATTATTAAAAGGTAACATCAAATGAGGGTCACAAGACCTAGAGATAATATAGTTTCATTTTAACTAATTAAGAAATTCTTACATGATTCCAGACTCTCTAATATCATTTATGTAGCTGCATCCCGCCCTCTGCAAAAAAAAAAGTTCCAATGTGTTTCTGAGGGCTGTTTTCTTATTTAATTCATTGATACATAAATCTCTTAGACTACTCTGTATTCTGTGTACCTGTGTATCTATGAATTTAATATCTCTCTTTGAAGGGTAATTTTATATTTTATATAGTAGATAACCACATTCCTATTAGATCTTCAATCTCAAACATTAAATTAGCAAAACCATTGCTACCAAAATGAAATATGGCAAAAGGAGTGAGCACCATTATATAAAAATGAAATAAGTAGGCATTGGAAACAAATCACACTAAAGTTTAAAAAAAAAGCATCTTTTTGCTCTCATACCAAAGCTGAACATGTCAAACTAAACTAATGGTTTTTGAAATCAGTTCATTAGAGGCCAGATTCTGAACTAATCTGCTCTGCTTTTACTGTGTGGGAAATTTTAGATGGCAAGTATGTTTACTGAAAATAAATGCACTGATCTTATTTCTGCATTAAATCATTCTGTTGTATAACTCTTTCAGATGTAGGTTTTTCATGCAACTCTTTGAATTTCACAAATGTATGCCAACCAAACTGATGGATTCTTACATTTTTCAAAGACAATTTAATGTTTTAATCTTTGTTTGCTATAATCACAACCTAAAATAATAATTGTAGTAAAACTTATAAAAGTTGTTTCAATTTCCCCATCCGTTTTCTTCTTGTTACATAAAGAAAAATAAACTTGATAGCAATTACCCTCTCTCTCATACATTAGCCAGCTACTGAGAAAGATATTATGATGTAATAGAAGGAACGCTGTACTGAAATTCAGGAGATCTGTGTTCTGATGCTGGGTTTACCTCTGTAACTAGGAGTAGATATTGACCAAATAGTATACTCATTTTACAAATGAGAAGATTGTTTCAGAAGCTTACAGCACTCACAAGCTATGCATGCCTTTAATCATAAAATGGCTTATGCCTCAATGCTATTCAAATGTCAATGAATTTCTGTGCTAAGAACTCAACAAGAGATAGAATGGAACTGAATGGGTTTGGTTTGTAAAAAAATATGTCAGCTAGAATGTGAAACTATTCTGAACTACATCCGGAAGCCCCTTGTAGATATAACCAATATAACCTTTGTTCATCTTAGACAAAAGATTACAGAAAATTCAGAAAGCATGTTTTGCATAATACTGAAGAAATATACCAAAACTCCTCCTTATCCTTCACATATATCAGGTCCCAGGATCCAGTGATGCTCTTAGCTTTTTTTTTTTTTTTCCTTTTGGTGTGGAAGATTAGTCCTGAGCTAACATCTGTGCCCATCTTCCTCTATTTTGTATGCGGGACACTGCCACAGCATGGCTTGATGAGTGGCACATATGTCTCTGCCTGAGATCTGAACCTGTGAACCCCGAGCTGCCAAAGCGGGGTGCACAAAATTAACCACTATGCCACCGGGCTGGCCCCTATGGTCTTAGCTTTTATTTGTAAAGCTGGTAAGATGTATATATGTGAGAAATAAGATGAGAAATCCAGCTTTCTCTCCCATGATGTGGTCCTTAAATTGAATGATTTGATTTAAAAAACTCGTCACCATTTATTTTCTAATATTCCCATACAATTTTCATAGATGACAATAACTTCACTCTTTATGTGATATGCCACTCGATTTATGGGACTTATCGTCACTGGACACGGGTTCACCTCTCCAACTCATCTTTTGCCGTTCAGCCCTGTATACTATAATCTAGCCATACTCACCTGTGTAAGTTTCCTAAACATGGCCTAATGTCAATTTCATTTGAGTTTATACAAATGTATTTTCCTCTACCTGTTGTTCCTCTTGCTTATTACCTAGATAAATCCTACCACATTTCTGGTCTCAGCCTGCAGGTCTTTTCCTTCAAGAAGTTTTTCCTGACTCCACCTATAATGCTCCCTTAGCACCTAGAACTTTCCCTCCCATAGTGCTTACCACATTCTAGTGAAATTGCCTGTTGGCTTCTCATTTTTACCCCTCAAAAGCCACGTGTCTTCTACCCTGACCATAGTACAGTCAAGTCGGTTCTTTGGGTAGAGTACTTAGATAAATATTATTATTAAATAAACGTGTAAATGAATATCATTCATGTGCTAGAAGGTATCACTAATCTGCAATATCTCTCAATAGATTGGTACAGCGTTTTAACATGATGGATCTAGGCTCCACAAGGCTAGATGTTTTTTACATAGTTCCACGTTCTACTAGGCAAAGCAGATTTATAAAAGTGCAGGCAAACTGCAGTAGCCATAAGTGAAATGAATAGTGCTCAGGTAGACAATAATTAGGGAGAGAAGGCGGTCAGACAATTTTCTGGGATGGTAGCGTTTAATCTGAGAAATAACGAATGAAAAGTAAATATCATAAGTGTCAATGGAAGAGGATAGAACAAATATAAAGGCTCCAAAAGACAAAGAGAACCAAATACCATGCTCTCCAGACTGGACTATTGCAGGATGCTTTCAATTGCTCTTTCAAAAACATAAATATGCAAAATAAAAACATATTACGTATTATTTCAAAAATAGAGGTTATATGAATATAACTTTATTACAGACTGAAGACATATATTCCAGAACCTAACATTTTAGTTTTAGAATTGTAATTGGCTATTTTAATGGAAACTGAAATAATACTTTTTAGGGTTAAAATAATTACTTTTCACATGTTAGAAAGCAAAAAACTTAATGGACACAAAAGTCTTGCATATGTGATATATATTTTCTTAGATAATATATATGCTTATATTAAGCAAACATAGCTTTCTGAATTAAAGGATTTTGGAAGAGTCTTTGTTTTACTGTCATGAAAATGCAATTTGTAGATTTAACTGTTAGGGGATAAATGTAATTATATTAAAAGCATAGAGATTGATGAGGATAAAAACTTCAAAGTTGATATTTTAGATTTTTCTTTTTGGTAATTGTTGCACACTAAGAAGATGATAAGAGAAAGCTTGAGATGGAAAATACAAGCCAGATTTAAAATAACTCCAATGACATTGAAAAGTGACAATGAATGAGGTTTTTCACAATAAAGATATGGATAGGTGTTATTTGATGTCATGGACTTTGTTGGAAACTAGTGATGGGTAATGGTTTTGATGTGGGCTGAGGAAACAATCAAATGAGTAGGAGAATGTTGTTTATAGCTGGTAATTTCAGAAGAATTTCTGGTCAGGCAAGATGGTATAGGGACCTTCAGTAGAAAGATTAGAGAACACTTATTACTCAGGCAGTTAAATTGTATGAGTCTGCTGAGCCTATTTCAACACAGGAAGCAAATATGTTAGAAGGGTAATCTACTTTATTAAATTTGTTTTCAATATGCATCTTTAAAAAGGTCCACAATATCCGCAAAAAAAGGGGCATGCATAAAATTTGTTATAAAATTGCACACTTATGCTTAAAACAAAATGAAGAACAAATGCTAAATTCCTGAAATTTTCTTGTCACTTGCTCTTTATACACCTCAGTGGTGGATTTGTTTTTTATTTCCCTGGTGTTTTATATTCTTTATCGGCACCGAGACTCAGATCATTGTAAGTTTGCTGAAACTGGCCGCCAAGGCCAAAGTTATTAACATTGCAGAGATTGACTGACTGATAGCCTAATAGTAATAATTGTTATTTAATTTTTATTTGCTACCTAGAGTGTGAGAGCACTAGGTAGTTTTATAATTCTTGTTTCCATGGGAAACCAGGCTCAGTGCAATAATAAGACTGCTACTTTTGTGTAGTCCATTAAATTACAGTTCTTTCATTTTATATTTTTACACATGACTGGTAACCTCACTGATAGAGTATAATGCTATGCTTCATTATCTGCATTAAATTTTCATAAATATCCATTTTGGTTACAAAATAAGATAGTGCAAGTGGTTTTTAGAGAGCTGTCAGGATTATTTTCAGGATCTTTTTTATCATTTTTCAGAGGACATAGCATTAAAATGTTACTGTATAAAAAGCTACCCTGCTTATCTTTAGAAATAAATATATCTTTAGATAAAACTTTTCATACAAACTCTGGGGTATATTTTAGCATTTGTAATTTCATATATATTTCTCTCCCAAATGTGTGTATGTGCATAATGTGCACATACATACATACGTTTGGGAGATATATATGTGTAAGAAAGAGAATGAGAGAATTCTTAATTTATGACATCTAACTAGAATTGGATTATATATGTGAAAATAATTTGATAAAAAGAGAGCTAAAACTCCAAAAAGGCAAAATCTACAATATCCAAAGAAAAAAAAAATCTTCATACATCAAAAATACACACACCTATGCACACGTACATTTAATCTAATTTGTTATACTACATTGTCCCAGACTCCAAGAACATCTTCATAAGAAGTTAAGTCAAAAGTATCGATGTAATAAAGTTATACACTATATATTCAAAAATAGATGGAGTCAATAGATGCTTAAATTTAATTGAATTGACTATCAGCAATAGCAATGTGAACTTCCTTCTTAGAGCAGATTAAAATATTAGAAAAAACAATAATCAATAAATATTAATAAATTACTACATTTAAATATGAATTGTGGAATAAACTGTAATATCTTATTGCCTGAGATATGTTTACATTTCTAGAGAAGCATCAGAAGTCTGATTTTGGAATGATTAAATCTTTTAAAATAAGCATTTAAAAACAGCTTTTAAAATGTTAATATGTTAACATGTCAGTGGTGAATAGACAGGTTAGAATGAACATCTGGATTTTATTTTTTGTGGCTTTCCCAGTATACATCCTGTTTTTAATATGACTTTTTTTGTGTGTGGAAAGAACTTACTCTAAAGTTTTGTTTTCTTAAGGGTAGGGTAATTCGTGGTGGCTGCCTCTTAGTTTGGAAGTCAAGAAGACCAGGTTTGCATGTCTCCTTCTCACTTGTATGACCAGATTTCAGGCAATGGAATTGACTTTACCCAAGCTAGTGATCTCTTGGAGAACTCTGAATCTTTAGCTAACAACGCAAAGACAGAGGTGAGGCTGGAAATTAACCATTGCAGCTTTGCAGCAGCAGGAGTAGTGGCTACTGTCAAGTAGACTGTTCTCATTTTGAGATCGATACTGTATCTTATGCATCCTTTCTCTCTCCCTCAGAAGCTCCTTGGTTCCTGTCTTTTCCCGCCCTTGGTTACCTGGTATCCCATCTATGCAGACATCTCAAATAAATAAATTGTAAATTGTTAAAAAATTTATGGTTTCTTGCTTAAGTAATTGAAATGTGGTTACTATTCTTTGAAATCATCCATTCATTCAGTTATTCCACAAACATTTATTAAATGTCTATACGTATTGAACACAGTTTCAAGCAGTCAAGATACATCAGTGAAAATAATCAAATGTTTCACCCTTGTAGAGCTTACAATCTAACTGAGAGGGATAAACTGTAAACAGACAAAATAGTAAATAAATTATATCATATGTCAGAAGTTGATTAAGGGCTAGGAAAAATTAAACAGGGTAACGGAGATCCAGAGGTCTGGACAGGTAGGAGCAAGAAGAGTGAAGTCCTCCATTTCTTTATTGATTCATCCATAAAACCCATTGTGATCACATCATTGTGACAAATCAAAGCATATTAATATTTATCAGAAGTCTAGGCTATTCACCATAATAAAAAGAGACGTTCAGTATAAAGCTGAGTGGGAAAAAACAATACGTTACAAAATAATAATTATATATCACTTCATTACAAAAATTATATCTGTAAGAGGATGTTGAAAAGGTCACTCTGAATGTTCTTAGGGTTACTTTCCAGTGGTAAAAAATGTGAACTATTTATTTAATATTTGTTTTTGCTTCTTTGGATTTCTCAGATTTTTTACAACAACATGTATAACTTTGTAGTTAGAAAATAAATTAATAAAATTTAACTCCCAGGTAAAATGACAGGAAGCTAACAACTATGATATACCCATATCAAACTTCCAAATAAAATATCAAGAGGTCACCAAAAAAATACAAAAATTTACATCAATGTAAATTTAAACAAAAATATTTAATATCAATGATGTCAATGAACTATATCAGAGACTGACAAATTTCAACAAACTGAAACACTTAGGAGAACTGAATGCAAAAATATCAAGATCTATGCAAGCACCAATTTTGAACTGGAATAATGATACAAACAAGAATGGAGAAAACAATTATTACATGTATTTACTATTCTGAGCAGTTATATGTTACACCAGTTACTTTTTTAAAATGTTAGCCCCATATTATTGGTGAATGAAATGGTGAGCCTGTGATTTGAAGGAAGGCCTGATTTATCAAAACCTCACGCCAATTGGCTACTCATGAAGTCCATAGCCATGGGAGTTGTGTACAAAAATAAATAAGTAAACTAACAAACCCAATCCAGCACTCTCTCCATTACTTGGAAAAAGTTATTCTTCCAGTGACCAGATTAGTGTATGCCAAACCCATTTCAATCTCCCCTCAATTCAAATAAGCAAGAGTGTGTGTGTGTGTGTGTGTGTGTGTGTGTATGTGTGTGTGTGTGTGTCTACGTCTATGTACCATAATTTGGGGGTTGAATTCTGAGATATTGCTCCTTTTTGAAATGTGGTTGGGAAAGAACTTCATTGCCTGCTTGAAAGAAGTAGACTCAAATCACCGGAGAATACTGATAGCTCTGTCTACAAAACAGAACACACATTCACACACCCACACAATTGTTCTACACCAATTAAAAACAACAGAAGATAATGTCTGTCAATTGAGTTTAACCAATAGTAGATTAAAACACTTAATATATAGCTATAGCAAATCAATATCAAAAATAGTCTCCAATATATTGTAAAAGAAAAATTTTCCGGTTACATTAGCACTACCTTAGGAAAGTTCAAACCAGATGTTGTATTCTATCACAACTGGTTCTAACTGGGCATAACTGACAGTATGCGACCTCAGTGTGCCAAGCCCTTTCTGGTCCTGACTGTAGACACACGCTTGACCAATAAGCAATGGGATTTGCTTTAACCAATTGTGTATATATATATATATAGGGACTGATTCTGACATATCTAGAATATATATTTTTATCTTTAATAAGTCATTCCCTCTCCTTTTTAGCATATACAAGCCCCTTAATTTTTCCCCTGGCAAACTATTCAGCCAATTTTTTTATTAATGTGTTCCCTTTCCTGACAAGTTATCTTTTTTTCTGATAGTCTTTGTTTTACAATGTAAGTGGGTAAATATAAGAATAGATATTTAAAAAAACATTAAATGCCAATGACTAATGAAAATTTAAGGAAAAAAACTATTAACAGTGAGATCAATGAAAAATGAAATAGCAATGGTATTCCTTCATTAGTTCACATATTTATTTAACTCACCACCTGCCAGGTTTAGGATAAACATAAGTGAAAAAAAAAGATAAAGTAACTGTCTTTAATTCTTCTCTTATCACTTTTATTTTTATTTTTTTGGTGAAGAAGATCAGCCCTGAGCTAACATCTGTTGCCAATCTTCTTCTTTTTGCTGAGGAAGACTGGCCCTGGGCTAACATCCACGCCCATCTTTCTCTACTTTATATGTGGGATGCCTGCCACAGCATGGCTTGATGAGCGGTGCATAGGTCTGCACCAGGGATTTGAACCTTCCAACCCAGGGCCACTGAAATAGAGTGTGTGAACCTAACCTCTATGCCACCGGGCCAGCCCCTAATTCTTCTATTATCATTTTTAAATATGAAAAAAGTCAGTGAAAGTCTAGAGTGTGGAAAAATAAGCACTATCATACATAACTTTGGATATAAATTGGTGCAAAAATTTTGTAAAGCAGTTTGGTGATATACAACAATAGCTTTAACATATGTGTATTTAATAACTTCACTTCTTGCGATTCTTATCTTGAGATAATTTCCATAAAAATTATATGCAAAATTTTTCATGAGTTTGCTTTAAACGTAACAAAGAATTAGAAGCAATCAAAAGACTACAGTGGAGGAATTATACAGTAGATTATGACCAATCCATGTAAAATATATTTTGAAATACTAAAAACGATGCTTGTAAATATATCTACCATAACATGGAGAATCTTAATAAATGACATTACACGAGAAAGCAAAATTTTTAAATTGTATCAAGAATATAACATTGTGTAAAATTTGGTGAAAAAAACCTTACTGACAATACATAACAATATTTTCCACTTAGATGTTTCCCTTTTTTATATTTTCTCTACTTTGCTCATTCCACACAATGAGACAATTTTCCTTTTTTTCTATATATTTTTTTGGGATTTGCTTTGATTGTTGTTTTTGTGTCATTTTGTTTGGTTACTCAAATGTCAGGACATCAGGAATTGAACTTTGAAAGTAATTTATGTACTATTTTTTAAAGAAATGGTGTGGAGTAATGGTTTGCTGTCTCTTTGGATTTACTATATATATTAAGATATATATTACATATATGTATATATATGCATAGTCATGCACTGAATGGTGATGTTTTGGTCAGTGACAGACCACACATACAACTGTGATTCCATGAGATTAGTACCATATAGCCCAGGTGAATAGTAGGCTGTACCATCTAGGTTTGTGTAAGTACACTCTATGATGTTTGCACAATGATGAAATTGCCTAATGATGCATTTCTCAAACATACACCCATTGTTAAGTGACGCATGACTGTATATACATATATATACAGACACATGCACACAATTAGGCTTAGCTAAGCTACCGCTACTAACAAAAACTATAATCTAGTGGTTTAAAAGTAGAAGGAAGAAATAAGTCTATTTCTCTCTCATGGTGTGAATAAGTGCAGTATTCAAAACCGTGAAGTCTAAATCCAGTACTCAAGTTCTTGATCACTGAATGGCCTATTGAGGTCTACAAATCAAAGATCACCAAGAACAGACCTATAGTCCATCTAAGTTAGATTAAGTAACTCTGCATCTAGGGCAAAAGCCCTCCACTGGAACCATGTAACCTCCTGGAGGCAATTCAGACAAGTGGATATCTCAGTAAGCTTTGTTGTTATCTCCAGTAAGAAATGGAGTTGGTCTGGGACTGTCTTTGCTCAGAAGTCATTTTGCATTTGGTTTGTGGCCTTTCAATATAAAAATTATTTCACCACCACAAGAGAGTAAAAGTAAAAATATCTAAAGCATTGCTGACTTGTGCTGTATGTAAATTACATATTTTTTTACATGTAATAAGTAAATGCTAATCAGTCTCTTCCTAATATTACATGTTTAAATCTGAAGTAAAAAAATTGTAAATTGTATTTCATAAGATGGGTAAGAAGATAAAAATCATTAATTTAAAAAGTAGTGCAAATAATATTTAAATATAAGTTGTAATTATTTTTCTAGGTTTTGTCCATGAGTGTTATAATATTAAATATTGATTAAAGATACATTTGCTAGGCAGTTAGCTATTTTTTTCTCTAAATCTGAATTTCAAACACTTTTCATGGATGATATACTTTCCATATTACTACAAAGGGTAGCAGAATATACCACCCCAAAATATGTCTGTAGGAGTTCAGGACACACCGTTACAAAATATGCTGCTTTGGTATATTGATTATTTTGAGTTGTAGCACTTGAAAAACAGCAAATGCATGGAGAGGATTTCTCTAAACTCCTCTTATCTGTCTAAAGACAGATCCTCCAAAAGGAACTCAATTTTCCTAAATCCCCTTCTAGGGAGTTTCATCACCCAGGGAAGACTGACTCACCACAGGAGAGGAGACTCAACGTCTACACCACATGCTGACAAATTTTATCACAAACTATCATACTTCCCATCTACTCCTCTAAGGATCCATTCACCTTTCCTAAAAATCATTTACTTTCCCTTAAGAGGCTGTGGGGGAGGGGAAACTTCCCCCCTCTTGGTTCTTATGGCTGGCTGAACAATTAAAATGATATCAGCAGATTAACAGGAGAAAATCAAATTTAATACATTTGCACAGTGAATTCACAAAAGCATGAAATTTCCAAAGACAGTTAGGCAAAATGAGGTCAATACATCATTCTGGACTAAGGAGAAGGGGGCAGGGGTCTGGGCTTTCAAAGGGAGAGGTGGTAATTTACGCAAAGATGAAAAGAGTTAGTGTTTGGTAAACAAACGTTTGTTGGGCCATCTGGAGACAATGGGACACAGAGAGGACCTTGATCAAACAGGTCTTGCTAGATTCCTCGCTGTCTACGACACCTAGTTCATATTATACTACAGTTATCTATGGTGATAGCTCCTTCCCAGAACAGGCCTTCTATCTTAAATTCTTTCAAGCAATTAGGGAGAAGGTTAAAATTTCTTTCTGAGTCTTTTGTTTCTTAAAAATAATCAGCCCCAAATAATCGTCAAACCAAAGAGACACATTTTGGTGTGGCAAATTCTGCTCCCCCAGAAGGCCTACATCCTCATCTCCTTTCCCCATTAAGTTGGCATTTAGGTCTGAATTCTAAGCCACCTGTGGGCATTATTCATTTTTCCCTGGGTATCTCCCATGTATACATTAGGTATACATGTTAATAAACTGCTGTTTGTTTTTCTTTTGTCAATCTGTCCTTTATTACAGGAGTCTCAGTTGAGAACTCAGAAAGGTAGAGGGAAAATTATTTTTCCTCCCCTACAACCATTATAAGGCAAGGACAATATCAGATAAGGAAAATCTTGACAGCCATGTAACCCTAAACTTTTGAATTAGAACCAAACAGATAACTAGATGACTCTTTTCCCTTGACATAGCAAAATTACTGAAGATCTAGTCATTTTATATCCCTTCATTCTATATTTAAGGGAAACTGTACACTATTTTTTAGAAGGAAAATGTCTTAAATATTATTAAAGTATTGAAACTAAGAGATACTTTATGCAGTTTTCTAATACATCCTACATTTTTAAATACATTTTATATAAAACTAGATGATACATAGACATGTATCAATGCATTTATATAATGTGATTATTTTCTGAGAACAGTGAAACAATGAAATGTCCATAATGTATCTGTGTATATTAATTTTGTGCTTGTAAACATTTTCTTCTAAGTGTAGAACTTTTTAAAGCAGTTTGAAAGTACTGACCGAAATTTATGGTCATGACTGGAAATGAAAGGATGATATAGCTAATGACTTGCCGCCTCATCTCAAAGTGTGGATTTTGTTTTGGGTAGTTCTTTTTATGATATCAGAGCAACGAGGTCCTGGATAAGAAGAGAGTGCTCTTTATGAAAATCTTAAGTTATCGATTGGCAAGATAAACTCTACTGCTCAAAAAGGCTTTAAGGTAAAATGTGAGGAGAAAGCAAAAAAAATGCTAGATGAAACAGTTTTATAAAATACAGTGGAGTATAAAATGTAGAAGAAAGAAAAATATTGGAGATATAGGATAGCTTTCAAAAGAAAGTATAGGAATTAGTTAAGATGCTTTTAGCATATACAAAAATTAATCTAGACAATAACAGGGAGAGTATTTGCAATACTTCAGTGAATTTACATAATTTATACCATATGTGTACAAATATAAAATCATTTCCAAAAATGTAGAGGGTGAGTTTAATGAATATAATATGGTATTAGATAAATGCTTATTTAAAATTCCATCATCTTTAAAATCAGCCAGATAAGCATTAAAATTGTTCTCATTAAAAGGTTATGATTGATTAATTTTATTTTAATTTAAATTATATGGTAATTAAATGTGAATGGAGTAATGCTGTTTGTCAAGGATGCACACACTTCTAAGGAAATCTATGAGCTGATAATACAATCATTCTTGTAAGTCAACTAGTCAGATAGGTGTTGACATTGTTTTTCTAACACTATTTTAAAAACATAGGTCAAGAAAACATAGCTACAAGCAAAATATTCAGCCAAATGTGTATGTTATTATAAAGTCACATCAAAACATTTGTTTGAATTTACTTCCTGACTTACTTTAGAAGTTATACAGTACTCAAGTGGAAGAAGGCAATACTTCCCCTTCCTCTGGGGGTCAGGGGTGACTGGAATTGTTTGCAAATGTACGAGTTTTGGAGGTTATCATGGCTGCAAAGGGTGTGTGACAAGCAGTGCCCAGAAGCCAAGAATGCAGATTGTTTTCTAGGTCCCAGGAAAGTTCCTCACAACAAGGATGAATCACCTAACCAAAATGTCAATGAGGACCTTGTTGATAACAAGTAAAAGCAGCAGATAGAACTACTAACTCTGTACTCCACTAGAATCAATGAGAAAATGTTGATTAAGTAAAACGTGTCATATTTTCAGGCATAACCATAAAATAAGATATAATACCCTAGATTTCAGAAAAAATACATTTCAAAAAAATCAGAGAAATACAAGGTATGGAACTGTTTAGAGAATCTATAAAATCATAAGATCACAATGGACGGAAGGTTAAAAATGTTTATTAGTGCAAACACTAGTAATTCATCAGTCCCCCTCAGAATGAAGACTGTACTTTTATTCTCTCTGCATTGTTTTTCCTGTTCATGTGTTATGTATTTCAGGGGAAAGGCCACCTTCCTCCTGCATTCTTTTCCTTATCTCTCTAGTTCCAACTGAAATGCCAATTTTCCCTTTGAAAACCACCTTTGCTCTTTCAAGCAAATTTAGATCCTCTGTCCTAAAATACCTAATAAGTTTTATCTCCTATTTTCCAAAACTGTGACCACATCTATTCTAGTAAATAAATGTTCATTCATGCAATAAGTGTGTTTTTTGCCTAAAATGACCCACGGTTTTTCTAGGCACTCAGCATACATTGCAAACACAGTTCATGTTTTTGCCATGTGGTCATAGGCCTTACCCTTTGCTTAGGCAAATAAACACTAAATCTATAACTAAAATCAACATTAGTGAGGGTTATAAGAGAGGTCCTTGGGAGCCTAAAGTAATTCCACTTAATCTATGCAAGGAAGCAAGGAGAAATTATGTAATTACCAGATGCTGAGCTGAGAACTGTTGGACGGTGTATGTGTTAGCCAAATAAAGAATAGTGGTGAGTCTGCCAGGCAGATGGGTCAGCAGATTGAGGAGGCACAGAGGAGAGAGTGCCACGCACTGTAAGAAGGGGCCGAAGTTCCAGCAGTATGGCTGGAGCGCAGAGCATGAGATGAAGACGGGAAAGTGGTGAGACTGGAGCAGAGCCAAGACCAGGACATGGAAATTGGATTTTATTCAAGGCCAATGCAAAGACTGAAAGATTTTATGAAGAGCATTGTATTCATATCTGTGATTTATATGGATCATTATTTTCTTATTATTGACTGATTTTTTTTTTGTAGTTTACTCATGAGATTTTGTATAGTATACGTCTTCAACTATACTGAAGAATTATCTAGGGGAAGGAGAGCATCTTGCCTATCTTTCTTTCTCTGACTCCCACACCTGGTACCTCAGCTCTCTCCAGCTCATCTGAGCTCCTGACAGTTAATTCCCTCACAATATTGTGCAACCATCATACTATCTAGTTCCGGAACATTTTCATCACCCAAACAGAAAGACGATAATGGAATAAATATTCCTCAGGAGGTAGACAAGTGGGAGGAGTGGTTATCAGAAATTTCTAGTATTATATAATGCAATTTTATTTTCAGTTAAGTAGATCAGATTTAAAAAAAAAATAAGCTGGAATGTTTCCATTAAGCAATCTAAAATATTGAGAGCTAGGAAAGAAAATGGATTAAGATTTTAGACGATAGCTGTGTTCAAACTTTTATGCAGGTGCTGGTCATTTGTGTACGCTTCACCTATTTAAACCCAATTGGTAGAATTAGAAGTAATGATTAGCAACTTCAGAGAAATATAAATAAGCAGAATATGAGATTTTAAAAATTTCTAATAATTTGATCTTTCTAATAATGGAAACGAACCGTTTCAATCAGAATTGTATAAGCTTTGTTAAACTTGATGGAAAGTTGAAATGGATGACACCTATTTTTGTTTTCATTGTTAAGCTATCGTTATTGAATTAATTTGCCTGTCGAAATAGAAGACTCTAAAGGTTAACTTTAGAATATCACTAAGAACAAAACTATTTTAGCCTATTCCAAATTATTTTCATTTCAATTTTTTCAATCTGAATGCATTATCTGTAACTCAATTAGTTTGTGTCCTAATAGGAAACAAACAATAGGTATTATCAAATAGAGGGAATTTAATACAAGAAGTTGGTTAAATAGATGATGTTGGTAAGCTGAAATAGCAAAAGGGGAATAATGAAATAACCTAAAGATTAATAACTGCAGGAAGTAGTTACCACTACAATAGTTGAGGAAATAGCAAAGGAAGAGATGGTATTACTAGAACAAAACGGCTCAAATTTTGTTGATGTGTATTATGGAAGTTTTTATGATATGGGCAGGAAAAATTCTAAGGATGTATTTTGAAAGAGTACAGAATGTATCATTGGATGGGGCCAAATTTGTTGATATAGCTACACTTTTCAGAGATTCTGGATTTAACATGTTAAATTTGCTTTAATAATTTCTTTGCTCTGTTGACTAAAATCTGGGCTTAATGGTTGCCAACATTCAGTGAGGCAGAAATATCAGAAATTCTTTAATATAATATAGAGGGAAAAATCCAAAAGCTTAGGAAAATAGGAATGGAGGAATAGATGTATCCTGTGCCATCTGATCCCCCATTATATAGCAAAAGAGGGCTGAAAAGACACTTCCTTCATTAAGGCAATGATGATACATGACTGCATGGAGAGTAGCATCACTGAAATGCTCCATGCTGGCAGTCCTATGCGGGCTGGGGAAGTTGGTAGAAATGCCTCCATTGAGGTGAGCTTTCTCTTTACTGTGAGGATGAAGGATTCCAGAATGGCACATGTTCAAGGAAACATATACGTGTTAAAGAAAAAGGGGTGCACATGCTCTGTAATGGGCATTAGAAACAAAGAGATAAGAATGTTTTGACTCTCATGGATCTTTGGCTAATGCTAATTAATCACAGGATTCTAAGCAGATTGGTAGTCTATTAAAGCAACACGCAATCTATGTAACCCAAACAAATTCTGGATTTGGTGGACAGAAACGGTATTTGAATCATCACAATGGAAAGTCACAGCCTCTGACTCAGTTTTCAGTTTATTTGAAAGGGATATCAGAGTCTCTTCAAAAATATAAATTATAAATCTTACTCCAAGCTTTCTCCAAAGGGACTTGCAGTCTTTTCTATGTTCACTGTGCACCATAGAGAGGAAAGATTTGGTAGATTTCTAGACATTCACTCTGATTTTACACTAGTACCTAGAAATAAAAAATGGCATTATGGCCCATTGGCCAAACTGGGGATTATGGAAGTCAGTTCAAAAATGTATTTCTGATCCAAGTACATTTCATAGTGTGTTCAGTGTGTCTATATAAATATCTTTGGTTCCTATACTTCTGGGGTGAGTTATTATGGTAGGAAAAAAAAACACATGGAAGCCCCTGAAAATGTTTCTCCTACCAGTATAGTAAACAAAAAGCAATGCCACATCCCAGGGGGAACCTCAGAGATTAGTGCTGCCATCAACAACTTCAAAGATGCAAGACTAGAGGTTCCTATTACAACTTTCTTTAAATTGCTCCTTTGCCCATGTTGTAGGTGAATGGATCTTGAAGAATAATTGTGGATTAGTGTAAACTTAAACAGGGAATGACACAAATTGAAGCTACTTTTCCAGCTATGGTAGATTTTAGAAACAAGTCAATAGAGCCTCTGGAATCTGGAAGATGGTTATTGGTTTAGCATATGATTTTTCTGGACCAGGATGTTATGGGTTGAACCTATGGGTACTATGAGATTGAAGTCCTAATCTCAAGTACCTCAGAATGTGATTTTATTTGGAAATAGGATTGTTGCCGAGGTAATTAGTTAAGATAAGGTCATACTGGAGTAGGGTGGGCTCTTAATTCAATATGATTGGGATCCTTATATAAAGGGAAAAGTTGGACAAACACACACACACGTAGGAAGAACAACATATGAAAACTGGAGTTATGCTGCCACAGACCAAAGAACTACCAGAAGTTAGGAGAGAGACCTAGAACAGACCCTTTCCTAGCACCTTCAGAGGAAGCATGGCCCTGCCTACAACTTGATCTCAGACTTCTAGCCTCCATAATTGTGAGACAATGAATTTCTGTTATTTAAGCTACCAAATTTGTGGTAGTAACACAAATTTGTGGAGACTAACACAAGGGGGTCAGCGATTTTCTTCTGTGAAGGGCCATAGAGTAAATATTTTAAGATTGACAGGCCAGTTGGTCTCTAACACAACCACTCAGCTCTGTTATTATAGCGCAAAATCAGCCATAGACAATACATAAATGAATGAGTATGACAGTATTCCAATAAAACAACAAAAAAAAAGGCAGCAGAGTGGATTTGGTCTGGTGGCTCTAGTTTGCTGATCCTTGTTCTCGATCAGTTTGCAAGAGTTAGAAAAACATTTGTTCTCACCTTGCAGCAGCAACCACACATGTCTTCATAGTCTTGCCTCAGGGCTATGTCAACCCTTCCATTCTCTACCACATTTTAATCTGCCCAGATCTTAGTCATCTTGATATCTCATAGATCATACTGGTTTACTACATTTCTGACATCATGGTAATTGAATTTAATGAGCAGAGGTCTAACTGTCTTAGACCACTTAGGATGCTAAAGGGTGAGGGATAAAACCTACTCCCTCCACCAAAAACTTTAGAATTCAGGGTCTGATCAAGAATATTAAAATCACAGTGATGGATGCATTAATTAACCTGATGGGGGGAATTCCTTCACAATGTATACATATATCAAATAATCACATTGTACAGATAAATATCTTACAATTTGGCAATTATACTACCTCGATAATGCTGAAAAAAGAAACCCACTATTTAAACAGAAAGGACTTTAAAGAGGGAATTAGTTGCACATGTAGCAAAGTTGAAAAATTAGAAAAGGGGATCTTGGTATAACCCAGATGTTATTGATGGTTACCACTTCTAGGCTGAGCAAACAAAAAAGGAAAGGTGGGGTACTGTACTGTGGAAACTGACCACAGGAGCTGACCATCACGCTATGTGATCAGATGTCTGCGGAACACACCACACAGCTAGTGCTCAGATCTCTGAAAAGACCACAGCGCTGCTGGTGTTGAGACCTAAGACCTCATACTCAGAACAACAAAACAATGTGGCTGGCTGGTGGGTGTAAGTACCTCTGAGAGCCATGCCATGGCTGTTGCCAGCAGTGACAAAAGGAGCTGGATGCTGTGCTCTACAGCTGCTGTGACGCTGACTGAGACAGGAGAGAGGTTTCTTCTCTTCCCATAAATTGAAATCGCCCACAAGGGTCTCCAATTGTCAGAATCACAGAAGAAGGCATCAAGCAAAATAGTGCAAACTCAATCTCAGAATCACAGAGCAGACTCTAGAAGAGCAGCCTTAGGGCTGAGAGAAAAGAGATAAAGGACAAGCACATTAAATAAAATGAATTGTTCTTTCAAAATTTGTAATTTAATTCTGGATTGTTATGTATACGGGAGTTTATGTGGAACTAGAGAAAATATATCTCTAGATTATTTTCTGAGTATGCATAAATTCCATGGGAGATAGTAAAATTGTGAAGGGCAAATCTAGATTTGTTTGTTTTTTAGCTGGACGAAGCATAAGAAAATAGATAATGTGAATCCTGGCTTTTAGCTATAATATTGCTTTGTGGACAAGCAGGAAGACATTGACAACCACAAAGGCATAGGAACAGTTTCTGCATTTATCAGCTTGAAAATGATTTTCCATTAAATATGTTGTTATTTTTGAGACAATACAAAAATAAGTTTTGTAGAGTAACAAAAAACTCACTAGGTTATCTGACATCAAAGTATAACTAAAACAACCCAACTGATATTCAGCAAGCAAACAAGAATTTATCTATGTTGAGGAAACTATCCACTAATTTACTGGTCCTACAAAATTATATACTGTAAGATGTTGTTCAAGATAATTACAAAATAACATCCAAGAATGTTATTATAAAATCAAAATAACACTAACAATAACAAAAAAAACAGAATGGGAAACATGCAATTTAAGAGATTACTTTAGAGTGGTGTATAGAAATAAAGGAAAAAGATTTATTTATCACTAACAGAAATTATATGTATATAGCATGTATATACACACATATGCATGCATATATACATATCATCATATATCATCAAATTATGTATATATACACATCATCATAATTCATATAATCAAGAATTACTCTACCGGTAGAACACCCAAAAGAAATAAATTGTGTAAAGGCAGTATTTTGCAAGAATGCTATTTGCCTATCTCTCCCTGCTCTCTGTTTCAGAATGTTGATTATAAACGCAAGGTAAGTTTTATCAATTCATGCATCTGTATTTGAAATTTTGGTCATGAGTTCTTCAACATGGGGAACATGAAAAAAATTATATTGACAAGTGATGAATTCCTAGTAAGGAATGATAACTATATACATTTTATTACATACTTAACCAAATGATAAATATATACATTATAACACACCTACAGTTAGAAATGCAATTTTTAATTTCTTACTGGTAAGTAGCTTGAAATTTCCTAGATCAGTTTGAATTAGAGATCAATTTTACGTCTATTCCAGACTACTTCTCTTTTTGGGTATCTTGCAAGGTTTTTGGATTCTTCCCGATGTGTCCTAAGTTCTTATTTCACCATATTCTTCTTCATTGTGATGCCAGTTTCTGTTCTTTAAGTCCTTATCACTAGAGAAGTGCTGTGTGTGCTTTCTTTGGCACTTGCTCAATGTTCCACTTTAAAAATGTTTTATCAATGGCCATTTCCTAAAAGGCCTTGGTTTCCTATAGGATAGTCTGCAAAATGCTGGTTGTTGATTTTGCGTACGATGACTGGATGACCGCATCTTTCCTCTTCCCCATAGAACCCTGCTGTCCTCGTGGTGCTGTGCCCTCTACTGACTCTGGAGTTGGAGGTGGGGAACATCTTGGAATGTTTCTTTTGAGAAGTCACGTTCTGATTAAAATAAGAACTGAACTCCAATCTCATTGCCACAGAACAGTTAAGCCAACAGAAAGAGTGAAAAAAGGCACTATGGACAACATTTAAGTGCAAGGGGAAAACTTAAAAATACATTTATACAGTTGTGAAAATCTTGATTATAAAAGGAATTCCATATTCAACAAGGACAAAAATATCCAAATAGAAGTCTTTAGAATAAATTTAGTTCTTTATGAACAGCTACTTTGAGTGAAAACATCCATTCAGAATGGGAAATTTTGGGTCAGTTGCCAAAATGAATCAATATGTAGAGGTCACAGTTTTGTTGTCCGTGATCAGGATATGTCCTTGAGACATATTTTGTTAAAAATAATATTAAAATATGATAACACTTAAAATAAAATAATTCACACCACAATCTAGATTTCCACTACATCATTTAGAATACATTTGGCTTCAATGGATGGAGTAATTGACTAACAGTAGCTTACTGAAATAAGGGTTCATTTTTCTCACAAAAAGGTCCAGAATTAAGAGATCACTGCTGTTGATTCAGCTACTCAGCAATACCAGTTCTAATGGACCTAAGATGAGCTCCAAATATCCCCTCCTATTTACGTACGGAAGAGGGATAAAGAGAAGATGCTAGCCACATGGGCCATCTTTTGTAAGGAAAGCAAAAAGCTTTGTCACAGTCGCAGAACCCACTGCAGCTGATTTACTCTCATTGTTTTTCACAATTGATTCACATAGCTACCCTAGCTGAGAAGGCCCAGGAAATAATTACTAGGGTTGGGCACTTGCTGTCCCCCAAAATCAATTTTTTTTAATTTACAAGGACAAAGGGAAGAATAGATTTGGGATGGGTGGCAGAAAATGTCAAACACATCCGTTTACTATTGAAAGACAAGAAGTGGAAACACTGGGTTCCATTTCTGCAATGGCTTCAACTGACTATAGCTGGAAGCATATTCTCTCTAGCAGATGTCTCATTAGTTTTATTGCTTGTGAGGCTCCTTTAGGAGTTTGTGATTATGGCGCCAGTACTGCAGGACTAACCAGGGACTCGGCTATTTATCCTATAGCGTAAAAAACATAACGATCATATTTCATGAACATGTGTAATTGTTCTTTGGGTGAACAGTTTCTTCATTTTTTGCAGTCTCCCTTCACACTTTATTTAATTCCCCTGTAGGTTTTCTATGGTTTTTCCCTTGTATTACTTTCTCTTTTATACTTTTACCTTCTTTCTCTACTTTTTCTCCTCCCCAATTTTTATGTCTTGCTTCTGATCAGATCCATTTTGTGCCATATTTCCTTTTTTTTTCTTTTCCTCTGCCCTATATTTCCATCTACCTAGATCTTACTTTTTCTTGTTTCTTGCCTTCTCTCACACATCCTGTGCTACCAAAGTATGCTTAGTTTTGCTTTTCAATATTAACGTTCAGTGCATTTTCTTTCAGTTTACATGCTATATTTCATCATTTTCTTCATTGTTTTTATAGCTTGTTGTTTTTTTCCTTGTTTACATAGCTGATTTTTTTCTCTATCATTTCAAGGTCAGAGGCTGCATTTAAGTTTCTCATAATTTTCTTTATCCAATTCCTGTTTTTATCTCTAGTAGAAATTAACATGAATTTTGCATGTGATGTAGGATTTTCAAATATTTAAATGAATTCTTTTACTAATAGAAGAATAATCCAATGACCCACAAGTGTGTAAACATCCAATATAAGTAAACTGAACTTGAGCACATCCTTGATGAAAAAAAAAAGTGATCTCATCAGTGTAGAATTTCAGTGTGTATGTATAGTTTATATCAAATGCAAACTTTCTTATAAACCATAGAAAAAGTCTTGAGAAGGTAAGCTGAGAACAATAATGGCAAGATAAACAAAGACACTGAGAGAAGATGTAGATGGATGGTGGAATGATTAATGCTGCATCTACAAAGTACAGGTGTTTGGTACTTGAGCAAGTGGTCAGAAAACAAATTGAACATTTATTCTTCTTGACAAGGGGATTAAGAAATGTGGTTGGTTATACCTTTATAAATGAAGCTTTGAGTAAACTGCTGTCTTGATTGATTTCTTTGGTATTTGCTAACACTGCAACTGAACATTCTGTTGGGAATTCTTTTATTTGTGTTTGTTTCCTGAAGATGTGAATTAACTCATAATTAATTGGATTAATAAAGACATTATGAAACAGCTGTGATAGTTTTATTAACAACTACACCGGAGTCTAACCAAATACAAAATATTTTAGAGACAATTATGGTGTTTCCATAAAACTTTCTCAACATTAAAATGCTAGAGCTTTAAGCTTTAAGCAACATTTCACTAGAACTTGATGGGTAAAAAGTATCTTAGAGTGGGATCTAATTCTGAATTTATTACAATCCAATCTTATTGTTTATTTGAAAGCAAAGAACTATATTTATTCAAACTAGATTTCATCACACATCAGGCATTTTTTGACCACCTTCTGCACACCAGGCACTACAGGGATACAAGGTTGAATAACACAGAGAAGGTTAATACAATGAAAGATCTGACAGTGTAGTATTAAAAGCAGTGATAAGGATTATGAAGGGAGAAAACAGGATGCTCTGAGAGAGAATCATGTGAGTGATGGGAGCTTGTTTTGGGCACATTGATCACAGCAAGCCACTCTGAGTAGGTACTGCTTAGAGTGAAATCTGAGGGGTGACAAGTGGCCAGCCACATAAGGAATGGTGATAGGAGCATTATAGGCAAGAAATTCCAAGTATGGCAAATTTTCTCAGGAAGAAAGAACTTGGCTTTTTCAATAACCTGAAAGAGTTACCAGTATAGTTGCATAATGTGACAGAGAGACTGTGGCAAGTTAGGTAGCACCTAGATCAGTTAAGGAGTTTGAATTTTATTCTAAGCGCAGTAGGAAGAGGACCTCTAATGTAGCTTTCAATTCTACAATTCGTGATGAAATATACATTTGTTTTGAACTGTGTGTGTGTGTGAGGAAGATTAACCCTGAGCTAACATCCGTAGCCAATGCTCCTCTTTTTGCTGAGGAAGATTGGCCCTGGGCTAACACCTGTACCCATCTTCCTCTACTTTATATGGGATGCCACTACGGCATGGCTTGATAAGCAGTGTGTAGGTCCGCACCGGGATCTGAACCTGCGAACCCCAGGCCACCGAAGTGGAGCGTGAGAACTTAACCGCTACGCAACCAGGCTGGCCCCCTGTTTTGAACTTTTAACACTTATAAAACCATTTATTATTGAAAATTTCAAATATATGTTAAAGAAAAGTTTAACAATCTCTCATACACCTGTCACTCATATTGAACTACTGACGTTGCCATAAAACAGTTTGTTCTCAGCCATTTAATTGATTAATCATCACACTGGGCTATCATGCATCATTTTTACATACCTCATTATTGGAAAGAAGGATCTGTGTCTCTTGTCTAACAAATACTTCTTTAAAGACTATAATGAATGGTATATTCATTTTTTGTAGATGTAACCATATGATAAGGGGGACTTTGCCTATTGTATCATAAATAAAGTAAGATCCACAGTGAAACCAAAATAACTTTAAATATCCCACATTCAAAAAAAGCCTGAAATAATCTGGGAAGACACCCTTTCCTGGACTTATTAAAGTCTTCCTAAGCAATGAGTCTACCTGATTCTCCAGGCTTCATATACAAAAGCATGAAGCAAGAGAAACAATCATTGCTCATAAGCCATTAACATAGGGTTTGAGTATTTCTCCCCAGACAAGAACTTTGCAAATCAAATGGAGGCTGGAGGTTGGTAAAACTTCAACTAAACACCTTAAAGATTGAAAAATCTACTAGGCAAAAATATCCCAGTAGTAAGAGGGTTTGGAGTGACCAGCTGGTTGAGTTGATATGGGTTGTTAGAGGTACAACCACTAGCACCTCTGCATCACCAGAGGGCCTCTATGGAGATAGTGTCTATAGCAGCAAGTTGGTATTAAACAAGGAAACATAGTTAACCAGGAGTAAACTATGACATCACCGGAGAAGAATACCTATCGTTTTTCTTTTCTCTCTTTCTCTTCTAATGTCTAAGGAGAAAAGAGTTGGAGTTAAACTGAATAACAGAGACTATTTTGATAGATATGAAACTAGTCAGAAAGTTGTGAGATCTCCGGCCATGTCATTTTTATCAGTCATGTCCCTGAGAGAAAAATGATGACATATTCAATTTAGTATCACTTCTGCAGAATTTAACAAATGGACAATTAACAGGACTGTGAACAAGGTATAAAAAAAAAGACACAGGGGTAGTGTAGTAGTCTGGGTTATTAACGGCATGACTGTTACTACCTCAAATCTGAAGGGCAGAGAGAGGGAGAGGTTACTGGAAAGCAAAGGAGAATCACGTGAAGAGCCACTTTGAGAGCAGCTGTGACCTTCAGTCAAGGGTGAGCTGAAAAATAAATGCACTGACCTTATTCTCTTCCTCCTACCTCTGATCTCCTACTTGGCTTCCCAATAGCCAGCCAGGCTGGAATCCAGAGGTCAAGAGATATCACTATTTATTCTATATGGGTCAACTCCTTTAAAAGAGATCAGTGTGGGGCAAGGGTGGAGAATGGATCTGGAGAGACATGAAGAACAAACCAGTACACTATTAAAGCAAGGGAATTGAATGTTCAACAGAGCATGGTTGAGGTAAGTGACTGCAGAAAAAAAAAAATTTTCTTTTTAACTCACCAAGTTCAAACTATAAATTAAACTAATACATAGATTTACCAGAATCACGGCTCCTGAAACTTTACTGCCACGACTTTAAAATAATTAGTTTCTAGAATGTCCTTCTCATTTTTAGATCAGATTTAGAAGAGGAATAATTAGATATGGTTAGAGTAAGAATAAATCATATAATTTAGTCAAATAAAGAAAATTCTAAATTCCTATTTGCAAGGCAAGCTTTGCAGTAGAGTCTTTAGAAAAATAGTAAAATCCATGTAATAATAGTAGAAATAAAATTCTTTGTCTTCAAAGAGAACTGGGTTTGATTCTTGGCTCTGTAATTTAATAGCTGGGCATCATTAAAGTAACTTGTCTTTTTGTAGCCTTAATTTCTTCATTCATTAAATATTATTGTTCATCTACAGGTTTTCTGTGCAGATTAAATGAGACATAATAATGGTAAGTATATTATCACTTTGGCTGGCCTGTGGCTTACCTCTAATATTCTTTTAAAGGAATTAAATAATTTAAAAAAAAGAGGAAGAAGAAGAAAGTGGGTATATGGAGATAATATTGAACACAATATAATTAAGTACTTTGATTTGTCTTGTACCTTTAAAAAAATTTCACCTTTTGGTTTTGGTCTGAAAAGGATAAATGGATCATTATCTTAAGATAAGCATAGACATTTCAAGAAGGGATTTATTGCTCTGGAATTATGATTTAACAAAACTATCTGCGACCAATTAAAGCCATCATTTTCTAAGATCTTTGCTCATTTTGTCATTGAGAAGGAACAAACCGATAACGTAAATAGGTATCCTGAGTGACAAAGTCAGGGAAAATTTGAGGCATTGGCAAAGGGTGGCTCCAAACAAGATGTAGTTGCAAGGGATGGCAATGAGTCTCCCGAAGTAAAATTACATAGGAAAAGTGGATTACAAAAGCGCTGGTCACTGACCTTAAAGCAAGCAGAGGTAAGCATCCTTGAAGGAGTACTGTGATCTGCTCTATCTTATGTGCCCTACCCTTAAAGCATGCCAAAATAAGCATAGTTCCCTGACTCTGTCATGTTCCTTCTCACTTTTGTCCTTTGAACTTCCCTCCTTTAGGAATGTCACACTTTTTCCTATCACCTCTTCATCTGCTTGCGTTAATTCCTATTTTCTAGCCATGATAAAGCCCAAGACTTGGCTTAGCTCAGCCTGAAATGGCTAGACCTTATCAGCACATTGTCCTATGCATTCATCTCTCATAACCTTCACCACACTATGATGTTATTTGATTGCCAACTAGGCAGAGAAACAGAGAGAGAGAGAGTTATATCTTTCATTAACAACTTCTAGTAGTTTGCATGCCACATAATATATTTTTCCTAAATAAATGCATGGATGACTGAAGGAATGGATGAACATCAGAGGCTTGATAGTACCCTGTCATTAATCAAGGCATCAATAGAGAGTTTGAGTAAGTCATGGTTAGCCTTGACTTGACCTCCAAAAAATGTGACTGAAGTTCTTTCAAGCTGCTTAGTAGAGTACGTAACTTCTTTACCCTGTATTCTTTCCTACGCTGATATAATATATTTCAATTCTCTTTTTAAAAGTACAGATTATATTTTAACTTTTGGATGAATCCAGAAGCATTTCGTACTTTTGCCTGTAGAAGAAAAATATTAACACATTTAGCAAGCTTTGTGATTTAGTCATCCCTGTATTTGCTGACATCAAGTCTGGAATACAATATGTTAAAAATAAATGCTTAGACATTAATGAATAAGTTGATGCTGACTCAGCTTCTTTTTTTTTTTGCTATGTAAGTTATTAGGCACATATTATCAAGTACAATATCATGACTAACTTGAGATTCCAATGTTATTTGGAAAAAGTTAAGGAAGTTTATATTTTATATTATTTATTTGATTATTTATAATTGTCCTGGTTTGAAACAAATATAAGAGATGTGTTGGTATAATAATTATAGAGCATGTGTTTAGGCTTTTTATTTAGTTACTTATTGTAGTAAATATTATCTTCTACGATGTACAAAAATGGTTCTTTACTATTTATTTTCTAGATATACATTTAAGTAGTATATAGAACATTTTATTTGTTTAAACTACTGTTTATTATAGCTTATAAAGTAGTGCCTTCCCACCAATAAAAAATCATTTATATTAAAGAGATTTGGGGTATTTCATGAAATATCCTATAATAATGGTTTCAGTGGGTATATAATGAGTGGTAATAACATAAGAATAGGGATAAAACTCAGCAGTCCCCATCCCCATCTACATGTAAATGTTATTGCTGATCCATAAAAATACATTACAAAATGAAGAGAAAATAAAAGAAAACATCCATAAACCACTACTAGAAGAAAATAGAAAATGAAAATTCAAATTATTTCATTAATGAAAATCCTCCCAATGATGAAGTGAAAAAAACCAATATCCTTAGCCAAATTACATATCATTAAACAAAAATTCTTAGTTATAAAACAGCTCCTCAGGTCACATTTAAGATTGATAGACAGACCAAATAAATGGAAGCCTAGTGGTGTTAAAGAGTTTATGCAGCCAAGGAGTCACTGAATTTACCTTAAAGAAGAATTTTACTTGCTGAAAGAATTTTTCTATTCATACTAACTGAAGAAAGCATGATATCAAGTCTAATATTAACATCTGAGCCATGTTGCTTTATCAACTCCATTTCCTTTAGTCCCCAGTTGTACCAATTTGACTTTAAAAACATTCCCTGTTGATTTTTTAAAATTAATCTATTCTAATACATTGTTCATGTATTAGAATAGGATTACCACTGACTTCCTTAAAATTAGTAAAAAACAGATTTGGTGAGAAAAGAGTTATTAGAAATGCCGCTCTCCTTGTGAGAATAATGAACAGAGGAAACAGAAATATTATTCTGATCTTACATTATTTAAGACACATGGGGTTAATTTCTAAATGTAACACTTCAGTCTTTACTGAAGATATGGCAGAGCACTCCTAAAATATATATATATATATATTTTTGGTGAGGAAGATTGGCCCTGAGCTACCATCTGTTGCCAATCTTCCTCTTTTCACTTTGAGGAAAATTGTCACTGAGTTAACATCTGTGCCAATCTTCCTCTATTTTGTATGTGGGACACTGCCACAGCATGGTTTGATGAGCAGTGTGTAGGTCTGTGCCCAGGACCTGAACCCACAAACCCCGGGCCACCGAAGTGGAGTGCACAAAGTTAACCACTATGCCACTGAGCTGGCCCTCTAAAATACTTTTTCACACAAATATTAAGAATAATTGACAAGAACTAGTCATAAGACTTTCTTCTACCTGATTAGTATCCTATAGTGAACTTTTGGTTTCAAATATGAAAAAGCACCACCAAAACACACTCTATCTTATCACATTCATGTGCACAATCATGTTTCTATCAAGAGTTTTGATAGGTTTTCCAATAATCAAAATTCTAGAGTTCAAGTGGATGTGTTAGTCCTTTAGACCAACAGCTTACCTTGAAAAAGTGGTGGGTCTGAAATTCTTCCTTGGGGATTAGACCAGCTGATAAGAACCAGATAAATTAGGGATATCATCTGTTCCTGGAAAGGAAATGATAGAGTATTAAAACTCTGAACACCACTGATAAAACTCAAAATGTCATGACTCACAAAACAGTCTTACAATATGACATTCAAATGAACAATTTTGGAAGCAATAATCTTTGGAAAAGGATTAAAGAAACTAGTCTTACCAAATTGGGGGCTAGATGAGGTAAAGGGGGGGAATAAAATAAACTAGAGAATAGGATAGTACTGGTTTTTACTTATTTTTCAAGACAGAACAAAAAAGAACAACCTTAAAATATAATGATTAAATAATATAATTTTCACTGTAAGAACATTAAGAAATGTGCTATGCTATTCTGAATCTTTTGTCTGTTGTTACACAGGGCTGGGTACATTCTTCGAGGCATTAGTTAATGACAACGTGAGATGTCTCCACGCGGTGGGGAGAGTCGGTGTTCCACCAACTTCCTACCTCTGGAGAAAATAAAATGAAAACAGTTAAGATTTTTTTTTAAATCAGTGTGTGCATATGTTCTGAATTTTCTTATAGAATCCAATATCCTACATAGCCATAACTGTGCTTTCTATTCTGAATGATTCTTTTAACAAGATGCTGTTAACTCTGAATATCTGTATTCTCTTATTAGTTTAGACCTTTTTAATACTAACGTTTCCAATTCCCTTAATTCCTTTTCAGATAAAGGAGGTCTATTTTAAAAGAACTGATGTGTTGACTTTGTAATATTTTGTGCTATCTGTGCTTTGTTAATTCATTCACTTTTAAACTTGGTTTAGTGATTGTTTAAAAGAAGTAAAAGCCAATTGTCATCTTATAAACAGACAAAGTCATTCTCGACTTGAAAAGCAGTCCAAAGCTTTTAGCACACACTCTGTAATTAATTCAGCTTATTCAATGTTTAAATAAACATGACACTTAATCTTGTCCAATTTAAAGACATAAAAACAAATTTTATGCATGTTTAAACTTCTTATCAATAATATTCTCTCCCTTTCTAATTTTGGGCAACATGATTAATATAAGATTTAAGAAGGCAAAAGTAACGTTTAATCCATATTTCATCACCATGGTTCTCTCGAGATTAGGATTTGAGCAAATTTAAATATTTTATTAATCTGTGAGCCATTGTTAAGAATGTGTCCTTATTTTTAAAGAATAAGTTCAGTGAGCAGAGAACATTTGAAAGTTAGATTTCTTTGTTTCATTTGATCAAGTTTTTCTAGTGATTTATTTTGCTAAGTATTATTCAATGTTTGTATCTTTCTGTTTATGTGTTGGAATTTAAAGAATGATAAAATGTGTCTTTGTGACCAAGATTATAATTAATCTGTTTATTCTTAAATTACCATCACAGTTTTGAAAAATTACCATTATTCATGTTAGCATTTTTCATCTCCTGCAAACTGATGAATTTCTTTTCTTATATCATTACTATTTTAAGTTTGAATTGCTTTTTACATTATAACTATATGGTTTCAACAACTCATCTTTTCTTTTGAATTTCTCTATATTAAAATGACCCGATAACCATTTAAAAGTAAATAAATAAAGTCAAATATGTATGTTTTTGGTAGAGTACCATGCATTTTACAATAAAATAAATGCATCACTCTAGTTTTAGTTTCAAATTTTATTTAAAATTTTACCATCTTATGCTGGTATTATAGCAAATAGCATAATTAAGACAAGTAAAGTTCAGACAGGTCATTAATAATTGTTCTATCACAGATAGGTGGATAAATAGATAGAGCTGCATCACATAGCCAGAAATATATAAAATGTGCATATGTATAAAACCTAAAGATACACACACATATATACACAAGAATATATATACACATATAGCTACATACACATACATAAGAAAATGCATACATATACTCATATTTATCCAAACGAACATGAGGAAATTTAAATCTAAACAAAGTAAAAGACAAGATGGTATAGAAACCATATGTAGGGGCTGGCCCCATGGCCTAGTGGTTAAGTTCAGCACACTTCACTTTGGTGGCCTGAGTTCCGTTCCTGGGCAGGGACCTGCACTACTCATCAGCAGTCATGCTGTGGCAGTGACCCACATACAAAATAGAGGAAGATTGGCACAGATGTTTGCTCAGGGTGAAACTTCTCAGCAAAATAAGAAACCACATGCAAAAAAAGGATAATGAATAAAAGCTTTCAAGTATTTCCATTTATTTGAATAGACCAAAAAATTCAGTTAAATATATTTGGTTTTACTCTCTTTAGAATTAGAGAAATGAGTTAATATTTTATCTTTTTGTTTTCCTGGAGCCATTCTCTGTAAGAACGATTCAGAAGGTGGTGGTGGTGTTACCATTATTATTGTTATTATTACAGGTTACACTAAAAGATTACCTTGAAACTGATTATTATATGAGACTCAATAAAAATTCTCAGTAATTATTTTAAACTCTAGAGGGCAGAACTTTTTCTGTTATTTCATTCTTTTCTCTCTTGCACCTAGCACTGATCCTGGTATAGGCTGAGGGTGGGAGTGGAAGTAAATTACTAAACCTTAACAGACTTGGAGGCAGAAGCCTTCCTTTGAAGACCTGGCTCATGGTGTACGTAGATTTTATGAAATATATAGAAGAATAAATGAAGCAAGATATCACAAAAAATAGCTTATAAAATTTGTCAATAAGTGTTGACAAATTTGGTTTGTGTTCTTAAAATTAGAATAAATTTTTTGGCAAATGTTTAATGCAGTTATTTCTTAGAACCTCATTACATGATCACCTTTTTGTCTTTTAAAAATGTGAGACCATGGCAGAAGCCAAATTCTATCACTTGATTACCTTATAAATTTCCCATTAAAGATGGTCTTCTGTTCGTCAAATGCTCCCAAGCCCATCGCTGAAATTTCTTTCTGCAAACTTCAATTATTCCTGCATATATACTTCCAAATACTCATCTGATATTATTCTCAATAGTCATATTTCTTTTTTTTAACTTTATATGCAGAGAACAATCATGTATAGAATCATCTTGACTGATGATCATGCAATCACTTCCCTAAAGAAGCCACATATTGAGTTTATATTCATCAAGTATAAATAACATGTTGTCCTTTTGATTAATCTTTTTTCTAGACTTAATCACTAAATAACTTGTTTTATAAGTGATTTTAGTTTTGCAAAACATATGAAAAATAAATTGTATAATAAATTGTGGACTTGCAGATAGTTTACCCAACTGAAAGATTTCCTTAAAAATTTAACCTATAGGTATTATATTAATTCTATAGATTTCTACCATTTTTAAAAGTAATTACCATTAAAATATTAATACAAATATCTAACTATGGATCCACCTATATCACTTATATTACTTTAAAAAATAATATTCTATTTCTTTTTAAAAAAAGTGTTAACCTAATATCATAACAGGGGTAATAATTATAATAAATTAATTCATATAAATTATAATTATTTTACTTAAAAATCATGATGTAATTTAAGATGTTTAAATTGTTTATGATAATTACTATCTGTGTATTATATAAGGGGATATATTATAAAAGCTCAGAAATGCACGTTCACATATTGTGGGTAATATGTCATGTATATGAATGCAATGTTCATTTAACATACATCTTTGAAGCACTGACTACATTCCAGAAACTGCTTCAATCACTGAGGATGTATCAATGAACAAATCAGACAAAACTCCTTACCTTCATATTCTTTACATTCTACCGAATCATTTCTTGTTTATAAACTAAATTTACCAATGCAAAAATAAAATAAATGCATTTACAATATACTTTATTTCAGTTTTGTCTTGATACAGAAATAAGACAGCATTCCTTAAATAGATTCCATGTGTCAATATCTATATATTTCCTATCTTACATAATCCTAAAAACAATCCTTTACAGCAAGTACTATTTTTATCCTCATTTGGCTAGTTACAACACTGAAGCATAGAGAGGATAAGTAAACTTACCAAAGTCAGACAACAATTACTGGGGCCCAGATTCAAGCTCGAGCAATCTGACATCAGAATTAATACTCCTCAAATAACTTGCCATGGATACAGCCTCTCAGAGAACAAAATTTTTCTATTTATACACTTATCTGTTAATATTTTGCATTTGTAACAGTAACAACAGGACATTTGTTGGGATATAAACTCTCAGAAGAGAAATAAAAAGATATTGAAGGAGGGAAGTAGTTTCATAGCTCATAGATAGTAGAGGTGTGACTAGTCCCAAACTCCTAATGAAAACATACTAGAAATTACTGGGTGAGTTGTAGGGTGAGTTTACTTACTTTGAGGTATAGTAGACTATCTGCTTTATCAGTTTCCTATTGATGCTATAACAATCTACTACAGACTTTGTGGCTTAAAACAACACAAATTTATTCTCTTATAGTTCTGGATGTCAGAAGTCTAAAGTGGATCATCTACATTCCTTCTGGAGGCCCCAGGACTGAATCCATTTCCTTGGCTGTTTCAGCTTCTAAAGTCTGATACATTGTCCTTGGCTCATAGTTTTCTACCTCCATCATCAAAGCTAATCACTATTAGCCTCTGTCCTCATAATAAAGAAATGTCCAGGGCCATATGCCTCTGTTGGTGAATCCCACCAAAGAGGAATTGAAGCCAATCCTTCTCAAACTGATCCAAAAAATAGAAGAGGAGCAAATACTTGCAAATTCATTCTGAGTTCAGCATCATCCTGATACCAAAGGTAGATACAAATACAATAAAATTAAATGACAGACCAATATCCCTTATGAATTTAGATGCACTGCCATGGTAACTTACCCTCAGCAGAACATCAATGTAACACTTTCCACCAAATGTTTTTAAGATAATTATGGCTCTGTCCTTTGTCTTTATCTTTTCCCATCATGGTGCATGCTTTTATTGAAGAGGGGACTATGTGTGAAAAATGGACTTCATGTGAATACTCCTTAGGTCAGTGGAGAAGGAGCATTATTTTCATTCCCGACCATTGGTGTAATCATAGTCTGGTGTTCACATAGCCAACACAAAAGATGACAAATTTCAAAGCTTGGAAAACAGCTCCTACAAAAATAAAATTATATTCTAAATATGTTCATTATTTTTTCTTTAGATAAACTGAATAGTAATTAATTCTAAAATATAAAACGTAGCATTGGAAAATCTGATCCTTTTGATTAGAATCTTTTTTTAGCCATAACACCCCTATGTTAAAAATTGTCCACACTAGTTAATTTATTTTTAGAACTGGGCTACATCTATAACTCTGGAAAAGACCATCTTGTAATTACCTATCCTGATATTCTGCTCACACGAAACAATTATGTTGGGCTAATAACTGGTTTGTTTAATATCGTAATATATTTCTTTGTTTTAGATTTGATTTAGTCTCCCTTCACTGAATTAGAGCTATGTTGATTATGCTATCAGCCTCACTTTTAATGATGAGGAAGTGAAAGTGAAGACTTGGCCTTTTACATCTGCAAATATGTAGTGTGCCAGTTACAGAGACAAAAATACTCTATTCCTGACTTCCTGTTTATTTCCTTTGTTGCTACTATACACAGGAAATGTCTTTCCACGACCTAGATAGAACTGAAGTTGAAATACTCTTCTGCTTAACACGTTTTCCTTCATAAAATCACCAAAACAATAGATGAGGAGATAAAATATTTTCTTTATGCTCATGATAGACATGTGACACTGTAAAAAAGGAAGGCTGACACTGAGTTCTCCAATGTGATGCTGACTCATTTAGGCCACAGCTGTTTTGTCGCTCTCCAAGTTTAAGGGGACTTTTTTCAAACTTTTCCTTCCTGAGACATGAAATGAAACAGCAGATATAGAATTGAATTGAAAAGGAATTTGGCATTAGAAAAGATTTGTCTTTAGGTATGGATGGAAAAGGTCGGTTCATATCAAAAATTATCAGGAAATTTGAGATCCAAATATTTCCCATTCTAATAGCATACACAACAAACAACTTGAGGTTGGTCTCGAGTTCCACCTTGTCCATGTTCTATTTTGTGCATTCCATTGAAGGCTGCTTTTCTAGACTTTCTTCTTTTCCTAGTTAGGTATCAGGTGCACAAGCTTGAGTTAATCATACTCCTCAATCATACACATTATTGCCATCAATCCAAACCTCTTTTATTTATTTATTTGTATGTTTGTTTACTTCCTTTCACCCTCATTTTTCACTGTTTATCAAAATCCTTCTGTTTGTATATGTTCATATAGAAAATGTATTATTGTTTTGTATGTGTATTTTAAATTTGCATACATGTTGTTATTTTGTAGATTACATTCTCTTTTAATTACATATTTTAGATCCATCAGCATTTCTATTTGTACCTCCTGCATGGTAGTCCATGGTGTCCATCCACTACTTTCCACATTCCCACTCCTTTAGGAACAGATACTAACATTGCTTCAACTCCTTATCAACAAAACAAGTATGCACTGGCTGTCCTTGTATATGTCCCCCGAAGGGCATGTTGATCACTGCTTTAGAATATACACCCAGGAAAAGAACTGCATGGACATAGGGTATGATTAATGATATTTAATTTTGTTAAGTATTGTCAGATAATTTTGCAAATTGGTTTCACCAGTGTCAACTCCTTCCAGCTGAGCACATGACTCCTATTAGGCTCATATCCCTCCCACACGTGTCTAATTTTTGTTACTCTAACAATTGTAGAGGGATGTTTTATAGTCGTAATTTGAAATACTCTGATTTCTTATGAGTGCAATAATTTCTTCATAGATGTTATATCCTGTCACATTTTCCATTCTGAATAATACCTGCTAATGTATTTGTCCATGTTTCTGTGACATTAATGAATTAACGTGTGTTTGTGTGTGTGTATGTGAGTTTTGAGGGAAAGAAGAAAAGAAATTGTGGATATTATTTATATTTGCCACAAACTATTAGATCACATTATGTTTAGTGCTATAGGTAACTCAAATGAAGGAAGAGCTGAATCCTGTCCAAGAGAAACTTATTATTGTTTTGAGATACAAAATTTTCAGACATACACAATTTGTAATAATGTTAGAAGTTAGTACACAATATCATGCTATATGAGGGGAGAACAGTGATTGATAGAGGTCACCAGCACAGAGACAGATCATGCACCCTGGGTTGGTTAAGAAAGGATCCTGGACAAAGTCCACGCCTAAGTCACCCATCAAGGTATTTAATGTATTGCTGTGTAAAAGTCAAGACAGAACATCTCTCCCTCATCCTCATTTCCCTTTCCTACTTCTACTCAAGCTGTTTTCCCAATATTTTTTGCCTCTCTGTATTCAAATCCTGGTTTTGTCATATTTTAAACCTTTAAAATGGTAAGATTTCAAACTTATTTTTAGCATCAGATCAATTATTCAAAGACAATATGTATGTATAAACCACATTATATATAGGTGTGTATGTATGTGTGCATGTGTGTGGATGTATATACATGTACACACACATGTGCACACATATCAGATCAATGTAATTCCACTCTGACTGCATAGGGGTGGGGATGGGTAAATTAATGGTTACACTGCTGCCTGCTGCTCACTCCTCTTAGGGGCACCCTGGGAAATTCATAGGAACACTAGGGTAGGGCCCCAAAACGTTTTAAAACCGGGAGAGATTTGTATAGATTTGAGGGAATTATGTACTTTACTCGACATTCTGGTATAATTTACATCCCAAAGCACCAAAGTTAATAAGGAGTATGAGGTAATAGAGTTTCATAAACTTGCCAAAACTGTGTGATTACATAGCCAACAATCTCTCTTCCCGTTTTACTATTGGAATGTGTTTTGGGGGGGTAGTTTAGCAGGGTGGGGTCGATGGGAGCAACTCTTTGATACTCCCACTTACCAAATCAGACATTTTATTATGTTAAGAGAGAGCACAACGTTTCCTGTGAAGTGTTAGCACTGTTAAGAATTTATTTCTCCGAATTAAGGATACGTTTGTGCTTGCTGTGCAAAAGCCAAAACAGAAAATCTCATCCTTCTCCTGTACTTTTCCCTTTTCTTATTCCTACTCAAACTGTTGTTCCCTGACACTTTTTGTTGCCTCTCCTTTTCAAATCCAACTTCTCCTTCAAATACCCTCCTACCCCACAGCTGTGCTTTTATTCATACCTTAAAATACGTGTCTGAGACACCCTGAGACAACTACTTTCTTAGTTAACTGCTTCTTGTTCATGTATTTGTTCAGTCTGCAAGCTTCAAGCCAGGAACGAATTTCTTTTTTGCTATCTACCTTAAATGCCTTGATTTGTGTTGAATCTGTCAACATTTTTGAGCCCAAAGAGCATTCAACACGCCAAATGTGCAGTGTTGATTAACTAAACATTCTGGCCTTTTATATATAGCATGATTTAAGTCATTAAGTAAAAGCCCTAAAAGGATTTTGCCTAGTTAAAGCATCTCTCCTTTATTCTATGTGTCCTTTATAATGAATAAAAGTGCTTCAAAGTCTGAAATTTCAATTAATTCATAAGAGTGCCGATTCTTGTTTTTTCCTTAGCATAGATGACAGAATCTGAGTTCAGGAATACCTTCATGCGGTCACACCCACCAGGTGTGCCTGTAAACCCCACACCTCCTGCTCTTAGCCATCACACTATTGTGACAAACTAAACCAGCAGATGGCACTACCACTTAGTAAAAACTAAAGCTCAACTTTTTTTTAGGCCTTTTGTGCAATAATCATACTATCCTTGAAATTCCCCAATACCATGAGCTGACGAAGACCTAGCTTAGCCACAATCAATCTTTATTCACTGGTAGATTAAAATGATTAGATATCCTTGACTGCATCCAGCTCAGGACAAAACTTTGACATAATTTTATATTTGTTGAATATTTATACTTTTGGCTTATTGCTGCCTTTTGTGTCCATTTAAAAAGTGTGCAATTCTAGAATCACCTTAAAATTTGTTTTTAAACATTTAATTTGATATTGTAAATTATTATTGTTAAAATAGTGTTCTCAAATTTAGAAAAAGTACAGTCAGACTGTTTCATATAATTTTAAATGGTGTATAACATTGTACTAGACCCTTTCAAAGCATGTGGACTCTGATAGATATTGCCTGTATTGTAGAAGTTATTAAGCTATTTTTTTTTCTGGCTAACTGCTTTTGCTTAGATAATAATAATGTGTACAGTCTGGTGGCTCTGTCTGTCTTTACTGGCACTGCAATGCAGCTCATACTATAGTGTACTTTAGTAAGTTAAGTAGCAGATTTAAGTAGAAATTAAATGCTAAAAACAGAAATTACTTTACAATAAGCATTCTAAATGACCAGAAGTCTTACATTGTAAGGTTTTGTCTATCAACATTCTTTTAATTCTTGCAACATAATATTTTGGAATGATGGAACATAACAAACTAAAGCCCCGATAACATGTTTGGAATTCAATGTAGAGGGGCTTGTAAGAAGTGAATTAGAGTTTGTGGTGGTTTTTGTGGTTTTCTTTCACTTATTCTGTTTTCTCCATTATTCTTAAGACAAAACTGACTGCATAGTAACTAACTATTCTTACATTTAATATCTTTCCCCTTTTAATGAAGTACAAACAAGAATAACGCCTTCATGAAAATATGTCATGGACTGCAAGCAATATACGTAGCATATACTTAGAAATATAAATGCAAATATGAAAACATAGTGATCTGCATAGCTCTAATAAATCTAACTAGTGAGTCATTTCCTTAACGGGAAAGAATTGAATTGAGTAAAGCTCCGAGTGTATCCACTGGAGTAAATGAATGTTCTAAATTCTGTAGAAAGCAGCTGGAGTGTGTCACATAAGCATCCAAAGAAAACAGGTGGTGATTTCAGATTTCCCAGGTGAGGATTACAATCAAGTCGCAATTGTGGATCTCTCCTGTGTGACAGCAAATATGGATTGTTCTTTAGAGTCATGCTCTGCTGGTCATGTTTGCTGCAGATTCTGCCTTTTCAAGTGACATCTCCTTCATAGGCAGATAAATTCCTCCTTTTGCCAAGGACATTTGTAATTGTCAGAGCCTTCGCTGTTTTCTTTGATTGGGGTGAATCAGCTGTTTAACTAAACGGTGAGAAAATGCTCACATTTCTTCTTTCTTCCACTAGCTGTAGCTTTCTTTCATGCTTTATGAAATGCCCCCTGCTAATCAAAGCCAAACAGTGCATAATGGACTTTCGAGAAAGCTGAAATATATTTATTCCAAGTACAAAGCGTTCGAGAAGCCTTGTGATTTAATCTGTGCTATTTGTTTTTCCTTACTGAGTGATTGACAGGATGAGGCAGGCACAATCCATTTTTCTGATTAATACACTGCCATGCACTTTGATTTCCTCCATATGAAGGTTACAAAGACTAGGTGGTGCCATCAAGGAAAGATGAGTTCTCATAAAGGAAAATGCCAAATGCATTCTGTTTCATGGAAGATAGCAGAGGCTGTGAGGTTTAATGGAAGAATCAGGGGCTTTGGATCTGGTCAGGCCCGGGAATAGGCTTCAATTGGCCAGTTTATGTGCCTTAGACAGGTGCCCAAGCATATGGCATCATCCTAGGAGGCACTTTACCCACCATCCATCCTACCACATTAACATTTTTGAATTAGTCTACTGACAAATCTTCCAATTAAATTTGGCAACATTTTCTATTTCTTGTGGCAATAAGATGATATGTATGCTACAATGAACGGGATTAGTTTTACATTCATTGAAATATGGTAATACTTACGAACTTCTGTTTCATCACTAGAAAATGAATTTATTAGTTCTTATCTCAAGGGGGTGTGGTGAGCATTGACTATGCTGGCATACCTAAAGTGCCTGATGCATAACGTGAGTTCATTTAACGTTAATCATGATCTTTCATCCTTCTTCAAGCGTAATCACTGCAAAGGTTGTGAAGTAGTAAATCATTACAAGAAGAAATTTTTCTGTATTTCCATGTACAAAAACAAACAATTTATGAGATTAATGCCAGCTAATATTCAAAATTTCCTTTCTCCTCTTAAATGACTCCCCGAAACAAGGGAATGTTAAAATAAAGGATATTTCTTTAATTTTCTAGTTTACTCTATGTAAGTTATTGATTATAATATTTCCAAAGGGTAAGACAATCAGACAATTATCATTCCATAAATTATTGCTAAGATATCATAAAATGATATTAAGCACTTACTATATTTCCTAAAATCCTATCTCCATTAGTAAAGTACTTAAGCAATAGCCAAAACTGAGTTCATTGGATTCTATCCATTCTTCTACTATTGAATTGATATTGGTCCTCAATGGTCAAGTAATTTAACATTCTACACCCCTGTATAGATTGATTAAATGATTAAATGAGTAGAATGACTTAATATGGTTTTGATGTGAGAATTAATGGCTAAAATATATTATTCTGAATTTGAAAATATTTCACAGTGCCAATGTATTAACATCATTAAGGTAGAATGGATAGACATTCCTCCAAGGTTTCAGGTAAGACAGATTGTATTTTGCACCTATTAGAATATTTGCAACTCATATTCAGTGAATTTCCAAAGTTCATGTCAAATCCTGCTCGTGTTTCACTTATGCCTATATCTCAAAAACAATTAACCCTTTGAGTGAAGCGAGCAGATCAGGGTGACTTGGGGTTATACATGGATAAAATGATCACCTCTGTAATAAATCACTTGTCCATTATTAATTTTAAATAAAATTAACCTTATATTTAAACCTAAAGAAATTTTCAAATTTGAGAAATCTATTTTAAGATGCTGGGATTAGGTTCTACTAATAATTTTAATATTGGTGACTTATGTGAGCAACAATTATTCTTTGGTCAAATGTATACGTTTAGTAACAATTCTAGCTTTTTTTCTCAATAAATGTTGCTGCTAAATATCATTTTTAACTGTCTGAAACTTTGAATACAAATATAAATTCTTTTTAATATTTCCTTGAAACTACTTATTTTTTTCTGTATAAATGAACAAAAAAGCAAGAGGAGATACACACTTGATAATACTAGTTATTTATAAAATCATCCTCTTTTAGACAAGCTCTTGTAGAGAAATGCCTCAAAATAGTGGATTTTAGGTTGAAAGCTTAACAATCCTAAATGGATGAAAATTACAAAATGGTTACATGAATGGGAATAAGAGTAGTGAGAAAAGACGACAAAAGAAAGAAAGCAAACATTTTTCTCCAAAAGGAGCACTTGAAGTGGAAGTGAATATAAACAAAACCCAAGGAAATCTGAATGCCTGTTGATGACAATTTATGTTTTTTCCTTTTCCTCTATCTTCATATTTCTCCTCCATTTCCACTCTTCCTCCTTATTGCCTTAGCTTTCCCTTATGTTTCTTCATCCATGATCTTGCTGATTCTTCATATTTCTGGTTTGTTCTTTTAATGTCTGGAAAATATTCAAACTAGTGGTTAAATGGAGCTAAAATAGCTATTTTATTTTGTTTACATTACTAGAGAGATGCAGGATATGTGGTGGCTTATAATTGTGAAGCAGTTTAATTTATCTCACAGGATAAAGTTTTGAAATGTTAACAGCTTTGATTTATCTCTCTCTTTTTCTTCCTTTCTTTTCCCCTATTGCTTAGTCTTTTCTCACTAGTTCAAGACAAAGATAGATGAGAATAGGAGGCATCTGAGCGCTAACCTGCACAGACTCCAGATTAACCACTAAGTCACCTTACACACACACACACACACACACACACACACACGCACACATGCACACACACAAATAATCCACCCCTATATCACCTGTGCATATAAACTAAAAACCTCAAGTGAAGAGTCTAACATTGTTTATTTTTATCTTTTTAGTAGAATGAAGTTTAACTGAGTTAAAGAAAGACCAGTACATTTTTTTCATGTGCCTATTACTGATGGTGATGGATAAGACTTCAGATACTGGGAACTAAATCTCAGACTGATTACAGCCCTACCATGTGAGGAAATTCTGTGGGAGGAAGTGGCCACGTCTGGATGGATAAATCAATGTATAGAGAATACATAACTCTCAGAACTAACTGATAATAGGATGAAATTAAAAATAATTATGAAAATATTGGATCTGAAAGGGTACTAATAATGAATGAAATCTATCAAGGAGTTACCAGTTACTTGTCAGAAGGGAGTCTGCTAATTTATCTAAACTACGACTTGGTGATTTCATTCTGAGGTATATACCCTAGAGAACTTCTTGTTCCTACGCAGCAGGAGACATGTATAAGATTCTTCCCAGTATCACAGTAAAACTGGAAAAATGTTGCTTAACAAAAATCATGGATAAATAAATGGTGGAATATTACAGAATGGAATATTATGAATCAATTGAAATGAATGAACATAGCTAGATATATTAAATTAACAAACATAATATTGAGCCCCCAAAATAACAGAATAATAAATATAGCATAAACCTTTAATATACATATAAAAACTAGCAAAATGAAAAATATATTGTAAAAGTATATTGAAATATATATATTTATATACGTACATGTGTATTTATGTCTATATATACATATATAAAATACATATGGCAAAAATGGAAATAAATGGAAGGAAATGATCAGCAAAAAATTCAAGACCTCTAGAGAGCAAAGGACAACTAGTGGATTTCAAAGGTAAGTTCAATTCTGAAATTCTGAATGTCATTGAGAATGGAAATTTTTATTAGTAGTATTATTTTTAGTTGCCATATATATTACATATATTTTGCATGTATGAAATGTAAAAAATATTTTAAAATAAAATAAAGTGAAAGTAAAAATAATGTAAGCCGCTTTAAAAATATATCTATTAGTGAAAGTATTGATTTGATGTTTACGGAAGTAGAAGTTGGAATAACGTCTTCAAAAACAATTTTGCAGCATGTATCACTGCATTTAAAATGTTTGTACCATTTGTACCAGCAATACCACTTCTACAAATTTCTCCAGAAAATATAGTTATGGATGTGCAGAGAGGTTTAGTTAAAGGTTGTTTATCTCCTTGTACTGCGCCTTATAATAGCAAAAATTAGAACTAAAACAAATGTTTGACAATTAGGGTGTCATAATATAAATAATGGTATGTCCTTACACTGGATTATTACACTGTCGTTAACATAAATCAATAAAGCTGCATGTCAGTATTGTCAAGTTCAAGGTCTACATTCTCTTCAAAGTTCTTACAGCATACTTTGCTCCCAAAGATGTTCCCTTTGAATTCTTAGCATTTCTTATTTGTACTTATATGTTTATATATTTATTATATAGTGGGGCATATATAATGCCTATTATATGTCTTCTGTTTTTGTTTTAATTTATAATTTCATGTCTATATATGCATTTAGAACTTTTATTTAAAACACATTGCTTCAAATATAATCACCTGATTTTATCAAATATAGCAGCAATTATAAACAATATATCTTAAATGTTTTTAAGTGAATGGAAGGCACTCATTAGTTGTGGTTTGTAGGCACCTAGAAAATAAAGTAAAGAAATATCTCCTTACACGTTTTGGGTAGGCATATCTGAGAAAACTGGGAAATGCTTAGAGTTGGTGGAATGGGGGATATGGAGCACTCCCATACTTCTGGTCTGAGGGTGGACTAGTGCAGTCAATCTGGAGATCAACATGGCAAAATCTAGTCAAATGAATATATGATCCAAACATTCAACTCCTGGATATATCAACCAAAGAAATTCCGACACAGTTCCAACAAGGATATGTAGGCGATTGTATGTTATGTGACATTAGGGATTTGAAATTGATCTGTGCTCATGTCTAGAGAGGGCATAGGCAAAATATGGTAAGGGCACAGTATGGAGTACTTTGCTAAAGGTAGAATCAGTGGACTAAATAGATCCATAAATATTAACGGACTAAATATACAAGTAAAAAGTGGGTGAATCTGTAAGCTGCTGTAACAAAGAGATCCAAAAATGTAGTGCTTTAGAAAACATAGACATTTATTTTCCTTTGTGTTATATATCCAAGGTCACCACAGCCATTCTACTCTATTTGGGCTTATTTTTGTACAACCTGTGTGCTAGCTAAGCATGGTTTTAAATTTTTTAAATAATTGTTAAAGATAATAGGAGTAGAAGCAAGAGGAGAAGGAAGGGAAGAAGGAACAGGAGGGGGAAGAGGAAGAGAACATGAAGAGCCTAAAATATTTACTATCTGAAACTGCAGAAAATGTTTTATTAGCCTTTCTATAAGCAGTCATTCAATGACTCAGGTCCTTCCTTTCCATCATATTGCTTTGTGGCTTTCCAAATGCAACATGTGTCAGAACCACATTTAGGGTTTGTTAAAACAGATTGCTGGCCCTACCTCAAAGTTCCTTGCTCGGTAGATCTGATTTGGGTTTGGGCCTGAGACTTTGCAATACTCACAATTACTAACAATTTCTGTGGTGATGCTGATGCTGGGAAGAACGCTTGGAGAAGCAATGCCTTGGAGCCTTGTGGCTGAAAGTGTAGTACTCTCATGTCTGGGAAGCAAAGAGCAGGAAGTGAGAAAAAGGATACACTTAATATCGAAAGGCTCAGACCTAGAAGTGTTCTGCACCACTTCTGATAACATTATACATGGACACACCAAGCTGCAGAGATCCTGGGACATGCCGTGTATAATTCTATTACTATTGAATAAGAGGATTTTGGTATAAAATCAGCAATCTCTGCTACTCTACCATTTACATAAATTAAAAATACATGAACACAAAGTAAAAACACACATTATAGAAGAACATATGGAAAAAATGCCTATTAAATCATTAAATTGGTTGCCTACAGAGGAAGGGATATGAATACATACACACACACACACACATATACAAACTATGGAGGAAGGGAAATGAATATATATATATATATATATAAATATATATATACATCCACATATATATATATATACACAAAATCTTTCTCAGACCAATTATATAACGTGAACTGAATTAAATAATTAATTCAATTCTCTGCACCTGAGGTTTAAAACAAATAATCAGTCACCCTACAAATAAGCATATATGTACTGCAGAAAAATACATGTAAATTTGCTTTGGAAAATTAATTTTTTATAAGTTTATTATAAAACTTAATTACTTAAGTGTTTAACTAATTATCATTGTTACTATAAACATTTGAAAATTTCTGCCATGAGTAAATTGTTGAACAAAGACTGAATCACAGATTATTCGGATAGGCTTACTGTTGGTGTAAATATTAAAACTAAAAAGTTTTGATAATATAGCCCTTTGTGGTACAAAAAAACCCCACAAATCTGTATTATGAGACTTGGTTCAAAGCCTAGATCTGACACTGAAAAGCCATAGGAGAGTTGACAATTTCTCATTAATAAAAAATAAAATAACCAGGGCGGCCAGGTGGTGCAGTGGTTTAGTCCGCACTTTGGCAGCCCAGGGTTCGCGGGTTCAGATCCCAGGCGCCCACCGACCCACTGCTTGTCAGCCATGCCGTGGCGGTGTCCCATATAAAGTAGAGGAAGATGGGCATGGATGTTAGCCCAAGGCCAGTCTTCCTCAGCAAAAAAATTAAAATAAAATAAAATAACCAATAAAAATAGTAACTAGCATTTCTTGAGAGCTTACAGTACACCAAGCATGCTGGCACTAAGAGTTTTTAGTATGCATTCACTCTTTAATCATTGAAATAACTCGACAGGATAAGTATGATTACAACCACCACTTTATCAGGAAACTGAGGTGCACATAATAAAATAAATTATGCAAAATCACTAGTTATTAAAAAAGTCAGGTTTGAAATTTAATGTTGGCCTGCTTTCTGAGCCTACAATTTTCAGCCACTACATTAAACCTTCTCTTTGTAAAAAGAGAACATTGTTAATAGATGTAACAATGAAGGAGCAGCACACACACACACACACACACACACACACACACACACACACGGAGAAGCTTAGTTCCTGCAAGAAAATAAGTGTTTGGCTGTGCTGTTGTCAAAGAAAGGAAGGATAAAGTCATGGTCACAGAATGAACAAGAATACCTTTTATATTCTTCCCAGTCTTAAATAAGCTCTGTGCTTTCTGTGATGTAGTAAGTAGAGAATCGTTGCTTAAAACCAGTATAGTGAATTTTACTTAAACAAAGGTATTTGTGTAAGTCAGAGGTGACTGAATGACTTCTTTAAATGTAAAACCCTGAAAATGAACTTACGTGCATCAGGGATGAGTTACTAAGTACTGGTCTCTGTTTTCTATTTTCCACATTTTGAAGAAGAGGGAATGTCCCTGTTTCCCCAACTCAGGGAGAGATGGGGGTCAACTATTTCATCTAGGGTTGGCAAACTATTCCCCTTTGGCCAAATCTACCCACTGCCTATCCATGTAAATAAAGTATTATTGAACTCCAACCACACGCAGTATTTAGTGATTATCTATAGTTGATTTCCTGCTACTATGGCATAGTTGAATAGCCTTCAGTGCTATAATGAATTCATAGTTGAATAGCTTTCATTTCATTAAATTAATATTTAATAATAAATATTTTTATTAACAAAAATAAATATTTACTATATGGCTCTTTAGGAAAAAAAAGCCAACTCTTCTTTTAATCCTATAAAGGCAACTTGTCATGGTGATTGATTTAAGGAACCCAGGTTTAATCCAATTGGTGCTCAATGACACTCTCCTGGCCAGCTCATTTGGGTTGAGAATGGGCATGTGACCCAATTCAGACAATGTGGAAAGAAGGGAGGTTTGCTGCAGGTGTTATGGGCCTTAAGCATATATGTATACATGTATGTACAGCCCTTAAGCGAGATGTAGGGGGTTGAATAGTGACACCTCAAAATTAACGTTCTCCTGGAACCTCAGAATGTGCCTTATTTGCAGTGTCTTTGCAGATGTAATTAGTTAAGGATCTCAAGAAGAATCCTACTGGATTTAGGGAGGGGCGCTTAGCCAATAACTCACGTTCCCATAAGAAGAGGAGGGGACAAAGAGAAATGCAGAAGGCAGAAAGTGTGAAATCAAAGATTGTACTAGTCAAAGTTAAATAAGCAAGGAAGATTTTATCAAAAGGCACAGCAATAGGGGAAGAGAGGCCAAAACTCAGGCTGCACTCAACTCCACTGAAACAAATGGCAAGAGGGTTTTTCAGAACTGGAGTGGGGTGAGGCTGGATGGCCATCCAGATGGTGCTGGTTAATTGGCAAATTACCTGAAGGAAAAGGAAACTTTCTCACATCTACTCAACAGGAGGCAGTTTTACAACTTGGAGCAGGTGCCCGCAGAAGTTAGGTTTCTACTCTCTCACACAGACCCAGAGATGGAAGCTCCATCCTCCTTGATGATTACGTTTCAAAGGGATGGCTCCCAGGTCCTTGAGAAATATAATCCTAGGTTGTAAAACTGTCAAGAGGCTGGGAAAGAGATGTACATCTCAAAGGGGCAGAGAAACAATTTATAATTACAAATTTTCTAAAGTAAACACTCTAGGAAAAGGGAGAGGAGAGATCTTTGTAGTTAGGTCATCTGGATTCTGTAAGGGCCAGGGTGAGAGGGAAGTCAGGAGCCCAGAGGCAAGAAGAAGCCTGTCTAAAATTTAAGTCTGGCAGAGGGAAACCTTAAGGCTGTTTTGGTCAAAGGCCCTGTGAAGAGAGGCAGAGATTAGGGTTATGCTGTCACAAGCTAAGGAATGCCAGGAGCCACCAGAAGCTGGGAGAGAGAGGATGAATACTGCCCTAGTCCTCAGAGGGACCATGGCCCTGCTGGCATCTTGAGTTGAACTTCTGCTGCCTGAACTGTGAGAGAATGAATTTCTGCAATTTTAAGCCACCCAGTCTGTGGTGATTTGTTCTGGCAGTCCTAGAAAATGAATACAGTACAGGACATCAGCCTTATTTCTCCATGTATGTGGATGCAGTCCTGGAAACTGTTGGTAGCAATCTTACATTGAAATTAATTTGACCCACTGTGGAAGTCCAAGAATAGAGAAAACAGGATTTTAATGGTATCTATGAAGTGTTGAATCAAATCAGTATAACCAATTCTGAGCTCTCCTTACCCTTCCTGTTCTGTAAGGCAATAAATCCCATTTATATTGATGCAATTTTGAGAAGAAATTCAATTATTTGCAAACAAAAGCATCCTAATTGATACTACGCTCTGCACAATTCAAGAGAGCACCCCGCATAGATGACAGTGTGAACTGCACTTTCTGGAGTTCAGAGCTGCGGTTCTGCTTACTTCCTTAAAGTTCAGCATTACACTTAGCAAAGAAGCCTGAAGGGCCTCAGGGTTACATCAATAACTCCTCAGATGTACTGTGAGAATCAGTTAGCATATACGGATTATTTTGTAAATTACATAATCTCTTAAAACTTTATTTAACTTGTAAAATATATATAATGATTTACAAATCATTATATGGTTATGAGAAATGAGAAAGGAAAACTATAACCACACATTAAAAAGTAATAGATTTACTAAGAATCTAATATTTGCTGGTGCTATTACTATGACAATGATTACAGTAGTCCTTCCTTCTAGTCTTACTGAAATTATAAAGTCACTGCAGTTTCCACAAATAAAAAGCACTACAGTTGCATGGAAAGAGTCTTCCATAGCCACAGCACTTTCTTCACTTCGATATTGTAATCGTCAAGTCTGAGGACAATAAACAAAAAACCTTTATCAATTTTCCATGAAAAAAATGCTGGGAAAGAAAGCTACTATGTTCCACTATGTAAGAAGTAGGCAATTGACCTTGAGAAAGTGAATAATGAACCAATACTAATATAATCATATTTAAGAGGGCAAAAGGAGAATCTTTCACAAAAAGACTCACAATGTTGGAGAAATTACATTACCTGATTTCTAGTCTTACTAGAAGCTACAAAAAACAAGAAAATAGAAGAGACTGGCATAAAAATTAACAAATAGACCAAACAAAGTAAATCTAGAGGTCAGAAATGGACCCATACCTATACAATCAGATGATATTTAACAAATGAGCCAAAGTAAACCAGTGAGGAAAGGATGCTTTTCAACCAATGGTGCTAGAATATCTCAATATCCACATTTAAAAAACCCTCTTCTTCTCTGACTTTATGCCAAATTTAATCCAAAATGAAGCATAGACCCAAACGCAAAAGCTAAAACCATCAAACTTCAAAGGAAGACACAGAAGAATATCTTGTTGTCATGGCAGTAGGCAAAGGGTTCTTAGATTGGTTATAGAAAGCAATAATCAAAAAAGAAAAGAACAGATAAATTAGGCTTCATTAAAATTAAAGCATCTGCTCATTAAAAGACCCAATAAGAGAAAGAATTGTCAAGACACAACCTGGAAGAAAATATTCACAAAACATGTATTTGACAAAGAACTGAATATCCACAACATACAAAAATATTACAACTCAATGCTAAAAAGACAAAGTACTCAATAAAAAAGAGCTAATGATTTAAACAGAAACCACACAAAAGGTCAAGAAACACATGAAAAAGTTTTGAATATCTTTAGTTACAAGGGAAATGCAAATTAAAGCTACAATAAAATATCAGCTCATAACCACCAGAAAGAATGAAAAAGACTGACAACAATAAATGTTGGTGAGATTATGGAGCAACTGGGATTCTCTTTGTTCTTCCTGGAATAATGGAAAGAATTTAGTAGGAATGTAAAATGTCACAGCCTCTTTGGGAGAAAGTTCTATCAATTTCTTTTAAAACTAATCACATACATAGTCTATATTCCAGAAATTCTACTCCTAGGTATTTACTCAATAGAAATGAAAACATATCTTCACAAAAAGGCTTTGTACAAAATATTTAAAGCAATTTTATTTAAAGGAGCCCAAATCTTGGACACATCCCAAGTATCAGTCGCGGAGGAATGGATAAACAAGATGGATTAATCTATAGATAGAGGAATGGATAGACAGATATGCAATCAAGCATCTACAGTGAAATAGTAATATTAGAATCTTGATGGTAGTTATATGGGTTTTCGTTGTGAAATTCCTTAATCTTTGTTGGTATTTTTGTAAATTTCCATAATAAAATATTAGGGAGAAACTGTTCAACAGAGCAAGAAAGTGGGTGCAAGTCATTCAGAACATTCCAAAGGGTGTGCCTGTGTGTTGGGTGGATGAAGTGTAGGGAAGAGTTCTCTGCTAAACAGGACCAAAGGCTTCATGAAATATCCACAGTGAAGCCCATAAAGGCAGCTTATAGTGGTGGGTGCTTGACATAAATGGAAGAGGTCAGTAAAGACGATGGAGATGCAGATCAGCCAATATAGTAATTGGAGTTCCTGGAAGCTCAGAGAGATTATTTGGAGGATGGAAAGGATTAAATAATAATAAGTAAGGTATAAAGGAACAAGAAATATAATTAAGTATTAATGTCATGAATATTACTTTAAAATATTTACCTCCATGTTTAGTGTGAGAATAACATAGGTTTCCCTCCCTCAAGTTTTAAGAAGATTCCTTGGGTGACCTGCTGGCCACCTGGGCATTTGTTTTCACATTAGTGTGTTGAGTGCCTGTGTGAACTGGGAGAAGTTTAGAGAGGCTACACTGATTTTTATTAGGAAGATTATCTTACTTCTCTGCTTGAAATTCATCAATTGCTTCCAATTTCACTTGTATGTAAATGAGGATACTCAGTCAAAATCTTCAAAATGCCTGATTTCCCTTGTGTGGTTTCCTGCGTTCTCTCTCTCACCTCATTTCTACTCCTTTTGCTCTGACTCACTGCATTAAAGAGATAGCCTCCTTGCTGTTCCTGGAAAAATGTAAGGCCTACACCTGCCTCAGGGCATTTTCACTTGCTGTATCCTTTGCCTGAAATGCTTTTTCCTCAGATATAATAACCAATTTCTTTATCTCCTGCAGGTCATTAATCTAATGTCACCTTATCATTTAGGGCTTCCCCAGCCATGTACCTGAGACTGCAATCCTCACTCCTCTATTAATACTCCGTTCCCAAATTTAATTTTCTCTTTAACAACTGATGCAGTCTAATGTATTATATATTTTGCTCACCACTATTCTTATTTCTGTTTCTCTTCCATTAAATTTTAAGTTCCACTAGAGTATATATTTTTCCCCTGTTGTTGTTCACTACTTATTCTGAATACTACGAACCGTGCACTTCATTTAACTGATGCTTGATAGATAATTATTGTTTGAAATAGTGGTGCACTAGTGGAATGATTACAATTTCTAATAATTTTTTAGTACATAATATATGTATCACCTTTATTGCATTGCAACATAATTCATGGAATCCTCACAATTACCATCTAAGATTGATATTATCTTCCCTCATTTATAGATAAGAGCACTTTTGTGCATATTATTTGAATAACTTGCTCAGGGTCAAATACCTAGTATGTTATGGAAATTTATTTACAGCAAAGATTGGAAATGAAGGAGGATCACCTTAAGAATGAACTTTTTAGGGATAGGGAGAAAGGATAAATCCTGGGGACCAATGCTGTGATCTGGGGGACTTTGAGAGAGATGTGAGAAGATTTTTAGACTTGATTTTTTCTTTGATATATGCAATCAAAATAGTTTTTGCTATGTCTATAAATATTTCAGCAAAATTTAAATAACTTTTAAAGATACTTGATTCAGATTTCTGATTTTGTGGAATCAGAACATAAGTTCTGATTGAAGTTTCTTAAACTTAACAAGCTTAAGTTAAAGCTGACAGATTTATTTGGGTTATATGTAAACACTATCCTTATCAAATGAAGGAGTTGGGCTGCACAGAGGTGGCCCATTGCCAGGAATGTTCCACTGAAGGTGCAGAGCAAGAGAATATTAATTAAGAACTTCTTTAAATCATTTGAAGTTTGTATCTGTAAAATCAAAGCCATAGTTAAGCTTTCATAATTATATGAAAAAATATATACATATACACATATAGTATAGTCTAAGAGGTCAATTGATGACAAAATATAATATCCTATAAGGTCTCATGTTATTTAGCATACTTCATGTATATACCATTTTATACCAAGTGCAGGTATGGACCTATGTTAATTCATAGTGTTATAAAGTTAAAATCTGAGCTAAAGACCTTAACAGATACCTCTTGAAAGAAGATATACAGATGAAAAATAAGCTTATGAAAAGATGATCCACATCATACATCATCAAAGAAATGCAAATGAAAACAATAACAAACCACTGCACACCTACTGGAATCACTGAAAGCCAGAACACTGACACCACCAAATGCTGGTGAGAATGTAGAACAAGAAGAACTCTCATCAATTAATTGCTGGTGGCAATGAAAAATGGTACAGCCACTTTGGAAGACTGTTTGGCAGTGTCTAACAAAGCTTATCAGAGTCTTATGTGATCCAGCAATTGCACTCCTTGGTATTTATGCAAATGAGTTGAAGACATATGTCTACAGGAAAACCTGTACATGGATGTCTACAGCAACTTTCTTCATAATTGGCAAAACTTGGAACCAACCAAGATGTCCTTCAGTAAGTGAACAGATAAATAAACTGTGGTACATCCAGACAATGGAATATTATTCAGTGCTAAGAAGAAGTGAGCTATGAAGCCTGGGAAGACATGAAGAAAACTTAAATGCATATTATTAAACGGAAGAAGTCAATGTGAAAAGGCTACATACTGTGTGATTCCAACTACATGACAAGGTGGAATAAGTAAAAGTGTGGAGACAATAAAAACGTCAGTGATTTCCAGGGGCTATGAAGGAAAGAGGGATAAGTAGGCAGAGTAGGGCTGTGAAACCACTCTGTATGGTGGATACATGTCACTGTAAATTTGTCCAAAGCCATAGAATGTACAACACCAAGAGTGAACCCTCATGTATGGACTTTGAGTGATAATGATGTGTCATTGTAGGTTCATCCATTTTAACAAATGTTCCACTCTGGTGGGGGATGTTGATTAAAGGAGAAGCTGTGCACATGTAGGGGCAGGGAGTATATGGGAAATCTCCGTACCTTCTGCTCAATTTTGCTATGAACCTAAAACTGCTCTAAAAAGTAAAGTCTTTAAAAAAAGTTAAAATCTTATATTTGATTTCCCAAATCTATTTTCTTCCATAAAGATATGGAATGAAATATTGATCACACTCTGCTCTAGAATATTGACAAGAAGATTTAACATTAAATATGAAAAACTTATTATGCATCAGTTAAGATGTTAAGAGTTCTAACTTTTATCTTAATATGTTAATAAATTAAATCAAAGTTGGACAATTATTGTCATGACAAATGCAATGATAACTAGTTGGTGATATTTCTATTTCTACGTTTAGGATTAAAATATTACAGCTGGGTTTGTTAATATTTTCTTTTATCTTTTAAAAAAAATTCTCTTTCCCTGGATACAGCCATTGAGGAAACAAGAGTAATGCTTTAAAACTTTCATTTTACTTCGATTTCTAAGATTCAAATTTCATTTCCACAGAGGCAGAAATTGCAAGGTTGGCTGGTAGCTGGGAACCAGGTGTTAGCTATTCACGATTTTGTTTCTGCCAAAAAGCTGGAAGCAATGAAATGAAATGTCTGTTTTAGGGAAAGCATCTAAAAATTTCATCACAGGGAGAAACTATAAAATTGATAATCTATTTTTAAAACCTGAAATTCTTTGGGAATATTTTAGTAATGCAACTTTCTGTTTATACAGATCAAGAATTTTCAGACTTGCTATGCTATGTTTGATGTTAGATTGAGAGACAGACATGGCCCAAATAATGATATTTTAGAAAATTAAACATAACAATTTAAAAAATTAGTTTGGAAGAAGTTTTGTGCAGTATGTGAAAAGTCATATGTTTTCTTAAATACCTCCAAATATTTTGTGTTTATATGTCAAAGAGACTTGGTATATAATTCTCAAATGTCAGTTATTCCTAGGATATCACTATGGGAGATCAGAGGATGTCTTTGGAGAAACAGCAGGATGTCTTGTAATAAATCGATTGTTAGAGAATTCAAATCACAGCATGTTGAATTCTGACCTTTGTTCTTATAGGCTTTAAATCCAAGTCCAACCAACAATGGATACCTTATAATACCTCTTCTTACTATGATGCCCTATTTTTAAGTAGTTGTACCTGTGTGAGGCTAAGAAACAGGATAAGTTATAGACCACATTGCATATTTGAATTCTTTGGCTGATCATTCATTGAAGTTAGAGGTATATATGACCAAATTTATCATTATCAATAATTATTTACAATCATTATATCAATTATTGGAGGGAAAATTAACAAACTCTAATCTATAGGACTCACCATTTAGACTCTAAAGTTAATATCAACTGTAGACAGTAGTTGATATTAATTGGAATAATAATTGACAATTGGAATATAATTCTCTCCTTTCTCATCAAACCAATCCCATTAAAGAGACTTTCTGATTTCTGTAAAATTCATTTTCTTCATGAGGAAATGAAGGCTTCATTAGAGTAATAACCTTTTCTCTTGACTCTTTATTATGGATACTTTATAATAATACCAATAACATCAACTAACCATCAATGATCTAAACACAAATATACTTGTTAATCATTGAAAGACTAAAACCAACTAATGAGTAAAATAGACTTCATTGTAGCTGAAATTAAGGAGAGAAACTAGGAAATTGCATATCTTTCCAGAAAGAGTTGAGTCAAGAGCATGTGTTAACCTAGATCCATTACTAAAATATTCTTTGGAAGGCTGAACAAGGCTTTGATATTTTTGCCACAGCCTTTCTCCAGCTGATATAAATAATATCATTTCCTTCCATAGCTCGAATGAAAACACCATGGTATTAAATTAGCATGCTTGTACATCCAGTGCTGAACCTTTCCCATGTTCCAGACCTAAATTTTGCACAACCAGCTGGACCATTCAATTTGATATTCGAACACAATGTTGAAAGTGACATGTATAAAATTGAATTTCTAATATTATTTATTCTCCCAAATAGTTTTCTTTCTGAATCCCCTTCCCTGCTGGTGCTAACATTGTTATGCCTGTCATACAGTTTTGAAGCATCTGAGTAATATCTGCCTGTCCTCTTCCAAGCTGTCCATAGCCACTTAGTCACAAGTCCTATCTATTACCTTATGCTTACACTAGCTTAATATGCATAACAACTGCTTTCAAATTATATAGAATGCTGGAGAGTGTAGTGAACTGAGCCATTACTCCACACTTGGACCTGGAATTAAAATGGTTCTGGGAAACATCAATGGGAAAAAAAAAGACATTTACTCAGCCAACTTATATATTCCCTACTTTCAGTCCTACCTTCTGAAGCAGAAAACACACAGATGCACACATCACACCTACACAAACAGACACATACACACACATTCAACTTCACATATGCATGAACTCACTATCCAAAAGGGAGCTTTGTGAAAGATGTTTAATACTCATATATTCAATAAATATGAATACTCCTATGTGTCTGGCATTGTGCTAATATTAGGAATATGAGGTTTTAATAAAACAAAATTGATTCTACCATCATGGAGCTGATTTCTTTCACGATCTAATCGGCAAAACAAAATTATAAAGACAAATAATGATAAGATTTCAATTTGGAACAATTTCTTTGAATAAAACACATAATGGGCAGAGATAGATACTGATGTAGAGGGAGGATGGCTACTTTCACTATTGAGGCTCTTGGCAGAGGTGATGACTAAGATGAGACTCAAAAGGTGAAAAGAAATAATCCAAGAGAAGAGTGGGAGAGAAGAATTCCATGCCAAAGGGCAAGTACGCTCAAAGTTCCTGCCATAGATATGACCTCAACATGTTCAAAAAAAAAAGCTGAAATAAAACTAACATTGCTGGAGCTTGGTATTGTCCACAGGGGTATATGTGGGTATGTGTGTACGTCTGTGTGTGTGTATGTATAGAAGAGGGTGTTGGTCTATTGTGTATTAGTTTGCTAGGGCTGCTATAACCAATACCACAAACTGGGTGGCTCAAACAACAGAAATTTACTTCCTCCCAATTTTGGAAGCTAGAATTCCAAGATCAAGGTGTTGGCAGGGTTGATTTTATTCTCAGGACTCTCTCCTTGGCTTGTAGATTTCTGTCTTCTCCCTGTGTCTTCACACAGTCTTCCCTCGGTGAGTGTCTGTGTCCTAATCTCCTCTTCTTAAAAGTACATCAGCCATATTGCATTAGGGGCCACCCATATGACCCCATTTTACATTAATTTCTTCTTTAAAGGCCTTATCTTCAAATACAGCCACATTCTTAGGTACTGGGAGTTAGGACTTCAACATATGAATTTTAGGGGGGGGGGCGCACAATTTAGGCCAAATAGAATGTGTGAGTATGTATATATTATGTAGATAAGTATGTCTACATGTGTATGTACATGTACTGCGTGCATATGTGGGCGGGAATAGGTGTATTTGTGTGTGTATATGTGGGTGTTTGTGTATGTAGGTGTAGGAGTGCATGAGTAGGTATGTGTATGTATGTATGTGTGCATACACCACCTTGGAATGGCAAAAGGTGTGATTGAAGAGACATATAGAATCTCTGGCGGTATAATCCAAAAATCTGTGTTTATGAAAAGCTCTCAAGTGATTCTTATACACATTAGTTTGGGAAGCACTAAGATTTTAGAGTACAGGTAGAGGGATAGGACTTGGATAGGCGACATGAGTTGTGGAACTTTCTCCAATATATGGGAGGGGAGGAGAAAATGGATAAAAGGACAGCTTGGTGGTGGCAAGGTAGGAGATGCCCCATATGCTGCCTTCCATTTTCAAAGTGAATTATGCAATGTTGTGATGAGACATGGGTCTGGTGGAAGAAAAAGGAATGTGAGGATTTTTAGAATGGACAATAAAATAGGTGATAGTATTTGCAGGAGTGTGAAAGCAAGTATAACTGAAAAAATACACTCTATGAGAGGTGCTGTGAAATATTTGATGTCACTTTGAGATCATAAACTTGAAAATGAAACCAGTGGACACATTTATGTTTTTTCCTCCAGCAAATTTCAGGAAAGGAATGTATGAGTGTTAGAGTTCATCAAGACTGGGATTCTGTGAATGAAGTGGGAGGAAAGAGAAACAGGGTAGTGAGGGTATTTACAAAGGAGGAATAATAATAATGGGCTGTGGGGTTTCTGCAGGAAAAGATGACAAGTGAAGCCAAGTTGATCTGGGAGTTAACTTTGCAATCTCTCTTTCCACATCTGTGGTACTTTGCTGCTATGATTTTCTGAAATTATGTTAGTTGAGTAGTTGTCTGCTCATATGCCTCTAGCTTCTCTTCCCAGATTTTATCCAAGATTTGTCTTTATCCCATTACAAAATGCCCTCAGGTTTCACTTCAGAGTGCTTTATTATGGCATATGCTATGCACTGTATGGCACTATACTTTTTTTTCAAAGTAGTTCTAGAACACACACACAAACGCACACCCAACACACATAAATTCAGCCAATCTTTCTGATTATAAATGACAATGTAACTAAGAGAAAATTTAAAAGGAAGTAGAAAATAGGATAGCAAAAGAAAACTCATATTCAAAGTATTCAGATAAAAACATGTACTTAACATTAGGTTCATTATTACTATACTGTTGGCAATGGATAAAACAGCCCTTTACCTTCGGTAGTAATATTTTTAACCCTATTTTGTTTTCTGATAAGGACATGAGGAATTAGAGAGCTCAATTAATTTGCCAAAAGTTATACACCTAGCAAATCACAGGTGGAATTTGCATTTAGCTTACTTTAAAAAATCTAGATTTTTAAAATCAGTATATCCCATTATTTCCTGTTACCCACCCATATACACATATGCCCTAAAAATATACAAATTAAAACAAACCCACCTTTATCTTTATGTGGTGCTACTTCATTATCCTTACTTGGTTTTGTTTTGTATTTGTAAACTTCTGTGTTACATTGTGTACACATACATTTAATGTGTTTCACTCCCAGAAATAAATCATTCTTTTAAAGAAACATTTATAAAAAGTTAATATTTTCCTGGCTTGCTTCCTCTGAGTACTAGAATTAGGTAAGTTCTGCCTTGTTCATACATCTGCCTAGAATTTATTTTGGGATCTTTAATTGAGAAATTTCCAATTGAAAACAAAGGGATTACTTCAGAATGATAATATCCTATGGAATAACAATTATGTGCAATCTATGATACAGGTGATCATTTTATTGAGTGCAAATGATATACAGTGGGACCTCTGCATAGTGTTTTCATTCTCTCCATACGAACAAGCTTTGGGGGATTCTCATCTTAATCTGTGTACTTATCCAGTGTAGAGTTCTCCAATTCTTTACTTTCTATGTATCATATACATAATTTTCCCTCAAGCCATTTTATTATATTATAATTTACAGTGCACTCTCCAAAATTCTTCTGCTTATTTCTGCTCAGAGGGAGCAAGTCAGGAACATTTTCTGCTTAAAATTCACACTAAATCCAGTCTTAAATAATGATATTTGAAGGTTGCTTGCTTATTATACAGCATCCAAAGGGTCTTCACTAGTTATTTGTCAATTACAGACTTACCTTATTCTTTTTTTTTAAAGTGGCTGCATATTTTTAATTTTTTAAAATTTAACTGAAAGTATTTCCCCATCAGGCTGAATCAAAGACTGCACAATGCTTTCCTGAGTACCAAAATTCTCTCTTGATCCTCTTCCTCCTCCTCCTCTTGCACCTCGTGCTACTCATCCTCCTTCCATCCTCCTCATCCTGAGGCTACTGCTGCTTCTTGCTCTCCTCCTCCTCTCCCTCATCCCCCTCCTCTCTCTGCTCTCTTTCCTCCTCCTCCTTCTTTTTCTTCTAAACCATGTTATATGCACCATCTGATGGCTTCAAAATTATTATATCTAGTGTTTCAGTCAGGGTTCAATTTGAGAAGCAGAATCACAGAGTCATTAGGAATCTATATTTATATTTGTATTTATTACAAGAATTGCCTTATACAACCATGGAGGTTGACTACACAATTTCAAAGTCCTTAGGATAGGCAGTCATGAAGTTCATAAACAGGCTGGACCCCTACATGCATGATCTGAAACCTGTCATTCACGGGCAGCAGTCAGAAAGAATTCACTAGGGAAGAAGCGCAATTGCTGACCCAGTGGCTATTTGGAGTCTTTCCCTTAGTGAATGACTAACGCCTTTTTAAATTGAACTTCTTACGGCTAGGTCAGCCCCCTCCAGCATAATCTCCTTTTTGATTAACTTAGTCACTGATTAGGGACTCTAATCATATATGCAAAATCACTTCACAGCAGCACTTAGATTAGTGTATGTTGAATAATTGAGAGAAGGGATGTGGATACTATAAAATGATTCCTAATTACCTTTTGTCCTTCAACTGTCCTAAAAGAATGTCCCTTGTAGCCCGTCATAAGAAAGAATCCTACTAGAAAGGATATTCCAGGGTCTGTAGTTCAGTATAGGCACAAAGACATATCAAAAAGCTATCACATCAAGAATTCAAAGTCCTAAAATTAAATCCAATTCTATTTTAAAAAAGAACTGTGAGTAGTTTTATTAATATTTACTTAAGAAACAACAAATAAGCATTGATAGTCACTGTGAGCTGCATAATAATGCCCTCTCTCCTCTCCAATGACTACCTTGTTCTTCCCTTGCCTGCACTGTCTTGCATGTAAGTACTGCTATATGACATGGTCTTGGTCAATGAGAAGTAAGAAAAATAATAATTTGGGAGGGTTCCTAAAAATATTATTGCATTGCTTGCTTTATTTAACACTGGCTTTCTTGTTTATTCTTCCTTTAAACACAGCATGAAAGCAGGAGCTGGAAGAGATTTTATGTGCTCATCTTGGAAAGTCTATAAGAATTACAGAGATTTCAGCTCTGACATTCTTGAGGTATTGAACCCCCTTTTTATCTGAGAATAGTAAACCATATTTAAAATCCAGTATAGTCAGTTTTTCTGTTACTTGCAGATGAAAACATATTTATCTGTAGTATATGCATGTTATTTCATCTAGAAACCTGCCTTTTGTCATTATTTATGAGAACTGACCTGACAATTATGCACATAAACATGTGTGCACAAGGTTGTTTATTACAAAAATTTATAGCTCATAGTACCAAACATGGAAACCAGTCTATACCTCTTAATATATTGGAATTAGATAAATATATTGCTATATTCAAAATATGGAAGCATGTGACCATTAGGTGAAGAAAGGTTAAGCAAAGCACATTGTGGTAATAATTGTGAATAGTTGAGCCAAGATTCAACCCAAGCAGTTTAACTTTGGAATCCATGCTATTAAGATCTACATTAACCTCTTCTGTATTCATGAATGCAGGAATATTTTATGATAAATTATTAAGTGTTAGGGCAGATGATAAAACCATACGATTTATGCAAACATTTATATAAACTACGTACTCCTTCTGTACTATTAACAAATATATGCATTTTTATGCATCTGTGAAACATATATTTTACCTATATATTCTATTTATTTAAAATAAATATATATAAATTTTGAAATTCTGTTGAAGTATTGAACTTTGTTTTGAAAGTTAAGATGTTAGAGTTACATTTTTGTTTATTTTTACTTGCATAACCTTTTGCAAGAAGACTTGTGTTCAAATAATGTTTTAAACAAATAAAACATTATGGGTCGTTCTTATAGATTGTTTGAGTTAATTTTGTAACTGCATCAGTAACATCATAAACATTTGTGTAATTATAAGAAAATTGGTGAGCAAGATCAACTTTCTAAGAAATATAGTTTAACAAATACCACTTTTGAGAAAATATTTTAGAAGTAAACACTTAAAAACATTGATAGTCTCAAGTTTACAAGTTAATAATATTTGAGAGATAATTATTAAAAGTAATCTTGAGTATTTACATGAAAGTTCTTTATTTTTGGAAGCCCATTTAAGAAAACTTACTTTATGATAACAGGTTACAGAATGAGTTATGAAATTAAATATTCTCAAAACATCTTCCATCTCTTTCTAAATGAAGGATGATATCTAACATGGTGTTTTACATTCTTTAAAGAATTTGTATCAGTAATCTTTTACTGAAAGTTTATCCCTAAGAACTTTCTAAGTAAATACATATTTTTAAAAATTTTTGTCTCATGAAGCCCACTTACTCCAACAGTTTATCCTATGACATGGTTTTCTAACCTTTAGTTTCCTTTTTATATATTTTAGACCTAATTTGCTAATCCTCTCAATAGCTGATGTACAGAACAGAACGCAGTACTACAAAGTTCCTCTTGTATATTTCCATAAAATCTTGTTATAATACTGTAGTACTTAAATGTTTACAGGTCTACCTCCCCCATTAGAATAAGAACCTAGAGAGCAAGCACTGTGCTGTAGTCCTCATTGTGGAAGACACTCCCAATACCTGGAAGTTTATAAAGATTTTATGAATTAATGATGAAATAAGTGACACATTTTAATATCAGTCATTACTTTCTTTTTACATGTTATTTTTATTTAGATTGGGAAAACACAATCTATTTCTCCCAGTCAGAAAATGTGGGGCACATTCTAACATTGTTTGTGGTCTCCCTTCTTTATTCCTGACCAAAATACTTGCAACCATTTCTTTCCCATTGGAATTCACACATCATCTCATAGACATTCTTTCATTGCCATGCACTGTTGCCAAATCATCACTTCTCAACTACATATATTATTTTGAAAAATGTCTATCTTCTAATCACTGTTTTCAATCCAATCCATAACATTTCAATGATACGTATTTAATCATAATCATTTCTCTATGTTAGAATTTCTGGAACACTTTGTTTCTTAATTAGGAACAGTGTTATATAAATCATCCCAGGCAAAACAAACACAAATGAGCAAAAAGAAACAAAACAAAAGTGTTGGTATGCATCAATGTCCCCATGATATCACCTCTGAGAAATACTTTCTTGCATATGTTTACTTATTGCCTTTCTAATTATCTATTTCATACTTGTAATGGAGCATTGGTCCCATTCTTCTTTAGATATAAATTTGATTAAGCTGGTGATTTTACAGACTTATATGTTTGATTTGTTTTAATTTGGTTTTCTCTTGAGGTGAAATTTTTTGGTAAAGAAATAATAAAATTGTCCTCTCTGATATCTAGCTGTTCAATTTCCATGTCTTCCATCTTTGCCCAAAGGCAAAATGATTCAGCTATTAGAAATAATTGAAATAATATTCCAGGTAATTATTTTCCTGTCTTAAATTTCAAGGTCATGAAGGATATATTCATATAAGACTCATAGAATTTCCACTTTATGTTTGATGATTTCTTTGATAAGACTTAATTTTCTGCATAAAACACTCTTTTCTGGTATAGTACTGCGTCTTCAAACTCTATTATGATTTCCTTTTTATTGATCTAATAATGGCATTCTTTACATATGATAATCCTCATGATTCTTTGTAAAATAAAAAAATTAATAAACTAGATATATATAGAGAAAGCCGAGAGAATTGACTTCAAAATAAAAAACCATGGTTTTTTACCCCTATACTAATCACAGCTAGTTTTCAGATCCCGAATCTACCAACTGAAGGAGATGCTGTGTCCCTTGAGAATGGACTCTGCAATGTCACTGAAAGAATATAAAATAAACATTCCTCCAATCCTTTCCCTAAAAAGACCTGCATCCATTTACCAACATAAATACATTGTGGGGAAAATTGTGAGGACTGTTGGATACAGAGCATGATCTGACACTGGTGGTAGAGGATGCAAAATGTCACCATGGTCCTTCAGTTAGAGTGAAGGCATAAAGTACTGGTGATAAATGAAATCTTGACCAAAGTCCTCTCACAGTCATTCCAGTGAATACGCAGACCTGCCTGTGATATTGTGATTTATTATGAGAAATATATATTTGATCTCCATCCCTGTTTCTGGCACAGAATTCCTAAAACCCTTGGAATTTTTAAATTGATGAGAGCCATAAAGTTGTCTTTTGTTATGTTAATCAGGTGACTTTTGGAACACACCTTAGGACTGGGGTTGATCACCAGAGGAACCAACCCTGTGATTAGAGGATTGGAACTTTCAATCCCAACCCCTGACCTCCAAAGAGAGGAGAAGGGCTAGAGGTTGAGATCAATAACCAGTGGCCAGTAATTTAATCAATCATGCCTATGTAATGGAGCCTCCATAAAAACCCAAAAGGATGGGGTTCAGAGAGCTTCTGGGATGGTGAATACATGGAGATTCAGGGAGAGTGGCACACTTGGAGAGGGCATGGAAGCACCATGACCTTTCCCAATACCTTCTCCTATGCATCTCTTTATCAGGCTGATTTGTATCCTTTAATATCCTTTGTAGTGAGTTGGTAATCTAGTTATGTAGATTTCCTGAGTTATGTGAGCCACTCTAGCAAATTAATGGAACCCAAGGAGAGGGTAGTGGGAAGCTTCAATCTGTAGCTGGTGTTGATCAGAAGAACAGTAACAATTTGGGCTTGCAATTGGCATCTGAAGTGGGGGGACAGTCTCATAAGACTGAATCCTTGACCTGTGGGATCTGATGCTATCTCCCACTAGATAGTGTCAGAACTGAGTTGAATGGTAGACACACAGCTGGTGTTCAGAGCATTGCTTGTTGATGCGGGGAACCTTCCCCTGCCAAATTAGAATTTGGTGATCAGAATCACCTTTACCACCCTTAGATTATTCCTAGTACTTGAGAACAAAATTAGGATGATCATATCAAATAGCTGGCAGAACACCTGCACAGGTTCCCTAATCTGTAGTATAAGAACTTTTTTGGTATGAAGGAATAAGTGGCAGGTCCTGTATCCTCCCTGCCCCCCACTACATCAACCAAGGCAACAAACCAGAAGCCATGCTTCGTGTCCTTGGTGAAATGGCAGAAATTACGAACACCCTCAAATATTTAAAGGAGATATGATTCCTTGTCCTACTGTATCTGCTTTCATTCATCTGTATGGTTCCCTTGGGGGAAAAAAGCTGGAGTGTGGTAGGTTATTCTACATTATCTTAAATTTAACTAAGTGGCAGACTCAATTCCATTTGTTTTGCCAGATGTGGTACCTTTATTGGAACAGATCCACACAGCTTCTGGCAATTGTTATGCAGCTATTAATCTAGTGAGTGCATTTTCTTAAAACTGCATTAGTAAATAGGATCAAAATCAATTTGTTTTTGTGTGGGAAGGACAGCAGTGCTTTATCAATTTCTTGTCCCTAGGTTATATCAATGCTCCTTCAGGTCATCGTTAACCTTGATCATCATGACATGAAGAACATCATGCTGGCACTTTATACTCTGTCACCCCAATACAGCTACACAGATAGAATGTTGGGATGGCCTATGAGAGGCCAAGCTACATTGCCAGCTTAGGGATGGCATCATGTAGGATTGAGGCATTTTCCCCCAGGATGCAGTTCAGTCACGCATCATTTAATAATGAAAACACATTCTGAGAAGTGAGTGGTGAGGAGATATCATCATTGTGTAAACATGATAGAATGTACTTACACAAACCTAGATGGTATAGTCTACTGCACACCTAGGCTATATGGTACTAATTTTATGGGACAACCATCGTATGTGCAGTCCGTCATTGACCAAAACATTGTTGTGTGGTGCATGACTGTATATGCTTTGACCAAAGGGTCAATATAGATTACTGTGTCCCTAATATCCACAATATCCAAGTCTGGAAACAAAGAGATGAATGTAAGATTGACTCCTTTCGTTCATTGCCGGTGACCCTCTTGCCAATTTTCTGCTTCTTTTCCCTGAATTATTAGGCCCTGTCTTACTAGAGACTTTAATTCTTTTTTTTTTTAATTTCATCTATTTTCTTCCTTTTTTTTTTTTTTTGCTGGGAAAGATTCGCCCTGAGCTAACATCTGTTGCCAATCTTCCTCTCTTTTAATTTTTCCTCCTCAAAGCCCCAGTGCATAGTCATATATTCTAGTAGTAAGTCCTTCTACTTCTTCTATGTGAGCCACTGCTACAGCACGGCTGCTGACAGACAAGTGGTGTGGTTATGTGCCTGGGAATTGAACCCAGACTTCCAAAGCAGAGTGTGTTGAATTTTAACCACTAGGCCATCACAGCTGGCTTGAGATTTTAATTCTTGAGTTTGGAGTTGGGGGTCACACTGCCAAGGAACACAAGAAGCATTCCAGTGAACTGGACTAAGATCTAGCCACTTTTGACTTCTCATCCCTGTGGATCAGCAGACATGGAAAGGAGTTACTTGACTAATGGACAATTGATACTAATTACCATGTGGGGCTAGGGATGATGATACATAATGTGGTTAGGGATGATCATGCCTAAAACCTATGGAGTTCACTGGATGAAGTCTTGGTTTTTCAATCCCAGTAATAACTGTAAATGGGCACAGTAATAACTGTAAATGGGCAATTCCAGGATACGTGACCTAATGAAAATAAGGCAATTAAGTATTTGGTTTGCTCCCACCAAGCAAGCAATCCAGACCAACTGAAGTGCTGAACAAGAGAAAAGGAGATCTAGGATGGATGGTTGAGGAAGAAGATGATGGAGTACCAATTATGGACTTGGGATTGACTACAGCAGTGGGAACCATAGCTTGTTGAAAGAGACTCTGAGATTAAATGAATTTGTATTTTACCTTTCAGGAAAGTAGTGAAAACAAGTGGTTTTCACAAAGAGACCTATACTGTAGAGTAGGGGCTAGATATTGGAAGGGAGTGTGGGTAGATTCCTGTTGCCAGTGTAGACTATATCAGCGACTCTTATATACCACCCCAGGTCCTTTTGGAACTTAGACACTTGGCAAATTGTGTCATCCTAACTGCCATGGAAAATGTCCTTGTGTGTGCACAACCATCAGTACCCTATCTCTTGCCCATGCTGCACCTCCTTAAGTTGCAATTTTAGGGTTTCTCTTAGGCACAGAGTCATAAGATACATGGGACTTACATTGTGCTCATGCATTTGCAACCAGAAGTGCAGGGAAGTTAATATCTCATGGAGAAAAATCTTTGATCAATGTAACACTGGAACCAAAGATAAATTATTTCTCTTTCCTTCACCTGTAAACGAATTTCCAAAAATTAATATAGCTTTCAGATAAAATTTCTGAGAAGTTGAATAATAAGTTACACAAGATAAAAAGTGGTAGCCAGCTCAGTATGCACCCCCTAAGTTCCCCCCTTTCTTTACTTAATACCTTTTAAATCAATACTGCATTCTTGGGTTTGTACCTTGTCATAAATTATTAGCTCATAAGATTTCCTCAGATTGTATTTTCTAGGGCACCTATTCTAAGACAAACATATATCAGTGGATCAGTTCTCTTTTTAAGTAAATATTCATGTCATATACATTTTTCAGATTTTATATATCCTTACTCTGTGCCTTTATTCCCTCCTTTTAAGCTATTTAGAGTACCTTAAACTCTATCTTGTTTATCATAATCCTATCTATTCTTCAAGACCCTAAATGACTGCTTTTCTGATCTCTTTTATTATTCTTCCAAAATATTTTTCAGAATCTATTTTAAAAATTTTATAAAATGTGTTAATATCCTATCCTTCTATGTATATTTTAAGTTTAGTAAAGGTAATGATTATATCTTTTTCTTCTTTCTAGTACTCATCACACCTTAGTCTCGTAAAACTGTAGTGTAAATGTTTATTTTGTTGCTAATTTATGCTTTCCTCTATGTAGTTTTTTCCCCCTCTTTCCACTCCTTTCCAATTTGTTAGCCATGCCTCTAACAATCTCTTACCTCAGAGACTATTTAACACGTTTTAAAATTTTATACAACCTAGGGGGTTGGCCCAATGGCGTTCTGCTTCAGTGGCCTGGGGTTCATGGGTTTGGATCCTGGGTGTGGACCGATGCACTGCTTGTCAAGCCATGCCATGGCGGCATCCTGTATAAAGGAGAGGAAGATGGGCACAGATGTTAGCCCAGGGCCAATCTTCCTCAGCAAAAAGAGGAGGATTGGCAATGGATGTTAACTCAGGGCTAATCTTCTGCACAGACACACACACAAATTTGTACAACCTACTTTCTTGCATTTTTTCCCTTTAATTCTTATTCTGTGGAACATTATCCACAAAATGAGACATTTTTTCTTAGAAAAAATTATTTTATTTTTTTTCTACCTTGTAGAATAGTAGAAAAGAGGATAGATTTCTACTTTACCTCCTTTTTCTTGAAAGATTATTGAGCTCAGATAGGTTTGTGGTATCACTGACTCATGCCCTATTTTCTATTCACATCCTAAGGAGGTAGCAGGGCCTCAGAAGGGAATGGTTGCATAATGCATCCTGGTAGACTGGACATTAAGCTTCAGAGATAATGGGATCAGTCAAAAATTTTGTGCTTAATTGTCCCACCGAAGCAGTACTTTCTGAATTATTTCACAGGCCCCAGGGAGATCAAAGGAGCTCTAATCATAACCCTGGGTTTTCCAGCAACCATGCAAGACACTAGTTCAAAGTGAAGTTTATTAGATTAAATAAGAAATTAGAATTTGACATTTATTTTGTCCCCAAGCTTCGGGGGGGAGGGTAAGATTCATGCCCATAAGACTCAAAAGACGCAATGAATTCAATTGGTCATACATCCCAGGTATCAACCTGAACAGTCATTCTCCCTTTGTCTTCTCCCAATGGGCTCTTTTTAGCAGCTTCAACTAAGTTATTTGTTTGCTGCAAGGCTCCGAATAATGTGGAGTCTTTTTAGTCTGCCTCCCTTAAGTACCAAGTTCTTTTTTCTCCCTTAAAATGTGCATTTACTTTTGCCCTTTCATTTCTATTATCTTTGTATCTAGCCAGGTCATGTAAGTCTATTTGCTAGAGCTACAAATCAAATCTTGATTAGCAAGACCATTTTCCATCCTTCATATCCCCTCTTACTAACACCTTACAAATCAATCAAAAGCAGTCATGTGTTTTTTCCTTATTTATCGCTTCCCTTTATATCTCATTTAATTCTACTGGTCTGTTCTTTTCAAACAAGTATAACAACTCTTTACACTATACAGAAGCCTTACAGCTAATGTGGAGACAGGGAATACTTTCTATCTACCAGCATCGACAAGGTTTCTTTCAAAATAATACACCAAACTATTTTGGTTGGTGCATCTTATTTTAACAAATTGTTTGGAATTCTGCAGACTTTTTTAAAGGCAGAACATATATTTATCTCTGAGATTAGATTACAAGTTTTTAATATTCAAAATTTGAAATTGAGGGAAACAAAAAGGAAAGTGACTTTTCTCTAAGATTGAAAAATTGAAACTGAGATGGTTTTAAGATTGTAGTATGTATTTGCAAACAAAATAATGATGAAGTCCTGACAGTTCCATTTCTTAGCAGTTTTAGTTCTTACTAAAATTACAAAGTATTTTTGGAGATTTCTTATGGGTTTTGTTAATCTGAATCCATCCATGTTGAATATAGTTTGAAGCTGTTGGGAACTCAGACTTTGAGAGTGAAGGCCAGTGTCAGGAGCTCTACTATTTTATGTGTCATCACTGGGAACAATTAAAATCAACATCCAATGAGCAACTTGTATTAGCTATCTACTTCTGCATATGTACTACCCTAACACTTAGCAGCTTAAAGCAACGAACATTTGTTACATCATAGTTTCTGTGTATCGGGAATCTGGGCAAAGCTTAGCAGAGTGTCTCTGGCTCGAGTTCTCATGTAAGATTGCACTCACACTGAGCCAGGGTTACGGTCTCACTTGAAGGCTGAACTGGAAGAAGCTCTACCTCCAGGGCTCACTGTCATGGTTGTTCACAGTATTTAGTCCTTGCGAGCTGTTGGACTGAAGGCCTCATTTCCTTGGTGGCTATTGGATGGAGGCTTCCTATAGTCCTTGCCACATGGGTCTGCCTATGGGACAGTTCAAAATATGGCAGTTGGCTTCCCTTAGAGAAAGTGTGTATGAGAGAGACAGCAGGGACTAAGATGTAATGTATAGCCTTTGTGTAACCTAATCTTAGTAGGAACATCCCAAACTCCTGCCATATTCCATTCATTCGGAGTATTGATAAATCCAGCCCATACTCAAGGAGAAAAGATTATACAGGGGTATAATATGATGAGGCAGGAATCATTGGAGGCTATCTTAGAGTTGCCTACCACACAACGGTTGAAATTCTCCTTGGGTTAACTGTTGTGAATAGTTTTAACAAATCACATCACAAATTTTACATAGAGGTTTTGCCAGACTTTGTTGAGCGAGTTACTAAAGGAATGGTCAATGGAGTTTATTAGTATGGACTTCCAATATTTCAATTTATCTCAACACGACCCTTCATGTAAAACAATTATTCTAAACTTGATTTTTTTTCATATGATGTGATGAAGTCATGTTTTGCTTTTTTCTGATCTTCCTGTAGTCACACAGTTATTTATTCTGTGGAAAATTTGGGATTAAAGCCTGATTATGAGTGACGATTTGAACATAAAATTGGCTAAATAAATGTAGTTTTTCTGAGCCATTACACAGCTGCCAGCTATTTAAAATGGATGTTTATAAATTTAGAATCTGACAAATAAATACATTTTTAAAATTTTTATTGTACTCATTGTGTTATAAGAACACACACGGGCATCCAAGCAAGAATATTGCAGCACAGTTATCTCTGGACTGAAATGTGTGGTGCCTGTCTACTGCTAATGGGCACTTGCTCTGTGCCCAGGATCTCCAAATTCTGTAATTATCTGTGCAAATGAACCATGGTGAATTATGTAGCTTTAATGTTTTAGTAGCCCCTTATTTGTCTACATTGTAGAGACATGAACAGTCTCTTAAAATACACTTGGATATCTTCACTGAGGGTCAAAGAACATATACTCTTGCATTTCTTTTTCAGTGTTGGCAGAATAAAATTTTAACAAATATCGGCCATATTAGAGCTTTTGGGGAGCTGAATAGTATTTTTTGCCACAAGGTACTTCTTCTCTTTGTTTAAAATACTATAAATTTGTTTAGACTAATACTTATAAATTTATAAGAGAAGATAATATAAAATGATATTTTAATATGAAATAATCATCTATAATATGTTTGTTGACAGGAAACAATTACAGTAATGTTTGTATCGTCTAATCAAGTAGCATATCAATTTTATCACATGAATGCCACCTTTTGGTTTATGGAGAAACTTTCTCAAGACCCTGCACTTTGTCCTTGGGTTAAGTCAAGGCTGTGGTGTAAACGCTAAATTATTTGTTCTCCACACTCATCATCCAACCATTCATCTTTTCTCCTCCCCCCTCCACTTTCAAGCCCATTTATGTTCAAGATTTCATATGATGCTTGAGTTTCTAATTTATCATGTTTCAGTGAACTCTTAATGTATTCTAAGAAAGGAGAAGTAAGAAATGTGACCCATTATTTGTAAAACTTCAAAACAGCAGAAGAATAAAACCAATTCAAGTACAAACAAGTTGTTGTTAATGTTCTCTGAAATAATAAAAACTTTGAGATAATAACCAATAGTTTTGTGCATGTCATGTCCACTGTTTTATTCAGTATTTATGGCAGCTAGAAGTCACTCGGTAAAGATTTGGAATTTAAATTGTTGAGAATATACCCCCACTCAAAGTACTGAACAGGCCCTTTGAAGAAGTTGGGATTACTGTCATGAATCTAAACAAAGAAGATCAGACTTTGGAGTGCTCTAGTACGTTGTTTTCAACCATCATGTATCTCTGGATGATGTGATGGCTGCCTGTCTTTCTCACCACAACAGACACAAAGCTTTCCGATTCCCCTCCTCCTCACTCCTAGATAATCGTAAGAAATATTTCGGGTTTCCTGTCAGGATAAAAGGTCAAAACATCTCAATGTCGATGATTTAATAGGTGGTACCTAAGCAGAATATTTGCATTTCAAAAAGGAAGTGATATTAAGGAAAGATCTTTACAAAAAAGAATCTTGTCTTCTGATAGTGGACATTCAAAACTACGACACATGGCTTAGGAGAAGCTCCACTCAAATTACATTATGAACATGATCACTATATTTCTTATTTCTAAAATGCCTATTTTACACGCACATAGGGAGAATGAAGCAATTTAACACAGACGAGGCTTTGAAGTAGTCTTTCAGGTATTTCTGAAAACCAATCTGTAACCTGACATCTCAAAATTCAATTTTTGCATTATAATCCGATTTCCTCCATAACCCATAAGATCCTCATCTCTGGGTTTGGATCTTGCCCTGGGGTTTTTGTTATCACAGGGCTTGAGCAGGCTGCCTTTGCTTCCTTCTGTTGCTGCTGACTGGACTCCAATTCTGTTTCCTTTCCTCCTGAGAGAAGCATAAACTCTCTCACTGAGATTCTTGCTCTTTCTTAGCTTTCTCAAGAAGAAGAGTCTACCCCTGGTTCACACTTCTGAATGATCTCACTAGAAAGTGAGATCCATTTGTCTACCAGCTATCCCCCAAGATTCCTCTTGAGATGGTGTCGCTGGGGAGCAGTGTGTTGTAAGATTACTGGAGAAGGTCACCCTATCCTTCTCCCTAAAATCTCATTAGAAAGGGATCTTAGTTATCTATTCAGAAGCTGTGGACACCCATGCCAGCCCTCTCTACTTGCCTCTTTGGATCACAGAAGGATGCAGTCATCCCTGTTCTCTGTGACAAGCTGTTTTAATGAGCATGTGACCAATGCCAGGTCACCAGTCCATGAGCCCTACATCATGAGACCAACTTTCTCCTTGAATTGCCTGATCATCAACAAATACTTTCTCAGGCTTCTGATCTGCATGTTGAAATCTGTTTGAGGCTATGTGCTATACGTGCCTATTTTTGAAAACAGACAATGTACCTAGGGTCTTAGCATCTGAGATTTTACTAAATCATGTGAAGATTCTGCATGGCTAAGATATACGTATTTTTTATTCTATGATATTTTAAATATTTATAATTGTTTGTTTTCTGTAACAGAAAAATATAAATGATAAATAACTGACGTTCCCCTCCAGAGACGGAAAGAGGACAGAAGGGTATAGAGGCAGGAATTTTGGAGTTAGAACTCGTTAAAATACAGCTTACTTTGGGCAAGTTATTTAAACCATCTGAGTTTTAGTTTCCTCATCTATAAATCAGGATAATTATTCCTTGCTAATAGAGGTGTTAAGGAAGCTGATGCACGTGAAAAACAAGAAAAGAAGACGAGTCATTTTGGGAGACCAATATGTTTAGCTATTTTTTTCTTCCACATTCCCTAGACTATTTCCATAATTTTACTGGTTAGGCTGCTTGACACTGGGTAGGGTGCAATGTTTTAATCATTATTAGACACATTTCAGGTGACAGCATTCAGAAGGGATGCTCAGCTAGCCAGCTACCTTATGCTTTAGTGCTTATTTTCCTGGGGAAGATTTTTCTCTCTCTCTTTCCTCCTGGATTAACTAGAAAACTACCAAAACTGTTTTCATTTTTAGTTTCCTCTTTCCCATCTTAAGAAATAACTTCTTATTCTACCTCACATCAAACACTGACATTTGAGAAGCTGAAACCATTACCTGTCACTCTTTTAGTTCCTGCCACATATTCTGAAACAAGTCCAGATCCATTTACTTGTAAGTAACAGATGCTTCCTTTATTCTCTCCGCCTCCCACCCCCACCAACCTTGGCTTTATTTGATCTCTTCCTCTCTGAGGAAGAAAGCAGAACTTCCAGACAGGCCATGGAAAATCTCTGCAGATCTGTTCCTGCCTGTTATTCTTTTGGTAAAGAATCTTTTGGAAGATCTATACTATACATTATAAAAAGTGTGACATTCTGGTGGACAGACCTTATTTTAGTAACTGATAATTTCACGTGTATAAGAAAAAAATAATTTTAAAATGTAAATGTAAATTACCACAAGATCATATTTTTCAAACATGCAGGTATCTCCTAGTGACTGGATAAAGCTATCTTTGGGTAAGTAACACTTCACTAAATCCTGCATCTAAAAAACTAATTCTCATAATTTTGCTTTAGAAACATGTTTCCCATAATTAAAATATTCCAGATCATTTGTGTTTAATTCCTCTGAAAATTTGGATTGACATTGTTTTATTAAAAACAAAACACAAACAAAAACTTAGTCATAAGTTTTAATGGAAACTACATCTAATTCTGATTTTTTTTCACACCTGCCTACTAGCATTTTAGTTGTCTTTATAAAAATTTAAGGAATAACAATATTCATCATTATAAATGATCTGTAGTGATTCACATTTATGTAGATATAACATTTTAAAGCACTTCATGAATTAACTATCCTAATTTACAACCACAAGGCAAGAAAGAATGTCTGATACTCCTGGAAATATATATTTGCAAGGTGCCCTCAATGCTATTATAAATGCTCTATATACCTCCTCAGTATTTTCTAGGCATAAAGTACATTTAATGTTACCTATTTTGTAAAGCCAACTAGAAAACACTTAAAAAGTATGGTTTGCTGTGCAATGAAATGAGTGATATAGAGACAAGTAGAAGGTTTGAAGTGTAGTTCACACATTTCACTTTAGCAGTAATAAACTTCGTGAATTTATTACATGCAATATTCATCCTAACTCATGCATCCATTTGTTAGCAATGAAGTTTGCGTGTTACATGACTACTATAAATGTCAGACTAGTAAATCTGATAGACCAGTGTGGAAATGTCTTTGCTTCACTGAATCCAGTGGACTAAGGAAGTGCTTCAGACAGCATTGCTTTATCAGAGGACGCTCGCTTCCCATCAAAGGCAAGACCGCTTTAGTCATATCTATTAGGAAAGAGTTTAGATGTTCACAAGGTAACAGATGGCTTTTTATAGTTCTTTCTGGCCTCTTTTAAATTATTAGATGAATAAGACACTTCTGATTTGTGAAGAGTTATAATTATGGGTTCAAATATGAGCTTAGACATGTTTTTTGGAGATAGGTTTTTCAGCATGCTTTTTGCAATCCATGGTAGTTTTAAAGAGGGACGTACTCTAATGGAATATGCTGATACACATAATGCACATTCACATTAAAATGATAATACAAATAATTTATTTATTTGTGGCCTGCAATAACACTGGTATATGTAGCTTTTCTATCATATAATCAGCAAATTTCTGATTTTCTACTAGAAGTAAGCTATTGTGAACTATTAGGAAAATATATGTATTAGCCCACATTAGTTGCTCAAAAAACATTGTTAGAAAGATAGATGGATGAATAGGTGCTTGGATGGGTGGATCAATAGATGGATGGACAGGTGAATAGAAAGATGAATGACATAGCAACTTATTAGGTTTTATTGAAAAATGAATGAAAAAACTCAAAATTTGTTTTCTAAGTCTAGGGATCTGGAAGACACTTTTTGCTAAGAATATGTGAATTGCTGTTTTCTATTATTAGTGTAAAAGTAATCAAGAATATATGCTATCCCACAAAATTTTCATTTGTATAATTAAGGAAATAGCTTTGTCATAAACAAAACCACTGGGTAAGGAAAAGATATGATGACAAGTCTCATTCTATAAAGTCTTTCTGTTTGCTCATTCTAAGAACTGGTCTGATTTAATTTGAGTTCCCTCAGAATTAGTCTTGAGACAAGGATTCCAATACAAATGGTTTCTTTAGTATAAAAGAGGGAAATTGAGATAAGGAAAAACAGAAGCCAATAGAGAGACTGCGATCTAACAAGTTCCCTCTGTGGACAATTGGAGTTTAATCCTGTTGTGAACACTGCTACCGATATAGAGGATACAGTTTTCAGAAACAGACCACCAAACAGCAAAGAAACTTACAAATCTACCGACCAACATCACCATACATCGATTGAAGGTTTTTCCTAGGAGGGTACATTCCTTCCCTAGCACTTTAGGCTTTGTGGAGCAGACACCAGTGGTCAGAGACAACCCTCACACAGAGTTGTGAGTGCTGTAAATTGGGATCTGGACTAGAATGCATAGAAATATTACATGATATAAGGATCTTGGTGGGGCATGTGTAATAGCTGTTACATCACACTTTTTTCTCATTCAGAATTGAGACATGCCATTGTATCAAGGAGGATCATTTATTCATTAATGAAGTGTTTAATAAATATCTACCATGTGCCCCTTAGCTTAGTTAAGCTCTGGAAGTAAAATAGTGAGCAAGAGTAGATATTTTCCTGCCCTCATTGAGCTTACAGTCTAGTGGGCAAGATAAACAAAAACAGAATTTTTAACGTAAGTACTACTCTACAACTGTGATAAGTGCTAGGAAGAAGTACATGGTATTATGAGAGCATGTATGTTCTTAATAACTGAAAATCTGTGTTAGTGTTGGTGGATCATGAAATAAATAAAATGTTATACAGAAAAGCAACATGTTGTGAATTGTCAAGATCGTTTATTGATTTTTCATGTTTTCTCCTCCACAGCACATAAGTGTATTATTTTGTTTCTCGATTCTGTTAAGTACTGTTTCCCTTAGTCTAATCAAGACACAGTTATCCACACATTTCTGACTGGTTGTGAGGCCTTTTACACATGAACAGAAGTAACACACATGGCAGAAAGTAAAAGCTCGGATATAGTTTTAATTTGCCAGAATTTGAATTAACTCCTCAACCCATGTACATATCCATCAGCAAAGGGTGGAAGGCTTATTGGATAAAGGTGTTTCAGAACAACTTCTGACCAAGCACTGGGTTAAGTCCAAGCTATGTGCAAATCCTACGATTCTAGCCTTAAAAATTCAAGAAATGAGAGAGAGAGAGACATCGGTGGTTGCACACTTCGGTGTGGACATATGCCACAGAATTAGGCCAGGCAAATTACTAAACAAAAAAATAGCAACAACAACCACCTCTGAAATGGTGGGTCTGTGTTCAGAGTTGCTAGAATACAATATCAAAAACATCAGTTTTCAACCAATAGTTATAAAATATGCAAAGAAACAAGAAAGGATGAGTCATACGCAGGGAAAAGAAATCAGTAGAAATCATCTCTGAAGGGCCTGCAATGTTGGTCTTAGCAGAAAAAAAACTTCAATAGTGCTATTATAAATATGCTCAATGATCTAAAGGAAACCATATTTAAAGAATTAGTCAATTAGAAGATAAGATCAATAAAAATTAACCAACTGAAGAAAAAAGACAAACAAACTAAAAAAGAGAGGTTACTAGTGAAAAACGGGGAACTTTTATAATCACTCTGCAATACCACCTAATCAAGAAGATAAAGCAAGTATTAACATAGTCACATATAACAATAGATCTGCAAAATATATGAAACAAAAACAAAATTTAAGCAAGAAACTGACAACTCTAGTAGTTGGAGATTTGACTACACCTCTCTCAGTAGTTTGTACAAAAATTGGAGAGAAAATCAGCAAGTATGTGGAGGACTCAGAGAACTCCATCAAACAATTTGACCTAACTGAAATCTCAGCATCCCTCCACCCAACAATAGCACAATACATATAGTTGTCAATGGTACCTCTAACCTTCTACAAGATAGAGCATATGCTCAAACAAGCTGTAATATGTTTAAAAGAATTGAAATCATGTAAAATTTCTTTTAGAAATGAAAGGAATTTAGAAATTAACAAGAAATAAATATAGGAAATCCATAAATATGGGAAATTAACACACATGTTGATCAAATAAGAAATCACAAGAGAAATTAGAAAATATTTTGAGTTAAATAAAAGAAAAATTATCCAAAATTTATGGAATGATCTAAAATTAATTACTTAAGCCTCCAGTTTAATAAGGTAGGAAAAGAATAGAAATCTGTACCCAAATCAAGCAGTATTACCCTGATACAACAAAATAAAACTACAGATCCATATCCCTTAGAAATATAGACCTCATAATCTTCACCAAATATTAGCAAAATAAGTACAACAAAATACTTTTTAAAAGAGTATCTCCATGGCCAATTTGAATTTAATCCAGCAACAAAAGGTTGACATAAGATCTGAACATCAATCAACACCAGGGCTGAGTTGAATGTGGAGCCTAGCACACCAGATTTTGTGTGTTGTTTTGTGGAAGATTGGCCCTGAGCTAACATCTGTTGCCAATCTTCCTCTTTTTCTTTTTTCTCCCCAAAGCCCCAGTACATAGCTGTATATCCTAGTTGTAGGTCCTTCTTGTTCTTTTGTGTGGGATCCCACCTCAGCATGGCTTGATGAGTGGTGAGTAGGTCTGCGCCCAGGATCTGAACCAGCAAACCCCAGGCCACCAAAGTGGAATGCACAAACTTAACCACTACACCACCAGGCCAGCCCCCCAGCATGCTAGTTTTTAGGAAGTATCCAATCTCTTATGACCCTGAAAGCAAGGGTCTCCTTAAAGTTTGTGCCCAGGTGCCTCACTTGATTCACTTTAACCCAGGCCCTGGATCATTTCGAAGAGAATACTATTAATAGAATTCCATTAATAGAATAAAAAACAAACCCACATAGTCATCTCTAGAGATGTGGGACAAGGACTAGAGAAAATCCAGCACCACTTCAAAATAAAAATTGTCAGCAAACTAAGAATAGAAGGGAACTTCCTCAACAATCCAATCTCAAAAAGGGCATCTAGGGGCTGGCCCAGTGGCATAGTGGTTAAGTTCACATGCTCCACTTTGGCAGCTGGAGGTTCGCAGGTTCAGATCATGGGTGTGGACCTACGCACCATCTATCAAGCCATGCTGTGGCGGCGTCCCACACATAAAGTAGAGGAAGATGGGCATGGATGTTAGCCCAGGGCTGATCTTCCTCAGCAAAAAAGAGAAGGATTGGCAACAGATGTTAGCTCAGGGCTAGTCTTCCTCACCAAAAAAAAGGGGGGGCATCTGTAAGAAACTTAGGACTAAAATCATGAGAAAACATTCTACTAGAATTGTAATTGAGTCTAGCAAGGCTACAGATAACAAGATCAACATACAAAAAACAATCATCATTCTTTATACTATCAGTAATCAGAATCTGAAATTAAAAATAATACCATTTACGATAGCATTACAAATATGAAATACTTGGGGAAGATCTGATAGAAAGTAAGCGAGAACCTGTACGCTAAAACTAGGAAATGTTCTTGAGAGAATTGAAAGAAGTAATATTGTTAAGATTTCAATTTCCCTCAAAATTATCTAAAGATTCAATACATTACAAATCAAAGTCATAGTTTTTTTTAATTAACAAGCTGATCCAAAAATTCAAATGGAAATGCAAATGAGCTACAGTAATCAAGACAACTTTGCAAAAGAAGAACAAAGTCAGTTGACCAGCAGCATTCAATTTCCATTTTATCTCCTGTCTTGGGATATCAACATTATTTCTCTGTATAATTTTTTAGTTGTTGCCTTAGAATTTTCAATACATATTTACAACTAATCAAGTTCCACTTTCAAATAACACCACGCAATTTCAAGTGTAGTGCAGGTACCATATGTCAGAGTATTCTTGATTCCTCCCTCCTATCTCTGATAACATTTTGTTATTCATTCATTATATGCTATAATCACCTAATACATTTTACCATTATTATTTTGAAAAGTTATCTATTGGATTATAAATAAGAAAAATAAAAGATTTTATTTTACCTTCATTTACTCCTTCTCTGACAATCTTCCTTTCCATATATGGGTCTAAGTTTCTGACCTATTTAATTTTCCTTCCCTCTGAAGAATTTCTTTTAACATTTATTGCAAGATGAGTCTAGTGGTGATGAATTCCTTTAGTTTCTGATTGTCTGAAAAAGTCTTTATTTCTCCTTCACATTAAAGGATAATTTTAGTAGATAAAGAATTCTAGATTGGTGGGTTTTATTTTTGTTCCATATTTAAATATTTCACGCCACTCTTTCCTTGCTCGTGTGGTTTTTGATGAAAAGCCTATCACAATTCTTAATCCATTTCCTCCATAGGAATGGTATTTTTATAATCTGGTTTCTTTCAGGATTTTTTTTTTGTCTTGTTTTCTGCAGTTTGATTATGATATGCCTATGTATATATGTTTAGGATATTTATCCTGCTTAGTGTTCTCTGAGCTACTTGAATCTGTGGTTTGGGGTCTGCCATTAATTTTGGAATATTCTCTAACATTATTATTTCAAATATTTCTTCTGCACATTAATCTCTTTCTTTTCCTTCAGGTGTTCCACTTATGTATACTACACCTTTAGAAATTGTTCCACAGTTCTTGAATTTACTCTTCTGCTTGTCTCATTCTCTCTTCTCTTTGCATTTCATTTGGAAAAATTTTACTGATATTTTCAAGCTTACTGATTCTTTCCATGGCCATTTCAAGTTTTGTAATCAGCTCATCTAAGACATTCTTTATTTCTGCCACGGTGTTTTTTAGTTCTAGTGTCTCCTTTTGATTCATTTGTAGAGTTTTCATCTCTCTGCTTACATTATTCATCTCTCCTGGTTGCTGTCTACTTTTTCTATTACAACTCAAGCATATCAAATCATAGTCATTTTAATTTCCCTGTCTAATAATTCCAAAATCTCTATCATATCTGAGTATGGTTTGATGCTTGTTTTATCTCCTCAAACTGTGTTCTGGTTTTTGTGGGTTTTTTTGCATTTTAACATGTCTTAAAATTTTTGTTGAAAACTGGACATGACGAATTGGGTAATAGGAACCGAAATAAATAATGATGTCAGTGTGAGGTTGTGTGTTAACCTGGCAAGGGGTTGGGCTATGTTTAATATTTGTTGTAGTTAATAGGTGTCAAAATCAAATTCCCCTAGCATCCTTCCTTTTACCATCCCTATTGTCTTTGGGTTTTCCTAAAAACTCCTCCTTAAATATAGCCTGTGCCATGCAGCTCTTTCAGCTATGATCCACTGTTATTATACTGGAGCCCTGTTGATGTGGTGGTAAATTGTAGATGATGGGTAGCAATTGTAACCTTACTATTAAATCTCAGTGTCTTAGGATGTCTTTGTTCTTAACTTGACCTTCACAAGTGTTTCTTAGCTTCCCATGTCCTCTCATTTTATTTAAGACAGTTTGGCTAGTGGGGCTGGAGTTGTAAAATTGCCCTTCCCTGAGGTGGGATAAGGCTCTGATAAAATCTTTTTCCCTGCAGAGTAGGCTTTTGTTTTGCAAAATTATCTAGGTGCATTTCAAAATCTTAATTTTCCCCCTATCCTGCTAGAAAACAGAGGAGATTTTTCTTGTCTCTTCATTATTATAATCTAGTGGGTTCCTGGGGGTAAAACTCAGAAAATTATGAAGGCCCATCTAATACTACAGCATGCAAGAGTTTGCTCATCTCATGCTAATCCACACTCAGCCCCCAGCAGTTCACCAAAGTTATGATTTAAATTGGCCTACCAGTTTAGGCTCCAGTAGCTTCTGCTCTAGTTGAGCGTTTCTCCACTGTGGTTCTCTGTATTCACCTGTCTCTCCAGAATTTGGCATAGTCATTTGTCATGGGAATTGCAAGTCTGTGAGTCCAATAAAGTCCTCGAATTTCAATTTGTTCAACTTTTTTTCTTTTAGTAGCACTGAAATGGCGACATCCAAGGTCTTTTCATGTTGGAGCTGAAGCCAGAAGTTACAGATCAATGTTTTATGCAAAAATAACCCCGAGTGTTATTTTTCAACTTGCCTTTCATTTTATGACTGTGCTGTTTGGGTCAGCTGAGTTTAACAATTCACATACGGCTAGCTTTATTTGATGAACATACAAGAGGTCAGAGGGGAAGAGTTTTCTGTGTTGCCAAAAAGAGAGAAAAGAAGGAAGGATGGAGAATGAGGCCTGGAAACCAACCCTGTCTTCATCAGATGGATGACTGGCTGAGACCTGTTGAGCAGTTGGTGAGCTTATTTTTCTAAGGAGAAACATTGAGAATGCAGTTGGAGATGCTTAGATTCAAAGGCGACAATGTGTAAAAAAGAGAAAATGAGGGGGGTGATCTCCCAGTTCCTTTAGTTATGTAGAGTCATTCTAACACCTGAGAAAGAAGATCTGAAAGCATCAAAAGACTGCAGCTTGGGGCCGGCCTGGTATCGTAGCGGTTGGGTTCACGAGCTCCGCTTCAGTGGTCTGGTTCGGATCCTGGGCGGGGACCAACGCACTGCTTGTCAAGCCATGCTGTGGTGGCATCCCATATAAGGTAGAGGAAGATGGGCACGAATGTTAACCCAGGGCCAGTCTTCCTCAGCAAAAAGAGGAGGATTGCCAGCAGATGTTAGCTCAAGGCTAATCTTCCTCACACACACACACACACACACACACACACAAAACTGCACCTTTAGCGTTATTTCCATTTTCACCATAAGCAGTACAAATACTGGTGGAAGTAAAGTGCATTTATGTAGCATCTTTATCAGAGTTCATCAACAACAGGGTCAGAAAAGGGAAGGAGAAAATGGCCACAGTAAGGTGATTATTATGACAGATTTCGGGTTTTTCTAGAATGTAACACTGGCTGGAGATTAACAGAAATAGATAACAGTGTGAGGCTGATTTACTGTAGGAGCAAATGAGATGAGAGACAATGAAATCTTTGTTATAACTATCACTCTGACTTTAAAATACTCACAGGCTGACACAACTTGGGAAAATTTATGTTACACATTTAAAACACTTTTTCAAGTTACCCTCTAAATAGAATCCAGTTTTACTTTAATATGTAAATGTTAAAGCATGAGTCAAAATAAAATTGAAGTGCATTAAATTATTCTTGAAAGAAGTATCTGTGTAAGATATTGTTCTTAATTTCCTTGTCTGAATTTTCAAATATACATTCTTAAGTGCAAACTAAATGAAATTTTTAATAACAGGAAATAGCTATGCTTATTATTTTAAAAAATAATCAGAATACAAGTCTTCTGATGGTATGTTGATTTTATATTTGAGAGTTGAATGACATTTTTACCCCACAATGTCTAATCTTAAGAAAGGAAGCAAATTAAGATTGAATGTGTAGATATGCCATATATTCTTTATCCATTCATTAATAGAATATTACTCAGCCGTAAAAAGAAGAATGAAATCTTCCCATTTGTGATGATATGGATGAACCTAGTGGGCCTTATGCTAAGTGAAATAAGTTAGACAGAAAAAGACAAATACTGTATGATTTCACTTATATGTAGAATTAAAAAAAAATAGACAAAGCAAAACAGAAACAGACTCATAGATACAGAGAACAACTGGTGGTTGCCAGAGGGAAGGGAGATGAGGTGTGAAATGGGTGAAGGGGATAAAGAGATACAAAATTCTAGTTATAAAATAAATAAGTCATGAAGATGCAATATACATTTTCATGTATATTGTACCATAGGGAATATAGTCAATAATATTGTAATAACTTTTTATGGTGACTGGACTTATTACGGTGATCATTTCATAATGTATGTAAATATTAAATCACTATGTTGTATACCTGAAACTAACATAATACTGTATGCCAACTATACTTCAATTTAAAAAAAGGAATATAAGTGGAAACATGATTGTGTTTGCCATTCTAGTAGGAAAATTAGGAAAACACCAGGAATTTTATTTCCTGCTTGGTATTAATTGCAAAAATCTAATTAAATAATACCCTGACAACCCTAAGTTAATGAAAGATGACTTTGTCCTTCAGAAGCGGCATATGAGCAAATACCAGTATAAATTTAAATTATAACATTAACTGAAAGGTATGAAGACATTATTATCATAAAGATGAAGTGTCAAAACATATTTTAAATACTATTTTTCATATATTTTGTCATTCTTTCCATTTTATCTCATATATTTGTCCTTTGCTTTCATGAAATGTTTTATGAAATATCCAAGAATGTCTCAAAATGTTTTGCTATTAGATAATTAGGGGTAAGATCTAATTATATTTATTTCTTATAAAAAATACTTTCTGAATTTTTCATTGCTTAATTCTGAATTTTTATTGCAGAATTGAATACCAGTTTTTATTATTAAATTTTGCCTTGCCAATTTGGATAAAATCAAAAGAGAACAAATATTTCCTCATGTATATTATAATCTATAGAGTCATTTTCAAAAGGAGTATTGCCTATATTGAGTAAGAATAATGAAAGAGCTTAATACCCTTCTGTCTCTTTACACAAGATTTAACATGATTCTGTTCACTAAACAGAATAATCACCATAGAAATTTATAAAACACAAATACATTCAATGCACATTAATGAAGCACATAACAAAAGGTAAAAGTATTTCTGTTTTTTATCTTTAATGAAGCTTTTCAATTTTAAAATATTCAATATTTAATTCTTATAATTCAGAGAAAATACACAGTTAGTGGACTTTGTTTACCTTTGACAGCCTAATTAACAGTGAAAGCATGTAGGAGGAAAAAAGGTCACTGAAGTCTACGTTAGATATCTGCTTACACTTCAAATAAAATTAAATCATTTGCCGAGAGTTGGTGTGAGCTGCACTGAGATTTAGGAGATTTGATTTGTACTCCCAATTGTACAACCATTGTTAGGTCTCTACACTCACTCCTTTTACAGCAAAATGATTAATAATGTGAAATTAGTCACTGATGGGAACTAACAATATGATAAGTGGTCTCTAAATTAGATCTTAGAAAGATAAATTAATGGATTTCTATTGCTTCATATGAATTTTTTTTTTCCCAATTTTCTATGCAGGTTGAAAGTTTTGAAGACCTTCAACAAGGCATGCATTCATTTTCAGGGGCAAAAATTGAATAACTGGATTATTATACTTGCAAGAAAAGGAAGAGATGAACCAAATGATATTATGATTTTACATCTCTTCTGTAAAACAGTCTCACCACTGTTGATAATTTATAAAATTCTGTCATTTGTATTTTTTCTCATTGTGCTCCCTTTCAGACATGTCATACTATTGTGGAAGTGCTAATAATTTATTAAAATGTCCAATTAAAAAAATCCTCAAGGGGTTAATAGTAGATGATAAGAATGATGCATGTGCTATAGAGAGTTGAAACATATCCTCTTTCTAAATTTGTATCATCATCAATGGTAAACAAAATCTTAGAATCCCAGCTCTTAATATAATGCATTGTACAGTCCAGGTGCTAAAGTGAATAGGTGGATTTGTGGATAATGCAATGACATTTGATATTGAATTTCAATTTTGAACATTATTTTTTGTGTGATTTTGAAAAATATGTAGTACATGGAAATAATAAGTTTAACTCCTTAATTTGACTTACCTTGAGTAAAACAAGAGCTGCACATTTGTCCAGCTATCACACCTGCTCAGATATTACCTGCTCTTCTTTTCACACTCATGTTAAACAATTTTACCTCATGAGAGAAATTACAAAATAGGCTCCTTACCTCGTATTTTCCTTGAAAAGTGTCATTTATGAATTCACTCACTAACTCAAATTACTATCCTTGGGGTATGCCTTTCTGCAGACTTCACATGGATTTCCACAAGAATACACTTCCCCATAAGATAACCCACATTTAAAAAAAAAAGTCTTTTATTGATGGGGTACACATGAAAATGAAGGAGGGAGTTAGCTAAATTTTTTGAGCATGTGCCTTGTAATACAATCTTGAAAAAGCCCTAGCATTTCCATTTTACAAAAAACACAATCAAAGGAGAAGTTAAGATATAGATTAAACATCTCAGAGATTAAAATTAACTCAAATATAGTTCTGTTAGATCAGAAATCTCTATTTCTCCTGACCATGCTATTTTTATTTTATTTTAACGCAGATAGATAGGCTCCATTAACTGTAAATATCTGCACAATTAACTTGAGTGTATAATTCATAACCAGAACCATTTTTATGACATAGATATGACTTCATAAATTACTAATTGACATTCCTATACTTATAGTGCAAATGTTACATCTTAATCTAAGTGGATATATTGTATAAGAATTTGATATTAGAATTCGAACATAGATCCGGCTTGAAACTAAAGTGCTTTCCTCATACTTTTCTTACTATTTAAATGCTTTTTATAAAAATTATTGTAAAGTTGTTTTTTGTGGTCCAGAGTAATTCATTAGTCTGAAGAGTTTTTACATAACTGTAAAGGAACTGAAGACATCTGAAGGTATCTGAATGTTTTATTAATCCTATTATTAATCCTCATCTTGAGCTAACACAAATCAACAATATAAATTAAAAAGTTAATCCAGTAGGAGAAAAGGAATTTCCTATAATCTTAATCTATAAACTAATCTTCAGACTTTTTTTTATATAAAACACTATAATTTCCCCAGTAAATTTATGTCTCCCCGTGTTTTGTGGTAGTTTGCATTACATGTTCAAAATATTTATTGATCCCCCTTACCAAAACTCTGTCTATGTAACTCGTTCAAAGGGAAAGCTATCCTTTCCATACGTTGACTACAGGCTTGTCATGTGGCTTGCTTTGCCCAAAGGGGTATAGACCTTAAGAGCTATCATATATATCTCTTGGCCATTGCTATTTTCCCTATGACTTTAAAATGTCAAGGGTCTTAGATAGGTCCTAGATGTTAGTTGCTCCTTTACTTTAGGTTCTGGGGTGGAGGACATAGAGCTTATGCTGGATGGTAAAAAGACATTTAACAATAGGAATTAAACTTTTATTAGTATAAAATCACTAAAATTTGGTGTTCTTTTTATAGTTGCATAACTTAGCCTAATCTGACTTATAAAATATTCAATTCATATTTATTTGACAGCATTTACTTGCATTGCTTTGGCTCAACTTACTGACATAAAGTAAAAACCTAATGCCTCAATTGGAAAGCAAGATAAGATTTACACATTTTCTTCAGATAATACACACCCAAATAATTAAAAACTGAAATACACTTGCAGATTTGATGACATATTTGGTTATACTCAACTTCCTCTTGTTTTATTTTATCAGGGTACCTTATGATAAGAAAGAATTGACCACAAACTACATTATTCCCAGTATGTCACTGAATCCTAGAGAATTAATAGCTCTCCTTGATTTATAGTTCCAGTCTAATTTCACAGAGCTCTATCAGCAAACTCATTTTGACACCTTTGAGCTACAACTATAGCAATTCATTTACAACATTCCCCAAACAAATTTCAACTTCACTAACAGATTGTGCTTGACTGAAGCTGCTGGTGATTTAAAATAGCTGGAATCCTAATGTAAGTTTATAATGAAATGTCTGACAAGACTCTAACACGGGAGTCTCCTAATGATTTTGTAATGTTTTGACAATCTTGGAAATATGTTTTAAAAAAAGCTAGCAAATGCAAGTGTTCCCTAAGCAAAATATCCCATCTGTTCAAAAAAATGTTTCAAAATACCAAAAGCACTAACCACAGTGCAGGAACAAGCAGTTGTGTGATTTCATTTCTCTTTAAGTAAATGATCTTTTGGATAAGATAAATAATAGGAATTGTAGAAACCTTTAAAGTCTTGAGTTTATAATGCAACTGCCTGGTAACCTTTAAAGGTAACTGGCTGAGGGAATTGTCGAAGATCCCTCAACTGTGGCAAAATGGGTCCTGAATGCTCCTATTAGAGGAGCTAGAAAGGATATTTAAAATCTTATTAGTTTAAAGCATAAAGAAAAAAATGAGTTTTATACTAAACAGGGTACTGAATGTGAGCTCTTTAGATAATTATTATGAACATTCATCATTTATTGCTCCAGCTGAGGGAATTTTGACAATTCCCTTTACAAGTCACCTTTAAAGCTATTCTGCCAAGCTGAAGAGGCCGCAATATTGGTCTGAGCTGTCCACGCATTAGCTCAGATGATTACAAGTCAGTTTTGAGTTCCGTGTTCTATTGTGAGCTTTTCATCTGTATAACCTCGAGAAGGTTAAAATTAACACCTACCTTTTGCACATTTTTCCAGTTTTCAAGGTTATTTCACATTCTCAGTTTCATATATAGTCATGTGCTGTATAATGATGTTTGAGTCGACAGACTGTATATACGATGGCGGTCCCATAAAGTTATAATGGAGCTGAAAAATTCTTATCGCCTAGTGATGTTGTAGCTGTTGTAATACTGTGGCTGCAATGCATTACTCACATGTTTGTGGTGATGCTGCTGTAAACAAACCTACTGCTCTGCCAGTCATCTAAAGGTATGGCACATACAATTATGTACAGTACATAATACTTAATGATGAAAATAAATGACTATGTTACCAGTTTATGTATTTACTACACTATACTTTTTATCATTATTTTAGAGTGTACTCTTTCAACTTATAAAAAAAGGGAGTTTACTGTAAAACAGTATGCCATGTTATGCCAGCAGCATCCTTATACATATCGTGTTTACTGCATCTCTTGATGGCATCATTTTCTCTTGTGCTTGATTTAATCTCGTGTTGTTTTGTTCATCATGGACCTTAAGCGCAAAAAATCCACTGCTAATGTTGCCAGTAGGAGGCCACTTTGAGTGACTGACCTGTAAACAAAACTAAAAATGATTAAGGACTATGAAGTTTAAAAACCAGTGATGGCTACTGCTTACCAGTCAGGCATGTCCCATTCCACCATAGCTACAATCTTGAAGAACTAAAACAAAGTGACAGAAGCTGTTAAAGGATCTGCTTCATTGAAGGCAAGAAGACTAACAAAGAGTCGAGAAGGGCCTATATCAGACAGGGAGAGACTTCTAATGGCCTGGATTGAAGACAGACACATAAGCATATCCCTCTCAGCACCATGATGATCATGGCCAAAGCAAAAAGTTTGCTTGCAATGTTGAATGAAAAGCCTTGACCCAACTATAATGTTGAATTTATTGTTAACTCTGGGTGGTTTAAATGATTCAAGAATTATTCATTACATAATGTGAAATTGCTATGCCAATGAAATGGAAAAGTACTATTTGGAGAATAACAAACATTTTAAGATTTTGCTTATTGTTGACAATGCTTCCAGAAATCTTTCATTTGTTGATAATCTTCATCCCAATATCAAAGTGCTGTTTCTCTCTCCAAACACTACCTCTTTGATTCAATCAATGGATCAAGGAGTTCCAGCAGCTTTTAAGGCCTACTATCTGAGGAGGACCTTTGCCCAGGCTACTGCTGCAACTGAAGAGGCAGATGCAATTCTGGAAGGATTACAACATCTATGACTGAATCAAGAACCTTGCTTGGGCTTGGGGTGATGTCATCGACGAGTGTATGAACAGCCTCTGAAAGTAGACACTCAAGAGGTTCGTCCATGACTACAAAGAATTCCCCAAGGATGAGGAGGTTGCAAAAGTCAATAAGGCTGTGGCTGAGACAGTAGACAACTTTAGCCTGGGTGTGGATGAGAATGACATTGAGGAGCTTCTAGAGGTGGTTCCTGAGGAATTGCCTAATGAAGAATCATTGGAAGTGGAACAGAAATGCATAGCTGAAAAAGAGACAAGAGAAAAGAAAACTGCCGGAGAAGAAAAAGTAGAACCTCAAGGAAATTCACAGCACAGTGTTTAGCAGAAGCTTTTGCATACTTCACAAGCTCTTTAAAAAGTTTATAAACATGGACCCCAACGCCAAACGGTTTTCATTAATAGAGAGGAATGTTTATGGTGCATTATCTGCTTATAAGCAAATCTATAATGAAAAAAAGAAGCAAACAAAGTAAACTACCATGGGCATATTTCTGAAAAGAGTGACACCTCCTCAAGAAGAGCCTCAGGCAGGTTCTCCAGGAGGTGTTCCAGAAGTCATTGCTATCATAGGAGATGAGAGCTCCATGCACGTGATTGCCCCTGAAGACCTTCCCATGAAACAAGATGTGGAGATGGAAGACAGTGATACTGATGATCCTGACCTTGTGTAGGCCTGAACTAACATGTGAGTTTGTGTCTTTGTTTTTAATAAAAAAGTTTAAAATGTAAACCAAAAAATTTAAAATATATAAAAGCTTATAGAATTAAGACATAAAGACAGAAAATATTTTTGTACAGCTGACAATGTGTTTGTATTTTAAGCTAAGTGTTATTAAAAAAGAATCAAAAAGTTAAAAAAAATTAAAAAGTTTATAAAGTAAAAAAGTTACAGTAAGCTATGGTTAATTTATTACTGAAGAAAGAAAATGTATATATTTTTTAAATTTAGTGTAGCCTAAGTATACGGTGTTTGTAGGGTACAGTAGTGTACAGTAATGTCCTGGGCCTTCGCGTTCACTCACTCCTCACTCACTGACTTATCCAGAGAAACTTCCAGTCCTGTAAACTCCATTCATGGTAAGTGACATATACAGGTGCACCATTTTTTACCTTTTATATTGTAGTTTTGCTGCACCTTTTCTATGTTTAGATATGTTTAGATACACAAATACCACTGTGTTACAATTGCCTACAGTATTCAGTAGAGTAACATGCTGTGCAGGTTTGTTGTAGCCTAGGGGCAATAGGCTAGACCATATAGCCTAGGTGTGCAGTAGGCTATACCATCGACTAAATCACCTAACAACGCATTTCTCAGGATGCATCCCCATCTTTAAGTTGCACATGACTGTGATATATATACTCCTTAGCTTCTCCATTTCAAGTTAATACATCTTAAGCTACAGAGTCCCTCACTTACTAAGGCCCTTTCTAGATTGTCATTTCTATACCTAATTTTACAATAATGTGTTATTATTCTTGAAACAGTTCCCCAAATTATAATGTTTTGTTTCCAAAAAAAAAAATGGATAAGCCCTTAGCCATCCCCTATATGAATATAAATTGAAAAACTTCTCCAACAACTTCAAAATTTGTTAATATGTGTGCCTCTTTATCTCTTAAAATTATCATCAGTATTAAGACAGTTATTTCTAAAGGTGAGCAAAAATGGGGTGACCATACAATTTGCAGTTCAAGCCAGGTAACTTTTCAGAGATAGTAGAAACCATATCTATCCCAGACAAACTGAATATACAATCTCTTCCGATAATCCAATGTGGATTTTCTGCAACTGTGGATCTCTCAGTTTCCTAAGTTCCTCTGCATACAGATATAGATGATTGCATAAAAATTCAGCATTCGGTGGTGTAAACTAAGAGAAGGAAATGTTCAGGAGGACCTGACAGATATTTTTAAATATTTGAGATTGTGTTAATTAAAATGCACTTGTCCTGTGTCTTTCATGGTTATGAAACAATAACTAGTAAATAAAAGCCAAGAATTGAATTTGAGCTCGATATAAGGAAAAATTGTTCCCCTCTTTTCAGAACTAAAACTACCCGACAGCAGAAATATCTTCCTTATGAAACCATATGTGCTTTGTCACACGAAATATTTTAACAGAAATAGAATGTTCCATTAAAAGACTAAAAAATTATGAAAAAACTGTGTCTGTTGAGAAAAGTCATGTAAATTCTAAGATTTGAAGAAGTTGATATAGTGATTAACAGCTTTGGCTCCATAGTCAGACATACTGCATTTGGATTTTCACTTTTCCCTATAAAGTCCAGAATTTCTGAAAGAACAAATAAGTTAATGCCTTGACAATGTTTAGATCTTATTTGTATTATTGTTAAGATGTTATTTAGATTAGATCTAATTAGAGCACAACATTTACTCTAAAAATGATTAATTTCTGTCTGAGAAGCAAAACTTTGGAAAATGTACCCTTTGGTTTGCCTTGGACTGCAGCAAACGCACATACAAAATAAGCTGGCTTAAGAAAATAAGGCAATGTCTTATCTCACATGCAAAGAAATTTAAACTAAAGGATGGATCCAAAGTAATTAGCTGATTTTGGATTTGTGATCTCTTTCAAAAAAGCATCTGCTTCTATATCAGTTGTTATAGTCCCCTGGTACCATCTGTTAGATGTTTGATCATGATGTCAGCTTAAATTGGGAAGAATAAACCCATGAGCCTTTAATCTTCAGTGTCAGTGGTTACAAGTCCCTGGTACAGCTCTTCCCATTAAGGGGGTAAAGGCCTGTCATGGAAATGGAAGACCACTCCAAGTCTCCAAGGCTCTTCACATTGTCCAAAGGTGCTTAAATTTGGCAGTGAAATCTTAGATAACACTGTGTTCCTCTTATAAATGAACATGAATGTGTTTCTACAATCTTGAAAACAAAACAAAACAATCACTATATTTACTATCACTAAAATGTATTCATATTAATAATAATAACCTAAGATAGTTTGAGTATAACCTAGGTTTATACTTTGATTTTATAGCATTCCGCATATTGTGAGGTCAATAAAGAGCACAGATCTTAACAAATTTTCAAGCTAATTAAGATTGTACGGTGCAAACCAATCACTCCTCTTGTATCCTTATATATTTTTTTCTCCCAGCTTTATTGAGGTATAATTGACAAATAAAAATTGTACATCTTTAAAGTATACAACTTGATGATTTGATATACGTACACTTTGTGAAATGATTACCACAGTCAAGCTAATTAAAACATTCATTACCTCACATAGTTACCATTTCTGTGTGTGTGTGGTGAGAACACAAGATTTACTTTCTCAGCAAATTCCAAGTAACTGTAGTCACCATGCTGCACATTAGATCCCTAGAACGTATGCATCTTGTAACTGAAAATTTGTGCTCTTTGAATAACATCTTCCCATTTTCCCTACCCTCAGCTCCTGACAACCACCATTCTCCCTGGTTCTATAAGTCCAACTTTTTAAGATTCCACACAGAAGTGAGAGGATATAGTACTTTTCTAACTGTGTCTGGCTTATTTCACTTAGCATAGTATTCTTTAAGTTCATCTATATCGTTGCAAATGACAAAATTTCTTTCTTTTTCATGGCTGAATAATATTTCATTATACATATGCAGTTATATGTATATATAAAACATCTTCTTTATCCATTCATGTATGGACAAATACTTGTTTCCATATTTTAGGTATTGTGAATTAATCCTACAGTGACCATGGCAGTGCAGATGACTCCTTGAGATATTGATTTCATTTCCTATGGATATATATCCTGAAGTGGGATTCCTGGATCATATGGAAGTTCTATATTTAATTTTTTGAGGAACTTTCATACTGTTTTCTATAGTGGTGGCACCAGTTTACATTCCTAATAACAGTGCACAAGGGTTTCCTTTTCTCCATATTCTTGCCAGCATTTGTTACCTCTTGTCTTTTTGATAATAGCCATCCTAATGGATTTGAGGTGATATCTCATTGTGGTCTTGATTTGCATTTTCCTGATGATTAGTGACACTGAGCACCTTTTCATACACCTGTTAGCCATCTGTGTGCCTTTTTTGAAAAAAACATGTCTATTCAGGTCCTTTGCCCAATTTTTTTTCAGGTTATTTATTTTTTTTACTATTGAGTTGTATGAGTTCCTTATTTATTTTGGAAATTAACCACTTAGCAGACATATGGTTTGTAAATATTTTCTCCTGTTCTGTAGGTTGGCTTTTCATTTTGTTTATTTCCTTTGCTCTGCAGAAGCTAAAAAGTTGAATGTAGTCCTACTTGTTTATTTTTGCTTTTGGTGTCATATCCAAAAAATCATTGTCAAGACCAATGTCAAGGAGCTTTTCCCCTATGTTCTCTTCTCGCAATTTTATGGTTTCTGGTCTTACATCTTGGGCTGCAGGGTCAGGGGACAAGCCTTTGATGTCAATGTGCATCTGGGGGACACCGAAGATATGGGTATAAAAGACACCTTGATACTCGTATTATTCTGAATGTAAAGTTTAAGCAGAATTGCCAGATAGTAACACACATCTTCAAAAAGGAAATGGGCTGTTTCTTTAAATTGTCCTTTTCATATGTATTTACTTATATACGTATTGGTATGCTTATGTATATAAAAGAATGTAACATAAAGCTGAGAATTTTCATGTCTATAGAAGTGAGGCAATCTCATTGTGATTCTCTCTGTTTGCATATTTATTTTTACAATTGTCTACAATTGCAAAATATTCCAAAGCTTCATAAAAACAAATAGACCTCTTTGAGAACACAAATTCAAACAAGGTAAGACAGATAAAATTTGCCATCCAGGTAAAATATGCAAAATGTAAATAATCACTTCATTACTAGTGCAACTTGAGAGCAAACTGTGTATTGTTTCTAATTTGCATAAGTTCTCTCCCTTCAATTATACATGTGTCCTTTGAAAAAAAATTTGACGTATCTCAATGAGTATGTATGTTAAATATACATGCTTGTATGTAATTATTCTATACATGATAAATGACCACATTATTTAAAGCTTTAAAATACAATTAATTTTCAGATTTATTATTATACAATATTTTTACAACATTGATTTTACACTTGGAATTGAAAAGTTTTGAAAAAGCAATAATTGTGTATCTAAACAATTTTCTTTGGAACTTACATATAACGGTTTGTATTTTCTGAATGATTTTTACTTTGTTTTAATCCCACCAGGAATGAAATAACTATAAGCTTTTTGTGTCAGATTCACTAATCAAGAGGATACATTTTAAATTTTTTATTAATTTTTCTTCATTTACTTTTTGCATGTTATTGTTTTACTTTTTGTGGCAAATTATTGATATATATAGGATAGGTCTAAAAATTATCACCCTTCCATGGTTATAATAATGATGTTCCATAGAAGACTATTTGATAAAGATCAAACTAGCATTCTTCCATGACTCCTCTCTGTTATCGACCCTATCTGTGTCTAGGGTCTAGTTATAAAGGCACTAATGGGTCTAATTTGATTTCTATCTTCACTTTTTGTTTTCCTTCTTTTAATTAAATTGAGACCATCTTTTATATAGAAAAAAGTATGTTAATTTATTAGTGATTAGATTATTTGGGAATATACAGGAGATTTTTATAGGTATTTCAGGGACAGGGAAGCAATTCGGTTGAGTTGTTAAGGTAACATATCCATAACCTACTTCCATGAAGGGCTAGGAGGAGGGGAAATGTTCTGGGTACTCTCATGCTTTGATTGGTATTAGAGGCTGAGGGAAAACTTGAAGAGAGATACAAGATGGTTTTACCCTGAGATATATTCAGCGTGTTTCCTACAATGTGATTCTGAGAAATCAAAAGAAAAAAGTAAGCAATGTTTTCTTTTTTAAAATATATTTTGATTGTTATTCCTTTTTGTTGGGACCAGAGTATAAAATTTAAGGACTCATTGCATGGAAAGAAATGTGTCATGTCTCAGAATTTCAGAACCATTAGGAATTTTAGACATTGTGTATAGAATTTCTTCATTTGTCAAATGAGAAAACCGAGCCTGCAAGAGTTTCTAGCACCTGACAAATATCCGAGTAAGGAGATCTTCAGTATGAATCTTGTATCCACTTTTCCCTGTTGTTTTTAAATGGATTCTTTCTATTCATTCTTCAGGTGGCATGGTATCTAATTGATTGCACTATACTGCTCCTGTCACCATTCACAGAAGTGGATATTTACAGCCCGCCCTGAGATGGGTATTTAGATCTTCCTCTAAAATGACTTTAACTAGACTCCTAGAGCCTCATGATGAGTAATAGTAGCTCTCCTTCGAGGAGAAAAACAGACAGTTTTAAATATGGAAACTTTATTCCTTTTTTGTTGATTAAAAGAATTAATGTATCAGACTCAGAGTTTTGTTATATTTATTTAACTGAGAATAAGCATTTAATAAATGTCCATGAATTTAATTTTAAAGGAAAAAGTTCATCCATGTTTAAATTTAAGTAAACCAAATAAATTTCCAAATACTGCAAAAGAGTCCATAAAATTTATAGTTAGCGCTTAGCTTGTCTATAATTCTTTCTTACTAACCTTTCTTGTCTCGGCCCACTCCATCCTGTTTAAGTGCATTTGCAGCACTTCAGAATGTTTATTCCATATTTCTACTTCAGAATTTTCTTTTTAATTTTTGTCAAATGTTTTGGTTCTGAAAGCAATCAGCCTCCACCCTTTTCTGCTGTCCTTGCTTTCGAGCAGCAGGCTCTTAACTAAGGCCTTGCAAAGGCTTTCAATTATCATTGTTTGTGGTACAATGGTGTGTTCTCCTTTATTTGCAGTCACTCCCATACATCTCTCTGGTTTCTTTGGAGTAATATTACTTTTACTCAGACTCTTCTTTGGGTTTGGTAGCCAGGTTTGTGATGCCAAGTTATCTGCTCCAGAAATTCTCATAATGCTCAATCTACAAATACCTCTTCTTGAAGGTTATGCTGTGAATCATCAACTTTAAAATTTTAAGGATAGTCTTAACACTTAGAAATACAACTGGTATATGTTTTAAAACATTATCATATCCAATAAGTTACTTTTAGCAAGAATTAGCAGATAAATCAATGATTCATCTTTGTATCTTCGTAACACACGCAATACTTGGAATAAAGTTGGTATTTAGTAATGCTTGTTGAAAGAAGGGTGGACTGAATTAACTATAAATCATGCAATACTCTTTATTCATATATGAAGATCATAATTCAGAATTCTCCTCGAGTAGATATTTTCCACTTTAAGATTCTTAAATTTTTCTTTAAACTTTATCCTTAAGGTTGTGATTAAGGGAAGCTTCAGAGTTTAAATGTGCTCATATTGGCTCCTATTATATATAGACTTGTCTGCCATGGATATTTAGGAACCTGAACACATGAGACATATATTGTTATTTCATCATAATAAATTTCATTATTTGGAGACAGTAGGATAAAAACATTTCATCTTTGTAAAGCAGCCTTATAAAATCATCTTTATTTATTTTGTATTTTTATTGCATTGCTCCCCTAAGGAGCTCAAGATGCTTTATCAAAAGTTTTTTACGCTAATGATGAACGACACAGAACCCCTCTGACACAGGTAAATACGCATAAAGTCATTTTCAAGGCCACTTTCCCTGCTATAAATTTAATCTGGATTAAGAAAAAATGAAAACATTTAATTACTTGAAAGTCTAAAACAAAACTATTGAATATATTATAGATTGTTCCAAAAAAGTCAATACCAAATGATATTTCTTTCTAGCTTACACTGGCAAAAATTAGGCTCTTCTTGGCTTTTTGACCCTACAGATTTACCTGGAGTTTGGGTGGGAGAATTTGGCATGACGAATTTATCTAAATTCTACTCAGTCTTTATTTTTAAAAAGCAGCATATATGTTAAGAGCTCAGAAATTCTAATCTTTCAAAAAATCATGTGAAAAAAATAATTTTAGGAGTAAAATTATGCACAATAATTATTATTCATTATTGTACATCCTAGTAACATTCCATGATCTTACTCATGTAAATACTAAGTAAATGAAAGTCATTTTTCTACCAGTCATTTTAATTTAAAAAGGGTACAGTATGGACAAAAACTTTGAGATTGTGGGGTAACTACGATTTGTTTTTTTTGTGTGTGTGTGTGTGTGAGGAAGACTAGACCTGAGCTAACATCTGTTGTCAATCCTCCTCTTTTTGCTGAGGAAGACTGGCCCTGGGCTAACATCCATGCCCATCTTCTTTTACTTTATATGGGATGCCGCCACAGCACAGCCTGATAAGCAGTGCATGGGTCCATGCCCGGGATCTGAACCTGTGAACCTCAGGCCACTGAAGCGGAGCACGTGAACTTAACCACTACACCACTGGGCCAGCCCCAAAACTAGGATTTTTATACATCCATTTAATGGAATAGTATGTAAGCTATTACAGTTTCAAGAATGATTAGAATACATACCACTAAGTGGACAAAAGTAAATTACAAAATTTTACTTACACTATTATTGAAATGATATGGAGATTTTATATGCCCCCTGACACAACTTAAAAGAAATTGCTCTGTTGCCCAATCTGAATAATTATAGACAATCTATTCCCTTAACTCACATCCATTTGGCTACCATTCCATATCAGTCTGTCCCCTTCAAATTACCTCTCCATTCAACATACTCCCTCGGAAAAACTGCTTTTGTTATAGTTTTATACATTTTAAATTCTGTAACTTGAAAGGAAGGCCCTCCATGCACTGGTCCTCTCTACCTCTCCCTCCTAATCTTTTCCTCTCCAACAAAACACACCATATACTTCAGATACAATGAATAATTAGGAATTTCAGGAAAATATCATGCATTCCCATAATTTGTGTTATTGGAGACACTGCACCTGTCTGTATAAAAAAATACAATTTGAAATTTAATAAAACCTCAGTGACTCTTGTAAATGGGATGTTTATTTAACTGCAAAAATAAAAGCAGTTACAATAGAAGGCCAATAAAAAAGGAACAAATAGGGAGCAGTCAGGTGTCTAGTGGTTAAGTTAGCACCCTCTGCTTCAGTGGTCTGGGGTTCTCAGGTTCAGATCCTGGGCAAAAGCTACACACCACTAATCAAGCCATGCTGTGGCAGGTGTCCCACATACAAAGTAGAGGAAGATGGGCATGGATGTTAGCCTAGGGCCAATCTTCCTCAGCAAAAAGAGGAGGATTGGCAACAGATGTTAGCTCAGGACTACTCTTCCTCACCAAAAAAAAAAAAAAAAAAAGAGGAACAAATAAAATCTACATATTCTCAATGAACAATAGGAAATTTAAATTTTTTAAATGGAGCATTTGTCCTTTTTTAAAGTACATCAAAAACATGAAGTGACTAGGTCTAAATCTAATTAAATATGTACATGATGTATGCTGATAACTATAAAATAGTGATAAAAGAAATAAAAGAAGAGGCTGGCCCAGTGGCGTAGCGATTAAGTTCCTGCATTCCGCTTCTGCGGCCCAGAGTTCACAGGTTCTGATCCAGGGCGCAGACCTACACACTGCTTGTCAAGCCATGCTGTGGCAGCGTCCCATATAAAGTAGAGGAAGATGGGCACGGACGTTAGCCCAGGGCCAGTCTTCCTCAGCAAAAATGAGGAGGATTGGCAACGGACGTTAGCTCAGGGCTGGTCTTCCTCACACACAAAAAAGAAAGAAAGAAAACAAGACCTAAACAAGTGGAGAAGTATACTGTGTATAGATTGGAAGACTCAATATCATTAAGTTTTAAATCCTTCCCAAATTGATCTACAGATGAAACACAGTCATACTTAAAATCCCAGAAGGGATTTTGTGAAATGTATAATCTGAATCTAAAACTTACACGGAAAGGTAAAGGATCAAGAATAAGAAAAGTAATTTTTAAAAATTGAATGATGTTAAATGACTAATACTACCTGATTTCAAGACTTACTATAAAGACATAACATTCAACAGACCGTAGCTTTGTTATAAAGGTTGACAAATAGATCAATGGTACAGAGCAGAAACATATGGCCACATATAGGTAGCCAATTGATTTTTCACAAGGATGCTGTTGTAGCATCTTCAGACTGCCATAACAGAATACCAGAGACTGGGTGGTTTAAAGAATAGAACTTTTTTTCCTCACAGTTCTGGAGACTGGAGTCCAACATCGAGGTGCCAACAGGGTTGGTTTCTGGTGAGGCCTCTCTTTCTTGCTTGCAGATGGCTGCCTTATTGTGTCCTCATATGGCCTTTTCATGGTACAAGTGTGGAGAGAGAGAGAGGGGTCTCTGATAGGTCTTTCTTTTCTTATAAGGACACCAGTCCTATAGGATTAGGGCCTCACCCTTATAACCTCATTTAATCTCATTACCTCCTTAAAAGGCCTATCTCCAAATACAGTCACATTGAGGATTAGGGCTTCAACATATGAATTTTGGAGAGACACAATTCAACCAATAATGCATGCCAAATGGAGAAAGGATGGACTTTGGAAAAGATGATGTATGAACAATTGGATATCCATAAGCAAAAGACAGAGAGAGATTCACACTGGCCACTATATATATAAAAAAATTAATGCAGTGTGGGTCTTAGACCTAAATTTAAAACCAAAAGTGATAAAACTTCTAGAAAAAAAGACAATGGAAAATTTTTGTTACTTTAGGTAAGGTAAAGACTTTTTAGATATGACACCAGCAGCAGAATCAATAAAACAAAGTGATAACTTGCACTCCATCAAAATTGAAAAGCAAATCACTGGAATAGAGGATTTAAGGAGAACAAATCATGATAACTGCAGTAATATCTGCAAATCTGAAAATATTTTATATCTCCTTCTAAATAAACATAAAATTTCCTATTTCTGTTATCAACCTTCTGAAGTGCTATTCCCATAGTATACAACCAATGATACGTGATTATATTTCAATATATTTAAGAACTGGTTATATTAAGTACAAATTGTTAGGCCATACAGTAAATGATCAAAATTAGTGGTCAGCAATATTTTTCCTTAATGATCCAGAGAGTAAATATTTTAGGCTTTACAGGCCATAAATCTCTACTGCAACTAAACTCCTTCATTGGAGCTCCAGAAAAGCCATAGACAATAAGCAAATGAATTAGAAAATAAAATGTTATTTACAAATATAAACAGCCAGCCTAGGCTCATAGTTTGTCAAAAACTGATACAAAATCAATCATAGCTATGGCAAATCTCTTCTTGGTTACTAACAGGTAACATAAAATCAGGAAAATGACAACACTTTGAATATTGTAGTTTTGTCAGAAATACTCTGAGTTTGTGGATTTCTGATTGGTTTTGTTTGCCTTTGTTCTTCAGGTTTTGTAGTGAAAGAGTGCTAAATCTAAAATTAGAATGAGTCTCACATTCTGGTTTTTCTACTTATTAAATTCGGTTTGAATCACTTAAATTTTTGAATCTCAGTTTCTCCTGCAAGTGTAAAATGTGATAATAATCATGAAGATTATATAACTCAAAAATCACCGCATCATTTAAAAATCCTTACACATACCCAGCATTGCTTATCTGCCTCCTCCTCTGCCCATTCTCCATGGTTGCCTCATTTCCAACTCAGACTAAACCCTACTAAACATACTGACCGATGGCATTACCTTGCATCCCACCTTCTCTCCACAGGGACTGTTCTCTCTGCATTGATGTAACTGTCACCTTCATGCTAGTGTTACCTAAATTGATGTCTCTACTCAAGTCTCCCATGGTTCAAGCAGTTCTTTCCACCCATACTAACAAAGTTATTTTCCACAAACTCATTATTCATCTGCTTAAAAAAATGCAGTGATTTATTGTCAAGGATAAAACTTTAAATTCCTTGTCATGGAATATAGGAACCTACTTGGCTCCTCAGCCAGCACCTGGCTTTACCCTCTGCCATGCCACACTCCTAGTCACTCCAGGCTGAGGGGTCTCTGCTGCCATAAAGTCCCAGGGCTGGCCCCTTACCCACCCTCCAGTATGAAGGGGGCAGCCAGGGATAGCTGCTATGAGTCCACCTCCTTGTGTGTGCCTGTCCCTAGTTTTTAGGTGCCACATCAAAGGCCAACCTTTTAGCTCCGACACCCATTTTGGAAGCCCCTGTGGCCATGTGTATGTGGAAAATAGGTGTAAAAAATAAATTCTCTTTATTGCTATTGTACCCAGGAAAAAACGGTGTTTCAACTCTTTTATTCCAAAAAAAAAAAAAAAAAAGATGTATCAAGGTTTTAAGGATAATAGCAAACTCCTTGTCGTGGAATATAGAATCTTGTCCCAAATTAGCTTAAAAATCTTACCTCCTACCACTTTCCCTTTCTGAATTTATCCTATAGTCTGGTCATTCCATTATACTGTTTATTCTTTAAATGAGCAAAAGATATTCAGTGTTTATATAATGTTATTTCCTCTGCCCTTCAGATATCTATTTATCTGTTTTGATGCTATTTCTTGGATAAGTCATATTAGTATGTCTCCTGCGGTGAAACTGATTACCTTCTCTTCTGTGCAACACCTTGTATTTATCGCCACATGAGGACTTTCTTTCCATTAACTCTCAATCTCACAGACCTATGTCCACTACAAATCCATTGTCTTCTTAGGTCAGCCCCATAGATTCTTCTTCTTATGTCTATTTTCTAGGTCAGAGCCTGAAATAGAATAGATGTTCCAGGAATATCTGTTAAACATGAAGTAAAGTTATGAAAAAAGACATGATTTTGTCTCCTCTAACACAAAAACTTTACTTTGGCATTTCCAGGTTTAGTGCCGTCCTCTCCACGTCCTTGATTTATCAGAAATGATTGCAGATAACTCAGTAAAAACTTGAGGTAATTGTATAAATTCTAGTCTCGAAACCACTCGGGCTGAGAATTTAAGCATATCCAAATAGTTTAAGTGATCCATTGCTTACATTTTCCTCATTCTTCTCTGAAATTTTGCTTTCTTATCCCTGATATATCTAATTTGGGCTTTCTGATATGAGCTGACAGTTTGGGTAATGACGGAAGGAAAAAGAAAATTAAAAGTTACTGCCTATTTAGTACCATCTGTTATTATAGTTCTCTTTCCTAGTTACCCAAGGAGCAGCTTTTTAAATTTTACTTTTGGCAATGCTTTTCTATATTTTTTGCGCACCCTCCCCCTTCCTTTTTTTATATGGTGCAAGTCTCTGATTTGACTTCTCAATTATATTGCTAATTTCTCCTCTAAATATGAGTTTAAGATGCCTCTCAAGTCACTTACTTGTCAACTTTGATAGGAGTCAAGACCTAGATTGGATAAAGTGTTTAAGATTTAGTCTGGAAATGTAGGTCAGTGCAATTGAGATTCCCTGCTTTCTGTATCTTTTCTGGCTTCTTGGTTTCCAAAGATTTAAAACACAAAGGAAGTTATAGTAAGTATTACCAGGAACATCTTTTTCTCTGAATCTTTTTATCTTCCATTTCTGGTAACTTAGCTATATTATCAAAAATGTCCAGAACTTCCCAGACTAAATGAGGGTTGTATCGCTGAGAACAATGGCCATCAGTCTAATGCTGTTTTACAACTGTGGGTCCCATCTCCATTTTAGGATGACTTAATCTACTAAAGGAGAAAAGTAAAAGGTATATATGCTAAAATATTTATTGCAGAGGATGTTTTTATATTTTCCAATAATATCTAAGACATATACTATATATTTATATTTTTTAATATATCATATATATATATATCTTCTTTTAAATTGTACTATACTTTTCCCCATGGCTTGCTTGGCCAAATTGTATTTCTATGGAAGGTCCATACCTGTCCCACCCATCTTTCCTCCATTGAAATGATAAATTCTAGAGACCAAAGAGGACTCTTTTAAGAGGAAATTGTCATGGGAATGGAAGGGATTATGAGATAGAGCCAATTTGCAGAGAATTCTGAATGCTAGTTCAGGAAGCTAAAACATTTCCGGAAAAGGAATAGAGAATTAGCCAATATTTTGTTCAAGGAAATAATTTAGGAAAATTGGTTTGTTGTTAATATATAGAAAAAATTGTAAGATAGACAAAAGTGAGAAATACCAATCAGATAGGTGAATTGGGGGTGATCGTATGAGGGAAAATGGTATACAAGTTATATCAGCTCTTGTAAGGATTTTAATTAGAATGGTGACAGGTGAAAGAAAAAGAAAAAAAACAAAGCAATGGATATGTAAAGGAATTTGGAGATTGATTCAGTATGACAAGTAAGGGGCAGGAAGTGTTTAAATATGTCTCCTTGAAAGTCTGAGGGAGCTGTTTTCCAGAATCATTATGTGCCCTGTACTGAAATAAAGGAGATTTCAAACCCACGCTCCAAGATCAACTTTTATTAAAACAAAAGCTCACTGTAATTCTTGATCTACAGAAATACCAGGAAGAAAGATAATTAGAATCATATAGGTTTGAACAGTATAGAGAGGATGGATTAAGATGTGATGTGAAATGGTTAAAACTGTAGAAAAGTTTAAGAAATTTGATACAAAGAGTGCTGCTTTCCTTAAAATAAATTATGCCGATCATATAGTTATGGGTTGAAAAAGAATATCATTTAAATATTTATTTTAGAGTACAGAACTATACTACCCATAACTCCATAATTCCTTCCTGCAATGTTCTGGGTTAGAGTGGGCCACAAGAGACGTTTGCATGCAATGCAATTTGGAAGGTAAATTTAAAAAGCACCTATTTTCCTTTTACACTTAGAATGTTGGCACAAGGCATCAGGTGCTTTGCTGTTCATGCATGTTGTCACTGATATACTGACCCAGGCAGTTGAAGTGGGACAGTATCCAGGCCCATGTTCAGTGAGCATCAGCCAGATCTTTGCTTTCACCTTATCTGAATCATGGGCAAGCACATCAGCTCCCTGAGCAGCAAATGGGTCTACAGATTATGTAGCTCCTGCCATATCCTTGTACTAGCTGCCCTGATTCCAGAGCTAGGCGTATGTTGAGCTCTATGACACAGGATGCCAGCTTCTCTGGCAAATCTCAAACCTCATCAAAGTGGAAGCTTGGTAGTAGTGAGACACTTCAAGTGGGCCCCAGTACACCCATGTGAGTTCCAGTTTGTCTTTGCTCTCCATTATTTTATGACCATTTTTTCTTTCAGACTGCCTGTCTTGCTGGTTTTAGGCCTGGCATCAGATACAGGAGAAACAGCCATACATAAACTAGATAGACCACAATTACCTGAGGTCCGATCCCTAAAATAAATCTCTTACTCTGCATCACTCTTAGTGGTCTTGTTTCTTGGATTCTTTAACGTACTGTTCTGAGGCAACAAGTTAATTATCTCAAAATGAACAAATTTTATAGCCATATACACATGGTTAAAATAAATAGATTATGATGTTATAACATTTCTGAAAGGTAAAATTGTTTGTAAACTTAAAGTAAAAGGAAAATTCATAAATAAAAAGTAAGTAAAATTCTAATGTAAAAATGAAAACTTCTGAATATTTAAATATTATCAATATAAGATGCTAACAAACTGCAAAAATATTAGATTCACATTTGACAGCTGTAAATGCCTTTAATATGCAAATTGGATTTATAAGTCAATACAAAATATAAACATATTTGGTGAGCTTATTAGGAAAAGCAAAAGAAGTACAACTTTAATGAAAATAATATCATATATTAAACTCATTCCTTCTTAAAATACTGCAAATTAAAATGCTTGGCAATCAATTGGAAAAAATGAGAGTAGGAGCTAATTTCCTTTATTATAGATAAAATCGTATTGGAGTATACAGCTATAGACTTATATGTCACGTATAGACTTGCTGAAAACACCATACATAGGAAACAGCAAGAGTTTATTGAGTGACCTCAATAAATTTACACATATCTATTATGTAAATTTAACCAAGTTTTCAAGTTTTAAGTGGGCTCAATAAATTAGCACCATTATAATATATCATGGAACTGCCATCAAGAATGAGAGCTAGAGAATGAGAAGCATCCCAGAAGCCACCCTATGTCCCCTCTCAATCCCTACATTCCCAACTCCTCCCACTCTCCTACCTTCTAACACTACGGTTTAGTTTTCTCTTTTGGATAACTTTACATAAATGTAGACACAAACTGACACAAAAGAAGGGATATAGCTACAAAAATCTCTGCATTATTGGAGGGCATAGAAAAGCATGAAATAAGATTCTTCATTGGAGATTTGTTGCATAGTTCAATAAACCACTGCTAAATTATAGAAGTTAAATCATTTTTGCATTTGTTTAAGCCACGTTTGTCTCTTTCATTATTGATGGGAGACAATCCTGGGAATCATTGCAGTACATTTTTAAATGATAAAATATATTTAAATATTTCTTTTTGTAAGGACACTTTTGGTTATTTCCTAGGGTATCTGAGGCCAATATCCACATGAAATTTGTACATAGTGTCAGAATGTGTGCTAGGCTGTTAAACTTAGAGAATGACCACTTACTTAGGCCCCTTTAGGATATGTATACAGATCTTTTTCTTTTAAATAAGCAAAACAGAGTTCCAACATAGAAAACTTGGCTCTAATATGATTAATTTTTTTCTTTGATTTAAGATGCAATTGCTTGTAAGAAAGACTCTGAAATAAATAAAAGGGTTTTATCACGTAACAAAAAAGAAATACTTTAAATGTAAATATCAACTATAAGACATGCAGTTTAAAACTAGTTAGAATAGAAACAAAGGTTAGTTTCATGTCTAGCTTGATGAAGTAAAAGGAACCAGATTTACTTTCCTACCTAAAACAAACAAAGAAAGGACAAAAATGAAACAATTTTCAATACACTGCCTGTCTGGCAATGAAGGATAGTAATCCTGCAGAGAAGAGAAACAAACGAGGTGCTGAAGTTTGCTGAAGCTACTGCCTTGAGAGACTTTGCAGGCCATGGCTCAGAGACGGCAAAGCCAGGCAGTGTACACTGCACAAAAGTGAGAGCGTGGGGAATCCACGGCAGTTAAAATTCGAAGGACAGAATACCAAAGAGGAGAGAATTGCACAGTTTGCAAAAACTTTGGAGATATGAGAGAATTCCTCTAATTATTTAGCTGAATGCTAAATAATGATCAGTGCATGCTGATCTAAGACCAGGGCAAGAATTGCCCAGAAGGATTAATGGTTCCAGTGCCTGGTGTTCATACAGGGCCAGGAGTAGAGTCAAACAGGACAACCTCAAGATTTGTAGGGCAGTGGGTAGAATATCAGAAGGGTTTGGCTTAAGCAGAGAATAATTATCCCGAGACTGAGTGCTGCCCCAGCCTCACCTAATGAACCTGGGAAGAAATACCTAAGATCAAATTGTTTCGCATAACTTTACTTCATCTCAAAACAAAGATGAAGAATGTTTATAGGAATACAACAATATTGAGACCCTAAAAAGATAACATTCACAATGTCTGGAATCCTATAAATAATTATCAGGCATGCAAAGAAGAAAGAAAATACCACCTATAAGACAGAAATCTCTCATCGTAAACTGACTTAGGACTGATGTAAATGTTAAAAATAGCAGATAAGGATATTAAAACAGTTGTAATTTTACTCCATATATTCAAAAAGTCTAGTAGTGCATGGAAGATATAAAAAAAAGGACCCAAATCATACTTCTAGAAATAAAAATTATAATGTGTCAGTAAAATTTTTACAAATATTATAGATATTTATTTATTTATCTGTAAAATTTATTTCCAGATAAGATGATCATCTACATATAAAATCCAATAGAGTCTACAAAAAAGTTACTAGAAGTGAGTAAATTTAGCAAGGATACAGGATAAAAGATCAATACACAAATATCATTGGTATTTCTATGCAGTAGCAATGTACAATTGGAAAAAATAGTGTAAAAAATTAAATACTTCAGAATAAAGGCGATAAATGATGTGAAAGACCTGCCTACAAAAAAAGTACAAAACATATCTGAAAAGACATAAATAAAACCTAAATGAAGATGTAAACTCTGTTAATGAGTAATGTGCAAACTCATGACTGTTAAAATATCAATTGTCCCCCAAAATATCTATAGACTCAATGCAATGCTAATCAGAGCTTGGCAGTTCTCTTTTTTTGACATGGAAGTTGAAAAACTGATTCTAAAATTCACGTGGAAATTCAAAGGAGTTGAAATAGCCTAAAAGACCTGAATAAACAAAACAAACTTAGAGGATTAACACTACCTGGTTTCAAATTTAATATAAAACTATGGCCATAGAGAAAATGTGGTATTGGTGTAGAAAGAAAAATACTGTCCGGCAAGAAGAGAGTTGTGGTAAAAGAATAGGAATGTGTTACCATAGGCTACAAGAACTCTGCAAAGAGAACTTCTCTGAAGAAACTAAACGCTGTGAGACAGACTTCTGAGCTCTTCCTGGACAGTGGTGGACTGAGCAGGAATGATCTGAGTCTTAGGGAGCTGGTAATGGAACAGAAAGAACACAGCTCTGGGAAGTAGCTACGATTATAGACCGAAAAAATCCTTCACACCACAGAGGATCTTCAAGTAAACGAATAGATAAGTGAATAAATCAAGCCCTTTTATCAACTTTTGCTGATTTTCAGCACTACTTGAAAATGGAAATCTTTGGAAAAGACTAAACTTTCTGTTATTCAAACAGATAAAGCAGAAACAATATATTTATTCATCATTTGGTGAATCCTGGGAGCTAACAATTCTTCATGTCAGTTCTGGTGTTATCACTTAAATTATTGCTGAGTTTGGTGAATATCTAGATGGGGAAAGAATTAAAGTAAATTGAATTTATTGATTTTATTCATGAGTGGCCCATAGGACCATGGCATGAAAATAGTCCACGTACGGTGATATTAAAAAATAAAAGACATTAGTATTTCGTGCTTTCCCAAGTATAAAATGGTTTTAAATCTTTTAAAGTGAATATTTCATTCATTGGGTTACTATAATTGTTAGAAATAGTTGCAAATATTCACAGCTCATTTCTGGTAAGTCCTAAATTTCCAATTCTGGTATGTCCCAGTTCCTAACTTTGTTATCTTTCTGTCTTCCATTCCTCCTTATGTTGTAGCTTTAAGGAGTAAAAATAGTGGAAGATTCAATAACTTTTAAAAGGTAACTAAAAGAATCTTACAAATGCTAAAAGCTATTAATAGATTTTATCAAGATATATGTGAAAGGAGAAGTGGCAATGATGTATTAGATGGCTTTAAATAGAAATTTATTGTTAATTTTGGAAAATATTTGAACATATTACTGACAAAACACCTCATTTTCTTTAGAGGTCAAACCTTTTTTATTTCTATTCATCCACTACTGTTATTGAAATGCAATATGCATTCTATTTACGGTAAAATTTTCCAGTTTGTACTAAATTGTTAGTATTCACTTTGCATTACAACTGCCGTGGATTTGGAACCTAGCACCACAAAATCTCTCTCTTCATGAATGTGCCTGTTTGTTTTAAATGTCAATGCTGTTGAACAAGCTCTTATCTTTGTCTGGAATGCCATCCCCTTCCACCCTTTAATTGGTGTATTACTATTCATCTTCACGTATTTCATTTCTCTCATTTCTAGGTAAAGATATTTTTGCTTTACTATTTGCTTTCATTGTACTTTACACATCATTGTTATAGTACTTATTTCATGGTTGTAAATTTTTAACAGCACTTTAATGTGTTGGGAGCTAGTGAAGGCAGAGCACTTTGTTTTGTTAACAATGGTCAACCCCATCTATCAAGTATGTGTCTCCTGTGGTACCAAAAGACTTTCTGGAACTACCGAGTTACTCATTGTATGCTGCTGAATAAATGGAAAGATTGGCTAAATGATAATTAATGTTGGATGAACATGTTTGCCCAGAAACAGTTTGGAAATAAGATTGTTTTTCATAATTTTTTAGATAAACAAATATATTCCAGGTATTTTGGGGGGAGAAATATCTATACTTTTTAGAAAACTTAATTTTGAGAAGCATTTGATGACTTAAAGTGCTTGAATTTCTGTTTTAGAAAAATCTGCCAGAATTTTCTAAATGTCCCATCCCATGGACAACTCATTCTCAATTATGTTTTGAGGGATAGAAATCTCCCTTTAAAAGTCAGAATCAGTTTATGTGTTCGTCCATTTTAAGAGTTTAAGCACGAAGACAGAAAGGAGTGCATTTTATTAGATAATTGCAGTCGTTCATGGGAGTTTCAAGCAGATATTGTTTTAATAAAGCAGAGTTTCCATAAAAGACAATCTGAAACTTCTGTGCAAATAAAGATGATCAATGAAACTAAAATAAATCTTGACACGAAGACCAAAATGTATATTCACAACAATTCCCTAAATATAAACAACAGAATGGAACCAATTTGCAAAAATTAGTCCATAGTTCAGTTAGTATTTATGCACTTGGCTAAAAATCATTATAACATACCTTACTTTCATTTCATAATATTTGCAAAGGGATGCCTTTTGTCCAGAACATGATTAAGCTATTTGGTTTCAAATTATATTTACAAATTGCTTTATCAAGTTTATAATCCTTTGATGAGAAAAATGAATTATTTACTCAGCATTCTAATGACCTTACTGCTCACATATAAATTTTTTGGCAAAGCTTCAAGGAAAGATTCTCCAAAATTCAGAAACATATAAAATTACAGTTAATAAGCAAACTAAGACTGGAGTATAAATATATCCATCCAAATATAGATGTTTGTTATAGAGACTATGAATATCTCTATTTTTATGAGTATATTATTTTATGTTTTATTTTTACATTGATTACCTTAATAAATGAACCATATTTTAACATCAAAAGAAGATATAGCCATATCATAATTAAATGTGGTGATATGCATTTTATTATTTCAAATGCTAATTTTCATCATTGCAAATTTTAAGTGTACTCAGTACCCTAGACATAGGAAGAAAAATAGAATCAAGATAGTTACTACATTAAATAACGCCTATCCTTCTCAATCAAATTTAAGTTATTTGAGGTCATGAATCCTTCTTATTCCACTTCATATTCTGAGTTCTGGGAACAATGCCTGGCACATGGGAGATAATTAGTAAATGCTTTGTTGACTGACCAAATGACTGCCTTTTCATCAATTAAATTTCACAAGACCCAAGTAAAATACATAAATCATGTTGTTAATGGAAATAAATATGATAATTTAAATGTTGTAATGAAGTTTCTTGGAATCCAAAACATTTCATTACTTGGACAAAATAATTAGCAAGTAAAGAATCTTTACAAGGAGAGATAGTAGGGTGCTTTTTAATACAAATCATGCCATTTATAAAAGAATGCTTAAATCCCCAAGATGTTTAATAGGGGTTTCATTAAATCCCTATAACGTGTGAATCCCATGTAAATATTTGGAAATAACTCTGAAAAATACATTAATTTTATTTTTATATGCATGTATATTGAATATACTGTTCCTTCTATAGTATTCCAAAGAGGACATTTGTTCTTATAGCATTAATAAGTAGTAAGTAAAACTGAAGATCTAAAAAAATAATGCTTTCTATCCCAATAAACATTTTGATTCTGCAAATGAGAGTCTAGTTGCTTGTTCAATTCTGCTCAATTTTGCATGTTGCAAAACAAACACATCTGGTTTTTAAATATGTTTTCGTTGGAATATTTTTAGCCAGCCAATGATCATGTCCCTGTAATTATCTCCTTCTATATATCTAACAAAGTAATTTCAGGTTTCTTTGAAATGTTGCCTATGCTTTTTGTTTCTTCTGATTAATGCTTTGTGATTGGATTTGCATTTTTCAGCTCTGTTGATTCTATTTATTTGAGTTCAATTGTCCAGTAACATTTTTGGAAATATCTAAACTTACATCCTATACTGAATGAGATTACTGTTGACAATCTAAATTTTATAATAAAAACTTCAGATACCTCAGAGAGTTGCCACGCTATATTGTTAGGCTGAAGTTATGTTTACATAGAGTTTTACATTCAAATGTTTGAGTCAGTTACACATTTTTAAGACAGTAGAAAAGACATTTCATGAATAAATTAATAACTTTATAACCTCAACTTGCTTTCATTGATTTCCGCTGTTTTGACTCTGGCACTCCTCCTTGTCCAATGTCATTGGATATAGGGATAAATAAAAAATGGTTACTTTTCCAGGTAGGTAAATACATAATGGAGGCAACTATGTCTTAACAACTGTCTACCATAAAATGTGTTCTGCTATGGTGTATAGAAAATGAGAGACTAATGTAGTCTCTGTTGGAGGTAGTGTGAAGAAAATCCTCAGAGAGGAGGTATGATGACTTTTTTAAACAGATTTCAAGGATAAGTACACATACCATCTGTTTTCAAATATTTCATATTTCAGACACAACTTGGCACTTGGCCATAAAGCTCTGTCCAGAGAATGCTTCCATCCATAACATTAACTTTTAATGCATTAAAGAAAAGTTCACGCATTGGATATTAGGGACTTAAAAGTGATTGTCCTTGGGGCCGCCCGGTGGCGCAGCGGTTTAGTCCGCGCTTGGCAGCCCGGGGTTCGCAGGTTCGGATCCCTGGCGCCCGCCGACGCACTGCCTGTCAGCCATGCCGTGGCGGCGTCCCATATAAAGGAGAGGAAGATGGGCACGGATGTTAGCCCAGGGCCAGTCTTCCTCAGCAAAAAGGAGAGGATTGGCAACAGATGTTAGTTCAGGGCTGGTGTTCCCCACAAAAAAAAAAAAAAAAAGTGATTGTCCAGTCACGAGCATATTGCCTTCTAGCAGCCAGGAGTTAGGGAGCGAAGGCTAGTGCGCATTATGGGGGTATGAATGTCAAGTGGAGAAAAAAGGTCATTGCAGTTTTCATCTTGCATGTTTTAATGATGCTTTCAGTCTAAATTGACCCTAAAATTATCGGTCATTAAAAAAGTAAGATCAGTCAAATAGTAACAAAAAATATGGGCCCAGCACTGGCAAGTCATGAATCAAAAGATTTATTAATATCCCAGATATCACCAGACATATACATTCTGAGGAATAATTCACAGATCATGAAAGCACAATTTTTTGAGTAGTGATAAGGCATCAAGGAGATGTCAATTGTTGCTAGTATTTTCTCCTCACTTCTTTTGTACACTAAAGTCATTAAATAGTGCTGTTTTCCTTGTTCATAAAAATTCATAGTACATAGAGTTCTCAGACATGTTGAAATACATGCTTGAAGAAGAGAGAACTTTGATAGGGTATATATACATTGACAGAGCTAGTTCTGAAGCCATCTGTTGATGTCGGTCAGATGCTAAGGTAAAGCAGATTAAAAGTGTTTAATTTATTGTTTCTACTTCCTTGGGCTCTGGAAAAGGAGATCTTGGATAAGGGCTTTTAAAAATAAGCAATGCATTTAATTGCTTTTGTAAAGAAAATCTTTCATGTTGATAGCCATAAATATCAATGAGTTATAAGAATAGAAAATAAGATAATTGGAATAGAAGTCTTCATCAGAACAGCAACACATTAAAACCAATTTGGGGACTTCGAATTCTAGCCCTGCTTGAGTAGCTTTTACCATACCAATCTCCTACTGAAAATAACCACAAAGGCTGGATAAGGAACATAAAAACAACTGCTTAAATACAATATAATCAAGGCACGTTGACCAGTAATCAAGAGCACAGAGGAAAGTGAAATTCGCTGTGGTGAGCTTTCTATATTACCTTCTCTGACTTTTCTTTCGGGTAAATTGCCTTTTGTTTGTTTAACGCACACATAAAACAGGGAAACTGTCTTTTAAACCCACTCATAACAGGAAAACGGTAGTCTGGGCATATAAAACTTTTGCTTGGATTAGGAGTCAGATTGGTGTTCGGGAGCCCCAAGGCCACCTGGACTTGTTCAGCAAGATTCTGAACTGCAGAGCAAGGTGAACCTACTAAAACTAACAGACGTAAAAATAGAAAATCTGAATAGTCCTATATTTATTTCAGAATTTGATTCAAAAATTTAAAATGTCCCCATAAAGAAAACTCCAAATATGGATGGTTTAACAAGTTATATTTATAAATATTTAAGAAAAAATTAATACCAGTCTTACACAAATCCCCTAGGGAACAGAAAATTAAAAAAGAGAGTATCCCTACTTCCTTTCTGAGGTAAGCATAATCACAACCAAAACTTGACAAAAACATTACAAATAAAGGAAAATTATATCTTAGCCTTTCATGTGAATACAGATGCACAAATGACTAAAGAAAATATTAGCAAAATCAGTAAAGACATAAAAAGAATTATATCTCAAGGCTAATCTGACTATTCCAGAAATTTATTTTGGGGTTAGTATTCAAAAATCAATAAATGTCGCCACACTTACAGAATAAAGAAGAAATTTATACAGTCCTATCAATAGACGTGAAAACAACATCTAACAAAACTTACCTTTCATTTACGGTTAAATCTCCCTGAGTACTAGGAATAAAATGGAAAATTTTAATCTGATAAATTATAAGACAATTCAGCAAAAATACCATCAATCATTAAAAACTGAAAACTTTCCCCCTGAGGTCAATGAGACAAACATGCCCACTACCACCATTTCTATTTAACAAAGGATGGAAAGTCCATGACAGTGCATTTAGGCCAGAAACTGAAATAAAACATAAATATTAGAACTGAATAAATTAAAATTTCCATATTTAGTGAAAATTTCCAGAGGAAATTACCAATAATCTATAAGAATTTTAAACAAATTTACCAGTCTTTAGAATCGAAATCAATATACAAAAATCAATTGTATTCCCATATTTTGACACCAAATTTTTAGAAAATGAATTAAACCATTGACCATAGCATCAGAAGCACGAAATGCAGTAATTAATCTGACAAAAGTTGTAAACATCTTTACACCAATCTAATATAATGTTATTTACATGGAGAACTACAAAATACCATTGACAGAATTTTAAAGATGTAAATAAAAGATGAATATATTATGTTCATAGACTGAAAATTCTATACTGTCAAGTCTTCCTCAAGTGACCTATTGATATGACGAAAAGACCATAGAAATCATAGTAGTTTTTTCAAAATTGGCTAAAATTTATATAAAAATGAAATGGCTAAGAATAGCCAAACTACCTTTGAGGACGAGGCTGAAGACTTAAGATGCTAGACATCAAGACTTTTTGTAAAGCTGCAATAATTAGAGCAGTGTGGTGTTAGTGCAAGAATAAATAGATGCACACATGTAACAGAATAGAGAAACCAACCTAACAATATCTGATCACCAATTTTACAATAAAATGACTGTCCTAAGACCACTGCTATGGCTTGGGGCAGGAATGCTGTTTTCAATAAATCTGGGAGTTTTAACTTGGGTTTCATGCACTCTCTGCATATCAAATTAATATCATCGCATCAGGTCAAAAATTAATACCCACATGTAGACTGTCAGCAGAAGATAGATGTAGAACAAATCTGCTCAAAAAGTTTAAACATGGCAATGGGGTGGGGATTGGGGGAAATGTATCAGTTAAATGCAAACCAAAACAATGCTTACATAATAGATACTACATAAAGTAAAAGAGCAAAGATATTAACTTAGTTAAAGAAGATCTTGTATTTTTGCACTGAGTATAAACCACAATGATGATAAAAATCATGGATTAAATAGCACTGTAGCCAATAAAATGCAGATCATTAGAAGTTTTAAGAAGAAATTGTTAGAACATCATTGGTAATGAGCACATTTTAACACACATCTCTCATAAGCTGATGAGTCCAGATCTCAAATATAAATATAATAATACATTTGTGATAATAAATACTCATCAAAGATTGTGCTGAGCTACACTTTTTGTTTTTAAAGCATGAATAAAATATTTAAAAAATTGTTAATATAACCCAGTGGTAACCTTAAGAAATTCCAGAATTATTGATTGAATTCATTGATTGTGATAGAACATACCACTATGTATTAATATCAAAGATTAAAACTAAACATCCTACTGCTTATGATTTTTTTTCACTTCCTGTAAGTAGCAAGGTGCTGGGTCAAGGATTATGAATAAGCCGGTTTCTACATTTAAGTCTTATGGGAAAGAAAATCACACAGTGATATATTTCATTACACAAGCAAAGCATATTGGATGCTTTTGAAGCCCACAGAAGGGGCCTCTGTCCCTGTTTGAAGGAATCATATGATAAAAGGCATACAGATTATGAAACATGAAACCTTGAAAAAAATCTTATCAGTATAAGCTCATTGTGTGTATGTGTCCCAGTTAACATCATCACTTATCTTGTTAACAACTAAAGTAGGTTGCTCCCTGGATGATTTTCTCAGTTGGTCACCCTTCTTGGTGGACAAGCAAGAAAACTTTCCCCTCTTTCCTTGCTGGGGGTCACCTCTACAGTCCGTTTGGTAGACTGATGTGATGTGAAGAAAATGATGACACTTTTATCAGTGCTTATGCTAAGTCTTATAATTTTTTCATGTTGGACTCCATTCTCTTTTAACTTACTGTCTACCCCGTCCCTTTCCCCGACACACATTTTAGATCTACTACTCTAAAATATTTAAGGTCCAAATATGCCTGATAATCATTTCAGTCCAAAATCTACTTTATTTTAAGAGCAGTTTCACATCTCAATTTTGTTCCATTCGTTTTTTTATTTTGTTTTGCTTTGATTTTTTCAACGTGGAATGTATAATGAATGGGTTGTTAAAATATATATCCTGAATTGTGTATGTTGATGGAAACTTTTAAAAAATTTTTTCTTACAAGTGTTAATGAAATTTGTACATCTGAGATATTAATAAGAATTGGACTAAAGGAATATTTCATCAGATTTTATTGTGTAAGAATAATGAGTTAAATTATTTCCTTTGCAAGGATACCTTTAAATATGGGTTTTAAAATTTATAACTTGAGAAAAATTCTCTTGCTATCAATTCCAATATATTTGCACTGTATTTATAACCTAGCATGTATGTCGGAACTTGGGTTGCTATAATTTTTAAAAATTCTGATATTTATTTTAAAAATGTATTGCTTAAAATAAATTTATTATGTTCTTAAAAGTGGAAAATACACTCACACGCATATGTATTTATGTACATACATATATGTACATACACACACCATGTCCAGTTGTTCGCTGTAAGTGTCTTTGCTATAGACATCTTCGCAGCAAGCATTTTTTGCAGCAAACATTTTTGCCGAATGACTAATTGGCTGTAGGACAATTTTGCCATAAAATATAAAATAACTGGTTGACAGTTTGGTTTCAACTAGAAAATATGGTAATAAAACTTACTGGAAGTGTGAAATAAGACAGTGTAAAGCCACACTGCATACTACACTAGAAAATGGTAACATAGAAATGTTTGCATTCCAGTTTGCAAATCCTTGGGTGAGCACAGTAATCCCTCACACCTGTCAAAACCAAAAGCTTACCAACCTATGGCAAATATAAAAGAGGTGGCTAGTCATTCACAGCAGTCTTCTGGACCATTAGTTATCAATCCTTTAGGTACTTTAGTTACGACAGCTTGTTTTCTAATGCTGTCTTTACCAAATTTATCACGCAATATTAGAAGCTGGAGGCAAAAGAAGAACCACGCTCCTCTTTCTATCACCAACCCCCCTTCCCCAAAAGAAATGGTTATGTGATTCCTGATGCATATAGGTTTCTTGAAAAGGGCGAAAATTTGTTGCTATTTGATAGTGGAGATCATAAAGTTGACAGAATTTTGGTATTTGGCACAGAATCTGGCTTAAATGATTTGGTGAAATTTAAGGACTGGGCATGTGATGGAACATTTAAATGTAGTCCAGATATGTACTACATATTTCATTACGTCCTTTTTAGCGTCCCTCTTTTATTTGCTTGCTATTTTATCTTTTACGGCAAAATTGCCTTGTGTCCAATTAGTTATGCAGCAAAAATGCTTGCAGCAGAGTCGTCTGTGGCAAAGACGCTTACGGTGAAAGTAGCCCGGACTGTATACGTACACACACATACATCCTCCTTTCTTTCTAATATACAGCCTTGAACTATACTAACATGAAGAAATTATTGCATGAAGGGATATTCATTCCAAAGTGATTTATGACAATTAAGAACATTAGTCTTTTCTTATGTATTTTCTCTTAGTTTAATGTCAATGTATATACTAACAGTTTTGGATTTGTTAAACATTTTTGTCTATTTATTTTATAATTACTATGTCTAGTAGGGCTTCTATAAAATATCTATTTCAAGTAAATTAATAGTCATGATTATAAATATTCTAAAAGTGTTATTATCTATTTGTATGTGAATGTGGATGCATATTCATGTATTTTAACATTGCATACAGATATTATTATTTTAAGACAAAAAGAGTAACATTTTCTGATTTGCAGTGGTTTTTGAAAGGTAACCCCTCCTCATGGGTGTGCATTTCTGGATGGGACTGCAAGAGCAATGACAATGAAGATTGTTCCTGATTCTCGGCTTCACTGGCATTCAATATCATGCAAAAGAAGAAAATTTGGAATTATTATTTTTTGGAATTAATAATTATTAATTATTCAGAAGGCAAACTCAACTTAAGCAACTCATCTCATACTTCATGTTTGGCTGGTCTGGTTGCTTTTTTTTGATCTCTTACCCTTTTACGTATCATCGGTTTTGCCTATTTCCCTCTGTTATGTTTAGTTTTAAATGAATGTGAATGCACTTCAAATATTCCCTTTCATAAACATGTAGTTTTAAATGATTGCATTAGTTCTTCTTTTTGATCTTACTCAGTTTATACCTGGTATTTATACAACTTAATTGCCAACATATCTACAGAATTGTGAACAAAATAGAGGCATTGGCAGCCAGAGAGAGGGTATTACAGGAAAGAATATTTTCCCCAGTCCCAAAACAGTGTACCAACACTAGCTTTATTTTTCATCTATAGTGAGAGAGCAACTTAATATGGTTAGACTCAATGTAAGCAAGAAAGCAGAAAAGCATTTTCATAAAAGCACAAACCTTACAGGATTTGATGTCATCCTCTTGAAGCAAACCACTGTTTCTTTATAATCATAATAATGAAGCAAATCACTGCCCTTTTGTCCCTTTATAATTTATTCACGTTTCAGTAGTCTACAACTTAGCATTAAAAGTTTCATCATTTTTCCAAAAAGCATATGTGGCCTGGAGTAAAAGTTAATTTCCAAGTTATGCTTTTCATAGCACTTGGGATGTAAACATGGGGAGTTATTAAATTCACAGTTCAACTTTTATTCTTTGGTCTTTTAATTCTCACATTTTCTTTCTGTGTTAGAGGATCAAAGAGGACGCCTTCAGTAAATGTGCCACATTACAATCCTTTAGATTTTAACTACAGGTTCCCTACCCCTGTTGTTAAAGCATCTGCTTCTCTAGTGAGCAGTGCTTGTTTGGATAAAACTTGAAGAACATTGCTATTAGCCCTTTCCCAAGTGCACTTATAATTCTTTTTAAGCACTTCTATAAAATAGAAAAATAATAAGTCTTTAACATTTCTCAAAAGAAAAGACTATTTGGATAATATAAAAATAATATATTCATGAAACAAGCAAGGCTAGAGAGGTTAATTACTTCAAAAGTCTAATTTAAGACGCAATTATGGATCACTCGTCTTCTTCACGGGGACCATGAGAATTCTAAATTGGAACGAGTATAAGTTATAGCTAACTGTTTTCCACTTAATTTAATTATTTCACAATGTAAGTTTTTCATATCTAATGTGACTGTATATCATTCTGTCATCTGAATAAAATGCTGCCTTTCTTTTTGTAGAGTTTCATGGAAATAAAATGGTTTATCTAAATTTCTTACAAAAGATAAAAGTAAATGTTTCACCTTTTCTGAAAACAAATGCAACATTTAGATATTTACTTCCAAAAAGAAATTCCATGAAATTATTTAAGGTTTTCAAGACTTTTTAACTAAAGACAGCTAAAATGATGATTTTTTTCTGAAAGATCAAACATGAAATTGGGTATTTTCATAATTAATTTGGTGGTAAGCAATTGCTTATAAACAGTATATCTGACTTTGTGTAATAACAGGCAAGGTTGTGCTATCTGCATAACTTCCTAGTTATTTGGTAGTCAGAACATTCCATCTTGGACCAGAATTTTGCTACTTTGCAGAGAATAATTACCAAGTTTTAGCAAGTAACCACTTCTTCAGAAAGAAACAAATCTTTGCAAATCCATCCAGGAAATTACTATGCCAAATTTCCCAGACAGTGATCCTTCCTTCCCCATTGTTTATGCTCTTATCCTAGTAAAATAACATCCATCTTATAGATAGAGAATTCTTCTTATCCTTTTTATGCTATTCACACAGCAAAAGCGTTCAATTAGCATAGCATGAACATATGAAATATAATAGTAAAATAATCCTGTAATTTTCTAAATAATTAAAATCAATCATTTAGACTTTTAAATGAAAGCAGTTACTTTCTTGTTCATTTAGTATATGCTAATTGTGAAGTAAAATAATCTAGAAACTCTTTCTGAGTTGATAGTAAGATCTAAAGGAAAGAAACATATGGGATAAAAATTCTTTCTGAACTTACTAATGTAAACTTGAGTGTTTCGTTTCTGAATGCATTCCTGACCTCATTAATTACTAGGGTGGGTATTCCATAGCATTTTCTGCAAAATATAGCTATAATGTAGATGACTCATATGCTATATTTTCAATAAAACTATCTAAAAATGCTACACTTGAGTTCTATTATTGAAGCTTTATGGGATGTATATCTTCCCTTATGAGCATCACTTAGTCATTTATCCAGCTTTCTCTATATATTCACATGGAAACCTCGCAGTTCTATAAATTAGATTCAAATGTTTACATAAAGCTTCAGGAAATTTAATCATTTTGAAATGCCAAATTCTCAAGAATGAATTCATAACTATTCTCTCAAAATATCTATAATCAATTCTGATAAATGACTTCAATCAGTGAATCAGACTACATTAAATACTTGACAGGTGGGTTGAGCGATGTTTTGTTGTAACTTATTAATATTTGAAAATTTGACTCTTTGAGTTGATCAGTTATGTCCATGAAGATGATTCATACGCAACTTAGTGCAGATAATATTAAAAAAAGTAACAAATCTCAGGTAATGTAAACCCAGATTCACCTAGTAAATGAATCACAAAGATGACTCATGGCAATTATGTATCAGAGAGTCAAGGATGGCCAGAAGATGATTACAGTACAGACCTCATTTTTAAAAAATAATACATCTAATAGCCAAATTACTAATGTATTGTCAACACTATAAAAAGGAGCTTGCTAAAAATACAGAAAAGAATCCCATAGGGAAAATACACCAGAAGTTAGACATCATGATCTCAAATATCGCCAGTGTGCACTTGGAAATAAAAAGGATAGCCATTTCACGACCTCCCCACTTGGGATCTCAGACATACACTGGCTTTATCCCAGAGTGTCATTTGACAGACAGCCAGGCAGTCATCCATCAAGAGACTGTCAGTTCCAGTTTTCAGGGCTTTCTTTTCTGGTTTTTCAGGTTAGAGAGTTGGCAACCAAGGCCAATAACGACTCAGGCTTGAAGAGTGGATGCTGACTGATAAGCAGTTGTCCCTCGGGGATTACTGCAGAAGGTCAACAACCAAAAGCCAGGAAGGAATTCGAGCTTGAAATCAAATACATCAGTCAGAAAATTGTCAGGTGATGAACTCATGGGAAGACTGTCATGAATCTATGAGCTGTCAGGTCTCCCATGAGTGACACCAGAGTGAGCCCAAGTTGCCAAGAGAGATGTCAGATAGACTCAAGGGTCAGGGTGCCAGTATACTAAAAGTGACACTAGTCAAGTTACCAGGTAATTTAGAGGCATCCAATGTCCTTTGTAAGACCCAGCAAAGAAAACCCCTAGATCATTAGGAAATAATTCTGTAAACTCATGTGATGACTAGAATGGATGCAAAATTTGGGATAATAGATAACACAAAGGGGACCCTTTTCTACCTTTAAAAATGCCAATATTCAGGTGAATCTATTGAGAAAAAAAGATGAAATATCTTTGGAAATCTTATAAATTTAAAATAAATGAAATTTCTATACCGTGAAAATCCAGCACGCAGCTTGACTCCTTTCATTCAGACACACTTACAAACTCTGGGAGGCTTTCATCAGCCATTGAACTAAAATCTATGACAGTAAGCAGTCATCTTTCACGTTGACATTTTAAAGGAAATTTTTGAATTCCAGAAAAATATTTTAAATGTTAAACTTCTAGAAATTTGTTATATCACCACTGCATATTATTTGTTTTCAATGTTATTTTTATTAATATTAATCCAATAGAACATGTGCTCATCAAGTCCCTTGGAAATTCCTTGTATTTTCACTATTTCTAAACCAAGGAGAAATCAGATATGAGTAAATGCTTCTAGGTTTTAACGATTAGCTGTTTTCCCAAAGGAGACTTAACCTTCTCACATATTCAACTTCACAAAAAATATAACTGAACCAAGGGGGAAAGACCAGATATTCATTGTATTTCAATTGCTTATGGCATTTCAGGGTTGGTTAACGAGCTGTCCACAAACCAGACTCCTCATTTTTCTTATCTGGTATCACTTAAAAAGCAAATGAAAATAGAATAGGAATCAAAATGAAATCTGATCAATAAAATCTGAAATTATCATCATTCATGAGCAATTAATTCCATTTGTCAATTGGCATACTGTCTAAAACATTATAATCTAATTGATTTATCTCAACTTAGTATGATTAATAATGACCAAATGATTAAAAATTCTTTAAAAAAAGCTCATGACTCATATGCTCTTCTTAGTCATACTATGTGGACAGACCTGTAAAGACAATTAGCAATGAAATCATATCTCTCCCTGAGCCTTGTATTTTTATTTAGTTATTCATCTATTTTATAAATATTCTTTGAATAATGAATTTATGTCATGGGACACAATAGTGAACAAAGCAGAGAAAATTATGGTCTTTATAAGTTTCCAGTCTACCAGGAAGGAGACAGACAGTAAGTAAACATTATATAATACGCAGAAATAAAATATAGCATCTAAGCTGGTGTTCGGTGCTTAGGGAAAAGTAAAGAAGGAAGAGGAGAGGGGAGGGGTTGCAATTTGAAATAAGGTTATGAAGGAAGGCTTCAGTAGGAATGTACTTTTTGAGCCTAAAGAAGGTGAGGGAGCAAGCCTTGAAGATATATTGGAGAAGGGCATTCCAGACAGAAGTAACAAGTGCAAAGGCCCAGGGGTGATATTGCAACAGGTGAATTCAAGGAACAGTAAATTGGTCAGGGTGGAAGGGCAAAGAATTAAAGTCAGCAAGAGTAAAAGGAGATGAGGACATATTGATGGGAGAGAGACAAATCATGAGAGGTACATTTTGACTTTTATTCCGAGTGATGTGGGAAGTTATTTGTGTTTTTTAACTCCAGAGAGTCTGGTTTCATTTAACTTCCTGAAGTTAAATTCAAGATATTAATGTCCTGCACTCACAGATGGATAGATGTGTAGATAGACCATAGATGCTCCTTAATATCCACATAATGTTGTATATTATGAATAATACATATGACATATTTATATATTGATATATATCTTTTAGTAAAGCATATTCATATTAAAAAGACTAATTCCATTTTAGTTTCTAAAAAGTTTTCTTAGTAACAGTGCTCTTATACTCAAAAAAAGATTTCTCTCAGACCTACCCCTCTTTAAAAAAACTAACACAATTTTCACATAAAATTATAACAGTTCAATAATAATATATATCATTATTATATTTTATATAATAATAACACTAATATACGGCTGTGTAACCATATTATAACAATACTGTTTATAAAAAATCAAAGTTGTATAACTTACATATGTCATTAATCACCCTCCATAAAAAAAAGAAATTAAGTATATATAAAATGGACTAGAAGATAAGCTACAAAAAGATTTGTCTTGAACTTATCTTAGAAATACTTAGAAATACTTTACTTATCTTAGAAATAAAACAAACATCATAGAGTTCCTTTCAATTTAAAAAAAATAAATTCTACTAAAGAAATAATTGTCACCAACTTAAAAAATTAAGTAATAATATAATGCTATATTTAACTGAAATAATCTTTATATCTATGGTGTTAAAATCTTTGGTAGCCCTTTGCTACAATCCATATTAATCTGAGTGATATTAAAGATTTTTTCAGCCATCTTTATAGTGAGTGCTACATTCTCTGGGTTCTTTACTTTTCTTCTTCTTTTTTTTTTTTTTTCTGAGGAAGATTTGCCCTGAGCTAACATCTGTTGACAATCTTCCTCTATTTTGTAGGTGAGCCATCACCAGAGCATGGCCACAGACAGGTGGTGTAGGTCCATGCCCAAGAACTGAACCCAGGCTGCCAGAGTGGAGCATGCCGAACTTAACCACTAGGCCACCTGGGCTGTCCCCTTCTTTTCTTTAAAGAGGCTGTAATATGCAAATAATTCTTTAAGAATGTCCTGTGGTCACAAGTTTCATTTTCTCAGATAATTAATGCTGATATTGATAATATGATTTTAATTTAATATATGCTAGAACATATAAATAAAATATTTTTAGAAATAACATCATATTAAATATGCCATCTGCTTTTTACTTAGGAAAAATGTATTCAAGAAATGTATTTTTAAAAATAATTTTGTCCTTTACTGAATGTAAAATTTAACATTGATGTGTTAAAATAACTTTGTGCTAAAAAATAAACAGGAATTGCCTCTTTACAAACTGTCTAGATTTTGTCTAATTAAAGTGTTCCAGTTTGAAAAACAAATAAGATTACAAATATTTATAAAATACCAAAACTATAAAGGCTATGAGCTAATATTCATATTTAAAAGATTGTGAATAGTCTTTGTTTAAGCCATGAAAGTTTATAATTTATACAAATCTAAAATGTTCCCAGAGCCCTCTGGAGTCTCCCGTCAAAGATTATGAGATACAAGTGTTACCAGATCCACGTGGAGCTCTGGCCATCTACACAACAGCAGCCAAATCATCAATGTCCAGATTTACATATCACCATGTTGAAATATTCTTACATAAAAGGGACCAGTAAACTTCTTCCTTTTGTCAAGTGGGCATAACAACACTTTGCATCTCCTTGAGAATGCCAAATGCTTCTACCCAATGTTACTACATGCCGAGACAGCATGGAGGTGCATCAGCAGGCAAGAACCATGGGCACCTCTTTTTGGGAAGCTGAGACCTGAGGAAGGGAATATGTGACTTTTCATTCTAGGAAAGCCAGTCTTTGGGGACAAACTGTAACTATAAGTCAGTGAAGAGTTAAATGAAGTATTGAAGAAGTGCAAGTCAAATTTAACTCCTAAAAACTTACTCTCCCACTTCTGTTTTTCTTTTAATGAACTAAAATTTATCTAGTTGCTATTTTATTTTTATGATCTAATTATCTCCAGATGTTACATTTTCCTAGACACAAATGCCCAACCTAAGAGATAATGAAATCGAAAGTCGAATCACTATTTTCAAAAAAATTAAAGTACAAAATAATTCAACCATAACCTAATATTCTTATCATTTTTAATGCTGTTTCTTCTTGTCTAAAAGACTATTAACGGGTGAATAGTTCATTCTAGGATTGAGGAGACTTCTTGCATATACCATACTGGCTTCCTCTATTGTTGGGTCCTATACGACTCCAGTACTGATAAAGCATTTTGATGGGGAAAAAAAATTAAAAACAAAACAAAACAAAAACCTCTTCTATGATTTATTAAGTTAGTGACATTCACCCTTTATCCAATAACAGCCTCTTCTGAGTTACCCTGATAATAACTAGTGCCAGCAAATGGCATGCAGAAAAGGCTATTCCTATCTACATTTCTCTTTAATCTCTGGGACTATAGAAATCTCTGCTGTTACCTACCCAGCTCTACTTAGGAACTGCACTGACTCAGCAACAACTGGCCATATAATGTCCTTTGCTATATTTGAAAGGTAAGCTTGCTGTGGAACACAGCACTGAAGGTTTTGCCTGATTAAACACTATGCACTACAAAGGTTGCTAATTCACTTGCAGAAAGCCTACAAGCAGTAACAATAAAATCTCACATTTTCCTAATAGCATGACAGTTTGGCTACAGGGATCTAAATAGGATATATATATATATATATATATATATATATTAGGAAAGAGCAAACTGGAGATAAACATCCATTCATCCCCTTGTCTAGTTCACAATTAAGTTCTTATTGTGGCCAGCAAAAAGGCCTTCCAGGTACAAATTGAAAGCCTGGCTTAAGTAACAATAATAAATTTTGATTATAGGCTAGCTGTTCAAGGATAGCCTGTTTTAATAAATTAAAATATTTGTATCTTCATTGCTCAGGAAAAGTGTATTGAAACCAGCACAAGCAAATCACAGACAGTAAAAATTCTTAATATTAAATAAAGCTGTCCACTCCAAACCTGGCGCACAGATCCACATACAGATGTCAGAAAAACAAAGGCACTAATAACGTTTCTCATGTTGGTTTTACGCTGTGTTTGCTGATTGTAATTGTAAAATGTTTCCCTATAATGGAAGTGCTCCTAGTGGCCCATAAACAAACCTGGACAAAGCAACTTCCCCAGATATAATGTTAAATCAGAGAATGGGAACTGGCTACTGTCTATATCATGAAAATCCAGCTATAAATTAAAAGCTCTTGATTTTACAGTACTTAAGTGTTTGTGTAGTGACTAATGGCTATTAAAAAAGTGGCCTTTGCCTTTTCTGGTACAAAACTAAGAATCCTAAGATTTCTGGTGAAGGATTAGATGTGGAAGGTGAAGGAAAGAAGAAAAAAATCATCAAGATAATTTTCTAAATTCTAATGTGGGTAAGAGTGTAAATGTATTTTTCGCCAAATGAGACAGAAAGTATAGGAATAGAAGCCAGTTTGGGAACAAGGAATATGAATTCACCTTTACAGATAATGAGTTTCAGGTGCTTTTGATATATCCAAGTACAGGTGTCCAGATCACATTAGGCATTCATTTCTTAAGCTCAATGGAAAATTCTCAGCTGGAAATTTATTTCTGGGAGTCTTCAGTATACAGATGGAAGTTAAAATTAGGAGAGTAGATTACATCATTTTAATATGGTGGAGAGAATAAGACTAGAGATGAAGATAGAATCCTAAGGTAAATTAACATTTTAGGGACTAGACAAAGGATGAAAAAGAGCTTTTGGTTCCCAAGTTAACCAGATAATATGATAAATTTGCAATATCGTATCTGCAAAAGGGTGTATAACCAATTAGACGTTAGAGGTGAAATTACAAGTACTGTCAGGATTCTATCGACACTGTTCACCGATTAAAATATAGAATGACTTGGATTATTAACAGTGGATCACAAACAAGGGTCTTACCTGCCCCACCCTGAGAAATGTATGAGGGCATTTGCAGATGTCACAGTAACAGGGAGTACAACTTGCACCACGAGCCAGGCCCAAGAATGCCAGTAATGAACTGGACAGTCCCACACAATGAGCAATTTGCCTCCTCTTTTGGTTCTATATTTAAGAAGAATGTTATTAGAAGCCATTCTTTTTGGAAAGCAAGGCATTATCTCTCTTCTCTCTCAAAGGAGAAAACTAAGAAAGGTTAACTCCTTATACTGGGACTTTAGACATAGCTGTGTGAACAAATTTTCCCATCATTTTTTTCTCCAAGGCATAGTTTCTTTGTCAACAAGTCCTAAGAAGTTTCACGAATGTCTCTTTGTAGAACATCACATGCAGTGTCCAGCACAGCAGCACATTACATGGCATTGCTTCACATCTTTTCTCGCCTCTCTGGGTTTTCATTTTCTCAATAAAGTATCAGCCCCTTTAATCCTTGCTTCAGACTATGTTTTCTCGAGAATGTTGGCTAAAATAATTGGTCGCCATCATCTATCTTTATTACAGTTATACCACTATCCTGTGTATTTGCATCATGCTGTTCTCTTTTTCTCTCTCACACACACAAATGCATATATACACAAACATGTAAGCTATTCATTTCTTCATACATATAATCATTTATAATGAGATGAAATTTTATTCTCTCTGTAGATGGATAAAAAAATTCATCTTAAAGGGATATAAATCTTTATAGGAAAAAAAATCTGCATAAACGTGCTGTAGCTCTGACCTCAACAGCCCCAGAGAACTATCTGTTACCAAAGCTAAAGAGGAAGTGGGAAAATCCCGTGCACAAAGGAGATATATTGTAGATGGTGGAGACAACAGGTGGAAAGGAGAGGGCAGGAAGGAGTTGGTGAGAGAGTAACAGCGGTTTGTTAGATGGCAGAGCGTATGCAGTGAATAGCATGACCCTTCACAGATTTCCCTGTGACGATCAGTTGTCCATGAATAATTCCAAATGCGTGGTGTCATGGATTTCCTGTTGAACCAGGTGAAAGTGCTGAGTTCCGTGTTTGGATAAACATGGAATCAAACAGAAACAAAATACATGGCTAAAAAGTGAAAAGATGGTCCCCACATGACATGTGGTGGCAGAGATGTGATTTATCTAAGGAAACTACAATGCATCGCAGATGACCTCACTACTGTAGAACTCACCCAGGTACGTCCTCTTACAATGCCTGCTAAATACCCGGATGTACGTGCAGAAAAGTAAAGACGAATATTGTTTAGGCTATGGGGTCTTAGAAATATCACTGAATCTTGGAATAGCTGTAAAACCTCCCCTGAGACTCATATTTACTCTGTGCAAGAAATATGCTTTGAGATATTATTTATTTCACACACAAAAAATAGCTCTGGAATTAGACTATCTACATTTAAATCCAGGCACAAATTGTGTGACCTTTGGGAAACTATATAATCTCTCTGTGCCTCAATTTCTTTGTCTGTAAAATGGGAATATTAATATTCTTTACCTCACAGTATTGTTTTGAGGTATACAAAATTATTATTTATATTGGACTTTGTTCTTTAAACTGTGGTTGGAACATGGGAACTAAAGTAGAATAAAGGAAGGGAGAGAGGGAGGTAGCCAGGAGAGAGGAAGGGAGGGATGGAGAGCAGGAGAAAAAGTGAGGAAGAGATAGGAAGGAAGGGAGGGAGTGTGAAACGGAGGAAGAAGGAAGGAAAGAAGGAAGAAGGAAGAAAGGAAGAAAGGTTGAAAATCTAAAGTAAAGGTACTAGTGGCATTGAACTCGGTTCTTCTCATTTTTGGTTATGTTCCAATACTTTTATTAAGCTAATCAATAATTGCAATACTTGCCTAATCTAATTTGAGCTTGCTGTCTGTAACTTCTAACTTACCAAAATTGTGTTATATAACAGAAAAGGAAGGTATGAGGGAGTTTTTGTGAGGGAGAAAACTTCCTCAAAATGAATGCCACTTACTTCGTGAAGAAAAAACTGGGTGGTAACGAATTCTCCAATAGATAATTGAGGGAGGCAGCCAGGAGAGGCTCTGTAGCCAGACATCTAGCACTGTTTCTATGTGAAACTATTTCTAATATGTTCGTTTTGGGCTGAAATCAAACTTTTTAATTTGGATTATATGAAAGTCTTCCTCATGTGGAACTCCCAGTTCCTTTCCCTCGTTACGATCGGTAAGAAGTTAGAAAGTAGTGAGGTTATGTGTAGATTTTAGAAAGTGAGATCTGATCTGCTCCCCTAGGGGTGTTCACAGAACAGGATGGGCTCTCACTAGAAGGTCAGAGCTAGCATAAGCTGTTCATCCTCTGACAATGGGATTATTTTTCAGAAAATCTCAAAGCACAGAGAGGCAGTTCAAATTCCTAAAATGACTTGTAATGTTAACATACATTGTTGTATACTTAACACGATTCAGGTCTATGCTAAAAACAATATGTACTATCCCATTTAATGCTCAGGATAAGCCGTGATTTGCCTAGTTTCCATCCCTTTTTATAGCTGAAGAAGCATGCTTAGAGTGAAGTGACTTCTCCAAGCCACGTAGCTAGTCAGTGACAGACTGGCACTCCAGCGTCATCCTGCCTGGTGGTCAACCCCATGTTTTTAAACACCGGGCTGAGCTGTTAGACACTTTTGACGAACTACAAAAAAAGGTGGTGACTATAACGTTTTACCACTGGGAACTTAATTTTTCCAGATATCTCCAGGGAAATGCTGAATTAGAAAATATTTACTGTATATGTTAGAGGAATATAGCCATATACAGAGGAAATTTTTAGATGAAGATATTAATATAGGAAACTATACATTTTACTTATGATCATCTATGGACATTAAGTACAACAGGCATGGTAGAAGGTTTTATCGTTTTTACTCAATATGCAAGAACAAAAAATAAATATTTGAAACAATTTTAGAAAATGTCACTAGAAATGAATAAAAAGGAAGATTTTTGTGTAGGAGCATTTTTATCTAGTGAGTGGAACATATGTGTGTGTGTATGCATGTGTGTGTGTGTGTTTATGTATAACCTATAGCAGTTTTGAATATGAATCTCATTAGCTTTCCTTGGTGTTGTAAATGCTGTGCACGTACTGTATTTGGGTATTTTTTGTCAGACAAATACAGATGCACATCACGGCAAGTCAACTGCTCTTTCAATGTGGTGATTATGAAGCTTTTTTTTTATGATATTGGTAATGATCCAGAACCAATTATGACTTTGATAGATCTAGCATTTGTCAGCAGTCAGCAACTTTGTACCAAACTGAAATTGAAGATTTTTTTTTTTGTCTTCATAAGGTCTTCTTTTTTGATCGAGGAGACTATAAAAGACATACAGTACAACTGCATTGTTTCCACTGTCAATTTCTTTAGTTAAACTGCAAACTCTCTGCATGACTGGAGAGGGTAAAAGGGCCAGAGGTTATTATTTTCAGTTTGCTCATCATGTCTACTGAAATGAGCATTATCACCATATTACTTTTTTAAAATCATAGTACAAATAGAAAGGAGGCTCAATTGCATAAACTTTATTTAAAATATTACCCTGGTGAGTCATGCTTCATCAAATTCCCTGGAAAGAATTCAAGTCCTAATGTATCCGAATATGACAGAGTAGATTTGGTTGTTCTTATATCAAATGATTCTGCCTCATGTAGTGGCTCACATTTTAATTGGTACATGCAGTGGGGGTTTTTTGTTTTGTTTTAACTGTAGTTGTAAAAAAGTGTACATTTATGATAAATTTCACTGTTAGGACAAATCTCAAAACCTTCAGCACATCTCTAAGCACCAAGTCAAAAATCTTGTCAATAACAATTCACATTTCAAGCATCAATACATTGGAAGCAAGTGTGCAAGGCACAAGGAACGCTCATGAGTAAACACTACCAGACAAATAGCCACTTTGAGTTCCTCATCCTCTGAATCAAGCAGCAAAGAAGAGAGTTGCAGTGCTGGCTGGGGTGACTGATCCTGACTACCAAGGGGGAAATTGAAGCACTACTCCACAATGGAGGTAAGGAAGGGTATGTTTGAAATACAGGAGATCCCTTTGGTGTCTTTTAGTATGACCATATTATGTAATTAAGGTCAATGGAAAACTACAACAACCTAATCCAAGCATTACTAATAATGGTCCAGATCCTTCAGGATTGAAGGTTTGGGTCACCCCACAAGGTAAAGAACCACAACTGGCTGAGGGCCTTGCTGAAGGCAAAGGGAATACAGAGTAGGTAGTGGAAGAAGGTAGTTATAGATCCCAGTTATGATCACGTGACCAGTATCAACAAACAAGAATTGTAATTGTCATGATTATTTCTCCCTTATTTTGCTATGAATATGTGTGTGTATATCAGTTTTATTTCCTCTCTTATTCCCTTATCATATAACATAAGATTATTGATTTTATATCATAGTATTTAAGTATTGTTAATTTTACATTGTAGCTTTTAAGTTACAGGGTATCAAGAAGAAGAGTAAACATCGCTCAAGGATTTTACCTCCTCTTATGGGGAAGGCATTTTCATTTGTACATAGGATAATTGGAATCACGTTCGGCAGAATAGTTGTATCATGTATGTTGTATCATATTAGGCAGAATGATGACCTTGTCATTGTCTTTATTTGGAGATTAAATATGGTTTAAGGAGATGCATATGGATGTCAAGCTCACAGGGGGTAGACTTGTGATTTTGTGTGTCCTCTTGACTGACCACAGGGTGCCCAGATTAAACATTTCTGGGTGTGTCTGAAAGGGTGTTTCTGGATGAGATTAGCCTTTGAATTGGTGAGCTCAGTAAAATAGATTGTCCTTCCCAATGTGAGTGGGCTTCATCAAATCCATTGAGGGTCTGAATAGAATAAAAGGTCAGGAATTCTCCCATTTTTGCTTCTGGCTGCCTGCTTGAGGTGGGACATCTCATCTCATCTTTTCCAGCCCTGGAACTTGGATTTAAACCACTGGATTTCCTGGTTCTCAGGCTTTCAGACACAGACTAAATTATATCACCAACATTCTTGGGTCTGCAGGGTGCAGATGGGAGATTGAGAGACTTCTCAACCTCTCTAATTAGGTGAACCGATTTATATTATGAAGAATTGGCTCACTTGATATTTTATGTAGTGTCTCCTACTGGTTCTGTTTCTCTGGAGAGTTCTGGCTAATACAGCACATAAAAGAGGAAAGGTCAGTAAGAATGAAAATGAGGATGTGATAAGTATCAAATGATTTTTAGATTCAATCAATACAAATGAATTTGGAGAAGGAAGACACATGGTTGGATTTAATATTGAGATGGCTTCATAAAGATTTGAAGTTGATGTTTAAGAGAGCAAAGAGTAATAAAGAGATTAAGAGTATCACAGTCAGGAGAATAGTTAGGAAAAGCCCAAGGGCAGGAAAATGCTTAATACATGTGGACAGAGTAAGGACATGCCTGTGAGCACTGGGTTCAAATTGACAATATTGTGGCAAACTCTGAATTTTAGGATTAGAAGTATAGACTGTTTTGTTTTGTTTTTCTATAAAGGAAAATAATTTGCTACTATTGGCCCAGTTTTGGAAAAAATAAAAGATGCTCAGATGAACATATATCCACAAGGAGGGAAAAAGATTTCTTGGCCAGGAGGCTTTGAAAGACTCAATAACAATATTGTTTGTTGGAAATCGCTTTGAACCATGGAAACTTTCAGTCTTCTTTGCTACTTTGGGCTGATTGAGAAAAATGGACTTAAAAATAGCTTCTTAGAACCTGCAAAAGGGAATTTCCTTCAAATTTCACAAATTGATGCAAATCCTGTCATATTCTGGGAATTCTGACAGTTAAGAAAGGTTTGAATGCTGAGTGTATAGTGTGTATATTGGGGGGAATGGAGGGAAGGAGAGTAAACTGGAAAAGTGAGCAGAGGCTATAAATGAAAGGCCTTGTATGGGGTATAAAGAAGCAGGTCTTATCCTTCAGACAATACAAAGTCTTTAAAGTATTCAAAATGGATCATTAAAATGATTGCATTAGTGCTAAAAACAAACAGAAAAACCCAAAATAAATACATGTGTACACAATCCTGTCTAGATGTTTAGCTTATTATACACAAGTATTTAATTCTTATGTTTGCTAGAATTACTGGTTCCAGATTTTCATTCCCCTGTATGCCTGTAATGCCTCGCCCCCATTAGGCATAGCCTCTACCCATGTAATTCGCTTTGCCAATGGGATGTTGTTATACTGGGCATGCGCAGAGTTTGACTTGCTTTCGAGCACGTCTGCCATTAAAGTCTGAGGCAAACTGTGAGACTCATGGGGCAGAGACAGCCCTCAGCTGAAGATGAGCCTCCAACTGAGCTGCAGACGTGTGCCTCAGATATAGTTTTTTATATAGAGTTGACATTGTGTAGTTGCTTGTTACACTGTCAGTGTTGACTGACACACCTCTATGTATCCCTGATAACTTATAAAAAATAACAGTAAAGGAATAAAAATAAAAGTTCTAAATCCATATATGCAAAGAGAATCAGAGAGAAAATGATCAACTGGAAGCAGGAAAACAGATTAATGAATGGCCAGGGCCTCAGCAGAGCAGAGGAAATGGAAAGCTAAGAACTTGCAGCAAGGGAAGCAGAAAAGAAAGATATTTTGCATGTGGGTAGGTTGGAAAGCTTTAAGCAGTTTGAGATTCAAATTGCTGCTGAAGGTGGAGGCACAAAGGCGACTGAAAAGCAGAAGTTCCATTGAAACTCTTTAAGAAAAGCAATCAGATGCCTAGATCTCTGGTGTCATTCCAAATAAGCAGTCAGATGCTCTTCCCACCTGGCAGAAGAGTCAGTGGTTTTAACCAAAGGAACTAGAAATGAGTAGACATAGGAATAGGAGAAAAGAAATTAAAGAAACAACTAAACATGCTGTTACACCAAGGAAGAGAGTGCTGTTTCTAGAAGAGCAGAGCCTTCAACAGCATCATATGCCACACAAGAGGTCAAAGAGCTTAAGGACTGAAAAGTGTCCGGTGAGTTTATTTAGGTGTTTTCTTTTTGTGATCTGCATTTTTTTAGTGCAATTGAAGTGGACTTCACCTTGAGCTCATTTTTTAAGTAAATTAGTTTGAGGAAATGGATACAGTGACTGGGTTTAGCACTTCCCTGAAGCCTGGCAGTAAGGGAGACTAGAGATGCTATGGTACCTTGAGAGAGCTGGGGAATAAATGAAGTGTTTTTATTTGCTTGCTTTTGTAAAAGAAAGAGGGTCAAGCAAATGTAAATGCTGAAGAGCAGGAGAGAGTAGAGGAGTAAATGGTGCAGGAAAGAAAAGGAGATTATCCATCAGTTCTCTCTTCTTTATTTTACATTTTTGGGGTTTATTAATATATCTTTACTTCATCTAATTTCCTTTATATTTCTGAAAGACTTTCAGTGTGCTTCTTTTATTTTTTGATAGAAATCGGAGCTTTTTTTTCAATTTTTTGAAAACAGAATTAAATTAGGTGCAAATGTTTCTTTGCTTTCCTTTAGCTAAGGTTCCAAGTGTTTTGTTCTCTTTTGCCTCATGAATACTCTTTCTCCTTTTTATGTTGCAGAATATTTTGCAAGTCCCCTGTGTGTAAGAGAGACTGTGGATACTCCACCTGTAGGTTTCCAGCCTTATACCTCAGTGTTTGCAAGAGAATTCAAACTGTGAGGAACTGCTTCTCCCTGCCTGGGGGCTTTCTCCAAACTCTAGTGCCTGTGCACCACATCCACACACACAAAAAGGCTGGCCAAGTAATTAACACTTACCACCCCACAGTTCTAAACCAGAAGTGACAGTTGATGTGTGATCACCTCTTCTTCCTGGCCGCCATGGGCAAGTAACATTGAACTATGTGTTTTAAACAGTTCTTCAAGTGGGTTAGGCTCCAGTCACGCACAGCTATAGCTGACTTGATAACACACCCATTACTGGCTGCTTTCCCATCCCTCACCATTTCTCACTCCTATATTGGTGTTTCCTGACCTCTCAAATAAAATACTTGCACTAGCAATCTTGTGTTAGGGTCTATTTCTGGAGGAGCTATTTTTCCTTGGTCCCTTTTGCTGAATGCTATTAGAATATTTGCCTTCTATTATAAGAGGATAAATGGATATGGTAAATTCATTTAATAGGTCAACAATGATAGCCTGAGGGCCTTGGATAGAGAAATGGACCAGTGGACACTCTGTGTAATTTGTCTTGCAACTACATGTGGGGAGTGTGTGTGTGCGTGTGTGTGTGTGTGAACTCACTTGGTGCCAGTCAACTTGGCCAATATCCAGCTATAGGATAGCCCCATTTACTCCTTCCTGATCTTATTTCCCACCAAGTTACAGACAACTCTGGGTTTTTCTGTTTTCTGTAGCCACCATGAGGATCTTGCAGCCTTTCTCTCATTGTTCTAAATGGCTACTGATCAGAGCAGTAAAAGATTGTGCTCCCAACATATCTCACATCTCACATCCATCACCTGCCTTTATAGCCTCCAAATTAGGTGATGATAATGAAATTTACTTAGATCCGTTGTAGACACATATCTTTCTTCTAAAAGGAAGTTATAGTTAAAGCCAGAAAGACTTCCTGCAATCTTGTCCTGTGGGAGCTGTGCCTAGTATAAATTCTGCACAATTTCTGAAATGTGAGCACCCACCTTACCTAGTTTTGTATAACTGCATAAAGTTAACTTTCTTTCATTTATTCTAATTTTGTAAAAATTTCAGTGAGAATCTTTGATGGGGGAAAGGAAGGTTATATAACTTGGATTCTGCCAAGCAGAAATGGGAGAAGACCAGAAAAAGCAAAAGAAAAAAAATATAAAGTGCAAATTCAGAAAATCATGTCACATGTGCCAAACCCATTGACTGAACCAAAACAGCCGTAGTTCAGTGTACAAGGCTGAGGACAAATCATGGAAATCCTTGAATGGAATAGCAAGTAGAGTGGGTTTTACCTATTAGAGATGAAGGATGATGGATGAATTTCCTTAGAAATTTTGGAATAGAACACTTAACACTCAAAAAGCAGTGTTTCACCCTAACAGGCTAGCAGTTAAGGCTGTTTGAAAATTTGAATTAATAATGGGAATAAATTTTGAGATTTTTAAAATAGCCTATTTAAGAAAAAAAAGTTTCACTAAAACAAATTTATGATAAAAGGAATGAACATTAAGGGAAGTGTTTAATAAACAAACAAACAAACAAAATCCACACCTACGGGGTAACGTTTGGGTGAATGGAATTAGTCAACTCTTTCATAGATTTCAAACCAAAGAGATTGGGAATATGGTAGAAGTAGGTTGCAAGTTCGTTTGGCGGCTATGTCAAACAGAAAGATACAGCAATTTCTGTGACCTAATGGGAAGTAAATCAGGAAGAAATAAATTGGCCTTTATTACTATGTGAGCCAACTGATGGTTGGAAAGATACATTTGGGACTCAGTGTTATGAATGCAATACCTTTCTTAATATCCAGCAGTCATTTCAAAAAGTGAGCTATTTGTACTCAATTATGATTAATTTTTTAAAACTAGTGACTGCCTTATATTTAGGATAGGCTTAAGTGTATTTAAAATACGTTTCCTTCAATAACTTATCAATATTGGTTAAATAGCCATTCTTGGATCTTTCCTTGGATGATATCATTGACTTTGCTGTCACCTTAGAATTTATATCAAAGATTTTCACAGCAGCTCTGGTTTTCAGTTATTTTATGATTAGCAAGTTAATGAGGATGTAGTGGTCCATTTTTCTCTACTGATTTGTTTGAAATTTGTTCTGACTTCAAAAAGTAGAACTTTCAAAGTTTATGAACATTATAGATAGAGAGGAACTCCAAACAGAATAATGATGAGAATGATGATTAATAAATCAAATAGTTCTTCTCTATGTTTAAAAATCAGTAAATAAATATATTTGGTTTAGTATTATTGTCTTTGACATAAATACTGGAATAATGTACTTCATCTCAACTTACAGAGCAAAAGTTTTATTTTAGAAAATCATTTCTCTTATCAGACACTCTTTTCAAAGATATCTATACATTGCTTCAGTGACCAAAATAATAGCTACTTAGAATTTTTGTATATTTGTAAGAGGGGCATTTTTATTTTACTGTAAATATCCTGGGATGTTTGTGAGTATTTTACAAAATGAAAGCAAGTGATCTTCTTTTCTAATGCATTACCTTTACTGAATAATTTCACTTTAAAGCACCATCTCACTTTATTCTTAATAACATAAATTTATTACATATGCTGTATTCTTTAATGGTAATGACTAAATCCTAATCAAATTAGGAGAAGTTTATTATCACCATCTGTCTATGAAGATTGGCAATGTAATGTATCGAGTAACTGCTGTTACCATGCACTTCAGTTCTCTAAATGCATCATATAATTTATTTAGTTGCATATTACTTGAATTGATTTGGAGGAAGCCTAATGCATTTTTCAGTTATTTTCTAACTGTTGCCTCTGCTCTTTTGAGCCATATAATGTTTTAAATGAGTAACTCGAGGTCATTTCATTGAATGATCTTACATACAAAGAATATACAGCAAAGCATGATTATTGCCTCCAAATTTATACTTAATGCACTCATGGAAACTTAATCTAAACAAAAGCACTTTCTAGTAATTGTATCTAATTTTAAAGTACCTTTTCAATGGCTTCTATCTATAAATTTCTGTATTGCTATCTCTCATTAAAATACTCAAGGGATGGAATTTTGAATAAAGGCAACAAAATAATTAAGCCATACTTCAGGTTAATCTTTTTTCTGAGAAATTCTTAGTAGGCCTTCCCTTTATGCCTATTCAGACTGTCCACAATAATAATTGTGATGCTTGTTAAGAATGTGTAAACAGAAAAGTATTAAGGTTGGCTTCTAGTTTATATTCTATAAATTAGAAAGTGTTCTCTAAATATAAAACTGTCTCCAAATTAACTTTTTGTTTACAAAACTACTCTAGGGATGTCAAACTGCATTACTAATATTAGAAATGATGCTTTAAATTAGCCTGAAAAGAACAAGTGGGAAATAAACATGCAAAATTACTGATCCAGAGTATTGCAACAAAAATACACTATTTAAAAATGCATAGAAATATTTTTAAAAATCTCAAATGATTTTGTAGCAATTTTTTGTCAGTATAAAGTATTTTACTGCCAGTAGAGAAAATACAATGCTTTTCCAAAAGGAATGGATATAATCAAAATTGTTGTATACTCAGTCTACCATAAATTAACTGTCAAAGTACTGTTATCCAAATTAACATTAAATTAATTTAAAATAATTATCGGTTACCTACTATGTGCAAAGCCAAGATCAAGTTTTAAAGCAGAAAGAAAATTAATGGCTAATTTTGACCTTGGGTACCTAACATATAATTCAGAAGAATAAATACATTGAAGATCTTTACCCCCCTGGAATGTCAAACAAGCCAAATGAATATTCAGCACTATAGTATAAGTGAACTTAGAGGTGATCAACCAGAAAGTTAGTCAAATTTTGAAAAAAACATCTGGAGGCAAAATGATAAAAAAGCAGCAGGCAGGAGACTGGGAAATTGTAGAATAGCTTAGAAAATATTTCAATGAACAAAAATAATAGGTTTTGAGGGTGATGAGATTGAAGCAAGCTAAATGTAGCAAAAATCATACTTATGACTCCACTTGACAAATTTTCAGATTTTGCATCCACTTACTTCATGCAAATGTATCCTTACCTTATTTCTGGTAGACATGTAAAAGGCATTTTATTCCTGTGTAAGACTAAGAATATGAGCTAAACCTATATTGTTGTAAGATCACACATATAGATATATGTTGTGTACCTACCAAAGTTTGAGCATATTGGAGATAAATATAAGCATAATTCCTACTATTGAGGATGTTTTCATTGTTTATTTTTTCCAATTTATTTGCTTCATTCAAATAGACTCTTAGGTTTATTAAATCTACATATAAGTTCCTTAAATGTCCCCCTCATTTTACCATGGTAAACTCATTCAAAGTTAATGACAGAAGAAATAAATTATTCACTAATATCCAATTTCTAAAAATAAGCCTGGAAAATGACAAAGAGGATGTATCAAAAAGCTTCTAAGCAAGAATATTATCAAATCCCATGATTCCAGAAGCTATGTTTTCTAGGTCTGCCTTCAATAAAAGTGACAAGTAAAGCTACTGTCCGTTCTGCTTTAGAAAATAAATCCCTCAGAGTAATTTTTTAGGATAGTTTTGGTTGTCGGTATCAAGTTAAAATTGATCCTAGATTTTAGCAGTACTGGATTATTTTATCCAAAAGGGAATAGCAATTTCAAGCCCATATATCATGCCTTGAAAAACACTGACTTGTGTTTCTCTTTAGATTACTATGATGTGAAACAGTTCAATGAGTTTTTTATTTCCCATAGGATTCTTTCCTCTACAGACACAAACTGTTCTTTTATTATAGGGCTTTGTCAAGGGGAAGGGAAAACTCATTCTGCAGATCATTTTAACCTTTTAAAAAATCAAGTGTTAAAGATCAAGGTAACTATGCAGAGGAAACTGTCCTATGATTCATATCTTCCCAGAAGAAAAATATTATTTTGCATTTATAGGAGCATGCTTATTGCTTACACCAGAATATTCAAATCTAATAGAATGCAACTAGTACTAATTTTGCTAGCAAGGAGAGTCAAGTCCAGAAAGAGAAAAATGGCATATGTACAGATAACTGCAGGGGTCATTTCCTGCTCTTCTGTGTCATCACTGCTTTTTCACTTTGGCACCAGATGATTTAACTGCTAAATTTAACATGGACCATTCTTTTCAGAAAAATAATCCTCACACAGGGTAAATCATTAAGGTGGCTTAACCTGTATAAAATGTTACAAGAGCTTTCCAACTCATATGAATTTACACGCCTACCTCTAGCTCTTCTAATAAGGATAGAAACTAAAAGGTGTATTACGACTTAATTCCTTGTGGTCATGAGTTAATAGAAAAGGATTGTGTGATTAACATAAATATAACCTCACTGGGGCAGGAAATAAGTGACATATCATCATCATCATCATTGTCATTATAGCGAACGTTGTATCATGCCTTGCTTAGGTACTTAAAATAACTAATTCTATCTTAATTACTTTGTGAGATGTTGTCCACTTATCCAAGGCTACTGATATTATGCTTTGTACTAATATCTAAATGATTAATTTTAAAAATGGATAAAGAAAATGATTACAAAAGCAATATACTTATATCTTAACATTTTGAACCTTATGAGAAGTTAGTGTTATTTTCCTCATTTTATATGTGAGAAACTGAGGCTGAAAACTTGCCAAAGATCACACATGCAGTAAGCTAGGGAACCAGAATTCAAACCCCAGGAAGTCTGGCTCCAAGGTCAACATGAACAGGGAGAGGATGAATACTTCTCTCACAGTGGGGAGGAGGGACTGCAAATCACATGGTGATGAGTGAAGACGTATTCCATTTTTACAGTAAATGGGGCAGATGCAAATAATTGAAGACAATAACATATTCTATCACATCATGTTTCTGTAAAGATTCTTGTAGAATACAGTAATTGGTGGCCTTGTAAACTCCTTCTTGTGTGAGAAAAAAAATAACTTGTGTAATTGGTGAGTTATAAGAGACTGGCATCCTTTGGTACACATTTTCATCTGTATGCAGTTAATGTGTCAAAAACTTTTCTTCTGTAGGCTCTCTCTCCACCCCACTCCCATGCGCAGTAACTAGTCAATGGGATGAGGTAGAGAGATTCAGAGTGTGTATGTCTGCTATGCAAGTATTCACCCTTCCTCGGGCCTAAAATGGTAAGGAGGTTATAGGAAGATAGATACTTCTGAAAGTCAGAGTCCTGCAGTAATAACGCTGAAAATTTTATAGTCCCTGCCATATTATGTTGCTTAATTCAGTGATATACAGCTCTTCCCACCTAATTTGAAGGCACACACTGTTCTTAACTTTATCTCTGATTCTTATGTCTACAATTCAGCTTATTCAGAACTAGAAGGGGTAAGGAGAGAGATGATTCACTATATGTATATTCCTAATACCCACACCCCTCACTGGCAAAGATATTATGTCTTCAGTATGAGAAATGAGCCTGTGAATGTATCCACTTTTGGAAATCACACTTTTAGACAAACAATAAGTTAGAAAAAAAATTGCCTTGAGAAGAGAGAACTAGATACCATTATAAGCAAGATAAAAGACACCTATTTCTGAGTCTCAATTTCGAGTCTACTTCTTAGGATTTAGGACCTAAGTTTCTATATGCCACTGCCCTTGGAAAAACGTCATCACCACAGAAATAATCCAAAAGTGTATATGTTCGTCATAACAATCCATCTGTGCAGTGACAAGAGCTCAGCTAGACGAGAGCCGTGATGGCCTTGCAATGTCTCTACAGCATTAAAGGTATGAGCTTTCTAATTGGGAGAGAATATAAAGTGCATGGTGGATGTTTTTCACATAAAGGACCATTCTTAATAATATGAGCTCAGTGAAGGATGTCTAGTATTGGGCAGTTGGAAATTACTTTTAACTGTTTGTATGGGTACTTTTTTTTCCAAAAAATAAGAAAATAATTTTTTTTGTGACATAATAGGAAATATATGTTTGGTCTTTGTCTCCAGTTCTTGACACAGTGCTCCAAAATCCTTGTAAATTTCCTCAGTAGAGGTGATAAAAGTGTCTTTTGTTCTAATATGGTGACTCTCCACCAGCCCCCAGAGAGCTTCAGGATGGGGGCTTGTCACCGGAAAGACCAAGCCTCGATTAAAATCATGGAACTTTCAGCCTCACCACCCCTCAACCTCTGAGGAGGGGAGAGGGGCTGGAGATTGAGTTAATAATCAATGATGCCTACATGGTGAAACTTCCAATAAAACCCCTAAACAACAGAGTTCTGAGAGCTTCTGGGTAGGTAAATGCATTGACTAGCCAGGAGGTTGGTGCACCCCAACTCTATGGGGACGGAAACTTCTGTGCTCAGGACCCTATGTGCCTACTCATCTGGCTGCTCATTTGGATCCTTTATAGGAAACCAGTAAACATAAGTAAAATGTATTCCTGAGTTCCATGAGCCTTCCAGCAAATTATCAAACCTGTGGATGGGTCATGGGAACCCCCGGTTTATAGCAATTCGGTTAGAAGTATGAGAGGCCCAGGACTTATGACCGGCCTCTGAAGATGAGTAGGGGCAGACTTTTGGAACTGAGCCTTTACCTGTGGGCTCTGTGCTAATTCGGAGTAGTTAGTATCAGAATTGAATTTGACTATTGAATACTTGATGACTGAAGAATCAGAGAATTAGTTGGTGGTACAGACTTTACAAAAGAGAGGGGAAAAGGTGAAAGGCAACAGGACTATACTACAAAAGAAAAATAAAAAAACCGAAGTATGAAAATCTAATGACCTTGTTAAAATAAAATAATTTCTCATCATCTGCAAGATAAAACGTGAGATTGAAGGGCCTTCATAAACTGGATCTACATCTTCCATCTCAGCTGTACTGGATTAATTACAATTTTCATAATGCTCAATGCAATTTCATATATAATTCTTGCCTAGAATTCTGCTTCTCCTCTCATCATCTGCTTGTCAAGGGTCTATTAATTCTGTAAGATACAGGGTAGGCATTGACTTTGCTTGAGATGTTTCCTAAATTCTCGAGTCTGCGTCATTCTGCATAAGTCCATCAAGTCACTAAACAACTTGTGCTGTAATTATTGTCAACGACGCTATCTTCCTTATCTGACTGTAAGCTCTATGAGATTTGTTATTTGTATATCTAACACAAAGCCCAGTTCCTGACAGAGAAAGCATTGTATAGATGCTTACCACATCAATGAAGGAATGATTAAGTTAATCAGTATAGCACTTAAGCTATTTGGATATCTGCTTCCTTCTTATAAGCTACTTGAGGCAGGCACTATGCTTTACTTCTCTTTCTATGTTCAATATCTGAAATAGGATTAGGCAATTAGACCCCCAAATTGTTTTCAAATGAGTGAATGAATAAATAAATTCACTGAACTAATAATAAACTTCTTTCTTAGTTACTAAAATTATTTTTAAATTAGTACAAAAAATAACTATTTAAATGTAACCAATATGTAGTGGAGAGCTCTGTTACACCAACTCTGGCCAAAGGCTTTATTAAAAAAGAAAAGGTAAATCCGCTTACAAGAATAGCCTTAAACAATTAAATCCTGATATAAGAACAACCTTAACAATTGGCCTACTGTTAAGCACTTTCACCAAATTGATTAGTCTTTCCTAAATATGTTCCAAATTTTGCTATCATCTTTAAAAAATAATGGTGAGTAAAGGACTCATCCATTTTAAAGTAAAGCTGGATGCCACAAGGAAAGCTGGATTTTGTCAGGGTTTGGGGTACCTGGGGAAGGTTGGAATTCCCTTTATACAGGAAATGTGTTCCCAAGAGAAGATGTAGAGCTAAGGAACACATCTTTTCTGCTTAATTGTTTGTTTCCCAGAGCTCTACAGATCATCGTCTAACTTCAGCTGACTCAGAAGCACTGCTCAGACATCACTTATTCATCTGTTCACTTCAGATCATGAGACTGTATACATGGATATAGAAAAAGGTCTTGCAATAAAATATTTAGGCCCCATAAGACTTCAAATCTCAGATAATACTCTCAGATTTTAATGTGATTTGAACATATTACAAATAAATCTGCAGCAAATTCTGGTTACTGTAGTGCATTTTAGAATTTTAATAAATAGTCATATCTCCAAAGATGAGTAAAATATGCACAAAAGTGGGAAGATGAATGAGAATAGTGAGAATTCTGTATTATACTTGAATTTCACAAGACATTGTAATTCCTGTCATTTGTGTTTTCCAGCATTTGTACTAAATAATGTTTTAGACTTTTGTGCTGTCTATTTAAAATCCCATTTCTTGCGATATATTTTCCGTTGTTGTTGCCACTGAAAAATGATATAGACTTCTTGCTTTCTTGTTTAAAGAAATAACAACTGTTTGAGACTGAAGACCTTTGTTCCAAATTTCAGCTACCGAGATCTAAAACCTTCAAAAACCGTGTTTGTAATGGAAATTCCTATGAAACTTTTACATGACACAAAGACATTGAAGCTTTAAACAATATTTTATAAAAGTCTCTGTTTTCCTTCTTTGATTATTAGCCTTTAAAAGCAAAAATTGTTTGAAAACTAAAGATTTGTTTTACCTTAGGGACTGCAATCAGCATTCATCAACAGAGATTCTGGCTCAAGCACTAAACCCACTTCAAATGCAAGTTATGACAAAGAATCCTCCATCTAATACACGGGGCTTTAAAGTAACTCTGGTAACTGGAAAACGGTATGGTCTAATGAGGCTTCCACTGTTATTTTTCTTTATCATAAAGAATTCCCATATTGCCAGAATATTCCTAATTCTAAGCTACCTCACCTGATAGCTAACCTAATTTTAGGCTAAATTTTGTTCTGTACTAATGCGAGGTTTTGATGACAGGTGACCACCCAAGCAATTATTGGATTACAAGGTGAAATGGAGTAAGCCTGGTATAAAGTAGATGCTCAATGGTGTGCTACAAATGAATGAAACATCACTGAAATGTATTTGTAATTGATTATTCATCATGAAAAATTTACTAAAATTAATTTCAAACTAAAATCATGGCAATAATATCATTTTACTAATAGGAAAAGTAAATTGTCTGAGTCAAGGAATTAGATTAACTGTGGCAAAATTAATGCACTTTGTGATTTAAGGTATATATGTGTATGATTTAAGATGTTGAGAAATGGTAGAAAGAAAGAAAAAATGTAATAAAGGAGGAAATCTGTAAGAAAATATAAACTGGAGTCCAAAGCCAAAATACAAATGAGAGGATCATTGATTTTAGACATAGAAATGATTAGACCTGAGAGAGATATATATAATAGAAATTATAGGAAGTATATATGTTGCAGTCATTTACAGTTTTGTAACAGTGAACTAGCTCAGTTTCTTTATTCCATATATAGTAAAGTGAGAAAAGTACTTGAGATTATAAAAACGTGCAAAGCAATTTGAGTCTCAAAGCAGAAAATGTTATTATATAAATTTTGTTGATGTTATTTTATCATTAATAATATACATTTCAAATTATTGAAATCCAATGAGGTAAATTATGTCTTGATTATTCCAGTTCTTCTGAGAGTGTATGGTGAGAAAAAGTACCTCTGAAAATAAGACATTGCTAATATGTTCCCTCAGTGTTGTACACTGCCATTCATTCATTCACTCATGAATTCATCCACTCATTCATTTGCTTATTTGTTGTTAACTAGGCCATTCTTTATTCAGGAAACACAAAATATTGCTTAATGCAGAAATTATTCTGTGGGATAATTTTAAATGATTTTAATAGGATTCTAAACTTTTTGGTCAGAGAAGTAAAGTTTAATATACTATAACACTAATTTAACAAACCAAACTGATATGCTTATTTTTCTAAAGAAAGAATGTCTCCCTTGGGTTTCTAGATAGCTTAGTCAGAAATGCAAATAAATACACACAGGTATCACTAGGTTAGGTAGGTCTTCCCGAAGCTATATTTACTTCCATGGCATCATAGACTATAATTTTCTTTTGCCAGTTCCAGATCATTGAATTAAGCATGGGGATAAACTTTAAAAAATTCTATCTGATAATAACAGTAAAATGGATTGTTTTTTCACAACATTCTTTTCACTCAATAGTAAAAATGTCATAAAAATGATAATGAAATTAATTTTTTTTTTTTTTTGGTGAGGAAGACGAGCCCTGAGCTAACATCCGTTGCCAATCCTCCTCTTTTTGCTGAGGAAGACTGGCCCTGGGCTAACATCCATGCCCATCTTCCTCCACTTTATAGGGGATGCCGCCACAGCATGGCTGACAAGCAGTGCGTCCGCGGGCCCCCGGGATCCGAACCTGCGAACCCCGGGCTGCCAAGCATGAACTAAACCGCTGTGCCACCGGGCCGGCCCCATGAAATTAATTTTTTGTAGATATAATCTATAACTTTAACTTTTAAATTCACTTTCTCTATATATAATTCTAAAATTCTCTACGGTTTTGAATACTTACTAAAATACCATTAAATGGGTTGATGTATCGTCCAAATTTTGTGCATATATCTTAAATTTTTTCTCTATTGTTGTGTGTGCATGTACTCTCCTAGCTCCTGTCAAAATTACTTGTGAAGAATTGGTTCTCCATGACCTTGTTGAAAATAGTATTTTACCTGGAATTCCTTAACATTGTTCACAAAATATATGAATCTTATGATTTAATTTTGACAAATATTGGGAGATAGTTTTTCTTGAATAAACTATTGTGCCATAACTAAATTTTTGCACAGTCTTTTCTAAATAAAACATAGGTAAAAGTAAATAATTCATGATTTAGGTGTGTAATTGAAATATTTCACTGTTTTTATTATGATATTCCACAAAAATTCAGGTTACATAATCCACAAAAATTCAGATTGCAAAGGGGCACAAGGAAACTAGGCCGTGATGGATATGTTAATTATGGGGTTATGGTTTGATACATATATGCATATATATTATAATTCAATAAACAAATTAAAATGTTGAGAAAAATCAGACCTCTAGCTTTGGTTCCTACTTATTTTCAGCCCTCATCCTTTCAGGTGTATGTCATGATGATAACGTGTAGTCAAATATGTCTCTTAAAATTTGAAGAGTGATACTTTCTTATGAGCAGATCCTAAATATAATTATAGATTCAACAAGCAAGTTCTCTGTAGGTATAGGAAAGTTCTAGGAATGCCTATGACACCATGGTCTTTGTGGCATGTCATGACTAAAGCCAACCTAAAAATTACTTTTGTCATAAGTACAAGAATGTGGACACCTAAATTTTTGCTCTTTCTAAATAAAACTTTATACTTCAAACATCAATTTAATTTCTATAAAGACTATTTTCTTTAAAATAAATTGCTTACACTCAAAGTATCCCTTTGTTAGGTAAAAACAACTACTTTTTAATCTTTTCCCCCTTAATAACATATACAGATCCTCCTTGATTTACGATAGGGTTACGTTTCGACAAAGCCATCATTAGTTGAAAATAGTGTTGTCAAAAATGCGTTTAGCACACCTGACCAAAGGGACATCAGGGCTTAGCCTTGCTCACCTTAAATGTGCTCAGAACTCTTATATTAGCCGCCAGTGGGCAAAATCATCTCACATAAAGCCTATTTTATAATAAGGTGTTGAATATCTCACGTAATTTATTGAATACCGTACTGAAAGTGAAAAACAGAATGCTTGTCTGGGTACAAAATGGGTGTAAGTGTATCGATCGTTCTCCCTTGTGATCACGTGGCTGACTGGGAGCTGTGGTTTGCTGTCACAGCCCAGCACCAGGAAAGAGTATTGTACTGCATATCTCTAGCCCAGGAAAACATCAAAATTCGAAATTCAAACTACAGTTTCTACTGAATGTGTATCACTTTCGCACCATCATAAAGTTGAAAAATTTTAAGTCAAATCGTCGTAAGTCGGGAACTGCCTGTATATATTCCTTTCTTCTCCTTTAAAAAAAAGACGTATACACACACATATACATACAAATATACATTATGTACGTATACACACACACACACACACACACACAAAAAGCAACTAATTTTAATCTAGAAGTATTGTCTTAAAGAGCCAGCCCTGTTGATCTAGTGGTTAAGATTCGGTGCTCTCACTGCTGAGCCCGGGTTCATCCAGTCAGGGAACCACACTACCCATCTGTCAGTTGTCGTACTGTGGCAGCTGTGTGTTGCTGTGATGCTGAAAGTTATGCCACTGGGTCACCCAAGGTGGACAGGTTTCAGTGGAGCTTCCAGACTAGGAAAGACTTGGCCACCCACTGACAAAAAAATGGCCATGAAAACCCTAAGAATAGCAGCGGAACATTGTCTGGTACAGAGCCAGAACGTGAGAGGATGGTGCAAAAAGACCAGGCAGGGTTCTGCTCTGCTGTACACAGGAGAGGAGTCAGAATCTACTTGACAGCGTTAACAACAAATTGTCTTAAAGATAGCTAAAATAAGTGTCTATTTTCCTTGTCCACTTTGGAAACAAAACTCTAGATAAAGTCTATGGAATTTCAGTACTCAAAACTTAAAATTAAAAATATATATTTTCAACAAGTCTTCTTTTTGAACATGTGTACATGCAGTGGTAAATTCTTAATAAATATCTCTTGCTTTAACACTAACGTAATATTAACTGTTAGAAAAGAGAACAATAGTGACATAAGGGAAAATAGAGATTATTCATTTTACGTTGGTGCTTAGGCACACGGTATAGCATAAGAGCCCTATGTCTGTAGCAATGGAATGCTCTCAATTTCCAAAAGTTGAAATATTAACGAAATGAGCTGAATCATAATAATTGTTTGCCTCATTATGATAGTGAAATTCTTTTGCCCAGTTCTTTCCTGTTGGTCTTTATTCCATAGTCTGAGGCGGGACATAGATAGTCACTGAATCAGATTGGAAAACATAACTAACACTGCAGGAGCACTGCTTTACCAAGGAAACTGATGGTCATGGAAGAACTGCACTTAATCTTATGCACAATTTAGCACAGCAGCCAACCATTAAGTACCCTGGGGTAAGTCCTTTGTTTCATAATTTATTTAGAGTCTGAGAAATTAGTCATGGTAGTCAATTACCTTAAAATATATAGGTTTATATTATTGCTGCTTTTATCATGGATAATAAAAGCTTTAAATATGCGGAATTAGTGCTTTTGTGTAATATAGAAAGTCAAAGTAAGCAGTTAAAATTATGAGTGTTTTATGATCTAAATTCTATTATACTCTAGAGAAGGAATTTTGTTAAAGCTGATAATGTATTCATTTTAAAATATTTTAGTCATCTAGATTCTCATTCAATGCTATGCTGATTTTCATAATCTTAAAACTGACACCAATAAGTTGATTAAGTAAAATTCATATTTGTAAACTGTATTTACTTACTTTTGAGAAAACATCTGAAGGACAGATTCCTTGAACCCTTTTTATCAAATGCTGTGCCTAATTAGTTGGAGACGAAATTCAGATAGGAAATATAAGATCAAAGACTTTTCCATGAAAGTGGTATATGTAATTTTACTATTAAATTGCCTCTAGAAATAATATACTGGATAACAAAATTCAAAAATGGAAAAAAAAACCCTCTAGATTAAATTTAGCTATCAAATTTCAGAAAAAAATAGTGTTGGGAAGAAAATTTTAGCTTAGTTAAAACATCATCATCATCATTATTATTATCATTTTAATCTCTTGAAGTCTTTTACATCTATGCTCATCTTGAAAACTGATGTAAAAGAATACATCACTGAAATTAACACTTCATTTATTGGACCTGGTACTGTACTGCCTTAGGTTTTATAAACCTATGGTTGAACTCAGTGTCTCTTCACTATGACTCTCAAAAACCTCTCAGAAGTATATTGTTGATGTTAAACTTCTCTGAATCTCTGAAACTTAAACTTATCCATGCTTGAATAATCCCTTATTCTGTTCTTCAGCCTAAGGTTAAACTTATCTTCTATTCTACACACAGTCTCCTAGGTGATCTCAATCACATAGCTTAAAAACATCTATAGACTGATGACCCCAAGGTATATATTAACAGCCCCAACTGACTTTTTCCATGATTTCCATGCTAAAATAATCAAGTGACAACATATCTCCACCAAGATACCTAGTTAGTATTTCAAACTATGTACGTTCCAAACCAAACTTCTGGTTTACCTTACCAAACCTGCCCCTCATCTTGACTTCCTTGTCTCACTATTCACAAATCTACCATCAGTCTCCTCCATTTTTTTCATACCAAACATCTATCAACACCTTCTAATCTTATTGGATCTATCTTCAGTTTACATGCATAATTCAGTCCCTTATCTTTACCTCCTTAGTTCTAGGTATGATCTAACATCTCTCTCTCTTAGACTTCTGGAATGGCTTATTAAGTTGTCTCTAAGTTTGCATCTTGTCACCTTACAATCTATTTTCCATATAGCTATCAGATTAATCTTCCTAAAAGATAAGTCAGAAGATGATTTTACTCACTGCTCAAAACTTCCTTTTGCTTTCTGTATAACCCAGAATAAGATACATTACAGCCGCATGGCTTACAAAACACTAAAGAAACCATTTCTGCTAACCCTTTGAACTCATCATCTACCCTGTCCTCCACAGTCATTTCTGCCAAGCAAGTGCTACCTCTTATACCACCTCCAGGGGGGAATCCCTTTGTGTGAAGGGTAGCAAAGAGCATAACAATGCCCACCACCAGGAGCAGCAGTCCCAGGATGCCAATGCACTGCATGGTTTGCAGGTATCAGGGTCACCAAGAAAGACACGATTCACATGGACCCTGAATAGAACAACACTTTACTCACATAAAGTAGAGATGGAGAAAGATCAGCTTCAATAGAGAGCAATGGTACCCCACAGCTCGTGGGTCAGCATGCACCTCTCCTGGGCTGCATGTGAAGCGCCCCATTCCCTCCTCAATGGGAACAGATACAGCGGTGGGGTTGACCAGGTGCTACATGAAACACACACTCAAGCAGAAGAAAGAAGTTTACATCAAACCTAGATCAGGGAAAGATATTCCTGAACAGGTGATTTGCCCAGCACAGGCTGTGAGAACTCTTTATATATATATGTATATATATATATATATACACATATATATATATATATGTATACACACACACACACACACACACACACACACACTGCATCTTCTTTAGCCATTCATTTGTTGATGAACACTTGTATTGTTTCTATGCCTTGGCTATTGTTAATAATGCTGCAAAAACATGGGAGTGCAGGTATCTCTTTGGATATATACCAGGAGTGGAACAGCTGGATCATATGGTAGTTCTATTCTTAATTTTTTTTTTTTTTTTTTTTTTTTTTTGTGGGGAAGACCAGCCCTGAGCTAACATCTGTTGCCAATCCTCCCCTTTTTTCTGAGGAAGACTGGCCCTGGGCTAACATCCGTGCCCATCTTTCTCCACTTTTTTATATGGGACACCACCACGGCATGGCTGACAGGCAGTGCGTCGGCGGGCGCCCGGGATCTGAACTCGCAAACCCCGGGCTGTCAAGCGTGAATTAAACCGCTGCACCACCGGGCGGCCCTCTATTCTTAATTTTTTGAGGAACCTCCATACTGTTTTCCATAGTGGCTGCACCAATTTACATACCCAACAATAGTGCGCAAGGGTTTCCTTTTCTCCACATCCTCACCAACACTTATTTCTGGTCTTTTTGATGATTGCTGTACTAAGAGGTTTTGTGGTTTTGATTTGGATTTCTCTGATGATTAGTGACGTTGAGCAAAGTTTCATGTATCTGTTGGCCATTTGTATATCTTCTTTAGAAAAATGTCTATTCAGTTCTTCTGCCCATTTTTAAATTGGATTGTTTGGGGTTGTTTTTGCTATTGAGTTACAGGAATTCTTTATATATGTTAAAAATGAACCTCTTATCAGATATGTGATCAACAAATATTTTCTCCCACTTCGTACGTTGCCTTTTCATTTTGTTGATGGTTTCACTTGCTAAGCAGAAGTCTTTTAGTTGAAAAAAGATGCAGTTTTTAAATTTTCACTCTCATTGCCTTTGATTTTGGTGTCAAATCCAAAAATTTCATTGCCAACACCAATGTCAAGGAGCTAACCTTCTATGTTTTCTTCCAGGAATTTTATGGTTTCAGATCTTAAATTTAAGATTTTAATCCATTTTGAGTTGATTTTTGTGTATGGTGTTAGATAAAGGTCCAGTTTCATTCTTTTTCATGTGGCTGTTCAGTTTTCCCAACCTATTTATTGAAAAGACTGCCTTTTCCTCTGTATATTCTTAGCTCCTTTGTTGGAAATTAATTGACCATGTATGCATGGGTTTATTTCTGGACTCTCTATTCTGTTCCATTGATCTGTGTGTCTGTTTTTATGCCAATATCATACTGTTTTGATTACTATAGCTTTGCAATATAGTTTGAAATCAGGGAGCGTGATGCCTCCAGCTTTGTTCTTCTTTGTCAAGGTTGCTTTGGTAATTTAGGGTCTTTTGTGGTTCTCTGCAAATTTTAGCATTGTTTGTTCTATTTCTGTGGAAAAAAATGCCATTGGAATTTTGATAGGGATGGTCTCGAATCTGTAGATTGCTTTGGGTAATATGGACACTTTAACAATATTAATTCTTCCAATCCATGAGCATGGAATACCTTTCCATTAATTTGTCTCTTCGATTTCTTTCAACAATGTTTTAAGTTTCAGTGTACAGATCTTTCATCTCTTTGGTTAAATTTGTTCATAAGTATTTTATTCTTTTTGATGCGATTGTAAATGGGACTATTTTCTTAATTTTTCTTTCTGATAATATGCTGTTAGTGTATAGAAATGCAAGTGATTTTTGCATATTGATTTTGTATCGTACAATTTTACTGAATTCATTTATTAATTCTAACAGTTTTTTGGTGGAATCTTTAGGGTTTTCTATATATAATATGTCATCTGCAAATGGAGACAATTTTACTTCTTCCTTCCCAATTTGGATGCCTTTTATTTCTTTTTCTTGCCTAACTGCTCTGGTTAGGACTTCCAATACTATGCTGAGTAAAAGTGGTGAGAGTGGGCACCCTTCTCTTGTTCCTGATCTTAGAGGAAAGGCATTCAGCTTTTCTCTGTTGAATATGATGCTAGCTGTGGGCTTGTCATATATGGCCTTTATTACATTGAGCTATGTTCCCTCTATACCCACTTTATTGAAAGTTTTGTCATGAATGGATGTTGAATTTTGCCAAATGCTTTTTGCACATCTATTGAGATGATCGTATGATTTTGATCTTTCATTTTGTTAATGTGGTGCATCATATGATTGATTTGTGGATGTTGAACCATCCTTGCATCCCTGTAATAAAGTTCACTTGATCATGGTGTATGACCTTTCAATATATTGTTGAATTCAGCTTGCTCATATTTTATTGAGGATTTTTGCATCTATGTTCATCAGGTATATTGGCCTGTAATTTTCTTTTCTTGTGGTGTCCTTATCTGGTTTTGGTATCAGGGTAATGCCAGCCTCATAAAATGAGTTTGGAAGTATTCCCTTCTCTTCCCTTTTTGGAAGAGTTTGATTCTTTGTGGTTGATTGGTGCTTTTGACTAATTCTGGTCAGTTAGCTATGAGTTAAAGTAACATGTTTTACTTCTAGGTTGATGCATTTAATTGTTGATGAGAAAAACTACCAGAGTAATCTTTTCTCTCTGCCACAACAGTTCTCTTTTCTCTCTCCTGAGGTCTCAGAGTGAGGATAACAAGCTGGAACAGAGTGACTAAGAAACCTATATAGATACTTATCATGAGCAAGAAATAAACCTTTGTTGTTTTCAGCCACTGAGATTTTTTTCTTTATGATCATGGTGATTAGTGTTGTTACAGCAGTATAAGTGACCTATCTTGATTCCTATAGGTACAAGCACTTTGTCTCACCATTGAGACACAAAACATACTTCTGAGCGTCAACAGATTTTACTGAATAATTATTGAAGACTTTTTTATCTATGAGGCACCACCAGGTTGTTTCTGAGCTGTCAGAGCAAACGTGGGACATGTCTTGACAACATAGAAGCATTTTGGGTGGCAGACTATTACCAAAGTACGGGTGGCTCTGAAGAGTCTCTTATTTGGAGTTGGGGACCAATATTTCCCATCTCTTGGACCTTGCTTGTCAGAAGTCTAGTTTTGCGAGGTTAAGGCATACCCATCTCAGTTCTGATTCCTCAACACTGCCCTGATAGTATGATATTTCTTTACCTGGAGGCTTGCCACACTGGATCACATCAGTGAGATAATCTAACTACAGTTCAAAATTTTCCCCCCATTTTCAGAAAAAAAAGATTCACTCTGAATTATCCTCTTAGTGATAACTTTTTCATCTAAATACTTCATACCTTGTCCCACTATAATCACCAGAACACCACTAAGTCTAACATAGTCTTATTTGCCATTCACTTTTCTCTCTCTATTTTGTGAAGTCTGTAGTATTTTCTAACACCACCAACTAATTCTCTGATGCTCCAGACACGGACTGGGAGGAGTTGACTTCAGAAGCCTCCTATGTCACCATCTTAGACTGGAACCTGTAATGCAATTTCAATGCACTTGAAAGGATTTGCAATGCCAAAATCTAGAACAGTGACTGTTGCTTAATTTCCTCAACAAATACCTATTGACTGAGTGAATTTTTGAATCAAATTAGGAGTATGTCCTGAATACAGCGCTTCTCTACAATATCACTGTTTCTTCTTTACTTCAGACCCTAACCATCTGCATTTCATACTATTTTCTTAACTTTCTAACTTGTCTCCCTATCAGTAATCTTTCTCACACTCATTCTTCACATTAATTCCAGAAATATCATTTTAAGTACACATCTGATTGTGTTGTTCTCTGTGTGCTTTATTGTTTCCCTTAAGGTAATGCTAAACTTCTTTTTTTCCCTTAGCTTTCTAATTCATCATTGAACCTCTTCCTATGTTCAGAATCTTCCTTTACCTCTTGTCTCCATCCTGTTAGGTTACTTATGCTCAGATTAGAGTGATGTTCTAGAATTTTCTTCAATTTTCAGTCTCTCCTCTGACAAATCTGTATGTTTTACAAGCTTTTTTATTGCTGTATTACCGTTTCTTCTCTGATGTCAAATGTGTATTTGTCCTTAAACATCCATTTGTTACACTGCACTCCAGAAAGAATTTCTACTTTTCTATATTATAAAATCTATTCATACAACTTTTAAAATATAATAATGTTGAATTCTAATAATTTTTTAAATTAAATGCCTTTATGGGTTTCCCAATGACAAGGCTAAAGTACTCTCCATTTTGTATCTCAGAGGCCCCATATAGTGTCATCTGTATACAAAGTTCTCAGGAAATATCTATTACAAGAAAAGATGGCTTTGGGTTTCATAACAATACACATCAATAGTTTTTTATCTAGTTGAGCAATTATACTAAAAAGAAATATGTTAGTTAATGAGCAGATATCAAGATAGATGGAGACATAAAGTATCAAGTTGTAGTGCCCTGTCTTGGCTTTGTATAATTTCATCGCTGTAAAAGAACTTTGAATGATGACAAAGGGGAAACACTTCAAATATGTGGATGTCACAAAGCTGTGAAATTTATCTAGTGAATTGGAAGGTAAAATGAGAATTTATGAAGTCCAAAGTTGATTCAATTACTTACTCTGTATTTATTCAGTGCAATAAGGAGAGTATTAACCACAGTAAGTAAAAATTTCCACTTGCAATGCTACTTCTGCCCAACTGTATTCATAATATGGGGAGAGACAATTTTACAAAAGTTAAATGTAAAACCAGTTAGAAAGTTTGATTACAACTAGTTGAATATGACTAAGTAATAAAAGTTTAATATTTCAAGGAAAATGATGATCTGTCTTTAATTCTAAGTTTATATCATTTGGGTTTATTCATTTTATTATTTAAAGCCTGTCTATAATGGATACACGCTGTTAGTTTCCAACCCAGGACATACTTTCCTTCTTCTGAGAGTAATTTGATGGTGCTTTGTTAACCACCTGTCTCACTTGCAACCTGCTACACATAAAAGCTTATACCAGCTCCAGCTCCAGTGGTGGGCCTGATTCCTTCATGAGTGAGTACACACCCCACAACAGACGATGTGCCAGGCTCCTAGACTCTAACCGTTTAGCTCATGGTATCACCTAGACATAAGAAATGGTACTCTTTTTCCTGGGCACACCACTAGATTACATTTCAGTTATATGTGATCAATCAACTAAGCAATGGAAGATGAATGATTTTTTCAGGGTGATAATAAACTCAGATTTAAATTTTAAAAATTTACACTGGCAGAAATGTGGACAATGAATAAATGGTTAGGAAAATCCTTATTTGGGAAAACATTATAAACAAAATTTCTGGCATGTTGATTTGAATTGCCAGTTCAACAAAAAAGTGAACATTTCTATGAAGCAATTAGATAGTAGAATGTGAATTTCAGAGATAAAATCTGGGCAGAAAATATACATATGTATATTTATAAACAGATGTGTGACAACTGAGCACATGTTTATGAGTTTGATGAATTAGGAGAAAATATTGATTGAAAAAAGAAAAAGATCTAAAGCCATTCGTGTGGATTTCCTCCATTTCAAGTTTGGAAGGAAACGATTAGTAAGCAGAGGACACTGAGAATAAGTGGCAAGAGATGTAGATGGTAACTTGGAGAGTTTATGTCAGGAAAAAAGAAAAATGGTGCTCTGGCAATGAGGGTCAAGAAAGGATAAGTGGCTTTCTCAAGCTGACAGAGTTAATGAACTGAGATACAATACGATGGAGCTTGGATTTGAAGCCAGGAGAGCTGTCTTTAGGGGCCTTGCTTTGAAACACTGGCTCACTTATGTGAGTTATTTTCCTACCCGCAACTTCCCTGAACTGCCAGTGAAATGATCAGCAATGAACTGTGTTGTCTGGTACTGATGGTTTCTTTGGGCAAATTTTAAAATGTTTCTAATGTTCTTTTGTCACTAAAGATAAAAGTCTGAAGAGGTGAGTTGAAATTTACAGAAGCTAAAACGGTTGTTCTTTCTTGAATAATTTCATTGTATAAAACTTTGAAATGTAAATGTAAATATCACTTTTTATTAAATTAACAACTAGAAAATGCCTACTATATACCTATCAGGCACTGGATCATCCATTCATTTTACAGATCATTGTATATTTATTTATCTGATGGATATTTTCTTCATAAACACAATGACCTCCATAACATTGGCAGTAATACTTTTTTGGATAATTCCTAATTTCTAGGTATTATGCAAGTACTTTACATTCATCATGTCACTTAACCTGTGGACCTATGAAGTTCATAGAATATTGTGATCATTGAATAGGATAACACACGTACAGATCTTAGGTCAGATATTTAATACTAAAGCAACCATACAAAATAGGTATAATCATTAATCCCATTATAAAAAGAGTTAATTGAAGCTTAAATAACATGCTCAAAATCACATGAAACTGAGACACAACCTGGGACTATTTGCACCTAACAGCACACACATATTGTCTGATAGATTGCTTTTCATACCAATATTTTTTAGATCCTCCTTTGAGATGTCTATGCACTTTTTTCCAGGAGCTTTTGATATTCTGAAAGAAGAAAGCCATATTTTAAAATCTAGATTCCATTTTATTTTACTACTGATTGCAATATTGATGTGTATATAAGTGTGTGAGTATTAAAAGATTGTAGTTTATTGAGTATCCAGTACATTCCAAGATTTGTGCTAAGCACAAAAATAGAACACATGAAGGTGCTTTGAAAATTGTTATGCAAAAATATTATTTTGAGATAAGTTATAGATATTGCGTAAATGTGAAAGATAACCTCAAAGTAAGTGTACAAAAGGTAGTAATGAATGGAGTCAAAGATAGAAAGGTAGAGAATTGTGACATTAAATATACCATTTATGCCTTTTTATTACACCTTTTTATTTTTCATATTTCATTTATTGTTTCTCATTCTCAGAATTCCTGTTGAAGACAGGAATTATCTGGGTCCTCAGGTATGCATGGCATTATCTTTAGGAAAATATTATTATTGTGCAGCTCATTAAATAATACCTTGATTTCACATTTCTTAGTAAATTAGAAGGAGATGTGTTCTCCTTTATTGAGATTCTCACCGAATATTTATTTGAGGTGGGAGCCAAAGAAGGGACATCTTCTGCCTCACCTAGTGCAGAGGGCACAGACTTTCACCTCAGGTCCTGCCCAGTATGCTGTGAATTCAGACATGCTTCTTTGGAACTTATTCTCACCATTTCCTTCTCGCTGCAGAGAGGCCTAGAAATATGCTGGCCACATACAGGCCATTACTTAATCGAAAGAGGTTTTCTTCTGGAATTAATTAGATGTTGGGCCCCGCAAAGAAAATTTATGTAGCAGCAGCAGTTCCACTTTTAAAGAGGAGGAAGAATTGAGTAGATTAGGATGAAAAATGAATCCCTGGTACTAAAAATTTGTAGAGAGAGAACACATAAAGAACAAATTATTTTTTTACAAGAAACTCTTGAATGGAAAATTGTCCTAACAAATGGGTATTCAGTCTCCACTTTATCATTGCCCGAGATCCCTACATAGGACACAGGCTATTTAAAAACATGGGTTTGTTCAAAGTACAATCGTGTGTTGTCAAGTACTTTTTAATGCAAGATAAAAGGTCCGGCTGTGAGCGGCACGTTAATTTCAACAGGAAAAATATCTTTATCAAGGTCAAATGAAATTTAAAATACTTTATAGTAAGTGATAATTTACCAATGACAGCATCACCTATAATACATGTGATAACAGTTGATAGCAAGGGATCGTTCGCTACGTTCTTTGATTAAATAGCCGGGGCTCAATTTCTTTTTGAAAAATGCAGAACAATACAGTTCTCATCAACTACAAAGCATGATGTTCTGGGACATTTCGTGTGATTTATGCAATTTATGTTAGGCAGAGCTCTTACAGCATCAAGCCCCTAATCACCAGAGTGTAAAACTAAATTATTATTTCAATGAGGATAAGAGAGAACATTTTAAAACATTCACTAATGCTATAAACATTCACTAATGCTATCTTCCAAATGCTTTTCATGGCTTGCCGTATTCTACTTATTCTAATTCAGAATGCTGCTGTTAAATTAACATTTAATTATTGTGACATTGTGACCACTTGTAACAGACAACGAAACACTGTGAGCTAATCCATAATGTGTAAAGCACACAAGCTGTTTTCTCAAAATAGACATCGTTAACGCTATTGAAGATAAGAGTAGGAATTGTTAGTCACAAATAATAATATTGCTGTCAACAGTATCATATATTCTTTAGTTTTTGTCATTTTTATTTTGAAAATAGCATAATTGAATTATTTCACATTGCCATGTCATGGAAAAAAAATAAGAGCAAACATTTTAAAATTAATATTGGTGACTAGATTTAGAGAAACAATCCACCATAGGGTTCTACTCAAAGGAGTACTTGTTCATCATGGAGAAGAACCCACTAAAGAAGAATAATATATGGTCATAAATATTTGATAACAAATCACTGAGCTGTGGTTGGTGATTTCACCGGCAATGTAGGGGTTATCTACCCCTGAACTAAACAATGAATACATGGTAATCACTCGAGAGTTAAATGCTAATAATTAACACAGTCTTCTACTTCTATAGGAAAACAATCTGTGACAAGAGTACCTAGGCGCATAGTAACCAAAATCCATTAGTTTCCTCTTAGCATTAGTTGCCTATTGCTACAGTAACAAATTACCAGAAATATTATTGCTTATGACGATGCAAATTTGTTATCACATAGTTCTAGAGGTCAGAAGTCCAAAATAGGTCTTACAGGGCTAAAACCAAGGTGTTTGCAGAGCTGCATTCTTTCTTCTTTTTTATTTATTTATATTTTTGTTTTGTTTTGTTTTGTTTTAGGAAGATTGGCCCTGAGCTAATATCTGTTGCCAATCTTCCTCTTTTTTTTTTTTTTTGTTTTGTTTGAGGAAGATTAGCCCCCAGCTAACATCTGCGCCAGTCTTCCTCTATTTTGTATATGGATCCCTGCCACAGCATGGCTGACAAGGGGTGTAGGTCTGCATCTGGGATTTGAACCTGCAAACTAGGGCACTGAAGCAGAGCACACGAATTTAACTACTATGCCACAGGGCTGGCCCCTGCATTCCTTCTTTGTTCCTTTCTTTCTTGGAGAGAATCTGTTCCTTGCTTTTCCTAGATTCTAAAGGATGAACATATTTCTTGGGTTGTGGCCCCCTTCCAGCAATGACATCACTCTGATGTCAATAATAGCACATATTATGTGATATACAAATATATTAATAAAAGAATGACTTTCCATAAGGTAGCTGTTGTAGAATCATTTTTTCCACTTGTATTTTAATTCTGAATGTTTAGGACGATATAGTGACATTTAAGCAAAAGATAATATACTAGAGATCTACAAAATCTTTCTTCTCAGAGAAATAAGGCTACATATAATTATGAGAGTGTGGCCTACATTAACTGAATCTATTGGCTAGCTCAAAATATTATTTCCAATATGAATAGTATCTATTAAGTTATAGTGCCAATATCATGTGATCTAAAATACATATCTTTCTAAAACTATCATAATTTTTAAATTAATAATACTGATATATAAATATAATTGGGTCCATTTTTCCAATTACTCTTTTTTAAATGGTTTTGGTGTATATTTATACTCATTGATTAACTGGCTTCTACTTAATTAAAAATAAATTGGATATATTGGCAGCAAATAACAATCAATATATAATGATTTATTAAATTTAGCATCATTATTACTATACTCAAATGTAATGGATTTAAATAATATGACAAAAATGTTTATAGATATTCACATATAAATTTTAGCTAAGTAATTCCTTTCTTTTTTTTATCCCAGATACCTTCCCATTCACCTTTCAGTCTCAACTCAGTTGTCATTTCCTCCCATATTTCTTCTTATAGCCTTCCTCCACTTTTAAGAAGTAAAATTGATGCTACTTCCTATATCCATTGATGCATTTCTTTATTTTATGCCTTTCTATTTGATAAATACTTTGTTTTTTAAAATACAATATTTTGTTTTAGATCAGCATATTACGAGCTCTTTGGAGACAGAGATTTTTTTCACTTGTTCATTTTTGTTTCGCCAGTGCCTTCTCAGGGTTGGAACATGCATAGTGGACTCTGTCGAGTTTGCTGAAAGAAAGATGTAATCAACAATAAACAAGTGAATTATAGTAAAATTTGTCATTCAATGTTATTTTAAATTATCCCATATAGTACTCTAGTGGTTTAAATGGTGGCCACCAACAAGGTATGTCCAGGTCCAAATCCCTGGTACCTGTAAACCTGCAAACCTTTCTTTGGAAAATGGGCATTTGCAAATATAATTAAGGATCTTGAGATCATGCTGGATACCCAGTAGGCCTTAAACCCAATGACAAATGTTCTTCTAAGAGACAGAAGAGATGAAACATCCAGAGGAAGCGGTGATGTGAAGGCAAGGCAGAGATTGGAATGATGTGGCTACAAGCCAAGGATGCCAAGGAATGCTGACAGCCATCTGAAGCTGGAAAAGAAAAGAAAGGATTCTCCACTAGAGACTCCCTGTTGAGTGCTGCCCTGCTGACACCTTGATTTTAGACTTCTGGCTTTCAGAACTGTGGGAAAATAAATTTCTGTTGATTTAAGCCACCAAGTTTGTGGTAATTTGTTACAGCAACTCTGGAAACTTATGCAAGTACTATGGGAAAATGTAAAAGAAATAGAAATGAACTTCCCTGCCTGCAGTAGCCCTGTCTACTCATTTAAGAGCAGCTACCCACTTCTTGAACATACAAACACATACAACAGAAGAAACCCACCTATCATGAGTTGAAAATTAATATACATAGTTTATGTTCATTAAGTACAGAATCAATTATCAAAACGTTATCTGTATTTATACCGAGTTATTTAACTTGAAATGTACATGGCACTGTCATAGTAATAAGTACAGTTTAATTCATATATTTTATCATCATATCTATTCAAGTCAATTGGTTTTCTTAGTTGATTGTCAGTATCAGTATTTCACAATTTGGGAAAGGTATACAGAAAATATTTTGAAAAAATCAGGCTAAGTGGTGATTGATCAAAAATGCACAAAGTTAAGTGCTGAACTGGATTATTTTCATGCTTTCTGGCTGCTGGCAGAATTTTGAGTGCCCATTATTAAAGAGAGGTATTTGCCACATTGGGTCTAGCTTCCCAAGACAGAAGTCAGGAGCTCATTATCCCAGACAGTAATCATTTACATGGAGCACGAGGGCATTGAGACGGCTGGGAATCCCGGGATCTGGCAATGGTGGGTCTGGTTTGTAAGAGCAGTAGTGGAAAAAGTTTGGAGACCACAAGCTACAGCACCTCTGTCAGGTGCCTGAGGCTGAGGAGACTCACAGGGGCTTTCAGCGTGTATTTTCAGTATTATCCTCTGAAATGTGATGTCCAAGACTCTGACTTCCTTTTAATACCTTTTTTCCTCCTGAAAACTGCTAAGGTGGATTTTCTTCTCTACAGAATGAATAGCTCAAATTGCAAACTAGAGGAAGATGAAGAGTTGAGGAAAGCAAAGGAAGTGAAACAAGTCTAGAGTGGACAGGGATGATTACAAATAAGTGAATGATGATTTGGCATTTTTATTTGAAAATATCAACAAATTTCTCCTCACTTTCCCATATTCCCTGTATCCAATTGGATTACCCAGTCACGTTATTATTCCTTTGTAATAATTCTCTATCCCTCCTTCCTTTCCTTCTTCTCTAACTCACTGTCACAATGGTCTCTTCATTAATTTTTTGGCATTCAATTTCATCTTAACTCTATGTGAAAAAAATAAATCTTTCTAAATAACCATTTTTGCATGTCATTCATATTACTGAATAAATTTCTCTAGTCCAAATGAATGAATTAATGAAAAGATGAATGAATATGTTTTATTGCTATTGCGGTGGATTTTAATGGGTTCAATATATTCTGGTAGCAAAACAAAGAAATAATTTGGATAGACATAAAAAATAAGATTTTGCCTTCTATCAGTCACAAGGTTCATTAAAAGGTGTGACATGTCATCTCGTTATATTAAATTGAATGAATACCATATTTTATCTTTGTGTTCTATACAGTGGAAAATAACAAATACAATAATCCTCTATTATCCTTGCATTTATAGCTATTTTTGCAGTAAAATGTACACACAAAAAACATTATTATTTTTATCTACCAAAGGAATTATTATTTTTGTTTTAATGCATTAGAAAGCCAAAGCAATAAAATGCACTCTCAACATTACTAATGCAAATTGTATGCCTTTAAAATGAATCTAAGTGATAAATAGAATTACAGAATGCTTGAAAAAATAACTGTTCTTAGATGATAAAAGACTTTTTTTTTTCAACCATAATGAGATTCCTGTTTTAATGTAGTATGTAAAGCAGGCATATGCAAAAGCTTGGAAAAAACTAGCCAAAATGGAAAGTTCAAATCCTGAACATAGCATTTCAAAACACTCCATATTCTAGCATTACCTGACTACATTACATTCACCTCTCCCTATCGTGATCCCAATGCACCTGCTGAAAACCTTTCAGGAACTCCTTTTGAAAGTATCTTTTAAGTTCTAAGATTTATGCATTAACTTTTCCTTTTTTTTTTTTTTTTGGCTGAGGAAGATCCACCCTGAGCTAACACCTGTGCCAATCTTCCTCTTTTCATATGTGAGCCACCACCACAGCATGGCCACTGACAGATGTGTGGTGTAGGTCTGTACCCGGGAACTGAACCTGGGCTGCCAAAGCAGAGAGTGCTGAACTTAACCACGAGGCCTTTGGGGCTGGCCCCATTAACTTTTCTATATACTACTATGAGGGCAGAGAGAACACCATCTATAAAGCCTTGCTTGAACACCTCAGTTATGTAAAAATGCTTACAGCATTCACCAGCCCTACCGCTCACTCTGTGTATATCTCATGCAATATTATACCGTTAGTCAACAAATTGAAAAAGTCATATTTCTTAAAAAATGTATATGATAGGGGCTGGCCTGGTGGTGTAGTGGTTAAGTTCATGTGCTCTGCTTCGGTGGCCTGGGCTTAGCTGGTTCCGATCCTGGTGCAGAACTAAACACCATTCATCAAACCATGCTGAGGCAGGCGTCCCACATACAAAATAGAAGAAGATTGGCATAGATATTAGCTTAGGGACAATCTTCCTCAAGCACAAAGAGGAAGATTGGCAATAGATGTTAGCTCAGGGCCAATCTTCCTCAACAAAAAAAAAAAAAAAAGGAAAAAATGTATATGATAAACTTCAGGAAAACCAACACAAAATCTGAAACTTTTTTGATTTCCATACAAGAAAATTTAAAAACATTTAAAGTAAATAAACCTTTATTGAGTCAGGACTGTTAGTTTTGTTATATTTATTTTCTTATTTAACCTAAAAACTGCTTTATGGAGTCAATATTAATATCCCTACAGCTATAATAACTAATGACTACCATTTTTAGGATAGTTTTCTAAAGTAGTAGAATGAGGGGATTCAAACTCTAATCCATGTCCTTCTGCTAAAATTTATAGTCTATGGTTGAAAAATTTATTTGCTCCAGAATGATAAATTATCTAAATCTCAAGCTCCAAAGCTTCCTGATGGCTGAGTATACAAATCTTAAAGACCATGGAATTTTTTTTCTTACCCCTAGGTTTCTGTTTGGGAGACTTAATTTGCTGCCTCAGCCTGAAAATTTTAAATTTCTTATCTGGGGGAGAAAAAAAAAGTCCACAACCTAAAATACCATCACTTAGTTAGTTTCCTTGGGATATGACAATAGTTTTAATCTTATCATTTTAAATCAGACTGAAAAAATGTTTGGACTTTAGTTATTCACTTTAAAAATTATATGCTTAATAAATATTTTTTGTCTTGATTGAATTAATTAGTGACGTCTAGTATTCCTATATGTTTACTATTACTGTATATGCTCAGTAAAGACCAAATATTACTCTCTGCCATAACTCTTGTTAGTGAAGTTTTTTCAAACATAACAGACACCTTTGATCTATCTTCTTCGAAGATTTGGATGTACAGTTTACTAAATATGTAAAATCGGCCTGTTGGAGAATTCAAAATTTTATGTGTAAAATTGTTGGAAACTTTGCCTAAATATAGTAATTTTTTAAAAAACATAAAATCAAAGTGACTGATACATATGATAGCTTAATAAGTTAACTAATGGTCCCTTCTTTCCTTCCTTTGCAAAAGAACTAAAAAGTGCTATTATGCCAGATATTAGCTAGGACAGGATTCCTGTGTCTTTGTATTCTCAAAGTTACTCCAATTTAAGTGAGGTAGACACAACAATTTTACAGTGAGATAAAACAGGGAGAGAGGAACCAAACAGAAGGAAAAAAATGTGAAAGTCACTTTACCCATTAATTTTGCCCCTTTTTTACATTCCCCGACAATATATCTTCATACTAGAGAACAAATCTTTTTTTAATAGAAGTATATGACAACTACAAATATTTATTTTTCTTTGGGAATTTAGTCAACGACTATAGGAACTGTCATTTAGACTCTCATATTTACTCATAACATGTTATGATAAATATTTAAAGGCAGAAATTAGAATTATAAATAGTGCAATCAGGATACCTGGCTTGTAGAAGCAACAACGCCACCACTAGCCATGAGATATTGAGCATTCCCCCTTTACGTATATGACCTTGGATAAATAATTTGTAGCAGAAACATTTCTGTTTCCTTTCACTTCTAAAACTTTATTACACCAAAGGTCTTAAAATCTCGTGCATTTAGTTCAATAGAAAAAGCACAAAACTTGATCTCAGAGTAACCTGGCTGGAGTCCTAGTTCTTTTCATATCTAGACATCTAACCCTTAACAAAAGATACAACTATATTAAACTTGTGTCTGTCTAGAAGACGAATTCAGAAAAATGAGCTTAAGAATACATAAAACAGTGTGTTTTCTTCAGGAATAAATAAAATAATTTATGAGAAAGTGTTTTGTTATTGTTCATTAATTTCCTCAATATGCTGCTGACCTTTTCCTGAGTGCCAGCAATACTACTGAAAATGTATGATATTGAAAACAATCGTAATATCTGAGGTATTTTCTCAGCTTCAGGCATTCTCCTACCCAGCCACAATGTGTCCTTGTTGGGCTACAACCTGTAAAAACTTCTAAGTATTTTTAAACTCAACTCCTGTTTAACTCAGCATTATGTTAAATTGCAATAGTCATGAGACCATGAGTTTGGTGTGCTACACTTTATTTGTACTACCCATCAAGATAAAACCATTAGTATTCAAGTAAAAAAATTCTAAGTTAAAAAAAAAATCAACCAATTGAAGCAATAAATGAATGACAAATGCTCACTTTGGATAAGTTACGGTTTTATAAGTTTATTCACTTTTCCAGTAAATTCACATTAAAATAAATGCCAAATTTGAGTGCCATTATCAGTAAAATTAGCAAGTAAATCTATACATTACTGAAGTATAGCTGTCCACAAAATGCAACACAATTTTTCTTGGAAAAGTTTCTTACTTCTGTTCCTACAATTATGGTAAAATTCTTAATTTAGTTGGCCAGTTGTGGTATCAGATTAATTATAAATATATAATTATATAATAAATATATAATATTTTTACCATAAATGCTTGTAGAAATAATTCATTTCATAAACATGTTTCTGCTTTCTAATGTTTTCTGATTTGTTTTATTGTGTCATCAGTATTCCCTGTAAATATTAGTTTGCAAATAGTAATTAATGTTGTATTATATATACCTAATACTTAAATTGAAGTGCTACTTTTTCACAAAATATATCTTCTAAATAGAAGACAAAAATGATAAAGCATCTTGTATATGTACTTCTTTTTTTTTTGGCTGAGGGAGATTAGCCCTGAGCTAACATTTGTTGCCAAACTTCCTCATTTTTTGCTTGATGAAGATTAGTCCTGAGATAACATCTGTGCCAGTCTTCCTCTACTTTGTATGTGGGTAGCCACCACAGCATGGCTGACAAGTGGTGTACGTCTGTGCTCGGGATCCGAACCTGTGAACCCCAGGCCACTGAAGCGGAATGTGCCAAATGTAACTATGCCACGGGGGCAGCCCCTTGTATATGTACTTTAAACTAAATGAAAATTATATTTGCAAGTGTGAATATTAAGAAAATCAAATTTTCATGTTTATTTTTATTATTTTCAGGTGATTAACTCCTGAACAACAATTAAGTTCCACACAGTTTCCATGTCTCTATAAAAATTTCAGTTATGGGGCTGGGCTGGTGGCATACTGGTTAAGTTCGCTCACTCTGCTTCTGTGGCTCAGGGTTCACAGGTTCGGATCCCGGGCGCAGACCTACACACCACTTATCAAACCATGCTGTGGCAGGCAACCCACATATAAAGTAGAGGAAGATGGGCATGGATGTGAGCCCAGGGCCAATCTTCCTCAGCAAAAAGAGGAGGATTGACAACAGATGTTAATTCAGGTCTAATCTTCCTCACCAGCAAAAAAAGAGAAAAAATTCTCAGTTAAATCTTAATTAGTTAAAAGAATGTAGAAATTGAGAGTGATGGGGAAGCCATATATATCCCTAAATTATTCACTAAAAAAAAATCTTTGCAATAGTCTCAAAAAAAAGAAAACATTATTAACAGGTTCTTTAAATCTTTGTTTATGAATGATTTGAGCCCTCTATTTTATGTCCTAAAATTGTCTTTCCCTATTGTGAACTTATTGATGCTTTAGCATTCACTTAAATATTTTCTAATGATAAGCTTCCCAAATATTTTGTTTCAAAACGTCATTAGATATGCATGCTTATTTGTTATGTTTATTTTGAAATTATATTGTTTGCTTTTACAAAAAAAAGTTCAATTTCATTGTTTGAGCTTATAATATAAACAGTTCAAGGCACCTACTTCTCCTAAATTTCCAAATTTTCATTACAATGAAAAAAGTTATATATGTATGTCCCTGTGTACAAATACGTGTATACAACACAAACACACATATTCATATATAAACGTTGGAACCATGTATGAAGTGATATCCACATCAGAAATTGACATTTTAATTGAAAAATTTATTGAAATTTTATAAGATATTTTGCTTATGTATGACCAGTTTAAGAGTCCAGACTAACCAGAAGTTTATAGCTTCAGAGGGATATGCTGCCTTGAATGTAAGTCAAAGAATCCCCCCCAAAAATAATAATAATGCTAATATTCCACAGTTTGCAATGATAGGATATGTCTGTAAGATCTGACAATTTATGGGGCCAAATATCAATCTTTATCCTCTCTCCAAGAAATGTGTGTTTGCTATAATATGAAATATGTGTTCTCCACTTTCCCCAAAAGTAATATTGAAAGGCTGGTTTCTCATGACATGTGTGTCATCTAAGGGGGGGAGATGCTGCAGCAAGTCTTTCTGGGCAGCTACAACACTCTTTCTGCCAGGATTGCCCGTTGGTGTGTCTCCCATTCTGTTGCCCATAGACTGGAAAATCTCTAAATTTCACAGCTCAAAATTAAAATAACCCTCACTTTTACCCTCTATTCTTTGTGGTATGGGTGTAAACATGTTGATAAGAGTCTCATGCAATCTATGTCAGAAGTGATTTCATCTCCTAAATTCAGGAGACACGTAGATCACAAAAAAATGTATTCAAAAAAAAGGTTGAAACTCAGATATTTAGTTACTGGGGAAGAAGGACAGAGAGACACACATTATATAATCACTACTCAATATTTCCAGAGAGAGGCATATGGAAACTGCATTTATCAAAGAAATGCAGAAATCAATAACTGGAAAAAATCTTGAGATCAGAACTTTATTGGGTTTTAAGTCAAAATCACTGAATTTTAGAAATACCGTGGAACAAATAATTTAAATATCAAAAATACAAAGCAGTTAATTAGGGAAAAATCAAGAATACCACAGAATTGAGAAGAAAAATACAAAGCTCTATAACCCTGAAAAAATATTAGAGACATTTAGGATTAATCTAGGATGCAAAATATATATGTATTATAGCAACTAGAGAAGTAAAGAAAATAGTGAAGTAAAGGGGCCAGCCCGGTCGCGTAGCAGTTAAGTTCACGTGCTCCGCTTCGGCAGCCCAGGGTTCACAGGTTCGGATCCCAGGGGCAGACCAACACACTGCTTGTCAGCCATGCTGTGGCAGCATCCCATATAAAGTAGAGGAAGATGGGTACAAATTTTAGCCCAGGGCGAATCTTCGTCAACAAAAAGAGGAAGATTGGCAACAGATGTTAGCTGAGGGCTGGGCTTCCTCACAAAAAAAAAAAAAAAAAAGAAAGAAAATAGTGAAGTAAAAATATGAGTGAAAGATATAAGGACAGCTTCCCAAAATGAATTCCAAAAAAAAAAAAAAAAAGCACTATGTAAAGAGTAACACAACTAAACAAAGAGAAAAAAAAAATGTGTATAATGGTTATCAAGAATTCAGAAATATATCCTGTAAAATTTGCTTCTGGAAAAAACGAAAAATAACCAGTAGGCATCATGTGTTTCCTTTATATAAGAAATATATGAAGCTTTTTGAATGAGTAAAATATTATAGATATTATAGTTGCCATCAGTTATTGAGGTCTTACCATGTGCCAGGAGCCATTCTAAGCAAAATTTATACATTTATTCACTTAATACTTACAAAAATCCTGTATAGTGGGTCTTATTTCAGTTAAGAGCAAAGGTTTTAAGACAGTTTAGATTTGACATTTACTGGTTTGCAAGCATGTGTAAGTTACCAAAATTTTCCATCTGTTTCCTCCTTTGTATCTATCATAAGGTTGTTAATAAAGAATAAATAAATTATCATGTGAAAATTGCCTTGAACGAGGAGCAGTTATATGGTATGCACTATGAAAATACTAACTTGTCATTATAATCACTATTGTTACCTCCATTTTGCAGATGAGGAGACTAAATCATAGAGCACAGAGAGGTAAAGTAGCCTGCACAAGTTCACACAGTTAGCAAATGGGGTGAGTACAATAAATTTCATGTTTAGATTTTGGAGAAAAAAAAATGCATAGACAAGGACAAGAAGCTATATACTCATTCTAAAAAGAAGTATGTATCTCTGACTGAGAAGAGCCTGAGACAGAGATGAGGATAAGAGAGAAAAACACAAAGCAAACAAAAAGGAATAGCATCTTCCCTTACCTAATAGCAATAGCGTTTTGAGGCCCCAGCACAGAAGCTAGCATAATAAAATAGGAACGATTCTAAAGAGACTGCCAGTGCAGTTTTTTCCCCCTCTAATCTACATTCAGCACATGGTTGTTGGACCACACCTCATACGTGCACAAACACAGTACAATCTTGCCTCAGAATGATGGGTGCAAATTTCCATACATTCTTCCCCTGACACATGAGTAACCTCAAATGATGCCATGTGTGGCGATCTAGACTGCAACAACTCAGCGGCATTGCCCGTGTATTTTAAGCAAACTAATATGATTGTGAGCTAAATCAAGTTTAACAATACATTCTGAACTGAATGACCAGGGCCCCTTAAGTTCATACATATATTTATGGATGAGGATTGTTTGGGGCTCATATATTGCCCCCATCATTGATGCCAACAATGTGTGGAATATCTTTGCCAGAAGATGTTAACAATCATCAAAATTTTGTTTTTGTATTAAGATGAACAACATTTATAATATATGTTTTTAAGTGTTAACATCTGATTATTTGTCCTGGATTATTTGAGTCATGATAGATTATTTTAAACTGTTCTATAAAGGAAGCAAAATTAACTGCAATGTCTGCCATCATATCACTCAAAATAGCAGAATTAGAAATACAAATTAAAAATTAGACAATTTTGGAAAATGAATAGCCTTCCGTGACATTTACTGACAGTTACTTTAATGAGAATAGTTTCAGTGTAGAATGTAAATTGTAATATTCTGTCACACTGGGAAGATTTCAGACGCATACTGACAAAGAAGCATTTGAAAAAGTCTACAAGGCTTCTAACGTGGCTATCGAGTTTTAAAGCACGCATCATTAAGCTTTTTGAATGAGTAAAAATTATTTTTATTCTATCATTCTTTACTTATTGTTTCTGGGCATGCAGTATGGCTGGTTTCTCTTTACAATGCTGTATACCTAAAGAGAAATATAAATATTTTCTAATCAAGAAAAGAGATTCTCATTTTTCTTTTGAGAAATGTTATCAATTGCTGCTAACTGAATGTCACCGTATAAGCTATAATCTATCACTGTGTGCTAACAATGTATACAAAAATAAGGCAACGGTGACACTACAAAATAAAAAATATTGCTTCTATGTAGGTAAATTAAACAAGATTTCAAGAATGTGGACATTTAATCTTAGGTATTTCCTCTGAGCTTTAGCTCAAATTAAATTTAGTACCGTCTATTGCCAGCAACATACACTCTTGCAGCTCCTAATATCCCCTTGTTCCTTTAGTACAGGATGACTTATGGAGTTTCACTTGTGTTTCTGCAACTTTAAATGGCAATGTGAGCTGTGAAAACATTTACTACTGAAGGAGTATGTAACAATTAGCCCTTACACTTCAAAGGCAAAAAGAAATGAAACATACTGTATTTGTACTTGAATGGAAGGAATGTGTTTTTGCCTTACATTCATTTCTAAATCTCCATCCTATTCCCCTTACTGTCAGAATAAAAGATTAAAAAGATTGAAAACAGTGTGATGCAAACTAGTCATCAAAATTTTCTCACTTATAGTCTCCTTAATTGGCAAGTTCTACAAGGAATTAAAGCTCATTCATATATATAGAACATTCATATGTACGTAAAAGGAAGTGACATTTCTGAATTGTTGATATAGTGATATATTTGGTCTTCTTTCAAATATATATATGTATATATATATATATATATATATACATATATATATATATAATATGAGTGAGCTTTAATTCCTCAGTATTAAGATACAGTTTTTCTTTTCTTAGTTGGTAGTCAGGTCACTAATAGTACGTTGTATTTATGTTAATTTTTTATAATAGTGATAATCTTTTTTTTTTTTGCCGAAGATTGGCCCTGAGCAAACATCTGTTGCCAATCTTTCTCTATTTCTTTTTTCTCCCCAAAGACCCAGTACATAGTTGTATATCCTAGTTGTAGGTCCTTCTAGTTCTGCTACGTGGGATGCTGCCTCAGCGTGGCGTGATGAGTGGTGAGTAGGTCCACTCCCAGGATCTGAACTGGTGAACCCCAGGCCACTGAAGCAGAACATGCAAACTTAACCTGTATGCCACTGGGCTGGCCCCTTATGTTAATTTTTTGGTATTTGAATAAGATTTTTCACAGTATACTGGTTTTTCAAGTAAGATCATTCATGTATGCCCTCTGACCCCATCCTCTGTGTATAAAGATGAAGATCATCCACTATTTGTTCTGTAATATATAAAAGATTACTATAATACGGTTTTATAAGGGCCTATGGCCTACTGTAACACCTCCTAGAGCCCCCAATTCCACACATGTAGAATAAACCCTGTTTTCTAGCCTCATCTCAGATCTTTCCCATAGTACTCTTACTCTATCCTATGAAGATAATCTATTAGAGGTTGCAGCCAAATGCTGTCAGCCTCTAATTGAGAAGAATCAAGCGTCCCATGATCCTCAAGTCCATTGAACTGTGCATACCTCCACTCCCAAAAGACATCAAATGTTATATTGTCTTGCGGTTCCTCCCAACTCTACGCTATCCTCCATACACACACACATACCAGTGTTTATGCTCACCCTACCAGCCTTTATACAGCTTTCTTTCAGCCACCGTCCCATAGAAACTCATGAACTTCCATAAGGCACTCTTAAATCTCCATCTATGTAAACACCCTACTGATCTCGAAACCTAAGAGTCAAGGTTTCGCTCATACAAGTGCTACTTCCACTCTGCTATACTCTTTCTACTTCTCATCGCCACATCTCACTCAGCATTGCATATTAACAACAGTGAAAGAAGACCAAGCATATTGATATATCAACAATTCAGACATGTCACTTCCTTTTCTGATTTGACTGACTTGCTCCTCGACGGCGTTGGGTAAAGCATGACATACTTGGAAATAGTTCCTTACAAACATTGTTAGCGTGTCAGCTACGGATTTTGAAGCCTGACAAGATAATTATAATGGAAAATACAGATAAATTTGTTTATGGTCAGTTATACAGAGTTGGAAAAAAATTCTAGAAGTGGACATTTTCTGTGAGGAATTCACCTTTGTTTATACTACTAGTTTACTACAGTCTCTATGCAACATTTTTTACTTCTCTCTCAAGTGCATATATATTTGAAAATACCAGATACAAATAAATAGCATTTCCATTCATGTTTATATTAATTCACTGTTAGATTAATGTGCTTAATTTAAAATTTTTCTAATTTAACTTTTTCATTACCCTGTGCTGCACTTTTTTTGGGTCAACTTAAAATTAGGTTTAGAAGATGAAAGGAAGCAAGGGTAAGTGGCAGATATTTGATGTTATAGTTATTTCTTTTCTAAACTGTGGGAGGCTAAATTAAGATATCTTATTATCCATAATCTATATGATAAATAACATTTATTACAGACTTATATAGCACTACCATTTTCCTCCTTACATCTTGTTTACAAAGTTAGGCCTGTCCTTCATGTACAGACCCTTATAAGATTTTTTGAGTCTTTGAAGTAGAAAAAAAATGAATAAGATGCTTCCATGAATCAGTTCTGGCCTTCTGAATGTCCCAAATGAAATTGTCCATGGAGACAATGAAGTGTGGGGTTCTGGGGCAGTCAGAAGACACCAACAATAGCAGCCACACCACTCTCCATTGTCTTGGGTCATTATTCCTTGAGGGTCTATCCCGTGGGGAAGAGTCAGTATTTTGTAAGGTTCTTCAGGGTTGTATGCAGAGAGAAGGTATGGCAACAGTTTGATCAGTTTATAATCTCTGGTGTCTCTGAAAGGTCATTGTTCTTTGTATGCTTAACAAATCCTTCGCTCATGCTCATTTACCACAAAGCTAAACTCCTTACGTTTTTTGTTTTTTTGTGAGGATTATTAGCCTTGAACTAACATCCGTTGCTAATCCGCCTCGTTTAGCTGAGGAAGATTGGCCCTGGACTAACATCTGTGCCCATCTTCCTCTACTTTATTTGTGGGATGCCTACCACAGCATGGCTTGATGAGCGTGCATGGGTCCGCGTCCAGGATCTGAAACTGTGCATCCGGGGCCACCAAAGTGGAGCATGTGAACTTAACCACTACGCCACCGGGCTAGCCCCAATGCTCCTTACTTCTTATGGTGCTTTTCTAGCCAGAATGTATTGAGCCATTCACCCCACTTAATGTAACAATGGAGCACACACAACTGATGAAAGAATTAAGGCACATTTTGATGGTGAATGCTTTCAAAGATCACTTTCACACTCTTATAATGTACCTGAATCAGGAGGAAGCAATGCACTTCTGGTAGAGGGAAGATCATTGTAAATACATATATTCCACAAAGAATATTATCTGAGACTTAATATATGTTTGAGGAAACGGTAAATAATTTTGTACCATTTAAGAGCAGTTTATAAGGGAGATAATGGGAAATGATCCAGCTCAGGTAAACAGCGCCCACATTTGAAGGAAAATACAACAAAATTTGTTTCCTAGTGTGTGAGGATGTGAATTTCATTCTGTATGAGAGATTCTAAATAAGGAAGATTGTAGCTAAATCACTCTAGAAACAGGGCTGAAGGTAAATTAAGAGCATTAATGCAATGATTTAGTTTACAGTACAGCTTTAAATATGGTATTCAAACTAATATTAACAACCTTTTAATATAGACAGTGTATGCACAAATCTTTACATGTTACAGTCAACAACACTAACACTTGGCCACTCTCTTTCAGGATTGAGAATTCAAGTTTAGGTCTTTGGGCCTTTAGTTCAGAATTCTTTTCACACCCAATCCTGCCTTGTTAATAACAATAATAGCTAACATTTGCAAAGTAATCAAGATGTGGCAAACACTATCTCAAGAAATTGACATTTATTACAAAATTTAACCATAATATTGTCTATAAAATAATGTTATTTTCAATTTATAGATGAGGAAGTATGATATAGAAACATTAAACAACCTGACCAAGGTCATCTCTCTATAAACGGTGAAGGTAGGATACTAGTCTAAGAGCTATGCCTCCATAGTCCAAACTTTTAACCACATTTTCCTATTGCTTCTCCCTTGATCATACGTACATTCTCTTGTGTGCATACTATTGAGAGAAAATTACCTGACCTAAGGAAAAAATCTTGTCTCTTCCTATAGTGTATTTTTGTAAATATATTATGCAATTCAATTTGAGTGTTTTTGCTTACTAGATTATACAGAACCTAGATCATCCATAGGATACTAAAACATGTATTATCTCCATAATGATAAAGAACAGCTAAGTTCCTAAGCAAAAATATATATTGGCAGTTTAAGTATTTCTGCTAGCTTCAAATCACTTTCAGTTAAAGTACAATACTTATACCAATGTGACCCTAGATATACTCTCTGGGCTACTTGATTACCAATATTAAAATCCTATGAATCACAGTCTCTCATACATGACCACAAAGAGTGGAATGACTGAACATTTCTCAATTCCCCAAGTAAGCCTTACGCTATATTTCGATATAGATAGTATGCCTGTCCATCAAAATATTATGTCCATATCATTTGAAGATGACGTAACTGCCTGATAAGTGAGTCAGGTACTTGAAAATGTTTTTAAATAATTGAATAATTTTATCCTTAATAAAAATATCAACATAAACAGTAACTCATACGCATTCCAAACTTTTTCATAAAAATAAAATAGATTCCATGTCTCTGTTTAGTTGGCAAAGTTAACCATCTGTAATGATTGAACCTATAGACACATTACACTTTAAAGAATTAATGAATAAGCTTGAAGAGTGGCCAGGAAATTGAAAACAAACAGTAGCATGCTTTACGAGAAGCAGGAAAGCAGAGCATTTCTAGGAGAAGGCTGACCTACAGCATCAACCACTGAGGAGAAGTCAAGAAGGGCAATAAACCACAAATTGCATTGGATTTATTTGGAACACAAGTCACTTATCAGAACCATTAACGCTACTCAGTGTCTGTGGCAAAATTTTGATGCTGGAGGATAATTTTAAATACGTATATGAAATAGTTACTTTATGACATAAAATTGTGGGGATAAGAATTAGGACAATGAAATGAGCTTGACCTTTTAGGTCTGACATATGTCTACGTTTAATTCCTACATCCACTATTAATATACATTTTTGGGGAACCCATTTAAACTCTCAAACCTGAGTTTGTTTATCTATAAAAAGGTAAAATACTAACAATGCAGAATTGAATTATTAAATAAAGTATCCACTGCAAAACAATGCCTGGATAGTAAGAACTCAATCTTTCTCTACTCATTGAAAACCAAATATCCAAATCACATATTTTCCTATCTGATTTTAGAAAAAGACAAAAAAAAAAAAATACCCAGGATTCTTGACTTCTCATCTGCTGTTCTTGTAACATAGTTCATCACCTTTGTGGAAATTTTAGTTAGTACCTTAATCTAAGTTTTACTTACTTTTCCAAATATGGGGAAATAACAGTATTGATCTCAAAATGTTGTAAGGATTAAATTAGTTAATGCAGTTTGAGTGCTTAGGGGAGTTTGAAACAGTTAATACCGCAATTAGATGTTGCTGCTGCTGCTGACAATAAGATAACAATTATAATAATGGTATTGTAATGCTAGCATGAGGAGGAAGTATAATTTTGATTAAAGAATGGGTATTTTGTCTTTCCCTATGTCAAACAAGCCTCCTCATCAACTTAGTGAATAGTCTTAAATAAATGCTACAAAATGGAATAAGAAATTCTGAGAATATCACAGCTTTTCCATTACAAGAAAATATTAATATTTACATTACTAAAAATGTCTTGCTTTAATTTTCCCATTGACCTTTAGTTGAAGCTTTCAGTAAACATATATAATTTTGTAGTCTCAATTTAATCAATTGTGACCTTAACAGTTAGTTAAATAGAGAAAGAAATTAAATTATTTTGAAAATTGGATTTATAATACTCACATAGCTATGACCATTGGAAAGGAGGGAGGTTAGAAGATGGAGAGAAACTCTACTTTAATATGAGCAGGAAACAACAATTCATATTTGACCTATTGTTCTGACACTAGGATTATATTGAATGATTGTTTATCATGTATAACAGATAAGCAGTGGTTTGGATTTAGAATTTCTAGAGTCTAATTTTATTAATTATTTAATTCATATAAATATATATGTAATTGACTATTTTTATCTCACACTTTTCTTTACCAATAATCATTTCTTAAATAATGTCACAGTTGTCCTATTCCACAACACCAGTACTCTTACGAACAAGATGTAAACAGTGTCCCTTCAGTCATATAATAGAAATGGGCTTCAGTTTCCAATGGAGAAATTCACTGTGCCTAAAGTGTTACTTTCCCTTCTTAGATTTTTGCTTCCATAGCTTTGCCAGAATCCAAGTGAACTAAAAGAACAATATTTCAGATCATTACAGCTTCCTTTCAAATTGAAATGTTGCCCTACTTTCCTTCTGATCAGATCACTAGTAGTTTATGTATCCAGTTAAAAGCCGAACACCAAGTAGGGGAAATATACTGCAGACTCCTTCCATGTCCTCACCCTTTCAAGGGAGCTATAATTTGCACAAAAGTTATACTATAAATCCTAACATCTAATCTCATTGAGTAGCTGACTGTATCAAATGAAAATTGATTGCAACTATTTTCCAAGGGAATTCAATCTCAATATTGAGGAGCATTTCTGGAAGCCATACAATTGCAATACGTTTAGTCTCTCAAGTTCATGGAACCTAAAGAAGTTTTTGATATATGATTTTTATCCTTAAAATTTTTTTCCTACTAAAGTATCATGCATTAGCTTATAAAACATACACCAATTATTGAAAATGCAGAGCATTGGATTTAAAGTATAAGCACTGAATATTCATTCTAAGATATTTGATATTTAATGTTGGTATATTTTTTCCTCAAAGTTCTTACAAAATTAAGTCATTCCTCTTGAATCCTAAGATCAGGATTTCCCACTTCTTAAACAAAATGGTTTCTATTTACTTTTAGCTTTAGCTTTTCAATGTTAAGAATATGACATTTTAAAAAGTAAATATTCCCTTACAAAATAAATATGGAATGAAGCATATCATAACGATAAAGAATATATAATAAAAGCGAGGATTTTGAAAATAAATTTCTTTGCAACGCACATAAAAAACATCAAAATCCTAAAGTCAGAAAAAGGTTGGGACACTATGAAATATAATCCTTGACAACATTCTCAAATAGAAATTAGGAACATTTTTAAACCAGACTTCCTGTATTTCTTAAGACAATTACAAATTTGATTCTATGCTTATGATACCTTTATTTATTTATTTAGGAAATAAAACCCCAAGCACCATGAATTCTCTCTTGTAAGGACTGATTTTTTTCTATTTTTTACTAAAATCCTTTCCACAAAAAAGGATAATAACATTTACAAAGTGCTCAAGATGTGGCAAAAATTGTTCCAAGAAAGTTAAACAAAAAATCTTTTAAAAGAAAACATAGAATATCTTCAAACTTAGGATAGGCCTAAAAGGCAGATGATATAAACTGTTAGTGAGGATGTGCAGCAAGTAGAATTCTCGGTTACTGCTGGTAGGAATTAAAATTGGTGAAAACCACGTGAACAACTTTTTTGCTGCATCTACTGGAGCTGAATATATTTATAGCCATTAGCCTGGTAATTCCACTTCTAAGTATATTCCTACTAGAAAGGCAAACATATGTTCCCTAAAAGAAATGCACAAGTATCTGTATACCAATATTATTCATAATAGCCAAGAACTAAAAATTATCAACAATATTTATCAACAATAGAAAGGATAAATAAATTATGGTATATTCACACAATGGAATACTAGTCAACGAGGAGAAAGAGCAAACTACCACTACAAGCAAAAGTATGGAAGAATCTCACAAACATAATGTTAAGTAAAAGAAGCCAGGTATAAAAGAGAATATGCTGTATTATATCACTTTTATAAAGTTCAAATACAAACAATATAAATTTATGACCTTAGAAGTCACAATGGCAGTTATCTTTGGAAGAAGTGACTGGAAATAGACACATGGGCAGATTCTGGGATGCTATTAATTCTCTTGACTTTCTTTACCTCTTTTTCTTCCAGTCTTTAAAATAATAATAAATAATCAAAGTGAAATTAGATAAATGTTTAATATTATTCACGCCTTACATTGAAGTTAATGAAAGCTGCATAGGCAGTCTTGCAAATGTATTATTTGGTAAGATTTTAGTAAACAATTTTAATCACAGATATGACAATTCATAGATAGAATATGAAATGATATAAAAATAATATTTCTTCCCTAGCTCTAATCACACTATTTGTTTTTAACATGTTCAGATTTTTAGAGAAATCACTTTAGACTTGAAGACTAGAATATCTTTATAATTTATCCTTTAAATTTTTCAACGGCAATTTTAAATATTATTTTTGAAAAAGAAAAGTGTTAACAATGAAAAAACCTAAGATCTTCTAATTTTATCTCTTCATTTGTTATTCCCGTTGCATAAATAACATAAACTGCTTTTCTGTTTCGGTTTCAAGATCACTTTTTTCCTCTGAATTGTCAGATTTAATTCGGTTCCATATTTAAATGAATACTTCATCTAGGGACAATGATGGTTGCTTTGCTTTTTTTCTCTAACTCATAAATTAAAGGGCCATCTTTAAACTATTGGCAATTCCAAGCCAACAGAGATATGGCCATGACGTTCCGAGATGACAGACACCATTTGGAATGAATGGAGACTAGAGTATCCTCATAAGACCGTGTGAAGGTTCTTGAGTGAAATTCTTTGATACTCGAGATATTTTCATCTTATAAAAATTAGTTTGCCTGTGAAATTGGTTTTCTATATAGAATTAATTACTGGAATACATCCTATGGCATTTTCTGAAACTCGGGTTTATCAATGCATTTCCAGAATTGCTATAGTTCAACCTACAGCAGGTATGTTGTTCTTTTACAGACAAAATATTTTAAAAACAAGATTATACCCAAAATGGTAATTTTATGTTAATTTTATAACAGCTAAAAAATATTACTTCTGAAGCTTCTTTGAAGGTTGCCATAAATAGAATAGAATAGATAGAAGCTACCATTGAAATTGTGTAGGAAAGGATACTACAGAAAATTTAGTGACAAACCTTTATCAACTCCTCAGAGCAGTGATAATGCATATCTTGTGCTGTAAGGATGGAAAATATAGTGTTCCAAAATTAGTGAATTTTTCTCAGACAAAGAGAAATGGGCTTTTTGAATAGAATCCTACAAAGTAGCAGCACTATTAAATGAGAGCACACATGGCAACTCTGTTGGGAAAACTCAGGGTACATTCTACAAATTGAGGAATGGAAAACTCAATTCAGTCAGGACAAAATGAATGAGCAGTTCTTTATTAATAAGAAATCATGGGGCTAACCCAGTGACATAGTGGTTAAGTTAATGCTTTCCACTTCAGTGGCCCAGAGTTTACCAGTTCGGATTCTGGGTGCAGACCTACTCACCATTCATCAAACCATGCTGAGGTGGCGTCCCACATAGAAGAGCAACAACTCTATAACTATGATACATAACTATGTACTGGGCCTTTGGGAAGAAAAAAGAAAAAAGAGGAAGATTGGCAATGGATGTTAGCACAGGGACCATCTTCCTCAAAAAAAAAAAAAACAAATTAAAAAAAAATAAGAAATCACAATCAACATATATTAAATATATTAAAATATATTAAAAATATATTAAAACATGAATCAATGTTGGAGGACAGAAATACATATGTATTAATCTAGAACGCCACCTTGGCATCCACACTGACCATCACACACACACACGCACATATCTAGTTCTCTAGGTGAATAAATAGTTGACTCAAGTAACTGACCTGTAGTAAGCTCAACTCTAGTTTGATGGACTTATTGTTTAAAAATACACTTATAAAAGTGTATAAATATATATATTTATATACAAATATTTTAATTGGAATTCAAAAGATACATATGGGTTCATTCATACAGCAAACAAATATTCATTGTTCACCTACCAGAGTCAGGCACTTCACTAGCTAACATTGACTTTGCTAAGATCTATTTCTTGAAGACTCTCTGCCCATGGCTTCATTTTTCACCTGACATCAAAAATTAACCCCCTACACACCACCTTATTTCAATCAGGAGTCTTTATCTCAGGGTGTTTTGATATTCAATGTGCTCTTAATATCACACTTGCTCTTTGGTCAAGTTTTCATTGTCAGTATTGAATTTTGGTGATTTATATTTACAAACACATCTACCCAATACTAACATGTAGAAACTCCAATTCCATTTTCAACATTTTCAATTATAATACTAAGAGAATTTCTCAAGAAATTATTAGCCATTGCTGCATTAATTTTAAAACCAATATATTCACTAAATCCATGTGACTAATAAATATATTTATTAAAATTATTATTAACTGTATGACAGTTTAAATTTGTCTATATGCAAGTCCATAGAATAAAGCCTGATTTATTCTGGGGAATCTCATCATAACTCATCAGTGTGGAATTTCAGTGTGCTGCTTCTGGTGATTACATAAATTAATCACAATGAGAATTCAACCCACATCTTGGTGCACACATATAAACTGAAAGATGGAAGGGATTTTAAACTAGTTGAATTCTCTACCAGATACAAAAATGATTGTTATATCTACTTTGACTGATGTCCATCCAAATTCTACATTGAATACTTGCAGTTCTTTATGAATTTTTAGAAATTCCAATATATATTGAGACAAACATCTGGTTTTCAATAAACTTTGTACATGATTCGTAGTTTTATTTTCCCTTGTGTAGCATAACCTTTATAAACGCTAGCCTTGCAATATTAAAACAAACAAAAAAATCCACTATTGTTTTCAACTGAACTTGAAATTCAATAAGTATTCCTTTTCACATCTAAGCTAGACTTTTTTCCATCTGTACTTATGCAATTCAATGATGTATAAATTAAATGAAGGGAATTTTTTATTTCTGTTGATTTTCACCCTTTTGACTTAGATATTGCTTACTGGTAATTTTTTGGATCTTTACTTATAACAGATACAATATTCATTGATAAAACCGTATTATAATAAATGTGTTAATATGTATTTATCTTTAAAAATCTATAAGCTAAATGTATGATTCAAGTTATGTGAATTTATTTGCTTCATAAATAACCATTGATGCAGAAGCTGTCTGCTGCTTCATGATTGGTCTCTAGGCGAAAATATTTACTTTGCAGTAAAAATGATAGCATTTTTATTCACTGGCAAAGTTCATGAAAAATCAGGTGTGTAAACAGTGGTATTTAATTTTAGACAAACATAAAAATTCTTAAGAGTATAGCAAAAGTTTAAAAAGCAGGGAGCTGTAAAAAAATATTTGATTTTATTTTTGATTGTGTTCTTATTTTTTATTTAAATGATGTTTGGATGTGATTTATTTAGAAAAAGTCAAATAGAATACTAGAATGAAACAGCAGCTCAACGACTGTAAGAAGGCACATCCAGAAATGAATAAAATGTCTTGTGATTATTTTGCATATTTCAGTAAATAGAAGTATAGATGCTAAGTTATGAGGCTCTTGTTTGGATCAATGAAAACTATTCCTGTGGAAAATAACAAGAAATCATGGCACAAAAAGCTGAGGGGAAAAAAAATGCGTTGGCTCCTGAATCTTAAGAAAATAGCTAGAGATATAAAATCAGGAACACCTGGATATCAGAGATTAAAATTGATCAGAAAGACCTAGATTTTCTGGCCCCACCCTCCATGGTGTTGGCTGTATTCTAATACACCACCATTAAGCGGTAGACTCATTGATCTAGGTTCTTCCCTCATGGTGCCTATGCTGCTGCCTGTCCACATTAAACCCTGTCAGTTTCAAGCCTTGCGTGTCTTTGGGCGTTCCTGGCAAAACCTAATACCTCAGTGGCTTTGACTGTGGCTGAACCAATTGCTGTGACAAGGGGGATGGAATATACTTCTGGATTGTGTTGAGTGTATCCAAACAAGGATGCTTTAGAGAGCAGCAACACTAAGAATAATTCAATAAGAATAACAGGTGTGAATCAGAACTGTCTGAGACCAAATGAACCATATGGGCACCTTACATATACTGACATCACTATTCTCTCTTGTAGGAAATCTGCGTGCAGAAGGAAACCTCTATGAGGCAGATAGACTAAAAATGGGAGGTGGGGGTGGGAGGGATCTCCAGATAAAAATCAGGAACCAGTGCCAAAAGAAGAGTGAATGAAAGAGCAGGAGTCAGTTGAAGAGTGTGCAACTTACTGAAGCAGATCTGGCATAGCTCATCATGACTCATTGACCAATGTTAAGAAATAGGTTTAAAACTAAGAAGTAGGTTAAAAAAAAAAAACACCATGTACTATGGTGGAGATTAATAGCAGGTACAATAAACACTGATTTGGGAAACAGGAAACTGAAAAATACACAGACTCATCACTGATGCCTTCCATGTCTCTGATTTCTACTCTCACTGGGATAAACTTTGTTGTTACCATCCAAAGCGACAACTGAGATATGCATTGAGAAGAATGTCAGCTCTGGACACAGCAAATCTTTACTAGCTCACTTTGTGATTTCAGGGATTTTTTTTTTTAAGCTTGAGAATTCTCTTAATGCTTTCACAGGCTTTGTGTTTCAATGATAATACAACTGCCCAAGATTCGTATTAGGTTTTTAACAAATTTCCTCTCACTAAACTCTAGAGGCTCATAAACACAGTAGATATCTCAAATCATAATCTTTGGGCAAATTTGCAATTTTTTATTTGCTAGCCATCAGTTTTAGTGATCTACTCTACCACTTGGATATCAATTTGATGTTCTTTACCTTGGCTTCTACTTTGGGCAGTTGAAAACATGAGATTAGGCTAAGTAGCCTCTACAAATTTGCATCAATGTGAATGGGTTTCTGAAATGTGAATAAATATTATGATTCTCAGACAGGGAGTGCATAATGAAGAACTTAGAAGGAATTTTGGACTCAAGCACCTCACAGGTATTAATCCTAGCCCCTGCTATGTCTCCTATTCACCCTCTCCCTTCGATAGCATCTCTGCAGTTAACAAGGGGGAAGAAGTCAGCTCAGTTACCACGGCAAGCTGTCAGATTGCTGGAATTGCCTCAGAGGCAGCCATTTTGTTTTAAGGCTTCCCAGTCCACCTCCCAAGAACTGGGATTTGCACTTGGAGAGCTATAGTAGCCTCTCCTTGGAACAGTGCAGTAAGCCCCCTCATCTGAAGTATCAATCTCTCTGCATGTTGATATGTTAGGGCACTTACTAAGGCCCAAGCACACTGCCTAGGTGGTCCTGCATTATTTAAACAATTGGGTCACTTTCCCGGGTGTGCTTAAGAGGAGGGTGTGGGGATGAGATATTTGTCCCATCGCCCTCTTTGGATTAAATATTGGGCTATTGGTCTCCAAGGGTACAATCCACAATACCTCTGAGTGTCTGGGGAGCATGAAGATCACTAGCGACAGCATGAAGTATGACAGCAAAGAGCAGCAGGCCACTATCCCTACCTGAGCAATATAGATAAGGAGACAGAATGCAATTTCTCTAACCTAGAGGAGCCCAACCAACCCCTTTCTCCATGGGGACCACCTGAAACCCACAAACCAGAGTTCTTCCTCAAATAATAACGAACACTGCAAAAGAAGTGACAGCCCCTCGAACAGGCCACTAGCAAACACAGGCTGTGATACAAGCACACAGGAAAGCCCCACCCAGGTGAGTGACTCTAGTGGCCTGTCACTGTTATTGCGCTAAAGAGGGCCCCCACCTGTGCTAGCATCTAGCCCCTGAGTGTAGTCAATCAGCACTGTTTGTTTTGAATATTCCCACAACTACGAAATATGGGTAAAGAGAAAAGTGGCTACCACTGGCAGACACAGCAGCAAACAAGTCCCAAGTCACTCTTGCAGTGGTTTGGAACCAATTAATAAGCCAAGACCAGTCTCCCACAAAGCTAGCCAAGAGTCAACCAACCTGCCCACTGTACCAATTGTTTTATAAGGTTTAAATATTCTTTTGATGGTGAAACGCAACACATTGATGCTTAGATAGACGAAAGGTAAAACTCTGTCACTTTCAGCTCCAAATGAGAGAAGGCGGCCAGGCAAAGCCACACAGGGGATTGCACCCTAGAGTAACAGCAAGCCGGAGCTCTAGGTGGCAGCTTATTTATGGCAAATAGGGTGAGGTTAGCTAGGTTTGCCAGGCTCTCCATGGGTTGGTTACTTTGAATGATTCCAGGCTCCAGGGCATAGGGAATCTCTATTGTCTGATACTTGGTCCTGGGGTTATTAGGGCTGAGGTACAGAGACCCAGAGCCTGATAAGGGAAGTGGTGAGAGGTAGACAATCAGCTGCTCAAGAAGTGGAACTTACCAGCTTTTAGCCAGGGCGTCAAAACTGGGTCAAGAGAGCATTCAGAAAAAACTTCTAGTACAGGTTAAGCTCAGTTGTAATTCCTAAAGAGAAGTTACTGATAAACATCCCAGATTAAGCATAAACTAAAAATATATTAGCAGCCATCAATTATGGGATCACGGGTTGCCAATAAGATTGCCCTGAAGCGAAGCGTGTTCTATGTTAAGGAAAGGAAGAACCCAGGAGGTAATGTATTTATAAAATTGAAGTTTGAACAAAAAGGCTTTTGTAAGACTATTTGACTTTGTCAGTTACATTCTTTTTATTACATTTAAAATGTTCTCTTTCCACTAAGACTTCTTCGATTTTTCCACTAAAAAGACATCTTTTCCTCCTTTTTTACCCATTGTACTGCATCTCTCTTCTTTAGCAATCAAGGTTTTCATTGTTTTGTTTATCTGCGTCCCCAGTGCTTAGAACAGGTCCTGCCATGTTTGTTGAATAAATGAATAAATGAAACTCTGTACATGTCTTTTTCTTTTTTTTTTGTAAGGGACTATATGGTATTTTACTTTTAAAATACTTTAGTATAAATAGTATGGTATATAGGTATATGTAAATTATCTTTAATTTACCCACTAGGAGAGATTAGTTAACATTTGAAATACTCTAATCAGGATTCAGCACTCCAAAGAAAATTACTTTACATTTCAAACGTAGTCATTGAAATTTACCAGAGAGCATTTAGAATAAGTATGAACATTTAAAAAATATACATATATGTATAAAATATATGTGTGTGTGTGTATATATATATATATATATTTTTTTTTTTTTCACCCTCCGTTGGTGCATTGAGTACCACTCAAGATATATAAGTGGTTAGAAAGACTGTCTGGCAACTAGGACAGGCAAATAATTTCAGTATAGCTTTGATATCTATTGTTCTGTTGGTCCTCTGTTTTAAGGGGAAAGAGCTGTAGAAAGAATCTGTTTAGCTGTTTTTTAGTGTCTGGTTGCTAATAAGTATTTGTGTCCTTAGCATAATTCTGTCTAAGGTTTGCTTTCATTCTGGGAGGTTATGTGAAAGAAAATGTGTAGCTCCCAGGGGTTTGCCCAATATTAATAAAAAAGAAAAAGAAAAACTCTTTCAACTGTTGAATAAGCAAATTACCTTAGAATACTTTGAATGTCCTGTAGCATCTGCCATGGTAATGTTTACCTAAGTTATAACAAACCTAAAGCAGACAACAAATCTTTATTCTGAAACTTGATGAGTTAGCGGAAGCGTGTTATCACATCCCCAACTAAATTGTTTTATTTTGTAAAAGGTGGGGAGGGAGGGGTAAGAGAGACCCTAAGGACTGCTTTTAAAAAGATCCTACTCTTTGGCAGCAAAGTTAAAACAACATCAGGGAGCTAAATACTGCCCTAATAAGGAGGGGGACTGATTTGCTGACATTTTATTAATTTGGATAAAAAGTATAAAAAAATTACCATTGAAATAGAGTATATCTATTTAATTCTGTATTCTTTTCAAATACATAATGCAAATAAAAAACAACAAATGATTAATATAACCATTTTAAAAAGTCTATGTGAAAAGAGGCCAAGGGATGATGATTCTTGAATAGACTGAGGGCTGTTCCACTGTCCTAGGGTATGCCAATGCCGATTCCACTAAATAGAGCTGGCCCCTGAGAAAATAGAAAATTCTAAAGAACAAATATTCAATATAGGAAATACAACTAAAAAGTGAGGAAGCAAAGGTTTACCAGTAACAAGAAATTTTCACATATTGAGGTATATAGGGTAGCTATTCTGGTTTAAAACTGATTTGACTTTAGTTAAAGAAGCCTGACTTATGGCTTATCAAACATATATTGTACATCTGCTCTAACCATTAAAGTGCATTAAGTACTATCTCAAAGTAAAAGAATTCACTCTCTTAGGATCAGAATTCACACTTCCCCTCCTAGACACCACTATCCATAACACCCTATGAGAACTCTGGAAGATAAGTTCCCTTTCCGGACATCAGGGCCATGTTGACCTGCTAATTTGCAACTAAATACCTCTTTGAAACTGATGAATATGTATCCTGGGTGTGTTTAATGTGTGTCCTTTGTTCTAAAAAGATATAAAACTCGACTGAAAACCATGCTTCTCTAGAGTGCTTTCTTCCTTTGTCGAGACTGCTTTCCTGAATTCTAGTCCTCAACCTGGCTCAAGAAAGGTCCCCTTATCTCTCTTTTCTATAGAACGGTTATTGGTTGTTTGCATAGACACCAGGCTAGAATTAAAAACTGAAAGAAATAACTTGTGTAATAGAAAGGAAATTAGATTTTATTTCTCTTCTCAGAATATTTACTGAAGGAGCAGTATTATACACATAAAAATATGTAAAATATTAAGTAGTTTTTTTCTAGAATTATTGAAATATACTAAAACAAGCCGCGGACTTCATTATGGAAGAATAAGTTTGCCTCCTTGCATCCCTCTGGAAGTGGGCCCTGTAACCCAGGCAAAGTGTTTGCCCCTCACAATTACAGAGTTTCGGCAAATGAACAAGAAACAGAAAAATTATGAAGAACAAATATATTTTTAAGAAATGAACTAAAATTAAGTGGAAGTTCCAAGAAGCATATAACTCACTTGCAACATTAGTAACATGGGGAAATATAACTCACATAACTGTGAACAGTCTCTCCCACCAAGGACATCTGTAGTATAGGATAGAATAGTATACTATAGCACATATATAGTATAGTATCTATAGTATAGGGAACATAGATACAATGATGATAGACACTTTGAATTATTAGAAATATGGTTAGAAACTTAGAACACTTTGGGAAAAAGAGTAACCCTAAAGAATAAAATTAATGGGCAGTCATCTAAGGTGCTGCAAAGCATTAACAAGAAACCATTCTTAGACTCTTGAAATAAATCCAAAAGAAAGCAAACATCCAAGATAGATTGTTTGAAACTAAAATTAAGAAAGTTGAGGACAGCTCTTGATATCCAGTTTTATGTGTGGCAGCCCCTGAAACTGATGTATAATTTAAAAGTAGGAATTCAGCATCCTGCCAGGTCATGCTGAAAGGGAGGTTGATAATAGCACATACACAACCCTAGGATTCACTGGGATTCCCATAATCTGCAGAAAGTATTAAACGACACTAATACAAATGAGTAGATTTCTCTGGAAATCCAAAACTATTTCAATGGGGGACAAATAGAAAATCAGAGTTTTTGATAATGCAATCTTTCTGGCAATAAAAACAAAGAATAAATTGGAAATAAAGCTGTAGCTAATTAGGTGATTAGACGTATACCACCCTGAATACATCAATGGAATAGTTACTTAGGGAATGGGGGACAGGAGCTTTCTGCAACTGGAAGAGCTACAAGTGGAAGGACGACTGCTTCCAGCTATAGCAGATTACCTTGCATTAGACCAAGCACACCAACAAGAACATCTTTAAAAAGTGGGTGAAGTATTAAAAAATTAAATAGCAAATAAAAAACATCCATTTAAGGGCAATGAAAGCAAGGACATGATCCTATGAAAAGTGGGGAGATACATGGTTGCAAGATTGGCCAAATATTTGAAAATCAATCAATAAAATTCATCATATAAACAAATTAAATATCGTATAATAATAATAGAAAAAGTATTTGATAAAACCCACTGCTCATTCATGATAAAAATACTGTTTAAAAAAAAACCCTAGGAATAAAAGAAAACCTCTGCACCCTGATAAAGAGTATGAAGATCTTTTTTTTTTTTTTTTGTGAGGAAGACCACATCCATTGCCAATCTTCCTCTGTTTGCTGAGGAAGACTGGCCCTGGGCTAACATCCGTGCCCATCTTCCTCTACTTTATATGGGACGCCGCCACAGCATGGCTGACAGGCAGTGTGTCGGCAGGCGCCAGGGATCCGAACCGGCGAACCCTGGGCTGCCAAGCGCGAACTAGACCGCTGCGCCACCAGGCCGGCCCCAACAGTATGAAGATCTTAGAACTTGCATCATATTTAATAGTTAAAGATTGAAGCTTTCCTTCTAAGATCACCAGCAAATCATAGATGTTCATCATTGTCCACTGCTGGTCAACACTGTGTTGGAGGTCACAGCCACCACAATGTGATGAGAGAAACAAACTACACAGAGAATGGAAAGGAATAAGTGAAATTGGTTGTTTTTCTCAGATAATCTGATATTCTATATAGAATATCCAAAAAGTCCACAAAACACTACTATGACAGATAATAAATTTAGAATAGTTAATGGATACAAACTCAATATACAAAAAGTATATTGTATCTCTAAATTATCAAAAAACAATTGGAAAATGAATTTTTAAATACCATTCACAACAGTATCAAAAATATGAAACCCCTAGGAATAAATTTAACAAAACATATACAAGACCTCCACACTAAAAATAACAAACTATTCCTGAAAGAAATTAAAGAATACCTAAAAAATGGAAAACTTTATCATATTCATGGATGAGAAGACTAAATTTTGGTAAGACATCGGTTTTCTCCAAAATGGCATATAGAATGAAGGCAATCCTAATCAGCAAGCATTTTTGAAGAAACTGTTACATTTTTCAAAAATTTATATCGAATTGCAAAGGTCTAAAATGGACAAAAGAATTTTGAAGAAGATCAAAGTTAAGGACCTTAGATTATTGACTTAAAGACTTACTGTAGTGCTACGGTGTTTAAGACAATGTGGTATTGGCATAAAGATAGACAAGTAAATCAGTGGAGTCCAGAAACAGACCGCACTCTATGGTTAATTGATTTTCAATAAAAGTGCCAAGGTAACTCAATGGGAAAAAGGATTTTTTTCAGAAAATGGTACCATAATATTCCTTATCCTAAGAAATCAATCAATCAAATAATAAAGCTTTACCTTTACAACACACCATATTCAAAATTAGGGAAAATCATTCATTTTATTGAGTGAATTTTACCTATAATTAAAATAACATAAAGCAGTTGAAACCATACTGATGTAAAAAAAAATGGACTTATATTGACTATTACCAGATGACTTCCTTTATCCAATTGAATGTGAGTGGTCATGACTTACTACATGTCTGTCTAGAATTTTGAACGTCCTAAATGATTTAGTTTGACATTTTGCTACCATGTCCCAGATAAAAGTTACTTTGCATCACGGGTACATGAATGAGAAGAAAAGCAGAATTTCGGGGCTGGCCTACTGGCATAGTGGTTAAGATCGTGCACTCTGCTTTGGCAGCCTGGGGTCCATGGGTTCAGATCTGGGGCGCAGAACTGCACCACTCATCAAGCTACGCTGTGGCGGTGACCCACGTACAAAATAGAGGAAGATTGCCACAGATGTTAGCTCAGGGCCGGTGCTCCACAAGCAAAAAGAAGAGGATTGACAAGATGGTCCAATCTTCCTCACACATACAAAAAGTAGAATTTCATCAAATATATTTTTGTATTTGTAAAAGTTCTATTTTGTTCTTTCAAATATCCTGGTCATTTTTGATGTTGTGTTGTTGCTTACTCCTTTTATTTATATTTTTTAATTTCTATGTTTCTTTCCAAAAGCTTTAGTTTTGTATTGCAATCAGTATTATTCCAAAATCTGAAATCTTTGGGAATCTACATTTATAATTTTTTGTTCTACTGATACTACACATGGTGGTTTATTTCACTTGTTTTGATAATTTTAACTGTAAACTCATGTCTGAAATAATTTAATCTATGGGAATTCCGAGACACTAAACAGAGATGCTTCCTTCCAGGAGGATTGTGTTTTTTTTCTGCCAGAAGTCTTTGGATCTGGACACCTTTTAGCTCTTTTCAGGAAAGTCCAAGTTATATGTAAGTTTTAGCTTAACACAACACCTTGTCATGGGTCCAAGGCATACTTTTTCAATTCCAGTACTGAAGTGAAGTACCTAATGAGGAAACCCCTTACAGACAACAGCAAGGATGCCTGGAACTCAACAAAGCAAAGCTTGGAAGAAGTTGAATGGATGATCTTAAACATATTTAGGCTCTAATATTCCATGACTTTATTTGGTTACTGCACAATTTTCAAGGGAAATTCTAAGAATTACAATTTTCTCTTTTAGTACATATCGCAAGAAGAGAGTTAAATAGCTTTAACCAATTTTTAAAAGCACTTTTTGGAAGGACTGAATTTGAAAGTTTTATTAGTGTTTATTTCGACTACTTAAATTACTATAAAGTGCAATGATTAAAGTAACAAACATGGAAGTAAAATAGTTTAATATGTGTATTTGAATAGCGAATGCAATTTTTTTTCAAAGACATCCATTATTTAACAGTCTATGCTATTCATTCGTATGAAGTGACATGGCTAATTTTGGCTAAACTTTTCACTCATGAAGAAATCTGTTACAACAAATTTGACATTAGATTGCTCGTATTTCACTTGGCATTATTAGTACATAAAGGAAGCAATATTCACTACAAACAAAAATATTCAAATAATATTCTCCTTCACATACTGAGGCAAATAATTTATGGCTGGCTTTGCCTTTGTTAGTATCAAATAAGCCATATTTCTGGTCCTCCCTTTGATCCCTCACATTTTTCCATGGTATTTTTCTCAGTTAAAGTCATAGCTTCATTAAACCTAGGATGGGCTTACATATGACAACTATTGGTAAACTCTAGAGACTTTTCACTGCTAAGGCAATACAATACAAACGTACCTCTCAGTGAATTCAGATCTTGGTCTCCAAAGTGTCCAGGAAGGCCTTGACGTTGCCATTCTTTCATTCACTCATTTTCAACCATGTAACTGGTTTTCTTTGAATTAAAACTTCACTAATTTTTTTACATACTTGACAGTCTTCTATAAGTAGTCCCCTCATCTCCATTCCTTATTTATTCTTGCAGATCTTCCTTATTTTGCTTTGAAAATGCCTGGATAAATCCTGATCCATTATAAATAGTCTTTATAGTTTTGATAAACGCATTTCAGAATCTGCAGTTTCCATTTCCCCATTCAACTTGTATCCACATATTTATATGTGATAGCTACTCAATATTTCTCCCAACCATTTGGGTTAAGCATCTCCTAGGGACCTTCCCTGCTCAAATCAACTGCCTTTTATAGTAGACAAGTCTCTGCCCTCAAACACGATTGCACAACAACTGCCTCCTTATCACCAAGTCAGGGGATTAGAAATAACCGAGAGTAATTAGCCTCATGATCAGAGTATATCTCCAGTGTGTCCTGATGATTTGAATTAGTTGTATTAATTCTCTGCTCTCCCAAAACCCAAAGTTGCCTAACTAGCATATTTATTACTTCCTAAGATTCTCTGTGCAACAGAATCACCTAGGAAGTTTTAAAAAATATTTGTATCTAAGTTCCCATAAACAACACTATCAAATAATCTAATTGAAATTTATAGAACATTTCACCAAATATTAGGAAAATGAATATTCTTTTCAAGTATACACAGAACATTCACCTAGATATACTAGTTCCATGGACTGGAGACATTTGCCCACCCGATTCTTTAGCTCTGTGTGGGATCTGACACAAGCTATTCTGACAGAAACTTTTTCTGCCTAACCAGAATCACATGCTCTCAATTGTTATAAAGTGTGTTGTTGCCCTAAGAGGTCGGGTACTTTTAATTATATATCTGACTCTGGTGATATAATAAATACTATTAGAAATATGAACAAAATGCTATCTGTACATGGAAGAATGATTAATTCTGAATGAGGGAGCAATAGGAAGCAGAATATTAGTAGTTTTCAGGATGACGGTTTTGGCAAGCAGAGAAGAGAGGAAGAGCAATTTGAGAAATGGAAATAAATAGCTGACATATGATAAAGTGCATATCATATTTGGAAAACTGAAAATTCTAGAGTGGTTTGAACATGGGATGTTTTCAAGAGTTATAGGAGATAAGACGAGATAATGTTGGGCTACCTTGTGAAAATCACTGTAAACCAGGCCAAGCCAAATATCGTTAAGGCACTCTTTTAAAACAAGAATGTCACACGCTTAAACATAATCTCAAATGAATTCTCAGGGTGTATATATATTGGGCGGCTGAAATAGAAGATTATCTTAAGAGAGTTGAGATATTTTTGACAAGCAAATGCTTATGAGAATATTAACTAAGGACATGAAAAGGAAATACAGATATGACTAAATTAGAGAGTGAGAACTCCTTGATCTTGAAAGCATATATGTGGAACCTCCTTTGTTGACACATTGTTTGAGTCTAGTCTAATAGATTGGTTGTCAGGTGTTACATCAACAATAACAGCAAAATACTGAATTGTGCTTAAACTACATAAGGCACTATTCAAAGTGCTTCACATATTTATTAATTTACTCTTGATAACATTACTATGTGATGTATATTATTATTATCTGCATATTACAGGCAAAGAATATCAGGCTCAGAAAGCTCACTTAATTGCCCACAAGTCAATTAACGGTAAATAAGAGGTGGGGTAGGTGTTTGATTTTGACAAATTACTAATTGTTACCACTTGTTAAGTAATAAGTGATAGTAAAGAATAACAAGTAAACAGTAAAATGAAGTGAATTAAAGATCAAAAGTTAATTTACCTCAATATTCAAGATGATAATAAACACCAGTGTTAAAAGAAAAGTATCAATTCATATGTACACATTTTGTGAATGGCAAAGCTTTTGGTGAACTGGTGGGAACTAAAATAAAAGCCATCTGAAATAGACCAAATAAAATTTATCAAAGGGCCACATCCCACCCTCAGATTGCCAGTTCCCTCAAATTGTTGTTGATTTTGCCGCCCAGTCACCTAAATAAATAAATAAGAAATTTATGAGACAGGAAGTTTGGATCAAATGTAGGATTCCACACTTCCACATGGAACAGGCGCCTGGGAAACCCTGGGTGTGATGAGCGTGACTTTCAACCAGAGTAAGGGGTGTGTTCATGCTCCCCACTGAGCTAAACGGGCCTGGAATTAAAGCTCTTTGATGTAATATTTTTCCATTCTTCTCTTAGGCCTTTAGATTTCCATATCTATCATTATATATATCTATCAAATATTACAGTGATAATCTGAAATCCCTTTTAATTGAAACTATTTTGTCTTTGCCTTGTCTCTGGTTTAGTGGTTTTCAATTGGCTGTGCAACAGAATCACCTAGGGAAATTTTTAAGATTTGTTTCTTGATTCCGTTGAACTACGCTATCAACTGACCTAATTGAAATTTATAGGACACTTCACCCAATATTAGCAAAAAAATGTGTACACATTTCAAGTGTTCACAGAACATTCGCTTAGACTACATTCCTGCTGTAAAGCAAGTTTCAATAATTAAAAAAAAATTTTTTTTAAATAAGGTATGTTCTTTGACCTCAACATAATTACACTAAAATTAAACACAGTAATCACTATATATTTGGAAGTTAAGCACTATACCTCTAAAAAATAAAAGGAAAATTAAAAGGTAATTTAACTGATAATGAAAAATCAATATCTCCCCAATTTTTTGATAAATAAAGTAGTGGGTAGAAGGAAGTAAAATTACAGCACTGAATATTTATATTTAAAAAAAGCAGAGATATTATTACATATCCTCAGACATTTAAGGTTGCTCAGAGAATGCTACCAAACTCTTCATAGCGATAAAATTGGACAACTTAGATGAATGGACAAATTGCTTGAAAGTCACAAACTACAAAGCTCACAAAAAAAGAAATTGATAACATGTATAATCTTATACCCATGAAATACATTGAATTTATAGTTAAACCATTTGCAAAATATTTATAAAGATATCCCTGGATATTCTGTGGCTGTTAGAACAGTTGATACCAGAAATCACACATGCAATATTTCATTTCCAGTGTAAATAGTCAGTGGAAATTTGATCTACAAGGACTGGGGTAAAGTAACACTGAATTGCTAGACTCTTCTATAGTGGTGCAAACCAGTGGAAGAACCATCACTTCTTGAGACAAATATATATGTCTATAGGATAATCACTAGTGTGGCTATCAAACCCAGGTCAAAATAAATCATCAGTAGTAACTGGGAAGTGATTTAAAATATTGTGTACTTAATATTCCAATTAAGCCTATGACTTAAGATAATACGAAAAGGTCTAGTGTCTATAAATATTTGTTAATGTATGGGAAAAATGGTTGATAATCTCTTCTTCCACTAGAGTATGCAAAAGACTGAATTTTTAGAAGAATTATAAGGGCAATATGGTGAAACAACAAATAAGATTTAAAAATGGATGGATAAGAAAATGGATAGATAAAATTATGGGATCAATTCAATGAGCTACTTCAAAAGAAAATACATTAAATTACTTATTAATTTATTTTCACTAGAATATAAGTGCATCAAAATGTTTATGAAAGATAAATATTCCTTAATATCTTTTGAAATGTACTTTTCAGTGATTATGATTTCTAGAAATAAGTTGGCATTCTTAAGTAGAAACTCTCAGTTGTGGTATATAGAAGTTTCCCAGTTGAGTGGAAACAAGGATATGAGCCTAGGAGACCCATGAATGTTCTGAGTCTATGTGGTCTACTTTATGCTAAGTTGTACATCAAGATCGAGTTGCTTTCAGGTTACAATATTTGTGAAAACCAGAGAGTGTGTCTGTGAAAGCTAGAAGTATTTGGATATTTTTGATCATCAGAGAAATATATTTATTGGGAGAATTTTATGAGTTTTAGTATGTATTAAATCAGTTAATTCATGGAAACTTGTACAGGTCATAAAGATGCTATAGAAAAGATAGCCTAGAATAATATCAGCGTAGAATACAGCTGAAGCAGGTTATGAAGGGAAAAGTTTTAATAAAGATTAGAATGTTTAACTACCATTTCCCTTTGCTTTAGTTACAAGTGCCCTTCAAAATATTAGTATTATTAAAATGCATTCAAATAGAGTTAATGGCCATCAAAGAAAGCAAATATGGATTAGCTACCTCTGTTTTGGGAAAGAACAGGGTAGAAGTTTGGAAAAGTTTGTCTGGTTGTCAGAAGGTGGAATGTCTAAGGCAGCATGTTAGGTTGTAAATAGTAGGGATTACACTGTTCAAGGATTTCTTGGGGTTAGCTGAGCTGCTGTATCTTAAGGTGATGTGAACACAGTTCATGGGAATAAACTTGAAATTTGTGCGTCCAGATTGTCATACCTATTCTACCTGCTGGACTTTCCATCATGGAGGGTAACTCTAGTCCTGGGATATGGTAGAAGTCACTCTCCTGCTGGGCTGGCATTGATGATTTGGCTTGAATGCCAGAAATTGTGTCAGTCTGCTGCCTTGGTGGTATTTCCTGGTCCTTTGACTCTCAGGGTATAGAGCTTGTCAAACAATGTCAGGAGATTCATAGAAAAACTGGTTTTCCAAATTTTTAATTGATTCATCTCCTGACTACAGAGAAGCAAAGTGTCAAATACTGTTGAAGGCTCAGCATAACTTTACTGTGTGCCCCAAACTTCTCTATGGCACCTAGACTGGGTCCAATTGATCTTTGGAAACTTGTCAAAGGAAATGGCTTTTAAGAATGAGTTTGAGAATCTCACTACAATATTTTAAAAATAATCTTATTGGTTTGTATTTAGGTATGTTTCACTATCAATAATCAATTTATCTATTAATATTTTAAAATTGCGTTATGCTTGCATATTTTTAAAACACAACCTTTCCATCTATTTATTTTATTTGATGAATTAAAATGCAGGTTTTTAAAATAAGATTTAGTAACGGTTTCAGGATATGACATTAGTCTGTTAAGAGAACTAAAGTAAATTGGAATGATATATTTAAGCTAATTCCAAAGAGTCTTTTATTTTTCTGTCATGTTTAATCTGACAGCGAAAAGTCAGCTGAGTTGTCTGACCTTTCAAGTATTAATTGGAAATTCATTTCAAACTTGTTCTATAAAGGTTTGGCTAAGAGAAATTTTTAAACTTAATCTTTTACTAACATTAAGGAATTTTTGAATCTGACCTCTCATGACATTGAGGAAAGATATTCTACCACACATGACACATTCTATAATCTCAAAACAGCAGGAAATGTATACCAGATGAAATAGTAAGCAAATATGCTGATTGAAAATGAATTAACACAAATTTTAAAGTCCACACATTATTTGTTATTCAGAAGGAGAGATAAGGATTCCTAATTCTTGGAAAATAAGTTTTGTCTAATATATTTTTTGAGTAACAATATTAAATTCCTAAGTGGATTTCAGTCTCATACACTTAGATGTTGTATAAGGAAATAAGAACTTGGGGGGCATTGCTGGACTGGGGGATGGTTAACAAGACTCTCATGAGTCAGACAGCCAAAGACGGAATCCCGGTTCCACCATCACGTTGGGCACATGAGTCTACAAATGAAAAATTATTTCATAAAGGTTTTGTGAAGATTAAAGGAATTAAAACACGTAGAATGATAACGATGTCTAGCGTACAGGAAGTGGTTAGTCTGCAGGATTGTTATAAGAAACACTCTCCCCCTTAAACACCTTCCCCTATTATGACACTTGAAAGATAATAGCTTAGTTCAAATTGATATTATATATGAAAAACTAATGAGGCTCCTTATCTGTCTCTTGAAGCAAATTAAATCCGAAGTGAATTTTCCATTTTAAATAAATCTTGATGATGTATTTCAGAGAAGAAAAGATTCTGCTCTGTTAATATCTCCAAGAAATTTGACCATTGACTGAATGGCTATTTTGTGACAGCGTACATAGGAATGTTAATTTTAATTTTTATAACTGCAGAAAATTATGAGACTGTTAAATCTTTATAAAATATTCATCATAATACTTCTACTTTGGCAGTTGAGGATTTCTTATTTTCATAGAATTATTTTCCATTAAGCCATAGAAATGCCTCCATAAGACTTAGATACATATGTATGTGAATGATAAAAATATAGCATGAATGTCAATTATTGACATATTATGGTCATTTTAACTCATTTTAAAATTTTTACTTCTACTTACTAAATACTTTTAAGCACGTTATATTATTTTATTTAGGCTCATTGTGGCTATTGTCTTCTACTTAATCTCATGAAAGTTTCCATCAGCAGTATAGTAAGCATAGTTTGCTGGTCACTCATGGAAGCTGATATTCGTTAGTGATAATCAGTACTCAGCCTGCACTAAACCTAGAGATTCTCTACTTGTGAGCATATATTAAATCCAAGTATCATTTGATAAAGGAATCTTTGAGGGATCATGGGTTAAAATTCCATGAGTATACTTCCTTTTGCGAAGAAGCATATAATCAAAGTTAAAGAAAGAAAGAGATTCTACTTCTGTTCAAGTCAACAATATTGGTAGTTGGGAGCTTTGGTATCCAGATCTCAACATTTTAGCAAACCTTCACCTTATAAAATCTAGGCTCTGCAAGAAATCTAGCTTGAGATATAATCTCTGGTTTAATGGTTGTGGATCCTACTTTCACTGGTAGACCTCAGTGGCATTTTGGGTTCCCCGGAGTTAGTGTCAGTTCAGAGCCTATATACAAATATCTCCCCGAATTCTGATTACTTCCCGTTTCCCAATGTACAATCACCCTGGTAAAATGCTTGTAGGATTTTAAAGGATACTATCCCTTGTTATAGAATTCTAGAATAGTGTTCTCCCCAACTCAATATTTTAACTATTTCATCTCTCTCTCTCTGTCTTTTTTTTTTTTTTTTTTTTTTGCTGAGGAAGGTCCATCCTGAGCTAACATCTGTTGCCAATCTTCCTCTTTTTCACTTGAGGAAGATTTGCCCTGAGCTAACATTTGTGCCAATCCTCTTCTATTTTTTATGTGGGTCACTGCCACAGCATGGCCACCCACAAGTGGTGTAGGTCCACACCCAGGAACTGAACCCAGGCTGCTGAAGCAGAGTGTGCCGAACTTAACCACAAGGCCACAGCGCTGGCCCTCATTCCTCTCTTTACTTGCATGTTTCTGATGAGAACTCAGCTGTAATTCTTATCTTTGTTCCTCTAGGTAATGCACTTTTTATTCTCTGTCTTCCTTCAAGATTTTCTCTGTTTTGGCTTTTCTATAGTTTGAATATGATATGCCTAGGTCTAGATTTATTTATGCTTTTTGGTGCTCTCTGAGCTTCCTGGATATGTAGTTTGGTGTCTGGTATTAATTTTGTGAAGTTCTCTGAATTACTTCTTTAAATATTTCTTCCTCATTCTCATTTTCTTTCCCTTTTGGTATTCCAATTATGCAGATGTTACACCCTTTGATATTGCTCCACAGTCCTTTTTTTCTGATCTATTTTTTCATCATTCATTCTCTTTCCATTATAGTTTGTGACTTTGTATTGACCTGTATTCAAGTTCAGTGAAATTTTTCTTGGCCATTCCAATCGTCCAGTGTTGCCCAGATTTTAGTGGTTCTGTGTCTTAGAACTAGGGCCTTAACAAGGGTGTCTGATTCTCTTCTCTCCCCACTTATATAGCTTTTATTTCCTCTTGTCTCATACTCTCTTTCTTGTCTACAACTTTCCCAGTCCATGTCCTTGAATCCATGTTCCCTGTTGACTAGGTTTTTCTCCCCTTTTAAGTTAGACAGGAAAGCTGGTGGGGGTTTGAATGGAAAGGAATTCCTGTACCCCTACTGATATAAGTTTTCAGAATTGTGCTGACAAAACCTTTTCTCCCTATAGAATAGCTCTTTGCTACTAAGAAATTTCTAGGTGTGTTTCACCATGGTTACTCTTCCCCTCCCAGTGACAGAGCCATCAGGGAATCTTTCTTGGATCTTCACTGTGAGAACCTGGTGGGTCGCTGGAGGGAAAGCCGATGAAAATATGTGGGGGCCACTAGGAGTTCCTCACTGTCACGCTAACCCACATGCAGCCTCCAGCAATTCATCCTTGTAAGCAGTTGCTGTATCTCTCTGGATGCACTTTCCTATGGCATTTTGGGCTGGGGGTTTGACCTACAACCTAAATTCTCTGATGGGCCCAAGAAAAGTTGATGTTTTTTTCAGTTTGTCCAGGCTTTCTTTCTGTAAGAGCGGGGTAGCAATTTCTAAGTTCTTTATACATTCAAGCTGATATTGAAAGTGGTTCCTCAATCTCTAAACTTTGGTTTGGTTTATTCTCTTTCCTTCTTCTCATCTTTACCTACACAATTCCTGGGTGATCCCATCTATGCCATCATTATAAATGCTATCCAGATTCTGGAAATTTCCAAATGTGTAATTCCATCATAATACATCTCATGAGATGTAAACTCATAGATCCAACTGCCAAATTAGTTTTTATACTGGTGTGTTGCATAGCAACCTCAAATTCAAGAAGTGTAAAACAGAATATTTAAATTACAAACTTTCCCCCAATCTTCTCCATTTCAGTAAATGGTATACCCACCCACAAAGTAGAGTAAGTAAAATGCCAACAAAACATCCCCCATTCCTTTTTTCTTTCATATCTCTAATCTCCATACAACTCATCGTGGTTTGGGTTTTCTGGAACAGACTTTGAGACCGGATTTAGTTCCCAGGATGCTTATTAGGGAAAGCCATTGAGATCAACATCTGTGAGGGAGGGGATTAGCAGCACTGAGCAAAGAGAGAAGTTCAGCTATAATGCAGCCCTGACATTCACAACCAAATCATGGGGAATCAAGCCTTTTTACCTCTGTCTTAATCCATGATCAACTGTGACCCATCCTTGAAAGTGTGGCCTTGGAGGAGGCAGCTTTTTCCAGCTGAGACAATCCATGAAAAGGATGAAGCTGAAGGCTTTTAGCAACTGACAGCACCTTCAGCAGCTGGTGCAATAAGTATTTCTTTAAGGTAGGTGGAAGGAATCTGTGTGGCCCATCTCTACATCCATCACAATCTCCAAAAGCGATCATTGTTTTATTCACAAGGCTGGGAAAAGTGTCTGGTGTAGACTAGATGTTCAACAAACTATTGTAAGAATCAAAAAGTAGATTTACCTTAAAACCATCCACATTTCCTATGACCCTGGTCCAAGCCATCCTTCACATAAGAGGACAATAACAACATCTCTCTGACCTGTCTTCATTCTCTTTTGCTTCTGTAACTCATTTCCACACTGCAGCCTGAGAATAATTTTAAAATATAAATCCAGTCATGTCACTCCTGCGTGTTAATCCCCCATCAACTTCTCCTTGTACCGGAAAAAAAAAACTCAACTACAAGATTTGCTTACTTTTCCAAGATTTTCTCTTTCTTAATCGGTATGCCCCTGCCATCCTTCTCACACTGTTCACACAGGGTCGGTTCTTTCCCACCTCAGCATGTTTGCCCATAAGTTTTTTGATTCTTGAGATGGTCTTTCCTACCTGTTAACATTGCTACCTCCATTCCTTTCTTCAGTTATCACATCAAATAGTACTTCTCGGAGAAGCCATCCAAAATCATCGTATCTGATGTAATTCAATCTTTCCAATTCCCTCCTCATTGGTAAATGTCACATCACAGCACTTATTCTCCTTATAAAATTTACCACCATTTGCATTTAAGTTGTTTCTGTATTTTTTTACTGGTTCATTGCTTTGTTTTGCTCTGTTATAATTTCAGATCCAAGAACAAGTTGCTGAATTAATGAATATATGACAGAATAAACTTATTTAAAATCGGAATGAAAAATAACCTTGTTTGAACCCCTTAATTTCTAGTTTAAGAAGCTGAGGCTTAAAGTATTGAATGGATTTTACCTGAAATGAAGAACAAATTTGTTTCAGAGCCAAAACTACAAAGAAAGCCTCCTATTACTAACTCTTTTTACCTCTGCATTACTTCAATATTTTTCTACCTTCATATCATTGTAGCTCTGACAAATTGTATTTAAGTATCATGTTTTTATATAATAGCTTCACATTAAATATACCCTTCTCACTACTATATGTCATCCTTCCAACATTTTCTATAATTTTAGTCTTTTTTACATATACCTTAGCAATACTTTAGATTTTCTTATATAACTACGTAATCCCTCACTCACATCTTTAAATAATATTTTCTGTATCCATATTATTTTCTTATTTTATTAAACTAAAATTGTGTGTGCTTTCTCCATATGTGCTATTGATTGCCTTATACCATTGACGCAAAGCTTATCTTTAATGTTTTTCTTGTCCTTTGTTTTCTACAAAATTGTCATTAACTTGTCCATATGTCTAATAATGATTTGCATGGAGGGGTGCTCATTTAATATCTAAACTGAAATCTAACTAATCCTCTGCACTATAGAAACTGAGATTATTTGCATATATAATCCAAGAGGTAATTTCAATACACACTCTCCTATTGGATAATTGTACTTCTTACACACAAAGGAGAATTGTAATTGTAAAGGCACAATATTGAAAGAGTCATGTTCATATTCCACTAAAGTTCTTTGCATTATCTGAGAGCAATTTTTCAGATGAGGGATAAGAGAAGCTCTTTGGCATCTTGCGGAAAGGACCAGTCAAACATATGTTCAACTTGCTTTGATGTCCCCTTAACAACAAACTTACCACTTTGCTCCTTTAATTTCCTTGCTTCTTCAGCTAGTCATGATTTATTGGATGCCTAATATGCAAGACATTGTGCTAAATTCTTTTCTCTGCAAAGTCTTTAAGTACAAATAACAGCAGAGTTAGTTTCATTATTATAACCTGTAAATCACAAAACTGAGGCTCAGAGCAGCTGACTAACTTGCCCAAAGTCACAGAACTAGTAAGTGGCACAACCAGGTTTAAAGTATGGGCCAATTTATTTGTTTGTCTTTGTTTGTTTTCTTGGTGAGGAAGATTGACCCTGAGCTAACACCTATTGTTAATCTTCCTCTTTTTGCTTGAGGAAGAGTAGCCCTGAGCTAATACCTGTGCCCATCTTCCTCTGTTTTGTATGTGGGTCATTGCCACAGCATGGCTTGATGAATGGTATAGGTCCACCCTCAAGATCCAAACCTGTGAACCCCGAGCCACTGAAGTGGAGTGTGTGAACTCAACCACTATGTCACTGGGCTGGCCCCATTATGGGCCAATTTAATCCAAGTTTCATTCACATACATATTATGACAAACTGTAATTGTGCCAAAGAAATAAGAAACATTTTTAGTGCCCTTTCATGTCAGCATTTTTATACCAAATAACTTATATGGTAGAAATGAGTTCAATATGTTTTAAATAGCTGTGTCCGCCTGCATTAGCCATGAGGTATTCTCTATTCATGGACTTCATAAGCTCAAGTAACATTTTGGGAAAAAGTAAAGAATCTGGCTAATTGTCTAGTCTGCTAGTTCATATATATTACTTAGAATAAAATACTATAGGTTACCTTTGTAGGGGTGCAATATTACTTTTTCATTGTTAGTGGATATTTTTCATTCTTTCACCATTTGAATATATTTTATGTATTTATAATGTTTTCCACCTTGTGAGTACCACCTCAAGACAGAAGCTAAGTTTGCTTTCCCAGAATACGATGCACATATGGCAAAGGCATGTGACCTACGTTCAGCCAATCAGAAGCCTACACTAGATTTCAGTTTGAAAAAGAGTGGTATGAAGAAGGAGGTATTATCTGTGGCATTGTCACCAACTAGCTGCCTCAAGAAACTCAAAGGTGGGTTTGGAAGCAATTAACTGTTTTTCCAAGTTGTTTCTTTTCCTTTTGTGTGTTAAGCTGTAACCACCACCATCCTGAAACTGACCAGGTGAGAAACTCAAGGGAGATGTAATCACCAAACATCCTGAAACTGACCAAGCCTCACCACAAGAGCTAGGCCCATGATTTTTGCCTTATTTTTAATGCAAAGATCTCTCCAGGAGGAGCTTAGGCCTCATTATGTGGGAGCATCTTCTCCAACTGAGCCTGTGCAGGTAAATACCTGCCTCTCCCTTTTGACTATTCATTTCTCAACCAAAATAAAAGTTCCTGCTTCCCTTGTTTGGGGGACACCATGACTTTGGAAATGATTCCTCATGGGCTCCTGTTTGTTGCGAATACACTTTACCTTGTGAGACAACTTCCACTGGTGTAGAGTCTTATTTAACTCACCAGGAGGTGAGCCCACCTGGTTCAGTAACAGCATCAATTGAGGGAGGGGAGGTCAGAGAGACATCAACTTGCAGAGGCAGAGGGGGGAGAGATGCTCCATGACCATCCATGATGAAGCTGGTTCTGTATGATCTTAACAGAAGGCAGCCATGGTATTATCTGTACATAGTTTCTGGCTATGCATTCTATAAACCTGATTCCCTGTACTTCCAAAGCTTCTCCACTTTACCTATCATCCTTTACTACGTTAATTATCTGCTTAAATAGACTAAAATAGTTTCTGTTGCTGTTAAGTATAAACTTTGTTACACTTGATAAAGATTTGTATAGTCATTTTTTACATACTAAGTAAAAAATATGGCTACAACTGAAGGAAGTTATCATTAGAGGGAAAATATTTTCTTCAGTAGGTCTTCATTAAACAAATAAACTTCCTAACTGTTTTTCTGTTAGTAAAATCTTTTAAAGTACATCAATTTTAATTTGCCAAATGCTAACTCTACCATTAACGTAATTATGTGACATTTAGGCATTAATAGTACATAAAGGTGAAGAGTAAAACAATTTTCCCTATGTTAAAATGGAAAAATAGTGGCAAACCCATAAAGTGACATAGTGAAGTGAAATGTTTTGTTAGAAATATGGGAAATTTATATCTTTTCTCATAGGGTTGACCAAAAACTATTTTCTTACATAAGTTCTTAACCTTTTACAAACAACAGAAAAGACAGGTTGACCTTAGTTTTGTCCAGAGTCTGTGTTTCCACTTGGTGTTCAAATAACTAATAAGGGAACAAAATTGACTAATCCATCTCCTCCAATTAACATGCATATTTCATCCTTCTGTTATTTTCTATAGAAACAAAAGGTAGTGTTTTAATTATTCTGTGCGCATTTTTAGTTTGTACAAACTCAATGAAATTCCTAGAATCTGAACTCTAATTTGAACTCTTTGGAATCACTTAATACAGTTCTTCAAGTCTTTTTAAATTAGAACTAATTAGCAGAATTTTCCTTTTCACTTTTGATCTCAGTGACAGATCATCAAAATCTTTTGCTTCTTTTGCCTTAAAAGATATAGAACTAAACACAGCTAATTAGAGGACTGTTCTCACCAGTAACTTTTCTCCAAATGCCAGCCTAAATTCTAAGTTAATGTTGACCTTATTAGAAAACAGATTAAATGAATACCATAAGAAAAATAATATCATAAACTTAATTCAGTATGTAAATATCTGAATGGCAAATATATGTATAATTGTCTTTGACATCAATAAAACTAAATCACATTTAAAATAATGATTACATAGTTATATTTTGAAAAATAAATGTAAATTATTTCCTGAAGTGCTAGTATTCAATTTAATATAGTTTTCTCACTCAAATTATAATGGTGTACATATTATTAAAGTTTATCATGCTATATTTGACATGATGATTAGATAACATATTTTTAAAACAAATATAAAAAGCTATCTACTTTTATTGCATCAATATAACTAATATTCTTCAAAGCTTAATTGTTTAAGTAATATTTCAATAGAATTAGGTTCAGAATTATGTCTAAAAGGAAATAGTTTCCAAGTCATCTGGAATTCAGGGTCATTGTATAATTTAATGTTATTTTAAATAAAATCTGACATAAAATTTATCATAATCTCCCCAGTCAAAAATGTATCCATTTCTCTCCTCTACACTGATTTTACCCAAGAAACTTGTCACATACTCCCTTTGTACTAGGTTATTTTGGTATATGTTTCATCCAAGAGAATTGTGTGTTCCTCTGCAGCCACTAGCAATGTTTATATTTTCATGATTACAAGCAGCAGCATACCATCTGATTCTGTACATGAATAGCTGAGACCTGTGGGTTTCTACGAAGTCGCTCCAGGAACAGCATTTTACAAATCTTGCCCTCAGACCATACCTTATTTCAATATTATCGCAGTGTTATTTATACTTTCCAAAAGACATATTTATAAGCCACAAACAATTATAAAGTTAAACGCTATAAAGCTTAAAGGGACTACTTACCCAACCCTAGGGCAGTGAAAATCTTTTTAACCATGACAATCCAGAAGCTAAAAGAGAAAAAAAATTTTTGACTGTATAAATACATATATATTTTTATATATATATATATACATACATACATACATATATAGTTCCCCAAAGCAGAAGATGACAAAATCAGTAAGGAAACAATTTAGTTAAAAACTTGCAATGCCAGTGGCAGATGAATCACTAGATCTAAGCAATACCAAAAATGGTTAAATATTCACCCAAAGGAAAATAAGAAAATATATAGAAAATTCATTGAACAGCAAAATCAGATTCCTAACTAACATGAAAATATACTTAAAGTTACAAATAGCCATACAGATAAAATGAGAGTAAAATATCAGTCACATCCATTAGACTAAGAAAAGTTAAAATAGAAAAAGAGTGAGTGTGGGAATGAAGGAACATGGGCACTCTTACCTATTGCTGGTAGACACTTAAGTTGTATAATTTTGCAAAAACAACCTGGCAACATCTATAAAAATATACAAAACCCCCCACACATATACTTGTATATCATGAATCCATTACTGGGGATAAATTCATAGAAGTGAAAAGACAAGGATGGAAACATATATGTACAATGATGCTTAATATGCACATCTGAATAATGACCTAAAAAAGTGAATGAATATAAATACCCATTAATACACGTATGTGTGACTTGATAATGGTACGACTACATTGTCCACTATATTAAAGCTCAAACAGTTGACTTGTAGGATCTTTATGAGGAATGGCTGACTGAGAAAAATAAGATGAAGAGAAGTATCTATAATCTAATCCATGTTGGTAATATTTTTGTAAAACGAACAATGATGAAATTCCTCGCTGTGTGTGTGTTTGTGTGTAGGCTGAAAACATAAGGCACTCTGTGGATTCCATATATGAAATGTTCCAGTAAATGCAGTAAGGGGCTTACACAATCAGAGAAACTGCTACTAACTTTATGAGTCTGAATTTCCAAGCTAGCAATCCACAAAAGCTCAGGAGGAAGCAGCTGTGAATTGTATGTCTTTCTACAAGTTCTTCTACACCTGCAACCAAAGAATAATGGCCTCTGTTTTTCTTCAGTCTTCCAAATATCATGCAAGAACCTCTCATTGGTAGTCTCTCATCCAGAACACATATGATAAAGGTAAATCTCAGCTTCTTTCCTGGAATCAACAATTATATCTGCATAAAAATAGCATAGAAGGATAAACGTTATCCCTATTGGGCATGGGGGAATGGCGAGTAAGGGGGGAGTCAAGAAAAGAGGACGAAATGGGAAACAAGTTAATATAAGGAGGAAAATATCTGCTCTAAAAAATCCAGTATATAGTTACATAGTATAATCCTATTTACCTAAAATCATTTATATACTTATGTGTATACACACACTCAAATACACACAATATAGACAGAATGTATATTTAGACATACATGTGTTTAATAAATTTCTTAATATAGTTCTTTTTTAATCAATTGAGTTACACTGAGTTTCAAGTACATGGAGTATATATTGTCAGATGAAGCAAATGAACTTTAGACTAATGTCTAGAGTATGGTTCTATTTTGTAGGAAAAGAGATCACCATATTTTAAAAACTAAAATTTGTATGTGTTATGTGTTGTGGCTGTAAATATTTGTAATAGAGAAATGAAGATGCATTAAGGTATAAATCTTGTAAATATATCAGGAAATAAAAATTATGATTTCAAGGTACTATTTTAATTTCAGCATCTCCTATCTACCAAATAAGAAAACATTGTACATTTACCCTTAGACTTTTAGATATGTGTTTTGATTATCTGTAATTTACAGCAGTCAGTATTAATATTAAATGTCAAAAGAAATTCTATAAATCTTATAATTTACAAACATAATACAAAGGCTTTGCCTACATCAGTTGCTTTCCTTAATTAAGTTTCCATTAAGTTCTAGTCACCATGACTTTGGAAAACATAAACTCATTTGGACTGAGGCAAACACACAAGTTGTTTGTACATAGGTTCATTTATAATTTCTTGCAAAATGAGTAATTCTGACAGCTGAGAGTGAAGAAAAAGAGATGGATTTTCACCAACAGCTATGCTTGATTTATTTTTATGTGAAAATTGATGATGGAATGTCCATTTAAACAGATGAAGGGTGAGCAGCTGAGTCAGGTTTCTTTAAGTGCTAAATACAGATGAACCCCAGGAATAAAGCATCATGGCAGCCATTACTGTTCACTCTAGTTTCAGAGAAAAGTAAGGTAATACAAGTTTCTGCAATTAAGCCAGTCCTGGTACCACCTTCATGACTATGTTTTATTCACCTGGGAGTCAACATAAATTGTCATTGGGTAAAGATAGGTATTGCATTGAATGTAGTTGTGGTTCTGAGCTAGGCAGGAAGCTAGATATGAGCTGGGAGCAAGGCCACTCCACCAGGTGCAACATCCTAACTACCAGGCAGCAGCTCTTTGGACGTGAAACTCCCCCTGACCCCGACCAACAGTAGCCCCTACTCTCATTATATGCTCATTTACACTGGGGTTTTGACCCCCCCTTGTGGGGGATCACTGCCTTGACAGTTCCGGAGACACCTCTGTAAGGAAAAAAATCTCCCCCTCCCTATGTGAAGGTGGAGACAATGCCCCATTGGTCTGCGTTCTGGGACACTCACCCACCCTGGGACCCCCATGTTCCAAAAACACCGATTGCCACAACTTCAGTGCAGATGCTCACCTCGAGCCTGCCAGCCCCCGCCCTTCCATTGGGGGTGTACTTTCACTATGCTAATAAATCTTCCTCTGCTAAAACATCCACTGTGTGTCCACTCTCAAACTCTTTTGTGTCTGTGGACCAAGAACCTGGACCTCACTGCACCAATCTGACCGGTGCCGGTAACAGTTCAATATGATGACATTTTTATATGCTACATACATATCCATGCACATACACTTAAAAGATATATATATATATACACATACATATATATACATATATACACTCTGACAGGTTATTTTTAAAAGAAATGTCATGTATTGTTATAACAATGATCATGGTCACTTTAGGTCAGCTATTACATATACATGTGGCTGTGTGCATGTCTGTATGTGGTGTGAATCCATTTATCTTTATCTATATTAAGACAATTTCAAAAACAACCAAGGAATAACATTTTTACAGTATTAGTATTTTACATAAGTTGGTACTCTATAAAGCTGAAATAAAGATATTCTCCTAATTTTAGTTTCTATCTGAATTACCTAGTAATGATCAGAAGCCTGAACTTTACAATTTTCATTACTTTTTCATGTACATGTAATCTATTATAAAGTGTTGGCTCAAATGAATTAGTAATGATTAAGTAGATAGTTATTGTATTTTATAAGAAATGAATAACATTTAGAAATTTAAGAAATATAATATTGAGAACAAAAATCTGAGGAACTTAAGAAATTTAAGTTCCTTGAATTTAAGAAAATTCAACCCTCTTATGTATCTATAGGGAAGCGAAAAGAAAAAACACACCAAACAAACTGATCACTACCCAAAAACCTGGTGAGAGAAGCACTCTTATATTTTGTTGTTGATTAAAATTATGTTAAACGCTATTAAGGAACAAGTATTTTATACATGAAATGATGATGAACATATCTAGACAAGGTACTCCACGCATGGGAGTTATAAAATAGTGCTCATGTCAATATTTTTATGCTAATTTGAGTTCAAATAGAGTTCAAAAGAAAGTGATTTATGATCATGAAAGGATATTTGCCTCAGAAAGATTTTAAATAAGTTTTCCAGCCCAGGGAACTGCCATTTATTAGATTAATGGTGAGTTTTGTGACACTGAGTAAGCAAGCAGGTGAACGTTTACTTTTCTTGTTGACATTTTTAAAAATGATAGTTCATTTTGAAAATACTGAAAAAGGACTATTGAAACCAAGAAAGAAAACCATCCATATCTTTTGTGTAGTTTCTCTTATTATAGTCACTTGATCTCCTTCTTTTTATCTGTTTCCCTGGATCTTAAAATCTATCAGAATTCATGATTTATTAATAATTCCTAAGTTATTATAAAGTCATAAAATAAATTTAGCCATGTGCATATTAATTTATTATACACTGATTAATATTTAAAACTTGGCTATCTTTCTAACTTGATCTGAGATTCATAGTGTAGACATGGATATAGCCACACAGAAAACCTTCTTAGGAATAAAAATCTCATGTAGGCACTGTTGACCCTCCTCAAAAAAGGGGGGATAATAAAATCAAAAGAAATAAACAAAATAATTCTCCTTACTAACACTGTGGGAGAAATTAAAGCATCAAGGAAATAGACATGGAGAAATGGCTAAGCATTAACAATTGATTCTTCTTTATTAATTATTATTATAATTAAAATAAATTATTAAGGATAAGGATATTTTCTAGGCAACATTCCTAAGGCACATGAAGGCATTGCTCCACACTGAAATAATGCATGAGCAAATAAAAACAAATTATACATTGAATTTTATGAAAAGTACTTGTTTTGATATATATTTTTATATATTATGGAGAGGACTTGAGGAAATTTGTATTACTATCAAAAAGAGCTGAATACATTTCTGGCAAGTTTTTCCAATAGATATTTTATCACCTTCTTCTAGATTCCTGTCAGAATATCACAGTCTTTTTCCATGATAAGCTGCTCCTTTCACTGGACATTTTTTAAATTTGATTCTATGCCGATATCTCCTGAGAGTTTTGACTACTTTTTCTCTCAAACACATTCTAATATAAAACCAGGCAAATCACATAAAACTAGGCCACTGGAGAAGTTGTTTTTAGTGATCTTATTTGCAATCCAGGTTGCAGAACTCGTGGATTCACTCACATCTTTCAATAGCATTTCTAGTACTTTCATAACGGACATCAAATTCAAATCTACTAACCAGTCCTCAGTGAATGGCTAAGGAGGAAAAGGAGGAAAGGAAAGATTTAGGAAACAAGGAAATCAATTACTTGACATTTTGGTTGTAGATTTGGAACCCATATAGAACCTAATGAATTTTTCTATATAGTAATATGTAAATATTTTCACTTCATACTTGAACAGTTTAAAACAAACAGACAACACAAAGCAATAAATCCTTCTGGTAGAGGTACTACAATGTCTCCTCCCATTCTAGCTAAATATTAAATGATAGAGTAACTTTTATAAGGTTAAAATTATAAGTACAATATTTTATAGTTTATCCCTTTTTCTTTGCATCCTAAAATGAATTCTGATAGCCCACTTCACATTCTACCTTTTTTAACTCCAGTTTTATTGAAAGTTACCATTCTCATTTCTAATACTATAGACAGATATTAATGGAAGTAGTTCCAGGGTCCAGAATCCAGAAACAGGGAAACTATGTGGGGGAAAGTGTCTACATAACTGGAAAAATAAGGACCCTACTTCATTCCTTGCATTAAAAATAGAACAAAATGGGTCAAAGCATTAACATAAGTAACCAAAGAATTACAAGAAAATATAGAGGTTAAAAAAATAATAGTAATCTTTCAGTTGGGAGAGCCTTTCTAAACTAGTCATAAAAACCATGAACCACTAAAGTAAAAAAATCAATGTGTTTGACTATACCACATTTTTACAAATAGAAAAAATATATATATACAAAATAAAAGGCAAAAGATGAACTGATAAATGTATTCACAGTATGTGTGACTAGTGAAAAGCTATTTCCTTCATATATAAAGAAGTTTTGCAAATCAGCAAACAAAAGAGAAATGTAAGAGAACAATGAATAGTTGGCTGTGCTGTATCATATATATTACGATATATCTTTACCTATACCCAATTATAGTAAATATATTGTTTTACATATTCATAAGTTAATTCTTTTTTCATATTATACCTTTGTCTCAGCAATTATTAATTCATTTATTCATTCAACAAACATTAATGGAGCACCCAAGTGCACCAGACACTGTTCTGGCAAATGAGAACACTGCAGTAAACAAAACACGGCTTTTGCTCTCAGAGCTCTCAGAATATATATAGTCTATATATTCTCTGTATAGAATATAGAGAAATAGAAACAAAACCAACAGACAAAAAAATAAAAACACCATAAAATGCCAGAGAGTTATCAGCGCTTTACAGCACTTAACAATGGTAACAGCCATGGTAACATTAAATAAAATGAAAATCATGTCAAGAGGGCTATTTTGGGTAGGACAGGCAGAGAAGGCCTCTGTAAGGAATTGGCTTATGGATCAGAGACTTGAATAATGTGAAAAGCTGTATCATAAAATATCTGAGAGAGTGACATTCCAGCCTTAGGAAACAGCAAATACAAAGTTTCTAAACTGGGTGTTTGTTGGCAAGTCGGAAGAACAATAAAGAAAAAGAATGAGTACAGAAAATAGGGTAGAAAATGACAAGAGATAGGTGGCTAAAGGCAAATTCTGTAGGGGTATAGGGATTATTTTTTAGTTTGTCAACAAATGACAAAGTGGATATGTGTGTGTGTGTGAGAGAGAGACAGAGAGAGATGAGTGATCAGTTAAGAATTATTCCAGGCATTCTGGAGCAATGGAATAAGTTATGGATTACAGTACTTACTGAGATCAGCTACAATAGAGGAGGAGAGGGCTTGTGAAGGATAATCGAGAGTTTGATTTTGACCTTGTTCTTATTAGATTGTTGATGTTGTACGAGTGGATAAATAGATCTGGTGAGAATGAGGGGCTAGCAGTGTAAATGTGACAGTCATTAGCACACTGAGAGTGTTTAGAACATGGAACTGCAAGAGACCACACTAAGAGTACAGAAGTCCTGAGCACAGAATCTTGAGTCACTCACATATTCAGAGAGAAGCCATGAATTTTAAAAGATCCAGCAAAATAAACTAAAAAGGGGGGCTCAGTGAGGCTGAAGAGGTGAAGCAGAAGTGCAGGGTCTCCCAGCATCCAAGAGGAACTGAATAATCGCCTCTCCCAGTGCTGGTGTGTTTTATGGTATATATTTTTTTAATAATTCATGATATTTATTATATCAAACTATTATAATAAAACCTTATTATATTCTTTCTTCTTAATGTTCTTCCACTAATTATTTATGCAGATATTTCAATTAGTCTTTTGAGGAAGGAAAGCTAGAAATGTTTCTGCCAGGTGTGATTTTAGCATTTTTATGTACTTGAATGAATTTTAAAGATATCTATCCAGTTTACCTGGTTCCAGAAACTCTTGATAATAATTCAAAATTTGGGGTGATGTCAGCATCATGGCAGAGTGAGATTCCCTATTTGAATCTCTGCCCCCTAAGACACAACAAAAACATCATTTGCATTCCAACAGAGCTCAATCAAAGACTACAAATGACTTCTAAGAAACCCCTGCTGCCATACATCAGACGGTGGAGGTGCAGGAAGCCCAAAAGGACGTGAGGAGAGATAAGAAGTTGTACTCCCCCTCCCCAACTGATCGGCAAAGACAGCTAGGCTCACAGACAGAGGAGGGATGGGCGGCCCACAGTGGGGAAAACTACCACCTTCCAGGTGCTTTCACAGACTGTCGAGAGATCCCCACCGGGAAGCGTCGATGGACTGTTTAGGGGGTGTAGCAAACACCCTAAGAGAGCCAGAAAGGAAACCCCTGGGTCGAGAAGGAGAAAGAGAGGACCCCTCCCCTCACACATCCCGTGTTTCAGCATAATCCCTCTTGGGGCTGCAGCGTGCTCAGAGCACACCACTCGTGACCTCCATCCAGTGGCAGCAGGTGGAAACTGCAGGACCAACTTCAACATGAGAGGAAAAAAATAAGGCAGTCGGATCCTTGCAACAATTTGTTATGGCTACAGACCAAAAGGAAAATGACAAACACCCAGAAACCAACCCTGAAGGCACAGAATTAGATAACCTGAATGACAGAGAATTCAAAACAGCTATCATAAACAAACTCAACGAAATACAAGAGAACACACAGAAACAAATCAACAAATTCAGGGATTTAGTCACAAAAGAAATTGAAATCATAAAGAAAAACCAATCAGAATTATTGGAGATGAAAAACAAAATGAACAAGATAGTGGAAAAAATGGAGTCTTTAAAGAGCAGAGATGAAAATATGGAAGAACGAATCAGCATTATTGAGGATAGCCACACAGAAATGCTGCAGATAGAGGAGGAGAGAGAGCTAAGACTAAAAAGAAATGAAGAAATTCTTCAAGAAACATCAGACTCAATGAGGAAAAGCAATATAAGGATAATAAGTATTCCAGAAGGAGAAGAAAGAAAAAGGAGCAGAGAGTTTGTTCAAAGAAATAATAGCGGAGAACTTCCCCAACCTAGGGAACAAGAGGGAAATAACAGTGAATGAAATCAATAAATCACCTAAATATATAAGCAGGAATAAAAAATCATCTCGCCACATACTAGCAAACTTGAAAAATACCTGTGACAAGGAAATAATATTAAGGGCAGCTAAACAAAAAAACAAAATAACATATAAAGGAAACCCCATCAGGCTCTCAGCTGATTTCTCGACAGAAACTCTACAGGCTAGGAGAGACTGGAATGATATATTCAAAATCATGAAAGACAAAAACCTTCAGCCGAGAATACTTTATCCAGCAAAAATATCCTTCAAATATGATGGAGAAATAATAACTCTCCCTGATAAACAAAAGCTAAGAGAGTTCGTCACCACAAGTCCCCCACTACAAGAAATGCTCAAGAAGGCCCTTAGGCCTGAAAAAAAAAATGAGAAAGGGGATACAAAGATTTCAGCCAGAAGAAAAGCAAGGAGACTAAACCAGAACAAACTACAGTTGGATAACATCAAAAATTAATTCAAGCTCATCGCTGGAAACATACATTCATGACAAAAGTTGGAATAAAGAGATAACAAATAAGGAGGGGAAGAGGTAAGGGATTGAATTGACCCAGCCTCAGGAAAAAGGAGACATCTGAAAATGTACTATCTTATCCAGGAGATCGCTTATATAAACCTCACGGTAACCACTAAACAAATAACCAGAAGAGAACCACACATGACAAATAAAGAGAAAACCAAGAGAATGAGCATTCAGAAATACCAAATTGAATTTGCAGTCTCAAACACAAGAGATAAGAAATGAAGGAAATGCAAAAGAACCAGAAAATGAACAATAAAATAGCAACATTAAAGCCTCATATATCAATAATCACTCTAAATGTAAATAGATTGAATTCTCCAATCAAAAGACACAGAGTGGCAGGATGGATTAAAAACCAACATCCAACAATCTGCTGCCTCCAGGAAACACATCTCAGCTCTAAAGACAAACACAGACTCACAACAAAAGGATAGAAAACAATACTCCAAGCTAATAGCAAACAAAAGAAAGAAGGAGTAGCCATACTTACATCAGACAAAGTAGACTTCAAGATCAAAAAGGTAACGAGAGACAAAGAAGGGCAATATATAATGATAAAAGGGACACTTCACCAAGAATACATAACACTTATAAATATCTATGCACCCAACACAGGAGCACCAAAGTACGTAAAACAACTGCTAAAAACCTTAAAGGAGATATTAACAATAACACAATAATAGTAGGGGATCTTAACACCTCCCTTACATCAATAGATAGATCATCAAGACAAAAAGTCAATAAGGAAATAATGGACTTAAATGAAAAACTAGATGCAATGGACTTAATAGATATATACAGAGCACTCCACCCAGAAAAAGCAGAGTACATAGTCTTCTCAAGTGCACATGGAACATTCTCAAGGATAGACCATATATTAGGAAACAAGGCAAACCTCTATAAATTTAAGAAGATTGAAATCACTACAAGCATCTTTTCGGATCATAATGCTGTGTGACTAGAAATCAACTGCAAGGAAAAAACTAGCAAAGAGACAAAGATGTGGAGACTAAACAACATGCTACTGAACAACCAATGGGTCATTGATGAAATTAAAGGAGAAATCAAAAGCTATCTGGAGACAAATGAAAAGGAAAATACACCATACCAACTCATATGGGATGCAGCAAAAGTGGTCCTGAGAGGGAAATTCATAGTAATACAAGCTCACCTTAACAAACAAGAAAAATCCCAAATAAATAACCTTAAATTGCACCTAACAGAATTAGAAAAAGAAGAACAGACAAAGCCCCGAATCAGCAGAAGGAGGGAAATAATAAAAATCAGAGCAGAAATAAATGAAATTGAAACAAACAAACAAAAAACAGTAGAAAGGATCAATGAAACAAAGAGCTGGTTCTTTGAGAAGATAAATAAAATTGACAAACCCTTAGCCAGACTCACTAAGAAAAAAAGGGAGAAGACTCAAATAAATAAAATTAGAAATGAAAGAGAAGAAATTACAACAGATACCACAGAAATACAAGGGATTATCAGGGAATACTATGAAAAACTTTATGCCAACAAATTGGACAACCTAAAGGAAATGGACAAATTCTTGGATGCGTACAACCTCCCAAAACTGAATCAAGAAGAAATAGAGAATCTGAACAGACCAATCACAAGTAAAGAGATTGAAACAGTAATCAAAAACCTCCCCAAAAATAAAAGCCCAGGACCAGATGGCTTCCCTGGAGAATTTTATCAAACGTTCAAAGAAGATTTAGCACCTATTCTTCTACAGCTATTCCAAAAAATAGAGGAAGATGGAATACTTCCCAACACATTCTATGAGGCTGACATCATCCTGATACCAAAGCCAGACAAGGACAATACAAAGAAGGAAAACTACAGGCCAATATCACTGATGAACATAGATGCAAAAATCCTCAACAAAATATTGGCAAACCGAATACAGCAATACATCAAAAAGATCATACACCATGACCAAGTGGGATTTATACCAGGGACACCGGGATGGTTCAACATCCACAAATCAATCAACGTAATACACCACATTAACAAAATGAAGAATAAAAACCACATGATCATCTCAATCGATGCAGAGAAGGCATTCGACAAGATCCAGCACCCATTTATGATAAAAACTCTCAACAAAATGGGTATAGAAGGAAAGTACCTCAACATAATAAGGGCCATATATGACAAACCTACAGCAAACATCCTACTCAACGGGGAAAAACTGAAAGCCATTCCTTTGAGGACAGGAACAAGACAAGGGTGCCCACTCTCACCGCTCTTATTCAACATAGTACTGGAAGTTCTGGCTAGAGCAATTAGGCAAGAAAAAGGAATAAAAGGACTCCAAATAGGCAATGAAGAAGTGAAACTCTCACTCTCTGCAGATGACATGATCTTATACATAGAAAACCCAAAAAATTCCATTGGAAAACTACTAGAAATAATCAACAACTACAGTAAAGTGGCAGGGTATAAAATCAACTTACAGAAATCAATTGCATTTCTATACACTAATGATGAACCAACAGAAAGAGAACTCAAAAAGACAATCCCATTTACAATTGCAACAAAAAGAATAAGATATTTGGGAATAAATTTAACTAAAGAGGTCAAAGACCTATACAATGAAAACTATAAGACACTATTGAAAGAAATCGAGACATAAAGAAATGGAAAAATATTCCATGCACATGGATTGGAAGAATAAATATAGTTAAAATGTCCATTCTACCTAAAGCAATCTACACATTCAATGCAATCCCGATCAGAATCCCAATGTCATTCTTCACAGTAATAGAACAAAAACTACTGAAATTCGTATGGGGCAATAAAAGACTCCAAATAGCTAAAGTAATTCTGAAAAAAAAGAACAAAGCTGGAGACATCACAATCCCTGATTTCAAAATATACTATAAAGCTATAGTAATCAAAACAGCATGGTACTGGTACAAGAATAGACACACAGATCAATGGAATAGAATTGAAAGCCCAGAAATAAAACCACACACGTATGGAAAACTAATCTTCGACAAAGGAGCAAAGAACATACAATGGAGAGAGGGAAGTCTCTTCAATAAATGGTGCTGGGAAAATTGGACAGCAACATGCAAAAGAATGAAAGTAGACCATCTCCTATCGCCATATACAAAAATCAATTCAAAATGGATCAAGGACCTGAAAGTGAGACCTGAAACTATAAAACTCCTGGAAGAAAATATAGGCAGTACACTAATTGACATTGGACATAAAGGGATCCTTTCGGATTCCATGTCTACTCAGACAAGGGAAACAAAAGAAAAAATAAACAAGTGGGACCTCATCAGACCAAAGAGCTTCTACAAGGCAAATGAAACCAGGATCAAAATGAATAAACAACTCACCAGCTGGGAGAAAATATTTGCAAATCGTTTGTCCGACAAGGGATTAATCTCAGTAATATATAAAGATCTCATACAACTGAGCAACAAAAAAACAAACAACCAGATCAAAAAATGGGCAGAGGATATGAACAGACATTTTTCCAAGGAAGAGATACAGATGGCCAATAGACACATGAAAAGATGTTCAACATCACTAATCATCAGGGAAATGCAAATCAAAACTACACTGAGATATCACCTTACACTGGTTAGAATAGCTATAATCACCAAAACAAATAACAACAAATTCTGGAGAGGTTGTGGAGAAACGGGGACCCTCATTCACTGCTGGTGGGAATGCAAACTGGTGCAGCCTCTATGGAAAACAGTATGGAGAGTACTCAAAAAATTAAAAATAGAAAATACCATATGATCCAGCAATCCCACTCTTGGGCATCTACCCAATGGACATGAAATCAACCATCACAAGAGGCGTATCCACCCCTATGTTCATTGTAGCTTTATTCACTATAGCCAAGAAGTGGAAGCAACCCAAGTGTCCCTCGCCTGACGATTGGTTAAAGAAGATGTGGTATATACAAACAATGGAATACTACTCAGCCATAAGAAAAGACACAATTGTCCCATTTGCAACAACATGGATGGACCTAGAGGGTATTATGTTAAGTGAAATAAGCCAGAGAGAGAAGGACAGACACTGCATGAACTCACTCATATATGGAATATAAGTGAACACACGGACAGAGAGAACTGATTGGTGGTTACCAAGGGGAAGGGGGGTGGGGGGTGGGCACAAGGGGTGAAGGGTTACATCCACAAGGTGACGGACAAACAAAAATGTACAACTAAAACCCCACAGTGTTATAAACTATTAAGACATCAATAAAAAAAAGGTAAAAAAAATAAAAAATAATTCAAATTTTGATATATTTAATTGTTATTGCTGATTATCTTCACGTCTGATTCATGTAGAACCACAAAAATTTAGACACAAATTATTTGCAAACTATATTTTATTTGCTCTAAATTTGATAATTTTGCTTTTGACATATTGTATTTTCATCACTGTTAGTTTTCCTTATAATGCTGAATTTTAATCACAATCCATTATTTTCATAGCACGACTAATTTATTATTACTCCCAAGATAAAGTGATGAAAATATGTATTTAACAATAAAAATATAAGTAAAAAGAATAAACACACACTTGAGACCCTGACCTTTCAGTTTCACAGGTGTATACTACTGTGAGTTACAGTGACTCATATATTTTCAAAGGTCTGTGAAACCTTCCATCCTAGAGTGACTATTGACATAATATAGAAATTAATCTCTTGGAGAATGCACCATTGATTATTAAGTCCATTACTGAACAATATTTTTCTCAGATGTCACATCACTCTCACTTTCTTAATTAACCTAGGGAACTAAAATGCTTTCTATACCATCTACTGTGAATTATCAATGAAAGTAAGTTTATTCCTTTAAAAATGGACAACAAATTTGACATATGTAATACAGAAAATTATGAGACAACTATTCCCCTTTTAAGATTTAGATACATCAAATTAAGGCATCCTAAAGTGCTTCCAAACACATAAAAAACTTTAACACTGACAATTTTTCAAAATAATTTGGCAAAAAGAATATTAAAACAAACAGCAAAACCATAGTCACTGAAATCAGGTGCAAATATTATCACATCTCATTTCTTTTTCCTCCCAAAGTAAACAGGTTTTATCACTTGGATAAGGAGCCAACTACTTCTCTCTTGGAATTCTGCATTGTCCCCTTCATTAGTTCAAAATCATTGAGTACTTAACGTGTGAAGTAGTGAATAAGTACAAATAGCACAACCTACCTATTTCTTGCTGCTGCTCCCCACTACTGCTGTTAAGGAGTGGTCCCAGGAATTCCATTGGCACATGCTAGGGTATGCTTTCCTGAATTAGAAAGCAGACATTTTGGTCTTCAAAAGAAGTTGAGGGGCCTCCAAAGAGAATGAGGTGCCATTCTCAGCATGGCGATGGGAATCTGCTTGGATTCCAAGGATAACCCTGTCACTCATCACTTCTAGTACCGTGCATAGCATTCAACCAGGGATCAGCAAGATTTGAACTGACCAAGTAGACCTTAACATTCCCCTCAGCTTGGCTAAACTTGAAACATATTTCTTCCTGACTCTAGGCCCCTGATCCGCTTTTTTTTAGAGTATTTACTTTAGAAAACTTATCATTATAAATTCTTTCATTATCCCTTTGAAATGTAAGCTTTCTCCCAGCCTTTTGCTAGTTTTTCAATCTAGCACTGTCTTTCTCAAGGACTTGGGAGCCATCCCTTTGAAATGTAATCATTAAGAAAGACAGTGCCCCTTCCAGGCTCTGTGGAAGGGTAGGAGTCTAACTTCAATAAGTGACAATTAACAAACACCGATGGCTTAATCACATTGACCTACCTTCTCCCTAATGTCTTCCGATACTTTTCCACTAGCCCACTCCAGTGTTTAAAAACTTTCCTGCCCTTTGTTTCAATAGCATTGAATTCAATCTAACACTTCCTATTGCAGTAGTCTTGAAAAAAAATCTTCCTTGCCTGTTTAACTCCATCCAGTGCAATTTCTCTTTGACGGTACACAAATTACGCCTATCTTTTCTCCTTCTGGTATCAATTCAAACAGTTTTTCTTTGATTCTCAGGATACAAAATGTCTCAAAGCTTCTTTCCAGGAACATGGAGACCACACACAAACATGCACACACACACACACACACACACACACACACACACACACACTCTCTCTTTCACAAGCAGGGTTTTCATGACCATGTCTATAGAGTGAGAAAATATAGAGCTCCTACACCAGTAGTTAGAACAATCTGTAGCAATTGTGCCCTGAAACAGCTAATTTTAGATTATGACCATTCCAGAAAGTGAACACAAATAACAACAGCAAGAAACCATAATTCATATACTCAATGAATTAAAATAGTATGCATTTTTTCACTTAAAATATTGGTAACATGTGATCATTCCTTCAATAAAACCACAACAAAAGTATTATTCTTAGTGGCTAAGCATATTACCATATGATTAATTGCTTAGGACATCTTTTATAAAAGTTATTTTTGACAAAATTTATGGAACAGTTTAAAATTCTTGATGGAAATGGCTTTCTAGAAAATATTAAATGATTCCATTAGCTGAAAATAAACGGCCTGTCGTCCCATAACCTCAGGAGCATTAAGCATTGTCACTTATGAAATATCTGGACTTCTATTTCTGGAAATATAAATAGTGAACTAGATATCCAAAAAAACCCTCCTGCAACAAAACAACTAGAAAAACTGACTAAAGTATCTGAACTTATGAAAACAACCTCAGGAAACCAAACTGAAGAGAAGCTGATAACCAGAATGCCAAGAGGGTAATGACCACTTTACTGTCCTGAGGGAGTCTTACCTGTCTTCAGAACCAAGGAGCTTTTATTTTATTGGGTCAACAGGATGGGAAACAAGACCTTGGGTAGGTCTCCATGTGGAGAATTGAGGCCTAGACACCCCTCCCATCTCCATTACACACAAACAAACCAGAACAGAAAGAGCTATAACTCAGGGACTGAGTGGACCAGAGACAAATCTCCCCATTGACAGAGGAAGAAATAAGGATGTTTCTCTGCCTTGGCTCAAGCCCTGGAGGTGTAAGATTCTACACAGGCAATTTATAACCATAGGGTCATCTTCAAAAGAACTTGCGTTTAAAATTCCTCAATGGCTCAGGAAAACAAGAGCCATGGAAATTGACGTTATTTTCAGGGTAATAATAACCCTGAAGTGGACCAAACAAGAAACAAAAATTACGTGGAGGGAGCCACCCTAAATTCAAGACAAATTACATTTCCACAGGTAACACAATACTGATCAGGATGTTATAAAATTTAGAAATTACGTAAAGAATTAAGCCAACCAGGGTGAGAATCATCAGGGAAAAAAAATATGCATAAATATATATATATATATATATATGATCCATGAAACCCAGAAAAGGTACACTAAGATGAAACTAGAATGTGGTCAAATAATTTTTTTAAATGGTAAACATTAGAAAGAAATAAGATTTGGGGGGCCGCCTGGTGGCGCAGCGGTTTAGTCCGTGCTTGGCAGCCTGGGGTTCGCCGGTTCGGATCCCGGGCGCCCGCCGATGCACTGCCTGTCAGCTCTGCCGTGGCGGCGTCCCATATAAAGTAGAGGAAGATGGGCACGGATGTTAGCCCAGGGCCAGTCTTCCTCAGCAAAAAGAGGAGGATTAGCAACGGATGTTAGCTCAGGGCTGGTCTTCCCCACAAAAAAAAAAAAAAAAAAAGAAAGAAAGAAGATTCTCTTAAAAATACCACGAAGATTTATATTAAAACAGAATTGATGGAAATAATAAACATACTATAAAGATTGGAACAAATATTTAATTTTTTGGATTAAAAGAGGATTTAAATTCTGCTGAAGGAAATACTAGTTAACTGGAAGATATTTGCATTAATTAATCAAAAAATAGTCCATGGAGAAAAATAATGAAAGTATCAAACAAAGTTTAAGATGTCCAATAATAAAATTAGTCAATCCAACACATATCTAATAGAGTTACCAGAAGACAATAGTAAATGCCAGAATAAGAGGTAATGTGTAAGAATTTATTTTTAAGATTTTTCCTCTGATTTAGGAAGCAAAACTAATAGCAAGTAGAATTAGAAAGAAGTCTAAGGAAGGAGGGGAGGAAGGAAGGAAAGAACCATACGTAGAAGTGGAAAACAAAAAATGCAATCAACTGAAAAGAAAGGCTACTTTAAATTATGACAGGTTGATAGTTCACATCAGAAAAATATTGAAACCAGAAGACAATGAAAAAATTTTCTCAATTTTTTGAAGGGAGTAACTGTCAACCTATCAGGGACATGCTGATGTTCTATCCAGATACCACATTAAGAATGAATGTTTTTTTACACCACCCATGGCAAGTGCCGCCAGTAGACAGCTTACAGCTATCAGCCTTCCTCAGAAACCACCCTCTACCTAGGCGAGCAGCCTCCACCAAAATCACTGCCCTTCCTGGGGCAGCCAGTGTCCAAAGACTGATCCACGAAGAGGAAGAAGGCTCAGCTTCCTCGCCTCAACTCAAATAACTCTGAAAGCCTATCCTAGCTTCAGAGCCCTTGGTCTTGATGGAGGCCTCATTTGAAATTGTGGCTCACCCTAACATAATCCTTTGCCCGATGCAGCTTCCTTTACTTCCCCCCGGGTTCCCTAAAACTCCCTTGCACTAAAATCTCAGTCTTATAGTATGCTCCAGAAAACCCAACTAGCCATATAACTAAAAAGAAAATAAGCAAAGAAATGACAATTTACAATTAAGGGCACAAAGTTGTAGACCAATAAACAAATAATAAACCCACAAAACCTTCCACTGATGGATGGTAAGCTCCCAGCAAACAAATGTCTGAGGAAAATTCTTTAGAAACAAAGAAAATGAACCCAAGATCAGAGCTTTGAGACAGAAATTTGAACAAAGAATTTGCTAATCAAAGGGATAAACTATCATTGACTGACAGCATAAACAAGAATGAAAATAATCAGGGTGGCCAGGTGGCATAGTGGTTAAGTTTGGGCTTTCGGCTTCGGCCTGGGTTCTCCAGTTTGGATCCTGGGCGCGGACCTACTCACTGCTCATCAAGCCATGCTGAGGTAGCCTCCCAGATAAAGGAGCTACAACTCTACAACTATGGTGCATGGTTGTATACTGGGGTCTGGGGGAGAAAAAAAGAAAAAAGAGGAAGATTGGCAACAGATGTTAGTGCAGGGCCAATCTTCCTCAAAAAAAATATATATAAAAGAATAAAAATAATAAATAATTTTGGTGGGTAACAAAACAAGTTGGTATTGAAATACTGAGCAATAATAACATGTATAACAAGAGAGGGTATTAGGAAACACATTTTTCTAAGATCCTTGTACCATAAGGAATAAGAACGGGAGGAGCGCTAACAAAATTTAATCGTAATGATAACAATAGACTATTATAAACAATTTATATAAATGCATTTGGAAATGTAGATAAATTAGGCAACATTCTAATAAAAAATCCTTTACCTAAATTGTTTCAAGAAGAAATAGAAAAACAAATAGACGCATTAGCATTTAGATTGAGGTATAACCTTGATTAAAAATGACTGTGCAGTTTATAAAAGAAAATTATAGAGCAACATTATAAAAAATAGTGATGGAAGATTACTATATAAAATATTGATCAACCAAATCCTATAGTACTCAGATATTTTGGAACATTTTTTTAGCTCAGAAATGTAAGATATGTTAATATTAGGAAATACATTTCAGAATATTCACAGATCAGAAGGGAAAAACATACTACTACAATAGATGTAGAAAAAACCTTAGACAAAATTCAACCCAAATTCATGAATAACAAAACAACCACACCAGCTCTAAATAAAATCTTCAGCAAGATGCTGCTACACAACCACTAGAATGTCTATAATAAAAAAGAGATCATAAAAAGTGTTTACAAGGACTTGGAGAAACTGAAGCCCTCACACATTGCTTGTGGAAATGTAAAATGATGCACCGCTTTGAAAAACAGTTTGACAGTTTCTTAAAGTGTTAAACGTAAACTGAAAATATAATGTGCCAAATCCACTGCTAGCAATGTATCCAAGTGAAATGGAAGCCTACAAAAGGGACAGATATGCAGTTCATAGTAGCACTATTCATCATTTCAAAAAACTTGGACAATCCTAATGTCCATCAACTGATGAGTGGATAAATAAAATATGGTATATCTATGCAATGGAATACCTACAACAACATAAAATAATAAAGTACTGATACATGCTACAAAACAGATGATTTGCAAAAACATTATACTAAGTAAAACAAGTCAACCACAAAGGATTATATATTGTATGATTCTATTTATTTATTTACTTACCTTGGTGAGGAATATTAGCCCTGAGCTAACAACCACTGCCAATCTTCCTCTTTTTGCTTGAGGAAGATTGTCCCTGAGCTAACATCTGTGCCAATCTTCCTTTATTCTGTACATGGGACACCACCACAGCATGGCTTGATGAATGGTGTGTAGGTCCATGCCTGGGATCCAAACTCGCAAACCCTGGGCAGCCAAAGCAGAGTGTGCAAACTTAACTGCTATGCCTTCAGGCCAGCCCCTGTATAATTGTATTTATATGAAATTTCCAAAAAAAGGCAGATTCTAGAGACAGACAGATGATAAGTATTTGTCTAGGGAAGGAGTGGAAGAGGAAACTTTTTCAGGTTATGGAAACATTATAAAACTAGATTTGCAGTGATTGTTGCACAACTTTATAAATTTCCAAAAAGATATTAATAATAAATTTAGCTCTCAATGGCTTTTCACAAAAAGTTACCATCCATGTACATGTAACCAACACACAGATTGATAAATAAAACTCGCATCCCAGACACTCTAACTCCTGCTCTTCTCTGTCACTTACACATTATCCCAAAGGCAAATATTTCTAATTTTTAAATCCATACATTGGGTAAACTTTTTACATCTTTATAAAAATGGCAACATACAGTGGGATTTTATTTCTGCCTTCTTTTGTTTAGCATTGTTGTGAGATTCCTCTGTTACTACATATGGCAGTAGTTTGTCATTTTCATTGCTATAGACTAATACATTGTATAATTATGTCTTAATTCATTTATTGTTACTTTTGATGGACATTTGAATTATTTCTTGGTTTGGGCTACTGCAGAAAATTCTGTTAACTTTTTTGTATATATCTTTTGTTTGCACATTTGTAGACATTTCTGTTGAATATATCTCAGAACAGAATTTCTGAGTCATAGGGGATGTATATGTTTAGCTTTAATAATTGTTTGTAGTTTTCCAACATGTTACCAATTTATACTCCCACTAGCTGAATGTTAGACTTCCAGTTGCTTACCCTTAGCCATTTAAGTGGGTGTGTAATTGAATCCTATTGATGTTTTATTTTGTTTTTCCCTTATGATGGGTAAAGTCGAGCATCTTGTCACATACTTATTAGTCATTTAGATACTCTCTTTTCATAAAGTGCCTATTCCACACTTTTGTTCATTTAAAAATTTTTTAAAAATTTGATTGTTGGGGGCTGACCCGGTGGCACAGGGGTTTAGTTCACGCTCGGGCAGCCCCGGGTTCGCGGGTTCGGATCCCGGCGCCCGCCGACACACTCCTTGTCAGCCATGCCGTGGTGGCGTCCCATTTAAAGTAGATGAAGATGGGCACGGATGTTAGCCCAGGGCCAGTCTTCCTCAGCAAAAAGAGGAGGATTAGCAACGGATGTTAGCTCAGGGCTGGTCTTTCTCACAAAGAAAAAAAAAGAAAAAGAAAGAAAAATTGATTGTTGGCTTTTCCCCATTGGTCTTAGGATACTAGCAAATATAAAAATGAAGTGATGAGAATAGACATCCTTGTCTCATTCCTACTTTCAGGGAGAATATTGAATATTTCACAAGTACGAATATCGCAAGAGCTCAGAAACGACTCTTTTTTTTTTTTTTTTTGTGGGGAAGACCAGCCCTGAGCTAACATCCGTCGCCAATCCTCCCCTTTTTGCTGAGGAAGACCGGCCCTGAGCTAACATCCGTTGCTAATCCTCCTCTTTTTGCTGAGGAAGACCGGCCCTGAGCTAACATCCGTTGCTAATCCTCCTCTTTTTGCTGAGGAAGACTGGCCCTGGGCTAACATCCGTGCCCATCTTCCTCTACTTTATATGGGACGCCGCCAAGGCATGGCTGACGAGCAGTGCGTCGGCGGGCGCCCGGGATCCGAACCTGCGAACCCCGGGCTGCCCAGCATGGGCTAAACCGCTGCGCCACCAGGCGGTCCCAGAACCTACTCTTTATAAGATTAAGGGCACTCTCTATTTTCCCTGTCTGATAGGATTTTTCTTTTCTGAGTGAGTGTTAACAAATGCATTTTCTGCAAATATTCTCCTTCTGTTAATGAGGTGAATTACCCTGCTTAATTTTTTTATTATTAAATTCATTCCTGGAATAAACCCACCCTGTTGCAGTGTGTCCTCCTTTTTATATATCACTGGATTTAACTTGCTGACCCACTGATTGGGAATTTTGCATCTTTGTATATAAGAGAGATTGATGTACAATTTTACTTTCTTGTTACCAACTTTGGTAAAATAATACAGTGGCTTCCTTAAATGATGCAGAAAACATGACTTCTCTGTGTATTCTCAGGAAGTGTACATGTAATGTTGACATTATTTCTTTTGTAAATGTTTGTTAGAAATAACTGGAGAAGCCATTAGAATCTGTAGTTCACCTGGTGTGAAGGATTTAGGTATAAAACCTCTCTCTTCACAAAATTTTAGAATATTAAGACTTTTAATTTTCTGTGTCAATTTTGGTAAGTTTTGTTTTCCTAGCAGTTTGTCCACATTATCTAAATTTTACAATGTTTCTACATAAAGTTTTTCATAATATTCTCTTATCTGTTTAAAGATTATAGCTTCTGAGGTGATGTTCCCTTTTCATTCGGAATATTAGTAATTGTGCTTTCTCTTTTTTGACTCTCTTTTGCCAGCTAGTTATAAATTTCGCTGGTTTTTAAAAAGAAAAAAATCTCGATCTTCAGACATGCTATCTCTATCGTGCATTTGCTGTCCATTTCATTAAGTATAGCATTATCTAATATTTTCCTCTATCTTTCCAAGAAAGTGATGTATACGAAAATCATTGATTTCCAGCCTTTACTGTCTTTTAACAGATGTATTTAAAGTATAAAATTTACATTAGAATGACTTTAGTTTTATTCTACAAGTTTTGAAATGTCATATTCTTATTAATACTCAGTTCAAAATATTTTTGAAACTTAATTGTGAATTCTTCTTTACCCATAGCTGATTTAGAGTACTGCTTAAAATAAAAAGTTACACTTTGCTTGTTGTCTTTGTGTTATTTATTTATAGCTCAATTCTACTCTAATCTGATAACGTAGTCTTTATGATTTTATTTTTTTGAAATGTTTTGCGATTTGCTTGCTTTAAGGTGCTGCCAACAGCCATGTTTAAAATACATATGACAAGAACATTTGAAAAAAGTATTTATATATATAATGTGCAGCACTAGGTGCCGTGCTCTGTAAATGTCAACTGGGACAAGTTTGTAAATAGTGTTGTTTAAACATTGTATACCTTTCTTGTTGCTGTGTCTGTTTCTTTCTTACCTATTTGAGAGTTATTTTGATTTTGCCCATTATTTGGGGATTTGTTTCTTTTCTTTTTAGTTCTTTCAGTTGAAGCTAGTTAACACATACATACAGATATCTAATCCTTACATTTTCATGATGGATCAGCCCTTTTGTCAATAGGAAATGTCCTTTTTTTACAGTCATTCCTCTTGTATTAATATCTACTGTATCTGTTATTAATACAGTCATATTAACTTTCCTTTATGTAGTGTTTGCATAGCATATATTTTTCAATCCTTTTCATTTCCTATAGACTTATATTTAAGGTATGTTTCTTGTGAGCTTAATACAGTTTTCAATTTAGACTAAACATAGCTATTTAATTGGATTTTATCTATTTATATTCAAGAAAATTCCTCATCTATTTTGATATCAATCTATAATTTTATTATGTGTTTTCTCTCTGTCCCACTATTTTTGGCATTCTGAGACCAATTCTAACACCTGTGTGTGTCAGGTGGGGGGACTTCCCACACAAGACCAAGCAATTCTTGGACACCAGCAGGGTGTCTGAGAATTCAACTCAATTCTGATACCAAAAGCCTGGAGACAGCATCAGATTCCACAGGTTAAGCATTCAGTCCTATAGGACTGGCCCCCTCCCCACTTACAATTCCAGTTGCAAGCCCAGGCTGTTACCTATGCTTCTGACCAACAGCTATAGATTAGAAGTGCCAACAGTCCCCTCCTTGGATTTCAGACACCAGTCACAGGTCAAGGTTGTTACCTGTACTCCTGACCAACTGGCTATAAATCAGAGGTTCCCACAACCCCTTCCCTGTGTTCAATTAATTTGCTAGAGCGGTTCACAGAACTCAGAGAAACATTTTACTTAATAGATTACTGGTTTATTATAAAAGGATATAACTCAGTCAAGTGGAAGAAATGCATAGGTCAAGGTGTGTGGGAAGGGCGCGGAGCTTCCATGCCCTCTCCAGGCATGCCATTCTCCCCATATCGCCACGTGTTCATCAGTCTGGAAGCTCTCCACAAACTATGTCCTTTGGGGTTTTTATGACAGCTTTATTACATAGACATGATTACTTAAATCATTGGCCATTGGCAATTGATTCAACCTCCAGCCCCTTTCCTCTCCCCAGGGATCAGGAGTGGGATTGAAAATTCCAACCCTGTAATCACATGGTTAATTCCCCTGGCAACCAGCCCCCACCCTGAGGTAGTGTCCAAAAGTCACCTCATTAACACAACAACAGACACCTTTGTCACTCTCAACACTTAGGAAATTCTAAGGGTTTGGGGAGCTGTGAGTTAGGAACCCTAGATGAAGACCGAATATATATAAGAAATATACTTTGGTCATCTGAATAACCAAATACTTATTTTTCTTATAAATCAAATTATCACATCCACCAAGGTTCTTTTTTGTTTCATTCTTGCTTTATTTTGAGTGAATTATTTTTACAAGCTCTGTATAATTCATTTTCTTTTCTTTTCTTCTTTTTTATTTTTTGGTGAGGACGATTGGCCCTGAGCTAACATCTGTGCCAATCTTCCCCTATTTTGTATGTGGGATGCCTGCCACAGCATGGTTTGATGAGTGGTGTAGGTTAACGTCCAGGATCTGAACCCGTGAACCCCAGACCGCCGAAGCAGAGAGCATGAACTCAATTACTATGCCACCAGGCAGGCCCTTGTATAATGCATTTTCATTTATGGTGCCAAGAATACACAATAGGGAAAGGATAGTCTCTTCAATAAATGGCGTTAGGAAAACCAGATATCCACATGCAAAAAGATGAAATTGGACCACTCTTAACACCATACATAAAATTCAACTCAAAATGGATGAAAGATTTAAATGTAAGACCTGAAACAGTAAAACTCCTAAAACAAAACATACAGGAAAAGCCCCTTGACTTTGGTCACAAATAAGTTCTAGAGATCTGCTGTACAACATAGTGTCTATAGTTAATGACACAATATTGTGCACTTCAGAATTTGTTGAGAGGGTAATTCTTATTTGTGTTCTTATTACCAAAAAAGGGAGAACACAAGGAATCTTTGGGAAGTGTTGGATATGTCTATTACCTTTGTTGTGGTTTGCATATGTCCAAACTCATCAAATTGTATACATTAAATATGTACAGCGTTATGTATATCAATTATACTTCAATAAAGCTCTTAAAATTGTTTATAGGTTGAGTGGTTCTGTTTTTTCTTAGTTATTAAAAAGGAGATGAAAAATGGTGGTGTGGTTATTCTAAAACAATCGTATGCAAACTGAAGTTACATTGGCTCCAAATTAAAAGACAATTTTCTTTCCTCCCCATTCTTTTCTTTTCCTTCTCTCTGTTACAGAACAAATTGTCCCTGTGTAAAGCAACAGCTTATAATGTTAGACACCATTGTAACACTAGCCTATGAAATCATTTTAACTCAAGCATATTTTACTGCAGATTTAGAAATACCTACATTCAGGGAATTATTCAATGTCTGATTCTTTTGAAAGATATTGTAAACAAAATCTTTACCCTACTCAGTAGAAAGATTAAGCAGAAATATCTCCAGAATTTGGTTGTTTTCCCATCTGCATTTGTCTTTTTTATCCAGAATCTCATTATCTTATTACACCAGGCTTATAAGTTGCTTCTCTTCCAGTAGGTTGTTCTTGACTTCTATGCGTTCTCTTTACTTTTGGAGAAAAAATCAGATCTATTCATGTTAATCCTCTCCCTAGAACTCTATTTTTGAATTTCATTCTCCATAGGAAACATCCAAAATCATTAACAGGCCAGCCAATGCCCTTCACAAACTGGTTCCAATCTAAACCATCAAGTACTTTGCACCCTAATATTTTAAATTTATTGTATTACCTGCAGAAAATTTGAGTTTTATTTCCTGCTTTATGTTAGTATGAGGTATAGTTTTCTTTGCTTGAAAATGTTTTCCATTTTATTTCCTACCAAAACAAACAAAAAAAAAGACAAAACAAAATACCTTACCTAATGTTTAATATGTCACATAATAGCATTTATATTTAGTATTTCTTGACATCCTTTATTAGACAGGATAAATTACAGCTTATCTTGATTGTCCAACATTAGGATGTTGAGGCAGAGGTCAATTGAGAAAGGGGCAAATGAAGTCCCATTGTCAGTGGGATTCTAGCTCAGAGACTATAATATTTGCATGTATTAATATCTAAACCAACCCTTTCCCTACTCAGACAAAGAAAACAAGAAATTTCGGTTACTTCTGCTCTATTATATTACATTGTACTTAACCACCTTTTTTAGGAAATCTGTTAGTGCTTCTTAATATTGGCAATTTATTCTACTCAAAATGTGAAAAATGACTTTTCTTTTGATTCATGTTACTATAATTCTTTGAACCTCAAACTGAACCTACCATAAGGACAGCATTTCGTAATCCATACAGTAAATTGTAAATATACCAAGTCCACAGTTAACAACAAGTTGAAGACTGATAAGACATGTATTATGAACAGATTTGGGGAATGTCACAGAAGCATGGAACACGAATGAGTTGGGAGAGATTCTCAAATTAAACTGGCATTTTTGAATACTTTTTCTTAATTTAATTTTTTTTAAACCACTATGTCAATAATAATCTTGCAATTATTACTAAGTGCACAATATTTAAATTTTATTTAGATATCTAAAAATCAATCGATTTTAATAAACATATTTAATTCTTGTCATACTTTAAAATGTTTCATATAGTTTAGCTTCTCTTGATAAAGTTACATTATTTAAATTTCAAAAACACGAATTAAAAAAAAAAGTTTTCATGAATAATGGAATCAGGGAATCAAATTTAGAAGCACTTTAATGTTTAAGTAAAAAAACAAACATGCACTTGTCCCTAAACTTTCCATTCCTGGATGACCTTCTTGATTTAGTCATGTTCTGTGCAAGGTAGGATTGTATTTCATGAGCAATCATGTTGATTTTATCTTGTGGAAGCAATCATTTAACAAAGGTATGATGATAAATTCCAATTAGACTCTTATTCATGAAAATTCATATGCAATTACATTGAATCGTTTTGTTTCTCAAGAGGACCTAAAATCAATTAAATGGAATATATTTCCCATGAAAAGCTAACTCCATGTTTTTAGAGTAAACATTATATATCTTGACATGATAGTTGTCTTTCATCTTCTTTCCTAAGGAGCTGAACAGACACTAATGGCCTTGTCCCAAGTTTCCTCTTACCAGATCCATGCATTTTTAATAATTTTCTTTTTATTGTAAATTCTGTTTGAAAATATGTGAAAAGGTTTTGGCAGGACCCAGAACAGTTACCTTTTAAAATCAGGACCTCTCAGTTCATTCAGAACCTAAAAAGAGAATACCTGTACAACAAAATAGACTTCAAAATATCTATATAGTACAAGAATTTGTCTTAAATAGAGCAATTTGAACCACAATTTGTACTTATATTGTCTTTATTTTTGAAAATAAAAGAGCGGATTTTTAGGTTGATATATTATCAAAATATTCATTATAACTGCATACCACATTAAATAAATTATGACCATATAAATCCCTTAAGTAGGAAGTATCACAAAGAGTTCTCAAAGGGGAAACCTATGGATACACTGCCCCCATTCCTTGACTAAGGCTTGGGTATAGTCGTGAAAAATTAGAAAACCTGGTTTATTCGATAGGGAGTCAGAATACAAGAGCATGGTGGCTATGTGCATCCTCCTATTTGGGACTCTCCATGCACTGCCCATTGTGACTACACATGGCAAGTGATTAGTAGAGAAGCCTTGTTGAGTGAAGTGCCTGGATTGATTGGCCAGAGTGTAGCCTGACAGACTCATGAATCTCTAATTTAAGGTTAAAAAAAAAAAGCTATCTAAAATCTTTGCAGCCTCAACATTGTTGAGCTCCTAATTCTGGGAGCAATGGAATTTAGAGTTAAGGAAGTCCTAGAGGGAGAAGTCTAAGAAACCAAAGACAACTACAGACATTGTCTATCAGAACATGAGCATATTGTTCAAAAGAACAATTCCAACTGGTTTCACGGTAATAGGTAAAGTGAAGACAAATCTCAATACCAAGGACTAGAATGAGTGATACGACTTAACCAGAAGACAACAGCAGGCCAAAGAATGAAATTAAGAGTGTTGAAGACAATCCCAAAAAAATGGATATTTACCCACAAATCACAAAGCACTGGATTAATATTCTAATATCTGAATTTAGCTTAAAAAATCCCTTAATTGGAATAAATTCCAATTTAGTGATGCAATAAATTGCTGATCTAGATCAGCTGGAGATTTAAAATCACATTTGGGTTATAAGAAATTTTTAAAATCATATTTGTAAACGCATCATTAAATGATTGATTACACTTCTAAAAATAGCAAGTAATCCCTTGCCTCCTTTTATTTAAGCTGTGAAGATAGATATTCTTCCTCCATGCTCTTTGCTCCAATATTGATTACAGAAATGCTCATATTGGCCTGTGCCATGGCATCATTGTGGCGGGTAGTATGAGAAATATCCCCCTCCTTTAAAAAATTCCTTCAGTTCAAACTACAAACTTTAAAATTCTTTACTTTTGATATGCAGATCAAATATATATAAAACTTTCAAATTAATATACAATTTAAAGGAAAAAAATCTGAAGACAGAAAGTGCTATAATCTATTTAGTCAGACACCATTTTAATGTTTCAGGACAGGTCAGTAAAAAAGTTGGAATTTTTCAGATATCCACCAACCAATTAGGGATAATGTTAACATGACTAATTATCTTTCATATACTTAATAGAAAATTATACCAAGCCTCTATTTGAATAACTTACAGTCATTCTTTGGTTTCATATATTTTAATTTTATAGGCAGGCCTTTTAATTTATACCCACTGCAATTTTTTGCCTATATAGCAAACACTTTAAGATTGTCAGTCTAGAATGTAAGGTTAATCATAATCAATAAATAATATAATAATTTCTATAGATATACTCCCTGAGTAGTGTTATATATGAGAATCTTGAGAACACTGGGTTGTAGTGTTGAGATTATGATACCTAAGGAGGGAAACCACTAATTTCAGAATTCTACTGTAAATAGTTAACTTTTTTGAGTTTTCTAAATATTAAATTATATTCTTTTGTTTTTTAAAATTCTCCTCTAATGGAAAAAAGTAACATTTGTTCTTTTGCCAGCAAAAGGTAGGCAGAGAGATGCTATAGAGAGAAAAATAGAACAAAATAGGAGATAAGTAATGAGACACAAATAAGAATGCAGAGCCTTATAAATCAGTAGGGAAGGGAGGGAGGGAGAGAGAGAGAAAAATTATTTACAGGTACATTTTCAGAGTTATTTTGAGAGCAAAAGTCTAAATTTCTCAGGTATTTTGGGAAATTCAAGAACATCAGATTATAAACTGGAGGGGGCTAATGAAGTGTCAGTCCTAAGGATCTGTTCTTGTAGGATAAGCCATCACAGAACCAAACAGACTTTTGCAAAAAAGGAATTCAGATATAAAGAAGGCAGTGATGAGACTAGAGAGAGCTGCTTCTTCACATCCTGGCGGTCTTGCACACCTTGGAGCCACTGACACACAGAGGCGCTGACAAAGATGAGAAGGACGGTGAACAAAAATACCACCAAAACAAACCTCACCACTCACATTCTTGACAGCAGGGTCCAGAACAGTCCCTCCAACTTTTTCAAGCTCCTCAGGCTCCCGAGAAATGTAGCTGTGAGCACACTCCTCTTATAACTCAGACAAAAACAAACCAAAGGAAAAAAATACCAAATTATGTCTCTATGAATGCACACTGACAAAGTAGACACGTTCACATCACCTCCTGTCATTATTTGACAACTTGTAGCTATTGATTTTAAAAACTCGGACCAAACAGTGAATAATGACAGTAAATAAAACAAAGAAGTAAATATCCTCAGAAGGAGTTGCATTCAGTGATAAAATTCAATTGGCATGTAAATTTTCAAATATTACTTATTCTTTATTACCAAGAAAAATAAGACTGGTCCCCAAAACAGCAGCCACAAAACATCTCGGTCAACCATATTCCAAATGAACAAACCTCACGATCACAGGAAAAACAAACCTCATTATGTGTTATATTATAATGTTACATTTAGTAAACCTTATAAAATATGATTTTGGTGAATGATGCAGAGTCATGTGTCCCTTAATGATGGGGACACATTCTGAGAAATGTGTCTTTAGGTGACATCGTCATTGCGCAAACATCATAGAATGTATTTACACAAACCTAGACAGTATAGCCTAGGCTATGTGGTACCACTCTTATGAGACCACTGTCGTATATACAATCACTTGTTGACTGAAGCGTTGTTACACGGCATATGACTATATTTTATTTACCTAAGGTGATACAAGCTATTTCACTTATAGCAATTAGAGAAATATAAGAAATATTTTAATTATAAATAATAGCTATTTAAAACATATCTAACACAATATTCGTATATGTTCAGACTAGCATTTTGGTACCTCTTCCCACTCGGATAATTTCTTAGCTGCTTCAAGAATCTGGTAACAAAATACTTTCATATATAGATAGACCATGTATCTTGGTTGCGGTACCTGTAGTAGCTACAGAATAGGTAAAATCTCGCCATATGTGATGCTAATGGATCACTAATAATCTCAGATAAGAAAATCCAATTAGAAAACTTGGAAATAAAAATATAACCATTGAAATTAAAAAGAAAAAGAAATGAAGGGATACAAAGAGTGAAGTCATGTATTTTTATAAGAAAATATACTTATCCTCATTTATGGTAGGAAAATATGAATCCACACTGAATTTTTACTCATCATACAGGAAAAGGAAATAAAAGTGGTGACTTGCTTGGTTTGTGATTGTTGAAATGGGCACTCTCATTTAGAGTAGTTGACAGGATATATGAGGATTCAGCAGTGTGTCTCAAAATACAAATATACAAGCCCTGATAGAGTAACACCACTAATAGCTAATACACACGAGGATATTTATTAACTGCTAGACACTGATGTCACTGTAACGAACTAGCACATCTGCACATATCTATTAAGTTGGTAATATTTTTGTCCTCATTATATAGAAGGGGTAACTGATGCTTAAGAGGCAAAAAATGCCCCAAATTATATCAATTCATACAATGGATACTAAACAGCTGTGAAAATAAAGAACAGACTTCATATTTTGATACGAATAACTTCTGAAATATATAAAGTAAAGCAATTAAAAGAATACAGCTTAAGAAAGACTGTATTTCCATGGACATATTTGCATATAAAAGCATAAATTATCCTGAAAGATGACTGGGTAAGTGGGAGAAATTTAGGAGGTAGATTTTTTTTTTTTTTGTGAGGAAGATTGTCCCTGAGCTAACATCTGTGCCAATCTTCTTCTATATTTTATGTGGGACGCCACCACAGCATGGCTTGATGAGCGGTGTGTAGGTCCACGCCTGGGATTCAAACCCGTGACCCCAGGCAGCCAAAGCAGAGTGTGCGAACTTAACCATTATGCCACTGGGCTGGCCCAAGAAGAGGCAGATGTTTTAAGTATACCTTTTATATTTTTGTCTTTAGAACTATGTGGATATTAGCTATAAACCATAAATAAATGAAAATGGTAACAATGCTCCTAAAATTCTTTTTAATATTCTCTTGCTACTCATCATGGTTTTATCATATACATATGAATCCTTGAGTATTATTTTGTTACATTCTTTAAATGACGTAGCAGAAACTGCTAACTGTCCTCCTCTTTCTTTTAGTAATATCTCCTCACCACTACATGCACACACACCACCCCTGAGTACAAACAGATCATCGAGACCACATCTTTGATTCTCCCTTACTGCTACCACTGACCTTGGAACTAGTTTCTCACCAGTGAAATGTGACTGAATCGGTGTGTGTCACTCACAACACTACTTAACAGAAAATTACTTGATCTCTACTCACTCTCTTTTGCTTTTTCTGGATGAAGAAAGACTAGAGAGTGTATGTTATGGTTGCATCACAATCTAGAAGTATAACCTCAAGGTGTAGCTCCTCTCTCTGCACCTGTAATGAGAGAGAAATAAATTTCAACAGAATTTAATTCATTGTAATTTTGAGTCTCTTTGTTACAAGTGCATAAGCTAGGCCCTAACTAATGTTAGTGGTTTTCTCATATATTCTTCTGTTACTTTCGTGGACTCCACATTACATTGTGAGATTCATCCGTGCCTGTACATATTGTTTATTAATTTTTCCTGCTTCATAACAGTATTGTGTTGCATAGTTTAAAAAAAGGGAAGGGAAAGAAAATCATGACTTTCAAGTAATTCGTGAGTTACAGAAAGACATAGTGAAATTTTGGATATATTTGTAACTAATGACGATAACAACACAAATTTCAAGACCTCTGAGATGCAAACCAAGTGATACTTAGGGAGTTATGTACAACCTTACAATTACATCAAAAAAACAATACTGAAAATTGAATGAAATCTTCAGTTCATGAAGTAATGAAAACAAAAGTAAATTGAAACAAAGTAAAAAATATTAAAATTAATGAAAGAAGAAAAGATCAGCAATTACCCACAAAAACTTTAAAAAGCATAAATCAGTGAACAATATTGTGGGATGTCTGATCACAGAAAGAAAGAAAAAAGTGAAATGGAGAGAGAGATATGGTGTTTGGTGATGCATATAAAAACCCTTGGAAACCTTAAAAAATTGAGAATAATTATACTGTCTTACAAATTAGTATGTGAAATTGGGCTACAATAACATTATAATAAGTCTATATTTTAAATTTATTCATTATTCATAATATATAAGTAGCAATATTAGAAATAAATATATCTACCTATATTTAAATTAGTGTGATTTATATAGAATCACTGCCTAATATAAAGCAGGTGATCAGTAAATGCACATAGAATAAATAATTGAATGCAAGATTGAACAATAAAGCTTCAAAATTTGTGAGCTAAATATTACACAAAGTAACTGGAATTTTTGTCATTGTTGTTATTGGTTTATTTTAATCCAAATAATAGTATGTGAACTGTATCCATACAGTTTACTATCGTTCATCTACTTATTCTTGTTCTAGTTCTCATTCAATGCCCCATTGTTCTATTTCAGCTGCTCTAACAATGAATAAATCTCAGTGGAGTTTAGCCCTTGAGTGTTTGGCAACCTTAAAAAATTAAATGAGCAATAAAAATTAGGAGCCTGTCATTTTGAGCTTTGTACAGCAACATTTGATTACAGATGTGAGAGAGAAACCCACAGGCAGCTGACTTATCATCTTCATTACTTTTCAACCATATGTATGTGAAGAAGCACTTTATTATGACATTTGCCAATCATGTCAATACACTCAACTCATGCATTATTTTAAAATCCAAAAACCCTGTCTTGCTTTTTTATAATAGTGTATGTATATGACTGCTTCATGTTTATATCTTCCTCTCAAAACAGGATAGGGCATATCAAAAAGGAGCTCTCGTAGGGTGGATGAAGCTAGCTAATGCAAAGATGAGGAAAAAACAAAAATTAGGGAGTTATAATCGGGTGCATAGAACTTACTCCATCATAAGGCAACTTCATTTAAGCCTGATTAGGAGAAGAATGTTCAATTGTTTCCCAGTCACCACAAAGTAAACCTCGGTGTTCAAGGTCGCTCCTCTTTTCTTTGCTCCTTCAAGTGTCTAAGTAAATCTAATTCCACTGACAATTTGTTCTAAAATTAAAACTGAATTGCATGTCAGTAGGAGGATAGTTGCATTCCCAAATGGGGAAAATTAATGGGAATTGAAATGTAACTTTCAAGGAAGTTACAGAATCTCCTTTCAAAAGGTCACATTTCTGACAAGTCAGTAGATGAACTAATTGATTACTATGACTGATATTATATGTATATTTATTCTATATAGATATAAGTACTGGAATTTTCTCAACTTAAAAGCATAAACATGGTGAAGGACAGTAGTGTTTCATAGCTAGATTTGATGGTAGTTTTTGAAAGTAGCCTCTATTTATAGCTAGAGGCCCAGGATTCACAGGTGATTTTCAAAGGTTCTGTAAAATCTTTAAAATTATATGCGCCTTTTATTTGTCTATATGCCTATGTGTATTTTGGGAGCAGAGGATCTGCTGTTATCTTCATATCTTCTGTAATCCAAAGTAGGTGCCTGATCACAGAACCACTGTATTCTCTAGAAATACAAATAGATAAAGGAAAATTTAGATTAAGGAAACTGAAAAATTGCAAAGAATTTTCTTTAACGTAGCATCTGCACAAATATCCATTGCCATAGAAAATTATTGCTGGTATATTTTATGCATCCAAAACCAGTATTTTATGTTAATTTATGACACTTAATTATGTTATCAAAAATGTAAAATTATCTTATCGGGATATCATGTTTTGTTGATCATTTGGAAGCTATTTATCAAGTAAATAGAAAGAATTCATTTCAAACAGATCCAATAACATATATTCTTCCCTGTTATCCTATTAGAGAGGAGTCAATAAAATAAATGTCTCGGTCACCACAGAATTATCAATTTTACTATATTTTTTTTCTGCTTTGAATCAGCAAACAAGTCAGCAATTAAGATTCCTTGTGACCTTTAAAATATCAACCCATTTCACAGCAAGAGGCAGAAAAAAGATAATGGAGCAGCTTAAGAACACACATATATACACACACATACTTTGTATATATACATTACACACAACTACCATTTTTCTTCTAAACTAAAAATATAGGGTTTTTTCCACAAAAGTACAATGCTATTATTTTTTTCTCCTCTCTAGGACTGATTTCAAGAAGAGAAATTAGTATTTAACAACAGAATAAGTGAGAAGAGAAAAATAAATGTGTATTCATTCCTTCTTCTTTTGCTCTCATACACAAACTGCCCTTTCTCCCACTTCTTATTGCTGACTCTTTCTCTCGTTCTTTAAGCTACAGAGACAGGCTACTTATCTTAAAATTGACCAGTGATGAAGTTTGGTAACTGCTGTCAAACAAGCTTGGCAAAGAAATCTGTTTAGTGGCTAGATATTTTCATCATTGTGTCACTCTACTTACATTTGGTACAGAAAGGGGAAGCAAGAGAGATGTTACCTATGCAAATAAACGGACCTATTAAGGAATCATTGAAAAGAGGAATAATCAGAATAATTTATTATCAACCTTCAAAGGAATTTATCTGCCCTAGTCAGAATTTTAAGAAGGAAAAGAATACAATTATATATAGTAAACAATTTCATATCAGTATTATTTTATTCTAACATTAAATAAATGTAATTTTAAAATAATTGTACTTTTTACTTCCATAATACTCTATTATTACTTAATGAGTCAAATTGCTTCTTTGAATAAAGACTTAAAGATATATGCATTTTTTCAATACCTAAGAATAATTTGTCCTAGAAGACTGAAAATTGATTATGAGAAAATGGGGTCTGTGTATGTCACATATGGTTTATTGAACATTAATGAATTAAAAATACAGTTTTCCCCAATACATTACATATATAAGGAGAAAATATATTAATATTTATTATTATTATTATTATAATTATAATAATAATTATAATATATTATTATTATTATATTAATATATTATTATATTACCAACAGTTGTAGTGATTCAAAATGGCTGCTGGCAATATTACTTCTTTTTTTTCTTTGCAATAATTATGTTACACTAAAATAAGCCAATTGCTACAATGATGTTATTAGGCAGAAAATATATTCGTAAAATTTGAGGTGGATATACAATTATAATATCCAGAGGCACTGAATGGTAATGCAAATCACACTTTTTAATTTTAGACATAAACATTTAACACAAAGATGATTAATTTTGCCAAGTCAAGCAAAATTACTTTGTTCTTTATTTGGAACAGCACTAATTTATGGCACTAAACCATTTGTTCTAAAATTTTGTAGCAGGCTGTTGAGTAACTTTTTTCCGCATTTAACTTTTCTATATAATAGTAAATATGTATCCCATAAATTTTGGAAAAGCATAAAACAAAAGCTTGTTTTGTTTTACTTTAAAGGATTGACAACCATTTTCAAACTGTTATATTTTTAATCTCAACAACGACAAAACATCAATTCAAAAGGACTCTTTCACTTAGGAATAGATGTACTGAAACTGAAATTAAATCTATTCAGTGTGTTAGAAAAGAACTTCTAAGCACTTGTGGTAGATTATTGTTTGCTGGATGAAATTGAAGGACTCCATCTGTTGAGCTTCATGTACAAATTTTGTGACTCAAACTTTGGACATAATAATGTGAAATAAAATAGATGTTGCATTAAATCATATTATCACAAGTGAAGACAGATTATATGACATGTATTTAAAATATAAGACATTTTTATTTTATCACAACATACTCAAAATAGGATGTTAAAGTTTCTTCCTGGAAGGTACCATGCCTCATTCATCTTTGTAGACCATAACAGAGAGCAGAGCACATTGAAAGACCTAAATAAATAGTTTTCATGATGTAAGAAGAAAAGCACATTTTAAATTAAGAAAATGTTATTTCATTTGGTCAATACCAACTACTTTTTCCATAAAAGTTGGTGAACTAAAACAGATAATTGATTATAATGGTGGTTTGGCAACTGCATCTATCTCTACCTATCTGAGAGAGAGAGAGAGAGAGAGAGATTGATTTTGTTTTTAATCTTAAACATCTAGCTCCATGTGTCCACAGTTCTTAGACAAGTAAGGTGATTCATTTAACTAGTAATCCAGAAGATGCCAAAATACATTATAACAATGATTCAAACAAATGTACTAAACACTCATATATTACAATGATATAACAGAACATATTACAATATTATGACACTTCTTAAACGTGACCTTTTTAATCTGATTACCCTTATGACACCCTCTCAAAGAACCTATGGTTCCTTTTTCATATCCTTCCTAATTCTTGAAACTTCTTCATCAATATCAGTCTTCCCACTAGTCTTTAAGTCCCATGACAATGGGAGCGATGTCTATACTGTCTATCAGTTTATCCTCTGATAAGTATACTGCAGGGTCATGTAAATATACACCAAAATTAGTGATAGCACAGAACAAACATAGGAAATTCAGGTTGGAATTTGAAGGATTAGAGTCTGCTGAATACAGACAATTACAGAATAGTTTAAATATTCAAGAAGAGTAAAGACTGTTGTTTTCTTGCCTTGTGGCATGTCTTTAAATTTTTTGCTAACTGCTAGACATGTTGTATTACATAATAAAGAAATTGAAATATAGCCTTCAGTGAGAGAATTTATGTTAAGTTGGATAGGAGTTGGGCTGTTTTATTCTTTGCTGTAGATATGGGTGATGGAGGTTTCCAGTTCCGCAAGTGTACTTATTTTTGTCTTTCCTCTTGTCTTTGGGGTTCCACATACACCGCTCCTTAGAGTGATTCTGTGTTTTATCTTTCCCCTGTAATCCAGTACTATTACACTGAAGCTTTTGTTGGTGTGGTAATAAAATGTAGAGGAAGAACATTCTATAATCTTCTGAATGAATTTCAGTCCCTGGCTGTAGTTTTCGCAGTCTATTTCTTTGAATCCAAGAGCCCTGTGTTCTTACCACTGTAGGTGAGACAGAAAGGCTGGATGGGGCCCAAGTGGAAAGGAATTCTCTGTCCCTTGCAGGGATAAGTTTTCTGACAAAGTTCTTTAGCCTGGGAAGTAGGTGCCGGTTATAGAAGAGTCCTTGTGTGTTTCACAGTACTTATTCCTCCCCTCCACCTGCCAGGGCTGTGAGATCTTTCTTGAATTCTGACTGTGTGGCCTTCCTAGAGGGAAAGACCAATGAAAATGCTGAGAGAGGAGGTGCTAATGCTGTGCCACCCCAGGACTTTCTCTCTGTCACTCTTGTCCATTACTTTTCTCATTTTTTCCTTAGAGAAAAATATTTTCGTAAAGTAACTGGATGTACACTATGAGGTATATTCTTAGTTATGAGTGAGGGATGGAACCCTCATTCTATTTTATTTCTATATTCTCTGGTTCACCTGACACATACTTTAGTTGGAGCACAGGGATGCCTTGTGGATGCCTATTCTGATTGCTATAGATGGATTCTCTTATGGTGACTTCTCCCACATTTCAGTAGCAAATATAAGAAGACTGTAAACAGCATAGAAAGTGATAAAAATGTATCTCCATGCATATCCCAATTATCCATTATCCTGCTGAGCATAGTTACATTTTGCTTGTCATCTGACTATTCTTTGACCCAGGGGAACTGATTTTGTGCTGTGAATCTTGTCTGGGCTATAGTGTACTTAGGGAAAGAGCGTAAGGGAGGAATTTAAAAGGAGTATTCCCTCCAAGCAATTATAATCAACATGTTTCTTTGGATAACCTTGCCTTCACACTGGTACTAGGGGTGATGATCAGGGAGGAGAGCATTCAAGCCTTCTGAAAAGTGATTTAAATTAAGGTTCAGAATACATCCTACGGTGTTTTCAATTACTTAAATGTTATGATTGCTCTTAGGAGTAAAACCATATATTTCTACAGAAAAGAAAAACTGATGAAAATAAAAAGCAAGATTTCTTTAAACATTTAAGATCTTGAATTAAACTATAAAGAGACAGAAAACTGTAGGACAAGATCAATTTGTGTTCTATACTCAACACAGATTGTGAAGGTATTAGTGCATTTTGAAGTCATAAGTAATAAAGTTGGTATTGAAATGGAATCTTAAAAGAGCCTGCAGAGAAATATTTTCAGAATTTATACCTGTATTCTCCTATGTGTGTGTGTGTGTGTGCACATGCTTGTGTGGTTATGTGTGTTGTGTCAACAAAATGAGGCACTAATACTTACGCATGCAATTGAATCAAGGAGACACAATATCATCATGAATAGAGGTAACATTTGTGGTCATTGACACTTGCACATTTGGAGTGGTGTATCACTGAATCAGCCAGCATATTTGCACTTAAGGAGAGGATGCCAGTTAGCACAGAGGCCAAATGCATCTCACACACAATGAAGTTTTTGCACATAGTGTTTTACAAACCTATTAATTAGTTGTAGAAATGTAAATAACAAAATGATTTATATAAATATTTCAATGCTCATATTTTCCTGTGAAGTAGATGATCTGTCAAAACTGCATGCAAATAATTGCCTGGGTCTGCTTTGTAGCTGACTTTAAAATGGGGAATATGTTCTCTAGGGCATCACCATAAAGTCCAAACCTATTTTACACATTCATTGCATTTTCTAGTCACCTGTAAATAACCAAGTTCTTGCACTAGAATATGGAGTGTACCCATGCAATGAAACTTCAGTAAATTTAAACAGATTAAAAGAGTTGCCATATTTTTCCATTAGAGGCACCTAATTTATATCACTAGGGTTCAGATAGTTGAATATAGAAAATGTTATGCAACAGACTTTTGAAGTGTTCTTTTTACTGCCTTACACATTGGGTTTTGTTATAATGCTATTACATAATAGTATATTAACACTTTTATGGGCCACATTATTTTTTCTTTATTCCAGTGCAATGCGACAGCATGACTTATGTATCACAGTTTATCAAAGTTGCCCTCTATTTCTGACAAAATAAATGACTTGCTTCTCCTTCTCTGAATAGACTGTTCTCATCAGCTGGACTGCTAAAACATTCATTTCTTCTGTAGCTATTAAAATACTACCCATCACTAAAGAGTCAGCCTAAATGCCACAGTTTTCACGAAGCTTTCACAGAAAGACCTATCCCAGTAATTATACACTTTTAACTGAATCCACCCAGAAATTTCTTTTTATTTTTTGACACATTAAATTTGACTTGTATTTAGTAATGTGACTTTTAAAATTTCTAAACAGGGCTTCAAGCTTTTAGAGAGATGATTTTCTTTAAAACTATGTTTTTAGAGCGGTTTTAGGATCATGGCAAAATTGACAGGAAGGTATAGAGGTTTCTCGTATACACTGCGCTCCCACACATGCATAGCCTCCCCCATTATCAATACTCCTCACCAGAATGGTATATTTGTTACAATTGTTGAGCCTACACTGAAACCTCAAAATCACCCAAAGTCCATAGTTTACACTACAATTCATTCTTGGTGTTATACATTCTATGCATTTGGACAAATGTATAACAGCCTATATCTATTATTGTACCATCATACAGAATACTTTCACAGCCCTAAAAATCCTCCTTGCTCTACCTATTCATCCCTTCCCTAATCCCGAACCTCTGGGAACCACTGAACTTTTTGTCTTCACAGTTTTGGCTTTTCCAGAATGTCATATATTTGGAACCATACAGTATGTAGACTTTTCAGATTGGCTTATTTCACTTAGTAATATACATTTAAGGTTCCTCTATGTCTTTTTAAGGCTTGATAGTTCATTTCTTTATAGTGTGTTTAGAAGTTGGGTAGTGTTAGTCCTCCAATTTTGTTGTTCTCCTCAATATCATTTTGCCTATTCTGGGTCTTTTGTCTCTCCACGCAATCTGTAGAATCACTTTGTCGATATATACAAAATAATTTGCTGGAATTTTGATTGGGATTGCGTTGAATCTATAGATCAAGTTGGGAGGAAATGGCATCTTGACAGTATTGTTTTCCTGTGTATGAATATGGAATATGTCTCCATTTATTTAGTTCTTTTATTTCATTAATCAGAGTTTTGTAGTTATCCTCATATAAATCTTGTACATATATTGTTAGACTTATACCTAAGTATTGTTAAGAGGGTAGATCTCATGTTATGTGTCTTTCACCATAATAAAAATAAACAATGACAAAACTAAGAACTGATTTCTGAAAAATAAGAAAAGGCCACAGAATTGGGTTGTAGTTTTTTCTTTGCATTCAAGGGAAGGTAACTTCTAGGAAAATAACATGAACCTTTAATTTCTTTCTATAAGAAAGTATAGACATTTATGTATACATATAAGACCAAAGAATAACTTTGATTTTCTCTTGTAGTCTGATAATTTACTAATAGCTAATACTTATTGAGTGATTGCTATTGCCAGACCCTCTTCTAAGGGCTTTACATGTATTTTTTACATGTTCACTACCTAACTTATGAGCTCTATTATCTCCCATTTAACTATGTGGAAACTCATGCCCTCTCTAGGTTTTAAAGCTTGCTCAAGGTCGCACACATAGCAGCTGAAGTATTGTTCTGAAATTGATGGTTTTAATGACTTCAATATCTTGCCTTTTGTAGTTCTCAAAATTCATATTTTAAAACCATTTATACTGGATTTTAAAAGTCACATCATAGTTTATTTGATCAAAATAGACCATGGGAGGGTACAATCCCATATCACAAGAGTTGATGGAAATTAAGTGATATATAAGTTTCTGAAGATGGCTCTCTCTAAATACTATATACTCCTAGAATCCAATCTGCAATACAATCCAAGAAGTTTAAGCCCTAACAGTATGTTATGTGGTGTGAACGAACACTGTCTACTGTAATATTTCCCAGTGACACTTTTCCAGTCTTTTTTCAATATCTTAGATTTTTCTCTCTTCTACAAAAAAAATTACCTTCTCAAAAAGTGTTCCTCTTTCAAATGTCTTCCACATTTTTAATCTATTCTCTCAATCATGCTTAGTTATTTCTTTTTTGCCCCAAAAAACAAAATCTAAAGTCTCAAATAAGTACAATAAACAAATAAAAAATAAACTCACTCTACTCTTCATGAAATACTTATTAAATCTTTATTATCATTAAATTATATGCTCTTCAGTCTAATCTAAGAGCATATCATTTGTATCCATCTTGTTTAGGGAAAACAGAGAAGTAGAGGTGCATGGTATGTGTTGGCCCTTTAAAATTAGATTATTTCCTTCATATTTTGTACTAGGGTCAAGAATTCATTTTGATACAGAATTCTCCCCCTCTACTGAGACAAGCTTTTCATCAAAGATATTACCCAAGGAAGATGTCCAAGCAACTTAACTATTTGCCACTTTATTTATAAAATAGGTGATTCAAGAATGTCTTTTAAGGCTTAAGGGAAAAGAATCTCACTCCTCAGACCCAAGGAAATCCTATCCACATTATAGAGAGTAAAACGATTTTCTTGCCTCTGCTAATGGAACCTACCTGATAACAAGAGCAAACATTTACTGAGAGCTTAGTATTTACCACTTAATGTTGTAAGTAATTAACATGTAGTAACTGAGGAAGGAACTATTATACTAATTTTAAAGATGAGGAAATTGAGGCACAAAGTGTTTGAAGGAATTGTTCATTGCCACACCTGTGAAAAATGGGGGAACCAGGATTTTAGCCCTGGATAACTGGTCCAGCTTCACGTTCATTATATTATTCCACTTTTACCAATTATTTTAAGAGGAAAGGCATGAGCATATTTCTTATTTAGTGATTCCATCTATGCAAATATATCTGCAATCCAAGAGGCAGATAAAGAGAAATAAAGAAAATACATTTAAAGGAGAGTCATGACGCAGACGTTATGGGACAGATTATTTATATGCACTATTGATTTTAATCCTTAAAATCATTACAATAATAACATTAGAATATCTTGTATTCATGGGGCTTTGACTGTGGTAGACACTCTAAAAATAACTGTATATATACAAAAGTTTATCTAATCTCTACTTTAATGTGTATAATTAATACATATAGGTGAGACCTGGCCTATCCCATTGCATTGCCCAATGCTCAAGGCCTCTCACTTTGTATGTAATATAATGTCTAAATAATTAGAGCTGATAGTGAGTTTTATTACTAATAAATATAAGGGAAAGGGTATTACTAAACCATAATATTGGCATAATGGTTTGTTTCCTTGCCTTTTCTTTATAAAATTCCACTCATAATTGTCATATTAACATTTCCAAAACCTCAGAAAGAAAATAGCAAACAACTACAGCAATGCATTTATCTCAACTGGCAAACACGTTAAATTTCAATCAATTTAAATTTTTATTGCAGACTCATTTCAAGTTATAGATCTTAGTCTTCATGTGAGTTTCAAGGTTGTAGAAGCTCACATAAACTAATAATGGTAATATAACTGATAATTTCTATTTCTTACTGTTTTCTACACTATACCAAATAAATTATGTAAGAATGTTTATAATGCCCCAGAGTTATAATACCAATTTTTTGTACTGAAATTTTTTTGTGTAATTGACAAAACTTCTCAGCACATAGTGATAATTAAGAAAATTTACGTTCAGAATGCAAAATATTTTAACATGACATAAAAATACATCTAAAACATATTGTCATTAATATATAGTGCTATTTACACTGATTTATTTATACACTTATATCTCAAATCATGTTTATTATAATTCATATAATTTTGTACATACATGTAACCACTATAACCACATATACTTTCCCACACAAAATAAATACATATTTACCCAAACAGATATTCTTACATTAAGAAATGTTCGTTATCTTACCCAGATGAATCAAAATTATATTTTGAGTTTTGAGGAAGGTCTCAAACAAAACCAGGAAAACTGCCAATGAAATAGTAACATTTCTCAATCTGATCCTCATGCATTAAGATTATAATAATAATGTTTAAAAATAATACCCTTATAATTATTGTTAACTGTTTATGGGATTTTATTTGTTTTATTGAGTGTTTCCCTAGGCGAAAAAATTGTTTCTAAAGTTATTTTGTTGAGAAGATATGTAACTAGAATTCATGACAAACAATGACTGATGATTCATTTTTGATAAAAATCAGAATGTTCAAGTAGAGAAGTATTTTTCCCTGAGTTTCTGAGCCACGCGTGGAAGTTATGCATTCATGGTAGTTGCATGGTGGTGGTTGTAAATAAATCATTCTTCTTTTATTTACTCAGTTTTATTTCCCTTTCAATAAATTTTCTAAGGTATACAGAGATTTTTAATAATCTTCTATCCAAGTAATATGAACATTAAGCTCAGCTAGAGTGTTCACAGGAAAACTATGAAGAAAAAACATGCATTCAGATGAAGTAGAACTGACAATTTTACACAGTGCAAGAAGGATTCTCTTTCTTCATGACAACTGCCTCTTGACTCGTACTTGAATTCACATCTATATGAACTTTCTTTCTCTACTTTATGCCTTATTGCTTGGTGGGCATAAATATAAATAAGCCATTTGAATTTATTACTTTAAATTAATCATAACAATTTAGAAAGATTTTCAAAATTTTGAAACATTCAGTATTTTTCCACTTAAAGACAAACGAAGTTACCTTCCTGTCTTTATTCGGTATATAATTATCACAGAAATAACTTTTAATGTGAAATATGCTTAATATCCAATTTTGAAAATATATTTGCTGAGTTAAATCAAACATCATCTGAGAAAATAAAAAGTATATTGTTATACAGATTATACTTATGCCTTGTGGGATCTAATCACAACCTATTTGCTGCTTTCTTTTTCTGTTTTAAGTCTACCCTGTTAAAATTCAAGTTTAAGAAAACCATTACTCTTCAGGTCTCTTACAAAATATTAATTACTAACTTCATTTTAAATGGGAAGATACTTTCTAACATTAGGAATCTGGTGTAGTTAAGACATACATCTGCTTTCAGGATCCGTTTTTGTTTAAAACTGATTTCTTCCTTTGTTTAGCTTTGCAGACCTCTTCCCACACCTACACATCATTAGAGAGTCCTCACTTACAGTTCCCTTAAAATGGTTAGGTGTGACCAGTGGTGTGCGGGAGCTGGCATTTGCTAGCCCATGAGAGACAATTGTTAGATTTTCAGGAATTTTGTGAGCAGTTTGCTAAACACTGCCATTATTAAAAATTGAAGTATGTAAATACAACATTTAAAATTATTTTACAAAGATAAACATAGCATGTACTCATTATTTCCTATTTATTTTACTATATTAAATGCTCTTGAAGTTACTCACGGCTACTGTTCCTGTTTGATGGAAACATAGTGTTGTACTACAGCTCATCTCTTCACAAGGCAGCAATGATGTCAACTTGGTAGCTTAACATCTGACAGGGTAAGAGTATTTACCCAACAGAAAACAATATAAATCGGTGCTTTATTTTTAAATTGTCTAGATTTAATACAGTAATGGGTGAAATATTAATGCAGGTAAAACTAAAAATGTGTCATATCTATAACTATTACCTTGTGAAAAGCTTAAAAACTGAGGAAATATTTTTTCAGTATTCAAAAAATAGTGTAAAATGCAGCAGAGAAGCCATTCATGTGATTGTGAACCAAGTGACGTTCTGATGTACATTTTCATTGTTTCATTTTCGTCTTATTTATTAATGTAAATTGAAATATCTACATTAGAACTATTTTATCAGTTACAACCACATTTTGGCTACGAATACAAGAGTTAGGCAAAATCAATGAAAGCATTTTATGAGAATCGATATACTCCATGGAATATATAATAAACAATATTGTGTGTTATTTGTAAAATTGGTGCTACATGTCCTATAGATCAGTAAAATTTGTGATAAATTTCTATGCATATACACATGCTAACATGTTTTTTCAGAGAACCAGTGGTTAAACATTACCAGCACATCACTGCATACACTTCTATGCGTATTCTGGCTAACGATTTATTCCTTCCAAATCCCCTGAGTCCAGCTTCTCCCTACTCAGCGCTGAGGACTTAAGACAAAGACACAAGAAAGGCCAGATCTCTGTGAATGTGATCAATGATCTGGCTTACTGGAAATATACATGGGTCCATTGCACCAAAAAATTCTGAAAATGCAGGTGGATGCTAATATTCCAGCAACTTCACCTTTACTGTTGTCGTTAGAGAAGTTAAACTGCCCGTCACTTAAGTTTTAGGTTTTTTAAGGTAGAAATAAAAAACTAGCCTTTTCTCTCCCCAATAGAAAATGAATCCTATATTAAATACACCAAGCAATCCCCAGAAAGTCCCCTCACTAAACTTGAGACCAATATAAAACATCATATTACATATACTCCAAATAATTCAACCCGAATGGTAATAAGGTATATAGTATTTTCTATCAGCAGAAACCTCCCAGTGTCATAACTAGTGATATATTGTTTTATCACTAAGGAAATATTAAACTACATGAACCAAGTATTGTATATAAAGACAAGAATAGCACAGCATTACTTTTCTAGAGAATTTGGAGTATTAAAAAGTCATTCACAGATAATGTATCATCAGACTTCATGATTTTTAATGTCATTAGAATCTACTGGACATTTACTATGTCCCACAAATTACAGTAAGCAACTATATCAACTCTATAAGGTGAGAATCATCATTATTTTCATATTTAGATATACAGGAATATATATAAACAAATATATATTTGCACAAACATGCACAGAAAATGTTTCAAGATCACACAGCAACTAAGAATGGAAATACAATTTAAGCCCAGCTTTGACTAATTCCAAGATATCTAAATAAAGATTAGTTTTTAAAATTTAAAATACATGTAAACGTTTGAAACGGAAACAACAATGTAAATCTTGGAAGTATTTCATGAAAGTAACTCAAAATTCATTTTCATTGAATTTCCTATCCAGAGGGGAAGATATGTAGAAACACACACACTAAACTGAACAGATTTTGAAGGGCCAAAAATAATCTTAGAGTTTTTTGTCAATTCACCTGTCTCATTTTACAGAATAATAAGTAAAGCACAAAAAGGCAGAGTCTGGCCTCAGCTCTAAGTAGCAGAACCAGAAACTCTGGCTCTTAGAACATTTTCTTAAGCTTTACTTAGCATATGACATCAATGTTATAATTTTTATATCAAGTCAATATAATTTTCATAACATAGGGAAGAAGAATACTAATATAATGATTTCTTTCAAACTCCTTTTGTTGAAACATGCTTATATTTATTTCATTTTTAACATGGTATCTGGTCTTGTTCAAAAGGAATATAATGAAATGCAAAATCTATTCTCAAAAATATATTTTTCATAACGTGTGTGAAACTACTATGAATAAGAAGTATGATATTTTATTTAAAATTCTTGTCTTCAAAGAGTGTTGAGGACAAATTTACAGATTATAGCAATTCTTTTGTATTTAAATCCAGGCTAATGACTAGAACTTGTATAGTAAAAAAGTTGAATCACACAACTGAGTTAGAAATGGCCACTTAGGCTTTTTAGTTTGTCTCCCTGAGAGCAGGAGAACCAATTTAATCAAACAGCGTGAAGAGAGTGACAGATGAAAAGCACATCAGTCCCAGTAGGTCTGGCATGACTTGAAAGACAAAATCTATCACAATGAATTAAAAGCACAATGTGAAAGGGAAACAGACAGAAAGACCTGATTTACATGCCCGCTCCATCAGAGCAAAGATAAAGATTGTGGGAGGCATCTACTGGAAACACGATTTAGCTAAAGAGGAAGAGTGTCAGGCCAGCATAGCCCCCATATGACAAAGAAGTAGAAACTGTCCAACTTTTAGCTATTAGCTGAATCATTTAGACTTTAGAACAACTTGTGAAATATTTAAGATAAAGGAAAGTTTAGATACAGCACTTGAAAGTTGTTGAGATTTTGGATTTCCTGGATAACTTGTAAAATTCCATTAGAAAATTATTAAAAACTATATCATTGAAGTGCACAAATTATAACTTCTTAGCTATAATCTAAATCTTTATAATATTGGTAAAGGATCACTCATTACTAGACACAGTATCTTATTTTTTAATCATCATACATAAAAAGTCCAGGAAATAGTGTAAATCGATTTTTCACTTTTCCCATACAGTCTTTTTTGTTTTTTAATTCTGAGGTATACCTAATATACAAAAAGTTGCATATATTTAATTTATACATCTGATGAGTTTGGAAATTGCACACACCCATGATACCATGACCATACAAGGTTACAAAAGCACCCATCACCTTCAAAATATTTCTTGTGTTCCTTGTGTCTGTGTGTGTGTGTTAAGAACGTTTTGCATGAGATCTACCTTCTTAAGTTTTTAAGTGCATAATGCCAAATTGTTAAGTATAGACTTATGTTGTCTAGATCTCCAGAACTTATTCATTTTTATAACTGAAACTCTATACCCATTAAAAAACAATTCACCATTTTCACCTTCCCCATTTTCACCTTCCCCTCATCCCCTGGTAACTATCATTGTATTCTTTGCTTCTATGAGTTTGACTATTTTAGATACTTCAAATAAGTGGAATCATGCAATATTTATCCTTACAGAACAGACTTATTTCACTTAGCACAATGTCTTCCAGGTCTATCCATGATTTCCCAAATGGTAGGATTTCTTTCTTTTTAAAAGCTGTGTAATATTCCATTGTATGTATATACCACATGTTCTTCATCGATTCATCTGTCAATGGACATTTGGGTTGTTTCCATATCTTGGCTACTGTGAATACTGCTGCAATGAACATGGGAGTATAGATCTCTCTTCATAATTCTGATTTTAATTTTTTTTGATTATATACCCAGGAATGAGATTTCTGGATCATATGGTAGTTCCATGTTTTAATTTTTGAGGAAATTCTATACAGTTTTCTGTATTGGCTGCACCATTTTACATTTCCACCAACAGTGTGTAAAGGTTCAAATTTCTTCACATTTTCACCAGCACTTGTTATCATTTTTTTAAAATAGTCATCCTAACTGGTGTGAGGTGATATCTCATGTGGTTTTTCATTTGCATTTCTCTGATGATTAGTAATGTTGATCACCTTTTCATATATCTTTTGGCCATTTATATATCTTCTTTGGTTAAATGTCTATTCAAGTCCTTTGCTTTTTTTTAATTGTTTTTTTTTTTTTTTGCTATTGAGTTATAGGAGTTCCTTATATTTACTGAGTTGCAGGAGTTCCTTATCAGATAAATGCTTTGCAAATATTGTCTCACATTTCTAGGTTGCTTTTTCATTCTGTTGATTGTTTCCTCTGCTGTGAAATTAAACCCACAATTTGACCGACCAATGAATCAAGGAGGAAATCAAAAGAGCAATCCAAAAACATCAGAGGCAAATGAAATGGAAAAACAACATACCAAAACTTATAGGATACAGCAAAATAAATTCTAAGAGGAAAGTTTATAGTGATAAATGTCTACATTAAGAAAGAATAAAGGTCTCAAACTTCCTAACTTTATACCTCATGGGGCTAAAAAAAGAAGAACAAACTAAGGCAAAGTTAGCAGAAGAAAGGAAGTAATAAAGACTACAGTAGAAATAAATACAATAGACTAGAAAACCATAGAAAAGATCAACAAAACTGAGTTGTTTGTTTGAAAACATAAAACAAAATTAATAAACCTTTAGCTAGACTAACCAAGAAAAAAAGAGAGAAGACTCAAATAAAATCACAAATGAAAGATGAGACATACAATTGATTCAACTGATAAAATAATACAAAACATTATAGAGACTACTATGAAAAACTATATGCCGCAACAATTCGGACAACCTAGAAAAATGGATAAGTCCCTAGAAACATACAACGTACCAAGCCTGAATCATGAAGAAACAGAAAATAGGAACAGATTGAGAAGGAAGGAGATTGAATCAGTAATCTAAAATATCCCAACAAAGAAACCTCAAGACCAGATGGCTTCACTGGTGAATTCTACCAAACATTTAGGCAAGAATTAATATTAATCCTTCTCAAACTCTTCCAAAAACTGAAGAGAAAGGAACATTCCCAACTCGTTTTACAAGGTTAGCATTACCCTGATACCAAAGCCAGAGAAGGATACCATAAGATAAGAAAATTACAGGCCAATATCCTTGACGAATATAGATGCAAAAATCCTCAACAAAATTCTAGAACACCAAATTCAACAGCACATTGAAAGAAACAGACACCATAATCAAGTGAGATTTATCCCTGGGATTCAAGGATAGTTCAACATATGCATAATAAAAATGCTCAATAAAATAGGTATGAAAGGGATGTACCTCAACATAACAGAGGCCATATATGACAAACCCACAGCTAGCATCATACTCAATGGTGAAAAGCTGAAAGCTTTTCCTTTAATATCAGGAACAAGACAAGAATGCGCACTTTCACCACCTCTATTCAACATAGTACTGGAAGTCTCAGCTGGAACAACTAGGCAAGAAAAAGAAATAAAAGGCACACAAATCAGGAAGAAGTAAAGTTGTCTCTGCAGATGACATTACCTTATATACAGAAGGCCCTAAAGATTCAAAAAAAAAAAAAATCAGAAACACTCTTAGAATAAATGAATTCAGCAAAGTTGCACGCTCTATGTCTTCAAACTGTTGTTTTTGTCTTTTATTATGTCTTGTAATTTTTGTTGACATGTGAAATGATGCACTGGATAAACAAAACTGAGGTAAATAGGCCTTAAGTGTGAGATTTTATATTTATCTGGCTAGGAGTCTGGCTATGTTTACTGTTGGATATAATTGTATGTGTCACATTCTAAATTGTCCTCTGATGTCCTTGATTTGGCTGTCTTATTATCTTTGGGTTTTCTTAGAGATTTCTCCTTAAATGAGGTCTAAGACAAGTGGTTCTTTCTATTGTATTCCTCTGTTACTATACAGGAGCCCTATTGATGTGGTAGTAAGGTCTAGGGGAAGAAGACAAGTTGTATAGTCCCATTATTAGATCAAAGTCTTTTAGTGAGCCTGAACCCTGGACTGTGACATTCATGAATGTTTCTCATTTGATTGGTTTTTCCTTCCTTCAGTGTAGTAGGAAAGCAAGAGGAGGATGAGGCTGGGTATTTTCTCTTCCCACATGCAGAAAGCTAAACCGGGCTAGAGTTAGATATTTCCTTCTCCCCAGACCAGTTGGGCTACCTACCAAAACTCCACTAGGCTAGGGTCTGGTAAAATAGTTTCCCTTGAGGATGGTCCTTTTAAAAAGAACAGAATGCTCTGGATGTATTTTAAATAGCTACTTTTCCCTTCTTCCTGCCAAAAGTAGTGGGAGATTTTTCTCCAATCTTCACTCTCACAACATGGTAGGTCTCCTAGAGATAAGACTCATGAAAGTGTGGAGGGCCCTCTAAAACTAGACCTCCTGGAATTTTTAACTCTTAAGCTTGTCCACACTGAGCTTCCAGCAACATGTCCATTACAATTTAAGTTTTCCTAGCCGCCTATCTGTCTCTCCAATTTTTCAAGCAGCAGTTTTTCCTGTGACCTTAATTCTCTAAGGGATCTAAGAGGAATTGTTGATATTTGGTTTGTTCAGCTTTTTTCTTGTTGTGTGGATAGGGAGTGAGGACTTCAAGCTCCTTACATGTCAGACCAGAAATGGAAGTCAGATCATATCTTTTTTATTTAGAGGCTTGTAAGAAGAGAAAAATGTAAATAAATTAGAATTATATTTGAATAATTATTGAGAATTTTCTCATTAGCAAATAAAATATTTTATTTTGAAATGTTTCAGAGTGACAATCACAACAAACACACAAACTCCTCATAGATAAAATCCCCTATCCTAATTAAATGCAATTTAAGAAGATTAATAACAATGACAGACTCAAACAAAACGCAAGTCTTTCAAAAATTGAAAAAAACTCCAATCATTTGCAAAGAAGTGAGAACTAGATCAATATCACATTTTTCAGGAGTAAAACCGAGATATATGAAGATATTGGGCTGAGAGTGTAAAGGTGTTGAAGGGAAACAACTTAGACCATATAATTTTAATACCACCTAAAATATCACATAAAGGCCAGGAAAAAATAAACATACCCTTAGGCAACCATAGGTGGTATATCATAGAAGAAACTTTCCAGAAACTTTCAGAGAATATTGCACCAGTATGAGGAATGAATTGACAAATACTTAATAAGATATATGACATGTTTAAGTAAATAACAGTAAATCTCACTGCTGCCCAAATAAACAAGTATCAAAAACAAAATGCAATGTAAAACAGATTTAGAAAGTAATGCCAAAATGGCAAGAAATGATGGAAAATAGAGGCTGAGGAGGTCAAGCATATCTCTTTTCTCTTCAAGGAAAAGATATAGATACTGTTAAATTTAAAAACCCCACTGGAAAAAAAAATAGGCATGAATATGAAGCTATTTCTTTTTTATGTCTTATAACCAGAGCCTGCAGCCAGAATAGCCTCAGGGATATTATTTCACCTGATCACAAATTCAGGGATCTAAAAATGCTTCTACATGGCTATCTTGGTGTTTTCATGTCAGCAAAGGGGTTGTAGCAGATCCAAGTATCTTGTCCTGAGAAAACAATATCCAAAGCCAAAAAGGAATGAGTTATTCTTTTACAGCTGTTTAGGAAATTTTTCTCTAGCACCATCTCCATCTCTCCATATGATCCAAGAGGGCTTAACATGAATATATCTAAAATAATCACTGGCAAAGAGAATGGAATTACCTTGATTGGGAATCAATATTTAACCAAGATTCAATCCTTAGCCTTGGAATGGGACCCATGAAAACCAAAAAACTGAACAAAATTGGAGAGCATGATAAGAATCAAGTGTGTTTATCTCAACAAATAGACTAGAACTATCTTGGTAAATGGTAGACTTGATAGAGTGGAAAAATGATAGTTAGTGGTAAGAAGTATCCACATAGAAATAAATATGTATATGGCTAATAATACTAATGATGAAATGAAAACTGGGAAAATGATTAATTTAGAACAGCTCTTCAATGGAAAAAAATATTTATTTGTCCTGCATTATAGTGTTCACATAGTTATAATGATGTAAGCATCTATTTATGAAATTAAATATAATGTTATGACAGTATTGGGGGAAGGATAGATCATAAATAGATGGTGTTGAATAGTTATAACATTTTCATTATTATAGGAATGCACTGTATATTATTTAAACCAGATAAATCAAGAGAAAAGAATATAGATGTACTATTAAAATTGTAGAGTTAATTACCAGGAGAAAAGCAGCTTAAGGAATTTAAAGATTACAGTGGAGAATACTATCTATTCACTAAATCTACTCTTACCTTTTCCCATAGTAGCAGCATACCACTTCCCTGCTTGAATCCATTTCCGAGCCTTTCTTGAAGTCATGTGAGGATAAGCACTTGTCAATGGAATGTGAGCATGTGTAAAGTGCCACTTTTTGACCTGTGTCTCATATTATTGAGTCTCCCTCCTCCAAAGATTCTTTTCCCTACCTCCCTTGGGTAGAGTTTTTTGGTGGATCATTCCTGGCAGGATAATTGGGTAATTTTCCCGGCTGTGTGGCTTTCTGGATCTGCCTTGAGTTAAGTGTTGTAAGTCTGCTTAAACTGTTGTGGATTTTGCTGTTTTCAACTAAGAAAACTGATCCATTAAATAGAGCTTTCGCTCATCTTTTTCTTCAACTACATACATGAGTTACTTTTCTAGACATAAAAAAGAACACATATATTCATGTTAATTTCTGAAACCAGCCACTCTCCAGGAATGAACACTTCCTTTATTACAGGATGGCTTGGCTAATCCCCTGTACCCTACCAACTTCCCTATAAATATACAAAAGGCAGAGTGGCAGGGAAGGGGGGGGCTCTCCCCCCTGGAGCACTACCCATCTACCTGATTTATGTGCACAGCACTGTAAGATGACGAGTATATAAGGAACTATTTGCATTTCTCTGACCCCCTGCCTCTAAGTTTCCCCAATAAATCATCCTAACAACTGCACCATGTGTCGTTAGCATTGTCACCCCTGCTTTCTGAACCAGATCAACACAGATTCCATATTTCATACCAACGTGATGATTACCAACATTATAGGAAACAATAAAATAAGTCTTAATTGGCTTCCAATATGACTTCAAATAATAGGAATTGATAAAGACATTTAAAATAAAATGAATGATCAACAAAGAGGATGGAAATTCAAGATGTCCTTTGTTTATTTGAAATTTACGTATTATAAAATAATCTATTAAACCTTAAATTCTTCTTCTAGTCATAGGTGCACAATATTTAATCAAAACTGAAGACTACACATTATATTCTAAATATGTTGAAGTTACCATTTCTTATCTATAAAATGGGAATGTATAAATATGCCAACTTTAAATACTTTGCCAATAGATGATTAATTTTTTGGACTTGATTTATGGACAGGATAGGTGCTAAATCAATATTATTTTCACATGTCTTTTCCAGGTGGAAGCAATAAAGCGAAACGTCAGTCAACATTTTATTTTAGTTTTCTAAAATGTTAATGTAATGCTTAAGAATCTCAAATGTCATAAATTTAATGACAAAAAAAGATTTGACAAAAAGTCAACAACACGCGTATATGTTTTACTGCAAAGGGAAAAATAGTTTGATAATTGTGCTTCCAAGCCTTTATACCAGTAGGGAGGCAGTAAAGCAGTGAGATTATAATTATGTATTCTAGAATAAAACATACTTATATTTTAACCTAGTTTATACCACTTTCCTAACTGTGTAAATCTGGGCGTGTTACTTAAAATCTGAGTCTCCAAGAATTATATAATAACGGTAATAAAAATATCCAATGTTCATTGAGTATGTACTACAACCCGAGAAAGACTATTTCAAGTAGGTACAATTATCATCATTCCTATTTTATAGATGAAGAAGTGAGACACCAAATAATTCAAAATTTGTCTAAGATCACACGGGTTTAAGGAGTAAATCTGCAACTGGATCTCAGCCAGTTTGACTCCCAAGTCCACAGCGATATTGCCTTTTAGTAAGGTGTGGTATGATTGATTATTGGAAGAATTAAATAAGATAAGGCATCTAAGTTGCATACAGTAATTGCTCCACGAATATTAGCTTGCATATTCTTTTTGTTAGCTTTCAATATTAGCTTTGCATATTCTTAATATCTCTAAGATAAAATACTTGTCATTAACATAGTAAAAGTTGCTTGACAAAATCGTACCTATTGTTAGCACTTGATTCTGCCCCTTTGCCTGTGTGTTATTGTGGATTCTCTTAGAGAAAGGTGCCAAACAGGCTTTTGCCTAAGTTGAACTCAGTAAGAGCAGGGAGTAGGTACTGAGAGAGGAGGGCAAAGTTGTGAGCTGTTCAAGAGGCAAATGAACAGAGCTGGTGATAGATTGAATATGAAAATAAGGGAGACTGAGGAGTTTGGGATGTATAGGATTTCCAGGATGGGCATCAGGTTGCTGACTTGGACAACTGGATTATTGGTATAAATAGTTGAAATTGACGAGTTCAGTTTTAGACAACTTGATTGCTTTGTTGCCATTGAAAATATAAATGGAAATAGTTTGGCAGCTGCATGATTGAATTTTTGGAAACTCTGGAGGGGAAATGTAATCTTAAGGGTAATCAACGTATAAAGTTACAGGATATTTTAACTGGTACCACTCTAGGTCTCCAGACCAGACAAAGACTCTCTATCACAGAATATTTAAGGACAAACAAATATCCCAATTTATGTGCTCAGGAGCTAGAGAAGGGATGTGGGTTCAATTTTAACTATCTCCAAATGTGGAGTAGAGACATACGCAGTGGGATTCTGGTAGAGTGATACAATTCAAGTTATAAAGAGAAACAAACAAAAAATCAGGGTAAAGGCAAAAGATTAATAAATGGCATAGACTTAGTTTAATGGCCAAGAGGTAGGCAGAGTAGAACACCTGTCTTTTAAAGAGCACGGAGAGTAAACTACAGATCAGTGACAGGGACTTATAAGGCATTTTTAAGATTGTGGAAATTTTATTACTTTTTCATATACTTTTTTTTCATGGACTGTCAATTTTCTTTCATAACTATCAGTAAAACTTAAAAATAATTGCAGGCACATGTACTACCTCATTACAAAAGTATAAGGGAGGTGTATTTAAGGAGTTTTTCTTCTCCAAAGACAAGTTTGAGGTGAGAAGGATCTTAAAGGATAAAACAAATATAAAAAAAATGGTTTTTTAAAAGGTAGTTTCTCTGTTTTTGTTCCTTTAGACTCTGGAATGAAATAAGAATCAGAAAGCATAAAATGAATGTATACGTTCTTTCTACAATCCACTTTCACACCCATTTTTCTTTGGTGTGAGATTATTTTTATTCCTCTAATACAGAACTGATCAGGTGTGAATTCTGGTCTGATAGCTATGTGTTCATCCATCATAAGGCTCTCAATGTGGCAACAGAAAATATGTGTTTTAGCGTGAGGGTTTTCTAAGTGTTATGAAGGCTTAAGAAAATAGGGTTTCCTGCAAACCTCAGGTGTTTGTTATTATTATTATTGTTATGATTAATATTGGTTTCCACAGCCAGTTAGTATCCTAACACACTTTAAAATACTACCAGAGTTATTCTGCAAGGTTTCCCAGCCCCCATGGTGACCAAGAGGAGGGAGGGTGGATGAAAAGAAAATTATAGACAATATCAACGTTTTTTCCCTGTTTCCAAATACATACATGTCGATTGCACTTTAAAATACACATGTATGCTTATATGCAGCGAGGAGCTGACGTAATAGTTTTATATTGCTGCGTATTAAATTGCCACATAACTACAGCTTAAATAACACACATTTATTATCTCACATTGTCTGTGGGTCAGGTCTGAGCACAGAGTACCTGGTTCCTCTGCTGGTGTCTTCTGGACTGCATTGTCCCCTGGAGGCTGGAAGAACCCTTCTTCCAGCTTATTTAAGTGGTTGCCAGAATTCATTCCTTGTAGCTATATGACTAAGGGCCCTGGATTTTTGCTAGATGTTAGTGAGAGGCTGTCCTCAGATCCTGGAAGCCACTCGCAGGCCTAACCACAGTTCCTAACCAAAGTGGGCTTTTCCAACATGTCGGCTTCAGTCAATGAGTAAGCAAGCAGGTCCTCTGACCTCGGATGACCCCAGACCCTCTTTTAAGGACTTTCACCTCATTAAGTCAGGCCCATGCAGAATCATCTCCTTTTTTGATTAACTCAAGTCAACTGAGTTGGGACCTTAATTATATCTGAAATATCCCTTCACTTTTTCCTCCATTCTTCACCTTCCGGACTCCAGATGAACATATGAAGCTGCCTGCCCCACAGCTTAAATTATTTATCGGTGTTTAACTTGAACTGTAATTTGTTAATGCACATATACATTGCATATGTAATGCATATATAACACATACATATATATATGTATGAAAGGTGATATGTTAGAAATCAACCAAACTGGCTCTTCTGCACCTCCATCTGAGATTCCCATAGGAAACTTGAAATCACTATGAGCCAAATTGACTTTTTTTCTTGCTTTGAAACATGATGCCCCTATTTGCAATTTTCTACATTGGTTAGTGGTACTTATATCCTCCAGGAAATTGAGATATTCTATATTAAACAAACCACTGTGCAGTTATATCCTTAACCTCCTTCTCAGTAAGTTGTTCTGAAATCATAGCATGTAGAGGCTTGTTAAACAGAAGTTGCCGGGCTTCACTCCCAGAGTTTCTGATTCAGCAGGTTTAGAGTGGGGCCTAAGGATTTCCATTTCTATCAAGTTTCCAAGTGATGCTGATGATGCTGGCTTTGGACCCAGTGCTGCAGATCCCTCTCTATTGCCCTGAACCAGGACAATCCTTCAACTTAAGTTGCTCCACTGATGGGGGATACCTGGTTAAAATGAGGCCAGTTAATGACTTCCCAATAGTCAGGTGTAGGATGATTTCCCAGCAGGATATTGCGATTAAGAGAACCAATGAGAATCTCTCTCTTTTGAAGAGTTTAAATGTTAGAGGTAAGGAGAGAGGGTACCGACTGATGATAAGAACACAAGCTGACAGAGAGAGAAACAGCAGGCTAAAGAATCCATGAGGCCTCAGCAATTATCAACAGGAGAATTTCTGAACAATCACGAGCTAAAGGAAACCCAGGTATAGGAAGTCTAGTTAGTTGGTAGCAGCCCCAGTAGGAGAACCAGAGACAGGGAAGAGCCACCAGAACACTAATTAGTGTTTCAGGAAATCTTTCCTGAGTGAGGGGTGGAATGATGGAGAAGTGTGGATAAAACGAGTTCCTAGAGATGTGAAAGCTTCTGAGTTACGTTCTAGTGTTCAGAAGGCCCAGCTCTGTTGTGATTCCTGTATTTTCCATAAAGGTTTACCTTAAGCCCTTTTTCCAGTTCTCTTGAGTTCTGTCCACTTTATCAAGATTCCTGTTTTGTTACAGTTGTGATACAAATTTTAGTTCATAAGCTCAGTCTCAGAACAAATACGTGGATATCTCAATACTTTTTTCTACTACAGCACTTCCTAATTGTCACATTAACATAAATACCTGGATTAATTTCTGTTCATTGTAACCTAAAGGATCTAACACGCTTTCTCAGCCTCACTCAGCTGGCCTTAAGCAAATATCAAGTCTCTCTCTGGACTCGCTCAGGCACATTCCTATTCTGTAGCAGCCTACATGGCACTGACTGGTAATAAACTGATGGGAGCATAGCAGGGCAGCTGCAGGTGGCGGGATATACCCTTACACCCATTATAATGCCCTATTAGTAATTAGAACAGTGTTGGGGCCAGACTTTAAAACAGTCCAAGTTTTACTTGTAAAAGTACTCCTTTACAAGTAAAGGGAGCATTGAATAAGATGGTTAGTAAATGTGTAATCTAGACATGGGAAGTTATGATGATGATTTGTTAGCTAATTACAACTGGATACTTTCTTTTCTGTTCCTGGGATTTAGCAGTCTCGTAGATTAGACTTTATGGATCAGAGCAACCTCACTGCTGAAGCAACGGCAGCACTGCCAAAATTGCAGGCACCATTTAAATGGTGTTTCTCTCTCTATTATCCTCTTCTGGATTCCATGCTGTGCGTTGTCTACATGTTCAAGACCTTGAACTTTAGGCCCCTTCTTATTCTCCGGGTTCTCCCAGTTATAGATTGGCATTTTCATGCCTCTGTTGCTTGTTCTTCAGTCCATTACCATGCTTAACTCCTACCCAACCTGCATAACACATAGTGAAATAGTCCTTTCTGAAGTTTTTCAAAAGTTTTCCTAGTCAGGTTCAGAAACTCCTTCCTTTGCCCATGTTACAAATATTACATCCCTGTGTTACTACCTTTGTCACATTTAATCGTATATGTTTGGCATAACAATGAGTTCCTTGAGGGTAGGGACAATGTCTTATTCAAATTTCATGAAACCCTAGGGCTACAAGGCATGGCACATCATACTGTGGCATTTGCATAATATGAGAAGTAAGTAAATATTTGGAAGAGCTGAGGAATCAATATCCATTTGTTCTTTCCTGCTGATTTGCACAATGACTTGTTTCTCAGCACCTTGTACTTGTCCGGCCTTGTATCTTTTTGTCACTGTAAATTACTAAATGCAGAGGGAGTCTTGTGAGTTTTCATGTCTCTTCCCAATATTTGCTCTTTGTACTCTAAATGTAGCTTGAGTTACTTATATCAAAGAGACGAATGATCTTATGAGAATTTCTGCTTCTCTCCGGAAATATTTAATGTAGTGTTCCATAAAATATGTTATAAAATGTAAAACATTACACAAATGCATTATTCTTGATTTTATTATTCAAAAATTATAACTGCTGATTAAAAACAGGGAGGCCATTGATAGAAATCAACACATTAAAGCATGAAAACTGACAAAAAAATTACACAATGGATGATTGATCAATTCTGACAGTACAGTATCTTGAGAATCAGAAGAAAGCAGTGCTCATGTAACTTCTCTGAATGATCAAGATTTATCAAGAAACCATAAAATTGTATCAAAAATACTCTGATTAATAAGGTAGGGGATGGTAAATCAGAAAGCCTGCTAGCAAAACATAATTTCATTATTTCTGCCAGAAAAGTGACATGCCAAAAAAAAGCGTGCACATAGATATTTTACTAACGTTGTACTCTGACTTTGATATTATGTACTAAAGAATCTAAACAAACTGGCTATAAACATTGACAATAACTGCTTTGTCATCTTATAATCAAATAAATAATAATTTCAAAAAGGTGTCTAAACATTAATCTTCTATTACTATAAATAAAATACTCAGAAAATCCCTCCTTCACGGAAGATAAATATATAGCACCTATTTCTAATAAGACTGGCTCTTATAGATGTTGTTTATTCCTTTGGCATGAAGCATATGCAACATTTAAAAAACATGTATTCTTTAAAAATGTCAAAGTGCATTCATTTATTTTTCTGTCTTTCTTTTTTTAATCTTTCTTAACCCCACAAGTGACTTGGGCTCTGTTTTTTCCTAGAGGGGAAAATATGCCTATCATTTTAAATAAGGGAGAAACACTTCCCCATTTCATTATTACACACACAGAAAGGAGCTCAGAAAAATGATAATCTAGTGAAGTAGCCAAGGCTTAATGAGTATTTGTAAATATGTCTGTTTTCGGCTTTTGTAACTAAATGAAGTGGCAGATTAGGGATATTAAACTGGTTTTGCTCTGCTGCAACTGAGACAGAAACATATTTTGCAAAAATGTAAGGGCTAAGATATATAATTTTACAAAACTTCTTAATAAAACTATATATTTTATATTTTGATTAATGTAATTTTTGCCTTTGGTGTGTTTTCCTTTGTTATTCTATTTTTCTTTTTTATAGAATTGTTCGTGCATCTGTTCCCTTTTTAAAACACAGGCTACTAGAAGCATTTTTCCCCATTGTCTGATACCTAGTTTTATGTAATGAATTCAACCTAGTACTCACACTACCATATTCTATTTACCTCCTTATCCAGGGTATCATAACAATATTGACTCAAGGAAATATCTAACCTCAGTTTGAATACAAAATACTGAAAAATGGGAGGAAAGAATGGGTCATATAATGAAATTGTTTAGAAGAGAACCATTTAATTGGGCTCTCAGAGTGAAATGTTATATAAGACACTAATATATTTGAATGTTGACTATCACTCTAAACTTCAGTTTTGCAATTGCTCATAGGTTAATCACATCCTAAATAAGAGTCATAAAGTCTTAAAATTTACTGAAGAATATTTTAATAACCAAAACATTTTTGAGAAAGACCCATTTTATAATCTCATAGAACTGCATTAATGGAAACAATTCCACACTAAGAAAAAATTAAATGAATAAAAATATCCAACAACTACAATGTATTGATATAATAGTAGTAAAACACGATGGCCATCATTTCCTTTACCTATTGTTCCATAATGGATCACTCCAAAACACAGTGGCTTAAAACAACAATCATGTTATTATTTTCACAAATTTGTGGGTCAGGAATTTGGGCAGGGTTTGACTGGACAATTCTGCTCCATATTCTGCGTTGGCAAGGGTGATACAATCTCAGTTGTATTCAGTTGTAACTGAGCTGGTGTGGAGTGTTCAAGAAGGCTTCTCTTGCCTACTTGCATTTTTAGAAGAAGCATCTGCAAAACTGAGCTCAGCTGAGTCTTTCTCCCTCTTCAAGGCATGTTAGGGCTTCTCCAAGTGTTCTCTCCAGGAAGGAGGTTAGTCTCCTTACATAAAAGATCAGAGCTCCTAAAGGAATAAAGCAGAAGATGCCAATTTTCTTAAAGGCCAGGCCAATGATTGGCATTGTGTGATATTCACTGTCCTCTATTAATGAGAGTTAAAGTCCAGCAGACTTCAAGGGAAAGGGACATAGATTCCCTTTCTCAGTGGGAGGAGAATTAATGAATTTGCAGGCAGTTTTAATCTGCCACAAACATAAAGACTCACATTATGTCTTAGTTTTTTTTTTTCCTCCCTGTCTTCCCTATATATATTTTTATTAAAAGTAGGAAGACAGCATCAAATTAAATATTTGTGCATTTGGACAGTATATGGTCTTTAAGTACTTTGCAATTTTTATTAGTTTTTGTCTTGAGGTTCTTAATCATTCTGATGAAAACCAGCACCCTGAAACACACATTTCAAAATAAAACTAATTTGAATTTGGATCTTTTATTACTTTTCCATTTCTGTGTCCAGTCGTGGCTACCAGAAGTAAAAGAAAGAAAAGAAAGAAACAAACACATAAAAACAGACACAATAGAACAGAATCAAAAGCCCAGAAATAAACCTATGCGTATATAGTCAACTAATATTTGACAAGGGAGCCAAAAATACTTAATGGAGAAAAGATAGTCTCTTCAAAAAATGGTGCTGGGAAAATGGGATATTCACATGTAAAAGAATGAAACTTGACCCTATCTTACCACTCACAAAAATTAACTCAAAATTGACTAAAACTTAAATGTAAGACCAGAAACCATAAAATTCCTAGAAGAAAACAGGAAAAAACCTCCTTGACATGGGTCTTGGTAATGATTTTTTGGATATGACATCTAAAGCACAAGCAATAAAATCAAAAATAAACAAATGGAACTGTATCAAACTAGAAAACAAAAGAAATGATCGACAAAATGAAAAGACAACCTACTGTCAAATTAATAAAGAGAAATCTCATTAAATTGGAGTCAGGAGGCCAAAAGGGGGAGCTTTCATGCCTTACATCAATCGCTGAGCCCAACAGGAAGAACTTTGTCTTCTTGACTAGCAAGAAGGTCAGCCAGTGAGAGACTCTCACAACTCAGCCGGTGCAAAGCCACTGCACAATGAACTCTCAATTCCTCCAGTGGACTCTTTGTTTATAATAGTCCTCCAATTTTCTCTTCCTCTCTATAAAAAAGTTTCTCCTCCCTTGTTGCTGGGGGACTTGCATTTGGCTCACCATGGTTGCAGACCCTGAATTGCAATTCTTTGCCAATCCAGAAGAAACCCATTTTTGCTGGAGAAATAACTTGCTGTCTATTTGTATAAGGTCAACACTGCAGAATGGGAAAATACATATCTGATAAGGAGTTTATATCCAAAATATATAAAGAACTCATACAACTCCATAGCAAAAAACCAATCTAAATAAAAAATGGGCAAAGGACCCAAATAGAATATACGTGAATAGCCAACAGGTACCTGAAAAGGTGCTCAACATCACTAATCATTAGGAAAATGCAAGTCAAAACCACAATGAGATATCACCTCACACCTGTTAGAATGGCTATCACCAAAAAGACAAGAGATAACAAAAGCTGGCTAGGATGTGGAGAAAAGGGAACTCTTTTGCACTGTTGGTGGCATTGTAAATTTGTGCAGCCACTATGGAAAACAGTATGGAGGTTCCTCAAAATGTTAAAAGTAGAATTACCATGTGATCCAGCAATTCCACCTCTGGGAATATATCCAAAGAAAATGAAAACACTATATTGAAGAGAGCTACACCCGCATATTCACAGTAGCATTATTTACGATAGCCAAGACATGGAAACAACCTAAGGGTCCACTGATGGATGAACAGATAAAGAAGCACACAATAGAATATTATTCAGCCACAAAAAAAGAATGAAATCTTGCTATTTATGACAACATGGATGGACCTCGAGGGCATTATGCTAAGTGAAACAAGCCAGAAAAAGAAAGACAAACACTGCATGATTCTACTTATACGTAGAATCTATAAAAACACCAAACTCTTAGAAAAAGAGGTCAGATTTGTGGTTATCAGAGGAGAGGGGTAGAGGTGGGGGAATTGGAGGAAGCTGGTCAAAAGGTACAAGCTTCCAGTTATAAGACAAATAAATACAGGGGATCTAATGTACAACATGATGACTATAGTTAACACTGCTGAAACAAACAAATAAGCAAAGGCCCCCCCCCCCGAAAATTGGAAGGGAAAATAAAATTTTAAGAAAGAAATTGTGATAAAAATTCAGAAATGAAGAAGCAGAGTGTGAGAACATGTATGTGTGTGTATTTGTATGTTGGCTTATATCTGAATGACACACAAATAGACAAGCAGTTCTGAAGAGGAAGAGATGGACAAAAGTAAAAGATACAGAGAGGAAAAGTACAATGCAAGTAGAAAAATGAATAGAAGCTAGAAGTTATATGCTGATGTTTAGGATTTCTCTATGTGGTTTGTTGAATAATTTTCTAGTGGACAAAATACCAGAACTATCCCAAAGACATAGTCAGTGTTCTAATGGTTTCTCAAAGGGACAAAGCTCCACTGAAGCTAAAAGAGTCTTTCAAAGAGATCCCCTCACTGGGTGCTGGATATTACAGATGGTTCATTAGACGCAGAACTCTGTGATAAGAGCCATGGACATTCGGCCCCAGTGAGGTAGAAGAAATAACAGTACAGAGAAACTGGAGATGTAGGCTGTGAACAAACTCTTCAATGAGAGAACAGCTCACATAAAAGAAAAAAAAATTATTAAACCTTGCCCTTAATTTGGCAGAAAAATGTTGACGTAAAGAACTAAATGAGCAGATCTTAAGAGTTGGCAGCTGTCTATTTTTGGATTGCTGAGGAAGAAAGAGCCAGCATGACTAATTGATAGCAATACTTTTAAATATCAGAAAGCAGCATAGATTAATTGCTAAATGAGTGGTGTCTGCAAACCTTCCTCTGAGTTCAGAGGAGAGAGAAACTAGCAATAACTACTGCATCATACATGGGCTTCCTGAATATAATTATTTTGAAGTCGACATTAAAGAACAACACTTAGATGGAGCAATCTGGAAGGACATCCCAGCCAGGAAGGTTGGAATTATAGAATTTTACTGACTCCACCTTAACTTACTATGTAAATAGTTTTCTATCATCTGTTGGGAAATCGAAACACAACCAAATAGAAGCTGGTTTGCATAAAATTTAGTCAGTTGGAAATTGCTAATTGTGATTCAATTACTTCATAAATATTGGCAAATGACAATTCTATATGAGCCATTGTGATAAGTCCTGGATTGCTGGACTGGTCAAAAAAAAAAAAGGGGGTAAGAAAAATCTCTGCCATCAAGGGGCTCACAGTATAATGAGGTCCATGAAAAATCAAACTAAGGATTGCACTGCAAGTGAGATCGGCTCTAACATACAACAGAGGAGTGGAATAAATATTATTGCAGCAGAGAGGATGTTTGTTTTGTTACAGATATGGAGAAAGGCTAGGACCAGAGGTGGTATCTGTGGTTTATTGCTAAACTGCAGGATCATGTATAGTTCCAGGCACCTAGTGGGCCTCAGAGTGAGCACAATGAGTAAATGAATACACGGACAACTGCTAAATAGAAGAGTGGAGACTGAAAAAAAAAAATTGTACTGGTAGAAAAGAGGCATAGGATGGGTGTACGTGAAGGAAGCTTTCTGCCAAATGAACACATGTGAAAAGGCATAACAAACACAGAAGTTAATGTATGTAGGGAATAGCAGTCAAGCATCATGGCATGGTTAGAGTACACATTTTTTAACTGAGAGTAGAGAAAACGTAGCTGAGACTGTATTAAATGCAGAGGCAAGAACGCAGAGAGCCATGACTCAGATTTTGGATTTTTTTTTTTTTCCCTGAAAGCAAAGGAGAGCCAGTGAAAGAGTTTGAGTGCTAAAGCGACATGATCAGATTTTCAATTTAGAAAGATCCCTGTGACAGTAATGAAGACAGTGGATTGGAAGTTTTCAAAGCTGGAGGCAAAGAAGGGCTCCGAACAGTTATAATAGTGCAGATTAATAATGAAAGCCGAATCATCAGTGACAAAGAGCAATTAAAGGAGAGGGGGCTGAATCAGAGTTCATCTTGTTGCGAGAAATGAGGAAGGACTGTGATGCTTATGTACTTTGGATTCTGGAGCCTGGCTGGACGGGTTGCCTTTATTCAAGATACACAGAGGACAGACATCAGGATAGAAATATTATGGTTGGGGGTAGTTTCATTTTGAATGTAATGTCTTTCTGGTGCCTGTGGACATTCCAAGTGAAGGTGAACAGTAATGCCAAAAAAAAAAAAAAAAGGGATCTGGAATTTGGGAGACAGACCTTGGTGGAGTTATATAAATCTGTGACTCACCAGTGTATAGCGGAAGTCTTGAGCGGGGATAAAATCTGAGGGAGTGTACAAAATGCTAAGAGCTACAAAAACAGAATGCAGCAGAATGTAGTATAAAAATAGCAACATTTCAGGGCAGTTAGAAGAAAAACCCATGAAAAATTGAGAATAAATTGGGTATGGTTATGGAATTCAAGAGGAGAGATAACATAAAACTAACAGAAAAAAGGAACAACCGTTGAATGACACAGATGTGTCAAGAAAGATAAGTTCTGAAAGCTATTAATTGCATTTTGTGGAATTCAAATTAGAATGTAGAGAAATTGAAAGAAACAAAAATGTAAAACAAATTAAGATAAGTAGTCTGAGAAGCTTGGCAAGAAAAAGAAAAAGAATTAAATAAACAGGATTTTGTTTTATTACTGGGAGAATCAAGTTATAATAATGGTGTATATACATATATATATATATATGTATATACACACACAATTCAAAAAGATGGTAAATATATTGGGTATGTTTTCATATTGTGAATTAAAGTTTATCTTCAATCTTATTATTTAAAATGTAATTAATATATGGCTAGCTTTTAGTAAACAGAAATTTCATCTACCCAAAAGGCCACATTTTCAATGTTTTAATAATCGGGTTCACTATATTTAATTTTAAGGCATTAAACACACACACACACACACACACCATACACGGTAGAAGATCCATTATAATTAAGCGTCTTTGTGAAGAAAATATATATTTATCTTGAATTAAAGACTGCCGGGAGTGAACAACTGCTGGCAAGACTGACAAAGATAAATTGTAATAAATTATCGTTCAAGACTTTCCATGATTAGAAAATAAACGCAAATGGACTAGAATAGTTATCACAAAATCATAATCTTATCAATTCTGTATGACATTTTCTATTTAGATGATTTCTATTACTGGATGATTCATTTGCATCTCAAAGATATATATTAGGATATAAATATACACATCACATATACATTTAAAATACTGTACCAAGTATTTTCTCAAGGTGAGCAAACATGATATTTTTACCATTTTTCTCATACTTTGTTAAAGCCTTAGGCCAAGCTATTAGGACTCAAGAAAGGTGAGCTGCAGCTGAAACATTGTCTTGTAAACACAGCAAACATAGGATTAAGTTTATTTTTAGGTTGCACATCCTAATCACAGAAATGCTCCAAAGATGAATCCATCACAGCTTATCTTATTTTGTATTGGCAGATGTATTCGACTCCTGGGACTGTTTTCTTCACACACAAATTAAATTAAATCAATTAAAAAGTCATCCTTACCTAACTTAATTAATGTGATAGCACAAGCAAATAGTAAATCATTGCTTTTGATTTTAGCTTTTAAGAAGTCCCTTCAGAATAAATTTCTTGCATTTTGATTGGAAGGATACATTCAGAACAAAACAAAAATCTGATTTCACAAATTAAATATAAAATGTGTTTTCCTAGTCACTAGACTTCTGGTAGAGTAAACCATTTGCCTTTCTCCACTTACAACATCATCCCTCTATTCTTAGTCCTTCAGTAAATCCTTCGCAATGGACAGAGTGAAAATTCCCTTTGGAAGAAAAGAACCCACTCTGAAATATTTGTGTCCAGTCCACAGGTGTGGAGATAGAAGTGTCCCAGACAGACACTTCTCAGTGAGTCAGTGATTGTCATCATATCCTGGCACTTAGAATTCCTTAGAATTCTGTTAATTGCTCCTGATGTATTAAGGTCAGAAAATTTACATAGGCCTGGATTGTGTTCAAGTTTTTCCAAAAACACTTGTCTATTATGGTTTCCAGGCATGAGTTTATCCATCAATTCTTTATATCAATATATTATTTGGCCCTGAAATTAGGGAAGCCAAAATAACCAAAATACCTACTTCTTCTTCCTGCCTCCAGAGATATTAAAATACACAGATATCAACACAGCTATATGCACCACCACAATCCATGGTTTTGTTTGTGTAAAAGTTCACAATCCTTGTAGATTCTTTATTGGGATTAACCTATTCTGGTCAGTGAGTGGCTACAGCATTCACTGGAGTTCTCCCTCCATAATCCTCAGTTGGTTTGTATTATAATAATACAAAATGGGGAAATCTTTGGAAAAAATAAAGGTGTATTGGATACCTCGGCTAATGTTTGGAAAAAAGTGATGAAAAAGGCAGCTTCTCCCCTTGCTAAATGTGCTTTATTAGGAAAAGAAAGGCTGGTAAACAGATGAAAGAATAGAAAGCATCAGCCAGACATCTAGGCTGAGATCAGGAAGGCTTTCTGAAGATGGTAACAACTGAGCTAAGATTTGCAGGCTCATTTGGAGTGCACCAAAGGAGGAATGGAGTGAAAGGACACAAGGGGGGTTGATGGAAATGTGCAAAAGTAGAGACGTTTGAACAATGATGGTGTGAGGAATTCCAAATACAAATCAAAGATCTCTTATCCTAATAATCCTTACCTCAATCCTAATACGCCTAAAACAGAAATACACCTAAAACAGAACCCTTTATTTTTCCACCCAAACTTGATCTTCCCACACTTTTCGCCATACTGGAAAATGAACCTGTCATCTACCCTAAAGTAAAATCTCAGGAGGCATTCTTAATTCCTCCCTTTCTCTTATAGGCAATGCATCACTAAGTCTATTAGCTTCTGCCTCCAAAATACATCTAGTACTTGTCCACATCTGTCTGTCTTCCCTGCCATCCATCTAAGCCAGGTCATATTCATTCTTTAATTCAGTAACAGCAGTTACCTCTGTCCCTCATGCATCTACTTTTACTCATCTACAAATTATTTTCCACGAAGCAGCAAGAATATTTTCAAAACTTATATAAGGTCATTCCTCTGTTGAAAACTCTTAAATGACTGTCCATTCCACTAAAGATAAAATCTAAACTCTTTACCTCTTTGGCTTCATATCATATCACTCCTTCACTCATTTATTATTTAACTATACTCGCCTGTATCGCTTCCATTAGTTCACCAGGCACTTGCCTGAGAACTTTGCATTTGCAGCTCCACCCTGCCTCAAAGTTCCTGCACTGGGAATGATGTCATCCTTCTTTCAGATCTTCAATTAAAAGTGACCTCTTCAGGGGCCAGCCCGGTGGCACAGTGGTGGTGAAGTTCCCATGCTCTGCTTCGTCCACCCGGCATTCGCAGATTTGGATCCCAGGCACAGACCTATGCACCGCTCATCAAGCCATGCTGTGGCGGCATCCCATATACAAAATAGAGGGAGATGGGCACAGATGTTAGCTCGTGGTCAATCTTCCTCATACACACACACACACAAAAGTGACCTCTTCAGTTCCACAGCAACTCAACCTACGATAACCCAACCCCCTCATTCTTGCTCCTTTCCCTTCACTCCTAATGGCTATTAATGTTTCTGTTTCCTTCATAGCAATTATCATTATCTGTATAACCATAACCACAGACATAACTAGGAGCAACTACATGAAATATTTAGGACTAAAGTCTTAGCTAGTAAGAGAAGTGTACATTCAACTACCATGTCCAGTGTCTATATATTTTACCCCAAGCCTTCTGTAAGACTTCATGGCCATAGTGAAAATTATTCCTTTTTATTATATTACTTCCCTTAAAACCCTTATGTGAAGGTATTTTTATTGATACAATAGACTGTGGAAATAAGAAAACGTTAAACTCCTTGATGTTTAACAAAACACTCAGTTTGGAAAATTCTTGTGTAGAGAAAATTTTGTTAAGATGACAATTATAAAAGGAAAGAATATGAAAATATTCCGTCATGAGGAAATTGACCTTTAAGTAATGGATAGCGTGGGGCCGCCTGGTGGCGCAGCGGTTTAGTCCGCGCTTGGCAGCCCCGTGTTCGCTGGTTCGGATCCCAGGTGCCCGCCGACGCACTGCCTGTCAGCCATGCCGTGGCGGCGTCCCATATAAAGTGGAGGAAGATGGCCACGGATGTTAGCCCAGGGCCAGTCTTCCTCAGCAAAAAGGGGAGGATTGGCAACGGATGTTAGCTCAGGGCTGGTCTTCCCCCCCCCCAAAAACAAACAAACAAACAAACAAACAAAAAAATGTGAAAACATAAGAAAAAAAAAAAAGTAATGGATAGCGCACTTACTCTACGTAAGAACACATCTTTCACACAAATGTGCCTGATATGTCACAGCTGAGTCAATGCTGAAGTATTAATGAATATTTTATCATGAAAAGATGTTATTATAGGTTAACCTGAAAAGATTTCCTGAAGACATTTCTTTTTTGTTTTATTGTTCTGTTGATTTGGAGGAGGGTGTAAATGACTTGTGAAGGAAGGAGGTGATGAAAACACAGAAAATGGCAAATTATTGGAGGGTAGAGTAAAATAACAAAATGACAGAAAATCTTGGAGAGGGCAGCAAAGAGATCATGAACGTTGAGATGAAAATAAATTAGCTGTGAGGACCACGATCTCCATGCTTTCAGAATGTATATGTTGTAAGTTAGGCACTCACATCAAAGGCAGCATTGGATGATCTGAAATTCGTGCTCTTAGTTGCGGGGAATTTTACCATGTAGACTTACTGTCAGCCTTAGTAGGATACATTGATTTGTAGTTATGATTTGTATTCAAAGCAGGTTTCAACTGCAGCTCTAGTAACAGCAATAAAGGTTGCTAGGTCAGAATGTTTCATCTTAATGAATAATTTATATGACACTAAGTCACATGTTTGAGCTGTGGGAAGTACTACTGTAGGTGAACATTTTGGAATATTATTCCAGTTTTAAATTTCTACTTACTTCAATCGAAGGAAAAAAATATGAGTTTAGTTTCCTTTCAAAGGAATCAGGAAGACTTTGAAAAAGATAAAATGACTCCCATGACAAGTGCTGAGGATTTCACTTTACAATTTTACATCTAAAAGGAACAAAAATCCTAACTGAAAAACAAAAATTTAAAACATGCATTAAATCTAAGAATTACATAAAATTTCTGCTGAAAGCAGAAGTCTATTTTAAACTAGGCCAGCCTAATAAAATATAATTTTAGGATAAATTAGATTTTCTGGATTCTCTCTGGTCTCAAACCAGGATATCACAATCTACTGGAACAAAATTATTGAACAACCAAGGAACTTGCTACCACCAGGACATTCAGCAAGAAAGAAAGCTCTCTATTTATCAGTCTCTACTTCCCTATTAAAACAAAGCACTATATTTTCTCCTTCTGTCCCCAGCTCAGATATTTCAGTCATCTCACGGTTTCAGAGAAATAAGATGCAACCACATCTGTCAGCGGTATTAGGGATATCTGCTGTATGTGGTTTACTTCCACTGCTGGCTTAGTAAGTACACAATAAATATTTACTGACTTGAATTTATATATTTACACATATACACAATAAATATAGCATCTCCCCTAATGCAGAGGTGATTAGAAAAATAGTAAATAACTAACATTTGTGGAGTGCTTATTAAGTAAGGTACTGTGTTAAATTATTTTATTTCTGTAACCTAGCATGTAACCTAGCACAATAAAATAACAAGGGGGGTATACGGCCATATGAGAGTTTACAGCACTATGATTTATGGATATTAGGTAACTTGCCCCAGGCCATGTTGTTTGTAAAGAGCGTACCATTAATTTCTAACACGTCTGATCAAGAGCCCATGGTCTTAACTACTTTTCTCTGTTTCGTCAATCCTAAAAAGAAATAGAAGGGAGAAGCAAAGATAAATGACTTCAAAATATCCTCTACTGCTCCCAGCTGTTGGCAGATTAGAAGAACCCAGGACCGCTATCAGATTCTCATCAGAACTGGTTTTATTAGTTTTTATCGATCCCTGGACTTCTTATGGTCCTTGCTTATTTTTATTGAAGATTAGATGAGCGTTTAATCTCCCGTGATGTCTTATGGTATGTTAAACCATTTTTATTAAGATTATAATTAGGAATATATAGTAAATCAAAAAATGTTTCACAAACACTAGTTGTTTTATAGTTTATAACTAGCATGCTTCATCTTAAAGCTTTTTATTATAACATTATAAGCAGATGTTAAACAAAATGTTTCAGATTTCTTTGTCTAATTTTTCTTATTCTGCTCCATATATTTTGTAATATAAATGGAACTATATGGAATTGATGATTTAGTATTTTTAGGGGTTTACTTGGAGCAGTTTTAGCTTCACAGCAAAAATTGTGAGGAAGGTACAGAGATTTCCCATATACCTGTACCCCCACAAATGTGTAGCCTTCCCCATTATCAACATCCCCCACCAGAGTGAATGGTACATTTGTCGTACTTGATGAACCTAACTGACATATCATAATCATCCAAAGTCAGAGCTTACATTACAATTCACTTTTGGTGTTATACATTCTATGGGTTTGGACATATAACGACATGTACCCATCATTATAGCATTATATAGAGTAGTTTCACTGCCCTAAAAATTCTCTGTGCTCCATCCATTCATCCATTCCCCCACCCCTCACCCCAACTCCTGGCAGCCGTTGATCTTTTTACTATCTCCAGAGCTTTACCTTTTCCAGAATGTCATATAGTTGGAATCACATAGTGTGCAGCCTTTCCAGATTGGCTTCTTTCACTTAGTAACATACTCTTAAGGTTGCTCCATGCCCTTTCATGGCTTGATACCTCATTTGTTTTTAGCGCTGAATAATATTCTGTTGTCTAGATGTACCGCAGCTTATCTATTCACCTAGTGAAAGACACCTTGGTTGCTTTCAAGTTTGGGCAATTATGAATAAAGCTGCTATAAACATCCTCGTGCAGGTTTTTGTGTGGACATAAGTTTTCTACTCCTTTGGGTAAATACCAAGGAGCATGATGGCTGGATTGTATGGTAAGCATATGTTTAGTTTTCTAAGGAATCCCCAAATACTCTTCCAGAGTGGCTATACCATTTTGCATTCCCACCAGCAATGAATGAGAATTCCTTTTGTTCCACATCTTTGTCAGCATTTGGTGTGGTCAGTATTCCAGATTTTGGCCATTCTGATAGGTGTGTAGTGGTATCTCTCTGTTTGAATTTGCATTTCTTTGATGACATATGATGTGGGGCATCTTTTCATATGCTTATTAGCCATGTGTATAACTTCTTTGGCGAGGGGTCTGTTAGGGTCTTCAGCCCATGTTTTATTCAGTTTGTTACTTTATTGTTGAGTTTTAAGAGTTCTTTTCTATTTTGGATAGTAGTCCTTTATCAGATATGTCTCTTGAAAATATTTTCTCCTGGTCTGTGGCTTGTCTTCTCATTCTCTTGACATTGTCTTTCACAGAAGTGTTTAATTTTAACAAACTCAAGATTATCGATTATTTCTTTCATACATCTAAAAAGTCAATCCCACAACCAAGGTTATGTAGGTGTTCTCCTATGTTATCTTCTGTGAGTTTTCTGGTTTTATATTTTACATTTCTGTCTCTGATCCACTTTGAGTTAATTTTTGTGCAGGGTGTAAGGTCTAGATTTATTTCTTTGCATGTGGATGTCCAGTTGTTCCAGCACCATTTGTTGAAAAGACTATCTTTGTTCTATTGTATTTCCTTTGCTCCTCTGTCAAATATTGGTTGGCTATATCCATGTGGGTCTATTTCTAGACTCTATTCTGTTCCGTTGTTCTGTTTGTCTATTCTTTCACCAATACCACACTGTCTTGATTACAATAGCTTTATAGTAAGTCTTCAAGTTGTTTGATGTCAGTCCTTCAATTTTGTTCTTCTCTTTCCATATTTTGTTGGCTATTCTGAGTCATTTGCCTCTCCATGTAAACTTTAGAAACAGTTTTGTCAATGTCCACAAAATATCTTGATGGGATTTTGATTGGGATTGCACTGAAACTATGATGTCAAGTTTGGAAGAACTGGCATCTTGACAATATTAAGTGTTCCTATCCATGAACACAGAATATCTAGTTATTTAGTTCTTTGATTTCATTCATCAGAGTTTTGTGGTTATCCTCATATAGACCTTATACATATTTTGTTAGATTTACACTTACATATTTCATTTTTGGGGTGCTAATATAAATGGTATTTAGTTCTAATTTCAAACTCCACTTGTTCGTTACTGGTATAGGAAAGCAATCGACTTTTGTATATTAACCTTGTATCCTGCAAACTCACCATAGTCACATGGAAGTTTCAGGCGTTTTTTTTGTTTTTTTCTTTTTCCTATTCTTTAGAATTTTCTCCATAGACGATCATGTCATCTGTGAACAAAGACAGTTTTATTTTTTCCTTTCCAATCTGTATATCTTTTATTTTCTTTATTTGTATTATTGCATTAGCTAGAACTTCCAGTTGAATGTTGAAAAGGAGTGGTGAGAGGGGGCATCTTTGCCTTATACTTGATCTTAGTGGGAAAAGTTTGAGTGTCTCACCATTAATATATATGATGTTAGCTGTATGTTTTTTGTAGATAATCTTTATCAAGTTGAGGAAATTTCCCTTTGTTCCTAGTTTACTGAGAGCTTTTTATCATGAACGGGTATATGACTTAATTTTTTCAAACAAATACATAGGTAGTCAACAACTATTATAAGTTATGCTTTACAATTGTTGGAGTGGTAATATCAAGAAGCTAAAACAGTAAGTGTACACATATTAATTATGACATATGCATGATTCTCAAGGACGTTACATGAGGGAGATAAAGATCTAGGCTCTGGTACCAAACTTATCTGTACTTGAAAACTGGTTTTACTATTTATCATCTGTGTGACTTTGCACAATTTATATAATTTTTTTAAGCTCCAGTTTCCTAAACTGTAAAATGGTGGTAACATTGGTACCTAATTTGGATTGTTAGGTGATTAACTGAAATGTTGTATGCAAAGATCTCCGTATTATGCCTTATTCAAAATAAATACTCAAAAATTCTTAGCCCTGATGAAGAAGACAGTGGTTGTCCTTGAAGTCTAATATGGTTAAAATAGTTATTTTTAAAACAGCCCATTTAATAACGACTGGAAAGTGGTATCTATTTCTTACTCTGTTTCATATTTTACCATGTGTTCTGTTTTTCTCTTTTCTTGCTAGACTATTTGTTTAGGTCACTGGTTGAATGCAGACCACTTTTATAAACTGCAAAGTCATTTTTTTAATATCTAAACTTATTTTCTATCTGGCTTTATACCCCCAAACTCTTTCCCTAACATTCAAATGAATAACACCCACAAATAAATGCTTGAAGAATGTTTCAAAATGATGGACACAATTGTAAAACTTTACAACTCTATATTGTGCATCCCAGAACTGTGTAAAAAGAGGTATGGAGTAGAATTGTTTTACTCATTATACAAAACTTGATGGGAATCATTGGCCTCCAAGATAGTCCCACTAAGATCATTATCTTTGGCATTTTAGTCATGCATAGGTCATTTTTCTATTGTCCTTCACAATACTAGAGCATAAAATACATATGGACACCTTGCATAATTACAGACTCTAGGTTTTCCATAATCATTTTGAAATAGTAGCTGAGCTACTGTCTCAGCATATTGCAGTAGTGTGGTCAATTATATGACAAGCCAAAATTCTTAAGTGCATACATTATCAAGTGAGCCAGGTGGAGGAGGCGGACCTTGATTATCAGTAGAATGTTAAAATGTGATTGTAGAAAGTTCCTTTTCTCAGTCACATATAAGTTTCCAGTGTCCAGTATGTTGGGCAATACAGTGCTGTTGTTTGAAGTAAAGCCCAAACGGTGTCAGAGTGAATAACACTCAAACAGATAATAGAGTTCCGTATGGCTAGGGACATGAAGAAGTGTAACTCAGGAAACAGCTAAAGTTTGTTTGTTTGTTTGTTTAGTCTGTCAGTTTCACAGCAGCAGGCTATGTAAGTGGTAATGGCCCCCACTCCTTTACATGGGATCACAGTCTCTTCCGGGAAATATTAGGAGAGACAAAACACAGGTTACCATGATTTCATTGATATTGTCCTATTTGACTGTCTGATTCTACACAGAAGGAAAGAAAACAAATGTTGATGGAGGATTTTTCGGACTCCAAATGCCCCTGCCTACAAAGAGAACGTTGGATTAAAAAAAACTTTTTAAAAGGCATTGCAGGGTTCTAATTCTTCATTTACATAAACTTGACAACCTGCTGATGATAGCAATCAATTTCTGCTCAGTTTTAGCCTAATTTAATAAATGCAAAAATTGTCAAAAGAAACTTGGCTAGAAGAAACGTAAAGTCCCTACCAACACAGTATATTAAGAATAACATTAATTGTTATGCTTTACATTTTAGTTTGACAACAGAATTGATTTTTAAATCAATTCAAAATCCAGATCAAAGTAATCCCACGATACACACACACACACACACACACACACACACACACACACACACTTTGTTGAACTAATTAGAATGTTTCTGTAAAATGGAAATTCATTTATAGGCAGAATGATCTGTCATATAAAAAAATAAGATCTGAATGCAACTGTTTTATGATAAATATTTAGGGGAATTGAGGACAGAATTCTGAAATGTTACATTGGCTAAATGAGACTGTAGCATAATGTTCCTAATCCCTGGATCCCAATAAACTTGAAATGGTGTTATTTTGTATCAAAGTAAAAGAGAAAATAGACAGGCAAATGTTTTGCTTTGTGGTTAGCAAGCTTAAAGTAATGAAATTGCTAAAATGAAATGCACAAAAATCGTGCATAGGGAGTCACAGAATTATATCTTTCACCTGGATTATGGTTTGAGTGACTAGCCTGTAAAATACATAAGACTTCCCTGCTTGGTAGAGTGCTCTATAAATACCTTACCTTTCCAAAGATCTATAAATCTCTTGGCAAGGGACCCTTTTTATCCTTGCTTTATATTTTACTCAGTGTGAAAGTAGGCCCTCCAAATAATTTTTAAGTATATGTTTGATGGTGAATAACCACTAATATGGTAAAAAAAAAAAAAAAGTGTCCACTCTGGCATAGAATTTAAATTAAATATGCCAAGTATTCCCCTATAGATTGAAAATTTCTTATTCATAGAGTTTTTGCCTATATTATGCAATATTAGTAATATTTGTAAATAAATGGATTTCCCATATTATTAGGGTACAGCATCAAATAACCAACTACATTTTTCTCTTTGCATTTGGATGAATTTATAGAGTACATTTTCAGCCATTTCCTTTTTCTAAAATGGCATACATCACATCTGAGATAATTTAATGAAATTAAGTATCTCTCTAAATGATTGCTTTCAAGTACACCAACATATCACAAAATTTGATGCATTGGGGCTTCTTTTAAAATATGTCTCAGGGTCAGTCCCAGTGGCCTAGCGGTTAAGTTCGGCACACTCTGCTTTGGTGACCCAGGTTTGGTTCCCAGGCATGGACCTACACCATTCATCAGTGGCCATGCTGTGACAGCGGCCCACATACAAAATAGAGGGAGATTGGCCACAGATGTTAGCTCAGGGAGAATTTTCCTCAGCAAAAATATATATATATATGTTTCATTTGTTTGAAATATTTTTTTCTGTCATCTGAAAAATAGATTCTTACAGTGTCAAACTGATTCAGTAAATTTGGGAATATCCTGCAGGGAAAAAAAAAATCCTCAAAGTGGCACTGAAAATCACAACAGGGCTACTTAAGTAAAACATGTCAATGGCTTAGTTGTTTACAAGTTATAGAAACATCTTGCTTTAGAACACACAAAATCTATTTTTACCTAATTCAGGGAATTAATTTAAAATCTAAATGTGTGTGGTACACTATTAGATACTCTTATTAGAATTAACACATTTTTACTGAAAAAAATTAACAATCTCATCCCTACTCTTTTTCCCCTTGAATTGGTTATTAATTGACTATTGATCATTTTATTACTGAATGTTCAATTTAGTGTACTGATAAGAATTTCCTTCAAGCTATGTTAAAGACACAGAAAAGAGAAGGCATGATTCATGTGCACCAGTTTTTGAAGGTTTCCAACATCACTACTAGCTTTGCCTCCTTTTACTTCCAGTCCCTGACATTGATCTCTGATATATCTGACATAGCAACTTCACCATTTGTTTCATTCAATTTTTCAATCGTTTCTCCTTCTTCTGTTTCCTGCCTGCCCAGTGGTTACTCCTGTTTCCCTGACATTTCCCTATTCAACACACCCTCAGACACTTATTACTATGCAACACCATCACTTGGTTTTCAGCAGTTAATGCAGATATCAATGTTGTCTTGTGCTTATGCTACAGAAAATGTTTCCTGCAGTAATTTTCAAATAGTAGAGCAGTTATGCACTGTATAGTTCTTTAAGTGTGGAAGATAACGACGTTGTAAATGCTAGTTCAATGACGTGACTGACTATGGGACCCTCAGCGCATCCAAGAAATAGAAATTCCTTGAAGAAATTTCCTCAACCTGTCTGAAGTCATAGAAAGTAAGAAAGGCTTCTTCAGAGACTAGTTATAAAGTACTAAAACACTCCTAGGAAATGGAATGGAAAACACAATAGTGACTCATAAGAGATCACCATTTCTTCTTAGTGGTCTTCAGTACTAACTCAAAAGAGGAAAAATTCCTCTGGCAAAGTGTGCTTTATTATTTACCTTTTTATTTTGTTCACTCCATCACTAACTTATTCATTCATTCAATACCTGTTGAGCACCTCGCCTGTGCCAGAAATAATTATTTGTATGTTTTGGGAATACAGCAATGAATGAAACAAATTTGGCTGTGACGTCAGGGGAGAGGTACTTATAATAACTGTCTCGTATAAGACGTGGTGAATACAAGGAAGCAAAATAAAGCACGGAGAAGGTGATTATGTGGAAGCTATTGGTGTAAGGTGGATGGCTTCCCCAACAGGAAGATACTGAAGGTGAAGCCTGAATCAATTGAAGGAGTAAGCCAAGCACTCACCATGTGTGGTGAACATCCCGGCAGAAGAAAGAATACCCGCTGAAATGCAGGCAAGAGCATGAGTGATGTATTTCAAGAAGGCTATAGTGGCTACAGTCAAGTGAACCAATCAGAAAATCTTTTCTACAAAAAGCAATTATAAAGCCGAATAAAACTGACAAAAACAAACATTTCAGTGCTCTGGAAATGGCTCAAAAGCATGTAATAATCACGGAAGCATTTATTCTTGAAAAAGTGCCAAACTTGGGGTAAGAGCACAGGGAATCTATGGCGTTTCTCTCCCTAGGCTTGCTCCCATCAACCCCTGCCCTGCCCTGCCCCAGTAGGCATGAATCATTAGTAGGTTCTACCAGGGGGCTCAGTCCTTGAGGACTGGCTTCTCTCTGACATGGTCCAAGGAAGCTCACTCATCTTCCAGCATTGGATGATGTAGCAGTATTTTCCCTGGAAATGATACTCTCAGAGATGGGTGAGTGGGGAAGTCACCAGGGCTACCTGAGGTTTCTGTCTTGGTTGGGGCAAACAAACACCTGGCTGAGGTTGCATGCCTGCATAGGGAGGACCAGAGAGGGCTCAAATTAACCCAACATTCCTGACCAACCCCAAAGCTGTGTTTATGCTCACTGAGGAGAAGCAAAAAGGGCTCAATGAAAAGGACAAGCCAGGGTAGCCAAGAAAACCCTGCATGCACTCTGTACCCACCCAGAGACCCACCAGATAATGGGTGCCTTACTGGATCAAGGCATTTGAGAAGAATTTATGTCCAATCACCAGCTGACCATTAAGTTACACAAACATAGGAGTAAACCCTGGGAGGACAGGCTTAAAAATAATATCAACAAAACACAAACAAAAAGCTAAGGAGAAACACCAGCTGCCAAACATTGCAGGGGAAACCAATTTCACAGATCCAGCCTGGGCAAGATACCAAACAAAGAAACTGCAAACAAAAACCCAGCAACAACAGTAACCTTCACAGGAAGAAAAAATCAACCTTGAAAACTTTGTATCTGAGAAGACACCATGAAGAATCATAGTAATCTTTAGTTCCTCTGGCTAGACCAAGTAGTTCCTCCCCATAAAGCTTACAGGAGTCTTTGGCATTCCTTAATACTTCCACTTCTTCTCTACGAGTGACCTGTGCAGAACTATGCAGTGTTATGTCTTAGTGGAATAAAATCTCATTTGTGTCTTGGCCTAGAATTGTTGAAGTCTGTTCTCTCCTTTGACCTGGATACATTTGGGATTGCTAATAAAGCTTCTGTCTTTTTTCTTTTGTGCATTTTCTATGACTTTTATTCAAATATCTGAAAGTTAGACAATGGAACACCAAAGAGGGCAGGAGAGTCTTCCAATATGGGTGCAGGCATCAAACAGGAGGATTGGCTATGGAGAATTTAAAAGCAATAATAAAATTGACCAAAAGTTAGTCTGGTTTTGATTACCATCATCCTCCAGCAATTCTAAGCAATGTCAGTGATAAAATACTTATTTAAAAAAAATATATATATATATATTTAAAAAATATATATATATTGGTTTAAATTCTGTACAATTGCTGGTGGTGGAATTTGCATTTTTGGACCTGCTTCCAGGACCCTGGGGATTTCCACCAGGGAGAGTGACTGGATATTCCCAGAGCCTTCAATCACCATCCACCCACCACCAGGGGATTTTTTTCACCACAAAGGATAATTTCTGCCCCATCCCTGCTGTGACTCAGCTGTGATGTTGAATCACACAAGCCAGAGAGAAGAATATAAAGTCATCAGACTCCTGCTCACCAGAGAGGGTGGCCCCAGCCAGAACTCACATCTTCTCTCAGCACAGGCTCTATAGAGATGGCCTCTGGCTCAGCCGGCAGCCCCTGCCCCGCCGCCAATGAGAACGAGTTTCCCTTTAGGTGCCTTCCCACCAGCTGCCAGGACCCATCAGAACCCAGGGCTCTCTGCTGCACCACCTGTCTCTCTGAGAATGTGAGGAACTGCGAGGACCCCAGGATCAGATCTGTACCAAGCGCAGAGCATATGACCCCCAGTCTATAAGCCCGGGAAGCCTTCTGTCTTAGGAGAAGTTACGATGGCACAGCCAGGAAAAGGTATTTGTCCATTTTTCCCATTAGTCTAAGGTTAAGACCAAGTAAACAGCTGCCTGCACAGCCCCTGGTAGGAACATCTCTCCTTGTCTTGAGTCTGGACTGGATTTGGTTTATAGGCGATGAAGAGACTGACTTTCTAAGTGGTGGTGCAACTTGCCCAAAGCCACCAGGCTGATCTGTGACAGATTCAAGGCGAGAACAGTCTAGCCGAGCATCTGCAAACTACAGCCTGCAGGCCAAATCCAGCTTGCCACCTGTTTTTGTATGACCCACGAGCTAAAAATGTTTTTTTTAATTAAAAAAAAAGCCAAGAGAAGCAATAAAAGCAAAAATGAGCAAGTGGAACTACCTCAGACTAAAAAGCTTCTGCGTAGCAAAGGAAACCAGCAACAAAACAAAAATGCAACTTACTGTGTGGGAGAAAATATTTGCACGTTATATATCTGGTATATGATATATATCTAATATCCAAAATATATGAAGAACTCATACACCCCAATAGCAAAAAACAAAGTGTCCAATTAAAAAATGGGCAGATGGGGCCGCCCGGTGGCACAGCGGTTTAGTTCACGCTTGGCAGCCCAGGGTTCGCGAGTTCGGACCCCGGGCGCCCGCCGCCGCACTGCCGGTCAGCCACGCTGTGGCGGTGTCCCATATATAGTGGAGGAAGATGGGCACGGATGTTAGCCCAGGGCCAGTCTTCCTCATCAAAAAGGGGAGGATTGGCAACGGATGTTAGCTCAGGGCTGGTCTTCCCCACAAAACAAACAAAAAAAAATGGGCAGAAAATCTGAGTAGACATTTTTCCAAAGGAGACACACGGATGGCCAAAAGGTACATGAAAAGATGTTCAAGATCATTAATCATAAGGAAAATACAAATCTAAACCATCTCACACCTGTTGGAATGGCTATTATCAAAAAGACAAAAAAAAGGGGCTGGCCCCGTGACCTAGTGGTTAAGTTTGGTGTGCTCCATTCCGGCAGCCTGGGTTTCCAGGTTAGGATCCCGGACATGAACCTACACCACTCGTCAGCCAAGCTGTAGTGGTGACCCACATACAAAACAGAGGGAGACTGGCACAGACGTTAGCTCAGGGTGAATCTTCCTCACCAAAAAAAAAAAAAAAAAAAAAAGACAAAATGTTGCAAGTGTTGACGAGCATGCGGAGAAAAGGGAACATCATACACTGTTGGTGAGAATGTAATTTGGTGCAGCCACTATGGAAAACAGTATGGAGGTTCCTCAAAATATTAAAACTAGAAATACCATTGATTCATCAATTCCACTCCTGGATATTTATCCAAAGAAAATGAAAACTCTTAACTCGAAAAGATATATGCACCTCCATGTTCATTGCAGCGTTCTTTACCATAGCCAAGATATGGAAAAAACCCAAGTGTCCACTGATGGATGAATGGATAAAGAAAACGTGGTGCATATATAGAATGGAAAATTATTTAGCCATAAAAAAAGAATGAAGTGTTGGTTGCCATTTGTTACAATGTGGATGGACCTCAAGGGTATTATGCTAAGTGAAATAAGTCAGAGAGAGAAAGACAAACATAATATGATCTCACATGTGGAATCTAAAAAAACCAAAACCAAACAAACTAAAAAAACAAGCTCATAGATACAGAGAACAGATTGGTGGCTGCCAGAGGTGAGGTGGGGAGGGGAGTGGTTGGGAGAAATGGATGAAGGGAGTCAAAAGGTACAAACTTAAAGTTATAAAATAAATAAGTTATGGGAATGTAATGTACAGCATGATGACTATAGTTAATAATACTGTGTTGCATATTTTAAAGTTACCAAGAGAGTAGATCTTAAACTTTCTCATCATAAGAAAAAAAATTTTTTATAAGTATGTAAGGTAAGGGATGCTAACTAGATTTATTGTGGTGATCATTTTGCAATGTACACAAATGTCTAATTATTATTATATTGTACACTTGAAACTAATATAATGTTATATATCAATTATATCTTAATTAAAAAATAAATCAAAAAAAGAAAAAGAATATTTTTCATTACTGTTAAGTTTTTATAATACAGTATGTAAAAATCAAATTAACACATTTTATTGCTCATCTTTAAATGTCGTTGTATTCTGCATATTAATTTTGAGAACTTCTGTTTATGTAGTCATCCTCCAAAGAAACAGACTTGACTACATGCAGATCTTTTGAGAATAAGTTTGTACCCCTCAGAATCATTTGAGTTCACTTCAAGTGTACAGTTCTTGAGCCTGCCAATTTTCTATGTATATATATTATTGCATTTATTTTTCCTTTTATTTTTCAATAAAAATTGTACATATTTAAGCTGCACCACATGATTTTTAGATATACATATACAAAGTGAAATGATTCCTACTGTCAGGCTAATTAGCATGTCTATCTCTTCACATGTTATAGCATTTAAACAGTAGCTTTGAAATAAACAATGACTGCGCACTGATTTTAAAGATCAAGAAACAGAGCTTCAGTTATTTTAATCTTATCATTCAATGTACCTACATATTATTATTATATTTAAATTGTTGTAGTAGGCAGAATAATGGATTCTAAAGATATGGACCTTGAGGGTATTATGTTAAGTGAAATAAGCCAGACAAAGACAAACACCATACGATTGATTTCACTCTTATGTGGAAGATAAACACAGAGATAAGGAGAACAGATTAGTGGTTACCAGAGGGGAAGGGGGAGGAGAGAGGACAAAAGTAGTAAAGGGGCACATATGCATGGTGATGGATAAAAACTAGACTATTGGTGGTGAACACAATGCCGTCTATATAGAAACTGATATATAATAATATACACCTGAAATTTACACAATGTTATAAGCCAATATGACCTCAATAAAATAATTTAAAAAATAAAAATAAAGATATCCACACTCTAATTTCTGGAACCTGTGAAAACATTACCCTGCATGGCAAAATGACATTGCAGGTATGATTAAGGACCTTGAGGTGGTGTGATTGTCCTAAATTATTTCGGTGAATGGAATCTAATCACATGTGTCCTCAATGGAAGGAGACCCTTTCTTTGCTGAGATCAAAGGAAGAAGGGAATGCTGACTTTGAAGATGATGGAAAGGAACCACTAGCAAAGGAATGTGGTGGCCTTTAGGAGCCCAGGAAACCAGTTCTCTCCTGGAGCCTCCAGACAGATACACAGCCTTGTCCACACTTTGATCTTAGCCCAGGGTGACCCATTTGGACTACTAATCTCCAGAACTGTAAGATACTAAATTTGTGTAATTTAAGCAACTAAGTTTGTGGTAATTTGTTACAGCAGCCAAAGAAAACTAATACTACCATGAACATATTTGAAAGCCACTCAAAATGATACCAAAGAAACAAAAACTTGGTGTTTCTATTTTAGAAATGCATTGTGAAAAGACATTTCTATGTATCTTCTCTAATTTTTTCTTTCAATACTGTCTTTTCCCAGTTGTTAGCTATTGCTATCATTTTATTAATTTTAATTTCCAAAAGTTCTTGAGTTTAAAATGAGCAAAACTACCTCTTCAATCATCTGTGAGTAACTATAAATTGATAGAACTGGATATACTGTCTCTTGACCATGAATTTGTTAAGAAAGTCAATTCTAAATCATTGGAATATTTGCAAATGTTAAGACTCAAAACAGAAACTTCAATCTTATTATTTATTACCAATATAGGTCTAAGATTTATCCATTTATTTTGAAAAATACATTGAGGTAATTAACATGTGTTAAAGAACCATTTTCATTTTTTTTAACCACACTACTAAATTTTACTTATTTTTATTTTTTACTGCCTGGATTATACATATACAGAAGTCAATATGAGAAAATTTCTCTGCCTGCATTTTGTTCTGGCTATATATGTTATTTGTCTCATTACATAATTATTGCTGAAAATAATTTTTGTCATCTACAGGAGGGGATGTGAAAAATTATCTACTTTCTGTGTCAAATATGCCACTGAGATTTGACAAATCACATGCATATACACACCCAAAACTTTATTTCCATGTATTGTACATTTTGTAAATGACTCTTTGTTTAATGTGTGATTCTTCCTAACATTCACTGCAGTCATGTTATTATCTTATAATACTGTAAAATAACAAATCAAGGAATGAGAATAAATATGACCTTGGAAGAGATGCTATAGTAATAAAAATTAGGTCAGAAGAGTGTATTTGAATCTATAAAAGTCATTCAGGATTTCTACTTCTTTTCTAGGAACACTTTGTAATTAACAGAGACAAAAATGATATTCCTTAAAAAATGTATTAAAGATGACACAAAAGCAGGATTTTTTCTATGGGGACTGATATTTTGCTTTATTTCCATGCTTAAAATTTCATTCCAATTTCCATTTGGAAAGTTTGCCATATAAACTAAATGATGATTGTGAATAATAATGAAATGAACAGGGGAGTGCAGATATCTCTTTGAACTCCTGATTTCAATTCCTTTGGATATATATTCAGAAGTGAGATTGCTGGATCATACGGTAGTTCTATTTTCAATTTTTTGAGGGACCTCACTACTGTTTTCCACAGTGGCTGACCCAATTTACACAAAATGTAATATTATTCAGCCTTTAAAAAGAAGGAAATCTTGCCATTTGTTACAACATGGATTAACCTGGAGGGCATTATACTAAGTTAAATAAGCCAGATATTGAAGAACAAATATTACATGATCTCACTTATATGAGAAATCTAAAATAGTCAAACTCATAGAAGCAAAGAGTAGAATGGTGGTCACAGGGGCTGGGGGGCAGAGAAAATAGGGAGGTGTTGGCCAAAGGGTACAAAGTTTCAGCTATACAAGGTGAATAAGTCCAAGAGATCTATTGTACAGCGCAGTGCCTATAGTTAACAATACTGTGTCATATACTTAACATTTTCTAAGAGAGTAGACCTTATGTTGCATTCTTATCACAATAAATAAATAAATAAATAAGGTGGGAAGAAACTTTTGGATGTGATGGATATGTTTATGGCATTGATTGTGGTGATGATTGCATGGATGTACACTTACCTTTAAATTCATCACGTTGTATACATTAACTATGTACAGCTTTTTGTACATATGTAAGTAGTTCCTCAATAAAGTGCTTTAAAAAAAAGTCCCACGTATTTCATTTAAAAAAAGATTAATGATGATCTCTAGCCTTATTAGTACATTTAGTCCCTGAAATAGAGATCTAAAGTGTTTTCTTCCATCCCAGGTGTCTCACTGATTGGATGCAGTGACTTCTCTTGACTTTTAACTGTAGTCTATCATTCAGCTTAGGTCTTACAGACAAGAACTGGATAGCGTTTTCTTCCAGTAGCATTTTCTTCAAGAGTAGGAAATGTTTAGTCCTCCATTTCTGACTGATGTTGATTCTCAAAATTTGTTGGGTATTGAACAATCCTGCAAAAATTTGGAAAATGTCTCCTAATTGACAAATTTAAAATTTATACAAAAAACATTTCTTTTCTTTGGAAAGCAGGCACATCACTGCACAGCAATTTAACAAAATTAAAATTCATGTGGTCAAAACTGGAAAGAAAATATTATAGTTATAAGCACAACAGTATCTAGAGAAATTCTCTCAGTTTAAACCAACATAACTTTAGGGAAAACAAGAAAGCATTTCAGTTATGTAAAATAATGAAGTAATAGAAAACCTCAAATTATCCAAGAAGTTTTGCTACTTCATAGTTAGTTCACAAATATTGTCATTATTCTTTAGAGATTCTAGTTCTTTCCTGCCTTATTAATGCATTTAACAAATATTTATCATGGGCCCACCAGGTGTATGTCAGAGGCGGGTAATTCTTGAAATAAAAATCGGTGACCTCAATGAAGTGACAATATTGTTAAGGACACATATCTACAATAATAATTAATAATAAGTAAACAAGGGAAACTTTAAATAAAACCTAACAAAACTAAACCCATGTGAAGTAAATGTTATGAAGGAAGTACACCCAGGGAATGCAAAGTAGAGAAACGACGCAAATTGGGAGAAGGGAGATGGTCAAGGATGACTCCTGAGAGGGTTATTCTTAATCTATATTTGAAAGACCTATATATGAATATGAGCAGAACAGGTGAATAGCTTAGGGGATATGAGTTCCTGATGAAGAAAGCAGCATATTCAAGTCACTGAGTTGAAATGACCAAACAACTACAACTCCATTAAGCTGGCTAGAGCCTTGAGGATAAATGAGGAAATTCCAGAAGTGAGGCAGTCCAAATCAGCAAAAATGAAATAATGGAATAACTGAAGGACTCTTCTGTGAAGAATTATTTTAACCACTCCATTTGAGTTTTTTGCTACTTTAGTACTTTTTAAAAATATATAGCCTAATGTTTCTCCTGACCAACTTAACTATCTTCTTGGAAAAATCTTAAAGTATTATTCCTTTTTAATTTATATGACTCCCACATTATGATATGAAATAAATGTCGTTGATAGATTTCTACCAGGGAATTTTTTAAAGATCTTTGTCATTCGAGTATTCCATCTACTTCACAATTTGACAGACATTGAGAATTATTTTTTCTGATGATTAATCCAGGACTGTAGTGAATTCCTTCCATTATTTTAGTTAACTTATCAAAAGTTTTTCCAAACTTCAACATTTATCTGTTTAGAGTCTCCTAAAATAAAGCACATATTAAAAATGATGGCTTATGATGAATGTTTTAATATACTCTAACAATTACAACCATTATTTATTGAATGTTTGTGATCCTGGTAATATTGTAGGTGCTTTAAAAGCATTACTTCAAATAATTCTGAAGCTAACACTCGGAGGTAGAATATTATAATTTCCATTTTACAAATAATAAAACAGAAGTATAGAGAGGTTCGGTAACTTATGAGTCATCCAGAATAAATGGAAGAGCACAATTGTTTCTTGAACACTCAAGTTTGTGTTTTTGTTTTTTGTTTTTACCATTGTACTGCACTGTGATATTTGTAGCTCAATAACATGAATAACTAATTCAGTTAGTATTCTTAATTTTGAAAATGTGGTTGGTTATTTTTGAAAGGGGATTAAGTTGGAGCTATAGATCCGGTCCTCTCTCAGGGGACCTGGATGTGTATGTATACCTGTGTATGTCTTGTTGACATTTTATGATTTCCTAGTTATATATAATCCATCACTTAATTACCTCCTATAGCCATGATATTTTTAATGAATGCATATTATGTATGTTAAGGGTTGGCACAGTACCTTAAGTGCATTTAGCAACAAGCCAGCACATGAAGCTGATGTGTAAAGCCAGAAGGACAATGTATTAATTTGCAAGAAACAATAGAATTGGTGCCCGGGGTGCTTTACATGTATTGGCATGGTATTATTTCTTTATAAAGTTACTTGCAATGTCAAATCAAATCAGACACTCAATTTATTCATTTTCAATAAGAAATATTTTAGCAAAGGTTAGCATACTTGAGTACACACGGACAGCCCATTCTATCCTGAGACACAAACTTAAACATGGGAAGATAAATGACAATGTGAGTCTTATTTAGTGACATGGTTTAAAGGAAGAGCAATCAAGTGGCTCAAATAGGTAATGGCATCATGCTAGGATAGTTGGATGAATTTATCTCATAGTGAGAATTCAATTCTAGAAATGTGATTAGAACACAGCAAGTTGATGAGCTACAACTGAGTACATCATTTCCACAATATCTGAACACTTGAAATGTATTGTCTAAACTAGCAATGTCTAATAGAATTCCCTGTGATAATAGAAATGTTCTCTGTGCTGTCCAGTATTGTAACAACTAGTCACTTGTGGCTGTTCAGCACTTGGAATGTGAATAGTATAACTAATTGAGTTTTTATTTAATTTAATTTACATAACTTAAAATCTTTTTTTTTTTTTTGGTGAGGAAAATTAGCCCTTAGCTAACATCTGCTGCCAATCCCCCTTTTTTTGCTGAGGAAGACTGGCCGTGAGCTAACATCTGTGCCCATCTTCCTCTACTTTATGTGGGACACTGCCACAGTATGGCTTGATAAGCAGTGCCTAGGTCCATGCCCCAGATGCAAACCTGTGAGCCCCGGGCCGCCACAGCAGAGCATGCAAACTTAACCACTACGCTACTGGGCTGGCCCTTTAAAATTAAATTTTAATTGCCCCGTATGGTTAGTTGCTACTGTTTTGGACAACAAAGTTTTAAGACTTTCTTTCCTTGACTGGGCTTCTGTACAACATGAAAGAGTTTACATAACCTATTCTTCAGTGATACTAATACTGTTCTTTATTGATGAATTATTTCTTTAGACATATTACACATACCTTTGCTAAAGATATAGTCACGTTACCAACTTAGAAATCTGAATACGATCATCTTATGTATCTCTGTAATGATCAATTACACGTTGTGTTTGTAATTTAATTCTCAGAGGAAACTTTTTCTTTTATTCCCAGACCTTGGTGAGCAGAACATTATTGAATTCTCAGATATTGACAACTCTGACATTTGTTTTGCCACAATGTAACACTACTCTCAGATGTCTCATTTTCTGCATTGCTTTTCTTCATTTTCACAATTTTTCTTTCTTCATTAGAAAAAAAAAAAATCAGAGGGAGTGGTTGAGATAAATACACAGGCTTGAGATAAAGAAAGCAAATGAACAAACAGAAGTATCGCATTTTAATTTTTCTCACTGTTGTCTAACAGTATTTATGAAACTAAATCTGATATCCCATGCAGACCTATAGTAGTCATTACTGCTGTGCATTCTCTGAACACATAATAGAAGAGTTAACTGGGGTTATGGAACAACATGACACAGATATACATCATATCCCTGTCTTACAACTTCAGGAGCAATTTAACATTTTTAAATAAAGTTGACGATATTCATAACCTATGAATTATACTCACAGAATATGACCTAGAAACACTGGCATGTGTGTACAAAGGAGCATTACACCACAAAGTATATTACATTAGCAAAAATTTTGAAAACAACCTAAATCTTTGACCTCACTGGAATAGAAGCATATATTTATTTTGGCTTTACACAGATTAAAGACTGACACAGCTTTAGATGCCACCCAGACACACCCATTCCTCCCAGGTTTGGGGCAGGGGGCCAGAGTCAACAAAGATCTGCCACTTCCTGTGAAAAACTGGGTGAGCAGCCCAGTGACTGTCAGGGCCCCAGCACCTCACCCACACCACCTCGGCTTCTAAAGCTGGGTTCTGCTGTCCAGGGGTACCCTGTGATAGTGAAACTTCTCTCTGAAAAAAAAAAAAGACTGATATAGCTTTAAATCTCCACACAGATATCATTACATATCCTATATAATGGCAAAAATAAATTGCAGGATACTACATACATTAAAAATACCAAATTCAGTTTTGTGTTTGTCTTAAGGATCTGATTACTGGAGATCTCTAGAAGTTCTCGTAAGTTACAAGAGCTTCTGATATCAGAAACTTTCTGGTCACAAAATCAACAGGAGCCGGTCCAAACCACATAATAAAGCAAAAGTGGTTGGCATTTGTGTACAACAAAAGAAAATAAAGTTAATAAGTAAAATATTTTCTATACAAATTTTGATAAAATCTTGAGAAAAAAATTCATAAAATATGTATATTAAAATTCATTCCTATTTTATTTAAAATGAGATTTCAGTTTTCAACAAGTGAAAATAATCTCATCGTAGGGCCAGCCCCAGTGGCCTAGTGGTTAAGTTTGGCGCGCTCCGCTTCCGTGGCCCAGGTTCAGTTCCCGGGTGTGGAACTACACCACTCATCTGTCAGTGGCCACGCTGTGGAGGTTGCTCACTTACGAAAATAAGAAAATTGGCAACTGATGTTAGCTCAGGGTGAATTTTCCTCAGCCAAAACAGGAACATTGGCAACAGATGTTAGCTCAAGGCAAATCTTCCTAAGCAAAACATTAATTAAAAAGATACAAAAATCACATCCTTTCATTGGTTTTTCTATGTTCACGACTCCAACCTAATTCTCTACCCACAGCCTCAGGTCACACAGTTACCCTCTGACCTCTGTAAATCATTCAAATGCTCTGTGGAGACTATTACTTCAATATTGAGCCCATATGGACATATTCCTTTACAAATGACAATGGTGTGTATGTGTGTGTTTACATCTATTTAAAAAAGCACACATATAAATGTCCATATATTCTTATATATGTGTTTTCCTCTCTCTTACAGTCCAGGTAGCATCACAGCATCATTTATATGCTGCCAGTCACTGAAGCCTGAAACTCTGGAATTGTATCTCACTCTTTCCTCACTCTAGCTTCCAAGTTCAATCAGGTGAACTTCGTCTCCAAGTTTATATTACCCCAGTTTCCTATTGTCAGTATGCCATGACAGAACTCTAGATCTGACCCTCATTATTCCTCATCAGAATACTACAATCGCTCCTTACTTATAAAATCTCCTTGCTGACATGTAGTCTGGCTTCCACTGACTGGAAGGTTCCTATTCTTAAGGGCTCCCGGAACTGTTCCTGGTTTAGACCATCCCCAAATAAGTCTATCTTTCTCAACTTCTGCAGAATGACTATTGTTGCTGTTGTTATCATTAACAATTTTGTGATCAAGAATTGTGTTTCCTCTCCATTCATGCAGACTATATTTTGAAAAGTCAAATTGGAACTTTAGTATTTTTATTCATTCTCCTGAACACATTTCTTCACACCGTATTCTCTCTCTAAGAATGCATGAAATGCATGAGATGGCCACCATCTCCACTGACCATGGCTTTATGTATTTTTAAGCCCAGTTTATTATATTATCTAATTTTCATATCTCAGTGAAGTCACTTCCATGGGCATAGCCATTGGTCAAAATAATCTGTCTCTTCTAAGCTACCATATTTTTTTAATATATTTTCTCTAAAATGCATTTGTGTGTGTCTACAGACACACACATAAATATATCTTATCTTGAACTTCTAGAATACTGATCCTCTGAGTTCAGGGGCAAAATTTCATGCACTATTTCCTGCTGTCTAACAGAGGTCTCTGCACATGTTAATTGAGTTAAATTCATTCAAAAAATAATGATCCCATTGTTCAGTCTTTGTAGGTGACTAGAGTCTGAATGTGTAATCAGATAAAAGCATGAATACACATGAGTCTATATAGTGTAGATCCAGCTGATAATTCTGCAAGTCAGTCCTGAAAGTTTGCTTTTATTGTGAAAGTAGATGTACACATTTCATCATTGTATCAGCTTTGGTTTCAAAATTTCTATATCTTTAGTGTCAACTATATTAAAAGAAAAGTGAAGGTGAAAACTTACATTATATTCATTTCTAAAGCACATTAAGAAAGTATCCTCATGGACACAGAGAAGGCTATATGCTTACACTTTACTCCCAGAACTCAGATGTCAGCACTGCCAAACAACTGCTGTGAGTTGGAAAACATTCTGGATATTGATATTCAATATTTTTAACCTTTTGTCAGTAGGTGATGAATTAACTCAGCTCCAAGGCTGTTGCGATTGACAGTGAGAGCTGATTTAACTCATTTCTCACTGCAGGGAGAAGAATCAGATCCAGGGAGAACAGCCAATAGAAAAAGGAACATGAATTAGAAATAAAATTAGCGCACTAGTACTTTAGCACTGTTAGGCATTCCAGAATCTCAGGGATAATTAACATTCTTAATATAAAATATTGATGTTATACAGTATTAATGCAGTATCACAGTAAGAATTGACAGTGTTTAATGTTTCATAGCAGCCTCCTAGCTGAGTATAGGACTTTTCACAATCAAAAAGAATTTAATTTTAGATTAAAAAATATTAAAACCCTCTGGAATGGAATGCAAGTAACTCTTCATTGCTTCCTATTTTTATGATCTTATCTTACTCCTATAAAATGAGACTGCTTCATTTTATTTATATTTTTATTGAAGTATAATTGACATACAATATTCTATTAATTTCAGGTGTACATCACAGTGATTCGGTATTTATATACATTATGAAATGATCATCATGAAAAGTCTAGTTGCCATCTGTCACCATACAATATTACTATGATATTATTGACTATATTCTCTATGCTGTACATTACATCCCCATGACTTATTTGTTTTATAACTGGAAGTCTGTACCTCATAATCCCCTTCATCTATTTCACTGGCCCACCCAACCCCTCCCCACTCTGGTAACCACCAATTTGTCTCATGCATCTCAGTCTTTTTCTGTTTTTCATTGGTTCATTTGTTTTGCTTTTTAGATTCCACTTATAAATGAAATCATACGGTATTTGTCTTTCTCTGTCTGACATTTCACTAAGCATAATACCCTCTAGGTCCATCCATGCTGTTGCAAATGGCAATGTTTCATTCTTTTTTGTGGCTGAGTAATATTCTATTGTATGTATGTGCATCTCTCTCTCTCTCTCTCTCTCTCTCTCTCTCTCTCTCTCTCTCTCTCTCTCTCTCTATATATATATATATATATCTTCTTTATCCATTCTTCTATCAATGGACACTTAAATTGCTTCCATATCTTGGCTATTGTAAATAATGCTGCAGTAAACATAGAGGTGCATGTATCTTTCTGAATTAGTCTTTTTGTTTTCTTTGGATATATACCCAGAAGTGGAATTGCTGGATCATATGGTAGTTCTATTTTTAACGTTTGAGGACCCTCCATACCATTTTCCATAGTGTCTGCACCAAATTACATTCCCATTAACTTACATTCCCAGTGTACGAGTGTTCACTTTCTCTACATCCTTCTCAACACTTGTTATTTTTGTCATTTTGATACTTGTAATTCTGACAGATGAGACTGCCTCATTTTAAATTACTGCTTGCCACTAGTTTGTAAACTTGGGTAAGCTTCTTGCCCTTGGTGCTTCCTCATTTGGAGCGAAAGTAATATAAATCACACCATCACCTAAATCATTTTTCTTATGAAGAATTGCAAAATGGTGGCTTTCTAGTTCTTTAAATCATTCTGAGCTTATTAGTTGAAATTACTCTGTAGTTTAAAATTCTCCTCACATCTAGCAGGGTTTTAATAACCCTTAAATGTACTTCATACAGGAAGGAAAGAAAGAATTCGTAATATTTCTCATTTAACTGTCAATTTTCATCATGATGGGTTGGTGCCTTGGCAAACTCCAGTGTTCTCTAATGAGCATTTCTTCCTCTTGTTCTCTAATGTTTTATTTCTCTATGATTTCATGTATCTCTATCTCTATCTATATCTATCTATCTATCTATCTATCTATCTATCAACTCCGGGCGTTTATATACTTAATGTTTTCAATGTTTTAGCAATCATTTCTTGCAAACACAAATCATTTCAACTTAAGGCAGTCAGAGTACCTTCAAGTTGGTTCCTGTGCCTTTTGAATGGACTCCATAATCCTTTTGTAACTTCCATTCTTTATATTCAACAATATGTTCCAAACTTATCTCATACATTTCCTGCCCATCACCTAAAAAAACTTTTCCTCTAAGGAGTCTAATTACTTCTATTGTTGAAAGGCATTTAATGAATGAACAAAATCTGTTTGTTAGAGGTGTTTATTTCCATGGGTCGCTATTGCCCTTAAATCTTTTCAATGGATGGTTTTAAAACATGCATTAAAAAATAAAAATATAAAAACAAATTGCATTGCTTTGTTCATTTCAAATATGATTTACACTATTTTACCTCTTATGCTGGAAAGTATTTTCCTACACAATATTAACGTAATTACTTATTTTCTTTATCTTACAATATCCAAAATCATACATGAAGTATATACAAGGTAACGATAATACAACAGAATAAAATTTAATATTTCTTTGCATTTATTTTGTCCTTAGATATATTGTGTTGAGAATTTATAAACAATTGGACTAATTTTTTTCTCTATGAGGTTACATCACCAAAGTTATATACAATTGGCTTCATTTGTTTCAATTAATTTTGGTTGAGAGATTTTTCTTTATGATTTCATTTTGTTTTTTGATTATATATAAAACGTTTGCATGACTCAAATGTCAAAATTGTATTATAGGTACATTTACAGGAATTCTTTTCATTCCTGTTCCTTTCATTCTGTTCCCCCCTCCCCTTATAAGTAATAACTACTTTTAGTAGTTTTCGCTTGGTGTTCAGTGGTTTTTTGCAGATATAATCATGGCATGTGTGTGTTCACTTTTTCCACTTTCTTATTCAAAAGGCAGCATAATATATACTCTGTTTTATGTCTTGCTTTTTTTCCATTTAACAATTCATTATGGAGATCTCTCCATATCACTGTGTAGAGATCTTGCTCATACAGTTTTACAATAGTCTAGTACTCTATTTTCTGACTGTATAATTTTTCTTTTTACCCAGTCTTTATGGGTTGGCATTTTGATTGTTCCTAAGATTGCTACTACAAATAATACCAGAGCAAACAACTTTGTTCATAAGCCATCTTGCAAGTGTATCTTTAGGATAGATTTTTAGAAATGAGATTGCTGTACTAAAATATAGATGCATATGTGATTTCCATAAATGTCACCAAGTTCCTCTCCATAGGAGCTGTGGCATTTTGCATTTTCATCGGTGATGTATTAGACATATTGTCAAACGAGATATTTTGCCACTCTGACAGATGAATTGTTTCTATTTTGGCTTTCTCTTGTTAATATGCAAAATTAAGTGTCTTTTTATATTTTGAAGAGCCATTCATATTAATTTTTCTGTGATGAGTGTTTATATTTTACCCATTTACTATGTGCTTTTGGTCTTTATAGTCTAAATTTTTAGAAACTTCTTATAAATTAAGTATATTAGCCTTTGTTTGTGAGATATGCTGGAGATATACTTTCATCCTTTGTCAATTTTCTTTGACTTTGCTTATGAGTGTGATTTTTTTGCCATTAATTTATTATTTATAATATAGTATTACCATAATTACCTTATTAACTGCCCCTTATATATTTATTCAATTCTTGCATACCACTGTAAAGCTCTATGCCAGGAGATAGGAATACAATCATAAATATGATGAATATTCGTTGGAAGAAACAGACATTAAAGAGATCATTTAAATACAGTGAAAATTCTATATTTGGAGATGTATAGGGAATGCAGAAATACCTAAGGGCTTATCTGATATCTTATGAGAAGTATTATATCATAATTTGTTACCCTATACTCTAAAAATTAACCCTTACATTGCTTCCATTGTTTGTCACAATAAATAAATGTGTAACTGGTATCTGCAGGAGTCAGTTTTCTTATATTGAACTACTATTTAGATTAAATAGATTAAATAATTGTAAAATTATTCATCCAAGGTTTTCACGTCTAGATATGATGCAGGAAAAAATACTCTATTTAACCTTTGCCAAAAAACAACTAGAAAACCAGAAAAAAATACATAAAACAATGGTTTTCAAAAGAGGAAAACACAGCACTGTTGGCTAGGGACTGCTGAATAATAACAAACAAGGTGAATTGTATGATCATACTGGTTTTCTGCCTGCAAAGAGTATCCAGGCTCAGTGCAGAGTCTTACTGACTGGAGGAGACAGATTTCAGAGTTTGGGGTGGCCATGGCAGCTAGAATTTGCAAAGCAAAACCCTTCAGAGGAGAGAGCTATAATGAAAGAGCCATAGAGATCTGCAAAGGGGTCCCCTGAGTATTTTACTGAGTACTAACTTGTACATGATTGTGGGAGAACTACCCAAGGCCAAGACAGGACATCTAGAAACAAGTTGGGAGAAAAATCTCCAAGATACACAGGGCCAAGAATCACTTGTGCTCAGACGAGCCAGAATAGAAAGTCTGGGTAACAATTAGACTCCTCAAAAGGATTTTGCCTCCATGGTGAGAATAAATTAGTCCTAGATTAAAGGTTGTTCTGAAATACCCTAAGAAGTTTAAAAGCAAGCCTCAAAAAGATCTGAGTCCAAATAACTTAGTGGCATCCTAGAGCAAATCCCAATCATATTTAAAGGAATGGAACAAAATTTAATAATCAGCAACATGAAGTGTCAATGCCTACCGTCCAATAGGAAAACTACTAGACATGCAACAGAGCAATAAAGAAAGTTCCATAACCAAGAAAAAGTGTACCTATTTAAGCAGACCCAGAAACAACACAGATTATAGCATGCAAGAAAGGTGGACAGAAACACGAACTTATTTAAAGACATAAAAAGACTGGAATCAAATATCTGGAGATGAAAAACATACTAACAGGATGTTATCATAAATCACTACCACATCAAAATCCAGTAACAACAAAAATAAATATGACTTCCTGAGTTAGAATAGGTTACACGAAATTTGTTTTGCTGTGTATTTATTTCGAATAGAGCTCAAGATACTTTTTCCATAGATTTATTTTTAAATTGCATTTTCCCTTTATTGATAATCAGATCCTTTCTCTACTTAAGTCATGACGTATTTCCTACAAATTAGATAATTTTCAGTACAAACAAAAACCATTCTTATAATCATCTGCTACAATAAGACACTCATCCTATTTAATTTTTATGTAAAGCAGTTTTGTTTTCCATTTGATTACTTCACTGTTCCTTTAAGTAGGAATAATGTACAGAGATGCCACAAAACTTTACACGTATCATCAAGTTTCCGAGAATTTTTTCCATTCCATTTTTAGAATACAATAAAAAATCCAGCAAACACATAATCTATATGAATGTGTGGATCTTAATTATTAAACAGTTCAGTTTATTTTTATATGGAAAAATCTGTATTGTCTTTGGATTGGTAATTTTAATAATTAGAGCAGGGATTTTCTGTTGTGGATGTCTTTTCTATTTCTAAAATTTAAAAAAATATATTATGAGAAAAAATGATGAGAAATCAAGAAAGAGGAACATATTAAAAATACAGAACAAGGAATTTTAGGTTCCCCTATGCTGCTGTTTCCTCTTTCTCTCTCTGTTTATTTTTGATCTTATTGTAAATTCCATTCCTGCTTTTAATTCTCACTTATTTAATATCATTTCTTTCTTAACTTTTGGAAGGTTTTGAAAGTAAGTTTAAGAAAGCACCATAACAGAATCATGTAAGTCTTTGCTCAGACAGCACTATTACAGTAAGCAGAATCCTTCCCACCTTCAAAGGTACTTTCATTGTTTACACAAATGCAGTGCAATTTACCAGCTGAAAACGTCCTTGTATTCAGACAGAACATACAAATTCAAACCCAATGCTGTGAAATTTCACCCAAGGCACCCACGTCTTACTGCTACGGAGATTCTTATTCACAAAAGCCTAGGGTACACTTTCTCCCATGAGAGTATTGCTTCTGGTACAAGAATGACATCTGAGTAAATTTCTAAGCTTAAGCAGTTGAAAGCAGGTAGCAAAAGAGAAATATCACAAATCCAGATTACTAGCCCAAGCCTTGTCCTTTTTCCTTTCAAATTCAATGTATTTCTGTATTTGTAATTCTCAGCCTTAGACGGATATGATCACATTGTCTATTGTTCTGACAAAGCGTTAACATTCTTCCTACCTCTCTATAGATATTTCAGTATTTACTTATAGTAAACATGCTACACATTGTGCAGACTGGAAAACGTATATGCACTTGGAAATCATGACTCTGCTGACCTTCATTAGGGAGCCAGAGATTTCAGATGTTACTAAACTAATTTTCTGATATAAAGAGATACTATGTATAATTATCTCTGAGTGACTGCCACCTTAAGATGGCAGATAATTGCTAAACACCTCTTGCTAATACAGCGCATCATTTTCTTCTATTTGCTTCTCTTCCGAAATATCTGTTGCTTTAAAATCTGGTCCCTACCCAGCCAAACAAATGTCTGCTTCTGACCTCAAACTCCGAGGGGGAGGGTTGCTAAGGTCATGATAATACTTATTTCACTTCCTTTTTTCCTTCTCATCCACTGCTATTATCACTGGCATCATTTTCAAGAGTGTTATATATATATATTTTTAATCATCTTCAAATGCCCTTCTGCCTTAACCTCTGCTATACCTTGAGGCTGGTTTTTCCATGAAATACAGATTTCCTCAGGTTGTATGTATCCAAAAAGTAATAATTAATATACATATGTTAGCAAATTTGGCTTTTTGTATGTGAAAATAAAAATAGAAAAAATGTTATAAAAGCAAGCATTTTTTTCTTCAATTAGTTTCTTTTTCCTTAATAGCAACTGCACTGAGACATTTCAAAAAAACATGTCAGCTTCAGTCAAAGGAAAATAGGTTCAAGTTAATGAGACTGAACCTATTGCATGGAGAACCTGGTTTGAGCAGCGTCCACAAGCACTGAAAAGCAAGGCTGATGAAAGCATCAATGAGGAGACGGGAGAAAAGAATCATCTGTGTGAAAGAACCCGGCACCTACATTCTCCAATCCTTAGATTTCAGGAGAGCTCATCTAAACTGTCCCTTTACTTGACCCACCCCTGTTTTCAGGCCATAATTACTGTCCCTGATCTTCATCTTCTTCAACATATTAAGGCCATCATTCTCAGGATTGCGGGTAAGGGAATTAAAGACCAGAGCTGCAATCAAGATGGCATTTCTGAAACAAGAACCACACCCATCAGTAGGATTAGGAGCATGGATTTCAAGGCCAATTCGCTCAAACACTGTTTATGCTGTGAGTGGCCTCTGGGATAAATCTATCTAGACTACAAAGTGGAGACCACCACTCCCCAGTTTTCTAGCCATGGCAACATGCGGATATTTAAATTTAAGTTTATATTTATTAAAATTAAGTTAGAGTCTCAGTTTAGTTTCTCAGATGCACTAGTTACATTTTAACTGGTCAATAGCCACCTATGGCTAGTAAACACAATATTGGAGAGTACAGATTATACAACTATTTGTGACATTGCAAGAAGTTCTATGGGACAGTACAGATCTCTACCCCACAATTTTTAAAGTGGAAGTAATAGAAGTGGGTTCTAGGAATGTCAAGAGATACTGTCTTTCAGTTTTCTCAAATGATAACTCTAAATAAGTTTATCCTCAAGCAATCCTAATAAAAGGTAATACAGAATAATTATGTAAAGTGTCAGCATGGAGCATTACTTAGGAACAAACCAAACTTTCACGATTTACTTACTGAATGTGTTTGCCAAGTTACTTGATCATACTATATCTCAGTTCTCCCACTGAAAAATGGAAATACTAATAGAGGCTATGTCGTAGAATTGTTTGAGTTTAATACACGTAAAATACTTCCTGGAGCATAGCAATTCCTAAAAGACTATTAGCAATAATTATTTTTATCATTCTGCTATAGTTACTGTATATATTAAATAAGAATAATGGCAATGATTCCCATTATTAAACCAAGGACTTCTCTGGTACAAACTATCAACCCAAGCCCTGAATATACCATCATTCCTAAGAAAAAAGTGAAAAAGAGCAAACTTTACTAATTAGATTTATGGAACACTGTGGATATTAGACAAATGCTTTTACATAGAAATTTGAAAAATTACAATGTGTTTGAAAATTATAAACTATAAGTGCTATGGACTATTTATCTTATTTATATAGAAATTTTGCCAAAGAGAAAGGTTAGGGAAGTCTTCAAGCCTCTGTTCCACCTGCAATATATTTCTCTAGCAAGTCACTGAGAGAAGGGAGTACAGTGGTGCTCACTCTTAGGTATTCACAATGATTTGTTTTTACAATAAATATTTCAATTAAAATTGCTTTGATTTTATTTTCAACTGCAAAGAAAAAAATAGTCAGGACATTTATTTCAAGGACTTATTCAAAAAATTAATCCTCTTAGTCTTTGAAGTATTTCAGACACCCGTTGAAAGTCTAGATCTGAAGCACCAAGAGTTATTCTCACGTCTCTGAGCTGCTCATTAGTTTGATGTATTTCTTACAGACACCATTAATGCCAGACTGCTGATCGATTACAGCACATAACTTGACCTCATTATTAGATGGCTGTAGTTATTTTGGGTAATTATTGAGAATTTTATTTTCAGAGAGCAAATGCTAGAAAGAATTTTATCTCTAAATTGTATTTTAAACCACTAAGAGCATATCCATGCTTATGTGATTAGCAACTACTTAAAGTAATAGCTGAAAATTTGTTTGATATAAATACATTTCTAAAAAATGTTCTGAAAATTATCCCTAAAGAAAGAAAACAGTGTTCCTATCAAAATTGTCACTTAATTTTATTAATAAAAAGAAGAGTAAAATTTATTTGACGGTGTCCAAAATAAGAAATTCATAACTCTAGTTAATGAACAGAAAGGACCAAAAAGAGTATAGTTAAAAACAAATAAATAATTCTGTCATTTTTATGTAAAATGCCTGTTTTCCACAAACTCATGGAGTTCTCTCATATCAACATTATTCTTATCAAAGAAAAGATAATCTTCACATTTCCTTTTGATCCCAGAGAGATATACATTTTTGGAGTAATATTATGATTTCCTAAATATTATTATTTCCATATGGAATAGTGAATGAATGGGTGCTCTAGAAAGACACAGTAGGGTCGTGTCAAAGCTCTTGTTTTCTCATTCTAAAAGCCACATTTGTACTGTGAAGTTTCGTCATTGCCTAGAGTTTCTTATGCTAGTAAATACTATTTAGCATATTGTCTTAGGCTAATGCTACACCAGATGCAATGTATTTGACAAAGTAAGTGAACAAATTGGAAAAAAGCATTGCCAATGTGACATACATGTGAATAGTCCTCTTATCAAGGAACAAAGCGATTTTTCTGAAAATTGCAACTTTTTACACTAAATAATTCTAAAAATATTCCTGCACAGTAATTTTTTGTAACATGCCAATGTGTTTTCCATGAAGCATGGAAAAGCAGTTTCATTTTGTCCTTTGGTCATACCATTAAAACCTTTTGTGGAATAGATACTCCATTGCAAAAATAAGGTTATTCGTTTGGTTCAGCTCCCTAGGAGAGTATAAATAATGTGTCTACATCCTTGTGGAAGGGCAGAGAAAATATTAGAAAGATCCTGAGATTGTCCCTTTGCCAGTGTTCTAGAGGCTATGGAGGGAGCCATTAACTCTTTGAGGCAGAGTGATGCCCAATAAATTGCACTATTTTACTTTGTATTTATCAGGCTCATTTTATAGATGTGAGAATGCTACAAAAAATTAAGTAACTGGTTCAATTTCTCATAGCTCATAAGTGCAGAGACTGTATTCCTAACCACTACAATGTAATGACTTTTTAAGGAACATGGATACTTAAGGGAAAACAAAGAGAACATAACACCAAAATTTATGTGAGTAAGTGATGCTAAAGAGAAAACAAAGAAAAGGAAAAACCAACTTGAAGGAAGCGGCTAGCAAAAATTTACAAGTATACCAGAAAGTACATTTAAAACTTACTAGAAGGGACTTTTAGATTTAACAATTAGACATTGTAAAATTCCCCCTATACAAACAGAACAGAAAATATGCTTCCAGTGCAGAGTCAAATTCTGAGAGGGAGGAGAGAGGAGGGGTCCAATGATCATGCCCACTTGACTTTTCTTTACTCATCCAGGAGAGAAATTACAGAGAGTGTGAAAAGAGAACAGGAATGTAGTGCTAATGTCCATCCCTCCCATACTGAAAAAAATCATAAGGGGTGGGGAATGAGTATTTTCCCTCTAATACATGCTACTTTGGGCTTCAATTTCCTTGCCTACTAAACCAGATGACTAAACTAGATATTCCTTTTCTTCTTTTACAGCTTGAAATTTCGGTGTCTTAGAGATCTTCCTCTGGTACCTGTGTAGTGTTGAACAGAGTTACTATATATGTTTCTTCTCATGGAATACTCTTGTCAATTCTGAAACCTAAATTGACTTGTGACATTTACACATATCACCACGTACTGTTGGTATGTAGTGTGTTAAAGGACTGTAAATTTATTTGGACATTTGCTGAAACACATCACACATTTTCCTCCTGTGTTTCACAAACATATTCTCTAAAGAGATCTTTACATTTGTCATGATGAGGATTTAAGCAGTCATAAGACACAGAAGAATAAGTTCTCTGTGTTTTAATAACCAAGCACATAAGCTTTCAGTATCAATTGTTCTCAGTACCTTGAACTCCCCCCTACTAAGAATCCATCTTCCACCTTAACTCAGCCCCTGATACACAGGATAATGTCTTAGAATTTGACATTACCAATAGCTAATACCTTTCCATAACTGAAATTTCAAATATCGTCATCTCTAACTATCATTTTCTATTCTCCCATGCCAACACCACAGTTGACTTCCAATAATTTCTCAGTTCCTCCAGAAATGCCATCCATTCCCAGCTTTTCTCAGCCCTGTTCCTTTGTGTTTTCATTTCCTCTTTACGCATCCTAGATTCTATTGTCTATCATTACAATCACTTTCTTGAGAATGACCTCAACTCATTTTCTTCTTCCTCTGAAAATAAAAACAAAAAAATACAAAGTTTCTCATATTCTCAGCCTCTGCTTAAGCAGCTTAATGGGGCTAGAGGAAAACACAGAACCATACTAATTCAGTTCGCTTCTGATTAATGAGCTTTAATTTCAAATGGGCCACCAAAACTACCTGGAATTATACTATATTTTCCTAGTTAATTTTCCTGTTCTCCTTAAAGATTGTTTCATGCCTTCTCGCCTCTCTTCAAAACACCAACACACTTTCCCCTCACTCTCACTTAATGACTTTGCTTTTATTTTGTCGAGAATGTAAAAACAATGAGAAAATTGTTCTGCTCTCATGGCCACATACCAACATAGCCTCCTCCGAGGCTGTGTTGTCATCTCTCCTGTAATGAAGGATATTGTTGATTATGCTAATAGCAAAGGCCAACTCTTCACATTCACTAGAACCAACAGTTGCTACTTCTTCCAACATATTGATCCAGATATTGGCTCCTCTTCTGTTCACATCAGTTTAGTTTCTCTCCTGCATCCTTACCATTCACATACAGAAGTAGAGTGATATCACTACTTACAAAAAACAAACAAAATCCTCCATTTAATATGCCCTTTTCCCTTTTCCTTTCTAATAAAACACTTAAAAGAATAGTTGATGATGTTTTCCTCAATTTATTTTCTATAGCACTTGACACAATATTATTCCTTCATTTTTGAAAACCATTTTCACCTGAAATACAGGATAGCACTCTGTTCTCTTGCTATCTCCCTGGCCAACCCTTCTCCATTTCATTTACTGGTTCTTTATTGTTCCTCCAAATTCTATAATTTATGGTGCCCCAAGGATCATTCTTCAGAGTTTTCTATTCTTTCTCTGAACTCATACTTTAGATAATCAGATTAAGTCTTAGAAATTTATATCAGTATTTCTAAAACCTTTTTTTCCTGTTAATATCTCCCTAAGGAGAAAGAATAAATTAAATTTATATTCTCCCTAATGAGAGAAATTAAATACTAAATATAAAAATTTATCAGATAGGTTTGTGCTATGGAGGGACACAGACCACTGTAATATCAAAGATTTTTCCATCCTCCAAGAACCAACGTTCACTTCCTTGGGGGAGATAACACCCCTATTGAGAATGCATGCTTTAAATTGTATTTATGTTCTGATGAATCTCAAATTTATACCTCCAAGAAGAATTGCTTATCTGAACTCTAGACGCATAGCCAAACGCCTAAATGACATCTTCAGTTAATGTCTAGTAACTATCACAAATTGAAAATGTCCTAAATCAAAGTCTTGATGTATATCTTCACTCTTCTAAAGCCTCTTTTTTTCCCTCCTGAAATCTTCACCTTCTCAATAAATGGTGATTGTTGCCTTCATTCAGACCCAGATCTTTGGGAACATCTTTGATTCCTCTCTAGCATCACTCCATCAATATATCTTGTTGGATCTAACCTACAATATCCAGAATCTGACCACTTCTCATCATTTCTATTGCTATTTCACTTGTACAATCCACTATTATCCCTCAACTGGATTACTGTAATACCTCCTAGCTTCTCTCTCTAATTTCTACTTTGCTGTCCACTCATCTGAATCTATTTCTCAAGTGATAAATTTTTTAAAAAAATCTCAGTCACATAAAACTCTAAATCTTCTAATAGCATCCCATCTCAGTCATAGTAAAAGTCCATAAACTAGCCTACAAGATTTACATGATTTGCACTTGAGTTATCTTTCTGATCTCAACATTGACCACACACCTTGTTGTTCTGGTCTAGCCATACTATCCTTTTTGGTGGTCTTTAAACACACAAAGCATTTCTCCATTCAAGGGCAACTGAAAGTACCTCTCCTTCTACTTGGACTTTCTCACGTATTCCCATGCATCACTCCCTCAACTCATTCTGTCTCCTCCCCCAAAACATCATTTTATAAATTCTTCACTGACCACTCCATTTAATTAGCATTCCACTCACCCCAACATTCCCTATCCTCTTACATTGTTTTTATTTTTCTTTATAATCCTTACCACCATCTGACATACTCTATATCCCTGATTATTTGATAAATATTTATGTTCTGTTTCATGAATTTGACTCTCATATGCTCAGAGATATTATTTTGTTCACTGTTACACCTCTAGCAGGATGCAGACAACCGTACAAATAGGATCCTCAAAAAATATATGTTGGATTAATTACCATTCATGTAAGACAGATGATATATGTATAAACAATTAAAATATATGGAGATGGATGGAAAGAAAAACAGATGAAGAAGGAAAGAGTGTTCGATGGATATAAAGAGAAAGGGAGAGGGAGAGAGAGGCAGATTGAGAGAGAGAGAGAAAAATAAATCTATAAAGAAATTTCTTCATAGAAAAAATTCTATGGTATATAGATATAAAGTAAGTACTTCTTGTGATAGATTTTTCAGAAATTTAAAAAGTGTTTTCTGTCAAAATAATAACAAAACTCCAGTCTAATCATGAGAAAAACTTCAAGCAAACCCAAATTGAGGGACAAAAAACCTGGCCAGTAATCCTCAAAGCCGTCAAGATCATGAAAAATAAGGAAAGACTAAGATCCTTTCACAGACCAGAGGAGACAAAGGAGACATGAAACTACATGCAGTGTGGTGCCCTGGACTGATTCCTAGAGCACAGAAAGGACACTCACGGAAAAACTGGTGAAATTTGAATAGTTATAGATTTTGATAACAGTAACATACCAACATTAGTTTCTTAGTTTTGACAAGTGCACCACCGTATTACAAGGTAATCACATTAGGGAAAACTGAAACAGGGTGATGGTCATACACAAACTTGCTGTACTACCTTTGCAACTTTTCTGTATGGCTAAAATTAATTCAAAATGAAAAGTTTATTCAAAAAAATGAAGCAGGATGATTACAATAGATTGTAGTATGGTAGAAAATATTATTTTATAAAGCATATCAAGAAATATGTCTGGTGTCATTTGACCAGAGCCAAATGTGTGAAGAGAGGGATAGAGCTATTCCGACATCTGGAGGAAGAATGCTCAGAAAGACCAAGTGCAAAGATTCTGAGTTGGGCTCACAATCAACCACAGCCTCCATGGAAAACAGGTAAAATGCTGCTAGAAACATAGCAAGAACTGAAGAAAGCTTTCTCTGCTTTTGTTTGTCAATACGTATTACTCAGTCTTTTATTTGTGGCTTATCCTAGAAGTTAAACTATTACATATGTAAATAGAAAACAGACTTATTTACAATAGATGTTTCTATGCCCAGCTAATTATTAGATTCTGCTATACTTTGATATTTCCTTTGGTTTCTGAATCATGTAACAGATAATGAGAAGCAGTTCTCATTTTCTTTGGTAATATAAAATGCTAAAATGGAAAACCATCCTTTCCAACAAGTAGATGTCAAATACATTTATGTGACTTTAACTTCCATATTATCACTTCCTTAGAATTAAAAACTATACTTATAAATTTTTTAAGCAAGCACCCTTAAAATATATGCAGAGTTTGAATCCCTCAAAAAAACTGTAAGTATCCTTTGTAAACGATGAATAAAATTTGCTGAGCAGCCTGAGTAGTCACAGACATAATTTAAGACCTTTTTTGAATCTATGGGCATAGGTTACTGCCCATGAATTCTAATAACATAAACACAATCTCCAATGTGGCCTTTTTGAAAACCTTAAAACCTGAGGCACTTTAGCCACTCAGAAAGGTCTGCCATTTAGTGTGAACTTGCAAGATTTGTATGTAATACTGTTGTTTATCAGGTTCTAATCTGTTTATGCAGAACAAAAGTAACAGTCACAGAGTCCAATAAAATCCCACGAATTTTGGATGAGCAAGCATGAAAAACCTACAGAGAAGAAAGAGTATTTGCTTAAATTGTATAACAAACTGCAAAATCTTGCTAAATATAATTTTAAGAGCTAAATCACCTGATGTAATATTAGTAACAGGTTAAATCATTTATTTACATATTTACTGGAACAACAAAAAGGTGGGTCAAAATATAATGAATTGTATCATTTTTGTTACATTTTAAAAATCTTCGAAAGTTAATTTTAAAAATTAGAGAAAAAAATCTAAATTATGAATCTGTGGTGCTCATGGGTAGATTAATTTATAAAAAATATTTGAATTTTCTCAGGTTATTTAGCAGCTTTTTACTATCATAGATCAAACTACAGATTTTTAAAAAATTTTTTACAAAAGCTATTGCTTTTCTTTCTCATAAAGTAAGGCTATACAAATAAGACATTTAAAAATGAGACCAAATAAAAGCTACAAAAACAATCAGAGCACAAAGATATTAGGAGAATTAATAGGCAAGTGAATGTGTCTAATTCCCTGAGGGACTGATTATCTTCTGTGAAGTAAGGTTCCATAAAATCCTATGTAGTAAAAGAAAGGGAAAAAAGACTTTGCCTTTTTTCATAACTTTATAGATATAATTGTTATATTGTTTCTCTCAGTAAAAGTCACTGCACATAAAGGAATGCCAAGAAGCCTTCTACTATTATTATCATAGGACATCACAGGCGACTATTCAGTAATGTGCCATGAATGTTGCAGTGTTTTTCAGAGTATTAAAATTAACATTAACTGACTTCATCTACAAAATGATCACTCCACTATATGGTCTCTATAAAATAAATAATTTTTAAAAGTGCTAGCTTATTTTGTTTCAGGATGAAACAATTCTACAAATATATGTTTTTGCTGAAGTATAGACTTTTGATGGTGGGCAGGTTTTTAAGACTCTAATAGACTTTGAAATTATCTCTATGCTAAATTTTTTATTTCACAGAGAAAGGAATTAAGAATCTCAGAGTTCAATGACTTGCTCAGGGTCACATACTACTTCCTAGAGGAGTGAGGAGATAGACAAACTTCTCCTAATACAATATTGTACCATCGTACACTATTTTCTGGGACTAATGCATGGGTACCTTTATTTGTATCTTTACCTTGTTATGTGTTGGAGGAGTTATGGATATTTGTAAAGCTCCTTTCACTTTCCATTCACATCACAGATAGGCACTTCTATCTTATTTGGTTTATTCAGATTCCTCATCCTCAAAAATGAAATAGTATAACTAGTCACAAAAAGTTAAGCTGACTGAGTTTATTTAAAAAATGATATTTTCAGGCCTAAATTACATTGCTTAAACATAATTCACAGGCTTCCTCACTAATCAAGTATGTTTTTTTACAGCAATGATTCTATGTGCCTATAAATATTTTGATCTTAGATAATATGTACAATTATTAGACAGTTTTCCTTGAAGACAGGTTATGTTGGAATTGCTGTAATGAAAATGAAGGCTTGTAGTGTTAAGAGGTTACTTTCAGAGATAATTGCCTATTAACTTTTTTCCAAATATGGGAACTTTTGACATATAACTTGTGGACAACGAAAAGGCCTGAGTAAGAGTGTGTGCATATCACAGCTGATGTTTGATCTGACGTTAACAGATTTTTTATAGCAGAAAAACGGGTTATAGGTTTTCAACATACTTCTTTGACAAATCATATTTTCCAATTTAATCATGTATGTTCTAATAATGAGACCAACAAATCTGTTGTGATATTTTTAAATAATTTTATCATCCTACCATGCACTGTGGAAACTGGAGAGTATGAGTGGGTTAGAGTGAGCAGAGTCAGTCTGATTTAGTGATACAAACATTACACCAAAGCCGTTAACTCTGATTTTCCACCGTTGATAATACCTCCATGGAGGGTTTGTTTGTTTCATTTTTTAGATTTCTTTCTCTTCAGTTGTCTCTTCTTTCCATATATAATCCCCAATATAAACCATCCTTCTACTTAAAACATAACAAGGCACTATAATTCTAGGTCCCTAAATGATCCATTAAAACTTTACTTTGTTTCACTGTGTAGTCTGTTATTTTGTTTGAGAAGATAGTTCCTGATCTATGAAAACTTTTCTTTGTCACATTTCTATTGGATACTTGAGACTACTTTGAAACAGTGACAACTGATTCATCTCATCTTTTGTTTTTCCTCTTTCTTCAGTCCACTTTGATCTGGGGAAATGTGTGTGTGTCTGTGTATAATTTGCACACCCCAATCCACCATGACACACTAACTCAAACACACATTAGTCTCTCTTAAGAGTAAATTCAAAATTACATATAAACATATATGATTACAGGCAGTTTTGTTATATCTGGCCACTGCTTTTCCTTCTCATAAAAGAAGGCTATACAAATGAGACTTTAAAAATGAGACCAAATAAAAGCTACTAAAACAACCAGAGCAAAGATGTTGGGAGAATAGGCAAGAGAATTGCCCAAAAGAAAAAAAAGACACAGATTATTAAGGTGCAATAATAATGCTTCAGCCACTGAATTTAACTAATATGCAGCCTAAATTGTAAAAGACATGTTTTTTCTTTTGTAATTTTTTTTTTCATTTAGTAATAAAAAGACCTTAAAAGCTAAACACAGCCTTACCATATATTCTTGCAATCTCACTTCTGGGTATTTACCCAAATGAATTAAAAGTTTGTGTCCACACAAAAACCTGCATGTGAATGTTTGTTATCAGCTTTATTCATAATTGCCCAAACTTGGAAGCAACTAAGATGTCCTTCAATAGACGAATGGATATACAAACTATGATACATCTATACAACAGCATTTTATTCAGCAATAAAGAGAAATGAGCTACCAAGCCACAAAACAACTGAAAGAACCCTAAACGCATATTCCTAACTGAAAGAAGCCAATCTGAACAGGCTATCTACTGCGTGATTCCAACTAGATGATATTCTGGAGAAGGTAAAACTATATAGTAAAAAGATCAGCAGTTTCTAGAGGTTGGAGGAAGCGGGCAGTAGAGAAGAACAGAGAGATGAATGGGTGGAGAACATAGGATATTTAGGGAAGTGAAACCATTCTGTATCACCTTGTGATGGCGGATACATGACATTATGCATTTGTCAAAACCCACAGAACTGTACAACACAAAGAGTGAACCCTAATATAAACTATGGACTTTAGTTAACAATAATGTATTCATATTGGTTCCTCAGTTGCAACAAATGTACCACACTAATTTAAGACTTTAAAATAGGAGAGGCTGTGCCCTGGGGTGAGGGGCATATGGTAACCCTCTATACTTTCTGCACAATTTTTCTGCAAATCTAACACTTCTCTAAAAAATAAAGTCTATTCATTTAAAAAAAGTTTTTAATGCCCTATAATGTAATCTTTCACCATTAACCTTTGGCATGACTGAATTGTTTGATTTCATTGATCATCTTTTTGCAGTGAAGAACTCAAGATTTTATGCTGTAGGTGGATGATTTAGTGATAAACCATTCTTCTCTGTTTTATCCCTTCAAGAATAGCTTCCTACTATTATATTATTGAAGCATATAGATGTGTTGAGAAAGGTAACATGAGTGAAATATTATTTTTTAAGTCCTTAGTAATTATAAATAAAACCAGCTAGAATCTCCATTCTACATAAGATTTTAAAAATGATAAAGTGAGAAAACACCCTAGACAAAAAGGTGCTTTTTCTATAAATTTTTAAAAGTGAAAACATACGGAGATGTACAGTAAAATGCCCAGATGAGTTATAATTCAGCTCAGCACACACCGCTTACACACTTAAATCATTAAAATAATGAATATTACTTATACAAAAAGACACTTTTGGAAGTCCTGACTTTTAGGAAGCAAAAGCAGTTATGTTGTTAAATCACTAATCTATGATTGCCCATTTTTAAAATTTCTTTTCTTCCCCCCATAACAAATATCTGACTGTTATTCTATACAATGTTGGAAATGACAATATATTTATATATACTAACACGTACTTATCCTCACATTGTATGGTTCGATGTAATGTCCTTCCATTCCCTTATAAGTGTGTGTGTGTACCCAGTTAATTTTCCAAGAGAAAAAAACACTTTAAGCTGCTTCTCTTCAAGTAGCTAATAGTTTTACAATGGAAAAAATGACTGGCTTATTTATTACTAAAAGCATAGTGTTATTATTTCAATATTGATTAAGTCCACAATATAAAAGTGCAGGATAATTTACCTTGGTCACTAACTGTGTTCCACAATGGGATTGAAGGAAAACCTAACAATTTTAATCCAATTAGCACTAGCAATTTGAATATCCTGGCCATGATATGCAGTGACTAACATGTGTACTGTAACCTAGATTTGTACCTGGCTCATAGTTTGGTAAGTCTTTTAAAGGGTCTGGTATATGGTCAACTGAGCTCCTTTTTGATAATCAGGTTTATGAAGTGACAGAATCTATATTTCTTGAGTCTCTTAAAGAGATGTTAGAAATATGCCATCCCAGAAATAAGATATTTGTTTGAATTGTCCTCCTGACCTTCTCAAACATGTCTATTGTTCCTGTCCTGATTTATGTATCATTTCCAACCTCTGTTTCACTCATTTTCATATAATTATCTAAACAACATGATTTTCTTCCTTCACCCTCTTTTTTCCTATCTTCCTTTTTTTTCTCATTCTATTCACTATAGTAATACTTAACAAAGCACCGTGCTAATGTGACAGAACAAGGAAGAGGAACCAAGCATTTATCCCCCACTCAAAGAGTTCAGGTTTTGGAGTTAAGAAACAAATAATATACAAGGTAAAATGTGACACATAATAAAAGTATTGCAATGGGAGTTCTAAATAAAGCATTTCCTTGGCCTTCAGCCAATTTCAAATATTTGTGCTTCATTCAGGATTCACTTCAGAATTCACCTTCTAGTCTTCTAAGTTTGAAATATTTTCCTGAAAAGAATGACTAAGCTGTCTTCTTTCTCATTCAACCAGTTTCTGAAATCCCACTTTTCATGGAATTTTCAAAAAGTAAAATAAAGTAAATGAATTATTTGGAAATAAAGTATCAGCTCCCAAATCATGGTAACAATTATTATGGGAAACTAGAATCTAGTCTAACACATTCCATAGTGAAAAATGATAAAAAAAAAAGAAAGGAAAAGTAAGCACTCTCGCTCATATATGCATATGCACATATTTTAAAGCTGGAAATTAGAACAATATTTTAACTTATACATATAAAATACAGTTATTATCCACTTTACATTCTATTTTAGGTATCCTTTCTATTCTTCCACTTTGATTTCTTTTCTTTATGCAGCGAGATCATTAATTCTGTGTTATATTCTTGAACTGCTTCAGAGTTTTTCTTGTGTGCTGCTCCAGCATTTAACAAGGTTTTCTTAGCTTTTCAGGTTCAATGAATTTGTGAAAGTTGCAGTTGTGTGCATTTCCAATCTTTTCGTTTGAAAACCAAGGGGAATTGAGGTGGTGAGGGGCTTCAGGGCAGCAGTCAACTATTACAGTTTAAAAAAATAATAATATAGTGTTTGCTCTGCTAAGGAAAGTAACAAGGGAATACAAAACTAAGTTTGCAGTTGAGTGGAGAAATATCGACTCCACAAAAGTAAATAGAAGACACGAAATACAGAACATTTCACAGAGCAATATTTAGAGATTAGGTCAGCCTTCAAGTCATTTACTACAAACCAACTAAATTAACCAGAGAAGACTAATGCTACAGGGAAGAACTCTAAGATTTTATCCTGTAGATGGATGTTTAGTGATAAGCTGTTCTTTCCTAATCTTTCTGAGGATACCTTCACAGTATCAGTTCATTTTATCAGAAATATATAGATTTATTAAGAAATATAGCATTAATGAAAGTTTATTGGTTATGAACTCTTAGCAATCTTAAATAAAATACGCTAGACTCTCCCTTCTGTATTTAATATTAAATGTCTACAAAGTGAGAAAACACTATGGATGGACAAAGGATGCTTTTTCCATAAATTAAAAAAAATATAAACTTATGGAGACTTACAATAAAAAGGCTTAAATGTGCTATAATTCAATTTGATATGTTCCTTACACCTAAGCCATTAAAATTATGACTATTATTGAGAATTCACACCAAAATGCAGTTTTCACAAAATAATAAGGCATAGTATGCCTGAATGGATCCTTTTTTATAAAAATATACTTTAAAAATTATGACTTATATGAGGCAAATGTAGCTAGGGTATTGTTGCATTAATCTAAGTTTATCCATATTTAAAATTTTCCTTTTGGCCATTAAAAATATTAGAGAGGAAGGGCAATCATAAAGCAGTTTCAACTTGAAAAGTGAGACTAGGAACAGTGGGAAATAGAAAGTCAGTACTGAATCAAAGTGTGTTTCAGTATTTAGGGCAGGCCGGCTGTTTCGACAGAGGGAAAGGAGTCATTAGGCTGGCTTTATTGTGAGCATATTACTATGCTGCCTATTGCCTGAAGCATAATAAATATTCAATGAAAATTTATTAATCATTGAGAAGAAGACATGGTTTGTAATACTAGCTCTGCTACCCCCAGATCAGGGACCTGAGCAATTTGTTTTTCTGTTATGGGCCTCGGTTTCTTTGCTACCGAAAAAGGAAATTGACTAATGTTCTTTCCAAGCACTAAAATTTTTATGTTTATATAAAGAGTAAAGTTTTATACATAAATGTATTTTCCCTTAATTATATTTTAAATTGCTAAGAATTCATTTCTTTTGCTATTTTAAATAGAAATAGTCTGTGCTTTCTTAAATACTGTGTATTGGATATCCATTAAACAGCTATTGAAGACTTATATCCTAATCACGAACATTAATTAGTTGACTTTACTGCCTCTCCCCTTGCTCTTAGCTGTTGATTTCACTCTCAGTTTTAAGAGATGTCGTTTAAAAATAAGTGAGGCTTGAGTTAGATTTTAGGCCAAGGGGAAGGATGAAAGCAAAGCAGGCTCTTTTCAATTTCAAAAGAGGTAGATTAATATTCTGAGCACAAGTGGAAGGAATAGCTTTGGGAGAGAGGTTTGGTGTTTTTTTTTTTTCAAGGAGTCTCAAGTAGATATGACTTCAAAATTCAGGGAGTTAACTTATAACTGGGAATCAGCCATGCTTAGGACAATATGGGGTGGTGGGGACAATTGGAAGTGGAGTGAATGTGACCCTAAGTGCTTTCTGATTCAAACCCCCAGGGTAATGCTGTGCTACTCAAAGCTACTGAATCTGCAATAACTTCCTTGTTATTTTTAATTATTATATTAAATATTGCCAACAGGATTTTATGCTATTACTCCTCTGACTATTGTAAATAAATGTGGAATTTATGTATTAATGATGCCATGGTTAGCTGGAAAATGTAACCTAATCTGTAAAATTAATAAGGTACGAGATGGAGATAATCAATAAGTGAAATGGCTTCCTCTGCATGAGTAATGTTTCCCCCTGCAGTGAATAAGCATCCTGCATGTTAATCCAGAATCAAAACTGTCCTAAAGTGAGAGATAAAAGGACATATATATATATTTTTTGAATCAGAAGCTGCATCTGTAGGCCTCAGACTTCTCCAGTAAAAGAATGTGCACAGTGGCTGCCTGCACTTAGAATTATTGGTACATTTTGGTTTGGGGTAAGTTATATGATTCTCATGAGTTTAATTCAAAATTTAACATGTTTGTTATGACAGGTACCAATCTGGTCAGATGAATAAAAGGTAGTTCCTCTCTGGGACAGGGTTGTTTGTGTGTGTGAATGTGTTTGTATGTAAAGAGGGAGAGAGACAGAGAGACTGACAGAGACAGAGAAGAGAGAAAGAAAGGAGGAAAGTAAACTTGCCACATGGAAAAACTGAAGAGATCTTATAAATTAGAGATGCTAATATTTGGTGATAGAAGAGAACTGGATTATGCTAACCGTATAATATTTTTTCGCCTTTGAATTCACTCTTGTGTTTTCACTTGATAAGTCAACAGGAAATTATTGTAGAAGTGACAGGAAACAGTTCAATTGTTTTGTAGCATTGAAACAGGCATAGGGATCAAAGCCAGTCATTTCAAGTTGACTAGATAAAAATAACATAGAAAACTACTGTTCAGTTATCAGTATATTTAATGAAAACTCCCTTCAGTATCTTCACTTTCTAGTAAATACTTAAATTATACTTAACTATAGGACACATATACAAAATGCTCCTAATATTAATAAAAACATTTTAATGACATCTGGGCAGTCATTTAGTTATTCACTTATTGTGAATTCTATATAACTATTGAACAAATTTTACTTGTGTAATACCATAAATCTAGACCTAATACAAATCCAGATTGGAAAAATAGAGCAGAAGGAAACATTAGGAGGCTGTAATGAAAGTTCAGATGAGGGGTTTTAGGTAAAACACAAAGATGAGAAGGGCAGAACGGAATTAGACTCCTGTGCCCCATTTCAATATCCACAAAACAAGTGAGTGGAAAGACCTGCAAGAGGAAACGGGAGGTGGTGGGGGGTAGTTAGGAAGACCAGTGTATCAGTTCAAAAATGCTGCTCACGCAGAAAGGCTAGAGGAATTACAGGTTGTTTAATCTAAAACATGACTCATTCAAAACTCAAAATGCTCCCCTGAGTGTTGAGGTTGCAAGTGTTGTTTTGCTTTTCTTTCACTATCTTTTGTATTTTACTGAGGAGAAAGTGAAAGAAATACAATAAGTGCTATTTAGAAAGCAGGACAGTAAGCACTGTGTCACACAAAACCATCTTAAAAGAATGCTGTAAAAATCTCATTTTAGGAACTTTTGGAGAGTAAGATATACCTCCAAACTTGTATCATCTCTCAGCCCTGCCATACAGGCATTTTATAAAATCCTCACAAGTGCGGAGTCATGTTTGATAATTGATAGACTATTTCAAAATGGTATCATACAGCACATTCAAGAAACTCAATGGATTGCAATTCAAGGTTAGACTTGTTTTTAACTAGAATTTTCTATAAACAAGATTTTAAAATTTGTAGATTTTTAGTGAGACTGAAGAAAGAAATGTGTTTCCTTTCTAATTTTATCCAAGAGAAACGCATACTACTTAAACTGCTATATTTTTATTTTTTATCTTCCATCACTAGAAAATCTATAAGATAAGAGATATGGATGGTATGTTTTCCACTATAGCCGAGCTGCTACAATAGTACAGTCATGCACCACATAACAACGTCCCAGTCAATGACTGACAGCATATAGGACAGTGGTCCCATAAGATCAGTACCATATAGCCTAGGTGTGTAGTAGGCTGTACCATCTAGGTTTGTGTAAGTAGTGTAGAGGAGGAAGAAATTTTCTTCTACCCTTCAAGGTTCTTCTGGCTGGTCTAAGAATTAAATTGACATTAGATAGATTAACAGGAGAAAAACAAAAGTTTAATAACATGTATACATGGGAGAAACACAGGAAAATCGAGTAATCCACCAACAGGGCCAAAACCCTCACCTAAAATACCATCCTCAGCTTAAGACAAAAGAAGATGTTGGGACTGGGGAGAGTCAGGGACTTCAAATGGGAGGAAGGCACTTCACAGGTAGGTGAAAGGAGTAAATGTTTGGAAAACAAGCGTGTGCTTGGCCACATAGAAAAAGAAAAACACAGAGGGGAGTCCTACAAACAGGCTTTTCTAGGTTCCTTCCTGTCTACCACCTAGTTCATGTTATGCTAAGGTGATAGATATCTTGCTTCTTGAGACAGGTTTTTTATCTGACTTCTTTTAGGCAGTTAAAGGGAAGGTAACAAGGAAAACTTTCTAAGTCTTTTGTTTCTTAAAAATAACCAGCCTAAAATAATCCTCATGTCAAAGAGATACATTTTGGGGTGGCAAATTTTGTTCCCCTTCAGCACACTCTACGATGTCCACATAATTACTAAATTGCATAACGACACATTTCTCAGAACATATCCCTGTCATTAAGCAACTCATGACTGTACCTGGAAGACAGCAGACTGAATTTTGTTGAATTAAAGCATGAATGAATCATATGGACCATTACTGGGCAGTACTGAAAGGCCTTAAAACCATGACTTGTTGGAGGTAAGGGGAAGGGAAAAGTTTCCCAAGGTTTCAAGTCTGGTCAGTTAAGATGACACTGGTGTCATTAAGAGGAAAAGAGAGAGAGAGAAAAAATAGAAAATAAAATAAATAGAAAAAGAATTTTAAAGCAAATCTATTCAGAAGTACCTATATCATGGCCATCAAGACAACCAACTATAAAAGTGAAATTTTCTACCAGTCAGTGGGAAAATCTAGAGGAAGTTCACGGCTAGTGATACAGACTTTGGAGTAATTTTCCTACATTAAGTATTGCATTCCTGAGAGCGCATGGGCTTGAAAGGCAGAGAGTATGAAGAGAGTAGGTTGCAGCTTTGAGAAAACATATATAGAGAGAGAGGCAGAAGGTGGTGAAAATTTAGAGGACTGAGAAGGAATAAAAGGAATTTAAAAAAAAAAACCCACAAAACAGTATCATGCAAGCCACGAAAAGAGAGAATTTTCACGAGGAGAGAGCTGTCAACTCCATCAAATGAATTGGAATCATCATCTAAGGTCTGAAGGTGTCATTCATAAGCTCCTCGCACCCCCAGTCTGAATCAGGAGCAGACTCGTCTAATTGAATTGACCTCTTGGGTTCAGACTTAATTTGGTAGCTCTGTGAAAACTATTTTACTTTGGGGAAGTTTAATTGATTAAGTGTGCATTCTCTACTGCACCTAATCACTTTTACATGCTTACAAACTTTAAATTCCCTGTTATACTACCTTGAAACCCATGGCTGCCTTAGTAGAGCTTAGTAATAAAGACATCAAAATCTTCCATATGCACAAAAAAATGCCAGGTATGCTCATAAGTGTATTTCTTAGATGTGCATTTTATTGAAATTTGATACCAAGTTTATTGCATAAATGCAGCAAACCCTCAAGAAATACATGCCATTGTTTTCCCCTCTATTGCTAGAAGAAAGCTCAGTTTGTTTTAAACAAATCCAAACTTTCCCCTTCCTATACCAACCTAGTGATGATTTTCCCCCTTGCCTTCTGTGTGATTTACTGTCAGTCGTTCCTCTCATCATTCAACTGCTCCTCTTTGATTACTTTGTGATAAGTTTTCTCCTTCCTGCCCTGTTAGTTTGTTGCTTTCCCTCTTCACCACATCTCAACTTTTTCACCTTTCATTATCCTTTCGCTATCAGTCTTCTTCGGCTTCTTTCTTCATTCTCAATTCCTGTAACTGTAGTCCTCTTCCATTTTTGGTCTGCTGATTTTGGATCCTTTTCTCCCTTTGTTTTTGGCTTGCTGTCCTGCTTTATGTATCTACAGTGCATTTTTTTTTTCAGTCATGCTACTTTGTAAATACTGCACCAGGTCTGAAGTTTTATACCACCGAAAATTATATCAGCGCTTCCCCTCGTTCCATTTTACTACTGAACTTATTCCTCTTACATTGTATCACCCTCCTCTCCCTGGCATTTCACTGCTGTGAGTCGTATGTCTTTGTGCAGAGCCAATGAATCAACATCCTTTATTGTACGAAAGCAATTTACAGTGGGTACTAGTGAATTACTCTTTTTGGCTACTCCAGGGAAAGACTGTCTATTCTTTGCCTTTTTTTAACATTTCTTGTTTTCACTAAAGAAAAATCACTCCATGTAGAAAGTAATACAAAAAGAAAGCCCAGATTCATTACAAATCAGTAATAGTGATTTTCTCTTTTTTGTTTTTATTTCATTTAGTTGGAAGAAACAAAAATTCAGGAGAACAACTATAACCTCTAATTTTTATTAATTATTGTGCAACTGAGGCTGTGTCATCATGATATTAAAGCATGAAAAAAATAAGTTCAATTACCTATTTGATGACGTCTTGGTAAATGTCAACACACTCATGATTAAATCCAGTTTTTATTTCATAATTGAGGCAAATCTTCCTGTGTCAGTGAAAAAAAACTAAAAATGCATAGATTTCTTACATATTTTAATACTAAATTATAGCCTATTTCAAAACATATTAAATTACTAGTTAAGAAGGGTTATCTAATTAAGGCAACTGAAGGTCAGTGTGTTTTCCATTTCCTCCAAATCACCATCCATCAGTTTCTTAATCTGTAAAACAAAGACTTGAACAAGAAGTTTTCTATACTAATTTTCTTCTAAATTCATATTTCTAACTTTGCATAATAGCTCTAGTTTTGTTCTCCAAAATAACAGCAAAGAGACAAATGAAAAATTTATCTTCTGAACTTCTTTCCTGGCAGAAGAGTTTGTAACCCTAGAAATTAAATTTCTGTTAATTCTATAGAAACCTCATCAAAGAAAATTTTCTATAAAAAGTACTTAATCTGAAAGCTCAAAAACTAAATTTATTGAGACTTAAATTTTTCTTTACTTTAAAACCATACCTCTTTCTGCAAAGCAGCAATAAGGTTCTAATTGCCAAATTCACTAACCCTTTCTCAACTTACTATACTTGATCTGGTTGTGTTGGCTTCACAACACATCTTCTGCAATGCTTCTCTATTCTTGACACCTTTTTGCTGTGGCTCTTCTTTCTCTGTGATGGTTCCTTCTCAGTATTTCCATCTGCTTCCACTAGCTTTTTATCTATGCAGTCTTATGCTGAATGTGTATTAGTGATTCTTAACCTTGTATCTCCACCCTATATTTCTCACCTTGATTTTAAGACACTTGTATATATCTGATGACAAGTCGTATCTGTATTTTTCACAAGAAACAAAGTTGAACCTGACCTTACTGGATATCACTATTCCCCCTCACCTTAAGTCTGTTCCACATCCTAACCCCGTCTTCATCAATGGTACTATCATCCATCCAGTCACTAATCCAGATCTAGGACTTCTCCTGCTCCCTCAGACTCCACAACTGCTCACTCTAAGTATACCTCAGGATCACTATTTCAATAGACTCCCAAACCACAATTCCTGTCTCAGTGGTTACCTTTGTGCACTACGGTCTCTGATGCTTTCACTGTAACCCTTCTACAAATTGTTATGATTGTGTCCTTCTTCTAATCCCCTGAGTTTCTTCTCATGACCTTGAGGATGAAGAACAAACACATGATCTGAACTTCACTACCTCTCCAAGTATCTACTACTGATTCTATTTTCTGTCATGCTTTTTTGGCAAAGGCCAAATAATTTCTGTTCTTTCTTGACCTTTAGTCTTTGTTCATAGTTTTCAATCTATCTTCAGTGTCACTCCCCCCAAGAAAATCTTATATCTGATAAAATTCTATACATTCTTCTTATCCTCCTGTAAATGCTAAGGTAGTTAATTTACCTTCTTTTTCAATACTTGTACTCAACTCTAGAAAAGAGTATTCAGATAAAATGTGTGTGTGTGTGTGTTTAAACACCTGATGGGGCAAATATCTGTATTAAGTGTGCCTTAATTTTTATTTCATTTTATGCTCTTTTCTTCTACAAAACATACATAGATTTTTACAATTCTTCATCAACTTTATGGAAAGGGCCCTTTTGTTATATTTGCAAACTCTAGAAAACTATAATGGGAATCTTTACCTTTCCCTGGATTATATGTAGAAACCGTGTAATTTTGATTTTATGTTATCTATTGATACTAGCCACTGGAGAGTATGTACGTTCATCATCTTAAGCCAAAATTTGCTAATACTTGTTCCATGAAACAATGATTCACCAGTATTTTCCATACTCAAATAAGTTTTGAAATGCCGTGTTAACAGTCAATAGATGTTTTCACTGTGGGAAATCTTAGAACCATTGTAATATTGATGTATACCTTGAATTTTCAGAAGGGAAGTATATAATAATACAATGTTTCACAAACTTATTTCACAAAGAATACTTTTTAAATGACAACTATTAACTTATATCAAATGAATGTCTAACAACTATTATCATACATCGAATCAATGCCCGTGTTGAAAATGCTGATCTAATTTTCATCTTTCTTTCTAAACTGTCAGAAGATATTTCCTAGACTAATTCAACTAGTGAATACTACATATTATATGAAGCTAAACTTTCACAAGAAAATCATTAGCAAATGTTGCCAAAAATCAATTATCTTCATGTTGTAGAAATGGCTAGATGATTATTCCTCAAGCCATTCTCAATAACCTACTATTCATTAAGGGTTATGGGTTTTATAGAGAGGGAAAGATCTGAACAATGAGGGTATCTGGTTAATAAGATGAAAGCTGTAATTTATATAAGCCTCATCTGCTTTGGTATTTCTAGGTAAGGGTGTTCTGTCAGTGGTGGCAATATCTGGTGCTGATCAGGTGCCTAATGGCAGACTCTGGTTTTCAGCAAGTGATGGAAACAATGTCTGTCAGAGCAGATAACAAAATATGGCAATGTATAACTGAAATGACAACACCCAAAAAAGTGCAAGGGAGTGCTCCAGTTTAGCACAGAGGATATCTTTGAGCATCTGTGACACTTTGGGGACTCTAAAAACAACTTAGAATATAAGAAAATAGAAAAGTCCCTACGTGAATAGGTAGGAACAAAGGTGAATGGACTCTGGGTTACTAGATTTGACACATGGTGCCTAAGGCCCTGAGAAGTGCCATCCGCTGTTCTCAGCAGCAGCAATACAATGATGCTTAAAACGTGGTCCATGACCTTAACAGCTCTGAGTTTGGAGCCCAATCTGTACCATAAGGTCGAGATCACACAAGGAATTAACTATATGGATAAACAGGTAATTTTGAGAAAAGTGTCAATCAAATTTAACGTGTCATCTAAAACCTTTCATATCACTACTTTCAAGCTAGACAGCTACAGGTAAAAACCTTAAAATCAACTGAGGCAGGTATAAAAGAAACTGGCCTTACCTAGAAAAAGGGACAAATCATGGAATAATTTCCTTTCCAAATAGGACATCTTCTACTATAATCTTTCCTTGGAAAATTTAGCTACCTGACAGGAGTATCTTTTTGCACCTATTTGGTTGTCATTTTGTCCTCAATAGTAACTAATAGCTCTAGTCACGTTGTTCTACAGAATCCTTTAGCCCTCATTACTGAACCCCAAGGCCTGGCTTCTCAACCATGTTAGCCTTTGCTCTTTCCTCTCAAAAAATGGCATTTTCAAGCCAACACAGAGAAGATAAACACTCTAAAGGAACTGTAAATAAATGGTTTTAATATTGTGGTAAAAAAATATATAACGTATATATTTTAGATTTAATTACCTAGATTATGTGTCTTTGAATAAATTGTCATTCTACTCTAGTTTCTACAAATGTAGTATTTCTCTCATAATACAGTGTTCTTTCACACCAACACTTTAGACTACTTATCACTGGGTTTCATATCCACTCCATTTTCTCCCAAATAATCTCTCTGGGTCGAAGTAAGAAGACTACAAAAGAGGAGATTTAATTTTCCAACACACAAAATCAAGTAGATTTTGGAAGGAGAGCTTTTTTGAGTTGTTTTTATTTTTGCCCCATTCTTTTTTTTTAACCACAAATTAATATTATAGTTATTAACTTTAAAAAACACATACCTTTCCCTATTAATAAAACTCACATAAGTAAATTAAGGTGCCCATGAAACCTGTTAGAGGAACTATATGTTTGAAATTTATTTTAGATAAATATCAAAAGAGATTCTTAATCCATATTGGTTAAGGCACAAAGGAAATAAAATTGACAGAGGCAGTCTGTATGATATCGTAACTTTTGACAGTTTATAAGAACTCATGAACTTTAACCTACAATTATTTGAAATTTTCAAGAATTGGTTTTTCAAGAAACTGTCAGTACTACATTCATTCACTCTCAAAAAAGCAGATTCAGCTCAAGATAGATAGATAGATACCCATACAGGAAATAGAAATCTTGAAAAACACATGTATTTATTTAAGTTCTTCTATGTACTTCATATTTGGCAATTGCTTTTAAATGATAATCCCTTATTACCTAAATACACTATATTCTTATTTTAACACTTCAGAGTCTCCAATAAAAAAAGATATGTGTGGATCTGCATAGGGAGATAAATGTCCTGAAATATCCAATGTTATTGTTATAGTCAATCTTATTAATACTTGAAATCCAATGACATGAGCTCTAAAATAAAATTTTATATTAAGGCTTAAGTATGGATACATATGTAATCACCTTCCTTATTAATAATATGCTACAATATTATAATGTACTTTAATTTGCATAGCACTTTCTTTTGTACTTACTAGCCCCACAACTATAGCTCAAAAGAAAATTTATTCTTGTAAACAGGTCAAGGTATGCATTAATTCTCCAATACAATTTTATTGAAATTATATACTGTCATATTTAAATAAATAAACTGTCTTTGGCCCGTAGCTAGGAGCATGGCTTTGAGTTTTAATGGAATTAAGCAAAGCAATAAATTGTAATAAAAAAGGATTTTAATATGTCATTTTCTGTAATTCCTGCATTTTTCATTCTTTTGAGTTTGTATTCTTGGCCCTTCATGATACACTTACAGCCCTGTAGCTATTAATATAATATTCATATTGTACAGGGAATAAGGCAAAAAACATTTCAAATGGTGAGTGTGTTTAAGAGCCTCATAGGGACATTTATATCTATCTTCTTAGAAATGAAAGTTTATTTTATTTTTTTGTCTCCTCTAGTTTGTAGCAATTCAGCACTCTGTGAAGACAGCTCTAGCGGGGCAAGTAACCTTAATATCTCATACAATGGTAAGTTATTTTGCATAGAGTGCATTGTTACAGGCCTCATTATAAACAGCAATGCAGTGATCTGATTTAATTGAAATAATGTGCAACTTCCTTTACGGAATTGGGTTTATTTTTTCAGTCTTTGTATCTGATATAACAGTGAAGTATCTTAATATAAAAATTTTATTCGATATTCCTACAGATTTTTGCTTGTGTGAGAGTAGTACAAAGCAAAAAAGCCTCAGGGTCTCAAGTTCCAGAGAGAATGTATTAAGAGGGAGATGATGATGGTTAAATGTACCCCCTCACATTTACATGTTTTGGATACTGTCTGACACTTCCTCATTTTTTTCTCCTTCTTTCTTAACCTCAAGATTCAACTCTAACAGGAAACTTATTGTCCTCATCATCTTTTGATCTTATATTTGCTTTCTTCCACTGTCAGAACCTTTGTATATTCTCGATGATATCATCTTTTTTGTATTGATAGGCATTTTTAGTTGACTTCCTAGTCTCTAACATCTATTCCTTCTAAACAATGATTAACAGCAAAAAATTGCTATTAAAACACTATTTAATTAAATAAATTTCAATTCATGTTGAGCAGAAAATAATCCTTTAAAAATAAAATTCCCTATCTTCTATAAATATACATAATATTCCTAGGCCTCAACCACTTCTTCAATAAGTATTGAGTAGTCCAAAGGTGGAAGAAAAGAAATGGATCTGCAACGGTACAATGAAATAACATTTTATTATCAATTAGATATATTTTAGAAAGCAAAAACAAAAATATGTTAGAAAACAAAACTATGGAAATCCCCCAAACTGTAAAATAGACCTAATGGGAGCAACCTGAGAATATAGCACAAATGTCTTTCCCTATCATCTTGGTATTTATAGTAGATATGAAAACTGTTTGCCAATATCTAGTTCTCCTCTATTTCTGGGCATACTGGAACTTTATAGTTACCTTGATAAGGTGTGATCAAGTGACATGCTCTGCCCAATGAAACCTGAGTCCCAGTGATATGTGGTACTGCAGGCGGAAACATTTAAGAGGCAGTTCCGATGATAGACATCTACAAAGTGTAGGAAAGAAAGCTTGCTGTTTCCAAGATATTGATATTTTGGGGTTATTGCAGCCTATATTGACTGATAAAATATATTGAAGTCTACTTTTCAGCTCCCAGGTAAGAGAAAATGTATTTTTCATTGCTTTACCTATTTGTTTTGAACCTGGAATCCGTGTATAAAATATAAAGGCAATGACATTAAATCCATCAAATAATAAACCTTAGAGAGAGGTAATTGTGTAGAACTTCCACAGAGTCTCCTGTTCCTGAAATGATAATATCTGACTTAAAAGCTATGTTATAAACAATCTCAACGACATCCACAAAAAAGCCTGAGTTGACCAAAACATTTTGTAACTGAGATCATATCATCATTTTACTTGTATATGCTTACTCATTTATTACATGAGAAAAACTTGTTAAATTGTGAAAAATCATAAAATAGTGTGGTGCATTTTAGGCATCATCTATTAACTAGCAAGGTGAATCATAAATCTCATTTCCAGTGCATGGGTCTTAAACTGTTTCAAATATGTTGAAAGCCTTTTCATCAATAAGGGTTGAATCAGAAACTCCAGTAATTCATTCTTCATACACTTAGATTAATTGAAATTTTATTACAGATAAAATTATGAGCATAAAATAAGCTATAAAAATTTCAGAGTAAGTAAATAAAAATATGCTATATGTTGGTTGACATAAATGCTAAAATTATTGATTTATTTTATATAGATCAATGGAGAAAATATTTCTAAAAAAATATATGGTTGTATAGAACTATATTACCTAATCTGTCAGGTGAAAATTATGCATACATACACACAACACACACACACACTTAAAAGAAAGATCTGTGTATTTCTACCCCAATAATCCTAAGGGAAGTTATTAATATGTGGGACACCTTTAAGTCACTTAATTTTAACATGAAAAAGAAAAACTGCCATAAGGAACCTAGTATCTGTTAATAAGTAACAAAGTTCAGAGTTTACTTATACATAGTTTCCTTATACACAGGCATATTTAGGCAATATTTTAGTCTTAGTGTTTCAAGACAAGAGATCCAGAGCTAAACTGCCTGGTTAAAATGGCAGTTTTAACCACCACTACTTACCAGCTGTGTGGCCTTGGGAAGTATATTTCACATCCCTACTTTATGGTTTCCTCATATGTTAAATGGAGATAATTACAGTACCTATTCCATATAGCTATTTTGAGGATTAAATGAGTGAGACAAAGCATAATCCCTAAAACAGAGTAATTGCTCAATATATATTAACTATTGATCTTGGTATTTTCTGAACAGGAAAAGGATTATGGTGAGTGGTGTTTCAAAAGTAGATAAGTTGTGGATATTTAATTGCTGTCTTTTTATTTCATAGTATAATGTTCTTTGAGACAATATGGGTTTTATGATATAATATTCCCATAGAACCAATGGTCAGCTGCAGCATCCTATACTTATGATCAAAATGTTTCAATACTGGGTTATCATTGGTATTATTTTTTTTAATTTCTTAAAAAAGGAACAAAATAGAAAATCTGGGCATTGGAATTAAAATCACCCCAAAGAGGTATCTATAGAACTAACTGAGTTTTCTCGACCTCCTCTCTTTTTTTTCAGGTTCTATTTTAATGGGGCTTCAAGTACTCTTTTTCTTTTCCCCCTTCAATTTTCTGATAACCATTTTCTAAATTAATGCAATCATTTATTTTCTGAGTATGCAGGCTGGGTAAAGCACTTTCCTTTTTCTGGAAACACAAAGATAAATTGGAACGAGTTTTTTTGTCCCCAAGGAGCTTAGATATAAGGAAACGCATGTAAACACACAATTCCAATACTGTGAGACAATTGTTAAAAAACGGGTGTTTACATGGGCCGCCCGGTGGCGCAGCGGTTTAGTCCGCGCTTGGCAGCCCGGGGTTCGCCGGTTCGGATCCCGGGCGCCCGCCGACGCACTGCTTGTCAGCCATGCCATGGTGGCGTCCCATATAAAGTGGAGGAAGATGGGCACGGATGTTAGCCCAGGGCCAGTCTTCCTCAGCAAAAAGAGGAAGATTAGCAATGGATGTTAGCTCAGGGCTGGTCTTCCCCACAAAAAAAAAAAAAAAAACGGGTGTTTACAAAGGATATATAGTGATATTTCATGAGCCGGCCAAGTGAGACCAGCAAAGGAGAAGATGCCTAAACTGCATCTTCACTGATGAAGATGCACTTCACAGGGTGAAGGGCAGGCACGGAGGCCAGAAGTTGAGAGAAGTACTGACTTCCAGGTATATGAAGCAGGTTATGCCAGGCAGGCAGCATGAAACCCACTGCATCTAAGAATCAGCAAGTGTTGGTTACAAGGATTACAACTGGGAGGAAGTGGTGGCTGCAGACTATGAAGCAAGGGCCTTGTAGCACAATTTAAAAATATTTAGTGTTAATAAACTAAGCTAAATTATGGAGAGCCACTGAATGCTTTACAGGGGGTAAAGGTGTAGTCATGTTAACATACAGAGATATTGAAGCAATAGCATGGCACACTTTAATAATATAATTATTCAGGAAAAATATTTGGTTCTGAAAGTTTACCTGATTAGCTGTGTATATGCAAAGAAGTTTATTCAAAACAAAACAATGCAGCACTCAAAGGTCTTTACCAAACACGAGAATAGAGAACAGCAGGGTCAACCTCAAATTATTCAGCACTCACCAGATCCTTAATATGTGCTACATGATAATTATTGCTATAATAAAAGAAGATCTGCTTTCAACTCTTAACTTTCCAAACAGTTCAAGTCTGACTTTTTGAGGTAATAGTTGAGATTAAACACCATCATAAAATGTAATATAGAATTACCATTCCATTTCTGGGGGCACATTGAATGAACTTATAACAGCCCTAGTCTAGGAGTTACTCATAAAAGGCTAGGTATCAGATTTTACAGTTGAAGGAGCTCGTGTAAATTATGGTGCAATGTGCCAAAGTTATGCAGAGAGATGCAGAGACTGTCTCGGGTTGGTAAAATTCCATTTAGCACAATATAACATACCAAGCAACCTGGTAATATATGGGAGTTATGGCCAGCTGTAACACATCACCACAGAGAAATAATTTTCAAAAGGATCTGCTGTTTGTTTTCTGAGGATAAACTATGTGTTCTCTCTTTCCCTTTCTCTTTCATTCTTGCAATTTTCTGTAAGTTTCAAAATTGGGAATAAATGAACTATTAGCTTTGAAAAAAATGGAACAAATTTGCCATGTGTAATTTTTGTCTGCAATTAAAAGAAACAAGAGAAGACACACCAGGGAGTTAATTTTAAATTCTCTCGACATTTGTATCTGAAAATTTTATCACGTACTTTTTAAGATGCAGGAACATATTTCATGTTTTCTTAAAATGTTTTTCTACATGACCTAAATGATCAAAGTTTCAAACTTAGAATATGGAAACTATGGCAATCCAGAATGACTATTTTCCAAACTCACTGAAATGCCTTACATTTATATACCCCTTAGATTGTTTAAATACATTCATATCCACAAAGACGTTCAATAACATTTGCAAGAATAATGCAAGGAACTTCCATACACCCATCACCCAGAGACTTCCAGCTTTTTCAATAATGTTTTGTTTTGTTTTACAGCAAAAGGATCCAAGCCAAGATCACAGTTGGTACTCACTTGGTATGTCTTTCTAGTTTCCTTCAATCTAGAATATTTCCTCAGCTTTTCTTGGCTTTCATGACCACAAAATTTTTAGTACAAAGCAATAATTTTGTAGAATCTCTCCCCACGTGCATTTATGGAGTGTTTCTCATGCTTAGTTTCAGGTTATGCATTGTTGACCAAATTATCCCAAAAGTGCTACTGCATTCTTCTCATTTCATTCTATGAGGTGACACCCAATGTCTATTTGACCCATCACTGGTGATGTTAACTGGGATTACTTGATTAAGATGGTGTCTGCTATGTTTCTCCATTGTAAAGTGATTTGTTTTCCCCAATCATTCCCATTGTAATTAATAAGTTCTTTGTGGCAAGATATTTTGAGACTACATAAAATCTCACTTTTCATCCCATTTTCACCCACTAGTTTTAGCATCCATTAATATTGCTTGCATGACTTAATTATGAATATGATGTTTGCCAAGCGAGATTTTCTAACTTAATCTTTTATTCTACATTTAGTAGTTGGTGTTCTATGGATAAGGAGGAAAGAGATTTGAGTGCCCTCTTTTTATTTATTCTTTTGTTTATTATATGAGTGTTGGCCCATATATTTCTATTTTATTCAATAGGCAATAATCCATTATTAGTAGTATTTTTATGCTCAAATTCATTTAGATTCAATAGGTGGAAACCCTTTGAAACTGGCTTCCGTGTTCTTTTAATATGTCCCCATCATTTTATGAGTAATTCCTTACTTTTGTCTAAAAACAAGTTATTTCAGCTTCAAATTATTCTTTCCTTGCCTTGGTCCTGGAAACAACCATTTTTCCAAGTCACTTAAGGTACCAAGGTCTGAATTCCAACTCCACTCAGAGGACAGAAGAATGGAAGGAAGGGAAGGAGGGTGGAAAGAAGAAATCAAAAGAGGGTGGAAGAGAGGCTCTCCTCAGGGCCAGCCGGTGGTGCAATGGTTTAGTTCTCACTTTGGCAGCCCGGGGTTGGTGGGTTCGGATCCTGGCACCCGACAAACCCACAGCTTGTCAATCATGCTGTGGCAGCATCCCATATAAAGTAGAGGAAGATGGGCACGGATGTTAGCCCAGGGCCAGTCTTCCTCAGCAAAAAAGAAGAGGATTGGCAATGGATGTTAGCTCAGGGCTGGTCTTCCTCACAAAAAAAAAAGGAGAGGCCTTTTTTTTGTGTATATTAAAGTGTATTGTTGATGTCATGTGATTTCATCCCTATGTATATATTGCAGACAGAATGCATCTCTAAAAAGCATGAACATAATAAAAATAATGGCATTTTATTTACCAAAATTTATATATATCTAAAAACATATATGTTTCATATAATATCCTGTACATAATAAAACACCATTGATTGACTCAAAAATGTCTTTTTGAAGTTGGTGTGTTCACATAGGTCTCTATTAAAAGGTCCAAGTTTTACATTCAGTGTTGTATTTCTTAAGTCTCTTTTGAATTGGAGAAGTCCTTCTCCCATTTTTTTTTTTATTACTTCACTGACTCTGAAGAATCAGTTAGTTGTCCTTGACTAAAAAGGTCTTAACCTTTCCCTCAGTTTGACTAAACTTTAGACAGGTTTCTTCCTGAGTGTAGACCTCTGACCTCTCTTTTCTTAGAGCATTTACCTTAGAAAAACTGCAGTTGTAAATACTTTCCCCGCCTCTTTGAGATATAAATCTCCTAGCCTCTTGCCAGTTTTACAACCCAGTAATGCCCTTCTAAGAACCTGGGAGTCATTTCTTTGACATGTAATTATCAAAGAAGATAGTTCCCCTATCTCCGAGTCTCAGTGGAAGGGAGGAGCCAATTGAGCACCAATTAGCAAACACTTATGGCCTAATCACAGTGACCAACTTCTCCTTATAATATTCTCCAGTAATTTTTCACTAGCTCACACTAGTGCTGAAAACTCTCTTGCCTTTTATTTCATAGAGTTGAGTTCAATCTCTCCCCTAATGCAATAGTCTTGAATAAAGTCTTCCTTCCGTCTTTAACTTGGACAGTGCAATTTTTCTTTCACATTGGGTAACCTGCACTTTCCTCTGGAATCATCTGTACTCTTCTTTGTCATATAGTTTATATTTATTCCCTGTTGGTATGAACCAAACATTTATGTCACCTCAAAATTTGTATATTGAAGCCCTTACCCCTAATGTGATGGTATCTGGAGGTAGGGCCTTTGGGAATGAATTAGGCTTAGATAAGGTCTTGAGGGTGGAGCCCACATGATCGACTTATTGTCCTTGTAAGGAGAGCAACAGAGTGCTTTCTGTCTGCCAACATAGCAAGAGGCAGATGTTTGCAAGCCAAGATGAAGGTCTTTACCAGAACCTGATTATGCTGTCCCCTAATCTCAGACTTACAGCCTCTCAAATTGTGAGCAGTAAATTTCTGTTGTTTCAGCCACCCAGTCATTTGTTATGGCAGCCCAAGCTGGCTAAGACACCTGTGTTTTCTGTACACCAGAAATTAGCCATAAATTCTCGATTAAATTTAGGTTCAGTGTATTAGCAAGAATATTTCATATATGTTATCATATATTTATCAATATAGGGGAAACATATTATGGACTGAATTTTGTCCCCCCAGAATTCACATGTTGAAGCTCTAATCCCCAACATGACTATATTTGGGGACAGGGTCTTTAAAGAGATATAGTTAAATGGTGTCTTAAGGATAAGGCTGTAATCCAGTAGGATCGGTGTCCTTATAAGAGGAAGAGACACCAGCAGTGTACACGCACAGAGAACAGGCCACATGAGAACACAGCGAGGAGGTTGCTGTCTGAAAGCAAAGAGAGAGGTCTCAGAAGAAACCCAATCTGCTGACACCTTTATTTTGGACTTCCCACCTCTGGAACCATGAGAAAATAAATTACTGTTATTTAAACCACTTAATCTGTGGTATTTTGTTAGGGCAGCCCTAGCTGACTAATATAGCACACAACAGCATGTTGTCTACACTTAGTAATGGTAAATTTGATTACTACATTCAAAATAGTGAAAGCTGAGACTTCCATTCTTGAGGAAATAAAATTATTGAATGCAGTCATTCTCAATTAGAATCACCTGGAGAGCTTTTAAACCACCTGAGCCCAGGTGGCACCCAGGACAAATTAATTTGAAATTCTGGGGTTAGCATCCAGGCATAAGTATTTTTCATCAATTTAATTGATTTATAAATCACATACCAAAATACTCATAGATTTAAAATACATTCTTTGATGCATACAACCAGGAACCTAGTTAAGATATAGAAGGTTTCCATCATCCAAGGGAATTTCATCCTGCTGCTGTGTGGGATGGGTCCTGGTGATTTGGACATTTACTAAAAATTTTCTGTAAATATAGCACCTTGAAGGTCCTAAGAGTGTTATGAAGAGCCAAAGTGTTGTAATACAAAGCTACAAGGTACAATATTACCTCTAGAGACTGTGGACAGGTGTAAGGAGGGCTTCTAACTAGCATATCAATCTGCAATAGACACGTATATTGTTTTAAGTACTTAGTTCCCTTCCTCCTTCCTTCCCTCCCTCACACTCTCTTGACTTCCTTCTTTTCTTTATTTTTCTGATCTCACTCAGTCAGGATGCTAGCTATTTCATTTTATTACTGTTTTCACCTATGTTTATATTCCTACTTTTTTCTTCTGTCAATTTACTGATTTTAATATGCATTTTAGCTGGAAAACAAACTAGAAGCAAATCAGATGGTTTTGAGAGCCAAGGGTCTATTCTATGAATAAATTCCAGGATGTTTAGTGTTTGACATTATGGCACAGCTTTTGTCTGACTAAATACAGTGTTCTGTGTGGGAAATATCCTATTTTGCTGAGTTTTGTATAATTGCAGAATTACTCTATATGATAATGTGGGGGATCAGAATTGGCCACCTCAAAATATGTCTCTTTACCTTGATTATTTTCTCTGAGAGAAACTTTTGATCCCCCAGACCCCACTAACTTCCTAAAAGAATTCAACTCTGGGTAGGGATGGACTGGGAGGGTACTTTCTAAGCCCATTCCAAGTAAAAGTAGAAGTTAGCCTTTCCTTTATAAGAGACATTTCCATTTGTAAGGGAAATCTCCATTTGTAAAGGTATCTCCCTCTCTGTACCAGGAAGAAAGGGAGATGACCTTATCTCTAGAAACTCTTATCAAGATGGAAGGCAAGGACTTAAATCTGCATGCTCTTGTTTACTGTGCTTTTCTGGTAATCTCCTGTAGCTGACTCCCCCCACCCCCAATATCCTCCATAGTCTAAGAGGAGAACCTCTGCCATTTTGTAGAGATACTCAGTTTCCCTGGGTCTCTCCCATGTATACATGTTATAAAGCTTTGTTTGATTTTCTCCTGTTATTCTGTCTCATGTCAATTTAATTCATAGCCCAGCCAGGAAGGACCCAGAGTGGGGAGAGGATAGTTTTCCTCCCCTTCAATAATCATGACATTTGGAATCCTGCTACTCTGACCAACTCCTGCATTTTTCTCTGCCATCAGGAACCCCATATCTGTTAGCAGCAAACTCTGCTCTATCATTAACCTCTTCTGTGAATGTTCTCTCTCCTTTCTGGTTTTTATTAACAGCTGCTCCTGAGGACACCACCTGGCTGTAGCTGTTTTTCTTTTCAAGAGGAAACGGTTCTTACTGTTATTTAACCTCAGGGCCAGAAGGAGGAGACTTGGTGGTGTGGACCTGATGCTTTCTCTGTGGCTCAGTAGTGCTTCCAAACCCCCTCTCTGCTCGGCTATAACGCATAGACCTCTGAGCCACTCCTTCAGCGATGCCTTGTGCTCCTCACTTAAACTCATGGTTCGCAGACCTTAATTCCTTTAGTCATACCTCTGTTATCACAGATAACTTCACTAAGAATCTCCTGGACCACCAACTTCCATCCTTCCCACTCACTACTGAAAAATCATCTGTCATCACCTATATCATCTAAATATTCACTGCACTGACCTCTGTGCATTTTCTCTCCTTCCCAGATTTGATTCAGTGGTTTGCATATTATAACCAACTATTGCAAACCTCCTCAGATGACTAGCTGCTCTCTTTTACCATCACACTTAACTGGTGAACCCCAATCACAGGTGAAGTCAACCAACTATTAAAAAAAAATCACACAGTCTCATTGATTTAATTTTAAATAAATGATAACATACCTCAAATAATTAATCAACACTGCCTGCTGATCTCACTCTGTGCCCTTAAGAAGTTCACATTCTTACTATATATAGCACTATTTCATCCTTTCACCTTCTTCTTCATCACAACTCTACACCATGTCTCAACTGATGCCTTTGCATTCTACTTGCTTGAGAAAGTAAGAGCTCCTAATATTTAGGCTGGGATAATAGGAGCAAATTAGGACTGTCCCAAGCCAACTCAGATACATTTGACTTTTCCATGGGTTTCTTTAAAAAATATTTAATATAGGAGTTACTTTTTTTCTGTACTGGGATTACATTAAAAACAAAGTTGTTTTACAATTTTTTTTCTAACAGATAATATCCTATATTAGTGAGAATGGATTCTCATCAATGGCTTGAGATAGGCAGGTGGTTTGATAATGTGGCATAGAGAATGGAAAGGGCCTTAGCTTGGGAGTTAAGAGATGTGTTATATATTCAGTTCTACTGGTAACTCACTAGTAGACATTCTTTATATATAAAACTCCTATAGATCTCAATGTAGAAGGAAAGCATGAGTAATAACATATGTAAAGGTCATAAAACAATTATAGTTTTAGAAAACTTTGTATATTCATCCTCAGTTAAAATTTGGGATCCATTATTTAACATAAAAAGGGCATTTTATGTAAAAAGATGGAAATCTGATCACTCTGTACAGTATCAGAGATAAATCTTCTTTAATAAATTTTATTTCATTGAAATTGTTTCATTGTATTCTTAATTATGGTGCTCATAATTAACTTTTACAATAACCCAAGAGAGTGTTGCTCATAATCTGAGTGTGCTAGAACTTTTCCTAAAAATTTCATGGATGTTTTATTTTAGAAAAAAAGTGCCCTTGGACTATAATAAATTGAGAAACATAGCCCAATATCCAAATGCTGTAGATTCATACATTTTCTTTGGAGTTCTTGAACTTTGTAAATCAAATCTAATCCCCAGTGCATAATATATGCTGTCAGCTACTACTTGCTATTAATAATAACGTGGCATTCCTCTTAAAACAAGTCTAAGACATTATATCACATTTAAGCATAACATTTATAAGTCTCTGAAACTGAATGGGGTTGGTGATAGTAAATGAGTTGAAAGAAATTTAAAATCCAGAAAAAGACAAAAATTAGAAACATATGAGAAAGTAGACTTATTTCTGAGACGGTGGTAAATCAAAGTCATTAACACAGTAACCGTATTTAGGTGAAAAGTGTCCCTGAGTGGCTGAAGCAGTGATTAAAAGCCTATGGACCTACTGAGGTGAGGTTATGAGACCCAATCTTTTATCATGTTATCAAAAGTATTATTTTGAATTATCTAACCAATGTAATATCCACCCTTTCAAAGTTTGCTGTCTCAGAAAAACTAAAATCAAATATTAATCATCAACCTTAATGATTTAATATTATGCTCCGTGGCTTACACTGGTAGTACACTATAAGAACATTTTTCATAATTGTTACATCTATACAAGCTTTATTTGATTATGGTATTTTTCTGTGCAATCCAACCTTAATCACTTGTATTACTCACACCACACACATATACACACTCACATATACAAATATACATTTTTACAAATAATCATAAATCTATATGTCTTTATATCTCGATTGCTTCGTTTAACTTTTATTTGCTTTTCCTTCCTTTGTAAAATGGCAAAATGCCTCTGTATTAATTTCTCATTGTTGCCTTAACAAATTACCACACATTTGGTGCCTTAAAACCACATTATTTTACAGTTCTGGAGGTCAGAATTCTGAAATGGATCCCATTGGGCTAAAATTAAAGTATTGTAAGGACTGCATTCTTTTTGCAGGTTTTGGGAAAGAAAACATTTCCTTGCCTTTTCCAGCTTCTAGACGTTGCCCACTTTCCTTGGCTTGTGGTCCCATTCCAACTGGATAATCCAGGATAATCTCCTTATCTTAAACTCAGTTCTTAAATTAGCCATCTTAATTCCATTTGCAATCCTAGTTCCCCCTTACCTGGTGATGTATTCACAGGTTCCACAGATTAAGATGTGGAAATCTTTACAAAGCTGTTATTCTACCTACCACATCCTCCCACCTTTAAAATGTGCACTTTGGGAAAATTGTTTTTCAAATATTAACTGATTTTTTAATGAAGCCTCTTCACTACTACAGCAGGCAAACTCCCAGATGGCCCCCGATGATACCACAACCTGCTATTCATACCCTTGTGAAATTTCCTCCCTTTGAGTGTGGACTAGCCTAGAGAATTGAGTCTAACAATAGAATGTGGCAAAAGTGATGGAATATCACTTAATGATTTTGTTGTTAATGCTATTGAGTCGATTCTGACTCCTAGCAACCCTGTGTACAGCAGAGCAGAACCCCATCCCATCTTTTTGCGCCATCCTCTCACCTTCCAGCGCCATATTAGACAATGCTCCACTGCTATTCATAGGGTTTTCACAGCCAATTTTTTTGGAAGTAGGTGGCCAGGTCCTTCTTTCTGGTCTTTTTTGTTTGGAAGCTACGCTGAAACCTGTCCACCACAGGTGACACTGCTGGTATTTGAAATATCAGTGACATAGCTTTCAGCATCACAACAACAGGAAGTCACCACAGTATGACAAACAACAGATGGATGGTGTGGTTCCCTGACCTGGAAATGAACCTGGGCCACCGTGGTGCAAGCATCAAATTTTAACCACTAGACCACCAGGGCTGGCTCACTTCATGATCAGGTTACATAAATTGTGACTTTCATCTTGCTAGAAATTCTCTCTCTTGCTGGCTGTGATGAAAAAAGCAGCCATGTTGGAAAGGCCCATGTGGCCATAGCCAGCAAAGAACTGAGGCCTTCAAACTGTTCTTGAGGGATTATATGCTGTCAACAACCACAACAACAACTTGCAAGTGGATCATTCCCCAGTCAAATGTTTGGCTGAGACTAATCCTGGCCATTTACTTGATTATAATCTTATGAGAGACACTGAAGCAGAAGATTTACTGGGCCTGGACCTGGATTCCTGATCCACAGTTAATCTGAGATAATAAATGTAGGTTATTGTAAGCCACTAAACTTTGTGGTAATTTGTTACACAGTAATATATACCTAGTATAATCTCCCTTTCATTCTCCCCAATCAAGCAACAACTAGGTCTTACCATTGTGGGAGATCAGAATTGGCCACCCCATAATGTATCTCTTTGGCTTGATTATTTTTAAGGACAAACGACTCTGAAAGAAACTTTTACCTTCCCTCTAACTGTCTAAAAGAATTTAAGATAGAAGGCCTGTCCCCAGGATAGGCCATCACCATAGATAACTCTGAGTATGGTAGACTGGGAGGATTCTTGCTAAGCCCATTCTTATCAAAGTTCTCTCTCTCATCACACTGTCTATAGATGGCCCAGCAAACATTTGTTTATCAAACATTTACTTTTCCAACTCCACGTAAATTACCTTCCTCCCCTTTGAAGGCCCAAACCACCACTCCCAACATCCTCCTTTGTCTTTAGCTAAAGATGTATTTTAGCTGGTGACTTTGGCATTTTGGCAAGTTACTCAGTTTTCCTGGGTTTCTCCCATGTATATACATTACTAGACATTGTTTGATTTTTTTCCGTTGTTGTCTCATGTCAATTTAATTCTTAATCCAGCCAGAAGGACCTAGAGAGTAGAGGAATAGTTCTTCCTCCCCTACACCATGTTGAATGACTCAGGCAAAGAATGTAATGTCGTAAAGCAGAGATAAAAAACAGTCTCATCTTGACTTGAATTTAAAAAAAGCTTTGATCATCAAGGAGTGGAAAATGACTCATCAAAATATTTGGGAGAAAGGTGATTTAGCAAAAGCTTTCCACCCACCAAATTAGTAACGGATACTGTAGCTTGAAGGAACAAGAAACTGACCAGGAAAAGGATAAGGAAGTAGATTTGGTTGTCTCCCAGAGAGAGGATCCTTATTCCTTCTTCTTGAACCAAGACCTTGGGAAGAGGAAACCAATAGTGAGATTTGAGTGCAGAGGAGATCCATGCCCTGAGGTCAGGAAGGAGTAGGATTTACAAGAGAATATAGCTAGATTTTAGAACCAGATAGAACATTAATAATATTCCACTGTTTGCATACTCCACAACTGGTTTATCCTCTCATCCACTGATGGACGTTTGGGTTGTTTCCACCTTTGGGCTACTCTGAACAGTGCTGATATGTTGGGCTGGGTGAGGAAGAGAGAGTAACGCCCTGAGGCTGCTCTTCAGATGAAAGGCTCAAGGAACAAGCAGTGGTGGTCTCCTGTGATGATTTTCAGACACCTCACTGCTGTCAGAAGGAACAAGTAGCCCAGAGGATAATGGAATGGCGTGCTTGGGGTGCTTTGGCCTTGGACCTCAGCATACGTCTGATTCAGGAGAAGGGTTCCGTGCCAGAAGGCGCTTTGCTGCCCCAGCACTTCTGCCTCCTGAAAGGCCTAGGATTCGCAGCCCACGCATGTGCAGTTCATGCCCCGGTTCTGGCCTCAGGCGGTCCCTCCCCCGCACAGCCATGGTGACAGAGCCATCCCGTATACCGGGTGTCTTGGGCAGGCTTCACTGCATCATGACTCTGGGATGGGGGGGAGGGGCGAGGCACACAAGAGCATTGAGGTTTGCCTGATGGGTGGTGTGAGCCAGATTTCTTCCAGAAGAATCTGGGATGAAGGGCACCTGGGTCACCCAAGTGTTTCTCTTCCCAAGACCCCTGCCCTCCCCTCACCCCCACCAACCCCCCGCCATTCTCTGACCTTCCCTGATGCTCAGCATATCCGGGTTCATCCTCACGGCCCTTCCATCAGGATCTGCACTTACTTCCCTTCACACTCCCAAGGCACATAATGCACCCTGCGGGCTCCAACTGTGCTTTGTGTGCCTTTCTGGAAACCCCAAAGTCCACCCACCCAGACCAACCCCCAGCCAGAGCCCTCAGGTGTTGCCCATGGTGTTCAAAATAACTTTTTTTTGTATTTGTTTGAGTACCTGTTTTCAATTCTTTGAAATATATACCTCAGAGTAGAATTGCTGAATCAAATGAAAATTTTACCTTCTTGAAGAACCACCTAATTGTTTTCCATAGCAGCTGTGCCATTTTAGATTTTCATTAGCAATTTCTTTACATGCAATTTCTCTACGTCCACACCAAGATCGAGATTTTACATTTTTTGGTTACAGTTTTCCTAGTGGATGTGAAATGGTATCAGACTGTGGTTTGATTTGTTTTCTTAATGACTAATGATAGTGAACATCTTTGCATGTGCTTATTGGCCCTTTGTATATCTTCTTCAGAAAAATGTCTAAGTTCTTTCCTCATTTTTTAGTTGGGTTGTGTGTCTATATTGCTGAGTTCTCAGAGTTCTTTACATATCAAGGAATTTAGATCTTTTCCAGATAAATGGTTTAGAAATATTTTCTTCTGCAGGTTGTCTTTTCACTTTCTTAATAATGGTCTTGAGTACACAAAAGTATTTAATTTTGATGAAGTCCAGTTTATCTATTTGTTTCTTTTGTTGCTTGTGCTTTTGGTGACATATCTAACACTCCATTGCTAAATCCAAAATCATGAAGATTTACCCCTATGTTTTCTTCTAAGAGTTTTATCATTTTAGGTCTTATATTTAGGTCATTGACCCATTTGGGGTTAATTTTTGCATATGGTGTGAGATGGGGGTCCAACTACATTCTTTTGCATGTGGATATCCGGTTGTACCAATGCCATTGTTGAAGAGACTATTCTTTCCATTCAATGATCGTGACGGGCTTGTCAAAATCAATTGGTCATAGAGATATGAGTTTATTTCTGGACTCTCAATTCTATTCCATTAGTCTATATGTCCATGCTTATGCCAAAACTACACAGTTTTGATTACTGCAGCTTTGTAGTAAATTTTGAAATTGGTTAAGTGTGCACCCTCCAATTTCATTCTCCTTTTCCAATGTTGCTTTGCCTCTTCAAGGCCCCTTGCAGTTAAATCTGAGGGTCAGCTTTTCCATTTCTACAAAAAAGGACCATCAAGTTTTTGATAAAGACAACGGTGAATCTGTAGATTGCATTGGGTACTATTGCCGTCTTAGCGATAGTCAGTCTTGCAATACACTAACATGAGATGTCTTTCCACTTGTTTGTGTCTTCTATAATGTTTTTCATTGATGTTTGTAGTTTTTAGTGTAAGGACTTTTACCTCCTTGGTTATATTTACTCTTAGGTATTTTATTCTTTTGGATGCTATTGTAAATAGAATTGTTTTCTTAATTTCCTTTTCAGATTGTTCATTGCTGATGTATAGAAACAACTGATTTTTGTGTATTGATCTTGTACCCTGAAACTTTGCTGAATTTGTTTATTAGCTCTAGTGCATTACCAACTCTTGGTGGATTGTTCATGATTTTCTATGTCTAGAATCATGTGATTTGCAAAGATAATTTTACTTCCTTGTTCTAATTTGGATCCCTTTGATTTCTTTTTGTTGCCTAATTGCTCTAGCTAGAACTTCCAATATTATGTTGAATAGCAGTGGTGAAAGTGGGCATCCTTATATTGTTCCTAATCTTAGGGACAAGATTTAATCTTTCACCACTGAGTATATTGTTAGCTGTGGGTTTTTCATAAATGCCCTTTGTTACATTAAGGAAATGAGTTCCTTTCCTATTTTATGAGTGCCTTGTTTGTTTCTTTGTTTTTGTTTTGTATGTTTGTTTATTTTTATCCCAGAGGGTGTTGGATTTTTCAAATACTTTTTCTGTGCCAATTGAGATGATCAGGTTTTGTTTTGTTTTCTTTTCATCCTTTTATATGGCATATTACATTAATCAATTTTCTTATCTAAAGCCACCCTTGCATTATTGGGATAAATTCCTTTAGATCATGGTGTTTAATCCTTTCAATATGCTGTTGGACTCAGTTTGCTAGTATTTTGTTAGGAATTTTGGCATCCATATTTCTAAGGGGTATTGATCTGTATTTTTCTTTCTTGTAGTGTGTCTTGCTTTGGTATCAGGTTAATAATATTGTCTTCATAGAATGAGTTAGGCAGTGTTCCCTCCTCTTCTATTTTTTTAGAAGAGTTTGAGAAGATTTTTGTTAATTCTTCTTTAATGTTTGAATCCATCTGGTTCTGGACTACTTTTTACTGGGAATTGTCATTACTGATTCAATCTCTTGCTATAAGTCTGCTCAGATTCCTTTCTTTTTCAGTCAAATTTGGTAATTTGTATGCTTCTTGAAATTTTTCTATTTCATCTACATTATTTAATTTGTTGCCTTATAATTTTTATAGTATTCTCTTATATTCCTTTTTATTTCTATAAGGTTGGTAATAATGTCCCCACTCTTTTTTCTTATTTTAGTCATCTGCATCTTCTATCTTTTTAGTTTGTCAATATACCTTAAAGGTTTATCACTTTTGTTCTTTTCAAAGAATCAAATTTTGGTTTTGTTCATTCTCTCATTTTTTTTTCCATTATCTATTTCATTTTTCACCACTCTAATCTTTACTATTTTCTTTCTTCATCTAGCTTTAGATTTAGTTTTCTCTTCTTTTTCTAGTTCCTTAAGATACAAGGTTAGCTTATTGATTTGAGATATTTCTACTGTTTTAACATAGGCATTTACTGGTATAAAATTTTGTCTAAACATTGCCTTTGCTGTCTCTCACTCTTTTTTATGTTATGTTTTCATTTTCATTCATTTCTAATTATTTTGTCATTTCCTTTGTGATTTCTTCTTGACACATTGACTATGTGAGGGTTTGTTAATTTTTGCATATTTATGAATTTTCTAGTTTTCATTTTATTACTGATTAGTAGCTTCATTTTATTGTGTTTATAGAAGATTCATATTATGATTTCAGTTTTGAAAAATTTATTGAGACTTATTTTGTTGTCTAACATATGGTTTATTCTGGAGAATTTTCCATGCAGGATTCTCCTTATCTGTGTGGTGGTATGTTTGATGGTGCTGCACGGGGCTCTGAGTCTATCTTTATTTTTATTCATTTTTTCCTTTATGCTCTTCAGACTGAATAATTCCAGTTGCCTTCTCTTCAAGTCTTCTGATTCTTTTTTAAATGTTTAACTGCACTAGAAAATTTTTCATTTCAGTTATTGTACTATATAGCTCCAGCCTTTCTCTTTGGTTCCTATTTATAATTTCTTTTTATTCATATTCTCTATTTGTTCATACATCATTGCCTTATTTTCCGTTAGATTTGTGTCCATGGTTTCCTTCAGCTCTTTGAGTATATTCAAGATGGTTGATTTAAAGTCTCTGTCTAGTAATAACACCTGTACTTCCTCAGGAACAATTTTGCTAATTTCTTATTTGAATGGGTCATATTTTGTTGTTTCTTTGCATATTTCATATTTTTTGTTCATAACTGGGCATGCTGAACATTTTAATGTGGTTCTGAAAATCAGATTCTCCCTCCCTTCAGGTTTTTTTTTGCCCCCTTGCTTGTTGAAGGCTGTAGCTGTTTGTTTGTTCAGGTACTTTTCTAAACTATTTTTGGAATGTCTGTATTCTTTCTGTGGTCTCTGAAGTTTATGTTCCTTCTCTTACATTCAGTTAATGTAAGAGATTTCCTTGAATGTCAGCAGAGAGTGAGAGAATACTGAAAAAATAGAAAGAAAAAAGAATAATTAAACATCTCCTGGTTTTTACATATTGGCACTCCTTCAACCCTTTAGCTAGGTCATTTACTACTCTGCCTTATCCTTCACATTGTGCTTCACTAAACTTAGAGATCAGCTAGAAGTAAAAATTTAGAGTCTTCTCAGGTCTTATCTGAGCATGCGTCTTGCCCTGGGCAGAATACACAGGGACTTTTAATGTCCTAATTTCCCAAAGAAACTCTCTTCTCAGGTTTTCCTTCAAGGCTTTAGGAACTCCCTTGTATGTGTCAAACATAATCTTTTGCCTAAGGTGATTGAGGATTGTTTGCTTGCCTTACAAGTTTTCCCAGGAATGCTTACTGCTTTCCTACCCTGGGTGAGTTCCAAGTTAGATGTAATAAAGATAAATGCCTTGTGTCAGTCCCTTAGGTAGCCCCCAGACACATTAGAAGATACAAACACAATTCTTTGCCCATAAATTCTGTGCTGCTCCCTCTGGGACCAGGCTCCAGCTTCAAGACCATCATCAAGCTGTGGAGGAATAAGGTCAAGGCCAAACAAAAATGCCACACAGCTTACTTATCATTTTTAAGTATCTTTTTTCTTGGTTAAGCATTTGCTTGGTTGCTGGAATCCTTTGTTTTCCAGAGTTCTGACAAAGTTGGTTCTGATAGTTTTTGCTTGATCTTTTGATATTTCTGTGGAGGAATGGGCCATTGGAGCTACCTTCTCTGCCTTTTCCCTGATATCCTCTAAGCCACTCAGTTTTATAATAACTTGTTACTTAGCCATAGATAACTAATATAATGACTCAAACTAAAATTGAATTTCATAAGTTAGGCACATCTTACTTGTCTCTCTTATATTCTCTCAGCACTGCCATCTTCCTTGCCTGCTTCACTTCCCTCTCCACTCCCAAGTCTGCTGTTTTCAGCTGTTGCTATGGGAACCCCTGAGTCCTGGACCATTTAGCCACTATTTCATGGACTAATGTAGCAACTAACAAGTGACCATTTGTACGTGCCTTCTGTGAACCCCGGTGCACAAGAGTGCAAGAGCTGCAGATTCAGAGCCAACCACCAGACAGATGAACTAGACCCCAGTGTTACTGGCTCTTCTCAGCACTTCTCAACTTGGAGAAAATCCAGACCTGGGGCTAAAGGAGCTAGCTTAATGACCCAACTTGGAAGCCATGGCCTAATTAGCATTAAAGTAAACTCTAGCCGAGGGAAAACAGCAGACTAGCATAACAGGAACCAAGAAAATGAATTTTTTTTTCCTCCTCCCACCCAAGGGACTATTCAACAAAGCAGTTGTTCATAAAGCCTCTATGAAGATGTCACTGAAGGCCAAGCAATGACCTGTGCTTGTCATGAAGAACAGCCAGTTCCCTAATGCCTCTTTTCTGTTTGCTCTCTATTCTATCTGGCCACACTTCCATTTTCCCCCAACTTCTACTTTCCTGGGTTTGTATTCCTCAATAAAATAATAGTACATAGGTGTTCATTTTAGGCTCTGTTTTCTACAAAACACTGGGCAAGGCATTAAAATATAGAAATATCATTTTTTAAAAATGTGTGTTGTACCCACCCAAGTGTGTGAGCCAAGATCCATAACTACTACACATGTCAACACTAACCATCCCAATTCTCCCAGTGTGACTCATTAGCAATATATCTTTGGGACTTAATTAGTTCAGTTATTATCACCAGAAAATAGCTAGGTAAATGTAAGGTTATTAAATTCATCTATTCAACAAATATTTATTAAATGGTAGACAAAGTTCTGGGTATTATGTAAGATATCACTAGGTATAAATAAGCCAAAAAGCCAGGCTTGTGTCCTCGAGGGGTTAATCATTGCCTAGAATTAGATGCATGTTACTGGCATATTTTTTGGCTTCTAACAATGATACATTTTAAATTACCTCAGGTCCAATCAAAGAGAGCTGCCTACTTTCTGTCACTCATTCAGTCACAAGCAATGCAAAATCTTTATACCAATGATTTCAAATTTAGGAAAGTTCACTTTGGTGAAAGTACCTGAGTATAGGCAGAAACAGAATGATTATAGTTTGATGGATACAAAGCACAGAAAGAGAACATATGTGGGTGGGATACACGTGAACGGAAGATGAAATACTCTTGTTACACCACTGCATATTTTAGTAATTTTGAACAACTGACTTTTACCCTTTTAATTCTTCAGGTAGAGTCTTATTCATGTTCTATCACTGGTGTGCATCTCCTCTATAAATACTTTGGTCTGATTTGAAACAGATAACTTCACTGCATATGCCATAATTTCATACCTATCTATAACAAGATATATATCTCTCTATATATTTCTATCTATACATAGATAGACAGAAAAGGAAGGTAGCTGTGTGGGGAATTGATCTGTTTTTATATAAATGTTATATATGAAAATTAAACTTAATTTTATTAAAATTTCTTAATTCTTCAAGATAAATAGGAAATAGGATTGGAGCACTGGACAAGAGTTGGATAGAGGAGTCCTTAGGCTCATGGGAGTGGGTTCTGTGTTACCTGTGCTTTGGCTGCAGGCTGTAGAGAGCTCAAGTGAATGAGTGTTCCTGAGAAGAACAGAAATCAAAAAGAGATGATAAACTAGGGTATTTATCCTGGAGAATTGAGCCAGATTTTTGTGATCTTCTGCAAGTTACTCAATCTCTCTGTGCTTTTGTTTCCTCGCCTGAAAAATATGGATAATAGTAGTACTACAATCACAGAGTTGTGATGATTGTGTTATAACAAGGCTTAGAATGTGGTATGTGCCCAGTAAACCTTAGCTCTTATTGCAGTCATCCAACCTAAACTGTTAATGCTTTAAGAAGCAAGATCCCAAGTAGGAGAAAATAGGATAGAAAAGAAAAAAAGAGAGAAATCTTTTTAAAGGGGAGGTAAAGCGTAGATCCTCTTGTGCTATAATGTATAGCGCAGCAAAATTAAAAAGGAATATGTAGCCTTAGGGAAATTAGTGGGTTTTCTTTGATCACAAGAAAAACTTGGCCCCTTCATATGAACTGTCCAAACCTCTTAACTTACAGGCAATTTTAATATCAGACATCTAAAGGAAACCTTGATGAAAGTCAGCATTGGAGCCAGCCCTGTGGTGTAGTGGTTAAGTTTGCATGCTCCGCTTCCATGGCCTGGCTTCGCGGGTTCGGATCCTGGGCGCAAACCTAGACCAATCATTAAGCCATGCTGGGGTGGTGGCCCACATACAAAATAGAGGAAAGATTGGCACAGATGTTAGCTTGGGGCCAATCTTCCTCACACACACACACACAAATTATAAAAAAGTCAGTATGTTAGGCATTTATTTGTAAAATATGCAAGAGGGCCAGATAGTGGTTATTATGTAAATCAGCATAAATAATTTGTTCATTAATTTACCAACTACAATCTATTCAATTATTTGTGTTCATGAGATCCACATTTTGTTCCATGATGATGACCAATGTCAACTTATAAAATATATTCACATTTTCAAGGCTTTAATACGAACTTTAAAAAATGCAAGTTTTCAACTGGAAATAGTTAAATTGCCTCATCTCAGAAAAAGTTTTGTCGTAGAGGAAAAGCCAAAATTGGCTTTATGCACCCTTTAAAAAATTAACTCAAATACTGACATTTCCAAAATTAGATTGGAAGGATTAAGAGACAGAAATATGATAAATCAGCTTATCTTACAAGGCTTTTGGTGGTAACCTGACAGAGTAAACAATGGAAGTGTTTGCTTTGCTGTAATATAATATTGAAGAAATCATTAACTTTTGCATATCCTCGTTAATATTAAATCTCTTCATAGTCTGAGGGAAAAAGACTTTCATCTGCATTCATCTTTTTCTTGTTCTAAATATAAACTGTTTTTAATTAGTGTAAAAACTGAGAACTGTGCTAATTAATCAGATAAAGGAGATTACATTTGAGCCATCAATCAGTTTTAAAATGAGACTTCAATTAAATCAGTAACTGGCGGAGAATTTGTGGACATATACAATAAAGCATTTCGCGGGAGTCTTCACCTTAGGAAAAAAAATGTTTTAAAATAATTTTAAAGATTGTTCTTGAGGCTGACCTTAAACATTAGTTTCTGCTCACTCAATATGATTTAAAAGACCTCTGTCTCTCTTTATCTCTTCCTTTAGTAGTCTACCCAGCACTCTGAAAAAAATAGAAGGTTTTTATCATATGTTATTTTGCAAGCTGAGACAAAAGTGTGATAAAATCAGGAAAAACGAGGATAATTTAGACTGAGATTAGTACAGAAAAAGATGCTGCAATTTTGCTTTGCTTTACTTTTGCTTTAGTTAGACCACAAATTTGGCTCTGTTCTGTTTAGCAAAGAATGCAAAGAGGGGTCTATAATTAATGATAGAATTTACTGTGGTCATAAAATGAAAACAAACTTGTTTTATCAGACTCCCTCTTTATAACTCAGTAAATTCATACTTAATAATGCTTTAAATTCTTTTAACTTGGGAGAAAAACATCTCATTGAATAAATAGGGCTGAGAATGGAAACACAAATGCTTTCGGTTTGATAATCCATTAACTTAAATTCATGTTTGAATTAACACTGTAGGAAAATAACTTGTCTTTTTTTTTTTTCTTTTTTAAACCAGGTTCCCAAATATTCAAATATTTTCTGCATAAATTCCACAAGGGAAGACAGTCTTCAGCCCCTAACACATGCTGGTGGGGTTCACTAGTAGCTATGGTCCCGGAATGCCAAACATGGAAACATTGTATTCAGGCCTGCCTTATTGAGGCTTGCCGGCTCTACCTGTTAATTTCTTCCAAATGGTATACACTTTATGTGAATACCCAGCCAATGAAGGTAAACTCTCTCCTTTCTTCCTTCATCATTTTTACTTCTTTATGGATGGGATAAAAGAAATCTTATCCTCTCAGAGTATTGCAGACATCTTTTTCTCTTCGCAGTCTCTTTTCCCATATCACCACCATTCCTAGACCGACTCATTCCAGAGCTACTTTTCTGATCAAGGTCTAGTTCAGCAATAGGTATCAAAGTTAAAGTTTTTTGTGTGTGTTTTTTTGTCTGGGAGTGATTCTCCCTGAGATAACATCTGTTGCCAAGCTTCCTCTTTTTATTTCTTTTCCTCCCCAAAGTCCAGTACATAGTTGTATATTCTAGTTGTAAGTCCTTCTAGTTCTCCTCTGTGAGCTGCCACCACAACATGGCTACTGACAGACGAGTGGTGTGGTTCCATGCCCAGGAGCCAAACCCGGGCTGCTGAAGCAGAGCCTGCTGATCTCTAACCACTAGGCCATCAGGGCCAGCTTAAGATGTTCTGTTTTTCCCTAAAACTTGCTTCCTCTGACTTTGGTGGTTGTGTTTTGGCTTGGTCTTTCAAGTTGCATTGATAAGAGCCATCCCTGAGTCAGGGGAGGATAAAGAGATTAAGGCTAGATATTATTTCTCAATTTAATGGCTATTTCTCTGCAGGCCAAGAAACTGTCTACATCGGAGACCAGCATTTTTGGATCAAACAGTTGGACCAGTTGTGACTGCTACATTGCAAATGTGGCTGCTAGATTAGTAAGAAACAGTCTTTGGTCTCAGTAAAGATCCAAATCTTATTTGCTAGTTTTGAGGTATTGGACAGTCTTACTCTGACCCCATCCTTTATTCCTATCAAGTTTTGAAATGAATCTAAGGCAAATATGGGATTGATTCCCACATGTATTAACTGTCAATAATTAACAGATAGGCCTTTTAATAGTTGTGGATTTCAGCAACTAAGACTGATTTCAACTGAAGCTAAGGGCTATATTTTATCAGTGAACATTTTCCAGGGTCATAGAGATACACAGTCACTTAGTTTTGTAAATAATGTGAATTGCTTTATTAAAAAGAGATGGGGAGAGGGAAAGAGAGAGGAGGAAAGGAAAAAGGAAGGAGAAAGGGAAGGGGAAGTGAGGAAAAGAAAGGAAGAAAAGGAAAATTAATCTGTTGTCTCTTGCCTACTCTTCATCCTGCTGGGTAGTGAGAAAGACCTAATTTTATTAAATCAGTAAGATGCAATAATTTAAACAAATCATTTAAGCACTGGAGACTCTACTTGGATACCCTAGGCTAGTACTCATTTTTTTAGCTTTTTCTTCTCCAGGGCTTCTCTCCAAAATGGCAACAAGGTGTATAGAGGACAGGTGAAAACCTTATCACAAGGAGAAAAGAAGGAACCACAGATTTATACAGAGTCCTCTGGATCCTTTTTTAGCTGTGGAGTGGCTGTTCCGGTCTGCTTCAGGGTTGGGATAAATGAAGTAGATCTGGTCAAATCTGGGCTTTGGAGTTCAGAGAAAAGTCAAAATCCTTACCCTCACGTACAGACCCATAAGAGATCTGCTCCTCTTTATGTCTCTGTCCTCATCTCCTTGTACTCTCTCCTTTGATCTCCATTCCAGCCACACTGGCTTTTTGATGGGCCTCTGGTATGCCGAACATGCTCCACTTGAGAGTGTTTCCATTCGCCCTTCTTTCTACCTGGAATGTTCTTTCCCCGAATACCTCATGCTCTTCAGTTCTTTGCTTTTAAATCAGCTTGCAGTTGAAGCAAATCCATTCCTCAACCCAATATTCCTCCACTCCCTGTGTTCCTTCATAGTGCTTATCAACCTATAGTATATGACTATTTGTGCATTTTTGTCCATTTCTCCCATTGTAGAAGATACATTGTTTGTAAAAAGAATTATATGTGTTCATGAAATTCTGTACCCTTAATATCTACAGAAATCCCTGACATCTCATAGTTTTTAACTTAAAAAAAATGTTAAATGGATGAATAAATATCTGAATAACTAAATAAAAATTATCTTGCCACACTGTTTTAAGTGGTCTATATAAATGTTTGTCTATAGGCTGACAGCCTAGCTCCCTTATACCTGGGATCAAATGCCATTAGCTTCCCCAACGGTCTTGAGCTCTACAAAAGGCTTGGAGTGGCAATGTCTAAACCAATCTAAAAAATAGGCTTCTTATGTTCTTATACAACCACAATATTACATTCTCCTATATCATCTATAATCTCCTTTTGGGTTTTTCAAATACAAATATGCTTTCCCACTTTATATTTATCAAATACTTCCATCCCAAATCCATATTAGTTGGGTAAAGATGGGAATTTCCATCTTATACATGCATACACTCAAATGACTACTATTATAGTAATGTAGACATGGTTAGAAGTAATTGCATGAATACTGTAATGTCTTGCATGGATATTGTCTGAATTTTAACACTTATGGCTAAGGCATTTATAATTTAGGAAAATGCACAATGTGAGTAAACAAGAGGGCATTTAATTTTCTAATTTAAAAAATTATATATAATTTTGGTTATTATGAATCATTCATGTTAGTTTTGTATTATTATTATTTTAGACTTGTTCTGGGTTTCCAGTTCCAAAAACAATAATTGCCTCAACTCTTCTCAAAATGTTACTGCAGTCTAGCTAGGGATTTTTAATAAAGTAATGATATATTTTAGAATATAAATAAATAAGTAGTCAATACCAGCTATGTGCAAGACCCTCTAATAGCAATAGAGTTCTACTTCTAACTTGTGCTTTGAGAAATTTACTGTGTGAAATATCGTCCATCCAGAATCTGAGTCCACACAGAGCAGCTTATTAAGGTGGACTCCAGATGAAATCAAGACCTAAAGTAAAATTAAAGCTGTAAAGATAATAGAGTTACTTGCAGCAGAAAATCTTCATAAAGAAAACTTCACAATATCATTAAAAATTGACATGTTTAGGGGCTGACCCCGTGGTTGAGTGGTTAAAGTTTTGCGTGCTCCACTTCTGTGGCCTAGATTCGTAGGTTTGGATCCTGGACACTGACCTGCTCCACTCATCAGCCATGCTGTGGCAGTGTCCCACATACAAAACAGAGTAAGATTGGCACAGATGTTAGCTCAGGGCTAAACTTCCTCAAGCAAAAACAAGTACGGGGGAAGATTGGCAAAGGATGTTAGCTCAGGCTGAATCTTCCTCAGCAAAAAAAAAAAAAAAAGAAAGAAAGAAATTGGCATATTTAATTAAGATAATTAATTATTAATATAATTAAGAATTATATTAAAAGACAAAAACCTGGGACAAAGATAACAAAGATGACCAATTGGGAGAAGCCATTCAAAATACCTAATAACATCAAAGGACTGAAACTAAGAAAACATGAGAAATTCCCTCAAACTAACAGCTCATTAGAAAAGAAAACTAAAGGGACAAGTAGGCAACTTAAGAAGAAGAACCCCAAATCACTAAATCAATATGAAGAGGTACTCAGTAATTAGAAATACGTATTTTAAGACAACAATGAATTCAGCAAAAAATGAAAGTCTGGATAATAGTAAGTGTTATAGATATGGGCCCGATGCACTGCTTGTGTTGGTACAGATTGCTTCAGCCATTCTGGAGAGCAAAGCTTATTCAAATTGATAATGCTCAAACCCCAAGAATAAAAGTGAATCCACTCTTGCATATGGACAACAGAAAACATTTCGTAGCCATCCATAAGAGTACATGTTTATGAACATATAACAGAAGGTTTAATATGCGTGTGCACGTGTATGTGACTACAGAGAGTTGTAGACAATAATTGTCCAAAATTGAGCAATGGGTAAGTCAAATGTGAAGGATGCTTATGCAGGGAATGAAATAAATATACTTAAAGCAACATGGATATATTGTAAAAAAAAATACTGTGCTTGGAAACATTTAAAATATGTGCACATAAAACTGCACAGCATATTTTAAAAAGATATGTAAGAGTAAAAGACTACACATCAAACACATTTTATGTGGTTGCCTATAAGAGGAGGAGAGGACTGGGAGTGGGAAATAAAAGATGACGGGAAGCTGTCATGTCCTGGTGTCTGGCTATAACATAAGAATATGACTACTTGCACCTAAGGTCCAAAATATAAGTGTGCTTAAGATAAACTATAAAAGACGGGAGATGATGATTTACAGAGATAGGAAGCTCTCCATAGAGACTGCTGGCCTGCTTAAAACTAACAGTTATGGAAGTCATATGCCAAAATTCTTTAACTGCTGGTAATTCAAATGTTAAGAGTGCACCTTATGCAGAGCATATCATCTTGTTTCTAGGGTTATGCTAGTCAGAAAAATCCTAAATTGCAAAAATATTTTCTTCTCTTTTTAAAAGAAATAAGAAAAAAATGAAAAGCTGAATATGGAATTCAGAAATGCAAAACATTTATTCTTTTAGTTCTTTGCTTACTGTGTTTTTGGACTTGCTATAAAAATGCTTTCTTTGAGAGAAAGTAAAAGCTGTTTGGATCTAGTGACATTTTAATGCTAAGCAGTGAACGCTCTTCTAAAGCAACACATTAAAAAGCTGCAACTGGGGAAAGTCAGCTTCTAATTAATGAGCTTTAAGATAGAGGGAAAAAAATCAGCTACATAAAGGCATACTTAAGCTTACAGTCCTCAGAGAGAAAACAATCCTCATTAGTGACTAAATCATTGGGGTTTGGAGTCAAATGAACTTAGCAACCTAAGAAAATTTAAATACGAAAAACATATTGCTTTGATGGCAATTACTACCTACATTTCAATAATTAATCTCTAAGAAATTTGCTTTGTGTACTTGCATATATGGGAGAAAAGAAGCAAGAAGAAATGTCAATGTTTTAGGACACAAATATATGTAAGCTTTTATTCCTGACCTACTTGTAACAGACACACATGCAATTTCAATCTGAGGCTCTGGGCTTGTTCCAGGAGGTGGATCCCTTCAGCTGTCCCTTGGTGCTCCTGGAAACCTAGACTGGGTGAACCCATATCATCTCACAAGTTATAATAAAATGGTTTAATATTTGAAAATGACAATGGTGACTTTTAATATATGAAGCCAAGATCAGGAGAAGTAGGGATTTTTACAAACAATTATACAAATGGCATGACTTTTCTGTTTTGTTTCTTTGTTAAATATTAATATGTGAGTTTTAATAATTATAATTGGATTTTTTTAAGTGATATATAAAGAACTATAGAACTGCTGGTGCTGATTTCCTACAAAGATGATTGCATTTAAAAAATACACTAGTGAAGAATGTGATTGAATTTCAGGAGATAAAAGTTTACTGTTTATAAAGGATAGATTTCCTGTAAGGATTTCCAGCATTCCATGGCTAATCCACTGGTCTTACACATTGGAAGTCAGAATACAAGTTGTGCTTCAGTCTGTGCATGGCCTACCATAAGGAATCTGCTAGGAGTCAAGATGAGCATCGTCATTCAAGAATATCTCTGCTGCAATTGCTCTTTCAGTTCACATTGAAAGTTGCCAAAAGTATAAAACAATCACGACCCTCATTTGTGAACACCTAAGTCTAGGTTTTAATTTTTTAGCCAGAGAAGCAAGTCTTCATTATTATTATTGCCACAGCTCTCGTTTTTGTAGTTCATTTATTTTTACAGACTTTATTTTTTGGAGCAATTTTTGGTTCACAGCAAAATTGAGTGGAAAGTACAGAATTCTCATATAGCCCTCCCCTCACACATGCATAACCTCCCTTGGCACCAGAGTGGTACATTTGTTACATTTGATGAACCGACATTGACACATTATTGTCCTCCAAAGTTCATAGTTTACCTTAGGGTTCACTCTCGGTGTTGTACATTCTATGAGTTTTGACAAGTATATAATGACATGTATCCACCATTATAATATCCTACAGAATGGTTTCACTGTCCTAAAATTTGCCTGTGCCCTACCTTTTCATCCCTGTCTCCCTCCAAATCTTTGGCAACCACTGATTCTTTTATTGTCTCCATAGCTTTGCCTTTTCCAAAATGTCATATAGTTGTAATCATACCATAAAAGTTTTTTCAGAGCTGATGGGGCACATATATTGACTACATTACCATGGATATGTTACAGTCCCCAAATTTTGCTATTTGGACCAGTTAATAAATCAGCAGATACAGAAAGAATTTCTGAAGGAAAAGGAATGACTTCTGGCAGTTTACTTGGGTCTTTAATAGTACATAGAACCCTTGAGATACTATGAGCTAAAAAAAAAAGTACGATGATTATACCTAAAAAAGGGGCTTGTGAAGTGTCAAGAGAGAAATTCAGTGAAATATTGAGAACATCTTTGGCATAAAATACTTTTTTTTTTTTTTTTTTTTGTGGGGAAGACCAGCCCTGAGCTAACATCTGTTGCCAATCATCCCCTTTTTGCTGAGGAAGACTGGCCCTGGGCTAACATTCGTGCCCATCTTTCTCCACTTTTTTATATGGGACGCCGCCACGGCATGGCTGACAGGCAGTGCGTCCGCGGGCGCCCGGGATCCGAACTCGCGAACCCCGGGCTGCCAAGCGCGAACTAAACCGCTGCGCCACCGGGTGGCCCCGAGCATAAAATACTTTTTAAATCACTGGAGGGATCATAAGTAATAGTATGTGCAATCAATACCAAGAAAATATGTTGAAATTACTTCCTTTGCCATGCTGTCACTTCATATTAAGAATAGATACACTGAAAAATCATGGTAAATTTGCAAAGCAGTGAAACTTCAACAGATAACTTCTGTTTTGACCTTTTTAATAGGTTGTTTGAACACAGAAATGAAAATATTAGATTCAACTTTTCAATTCCGCATTGGGAAAAATGTACTCTCAAATTTTGACAAACTCCAGTTTAATGTGTTGTCAACATAAATTCATAAAGAAATACATGTTTGTACCCTTAACATTATTTTAAAATAAATTCAAATTTTAAATCTTCATCAAAATGTGAGGTATATTTGAAAATTTCATTATAGAAATGCTATAAATATACATATTTCCCTTTTCACTGTTAAAACCAATTTCATGCATTTTTATGAATTGTTAACATTGTAAAGAGTCAAAATGGACTTTTATCAAGGAAGATATGCTTTTTCTCAGAGATGGTCTAATAGGTTGTAGTGGGTTCCCCTTTCTCAGTATAAACAGTCAATTTTATTCAACAGCTGAATTATTAAGCTAGACTTAAGCAATATGCTTTATTTAAAAAAAAATAGAACTTATGAGTAAAGTGTTACCATAGCATTGAGTAAGATGATTAATGCAACATCAATAGAAGATAGAGGAAGTGGGATTCAAAATCAGATCTATCTTCACTGTTGTGTGTACTGCTTCCCAATCAGCACTTATCTGTACTTCTAGACATGGATTCATGCTAATTTACTGTAAATGAGATTGATATAGATATCACAACACAATCGACAGAATTTAAAAAGAAAAATATTTCTTTCCACAGCCTGAACAAGTCCTTTCATTTATCCAAGCACCACTTCCTCTAGAACACAATAGGAAGGCATACAGAGAAAATGGTAACTTAGTATTACTGTTTATCCATGCTACATTATATGTATATATAAATGTATATGTATACAATTCAGTATATTAAAAATATATAACATCATGTGAAAAAAATCCTAGGTTATCCTCGCATTCCAAACCCTCATGACCTACCAAATATGCAGTTTTCAGCTCTCAGTCCCACAGCCCGACCATTTGACATATTGCCAAATCCAAGAGAAATCATGTGTGCAGATGTATATCATGTGATAGATAATCTACAAAGACAGCCTTTACTAATTTTTCCTGATCTCTGTTTACGCCCCAGTTCTCCCAGGAGGTGACTCTATTTCCCCTTGAAAGTGGTTGTTGCTGTAATAAAATCCTAATCCATGTGGCACTGGCTCTGGAATCATGAAGTAGGCAGAGTCCAGAAAGATGGCTAGAAGATTATTAGTAGAAACAGGATATTCAGTGAGAAAACTGATATTGGAGACTGAAGAAAGGCAGGCGCATTATGTTTTGGTGGGAAAACTGGCAAGAGTGTTGACTGCATTACATTTTTGATAGAAAATATACCAAATGAATTTGAGAGCTAAACATATTTTAAGGCGTAATGTTCAAAGTGCCAGTTGGTTTACACATGTTACCTATGATAAGATATTGTAAAAGAGAGATGAACAAAAGAAGAGAGTGTTCAATTTTCAAGCAGAATTTGGAGGAAACATTTCAAACCCAAGACTGCAAATTTAAAGAATATAACTGTTTCTCATCTACTACTCATGACAGAAAAATTTTCTCATAGTAAGAAATAGCTTTAAAATAAATATCAATCCATAATACTTACAGTGAAATGTGGCTTCTGGGTAAAGATAAAACTACAGGTTAAGGCTGCAAGTCTCTTATTACAATCTTTGAAAGGCTTGAAGTGGCACCTTACAATCCCTTGAAGCTACACAAAATGGATTCTAAGAATCTTAAGGGGCATTGTCCCATCACAGCCTACCTGTCTAAAGTGGAGGGATGTCTATATCTCTAAAGGAATTATGGATGAGTCTTTAGGGGAATTGAGTGAATCCCAATGTTATTCAATGAAACCAACAATGTCTGTAAGAGAACTGTATTGGCGAAAGAATCAACAGCCTGGAATAAAAGGGGTGAGGCAGTTTAAAAGAAAAGGGAAACATGGGCTTCCTCTGTTCTAAGGGCAGTGTGTAGCTGAGAAAGTTGTAAACACAGGCTATTTTTCAACAAAACATTATAAAGGTAAACTCAAAGGGCAGAGATGAGCCCCCAGAAGGTAGTGCTGAAATCTATGGAAAACAATCTCAGGGAGAAAATCTAGGCCTCAACTGAAGAACAGTCTCTATTCCAGAAGTAGGATTCTCCAACAATATATGTACAATTGGATTTCAAACTGCAGCGGACCAGCAACTGCTATCTGCTTCTATTCCCTACTTTTTTAGAGTTTCTATAATTTTTTTTTTGTTCCTGCCTTATCATTATATTTTAGGTTGTAAGGGGGGAAGATAATTTTTATTTTTGTAAACATATATTTAGATTTACAGAAACCCTCAAGTAACTTATCTTTTTAATTCTGAAACAAGAAGAGCTAAACTGAGAAGCTACAACTAAGAAACTCCCCCTAAAGAAACCCTTCTCATCTGGACCCAGTTTACATGATGTGATCCTTGACTTCGTGCTAATGCTGGTTTTGGAAAGATTCTACGTGAGAGGTGTGTGTATTTTGCATATTTGTAGTGCAGGTCATTCCAGTCGCCAGTTGAATACGGCTAAAGAAAATAACTGCTTTCACCATGCACAACACAACTGCCCAACCCAGCATTACTGAATTTCTGTCCTACAAAATCATGAGAAAAAATAAATCCATGTTCTAAACTGCAAAGTATTGGAGCTATTCTTATGCAGGAATGGGTAAATGAAACAGAACAAGATATCATTGGTCTCTTATAGCATAGGTTATCATGTAGATAACCATGAATGGTTCTGTAATGGTTAGGTATTGTAGATATATTCAATCACTGTTACAAATATAAGGATTTAAAATGGGAATTTTTAAATTTAAAAACAGAATGACATACATTATATAGAAGTTGGTAAAATTTATATTTTACTTCAAATTTTGGATCAAATTAGAGTAATGCATTGGTTTAATTAGTCTTTGGGTGGTGAACATGATGTGGTCTACACAGAAATCGAAATATAATGATGTACATCTGAAATTTACATAATGTTATAAACCAATGTTACCTCAGTAAAAAAAAAATGATAATGTATTGGGTCTAAAGGATAATTTTGCATGGCACATTTTTTGTCTTTTTATTTTCATAAAGATATATATCTCTCTCAGATCATCTGGTGTTCTTTTTGCAGACAGGTATCATGGCCATGATATAATGATATGGAGTGGATAAGGGAGAGAAAAGGCAGAATTCCACTGTTAATTTTACAATTGGATTATTTTAATCATATGCTTATTTAATCACATTTTATTAGTAGGTCCCATATTGCCGTTCATCTAGTTGCAGTCCTCTTTTATTTGTTGAAATGTATACGATACGTGAAAATTACTTGTCATATGGAGAAGCTCTTTATGGTTGCTATGAGTCTATCATAAACATCTCACCAGTTCACTGAGAAAGTAATACTGCTATAAAACTCATATTTTAATTTATGAAATTGAGCAAAATGCATTTTAATATTTCTCCCTTTATATTACTCAGTTTTATTATTCACCTGAGAAATAGTTAAAAGAAGCAAAAATGTTTATTTTGTGTGACTCTGAAGGAGGAGTAGAATCAGATTTTACATGGGTAGCAATTCTTGGACCCAAGCACTTCCTCACTTGTATGCATAATTGCTGAGATCATAAGAATATATATGATAACCCCATAGTTTTTATTTTATAATGTTATTTAAATCACAATTTGAAAAATCACTTATTGAAATTCACTTATTTAAATCACTAATTGAAAATTTTTACATTAATATTTTAAATGGATACAAAATAAATTTTAAGAGAACAGTGATGAAATAAAGTATAAAAAAGTTTAAAGTACTTAAAATATTCTTTACCATATTATTGGTCTATTTCTGTTGAAGGTTACAGAAAACTAACTTGAACTGATTTCTGCTAAAAAAGAAATGATTGCAGAGCAGTTAAAAAAGCCTTTGGGGTAATTTTGAATTCAGACATGGATTCAGATTCTGTCATCAAGACTTTCTCACCACATCCTGGTTCTGCCTTCCTCTCTGTTGCCTTCACATTCAGGTTCTCCATGATGGCAAGATACTGAGAGTAAATCTGCCCCATGGAGCCGCGAGTACACCTGAAAAGCTTATTAGACTCGCTTAAGGAACTTTGGACAACAATCCCTTACCTAAACTCAGCTCCTCAGATTCAATCTTAATTGGTCTGCTGTGGGAACTACATATTCATATTTTTAAAAGCTTCTCAAGTGTTTGTAACAAAGAGGGCTCTTCTCTTCCCTCAACAGAGGCCCCTATTGAATCAGTACCCTGTCTTTGAACCAATCCCTTTACATCACTGAGGGCTTTAGGCTAACTAGAGCCAACCATTTAGCTAGCTCTTGGGGCAACTCCAGTCAAAGCACATGTGGAGAGGCAGTTATGAAGCATGATACTTAAGGAAAGTTAGGGTAGTATTTTGCCAGAAAGATGGCAGAATTCCTGATAGCAAAAGCAGCAGATATCCACCACAGATCAAAAATTTAATGGTACTTCTGTGAGTTGTTTTTCCAATTGTTGGTTAGTTATAATACAAGGAATTGGAGTGCAAAAATACTTTAGAAGCAATATTTCACTTTCAGTTACAGTATGCTGTTTTCCTTGTGTTAAGTACATTTCCCAAATGTGTGCATTATATTTTAGATACATCAAACACAATGTACAAATATAAATGTCTATTTTATACATACTTTGAGTTATTATTATTATTAAAATAACCAAGAACTGTTTCCTCCCACTGGTTGAAAATTATTTTACAACCAAAAACTATGTATTTTCATAGATATTTTTTCTACAAATGAGATAATTGTCTCAAAATTATATCCTCCTAAATTCAAGCAGGGAGAGAAAGTCTCACTGACATATACATTAGGAACTTACCCTTTATATATTCTTCATTTTCTTAGGTAGGGAAATATGGCATGCATTTTTCACAATTACTACTGTAGTGGGGATCTGATGCTCACTTAGATCTCAAAAATTCAGATACCATTAAGTAAATAGAACCACAATTATCCAGAGAAATTGAGGTTAGATGCAGTGAATCATATAGAAAGAGAAAGAGTTTATTTTAATTTAACAGACCCTCAGGTATTAATCGTACCTGACAACAACAGAGCAGATACTTTCAGTGGAAGCAGGAGTTGTAAGTTCCTTGCTAATTCGTTTATTGTGCTATGACCTGATGAATAGAGGATAATTAAATGAAGCTCTTTGTGTGGACACCTATTGTACTAATGTGGACACAGAGCATGCAGTAGTTAGTTAGTTATAGTTAGTTTTTTTTTTTTTTTTTTTTGGTTGTAACCAAAATAACCTAACTCTGGTTTACTTGAAAAAAAGTGTACTGAAAAGACAGTGGGCTGTCTCAAGAAATTAGAAGAGGAAAAATAATTCAAAGGCAGGAAAGAAACCTAGACACTTTAAGAGTATCAGCACAGATTTCATTGACCTTCTCTCTAATGAATATCCTTGCTATGCAAAATCTAGCCTAGCTACCAGCAGCATCTGCACCACCTAAGAGCTTACAAAAAAGACAGAAGTGCATGTTATATCCTAAGCCAGAATCTGCATTTTAACAAGTTCCCTGGTTATCCTTACCCACAAAGATTGAGAAACACTTCAATTAATGTGACTCAAATACAATAATAAGACTCTGTGTCTCTCTGTCCCCAACTGAAAGGTGTCGGAGGGAAAATCTGATCAACCCAGCTCTGTTTGACTGTTTAACTTAATTTACATCAGCTATGAAATGAGGACAGGTCCCACAGAACAAACACTGGCTCTTAGCGACTCTTGTTATACCAGTGTGTTCTGACACAACTGGGGCATTATTTCATAAATGCAGAATGACTCCCATGCCTTTTGACAGGTGTGAATATGGTATGGACATGGAATAAAAAATAAGGAAAAGCAAGAAATTAGGAACTTGCAAAATATAGATGTAAAAACAAGTGATGTGAAATGTATTAGAATTCATGACATTTCAAAAGAAAAATATATTAATAAGTTTTGATAAAGATTGGAAATCTTAACAAATCATCAACAAAAAATTTTGGAGTTATGCTTATTGAGAGACAAGAGAATGTATTTAATGTGTGATATTTGGGGATACTTGGGGATATGATCAATGAATAGGTAAAAGAGAAGTTGGATTTAAAAATCACAAAGGATAAGAAGACACATTGTCCAATATTGACCTTTATTTGAGAAAAGAAATAACTTCGCAGTCACTGATTTTTAATAATTTAATGATTAGTATCATTCCTGAATGCCACAGTAAATATATGAAGAACTTTACTCAAGAGGAAGGATCTCCAAGAAAGATCAAGAAAGCAAGCCACAGTCCATTTACATAGGACACAATTTGTGTATGCAATTAAATATCTACATTACATCTGAACACACACTATACACACACGAGACTATATATTATGTGTAAACATGTAAGCATCTATGTAAGTATATTAATGTTTGCATGTCCATACTTTAGTGTATAATATGTATATGTGTACAGTACATAAAATATCTATATGTATGTATATGCCTATCTTTTGAATTATTTACATACTGATAAGAAAAAACTGGGTGACAGTTTGGGAGAGAAACTTATTTTTCTGTATGTTCCTTTTGGAAGATAAAGAAATTTGTTCTATTTATCTATCGATCTCTCATTTACCTACATTACTTATATCTAAAATAATAAATTTTATCCCAAATGCATATATTTTCTAGTCCCCACAAAATAAAGTGTTTAAAGGTCCATATTTTAAGTCTTAGTTTTGTTGACATAAAGTACTACCTGAAATGTATATTATCCTTGTCATGAACTACCAACTTTTAGAATTATTTGGATTAATTTATTAAAAATATTGGTATGAATCCAGTTTTGTAATTTAAACTGACATATATAGATGTAGATATTTGCATCAACACATATTTACATTGCAAATGCTGTTCATTCTTCATATTTGCATATAATCATATAATTGATGTATATTTTTAAATCTTATAAATAATGCATTTACATTTTTCTTATTAGCTCATATATTATTTCAATTACTTCAATAGTTAAATTGCCAATAGATTACATTTTTTTCAGACTATAAAAAATGCTTTTGCATGAATGGGCTGATACAGGTATATTTTCTTATATCCTTTATTATATGAAGAGTAGCATAAGATAGATACTCTTTTTTGTACTTTTTTCCACTTAAAATATATTCTGGAAATCACTCCATATAATTTCAAAGGTATCTTTCCCATACTTTTTTGCATAATTTTTCAAATCTCTCTCATATACAGATATTTAGATTGCTTCCAATATTTTATAGTCACATACAATACCACATTTAAAATCTTGTTCATATATATTTTCATATTGTTCAGGTGTATCTTTAGGATATATTACTTGAAGTGGATGTGCTGGGTCAAAAGCTAAGTGCTAGTTTTTTCTATATATAAACTGTTGTATATACAACAGCTAATGTATAATTGATGAATAGGTATAAAACTAAATGTAGATGTGTATGCATGTGTGTATTAGTATACATACATATATTTCTTATCTCTCTCTATTGTGTTGCTAAAAAGCAAGAAAATTAAAATAAAAAAATGATGGAGCATGTCACATGGATCGAAGAAGCAACTTGAAAAAGTTCCCAGTGGCCAAAACTGAGACAATTTGAATAAAATAATGAAAATATTAGATTTTTCACCCATGTAATAAAATAAAGGCCCATGAGTGCACACTGATATAAATAAATAATTGAAAACACATAATTTCTTAAAAGAGAATTCTACTTAATAAACATGGAAGGAATGAAGAGGTAGAAAATTACCATTTGCCAAGCAACATAGTATTAATCATTACAAGTAAGAACTAGTGATGGATGTTAAAATTAGTAAGACAAAGTATGATGAGATATGAGGATGATATTATAGTCTCAAAATATCTCTCCAAAAGAGAATTATTAATTACAAGAGGAAAAGTAATGACTTGAGAATCTAGAAATCTGGCAGACACAACTTTAACGAAGTGATCAATTTTAACAGCATCAGCAGTATGACAAATGGGCATCATGTATCTGCTGACAGGGTGTACTGTGAAGGACAAGATACTATGTCTATGTTATTCTTGCACCAATGCATAACATCAATATAATCACGAGAAACCATTAGGCAAACCCAAATTAAGCAAAAGTCTCCAATATAACTGACCAGGATTGATGGAAAATATGAAGGTTATAAAAGATAAAGACTGAGGAACAGTCTTTAACAGACAGTCAGTCTATAACAGATTAGCAGAGGTTAATGAAACGTGACAAACTCAATGTAGGATTCTTGATCGGATCCTAGTCCAGAAAAAAGTAGATGAGTTGGGAACCTGGTGAAATTTGTGTAAGGTCTAAAGTTTAGTTAGTAGTACTATAGCAATGTTAATTACATGATTTGATATCTGTACCATAGTTATGTAAGATCTTGACATTAGGGTAAGCTAGGTGAAAGGTATATGAGGAAACCATATACCACTTTTATGCTTTTCTTGTAAGTCTCAATGTATTTCCAAATAAAAAGGTGAAAAAAACTTACTTTTTCTCTTTATATACATTTCTTTTCTATATTTTCTTCAGCTAAGGAGTAATTCCTTACCGAGTTATAAAATAGTCTAACAGAGTGGACAACACAAATCAAATTTAAGTGAAGTGTTGAGTGTACATATGGACTAGAAAGACTCTTTTAAATGATGTGTTAATTTAGTAGATATTTCATATTATTGTATTTTTGGTTGTCTATCTCCTTAGTACTAATATTTAGATTTCAGTAAATCATTTTTTCAGTGATATTAAAGCAAAAAATATCCATTTTGTGTACTCATATAAGGAAAGAAAACATTATATATGATTAAGAAGGTAATATTTTTTTCTCTTTTATCACTGGTATACTGAACCAAATACTACAATATTTGATTTCTGAACACTGGAATTAAATAAGCAGCATATTTTTTTGTTGAATGGTAAATCACGATGTCAGCCCACTATTCAAGTTCAGCAATAAATAATTCCTGTTAGTAAAGGTCTCATTCCTATAGATTTTCCAGATTATAGAAATATTTCTTAAGCCCACATTATGTTCATAGCATTATACTAGGTTCCAGAATGGATAAAATGCATGTTATGCCATGGACCCACCTTTAAAATAACTTACTTATATTGGAAAGAGTTTATTCAGCATTCAGACTATTGCAGAATGAAAAGACTGCATAACATAAAGCATGGAATTAAATTAAATTCATTTCCTGATCTTTATTATACTCTTGCTATGACGATCAGGAATAACAGAAATCAGTGTTGGATAGTATTGTCTTGGAAAGTATACCAGAAGCATGGAGACATAGATTGACCTAAAAGGGAGACAGAGTTTAGACATTATGGAAACTAGATTTAACAAAATCTATGCCCTAAGATTTGCTGGGAGGCAGCGACAAGGAAAGCAGAAAGTCAAGTTTCTCTTCAAGAATTTGTCTCTAATTACCTGTCTGTCCTTGGGCAAATCATCTAGCATCCTGTAGTTAGCTTCTTTTCCTCTAAATGTGAAGACTGGCTTACAGAAGTTTTAAGCTTTATCATATTCTGCTTTTTTTTAATAGACTTTATTTTTAGAGCAGTGTTAAGTTCACAGAAAGACTGAGTGAAAAGTACAGAGATTTCCCACATATTTCCTGCCACCAGACACCCATAGTCTCCCTCACTATCAATATCTTGCAGCAGAGTGGTACATTTGTTAAAATCAATGAACCTACATTGATGTATCATTATCTCAAATCCATAGTTTACGTTAGGGTCAGTGTTGGTGTTACACATTTTATGGGTTTGGACAAATGTATAATAACATGTATTCACCATTTTATAGTATCAAATAGAATAGTTCCACCCCCTTACAATCCTCTGTGCTCCACCTATTCATTTCTTCCTTTCCACTGGCAACCACTAATCTTTCTACTGTCTCCATCATTTTGCTTTTTCCAGGATGTCAGATCGTTGGAATTATACAGTATATAGCTTTTCCAGATTGGCTTCTTTTACTTAGTAATATGCCTTTAAAATTCCTCCATGTTTGTTCATGGCTTGATAGCTCATTTCTTCTTAGCTCTGAATAATATTTCTTTATCTGGATGTACCACAGTTTATCCACTCACTTGCTGAAGGACATCTTCATTGCTTCCACGTTTTGGTAATTTTGAATAAAGCTGCTATAAATATCCACGTGCAGGTTTTTGTGTGGACATCAGTTTTCAACCCATTTGTGTAAATACCAAGGAGTACGATTGCTGGATTGTATGGTAAGAGTATGTTCAGTTTTGTCAGAAACTGCTAAACTGTCTTCCAAAGTGGCTATTCTATTTTGCATCCCACTAGCAATGAATGTGGTGTAATCAGCATCTTGGATTTTAGCCATTACAATAGCTCTGTAATAGTATTTCATTCTTGTTTGAATTGCATGTCCCTGATGAAATGTGATGTTGAACATATTTTCATATGTTTATTTGCCATCTGTATATCTTCTTTAGTGAGGTGTCTGTACACATCTTTTGTCCATTTTTAAATTGGATTGTTTTCTTACTGTAGAGTTCTAAGAGTTCTTTGTATATTTTGGATAACAGTCTTTTATTACATGTGTCTTTTGCAAATATTTTCTCCTAGTCTGTGGCTTGTCTTCTCATTCTCTTGACAGTGTCTTTCAAAGAGCAGAAGTTTTTGATTTTAATGAAATCCAGCTTATCCATTTCTTTCATGGATCATGCTTTTGGTGTCTAAAAAGACATCTCCATTCCCAAGGTCATCTAGGTTTTCTCCTACTTATCTTCTAGTTTTATAGTTTTGTGCTTTACTGTTAGGTCTGTGATCTATTCTGAGTTACTTTTTGTGAAGGCTGTAAGGTCTGTGTCTAGATCTATTTATTTTGCTTGTGGATGTCCAGTTTTTCTGGCATCATTTGTTGAAAAGACTACCTTTGCTCTATTGTATTGCCTTTGCTCCTTTGTCAAAGATCAGTTGACTGTATTTTTGTGGGTTGCTTCTTCTTTTTTTAAATTAGTATTTATCTATTCTATGCAAATGTGAAAATATCTGGAAAAATATAATTCTTATATTCAAGATGAAAAGTAATTTTCTTCTAGGAATTTGAAAGCATGGCACTGAACAAATAGAAAATTCCTGTGTTCATTGAACTTAAATCTAATACATTTAAATTTTCTAAAAAATTTACTTCAGCATGTCTAGATACCTTCCTGGAGGTGAAGAAAATAGAAGAATATCAGAATTTTAACTTCCTGGGGATAAAAAAAAAATCAGTTTCTTTTCCATTTTTAGATTATTGTGATGTATCATGTCACCATAGTATTAAAGAAAAAAGCATTTAATCACTTCATTGAGATTCTTATACCTGTTTAATCACTATGCTATTCTATCACATTGTAAGCATGTATTAGCATATATTAAGAGCAATACAGCAAAATCAAACATTCACAATATGTCAAACATTTTGCAAAGAAGTGAAAAGCAAGACACTCATTTACTTCTTTAGAAATACTAATTAATCCTGATCAGTGCTACAGAAGGAGTTATCTGAGAGGAAGCCTACTCACAGCAACAGCTTTGTGAGTTAGGAAAATGGCATTGTTCCAAAAAATCTTTTATATGAGCATTAAAGAAAAAACACAGCAAACTTCAATCTTAATTGGAAATATCAAAAAGAAACTTTGAAACCCAGAGGAATGAAAACAAAGCAAGAGACTGGAAATGATAAAAAAGAAACTCAAACACTTCAAAAACAAATTCCCTTAGGAAAAAGGTTGAAATTACAGTGTTACTTCATACAGAAATCTCAATGGATAGTTTCTAATTTACATCTGAAAATAATATTTTCTGATTACAGATGTCTAAAATGTTTAACAATAACTTCAAAGTTCAAAATCATGGCTATCAAAGGAAAATGACTATGACTGGTGAGTAAATATTAAGTGGTACTGATTTGTTTTCAGATTTACAAGACAAACTGTGGCCAAGAAACCTTTAATTATTTTTGCATGAAAGAATTAAATGGCTAATTACATTTTGGAAGAATGAAAGTATGCATGTGTATTATTCAGGAGTACATCCTAAAATTTGGAACTATTTAGAGCTCTATTGCTATTTCTCTAAAATTTTTAATATTTAGGAGATATACAATTTCTAAGCAGCCACTTCTGTATATTTACACCTGCTGTTACTTAAAAGAATGGTATGTGCTGTCACTGAAGTACAGATAAACAAGCCACTAATATTTATTGAAAAAGCAATAATTATTGATGAATTTGAAAATCATGGAAATCTTTCATCCCAGTTCAGCTGTCTCCATTTATCTATCAGGAAACAACATTAGAAAGATGAATTGGTTTGCCTAAATTTGTTAGAAAGCTAGCAAAGGCAACTATGCCTCAAATATATTATAGATAATTCTATTTTATGATCTAATTTTTGTTCCAAATATTGCTTTATGAGATTCTTGTTGAAAATGTGGACACATGCTTTTCTCCTAGAAGCAATGTTGGACATGGCAATATGTTCTATGACCAGCATACCCAAAGCCTATATGAGCTATAATACGCTTATTCAAGGCTGATGTAGGGGAGGAGAAAAATTTCCTCTATTCTTTTAGGTTCTTCTGCTGGTCTAAGAATTAAATTGACATTAGACAGATTAATAGAAGAAAATCAAATTTAATTGCACACATACGGGAACCCCACATATATAACAGAGTCAAAGACCCCGTATATATAAGAGATTCAGAGACAAAAAGGTAAAATTAGGTATATATGCCATCTTGAACTACGGAATGGGATGAAAAGCTGAGTCTTCAGAGGGGAGGAGGGTAATTCACAGGACGATGAGAAGAACAGATGTTCAGTAATTAGAAGTTTGCCCTGCCATACAGATAGGTAATAAAAATTTATTTTTGGTAATAACTCTTATTATGGGTAAGACCCCCAATTTAAATTTTTTAAGGGAGAAGTAAAAGTTTCTCCTGAGTCCACAGGGTTTCGATTGCCTTTAGCTCAAAATATTCCACATGCCAAAGAGGCACATCTTGTGGAGGCCTGTTTTAAACCCCTTCACTGACTTCTTGGTTCTTACACTGGAAGTCCCTTCAGTACAGAAAGGAAAAGAAATATATTGCCCTTCTTTATTTTCTTAGGATTTGTATTATATATTTGGATTAGCAGGACTTTTATTTTGCATGTATCCTCTTATGCACAATTGTGGAGAATTATGCCTTTCTTTCTCCCCTTCTGGCCATACTCCCTCTCATATTTTTATTTCTCTCTCTCTATGCTATCAGGGACTTCATGCTCTTTCTTTAAGCTCTTGTTTACAATTATTTTTCTATCAATTATATTGAGAATGATTTTGAAAGAAAGCCAGCTAAGTTCACTGATAAATGAACTAATTCTCTGTCCTCATATTATTTCACTATCCTGTTATAGGATAAGTATTGAATTAAAACATGAGTATAATCTCAAAACAGCTCCTTCCATATACTGTGATAAAAATGTATTACAAATAGAAAGATTCTGTTTTTTTAAATTGCAGAATTATTTTCAATAGAAAGGTTTATCCGAAATCACCTATAAAGTACTAGCCATTTCTTTACTTCCATATTGTTTGGCTTAGCATCCTAACTTCAGGTCCTTGTTAAGATGACAACACTCTATTTGGAATTCAAGACTTCTTTATTGTGCTAGGGTAGTGGTTTCTTTGCAGGGGAGCTGGACTACCCCAGTAAGACTCTTTAAATGTAGTAAATGAACTGGTCTATTGAAGTGAACTGGTCGCTTGAAGCCAAACACTGTTTCCAGCTGATAAGTTTGATTGCTCTCTTTTAGTCAACGCAAAAGCCCTAAAGGGGAATTGCTATAGTCTGCTTTTTAGACCCTAAGCCTGCTCTACAAAGCTCGGAGAAGACTAAACAAATTAATAGACTTGTGGAGTGATTTGAAAGTGAAAGGAAAATCGTTTAGTGTAACAAAAATATACATTATGTAACCAAGAAAAAAAAAGAAAGAAGATGAAACTTAATCAAGCTCTATGAAAAAGACAAAAATAACCCCTCAGAAGCAATCAACTTGAGTTAAATATAAGAAAAAGTAGATAACAATTGTTACAGCTCATTTAAATTGTTTTACTGCTCTATAATTTTGTAATGACATTCTTATTTTTCATAAACAAAACAGAAAACATCATACCTATTTTGCTCAATTGAAATGAATAGTCCTTTTAAACTTTAAACAGAATTCGATCATTCTGTGCTAGAAATGATGTTACTGCAACATGGCATTCCAAGCCATCTGCAATTATGTGAATTATCTCAGTGGCATTTAAGATAGGAACAGCTAATTGTAAGACTGATGAATAATAAGTAAATAGTCGTCTCCTCATTATTTTAAATTATGAGTTTTCAAATATTCAGAGCTGTGTTTATCAAAGAATAAAGGAGAGAAATCAAGGTTATATCAACATTTAAAACTCACATAAACAGACTATGAGCTTTAAATATGAAACTATTTCAGTTCTTCTAGTTATCTCTAAGAATACATCCAAATATTTACCACAAAATATACTTTTTCAAACACAGTATTTTATTAAACTATTAATTTTTAGAAATCTGAGGCAGGGATGGCAGTAATATTAGTCTATTTTTCCACATATTATATTAAAGGTGTCCAATTTGTGGATTCCCTATCCTCTCCAAGACATTACAGCATACAGATGGGGGAGACTTGATCTGAGTTCTTGGTGGGAAGAAAGAAAGGAGATGGAAAGAGGAACTAGCGTTGACCTCCTAGGATAATTAATGGGAGAAGGAAACAAAGACTGAAACAGAGAAAGAATAAAACCAAATTGTTCTTTATCTCTGAATGAAGGAGAAGCTAATGAATGAGAGCAAAGACATAAACAACAGCTGAAAAACTGTCTAAGACTAAAGCTTATTGGAGCTTAAGTATCAAAAAGGATGTAATGAGAAAAATATCTTTTATCTAAGGAATTGCTTCCCTGGGAAGCAACTGCCTTTTTCAAGAATGTTGCAGTTTGAGGGGAAGCTGGAGTAATTCTCATTTCCTTTATCACTTAGACATTGTTGTTATCTTTGTCAAATAAACTTATTAGTATAAATGTGTTTTGTGAATATTTTAAAAATAAGTAATATGCTTTTATTTTCTGCCTTGTTAAGCATAGAATGTATACACAAATCTGTTAAAGATATTTATATGAATGTAGGGAAGTTAGAATCGGCTGCAAAAGGAAATAAAAGGTAAGTCTAAGATAACACTTTTCTATTATGTAAAGTGGAATTATAGAGCTAGACAGTAGCATTTAGAACCAGGATTTAGTAGACAGATCATTTTTCCAGATCATTTTTTTTCCCTTCCGTTTAAGTAAATCAAGGTTCAAAATAGGAAGGCTCAGTTCATAGTGTTCTCTTGAAATGTAGAGAAAAATCTTTTACATCTATGACACATCTATGCAGGTTATAGGAAAGATGTATAATAAATAGGGAATCAGAAAGGAAAACTCACCTATTTGGGGGGGATTATGGGAAGGAGAGCAAAGAAATCAAATAGGAAGGATTTTCCTCTCTCTGAGCTTTGACCCGTTGATAAGGAAGTGCTTTAGTACGCGAGGTTTCCATTGAGGGCAGTCTAGGGCTCTGACACTTACATTAGAGACTGTGAAGAAGCTGCTTTATAGGCTCTTCCATACTAACTTGAGGTTGGGTCATTTCCAAGTATATCTGGTGGTACTACATGCTCATTTAGAGAAAAGTCCCTGAGGTTTTATGCCTGCCTTTGCTTCTCATCTACTGATGACCAGATCCAGATATTGCTGGGAATCAGCACAGGGAGTTTGCCTTAGGAAAGCTAGTCCTGTAATGTGCCTGCAGAGCAGAATGCCAGAGCTGTGCCAAAAGGACCCACAGAGGCACACAGCATTGACAAGAGCAAGGGATGACCACTCAGCCAGGGAGCAAAGAGCACCATATGCTAATGTTCTAGGTAAGCGGGACTAGGAGAACAAGTAACATTCAGGTGGTTAAAACACAGCATCCCAGGGAACAGAGGTCATGGTGCCCCAAAACTTTCCACATTGCTTCTTCTAAACATGCAGGCACATTCTTGAATGAAGAAGCCAGAGTTATGAAAGGCTGAGAAATTGATCAATTTTATCCAAGAGGAACAGAAATTCATGTTTGAAGTATCAGATAAGACAGTTGTAGAGCAGATCATGCATATATGTTGGAAAAAAATGTGTTGTTCTTGAAAAAGCTCCAGGTAGCCCAGCAGCAGTTGTAATTTTCTATATATACAAGTTGCAGGCCGAGTTACAATTTGTGACTCTGCTATATGTCCATATGGTTTTCAAGATATGTGTGGAGAGAGCATTAACTGGGTGAATATAATAGATATTTCCAGATCTAACACATAGTAAAGAAATAAATTCTAGATCTTTAAGTCAGTAATGGGAAGGAAGGACTTTATAATCTAAAAAAAGAAACCTAAATATTAAGTAATGTATAACGTTACAATACCATAAATTTTCTTGGGCTCCATAACATAACATGTCTTTTAGCATTTTTTCCAGATTTTTTTTTACATTACTTTCAAATATATTTTTTCTTCTCTTATAGTCCTTTTACATTTTTACTCCCATGATCTGAAATTCTTTTGTCTATTACTAAACTATATGTAATATCTGTTTTGTAATATATGCCAATCCTGAGGTATTTTGCATAGCTTTTCAGCTATTAGTTGTATTTCCCAAAATGTCTTGATAAAAAGATAGATTCCGTGGTGAACTCCCGATGTAATGAATTACACTCAACAGGGGAAGGGACTAGATATCTGCTTTATTATTTTGTGTTATTAATATTATAAATAAGTACCCCTTGTGATTCTTGTCATTAGATAAATTTGGGAAGTTCTCAACTAAAAAGAAAAATGCAAGAGAAATACATCAGTTAATTTCTCCCTAATCATACCTCATGTGCTGATCACTGCCAGCATTTTTAACATCGAAGGCTTTAAAACAATTTTAGTTTCTCTGGAATAAAGAGAGGAGTGACTTTAGCTGTTTAAGTTCCTTAAGCCCCTCCCATGGAGTGCATGTGGCTGGAGATGCTTGCTGTGGTAGTTACTGGTTTTGGACTAAGCTTGATGGCTTGGGAGACTAACTACTGTCCATAAGTTGAGAAAAATTCCAAAGTGATTTGAAAAGAATCAGGTGTCCTCCTAGCAGAGCCAGTTGGTGTTAATCTTCTGGTCCCTTATCCTTTCATGAGAAATATGTGTGAGGGTTTGTAAGTACTGATCCATCCTGCTTCAGGGCTTATCCATTGATTTTATAAACATCATAAATAAGCATAGGGAGCTGGAGGTGTATTTCACAGCATTACTATATAATATATAAATCTACCCTGGACTTGGTTATGCAATGTCTTTTGGAATACAGGCACTGAGATGTGGAGGTAAGGTCATCTCACAAAAGGACCTCATTGCATCTGTAACTAAATTTCTTTAGATGAGATCCAACGATTTATATTTTGTTCTGAAATTCACTTTAAGGAAAATTGTTTATTATCAGGTCTCCAGTAAATTTTTCAACATTTTTAAATTTTACTAAATAATCTTTTTATTTTTAGTCACTATGCCATTTAAGTTAATAATGACTGGAAAAAAAATAATACTTTGACCCTAGCTTATATAGACTAAATTTTCTTCTCTGATTATGCTCACTCCTGGAAGCATGGAGAAGCCACAGCAGTAGTACGGGTATAGAGTGTGCAGCTCCGTGCTCTTTATAGACTGGTCCTCTATCTAAGGGAGGCTATAAATTCCTTTCCTACATGCAAGCCTTTATAAAATATAAAAATACTCTTCCACTACTTAAGAAGTTTCAACTTATACAAAAACTTTAGCAGCTAGAATATCCTATTAATGGAACTTCTATTTAAATTGGGAGTTTAACAAGAAATGTTCTAAATCATATTGTAGAATTGTTTTGTATATGTTTTGCAATTATGTTGTTTACTAGTTTATATCATGATATAAATAAGAGAATACTGAATCATTCATAAAATAATATAACTAACACTTCATATAGTGCTTACTATGTCCAGAAAGCACAAGAAAGTTGTGTTGTTATTATCATGGCCTCAAAACTTCTGTGATTTCTATGCCATCACCAAAAATACCAAACTACAAACTGAGGAATCTATTGGATTGCCACTGCCAGCTTCACTGCACCATCTAAAGATGCTTTGAGCCCAACATCCAAAAATCTTCATGACTTGGCTGCCTTCTGGAATCGGAAACTGGATTTATCATTTTCTCCAATCACTAATCTTTGTTCTTCTTTTATTTTCATAGAAATATCCCTCATTAAATGCCTGATTATTTGCAGCATCCAGAAAATATCTTCTGCTACCAGGATTCATCAAATGATTCAAGTAGTCCCCAACGACAGACATTTGCTGAAAAACCTACGTAAATAAGCTTTCCTAAGTTATTCAATGGGAAACTTGGTTTCCTTTGAACAAAAGGGAGGACTGACCAACATAGAAATTTTTCCTTGCCAGGTCTAAGTAAAGCCCTCGCATTAAGGTGAGCAACCCCATCTGTCTGTTATGGATCACACAATGATCTTAATGTTAGTAATGCTTTGAGTAACAAGGTATATCATGCATTTATTTTCAAAACATATTTTTTGCACGTAATATGTATTCACTAGCTTTAGAAGAGTGAATAAAAATTAAATTACAGTCTTTACATGGTTTATAAAAATAGAAATATCTTTCCAATATTCATAGTAACAATGCTTCTTGTTTTAAGTAAAAAAAATCAAAGTGCCTCCCGTATATAGTAATATCCCCTGGGTAAAGAAAAATATTTAACATTATATGCCAAGTTCAGATTATTGTACAATTATTAAATAAGATATTAAAAAGAAAAAAATACCTCTCAACTTTTATTTTGATGTAAATAGCTCAGAAATTGATTCATCATGCAAAATAATCATTGTGTGAGCATACCTTTGGGTGGACACAGCTAGGTTTACTCCTTTAAAACTGCTGAATATCTTCATTTTATTCATTCAGATGTGAAGCCATACCTGTCTAACTAGTGATGTCCCAAAGTGTCCTATGGGTGAACTTGTAGAAAAACATAGCTCCCAGCTGTTACTCTTTTCCCCTGACCTATTGTGCATATGATTATCTTAATTCCCACCCTCATTCTTCCTAGCAATTAAACATAATCTTACTTTTTTCTCCCCAAACTGTATATTATTCATTATGTGCTCTTCACAAAAATTGTGTACCTGTATAATCATATGGACCTGTCATAGTTTGAAGTTTCTGATCTGGAGGAATATTTTTATTAATCTCAGGAGAGTTTTGAGTTGATACAGAAAATGGCCATGTTCTATGAATGTGATTGATGAACTGCTGTAACAGGAGTGATTATCTCAGAACACCTTAGTCCTATTCCAGCTTTTTCCTGATCAAATAATACAGCTTCTTTGTACCTCCAATACTCTAGCTACACAAACAATCCAATCTAGGACTATTTCCAACTGTAAGGAAAAAATGTTAAGTAATTTCAATTCAGTGACTTCTGGATATATGTGCTGATGTTCAAAAATCATTTCTATGCTGATACTTAATAATTGTTTAGATCCTGTGATAGTAAATCTTTCCTTAGGAGAGTGACAAAGGATGAAGGTAGCAGGTGTGAGCTTCTTTCAATTTGGATTTGATTGCTACTGATGCTACTTAAGAATCAAGAAACTGAATTTTATATCTGTGTATCTTCTGTATATAATGAAGCTAATTATTCTAAAAATAATCGAGCTGACATTTCTGTGGTAATACTGTCAAACCTGATTGTCAGAATCTTTGAAAGGAGAAGGTTGAAGTTTAAATGATTATTTCTTATTTATAGTACAATAATTTAGCAGAGACTGGAAATTACTTTGTAGGATTAGAATAGATGTTAATCAAATCCAAACAAGATGTGAGAAAATAATTGGAGTTTAGGGTGCAGGTTTAATTAAGGGATGCTTAAGAATCTGCATAACCCATTTATTTATGTAGAAAACACACATAATGACCTTTAAGGAATTTTTGATGGTGAATATCTGACATTCAGAAAACCTTGTGGGAATTCCAGATACACTCAACAATCACCTAGCAAAAGCATAGGTGTTATATTTCTTTCTTTCCAAAGGTGGAACATAATAAGAGATAGCTTATATCTGATGCTAATCATACAAGTTAAATACATACAAAAGCACAGTTTGAAAAGAAGTTTTTCTCAAAATATGGTCAGTAGACAACCTGATTATGAATAATATCTGGTGCTTATTTAAAAGACAGATTTATGAGCCTCATAAGAATACTTCTGAGTGGGATCGGGGATCTGGATCTTATTTTTCAAGGACCCCAGAAGATTCTTATGAACACTAAAATTTGAGAATCATAGATGAAAGAGAGAGCAAAAATTCAGGGTTATCTCTCTATGAGTCCAAGTTATGTCTATTACATAGTAGGTATACAAACTTTGATCAATTTTTGTATTTATAAGTAAAATGGAGCATTAAACAATAGATACTCTAATCTACCTCACAGGAATTTTTTGAAGACAAAGAGAAAATTCATTTTAAATTGTTACGTGACATACATTATTATGTGTTTGAATAATTTTTTAAGATTGCAAGTGGAATAGAGTAAAAAATACTTAAGGAAAAGGAAATACTTGTGGTATGCATAACTCCTTTAAGAGTCTAGGGTTTTGGTGTCATCACTACTATAATCTTGGATATTTTTGTTGGTAAAACATTTTCTAACATCTCTACAGCATCTTTCAAGTAGAAATTACAGATAATTATCCCCATATACATGCCCTTCAATAATAAATTATTGATTAATTTGATCATTTTATTGGCCTTTTCCTTGATATTCAAGTACTAGGCCAGAACATTTTAACTCTTAGGGTAAGAAATTATGCATTCTCTGGAGTAGTTTTTTTCAAAATTCTATGTGTATGATTTTTAAAAGCAAATATAGATACTACAGTAACAATAACTGAAAGACAACCACCATAGAAGTACATTTGAATGAGGCATTATTTAGCACATACAGATAAATCATTATAGTACAAGTCAAGGAGAAAAACTGGACTGAAATCCTACATAGTAGTCAGAGTATATGTAGACAAATTCACATTTTAGTTATTGCTGGTACAAAGCATTAAAGAATAATAAATTTAAGGCATTCTAAAACTTTACCTATAAGTTTAATAAAAGCAATTATTTAACTGATATTAATATGTATCAAGTAATAGAGAAAAGCATGAAATAATTCTAATAGAAATTAGCATTTACCTATTGTTACAGCAATGCTTCCTTTACTTTTAAGCTATTGGTTGTGATAGTTGTACGTATGCATTTACTTATTTGTTCATTTGATAAACACATCTCTCCAGTCACTTTCTAAGTGCTTTAAAAATATCAACTCATTTGGTCCTCATTAAAGTACTTAAATAAAGAGAATAATCCCAACTCCTCCTCTGATCAGTGGTATAAACCATGATTTGCTGTTTCAGTTAAGGAAACTACCCATTAGATATGAAACTTGCCTCTTTGATAAAATAAAGTGATATTAATTTCTATCTTTAGGAATAACATTATCACTATCGCTTGCCACACCTTTATTCTTCCATTACTAATGTGAGTATATTGATTTTATCAGAGATACGAGGTAATTTTGCATAACGATAATTATTATTTTTTGCAGTCAGGGGTTGAAGAGTCTCTTATGACAGCATATAGTTGCTAATAATTTGATTCTTTAACCCAGATACACACATAAAGACACACATATATACTCTCATTTATGTCTTAAAACAAACCAATGAACTCTATTATTTTAGTTATACACAAGAAACTAAGGCGTAGAAATACTGACATCTCCAAAGTCACATGTATGAAGTAACAGAACTGTACTTCTAAGAATTGTTGATTTAAATCCTATTTTTCATCCTTATAACACATTTGAAATTTCAATATATTGAAATAAGAGAGAATTTTAATTTAATTAGTAATATATAAAGAAGCAGAAAAAACAACTAAATCCAAATATTTGAAAATTTAAAAAATACAATTCAAAATAAGACATACATCAAAGAATAAAACTCAAGGGAATTTTTTAAAAATTTCAAACTGATTGTTAACAACAATACAACTGCTGGAAAAATATATTTCAAAACAAAATTTCCTCCCAATCCAGAAAACTTCTCCACAAAAGTAGAAAAGAAAGAAAACAGTTGTAACATTAAATAAACATTAATCCAAAATGTGATGGTCATCACAGACAGTGCACTAAAGACATTGTAAAGATGTAAAATAATCTCACCCTTTTAAATAGCCAAACATACACAACCCATTACATACATATTCTTAAGACAAACAATAACCAGTCCTCAAGTGAGAGGGCTTGACGTCATCGTTAGTTGTTCATTCTAGGTTTGCCTGGTAATTAAGGTGATCGTCCGTGTTAGTTAATTGGCTCTATCTAAAGGAAAAATAAACATCTCATATCTTTTTTTGTGTGTGTGTGTGAGGAAGACCATCCCTGAGTTAACATCGGTTGCCAGTCCTCCTCTTTTTGCTGAGGAAGAGTGACCCTGGGCTAATATCCATGCTCATCTTCCTCTACTGTATATGGGACGCCGCCACAGCATGGCTGACAAGTGGTGCATCAGCAGGCGCCTGGGATCGAACCTGCAAACCCCGGGCTGCCAAAGCATGAACTAAACTGTTGCTTCACCAGGCCATCCCCAAACTTCTCATATCTTTATGACAGGAAATAGTTTGCAACTTGGAGCAAGCCCAACCAAAGTTAGGCTTCTACATTCCAACAGAAAGTGAAAGACAGGGGCACTATCTTCTTTAATGACCTATATCATTGATTTCTCCTCTTATCTTTTTCATATCACTTACATATATATATATGATATATATATATATATGATATATATATATCATATATATATATCAATGTGGCAATAAGCATTATGGCATAAATTCCACAACTTATATTAAATGAACAAATCTTATAAAAAATACAACTTATCAGAACTGACCCAAAATGCAATATAAACATTTTTTAATCCTATGTCTATCAAAAGATTGAATTCATTTTCAACAGCCTTACCTGAAACAAAAGTCCAGAACACCAATCCCACATAATTTTCAAAAGGAGAGGAGGAAGAAATACTTTCCAACTGATTTTATAAAGAAAAAGACATATAGTCAGTTTAATAGATGCTGGACGAGCATTTGAAAAAAGTCAACTACCAAAACTCGGAGCGAATTAGGAATAGGGAAGAGCCCGCTCAGTAAGAGGCAAGTACAAAAAAACCTATGTGCAAACTCTGTGCCCCCAATCCTCCACCCTGCAGGGATGAGATTGAATCTTATTGAGCTTTTTCACAAACTCCCTCATTGATTATTGTTCTCTGCTCTCTGGATCTGCCACCCTCTGTGAGGTTCTTGTCCATTATTCTCAGCGGCCACATCTGAGTTGGAGCTGCACAACTTGAACAGTCTCTATCCTGGCAGATTTAAGACCAAACAGTCCTCTCTTTTTTCTGCATAGTTGGGCCTGAGAATGTTTAAATTTGGAAAATGCCACCAAAATTGCCACTGGGCAGGGAGGAAACTGAAGGAGATTCCTTAAGACTTATTTACATTATTTAAGTGATGGGAAAATAATACTCTCTCACAGGCAAATACTTCTTTGGAAACCAAGTTCCTACATAAAGATCTACCAGGATTTTTTGTCTATCCATTGTCAAAAAAGCATTTAATTCTGCTATTTGTAACAAAGAGTATATGTTTCTCCTATATTTTAGGTACAAAATGAATGTAACTTTGTATGAACTTTTCAACTATATTTGGAAGTTCAATGTCTCTCTATATAAATTAATTTTATGCACATAAGGCAGGTTAAATAGCTTGAGAGGTGACATATATATTGGTAGCACTGAAATATCTAATAGGAAAATCTTGAGATTCATTACATTAGTACTTGTCTCTGAGAGTCTCTGAGAGACGGAACACACAAATAGACAACAGCCAGGGCATATACGAAGATAGAACTCTGGTCCAAAACTCTATCCCACAGTCTCCAGCCCAAGAAACCAAACCACAACTTCTGCAGCACTGTAGCAACTGACTCAAAATGGTCTGGACTTAATTATTCAATGTCAACTTTTCTAATTTTTGTCACTTCTTACTCCAGCTTCCAATATAGGGCCAACCACAGAAAGTCAAATATCCTCTAACCAACACCATAGGATCACTTACCTCTAGCTAGGTGGCCTTCTGCTTCCCCATGCCAACAATCTCCAATGGGCACACCTAAAGTCCTTTTTTTTTCCACTGTGAAGCCTTCCCACTCCTCTCCCTGTCTTTGAGTCTCTGGCAAACACAGGTGATGGTGGATGGCTCCTTATCTCTTATGGCAAGCTCTGCATGAATAGCCTTTGTTTGTTCTCGTTTGGAAAGTCTTCACTTATTTCAACATCTCTCAATTTAAGAAAAATAATCCCATTTTAACCTGGTAAATATTCATTTCAATGAACCATTTAATTTATTTTCTACTAAAATCAAACATATTAGAAATGATGGCAACAAAAACAATATAATCAAATCAGTCCACAGGACATGTTTGTGAAATTAATGCAGGATGACTGGAATTTTTTATGATGATTTGTTGATTTACTCAAATTGGCAGAAAATTTATTTCAACATTAATTAGTTATTCAATTACCTCAACATTAATTTATTCAGATTGGCAGAAGCTTCATTTCAACATTTATTTCAGTCATATTGATTAAAATGTATGAAAATTTTAAAACTGGTTTCCAGGAATAAGGTTTCAATACTATGATGAGGTTTTAAATTTGTATCTTATTACAAATGAAGAAACATCTTACTTTTTTATTCTTTCAAGGCACCCTCCACTGAATTCCAAAGTATTTTTAATTCTGATGGTTGTCTTGGTTTCTTTTCTATCTTATTTAATATTCACATCAGTCTTGTTGCCTTTAGAGCCCTGAGACTTAGCATCTGGATAGAAACATTGCTCGGGGGAGTTGATGACTCACAAATCAGAAACCCCATGATGGAGAAATTGTCATCTAACAAGAAAGTGTAGGGAGGAGACTAAGGGCGGGGTAAATTAGATCCAATAGTTGTGGAGAAGAGATTGAAATTCCAGACAAGGGTGCTATTCCATTGGGCAAGAGAATATGAATTATAAAACAAACCCAGGCTGAGATATTTTCAGGTCATCTCTAGCTTATGGTAAAATACAAGATTGAAGACACGAGTCAACGCTTACACACTCTGTTGCTGACTCAAGGTTTTTGGGCGTCCAGTTCTACATAAAATTAGTTCCACCTTCAGTCTCCAAAGTGATTTTGAGAAGTTTCTGCAATTTCCTGACTTTTTAGTTTGAATGATATCTTTACGCCCCCCTTCCAATTTTATGAGTTGATTTGAGATGTTTGATTTTGGAATTACATCATATTCCAAGTTTTCCAAGCCACCTTTGTAACTTTTAAACTGTTATCCTATAATTAAACTATTTTTCCTCATATGCTTGAAATGGTATTCTTTATGTTTAGTACAGACAAATACAGCATCTTTAAATTAACATGAAACAATACACTCCTAGAAAGTTACTCTTGCTTCACTTGTTGGAAAGGAAAAAAATTCCTTTTCCTAAAACTATGCCTTCATTGTTAATTCATTTGATTTTAAATAAACAGTTGCTTTTCCAAACTTAACTAGCTTTTCTGAAGGATAGTCAAAATAAGGTGATTAAGAAACTTTGGGGGATTCAATCTTCACGACTTAGTTCATTAAACAGCCAAAAGCTTTTGCAGAAAACAATCATAGTAAGCGAAAAATATGTCTCATAATGTGAGTCTGGCTTATCCTGAGGAATGCAGATTTTCCCAAGGGCTCATTTCAGATTAGAGTCAGTTGGTTAAATGAAAGCCAAGCTTAGGAAGAAAAGCAATAGTGAGAGTTTTTATAATGAATTATAGCTCACTGACTTCCTCTGAATTATGGTCAGACGGTTTGATTGGTATCGATTTGTAGGTAACGGTAGGTTTGTTGCCATACCAGGGTGATCACAAAAGGATCTCCATAACAATCACACAGGATATTCACAGGATTCCACCTATGGTGCCACCTCCTTCTGTTTGGAAAATCATGTTCCAATCAAATTCCTTCCTTATTGCTCTGGGAATGTTCTGGACCTTTCCCAAGTGGTCTGTAATTCTCTTCATACTTGGAACAATTTTTTGTTTTGTTTTATTTTGTTTAACTACTCAGGCTTGCTTGGGTAAATTATTCTGTTGTCAATGGAAATATTAGGAGCTTTGCAGATAAATCCCATTTCAGGAGCACATGGTTCCACTGATGCCTGCCCTGAGGATATGTTTCTTTAGAGAGCCAAGCCATTGGTCTACTTTCTGTAGAAGCTGCTGGTATCAGTGCTGTTGATGTTGGTGGTAGAGTCTTTTTTCATTTGCACTTTCTTGAAAAATGACCACCTTGAACATTTCTATCTCCTCTTTTTCTAAAGCACTTGTTAAATTTTTTAATTGGATTTTCTGTCATTTTTTTATTGATTTGTAGGAATTCATGCTGTATTCCGAATAGAAGTGCCTCATCAGTTATATTTGTGGCAAATAGCTTCTTCCCTCTTTGCCTTGCTTTTTCATTCATTTCTGTCTTTCAGTGAAAGGAAATTGTTCATTTTAACGTAGTCAATTACCAATCTTTTTCTTAATGTTTACAACTAAGTGTCAGTTAAGAAATTTTTCTTCCTCTAAGTTTATGAAGATATTCTCCGATCTGAAAGATTTATTGGCTTATCTTTCACATTTAGACATACAACAAAATAATAATTTATGTGAATAGTGTGAGGTAGGTGTAAATTTTCATTTTTTATGTATGACTATCTAACTGACCCAGCACCATTGAAAGGAAAGTTTTCTCTCCTTGGCACTGCAATACTACCTTTGTATTAAATGAAATGAGTCTCTTTCTGAACTTGCCGTCCTGATCCATGGGTCTCCTGGCCTATCCTTCAGGAAATAAAACAGTACTTTCTAGTGCCATTTTATAGCAATTCATTATGTCTAGTACAGTTAGTATCCCTCTTTATTCATCTTTAATACTCTTAACTGTTCTTGATGCTTTGAATTTTCATACACATTTTAGAATCAACTTATCAATTTATTCACAAAAGAAAAAAAAAACTTCTGTAGTTGTGACTGGGTTTACATTGAATTTATAGAGCCATTTAAGAAAATGTAGATTTTAATCATTTGAAGTGCTCCAATTCAAAAATATATTTATATCTCTCCACTTGTTAACATCCTCTTCAATTTTACTCAGCAATATAGATTTCTTACACATATTTTTAGATTAATTCTTAGATATTTGACATCTTTTAATTTTATTCTGTTTTATTCCTTTTTATAACTGTTTGATACCATTTTACATAAATACAATTGATTCTGCATATTGCAATTGCATATTGATTCTAGTATATTGATCTTGCATCCAAGTATATTGTTGAATTTACTTATTAATTCTGATCACTTATTTGCAGACTTTTTGGTATGGTACATACACAATTATGTGATTCATGAATAATTAAAGCTGTATTTCTTTATTTTCAATTCTTATGCTATTAATATTTTTGTCTTGTTTATTGGCTAGGACCTTCAATATAATATTAAGTGAAAGTAATAAAAATCAATAATCTTTTCTCATTTCTGACTTAGAAAAAATGAGTTTGACATTTCAGTTTAGGTATAATGTTTACTGTAAATTTTTTGTACATACTTTTTATTTGAATATGGAATTTCTACACCAAGACTTCTAACTATTTTAATCACAAATGAATGTCGAATATTATCAAATGCCTTATCTGTATTGCTTAAGATAAAATATCTGTATTGCTCGGGTGTTATGATTGTTTCTTCTCTCCCCTTATTTTGTTAATATGATATATTTACCAATGATTTTGGGATGTTTTATTGAAGTGCACAAATCCTAGATCTACAACTCAATGAAATATTCATACACATAACAACCCAATGTAATCAGGATGCAGATTAAGAAGAAATGCATTAAGCCCTACACCCTCTGACGCTTCCTCCCAGTGACTAACCAAACTATGCTAACTTCTAACTCCATATATTAATTTGGTTTATTTTAAAACTTATGTAAATTGAATTATATATATGTGCTCTTTTTCACTCAAAATTATATTCTGAAATTCATTTCTATTGGTTCATGTGGTTGCAATGTGTACCATCAATGTCAGGTGTATTCTCTGTGTGAATACACCATAATTTACTATCTTTCCTACTATGATGATCATTTGAACAGTTTCCAGTCTGGGGGTTATTATAAATAGTACTATTACCATATATAGTAGTGGGTGGCATGACTAGTTGGCCTCATCTTGCTTTTTATAATCCTGTTGATAGGAGTTATTTATGCCATTATTGAATGGCAGTCTATGTCTTTCAGATTAATCAGAGTGGTTGATGGGTGGGAATATTCATAGAAAAATTTTCCAGAAGACATGATGATGTAGAAGTGAGGGGTATGTATTGTTTGTGGGCAATTCTCTATGGTATTCTATATATCTTGGGGCAGATTTTGATTCTGACTATAGTTTTCAAGTAGGTTTACCTAGAAAACAACATTGGAAGATATAGTGTTTTTGCCTAGGGTAGAAGGAAAGTTTGTTTCCTGTCCAGGATAATAAAGGTGATATTTCCTTCTAGAGCAAAGGTTGGGCAGGTTTGGCTGCAACTTCCTTTTAAGAGTAGGCATTTTCTAATCTAGGGGTTGCTTAGCTGTTAAACGAATCCAGCATCTACCCGAGTGCACCTCAGCACCATCTCCATGGAATTTGTGGTGTTTGGAGAGTAAATCGGATATAAATATAAAGCTCACACTGCCTACTGTCCTCTCCAATAAAGTTCATTGTTTCTGATTGAAGAATCTTGTGTTTCCTGACAGCATCTATGAAATTGAGGCAGACTAATTTGTTAACTTGCAAGAAGGGGGTAATCTCAAACTTTTCACAATTTTTAACATATAACTCTGTTTCATTCTGGATATTTATTTTTTTTGGCTTCCCTCTAGTTTAATGATCCTCTTTTTACCAGTATCTAATGTGATCTTCAATGCATTTACTGAGTTCTCAATTTCATTTATTATAACTCCTAGTTCTAACTACATTTATTTCTTTTTATAGATTCTGTTTCTCTGCCAACATTTTCTCTCTCTCTCTCTCTCTCTCTCTTTTGTCTTTTAGCTCCTTATGCATACTAATTCTTGCTTATTTTAAAGTCTGTGACTCACTCCATTATCTGTATCCTCTATGGGTCGGTGCCTTTGGCCAGCTACTTCTTTTGGTTTTCACTCACATTTTGATCCTTCATGCCTGGTTAATTTTGACTTAGTGCTTGTCTTATTATATTATACCTCATGAAGATAATTTGAGGTTCTGGATTATAGAATCTTCATCCAGAGAGAATTTATCTTTGCTTCTGGAACTGTTATGAAATTGAGGTGATCTGAAACTGACTTCAGTTTTAGTGAAACCATGTCTCTTTCCAGTTCACTTTTATTCCTTTATTGTAGCTGTTTGAGGGCCCATTCCAAATTCTATGGATTTTTTTCCAGGTAGCTTTGAACTCTAAACTTGTGCACTTGTCCCATAAGTCTGTGAAAAACTTTGCTCAGCTTCCCAACCACACAGCTGCTGCTTCCAAATCATTGCAGTTAAATGCCCATTTTACCCATTTAGTCTTCTCTTCTTCCCATACCCTGAACTCACAATTACTCAGTGCCTTGTTCTTCTGTTGTGTGCTTTTACTTGGTTCAATAAGTAGTTGTTCTCAGTGAAGAGTTATTCCAAACCATCTAGTCCATCATTACTGGGAGCAGAAATCCCTCAACTTTTTTAAACCCAACTTATTTAACTTATCTTACTATTCTCTTAAGATGAAATATTTTCCAGTAGACCCTCAGTATGCAAATCACTTAAATTTCTTTTGGTTCTGCCTCATTTGTCCTAAAGTTATATTTAGTCAAGTCTGCAACCCAGTACATGCACTATTTATTTTCAAGCAGGAAATGCTGCTTTATATTAATTATTAAATGTTATTTGTGTATATATCACATATATAAATGTCATAAAGAAGTAGATATGGTATATATTTGAGAGAAGACCTTAAAATAACAAAAGAAAAACTATACCATGAATATTTTCCCAAGGCGATGTAAGATTATCATGGGTTTTTTACCAAGAAAAACAAGCACTGGGAAAGAAAAAAAAAACTGATATATTTCAGGGATCAGAAAAGAATTTTTCTGTGCTAACATTTCCTAGGGATCCAGAATATCACAGTGGCAAATTGTTTAGAATATTGACTTATAGAAGGAAACGATATGAATGGAATTTGACCTAAAGCTAACATACATTCCACTCATTGAAATTCTGAACCCCATATAATTGAAATATTAGCCAATTTTAGGTGTAAAATTGTAAAAGCTATCATCAAGAATTGCTGTAATGACCTCATCATTGCATTGTTTCCTTGCTCTGAGGATTAAAGTATTTTATAGTAAGTGCAAGTCCCTGGAGCTCCCTCTCACTACCAAAACAGTTTATCAAAAATAAGTATATATCCTTGCTGAATTATAGGAATTCAGAGGCTTTTAACATATGAAGATGGTGATTGCTATTACAAGCCAACTTAAATCATTTGGGTCTGAACTGAAATCTAGGAAGTCTTGGAGAATGATAGTGCTTTAACCCACAACCATAGCTTCTTTGTTCTAGAGAAGATCTTTCTGGAGCAAATTAATTCATTCCCTATGAAATTACTTCCCATTGTTGATATGGCAAGTTTCCCTTTATCCTCATAGAATATCACAATCAGTTTGCTTAAACCTAGTAGGTATACCAATATAACTTCACATATTTTCCCACGACTAGGTCATTTCTCAAACTTAGTGCTACTTCTTAGTCTTCAGGAATCTTTAGTGTCTCTTTATTCCAAAGGACATCAACACATGGACACACTATGCTGATAACATCATGCTGATAGGATTGTAAAGTTCAAATTAATGAATGTTTTAAATTACACGGTAATATATTTGTCAGACAGTGAGAAATGTATTCCACAATATTTGTAGGACTTTCATTTCAGGGATGGTTATGTGATTCCTCTACATCATAGAATAAATTGTTGTACCTTCTTCTCCTCCCCATGGTACCCTTAAGTACCCATTCACAAAATATTTGTTTACTATTTCCGTGACTGTAATCATGTATAATTTAGAGATTTTAGTACTTCCAGAAGACAGGCTTCCATTAGTGGACCCGTGATTCCATTGAACTGGAAAACGTGACAGCAACTTGCCTTGTTGGGCTTCTGATGGAATTTGGGGAAAAATGGTAATTTTAATATTGGTTTAGGTGATTCCCACAGATTGGAAGCAGGAGAGAGTTTGATTGGAGCTCACATTTTCTCTGGAAATACTTCATTGTACTTTCACACGTAATGGTGAATGCTAATGAAAAACTATTAGAACAGCACAAAATCAGTACAACCATGGGCTCAGACCTTTTAGAAATAAAGGTTTATCTTACAAAAAAAGTTTAGAACTTGACCAGTTGAGTTCCAGATTGAAGTCAAAGGGTACATGGTGTAGTTAATGGAGGAGAAAGATCATGAATTTCATCTATGGTTCAGTAATCTGTTGCAGAAATCATCCTTTCCTATAATGAATTGTCTTCATTTTCATATAAATATTTCATCACTTCCTTCCCAAAAACTACATAGAGTATATTGCTTGTGGTTAACTATGAAACTTAATCTGTATGTGAGATAATATTTAGACAGTATCTGATCAAAACTAGAGGAGAAGTGGACAACACCAAGATATCTGGGCCTTAACATTGTATGTAAAATATTGCGTTTGCCTCCCTTTGGGTCACAGCATCATATTTATGCATGAATTTTGCATTGACAAAGGGAGAGTTGCATTATGCTTCTTGGGGACAAGTTTTTGGTTTGGAAGTTTATTATACAGGGAAAAGAATTTATGTGGATGTTGAGCAACCAAGTTGTCAATTATTATAGTCATTAGTTTTATTTTTATTACTCAGTATGTTAAAACACTACCTACCTTAAGTTAGTCTACTATTATGTTATTCTGAATTCTTCTTCCACTTACACTATGGAGGAAGAAGGGCTCACTAATCTCTCTTTTTACGTCTTGGAGAGTTGGAAATAAGCATATCAGCTACAATCGCCCGTTTAAACGTTCTTACCTGGATCTTTGAATGTTGAGGGAATAGCTTAAAAATAAATGGCCAATCACAGTGGTGGTTTGGAGATTAGAGTAGAAGTGACCCTGGGAGGCAATGATGTGGGACCATTGGGCTCATCTAAAAGAGTCAGTTTCTGTGATATAATATTTGTTGAAGTTCACATTGTGTAGATTTCCTTTTTCCCAACAATTTTTTAAAACTTGTTCTCTAGTATTTTTGTTGATTCTTTGAACAACTAGATATCATTCCAATAAATTCCTTCACTGCTTAAGTTAGCTACAGTTAATTTCTTTTATTTCCAAACCAGAACTAAAACTGACAGAGAGGTCAAAGCATATGCGTTGTTGAGACACTAAAGTAAATGGCAATATGTGAGTGTCAAAATCTGATTTTATCCTATGTCATGCAGCATATGTGAACAAAAAATAATTTCATAAGATTAGCTGCATGTTATGTACCAAGAAAACAAAAATATGAGGAGAGGAATACTGCGCTAGGAACAAGAATTTATATGAAGGACACGGGATTCAGGCTTTGGAGTAGATTGCGGAACAGATTAATCAAAAGACACAAATCCTCTCAATTATTAATTAGGTATAGAATGTAAAATGGAAGCAGGAGAGATTTGACTTTAAATTTATATAAAGACTGAATCAGGGAGTGACATCAGCATCATGGTGGAGTGAGATTCCCTCTTTGAATCTCTGCCCCCTACGACACAACAAAAACATCATTCACATTCCAACAGAGCTCAATCAAACACTACGAAGGACTTCTGAGAAACCCCTGCTGCCATACATCAGACGGTGGAGGCGTGGGAAGCCCAGGAGGATGGGAGGAGAGGTAGGAGGTTGTACTCCCCCTCCCCAATTGATCGGCAAAGACAGCGCGGTTCGCAGACAGAGGGGGGAGGGGCGGCCCGAGGCGGGGAAAACTATCGCCATCCAGGTGCTCTCACAGACTGTCGCGAGATCCCCACTGGGAAGTGATGACAGACTGTTTAGGGGGTGTAGCAAACACCCTAAGAGAGCCAGAAAGGAACCCCCCGGGTCAAGCAGGAGAAAGAGAGAACCCCACCCCCAAACACCAGGCGTTTCAGCATAATCACTCTGGGGGCTGCAGCTGCCTAAGAGCAAACCGCTCGCGATCTCCATCTAGTGGCAGCAGGGGGAAACTGCAGGACCAAATTATCATGAGGGGAAAAAATAAGGATGTCCCCGTTGGATCCTTGCGAGAATTTGCCAGGGCTACAGACCAAAAGGAAAATGACAAACACCCAGAAACCAACCCTGAAGGCACAGAATTTGATAACCTGAATGACAGAGAATTCAAAATAGCTATCATAAACAAACTCAACGAAATACAAGATAACACACAGAAACAAATCAACGAATTCAGGGATTATGCCACAAAAGAGATTGAAACCCTAAAGAAAAACCAATCAGAATTATTGGAGATGAAAAACAAAATCAACGAGATAGTGGAAAAAATGGAGTCTTTAAAGAGCAGAACTGACAATATGGAGGAACGAATTAGCACTATTGAGGATAGCCACACAGAAATGCTCCTGATAGAGGAGGAGGGAGAGCTAAGACTAAAAAGAAATGAAGAAATTCTTCAAGAAATATCAGACTCAATGAGGAAAAGCAGCATAAGGATAATAGGTATTCCGGAAGGATAAGAAAGAGAAAAAGGAGCAGAGAGTTTGTTCAAAGAAATAATAGCTGAGAACTTCACAACCTAGGGAACGAGAGGGAAATAACAGTGAATGAAATCAATAGATCACCTAAATATATAAACAGGAATAAAAAATCATCTCACCACATAGTGGCAAACTTGAAGAATACCCGTGACAAGGAAATAATATTAAAGGCAGCTAAACAAAAAAACAAAATAACATACAAAGGAAACCCCATTAGGCTCTCAGCTGATTTCTCGACAGAAAATCTACAGGCTAGAAGAGACTGGAATGATATATTCAAAATCATCAAAGACAAAAACCTTCAGCCGAGAATACTTTACCCAGCAAAAATATCCTTCAAATACGATGGAGAAACAATAACTCTCCCTGATAAACAAAAGCTAAGAGAGTTGGTCACCACAAGACTCCCACTACAAGAAATGCTCAAGAAGGCCCTTAGGCCTGAAAAAAAAACAAATGAGAAAGGGGAAACAAAGATTTCAGCAAGGAGAAAGGCAAGGAGACTAAACCACAACAAAATACAGTTGGAAAACATCAAAAATTAATTCAAGCTCATCACTGGAAACACACATTCATGACACAATCTGGAATAAAGAGATAACAAATAAGGAGGGGAAGAGGTAAGGGATTGAATTGACCCAGCCTCAGGAAAAAGGAGGCATCTGAAAATGTACTTTCTTATCCAGGAGATCGCTTATATAAACCACATGGTAACCACTAAACAAACAACCAGAAGAGAACCACACATGACAAATAAAGAGAAAACCAAGAGAATGAGCATGCAGAAATACAAAACTGAATTTGCAGTCTGAAACACAAGGGACAAGAAACGAAGGAAATGCAGAAGAACCAGAAGATGAACAATAAAATAGCAACATTAAACCCTCATATATCAATAATCACTCTAAATGTAAATGGATTGAATTCTCCAATCAAAAGACACAGAGTGGCAGGATGGATTAAAAACCAAGATCCAACAATCTGCTGCCTCCAGGAAACACATCTCAGCTCTAAAGACAAACACCAACTGAAAATAAAATGATGGAAAACAATACTCCAAGCTAATGGCAAACAAAAGAAAGCAGGAGTAGCCATACTTATATCAGACAACGTAGACTTCAAGATAAAAAAGGTAATGAGAGACAAAGAAGGGCAATATATAATGATAAAAGAGATACTTCACCAAGAAGACATAACACTTATAAATATCTATGCACCCAACACAGGACCACCAAAGTACATAAAACAACTGCTAAAAAACCTTAAAGGAGATATTAACAATAACACAATAATAGTAGGGGATGTTAATACCCCACTTACATCAATAGATAGCTCATCCAGACAAAAAGTCAATAAGGAAATAATGGACTTAAATGAGAAACTAGATGCAATGGATTTAATAGATATATACAGAGCACTCCACCCAAAAAAAGCAGAGTACACATTCTTCTCAAGTGCACATGGAACATTCTCAAGGATAGACCATATATTAGGAAACAAGGCAAACCTCTCTAAATTTAAGAAGATTGAAATCATTACAAGCATCTTTTCTGATCATAATACTGTGAAACTAGAAATCAACTGCAAGGAAAAAACTAGGAAAGGGACAAAGATGTGGAGACTAAACAACATGCTACTGAACAACCAATGGGTCATTGATGAAATTAAAGGAGAAATCAAAAGCTATCTGGAGACAAATGAAAAGGAAAATATACCATACCAACTCATATGGGATGCAGCAAAAGCAGTCCTGAGAGGGAAATTCATAGCAATACAAGCTCACCTTAACAAACAAGAAAAATCCCAAGTAAATAACCTTAAATTGCACCTAACAGAGTTGGAAAAAGAAGAACAGACAAAGTCCCGAATCAGCAGAAGGAGGGAAATAATACAAATCAGAGCAGAAATAAATGAAATTGAAACAAACAAAAAAAAAACAGTAGAAAGGATCAATGAAACAAAGAGCTGGTTCTTTGAGAAGATAAATAAAATTGACAAACCCTTAGCCAGACTCACTAAGAAAAAAAGGGAGAAGACTCAAATAAATAAAATTAGAAATGAAAGAGGAGAAATTACAACAGACACCACAGAAATACAAGGGATTATTAGGGAATACTATGAAAAAATTTTTGCCAACAAATAGGACAACCTAGAGGAAATGGACAAATTCTTGGACGTGTACAACCTCCCAAAACTGAATCAAGAAGAAATAGAGAATCTGAACAGACCAATCACAAGTAAAGAGATTGAAACAGTAATCAAAAACCTCCCCAAAAATAAAAGCCCAGGACCAGATGGCTTCCCTGGAGAATTTTATCAAACGTTCAAAGAAGATTTAGCACCTATCCTTCTCAAACTATTCCAAAAAATAGAGGAAGATGGAATACTTCCTAACACATTCTAGGAGGCCAACATCACCCTGATACCAAAGCCAGACAAGGACAATACAAAGAAGGAAAACTACAGGCCAATATCACTGATGAACATAGATGCAAAAATCCTCAACAAAATATTGGCAAACCGAATACAGTAATACATCAAAAAGATCATACACCACGATCAAGTGGGATTTATACCAGGGACACCAGGATGGTTCAACATCCACAAATCAATCAATGTGATACACCATATTAACAAAATGAAGAATAAAAACCACATGATCATCTCAATCGATGCAGAGAAGGCATTCGACAAGATCCAGCATCCATTTATGATAAAAACTCTCAACAAAATGGGTATAGAAGGAAAGTACCTCAACATAATAAGGGCTATATACGACAAACCTACAGCAAACATCCTACTCAACGGGGAAAAACTGAAAGCCATTCCTTTCAGGACAGGAACAAGACAAGGGTGCCCACTCTCACCGCTCTTATTCAACATAGTACTGGAAGTTCTGGCCAGAGCAATTAGTCAAGAAAAAGGAATAAAAGGACTCCAAATAGGCAATGAAGAAGTGAAACTCTCACTATTTGCAGACGACATGATCCTATACATAGAAAACCCAAAAAATTCCATCGGAAAACTACTAGAAACAATCAACAACTACAGTAAAGTGGCAGGGTATAAAATCAACTTACAAAAATCAATTGCATTTCTATACACTAACGATGAAACAACAGAAAGAGAACTCAAAAAGACAATCCCATTTACAATTGCAACAAAGAGAATAAAATATCTGGGAATAAATTACCCAAGGAGGTAAAAGACCTATACAATGAAAACTATAAGACACTATTGAAAGAAATCAAGACATAAAGAAAGACATAAAGAAATGGAAAAATATTCCATGCACATGGATTGGAAGAATAAATATAGTTAAAATGTCCATTCTACCTAAAGCAATCTACAGATTCAATGCAATCCCAATCAGAATCCCAATGTCATTCTTCACGGTAATAGAACAAAAACTACTGAAATTCGTATGGGGCAACAAAAGAGCCCAAATAACTAAAGCAATTCTGAAAAAAAGAACAAAGCTGGAGGCATCACAATCCCTGATTTCAAAATATACTATAAAGCTACAGTAATCAAAACAGCATGGTACTGGTACAAGAATAGACACACAGATCAATGGAACAGAATTGAAAGCCCAGAAATAAACCACACACCTATGGACAGCTAATCTTTGACAAAGGAGCAAAGAACATACAATGGAGAGAGGGAAGTCTCTTCAATAAATGGTGCTGGGAAAATTGGACAGCAACATGCAAAAGAATGAAAGTAGACCATCTCCTATCGCCATATACAAAAATCAATTCAAAATGGATCAAGGACCTGAAAGTGAGACCTGAAACTATAAAACTCCTGGAAGAAAATATAGGCAGTACACTAATTGAGATTGGACATAAAGGGATCCTTTCAGATTCCATGTCTACTCACACAAGGGAAACAAAAGAAAAAATAAACAAGTGGGACCTCATCAGACTAAAGAGCTTCTACAAGGCAAATGAAACCAGGATCAAAATGAACAAACAACCCACCAGCTGGGAGAAAATATTTGCAAATCGTTTGTCCAACAAGGGATTAATCTCAGTAATATATAAAGATCTCATATAACTGAGCAACAAAAAAACAAACAACCCGATCAAAAAATGGGCAGAGGATATGAACAGACATTTTTCCAAGGAAGAGATACAGATGGCCAATAGACACATGAAAAGATGTTCAACATCACTAATCATCAGGGAAATGCAAATCAAAACTACACTGAGATATCACCTTACACCGGTTAGAATGGCTATAATCACAAAGACAAATAACAACAAATTCTGGAGAGGTTGTGGAGAAATGGGGACCCTCATTCACTGCTGGTGGGAATGCAAACTGGTGCAGCCTCTATGGAAAACAGTATGGAGAGTCATCAAAACATTAAAAATAGAAATACCGTATGATCCAGCAATACCACTCTTGGGCATCTACCCAATGGACGTGAAATCAACCAACACGTATGCACCCCTATGTTCATTGCAGCATTATTCACTATAGCCAAGAAGTGGAAGCAACCCAAGTGTCCCTCAACTGAAGATTGGTTAAAGAAGATGTGGTATATACATACAATGGAATACTACTCAGCCATAAGAAAAGACACAATTGTCCCATTTGCAACAACATGGAAGGACCTAGAGGGTATCATGTTAAGTGAAATAAGCCGGAGAGAGAAGGACAGACACTGCATGAACTCACTCATATATGGAATATAAGTGAACACACGGACAGAGAGAACTGATTGGTAGTTACCAAGGGGAAGGGGGTTGGGGGGGCACAAGGGGTGAAGGGTTACATCCACAAGGTGACGGACAAACAAAAATGTACAACTAAAACCCCACAGTGTTATAAACTAAGACATCAATAAAAAAAAAATGGAAAGAAAAAAAAAGAAAATGACTGAGGCGACCAGATGTGAGCACGGGGCAACTGGGGATTAAGAGAGGGGTTGGTCTAACTCAGGGCAGCAGTGGGGTGTGGCTCCAGCAGGCCTCGAGGAGCAGGATGTGGAGCATGAAGGATGGTGGGGGCATATCTTCTCTGGAGCCTTACACAGACATGGGTCTGACGCCCGGACTGTGACTGTGTCTGTCACCTCGGGGGGCCTTCCCTTTTACACTTCTGGATTGTTTGCCACTTTAACCAAAGCACATGTTACCTGTTATTAAAAATGTTTTTAAGACTGAAAAAAAATTATATAAAGACTGAATCAATGTTTCACAAAGTTGCCTAAGTATAAGAATTATTTGACAGCCTTAATAAAATTGTGGACATAAGACTCTCCACTGTAGATTCTGCTGTATTACTGTTGAGAGGGATCCAAGGATATCTGCACTTTTATCTAAGTCCCTAGATAATCTCACAATCCAAGATGCCTGGGATAATTCTGGACTAAAAATAATTTTGTATGAATAAGAGTACTAATTATCAACAGATGTTTGAAACTCAGATAATCATGATTTAAAGGATATTTTTGTGTATAATAATAACACTATCACGCCTTTGAAAAAGTTTCAAAAATGAGATTTGACAAAGTCCCTCATTTTCAGAATGTTGTCTCCAGTTCAACAAACTGGAGAGATGTAAGTTATTTTGCTGGGTTGCTTGTAAGTAGCTTGGACTTCAAAGTGAGGAAAGGGAGAGCTGATTGTCTCCAGCTCCCTGAAACAGTCATACATTGCTTTCAAATTCAGTTGGCAAGGATTCAGTCAGAAACATCTGCAGGAATTTAGCACTGAGGAGACATGTATTCACTGATCTCTCTACCTGTTACTCTAATTACTACACTATAAAATTTTTATCTTTATTCTAGCTACCTCGGATGCTGCTGAAAGATCATAGAGTAAACACAGCGGGGAATAGGAGCCGAAGATAAGAAAGCGATGGAAGAGAATAAGGCAGGAAAACAGAGAAAATGAACTTGGAAGCTATGTATCATCATGTATGAAATAACAAACAGACCCTCCACATCTTATGGTTTCTGCTTCCAATATAGCCTCAAAAGTCACAGAAATTACATTGAAGCTGGCTAATATATTTAGCAGGATAGTATGCTTCCAAGTAATAAATTCAGTCCATGTACATACATTAAAGGAGGGGGAGATAAATTTATCATAAGGCTATACTTTCACACATTTCCTTCACTTCCTGCTCATCTGTTTTTTAAGTTATATTGCAAGCATAAGACAGTCTAACATCTCCCCAAATTATATTCAGTTTTTCCTAACTTTAAATATGTTTAGATCTGCTTTGGTCATATTTCCTTTTGTGGTATAACTAGCACTGTTGAGGAGGTAGGCTATTTTATACACATATCATTTTGAGGGTCTATACTGTAATCCTTTGGAAGAAGGAATTGACAGATGAAAAGAAAGGAGGGATAGTTGTAAAAGAGGCCAAAACTCCAAATGGTAATTAAACTCATGGTCTTATAAGTTTATCTCTTAGACTCTATGTAGTTTTTGGAGTTTCAAGATTTCACTTTATTTTTTAAATACAAGTGAAAAGAAAACTCAATATAAACTTCCTTAAGTAAAATGGAACTTAGAAGTTATGCTGCTCAAAATCCAGAGTTTAGTGAAACTGAACCTACATGCTCCAATGTGTCCGTAGTACCCTCTCTTTAGTTTTAAGGCTGGTATCTTGGTCAAATAAAGTATTGCCATGCAGTGTCAGCAGGCAGTGACACCGCAGTAGTTCCTGATGATGTACTCCAGACTAGAAGCTCATGTGAAAAGCAGAGTCTGCCTCTCTATATACACAGACTGAGGAAAGTACAGAGATGATGTCTCACAGCCTCTGATTGAGTTACATGACCTATTTTGTGGTCAGTTATGCTGACTTGCCAATACTGGGTCACATTCCTGTCTCTGGAGCCACAGGTGAAACTGATTTTATCTGAAAAACACAGAAAGAGAATTGGAAATAAATAGTAACTTAAGGTAAATTTGGGGTTCCATTACCAGAAAAATAAGGAAAGTTTGTTGAGCTTGCTGGAAAACCCACAAAATCTATTAATATGTTCACAAATTTATTCCAGGAGTTAGTTAGATAGCTGGGTAATGTTTTTAGTCCCCAAGTTAAACATCACATCAATTAGAGCAGGCAAAGTACCCTGAAAATGCACAAAAGAAAGTTAATTACAGGTTTTTGAGGGTACCCATGCCATACTCTATTATGGGTAATAATTAACATATGGGTCTACTCCCTTCGCTTGATCATCATATTAAAAAAAAGAATTTAGAAACTTCCATGGCTGAACAGTTCATTTTATTTCCAAATGCTTCCAGAATAAATATTTATTTCCAAATGTTGCCAAAATCTTGCAATTGCTGATTAAAATGTTTACCCTAAGGATGATTTCCAGTGGTAAAATGTTGTTAATCACAGGTTTTTACACCAAATACTTAGGCATAGCTTCTTTAAAACATCCAAATTGGAAGAAAAAGTAAAGTATTTTCATACTATTAAGCTATTTTAATTTTTCAAATAATTCTGTAACCTAATAATGGTCTGGTGTTGATTATCCTTTTGCTTTGTCAATTTGGTTCCTAAAGGTTTGTCTTTATTTATTAAGAATATTAATATTTTTAAAATTTAAATTTAAAGGGAGTCATTCATGCTTCAAGTACAAATTTACTACTTTGATAATAAGAAATGCATCTCAAAATTAAAGACCATTTATTATTAAAATAAAGGGAAATGAGAGTCTTATTTAAACTTTAAATACATTAGTACTCTTGGTTGCAAATGGTGGAAATCCTTCTTAAAATAGCTTAAGAAATAGGAGAAATATACTAAATCCCAGACTCCAAGGAACGTTTTAGAAATCATTTTAGAAAATTCTGAGAAACCATGACTTGTATATTACCATGACATTTTTCTAAAGATTTTTTTCTGTTTAGATCAGTTTCTTTTTTTACTGTGTTAAGGTTTGCATTATACCTGTGTCAAGAGAGATAACAAAAACTCAAGTTTTATCTTTAGTTTCTTTTTCCAGTGAAAAATATTACTTTCCATATTAATCTGCTTCCAAGTTCTGAATGCGATTGAGTCAAGTACCACCCTTGGTCCAATCAATTTTACTAATAAGGCGGTTTCCTTATTAAACCTACGGAAGGAACAGGAACAGTTCAAGAAAAAGTGCTCAGTGCTGAGTGTTCCAGGTCTTACATTAATAATGTAAGGTGACATAAAACTCATTTTTACCACTTTCTACCTTATCCTTACTTATAAGTAATATACGTGAGAAAGGGGAATAAACTCTTTCAGGTTCCCATGGTTCTACTCAGCTATTTCCTTAAGCCTGCTTCTACGGGTTAAATGAAAATGCATTGGAATCCAAAGATTCCAATCAATCAAATTAAACTTTAATAAAGCTAAACAAGATTAAACCAAATAGCATTTTATTTAACTTGAATTTCCTATGTTATTGCCTCAACTTTTCCATTACATGTGTCTACCTTGAATGTATAAATTAAACAACTGAATTCTTTGTTTTTTTTGGCAAAAAAATCCTCTAGGCAAAAATCTGTGATTGGTAAAGGGAAATATTTAAAGTATTCAATACTTAATTGGGCATACTGGTAGTTTTCCCATGCAAAGTTATAAACTAAATGTTTTCTGTTTAGCACTGAAAATCACATCTCCTATGGTTCACATTTATGTTTTGTCTAAGAACAGGTGGAAGAAGTCTGTATGCCAAGAAGCCTCCCATGGTATTCACAGTTTGAAAGCTTGGACTCAGAGGAGATCTTTTGACTTGTAAACAGTTTTACTTTTCATATAATTGGCATGAAACTGGCAATACAACACACAGGTGTGTCATAGAATATTACCATTCACACAATACAACGTTATAAAAACTGCTAGTAAATTGTGCTTTTAATTCATAACTCAGAATTTCTAAAAATAAAACAATACATTGCTAATGGTCAAGCAAAAAATATGTGTTTTTCTCAGTCAGTAAATACATGTGATCTCACTATAATCATAGCCTGAAATTAATGGCATGAATGGTTTCCTTTACACTTTCTTAATGATTTTTGGTACTAAACTTACATCAAAGAAGTTATGATAAAGGCTTAAGTGGAATTATCACTTGAAGAAACTATTTCTAAGTCCATTGTTAAGTGTTCCCATATCACAGTGTAGATGCAAGTAGTCTCTTTATAAACAGTAGAATCAGAATAATCTTTTATGTCCTTTTCTGGAATCTGGCCTTGAGCTCCTTAAGGAAGGTAGGGATGTTATTTCTAGGCACAGAGATATTGTAATTGGAGCTAAAATTGGTAGAGGAAAATAAAATGATAGTCATATGCTTTTAACAGTTTATTTCACTCAACAAAATATTAGCTAATTGACTCCAACAATATATAAAAGGAATTATACACCACGACCAACTGGGATTTATCCCAGATATGCAGAGCTGGTTTAATATTTGGAAATCATTTAATGTAATCCATCATATCAATAAACTAAAAAAGGAAACTATGTGACTATATCAATAGATGCAGAAAAAGCATTTGACAAAATCTAAAACTCATCCATGATAAAAACTCTCAGTAAACTAGAAATAGAGGGGAACTTACTCAACTTGATAAAGAATATTTAAAAGCCCTACAGCTAAAATCATACTTAATGATGAGAAACTTGCAACTTTCCCACTAAGATGAGGCCCAAGGCAAGGAGTTCCCTCTCATTGCTCCTTTTAAACATTGTACTGGAAGTCCTAGCTAATGCAAAAGACAAGAAAATGAAATAAAATACATACAGATTGGGAAGAGAGAAATAAAACTCTCTTTGTTCACAGAAGACACGATCATCTATGTAGAAAATCCAAAGAATCAGCAAAAAACCCTCCTAGAACTAATAAGCAATTATAGCCAGCTTGCAGGATACAAGGTTAATATACACAAATCAATTGCTTGCCTATATGTTAGCAATGAACAAATGGAATTTGAAATTAAAAAGATAATATCATTTACATTAGCACCCAAAAATGAAATACTTAGGTATAAATATAATGAAATATGTACAAAATTTATATGAGGAAAACTAAAAACTCTGATGAATGACATCAAGAGAGAACTAAATAAATGGAGAGATATAGCATGTTCATGAATAGGAAAACTCAATCTTGTCAAGATTTCAGTTTTTTTCCAACTTGATCTATAGATTCAATGCAATCCCAGTTAAAATCCCAGAAAATTATTTTGTGGATAACAACAAATTGATTATATGGAGAGGCAAAAGACCCAGAATAGTCAATACAAATTTTGAAGAAGAACAAAGTTGGAGGATTGACACTACCCAACTTCCAGTCTTACTATAAAGCTACACTAATCAAGAGAGCATGGTATTGGCAAAAGAATAGACAAATAAATCAATGGAACAGAGGAGAAAGGCCAGAAATAGGTCCACATAAATATAATGAACTAATCTTTGACAAAAGAGCAAAGGCAATACAATGGAGCAAAGATAGTCTTTTTGACAAATGGTGCTAGAATAACTGGCCTTTCATATGCAAAAATGGAGTCTAGACACAGACCATACACCCATCACAAAAATAACTCACAGACCTAGATGTAAAATGCAAAACTATAAAACTCCTAGAAGATAACATAGGAGAAAGGCTAGATGGTCTTGGGTATGTCTATGACTTTTTACATACAACACCAATGGCATGATCCATGAAAGACATAATCGACAAGCTGGACTTTATTAAATTTAAAAACTTCTGCTCTGTGATAGACAATGTCAAGAGAATGAGAATAAAAGCCATAGACTGGGAGAAAATATTAGACTGGCCAAAATTGGAAAAACTGACAACACCAAATGCTGACAAGGATGTGGAGCAACAGGAAATCTCATATATTGCTGGTGGGAATTCAAAATGGCGCAGCCACTCTGGAAGACATTTTGGTAGTCTCTTATAAGCTAAATATATTCTTACCAGACGATCCAACAATCACACTCCTTAGTATTTACCCAAAGGAGTTGAAAACTATGTCCACACAAAATCCTCCATGTGGATGTTTATATCAGCTTTATTTACAACTGCCAAAACTTGGAAGCAACCAAGGAGTCCTTTGGTAGGTGAATGGATAAATAAACTGTGGTACATGCAGACAAGGAAATATTATTCACTGTTAAAAAGAAATGAGCTATCAAGCCCCAAAAAGACATAGAGGGGGCTGACTCCATGGCCTAGTGGTTAAATTTGGCACACTCTGTTTCGGCAGCCTGGGTTCGGTTCCCTGGCACAGACCTACACCACTTATCGGCGGCCATGCTGTGGCGGTGACCTACATACAAAATAGAGGAAGATAGGCACAGATGTTAGCTCAGGGTGAATCTCCGTCAGCAAAAAAAAAAAAAAAAAAGACATAGAGGAAACTTTAATACATATTACTAAGTGAAAGAAGCCAATCTGAAAAGACTACGTACTGTATGATTACAACTGTATAGCATTCTGGAAAAGACAAAACTATGGAGACAATAAAAAGATAAGTGGTTGCCTGGGGTTGGTTGCAGGGGAGAGTTGGATAGGCAGAGAACAGAAGATATTTAGGGGAGTGAAAATACTCTGTAAGAAACCATAATGATGGATATATGTCATTATAGATTTTTCCAAACCCATAGGATGTACACCACCAAGAGTGAACCATAATTGAAACTATGGATTTGGGGTGATTATGACGTGTCAATGGAGCTTCATCAATTGTAACAAATATACCATTTGTGGGGAACATTGATAATGGGGAACAGTATGCATGTGTGGAGGCAGGGGCTATATGGGATATCTCTCTACCGTCCTCTCAATTTTGTTATGAAACCTAAACTGGTCTTAAAAAAGGAAAGTCTTAATTGAAAAAAAATTTATTAAAATTCCTACAATGTGCCCTTTAAGCAACCTAAGACCCACAAATGGCAAAAAATACCAGACTCCCCTTCATTTATGGTTATAACCCTCTGCTGTCATTTTTTGATATGCCCTTTCCTGGTTTCCTTTCAAATATCCTGTTCATCATTAGAATTCCCCTAAGGCAATAATTTTTGGATTGAAAGATGAGATTAAGGTGATTTCAATAATATCATCTATTATTTTTTTCTGTATTCTTTTCTGGTTCTGTAACCAAAAACGTATGTTGTAAGCAAGGGGTAAAGTCATTTAAAACAAACTAAAAAAAAATAATAATAATCTGTACCAATTTTTCTCAGTCCTAACCATAAAATAATATCTCATAGGGAGCTTTATTTTAAAAATGTCAATGCACAAACCACAGCAAGAAATATTGTTAGAATCTGCATTAGGGCCAATGCACTGGTGTTTAATAAGCTTCTCTGCTGTTTCTCCTGTTCAGATAAGTATGAGAAACATTGAGTTGGTCTATATTTGTATTTGGCTCCTAATAAACTTTTTACCAAGACACTGTTACATTCTCTTAGGTATTGTTAGCACCTGACAAAGACTCTCTCCTTGACCAAACTTTAGACAGGCTCCTCAGAGCTCTCTTTTTGACTAGTCCTTATTCCTGGGCCTTGTCCTCAAGTCCACCTGGTCCAGTTGTTGCAAGAATCCTGTTATGTCAGTTTAAGGAGAATCTCCCACCTTTGATATCTGATCACCTTCTATATCTGATCAAATTTCTCATACCCCACCCTTAATCTGATCACTTTGGCTGCCTTTGGGAAGAATCTTGCTAAGTCAGTTTATCAAGAATCTTCCTGGGGCTGGCCCAGTGGCATAGTGGTTAAGTTTGCACACTCCACCCGGGTTCTCAGGTTCGGATCCAGAATGCGGACCTACTCACTGCTCATCAAGCCATGCTGTGGCAGGGGTCCCATGTGAAGTAGGGGAAGATGGGCACAGATGTTAACTCAGGGTCAATCTTACTCAGCAAAAGGAGGGGGATTGGTGGCAGATGTTAGCTAAGGGCTAATCTTCCTCGCCAAAAAAAAAAAAAAGAATCTTCCTGATGTTTCCTCGTGCTAAATTTCTATCCACTGGCTCCTTGGCTATAAATTCTCACTTGTTCCTGCTGTATTCAGAATTGAGCTCAGTTCTATAATGAGTTATCTTTTCCCCTGTGACAATAGTTTCTGAATAGAAGCTGTCTTTACCGTTTTAACTAGTGTCTGGCTTTGGTTCTCCTTGACACACCCCAAGATTACTCAAAATTTCCTCCTAGTACCAGTAGTTTCATAAGTCTAGTTACAAACAGAAAATATATCATAAAGTGGCTTTCTTTGAATCAGAGAATCTAAAACTGGGATCTCATATAATATTTAATCCAATAACCTCATTTTATATCAAAGAAAAATAAGGCCCTGAAAGAATATGGACTTTCTCAAGGTCAGATAATATATTTGGAACTAGGCTAAGAACACAAGTCTTGAGACCTCCAATGCTGTGATGTTTTCACACTGTGAGTAACACAAAATGTGGATAATACAATTCTGGCACACACAGTTAAAAATTAGTAGCAATTAGCTCAGAACTAGTACTTGAGGTCCAGTAAGGAAAAGGTTACAAAATACCAAGTAATATGCATTCAAAAAGATGATCACAAACCCACTGGCACAAAAAGTTCTGATATAAAAGAAGGCCCAGCCAAATAAGAAAGTAAAATAAAAGAGACCCCTCAGTTGAGGAGGACCATGCGATTTGGGAAGAAAACAGATTCAGAGGTACTGAAAGCCTGCTTTCAGAAACATGTTTGCTGTTTAACGCCTAAACCCAGAGTAGGAAGCAGGAGGCTTCCAGGTATGGTGATGGGACAATCAAAATCAGAATGTGTTTAGTTCATGATGCTAGAGTTCAGGTATTTGGAGTAGATTTCCCCAGAAGCTGGTACATGCAATCATTGAGCAGTCAAAGCAAAATACATATGACAATAAGTTGAAATAGAACACAAAGAGAGCCTTCTAAGCATATGTTGGCTCTGATTCTAGTGTCCCATAGAAGTATATGGAATATGCCTGATAATGTTGTATGGAATAATTGATGAAGTATTCATTACGGGTGGGACAAAGTGACCCAGTAGTTTAAAAACGATGGTAGACAGAATACTTCCTCTCCTCCCTTCTCCAAGGTATCCTATTCCCTGGAACCTGTGAATCTGTTGCCTTGCAAGACAAAAGGGACTTTGAGGGTGTGATTAAGTTAAGGTTCATGGGGAGATTACCTTGCATTATATGAGTGGAGCCAATGTAATCATAAAGGTCCTTATTATAGGGAGATACAAGAGTCAGGGAAGATGTAACAACAGAAGCAGAGGCCAGGGAGGGAGATTGTCAGATGCTATGCTGCTGAGAAACGTAGGCAGCCTTTAAACTAGAAAAGGCAATGGATCCAGGTCTCTCCTAGAACCTCAGGAAGGAAGACAGCCCTCCCAATACTTTGGTTTTAGCACTTTTGAACTCTAGAATTATAAAATAATAAATTTTTGTTGATTTAAGCCAGTAAGTTTGTGGTAAATTTTTTACAGCAGTAATACAGAGACAAAATAAAAAGCATGGTCATTCCACAGAAAGATCCACAGCACATGGCCATACCAGGAAAAGAAATCAGGAGGTCATCAGCCCCAGGAATCATTGGCAGACCCCAATCCAGAAGAACAGATAGTCATACCTAACCTCCCTGCTTCACAGCGGAGAACAATGAAGGCCCAGAGGGGGCATGCTGCACTACACATCCCTTGCATTTGCTGGTATGAGATGATACAAGCCTATTCTCAAACACCTCCATGCCCACATACTATACGGGGTAAGAGAAAGAGGGAGAGAAGAACAGAATCTTCCTGGAATAGAATTTAACCACTGAAATGAAAAAAATAAATATTTAAAAGTGGCTGTTTTAAAATCAAGCATTTTTGTGTTATGTACTACCCTTTTGACTCCCCTCCCAACGTATTCCTAAGAATCTAGAAGGAGCTTCTGAAGAAGGTTGAATCAATTATAGAAAATAAAGTTGGTATATATTCTATGTTCATCAGGAAGAAAATTTTAAAAATCAGTGAAAGGGCTATGTTATGTCAAGGAGATACCCCAAAAAGGACAAAATGATGAAAATATTGATTCAGAATATTAAGTGCTTACTATGTACCAAAAAATATATATATGATAACTAGAGTCCTCTAGGAGTTCAATATCTTGAAAAAAAAAGTTCTAAAAAGTACAAGCAGGGAAACCAAAAAATGGAAAAATTTCCCAACATAATAAAAATTTTTGAGATCTTAAAAAGGACAAAAGTTTTCAAACTGAATCAGTTGTCAGACAGAATATGTAAAATGATCTACACCTATGAAAATCATTGTGAAAAAACCAGAATGACTGAAAAATGTGCATAGCCTAAATTTGCTTTTCTTAGAGAAAATAGGTGACCTACAAAGTTGTAAGAATTTTAATGATATTAAATTTCTCATTGATAATATTAAATCTTAGGGGAAAATGGAAATTTTTTTCTCAAATATCAGAAGAGACATGATTTTTAGCCTCAAATTCTTTCTCCTACCAAATGATGAACCAAGTTGAGAACAGGCTGAATAGACATATATTTTCAGACTTGAAAGGACTTGGAAATTTCACGTCAATATATCTAGTCTTAAAAATACGTTAGAGTTAGTGTACATGGAAATCTGAGGGATAAAATGAAGGAAAGAAGACATGAAGTAAAGGAAACAATGTCTCCAATGCAGGAAGCAGCTGGGGTGTGCAAGATGACAGCTTCTCAGTAGCCTAATGAGCATTCTGCCCAGGTTACAGCAAGAAGATTAAGAATTCCCAGGAGAGAGGTGTATATGTGTGCGTGTGTCTGTGTGTTTATAGAAAGGATGGGGTAGTAAGGATGCCATATACTCTATAGTATGAGAGGCAATTTGAAAAAAAAAAGCAAGATAAAATAAAGACAGAGTGAAAAAAATAATACACACATATGGTGATTTGAAATTCCAGTGGGAAAATGCATGGTCCCAACATGAAGCTTATGTTCCGTATTGGAAAACCCAATTAATGGGCTTCAATAGAAGAGAAGGGATTCCAAAAAATAGTCAGAATAGAGAAAAAGTGGAAGATATTAGTCATTAGGCAAAAAGGAATTTATTTCTTCTCCCAACAATAAAACAGCAGTCAGTAAGAAAAATCAGAGACAGACACAAACTGTGTAAGAAAATCACACTTCAAATATGAAACAAATCAATACATATCATGATTTGGATAAATTAATGGAGAGTAAGGAAAATAATCCATTTGAACTTACTGCTAGAAATACCCTCATTTGTTAGGCTCAGAGCTTATTGCACTGGAGGTGTCGAGAAGAAAATATAATCCAAGAAACTTACTTAACTCGGCAGGAAATGATATTTATTTGAGAATAAGAATGCAAACTCTTATTTACTTTCAGAGGTAACATATAAATAAATAACAAAGCTGTAGTGTTGGCATTACAGAACAAATGTTATTACTTCTGAGAATATTTTCACAAGTTAGGCTCTCTGGAAATATAGAATGGCTAAGATGGAGTTGGGGTGCAAGATGTTTATTGGGATCAAAACCTGTGATATTTGGGGGAGGAAAAATTTATGCTTGGAACTTTGGTGTCCTTTATGGATAGCAGAAATTACAATGTGATGTCTGAGAATTTAACAAAACACAGTGCCATAAATAGAAACAGGTCAGTGAAGAGTATAGATCATAGCTCCAACATTTTGAATATTTTTCATAGTTTTCTACATTGAAGTAAGCCTGTGCTCAATAAATATTGTTGAATTGAATTGTAATACAGCTTTTCCGGAAGGGACTAAGACATAAAACATTTTCACACTGATGATTATACATTTATTAAGGACTTTAAGTAATATTTGAGAATGGTTACTACTAACACTTATTCCTATTGTGATTTTGATATCTATTGAAGCTGCTGTCTTGTAAATGAAAAATTCAGGTTATGTTTGATTTCAAATAGTATCATTCAAGATCATTAATACAAAAATGTTGACATTCACACTTCTCTCCAGGTCTTTCCTTCCCTATTTCTATGTTCTTCCCCCCAAAATGAAAACGGAGCAAAGAAAAAAAATCTTGAAAGTTCTCTACCATTTAATTATCTTTGTCAAGTGTAATTGTTTGCCGGATCCAAAAGCCATTTCATCTTTTATTTCCTAAGACTTAGCAGCAGCATTTAACTCTCTGTACCATTCACTCCTTCTTCAAACACTCCTACTCTTTGCTTCCAGGAATTCATATCTACTTCATTGGATGTTACTTCCCAGTCTTGCTGGATCCTACACTGAGGGCTCTAAGCATATTTGGGATGCTTTGAGCTTAGTCTTGAGCCTCATTAACTCCTAATTTTCTCTAACTTAGCCTAAATGAACTCATCTAGTGTTACAGTTTAAATATCATCCACGTACTGACTCCCCAATTTAAATGTCCAGGTCTGATCTCATCTGTGGTTTCAAGTCAAAATTTCCTAATAGTAATTAATATTTTCACTTTCTAGTCTAGTAGCCATCGTAACATTAATGTGTTCAAAACAGAACCCCCTCCTGAATTCAAATCTATTCCCATCTGAGTGTTTTCTCTCTCAGTAAATGGTATTACCATCCAATGATTAAAGGCAAAATTAGAATTCCAACTGACCATTCAAATCATCAGCTAATTTTGATTACATTCAAGAATAAAACAAATTTCCCTTCACTTTTCTTCAAATCCATCTCTACTATCCTAATCCAATCTAGTACTGTTCAACATCATTTCTAAGTGGGACCACTGATATTACCATTGATATGACCTTCCTGACTCCATCTTTGCTCTGCAGATACCTTGATTTTATTAAATTAAAAATATCTCATTCTCCAGCATACAACTATTGAATGATTTTCCATTGCCCTTAGAAGAAAAACCAAATCCTATCCCTTGCTTACAATGCCCATTATAACCTGCCCCTGTCTGCGTCACTGGCTTTAAGCTGCCCTTGTACGTGTCCCTAAACGTCTGCCATATTGGCATTCCTTCAGTTTCTTTGAATATACGAAATTTACTTCTTAGTGATTTTTCTGAAATATTCTTGCTTTAAATCCTAGCATAATTCTTTTGTTCTGGTTACTTATGTCTCCAAAAACTGTTCTTTCTTTTTTTGTTGGCTACCACTGCTTTCCTCTAGAATGTAGGGCCATAGGTTCTGGGACGTTTACTAATTCACACAATTTTGAATTTCTATTGTAGAGAGTAGTTTGAAGCTGAAGGTCAACATTCAATAACCAATTGTTGAATGGTAAATAACTTTACTTGGTTTTGAAACATTAAGTGGTGTTTTGCCTTCTTAATTATTAAGCTAAAGATTGAGGAGAAAGACATGGTTTCTTTTTAAAAAGCGTTGTTTTAAAATACAGTCTGAGGTTAGGAAGGAGGAAGGAGTAGCACAGGCAGATGTTGAACAGGGTGGCCCTCCTTTTGTAACGGAAGAGAAGTGCAAAGCTCTCATAACAGAGTGCGATTTGGGAACTAATGAACAGACACAGTGTGAGGCTCTTCTGTGAACAGAGGAGCTGAGAATGTTAAAATCTCTCTGTGGGACTGGCTCTCTTTTTCCTAATTCTGAGATGGAAAAGCACTGTTTTGAAGTTCTTATCTCTTCAGGTCGGCCAGCAAGGTTGCAAAAAAGGAGGGACATTTCCAGCCTAGTGGACGACCCAGGGAAGGTATTTGTCAGCTTTCCGGAAGAAGCTGAAGGCAGTGGATCTGTTACAATCCTAAAAGGTAACCCAGCCCTCCATGACAGAGATAACTCAGAAGCAAAATACTCTTTTCTGAAATAGGTTGTGCCAATTGGCATTGGAGTTTAAAAATTCCACTTGGGAGAGATCTCAGCCCTGCTGATTTAATTACTAGGCTTGCCTGACCTTATTTGTTTAGATTTTGCTGTATTGAGTGTTGCTATGAAATCCTGCCTAAATTTATTCAGTGGTATTGAAAGAAAAAATGATGGCACTATTTCAGTTAAAAATAACAATAACAAAAAAGGGACTTGTACAGCTAAAAAAAGATCTTATATTGGAGAGACCACTTTTTTTTTTTTTTTTAATTCCCAGATGCTTGTCTGGTCATCCAAGCCAAATGAAGAGAATTATTGGTAATTAAAAAGTAATTCACTGAAGTGAGTGCAGCTGTAGCAGCGGCTTTGCTGCCAGACTCAGTGTGATCTGTACAAGCAAATCCTAATTGTTTCAAGTGAAAAAAATCCTTTACTCATGAGGATAAGTCTGAAATGTTCATTCCGTCTATAAAAACTTTCGTGAATTTTTAGCAATGAAGTTGTAAAGAAGAAAGGAGAGTTTGCCAATCTGACAAATATTAGCCTCGCAGATATGTGCATCTGAATAATTATGTGCAAACTATTCTGAAATAACCATGTGAATATTGTACAGCCATTTTTAGTCCCTATTTTATTTCTTGGGTTTAAATGGCTTGAAAATAAGGAGACTGGAAAAGGGAAAAAAAAGGCCATTTAAATTGTTGATATATTTTAGCTTTTAAATATTGATAATAGTTTTAAACTTGGTGTTGAAATATCATTAAAGCTATGAATATTTTATTAATTTTCTTTTAGCGTTTTCTTTACCAAGTATTATTTCAATGACCTGCAAACCAAAGGTTTCTGCATGGTGAATACCATCCACACCTACTAAGGGTAGATATTCCCTTTAGTTGGTATCTCCCAGACTTCTTTGGGCTGTTGCCTGCTTTGTCCTGTTAGCACTTTGAACATGTTATATTCTATGTTGGTACTTATAATTTTGAAACTACTTATTTCTATTTCCATCTCCTCCAAGAGATTGCTAGTTTTTGAAGGTCGGAGCAGGAAACATTTTCACCTTTGTTGTACATGCCCCACCTTCAGATATCACTTTCAGTGCATAGCAGAGTCCTGGCACCCAGGAGAGCATTGGAAAATAAACTGGGTGAAGAAAGAGTAGAAGAATGATAAATCTTATATAAATTCCTGTAACATTTTTATTTTTATAATCAGATTTTTTTAACTTAAATACATCAATACTATTTTTAATGCATAAGAAATATTAGTACATGGCTTATATTTATTAATGGAAGTTAATTGCTTGCAATGGATGTCATTTATAGCTGCACTTTAATTTATTAAATATAAATATAGGGACTTTTTATCAGACTTATGTTAAAACTATATAATAGATTCATTGGGAAACTGCATTAACCACAATTTATGTTTAAGCAAAGTTGTGAGAATTTAAATATTCTTAGAAGTGAAGGACAGACATTCTCTGTCAGAGTACATATGTATATATAAGAAAGCTTTATGTATCTTAATTGTAAAGAACTATCTCCTGAACTGTGCATAAATTTCATGTTGGATGCATAAGTTAAATTACAAAATAAATAAGCCTTCTGTGTTTAAAATACAGAATATTTTAAAGGTAGAATTTAAATTTTTTAAAGGCTTTAATGGCTATTATACTTTTAAAAGTTATTAAAAAGAATGAAACATAAAACTATACATTGAAATAGTAATAGGCTGTTGCAGGTATAAAGGGGTTACAGAGAGCACCACGGATAATCCTAAATTAAAAATTAAAACATATTCATTCACTCAATAAATATGTTTTGGGGCATTCTAGGTACCAGTTACTGAGAATACAGAACATATTTAGTATTTGCTTTCACAGTTTATTCTCTAGTACAGGTGGGGCGAGAGACAATAAACATGAGTGAATAAATGAATGAGTGGACGAGTAAGTCAATATGAGGTAGGGATATGTGAAATGAAGAGAAACAAAGACAGTTAAAGAGAAAATGACAGCTGGAGCTCAACTCATAAAGGCCCATGTGAGCAGAGACTTGTAGTACAGGAGTGAATTATCTGGAAAGCTGAGGGAAGAGTGTTTGGGGCAGAGGGAACGGTTTGGGAAAAGGCCCTGTGGCAGTACCATCCCTGGATTATTCCGTAAACACAAGGGCACCTGTGTGTCTGAAGTGGAATGAGTGAGACAGACTGGTATAACACCAGATTTAGAGAAAGGGCCTCGCACAACATCAGTCAGGGCCACGAGCCTATGGAGAGACATTTGACTCTTATTCTGAGTATATTGTCAAGCCACTAGATGGTTTGGAATCAAGGAATATGTCTAATTGTTTTAACAAGAACATTCTTATTGCTTTGCTAATAAACTATGAAAGGATGAAGACGGAAGCAGTGAGACTGGTTAGGAAGCTTTTGTGACCAGAGTTCAATATTTAGCTGGAATGCCCTAGTATGACAATACCTATTGTTTATGATGATTGTCATTTAACATTTGTCTCAAAATGGATCTCTTAGCTATACAGTGCTTATGAATCATGTGTTCACAACTTTGAATTCCTACATTAAAATTTTGAAAACTATCAGATGGTTTTTGTTGAGTATAATGCATGACAATTCTGATTCCTTTGAATTTATTCTTTATATTTTTTCATGAAACAGCTTGTACTTGTTCCTTCTATTTTTGAACTACCATCTCTTCATCCAAACAAGATAAGTAACACGAGTACATGTAGCGTTCACCTAACATGCAGGTACTGCATGCCAGGTGCTTTACATAAGCCACAACAATCTTGGGAAGCAGGAGTTATTGTGCCCCACTTACTGATGAACAATGAAGCCCCCGGAGGATAATCAACCTGCCTCGTTCTCTACTAGTGAACGGTAGTTTCAACATTCAGACCCAGGTCTGTGGGATACCAGGGCCTGCTATTTTTCCCCTGAACTAACTGGAAGTTCCTAGCTCTTGTGGCCTATTGACTACAGCAGGACCTAAGCAGAAGACCTACAGTGATTCTGAAATGCAAAAATCTTTCCAAAATAAACTGATTTAAAAACCCCAACGTTATGCCTTTGGCTCAAGATATATTTACTAAAAATTTGTATATCCACTGTTCAACTGTTTCTAGCATAATAATATCTATAAAACACATACATAGAAATTAGAAATAATCTAGTCTACTCCATAACTTTCAGACTGGTAAGCTAGATAAAATAACTGAACAAATTATTTATTTTTTAATATTGACAAATTGGTGGCACATTTCATATACAAAATTCCCACAAGTAAAATATTGCTTATTACATTTTCTATCTCGTAGACTGTACATAAGACTGTGATAGACAGTCTGTCATAGACTCTACATAAGAAATAAACCAGTTTCAGATCTGTACATTGTGACAACCTTTTCTCTATATAGTAGATATGTGATTGTTGCTACTCAAAATCGTTCTCGAGATAGTGCAGTCTTTCCTTTAGTATAGCAATGAATATATCCAGTTTCTGGCATTTAATAGGAAAGAAATTTAAGACTAACAAAGTATTTGCATGTACAGTTCATTTCTGTGAAAAATAGACAACGTGTAAAGCCTTGTAAATCCACACACACAAAAAATACTAGCAATTTATCCAGCTATTTTCATATTCCTGATACACTCAACTGGGCTGATACACTTGAATGACCAAAAGATACATTTTTCAATTTATTTGTTGCAAAATGTTGCTGGATGTCTAATTGAATTACTCATTATTTTTCAAGGAATTAATAAGCAACATATAAAAAGAGATGTAATTGCAATCAAATATAATTATTTTTCTCTAAAAAAATTACCTTTTAATATTAGCATAGTAGGCTGAAATTAACATATATTTTAAAATAAAAGTATAGGAAATACGACTTGACTGAGAAGTAGTCAACGAAAGAAGTGATCTCCTGGGGGAAGTTCAGAGCACACATCTTCTAAAAATTGGTAACTACAGTTGATATTTACCTTGGAATTTTCCTTTAGCTTTTTGCTTTATTTGGTAACTTTTTAAAAGTCTGTACTTTCTCTGACAGTAAGAAATGTAATCACAATTCCTGAGAATTGCTAAAACATTCTCTTTTTCAGATACCTCTCCATATTTCTGAGGATTTATTCTAAATAGACGTTAAAGGGCATCTTTCTAAGAAATCAACAGGTTCATGGTAAGATGTTTAAAATAGCTACTTTCTCCTAGAAAAGGAAACAAACATTTCACCGAATCACTGCAATTAAAGTAGTTTTCTAAATGAAGGCTTCCCAAACTCCAAAATATATTGATAAATAAAATGAGTATTAATTTGTCAAACCCACAGTCATTCAAGTTTCCAAGTGTTCCTACATAGCATCCTGGGAGTTATCTGGAGTAAGAGTGTTCCAGATAAGGGAAACAACAAGTGAAAATCCTGGCAGGACTTTGACCTGGCTTATTTGCAGCCCCTTGAGAAAGGAGTGGAGTAGTGGCAGAGGACGTCAAGAACACTGCAAGACACTACAGGATCTCGTATTCTATATAAAGACATTGGAATGTCTTCCAACGGAGACGGGAAGCATCGAAAGGCTTGAGCAGAGCAGTGATACAATTTGAATTGCATTTAATGAGTACACTGAATTATTCATTGAAATAAAATGAATGTCAGACATTCCAGATTAGTAAGGGACTTGTCCCTTTAAAGAATAGAATTGAAAAGCGAAAACGTTTCTCACATTTCAGTGACATTCATAATTCTGGAGATCAATTCAATCTTTAAAATGTTTTCCAGCATGTGACTTGGCAAGCATAAATCCACCATATGTCACCAAATTTTTCCCCATTACCCCCAACTCAAATCTCTGCCAACTGTACCTTCATTGTGACAAATCAAATAAAAGTAAGAAAACAAATAAATAAAAACAAATTCCAGTAAAATTGTTTACTAGTTTTTCTCACAGGGACTTGGGGATAGAAATTAATTGAATAATGAACCCAAAAGGAGCAGGCTAAGTATATTCGCTATATTTATTTTTGGTGAGGAAGATTGTTCCCGAGCCAACATCTATGCTGGTCCTCCTCCACTTTGTATGTGGGACACCACCACAGCATGGCTTGATGAGTGGTGTGTAGGCACCTGTATCCGGACCTGTGAGCCCCGGGCTGCTGAAGCAGAGCTCGTGGACCTTACCACTATGCCACCAGGCCGGCCCCACTATATTTTTTATTCTGATGTTTGATGAACCTAGCAACTTGATGAAGGTGAGGACTTCATCACGTTGGGTCAATGCATATTTTAATATATAAAATAACTTATAATTGTGGGTAGGGACATTTTGCCTTTCTAGATACTTGTAGATGTTGTATCTACTTGTGGGTAGGTAAGGATGGATTATGAATGGAAGGCTTAGGCACTCACCCTTAAAACTTTATTGCATATAATTATGAAAACCATTTAGAGTAGTAAACCTTTAATCCAACTTCTACTTAACTATCTATTTATGCCTTGTTTCTTGGCTATCTACTATTCTTAAATTTTTGAGTATTTTTTTCTTACACAAAGATATTTATCTACCTCTAGGTTATTTCTTTCGAAAACAGTGCTTCTAAGTGGCATATCAAGTTATTCTTCTAAACAAAGACAATTTGTTTTCAAAATGTACCAGCGGAGGAAATAATTTTCATTCTATTACGTGTATAAATCAGGATGGAAATGCACTACAGAATTTAATGAAATTACAGATAATTTTAAAGTCTTATTGCATGATCTGAAATAAATACTGTGCAGTTAGAAAAAAGGATTGAAAATAATATATTTATAAAATAGATGTTGCACACAGCATAGTTCTTCTGTCTTAATTTACCACTGTTAATGGGAAAGTGTGGCATTATAGAAGCACATAGCTTAAAGAAAATTTAAGGCAACCCGAGGTACGTGTTTCCACAAGTGTTTTGAAAACAAATCTATACATTCTTAAAGAGAAAGGTGAAAAACATATCTTATATCTATGGTCTTCAAAGGACACTGACATAAATTATAATGTTTATTTTGCACTAACATAGTATAATATGTAGGAGAAAGCATCTATTATTTTCAGCATACTATTAAACAATGAATTCATATCTAAATGGAAGGTCATCAGTAAGGTAACTAATTGAAACAAGAATAAATTTCCTGTCTATGTCATCTTAATAACTCCAAATTGCTAAGGGAACATGAAGATGACATTTTAAAGTAAAATTGAATTTATGTTTTTGTTTTTATAACTGACTGAATTATTTCTTATATCCTCTACTTGGATGCTAGATTTAATATTTTGATCTATTCTCCTTAGTTCTAAGTGAAATTAACTATGTAATATTATTTAATATAGTAGTATGGTTAAGATTACAAAATACAATGTAAATGAAAATTGAAGATCTTTTATTTATATTTGTCTTTAGCCTTGTGAAAAGACTCTGATAGTATCTAAGCTTTGGTGCAGCTTTTAAATCCAGTTTGAACCTGTTTCCATTTAGTAAACAAACAGATGCAAAATTAAAAATCTGTCTTTTCTCTTCAGCAAAGCACAAACAGACTTTGAGAGACCTAATCTTTTTTTCAAAAGTAAAAGAAATGTTCAAAGCAGGAACTTCATCTCAGCAGTTTACACCTTGAGATGTTAATAGGTTTTCCTTCAACCTGTCACTGTTCATCACAGGCTGTTTGACTATAATCTACTTTCTAGCTTATTAACCCTAGTTACTATGTTTTACATTGTGTGACGCAAGAATCAAAGTCTTATTAATACATTTGATCAATTAATTCAATTGTGCTACACCTAAAATAGTATTTGCTTTCCAACATATAGGGATTTTATATCTTTTGGGTTCTCTAGAAAAGCAGAGATATTGCACAGAATTGAAAATGAATCAAGAAGCATTCCATTTCATTAGTTCATTCCCTTAATAAATATTTATTGAGACACTGTATGTGGTGATTATTATGTGAAGTATTTGGATACATTGGTGAATTAGGCAGACTTATTCATATTCTCATGCTGTTTATAATTTAGTCAATAGAATTGACCATGTCTTATCTCTATTCTGGGCAGTGTACTCAGAGTGTCTATGAAAAGGGACCAAGAGATGTTGAACACTTACGAAGCTCAAGAAGAGAGATTGTTGTTAGACACAACCAGCCTATTGGAGGTAATTGGATTTGGGGGTATGATGATGCCACTTGGAATAATATAGTAAATTTTAAGGGGTAATGAAAATGTTAGACAGTATTTTTTTTTTTTTTTTTGGTGAGGAAGACCAGCCCTGAGCTAACATCCGTTGCTAATCCTCCTCTTTTTGCTGAGGAGGACTGGCCCTGGGCTAACATCCGTGCCCATCTTCCTCCACTTTATATGGGACGCCGCCACAGCATGGCTGACAAGCAGTTCGTCGGCGGGCGCCCAGGATCCGAACCCGCGGACCCCGGGCTGCCAAGCGCGGACGAAACCACTGCGCCACCGGGCCGGCCCCTAGACAGTATTTTTTTTTAATCTGTGTTTGTGTATGTGTGTGTGTGTGTGTGTTTTGCATACGGGAACAAGGGGAATTTTTAAAAGTACGATTCAATTTAAATTATGTTCTATTCATAAGAGCTTTTAAATTTTACCTTAATCCTATGTCTTCAACAACAGTATTAAAATAGGACTGATGATTAAGGAGGCCCAGAAGATAAAGTCTATTCAGGGAGGTGTTGATTATTCAGTTATCACACCTAAATTTTTTCGTTGGGGAGAAAATAAAATGGTGGATTTCCTAATTTACATTTAAATGCCTAGTAATCTCAAGCCATTATAGGATAGTTAGATTCTGGCTTCCACCCCTTAGATTCATATAGCTCCCACAGCTGCCCTCCCCCAACTTGTGATAACTGAAAATGTCCTGCCAAATGAGCCCTGCCAGGGGTGCAAAATTGCCTTGGTTCATAACCAATGATTTAGAAAAACCGCCTCAGAGAAGCATAGTTTTGATGAAAAGTTATTTTGTCCTCAGAAAGTTATTTTCATCTTCCTCCTGAATAGTAACTGGTCAGTTCAGATTTACAGTTTAGTTTAATTTTAACTGTAATTTCTTTTCTGTTTGCCTGTAGCAGTTTTACCACAACAATTCCATTATGAACAAAGTACAGTATACTCTGGATTTTTCTAGACTATACTTACGTATTTTGGAAATGCATTTCTTGTGAGTTTTGATTTATGAGTGTTTATGAAGGTTGAATGTCAACGCTTTTATAAATCATGACATTTTCTCAATTTCAACACATTTTGAATCCTAATCCAGAAATATAACTGATTTGATCAAATGTATAGTTTGTGTATGTTGAAAAAACATGAGATGTTCAGTGTCTGAAATATGAATATGTACACACTGGCATTTAACTCAGCTAACCCTTAAAGCCACACCTAATTGGCTGAATCAAAAGCCTGAGATTTTTTTACACCATATTAAAATTAAAACTGAACTAAAACTTCAAAAATATTCTAAAGTCGTTGAAACATCCCATGCAGTACAATTTGCTAAAAACTTGTAAATATTTACCCATAACATGTTTTGTGATAATATGTAATTTGGCAAACATAATGAGTTGTTTTGAGTGAATTTATTAACAGTGAAATGGTTTCTAAAATATAAGTCACTTCCCCAATGAGACACTTAGCAGAGCCTCTTAAACAAGCTTGGGCTTTCACAAAAATGAGGCTTGTTTCCAATAGCTTCTCCTACCTGTCTTGCAAAAACTTCTTGGGCAGGGAAATATAAAAGGCCTGATTTTCCCTTTGGAATGGAAGAGGAAAATATTTAATAAATATGGAAAACAAAACACAAATTAAAATCTTAATGAGTTATTTTGCTACATCAGAATATAATGAAATTACAAATAGTGCACTTGTAGCAAGTTGTACAAACCGTGATGATTATTTTCCCATCAAATTACTGATGCTGTGTCTTGTACCTGCACTGTAAAATTATTTAAAATACTTTGGAGATAAAGAAATCAGTGTGTTAGAGATTGTATTAGCTCATTACCCATCCTATAAAATTAAATCTGTAGAGGAGTTAAAGCATATTTATAGCCTCTCAGTTTTTAATTTTTGCTGAAGTATATCTGCTTGATATTTTCAGTGAAATGTTAATGTATACTCTCCTTGCCAAAGGTCAAAAAGGAGAGAGTTTAGGAAAATGACATTGGAACGTATTATAAATGACCTAATCAAAACACGTATTTTACATAAATTTGTGGTTTGCTTCCTCCTCTATTTAAACCATTTAAGGAAGAGAGTGAACTCATATCTTTTGTATTCTTCAGACAGCTTTATTAGAGACCATTGAAAGAATTTTCTTACTTCTCTCAGATTACAACACACTTTTAACCCAAAACCAATAAATCACTCATATTTTCAAGTTTATTTGGACTTTTAATTTAAGCACAGTTTAAACACCATCAGTAAGGTTCCTATGTAGCCTTACAGAATACTTAACCAGGATGCAAATTTGCCGCTCAATATCGTTGCTAATGGGTATTTTTCTTTACCGTTCTTTCCTTCGTGCTTTTGTTATGCATTTTCTAAATCAACTGCTGCTAAAACTGTCAGTGAAGTGTCCCTGGTTACACTGACCTGATCTTACTTTCACTTGAACCTCCTTTGCTTGCCGCGTGACACCTCAGACTTCATTGTGCATTCGGCTCTAGTGCCTCGGGTACGTCGCACTAGTTGTGACAACGTCCCTGATGTGCAGCCAGCATTTCTGCATTTGAGATGCTTTTGTTATCCGTCTTCTCTGTGGATGCCTAGGAAATGTTCTTATAAGAGTTCAACATAACTGTTCAGCTGATTTAATGTTTTATCTGAGAATTTGCCTAAATTTCATCTCGTGGCTATTTTAGCCAACCTCCTCTCCACTGCATGGATTCCCTTTTTAACATTTGTTATTCAGACAGGGCGAAATTTAGGCAAATTCTGACTCATTTGCAGCATCAATTTCAAATCTAGAAAGTGAGAGCCCTTGCCAGTGATGTGATACTCCCGGAATTATGTGTAATGTTTGTTAAATTAGTGAAATGTTAAATAAGTTTTCCTGAGGAGCATAATTAAGCGTCTGGTTATCATAATGATAATAATAGTGAAAGGCAGAGGGAGCTATACTACACAGGAGAGGAGCATGATCCATTTTTGAGGATCAGGAATTGAAATATTATACATAAATTGGACAAAAACTAGAATTTAAGAAAGATTTATGATCATAGAAAAGAAAAAGAAGAATATTCACCAATGTGAAGAATTTAGAATAGAGGTCAACCCTCAGAAGGCAGGGCTTAGATGCTATAGATGCTGTTTAAAGCTTTTATTGTGTTCTTTTTCATGAAAGTGTGCATGGGAGCATGCACGCGCATGTACACACACACCCACCCACACACACATGGGGTTGGCATCTGCCATTTAAAATGGATAGATAAATAAACTTGACATAGTAACCAAAGAAATGACTCTTTCTCAGTTCTAAGTGATATTGGTCAGATGTCTACAAAATAACAAAACAAAAAATGCCTTTTATGTATATGTTTCTAATTCTATAATTCAAAGTCGAAAATTAACCATACTCTTTGGCTTATAGCAAATGGGAGCTAAAAATCTAAATCAAGTCCCTCTCTCCTTTTAGCATTCTTTTCTAGCCCTGTCCCAACCACTGTCTTCCTTAGGTACACCGTTCACCAGAGGCTTCCACTTTAATGTATGAAATAGATGTGTATTGTCTGCTTATCTGAAGTTGCATGATATTATTTCATGAATGCATCTGTTTATAATTTACACAAATGATATTTTTCTATAAGGCTCATTGCATTTTAATTTTTGTTATTCTATGATATGTTCTAAGAGTTATGCATATGTGCATAACATTTTGTTATAAAAACCTACTTCACTTTAAGTATTTACTGTGCTTAGTCTTGGTTGCCAATAACATTCAGATGTTATGTAAAAATGCCAGAAAATGTTCGGTTTCATTGTCCATTTTTTCTTTGGTAGTTATTCAAAGACGAGTACCAAATGATTGAACTGATGGAAGCAGAGGTGACTCGCTGTCAATGTCAGGGACAGCATTCCAATTCTGCAGAAACTAAAACTGACCCAGACAAATAATTCGTTGAAATCATTGGATGAAAAATATAGATCTGTGTACCACTTACTTCTACATGAAGACACCACATTTGGAGTTTCTCCTTTTTGTGAAATCTAGAGTTTGTGTTGCAATTTGAAGAGGGTGGAACTCTATGAGACAATGACAATCTTTTAAAGCCAACACAATTTGGGACCTTTCTTAGCTGCTGCCTATTGTATCCTTGCTCAACACATATATTTTAATTTTTTACATAAAATTTTTCATGTTTAAGTGAGAAATGGTCAGAACTGTTACTTTTTTTCCTTTTGGAAATTTCATCAACTGAAATTGAACCCATGTATATTTATAAAGAATTATTTTGATTAGGTTTAGCTGTCAGTCTAAAGAAAATCCAAATAATATTGGCTTAAGAGCGGAAAGAAGCTAATTTATCTCACATGAAGCTCTTCCTCTCTGCTCTACCATTCTGGCATTACATTAGAATCTGAAGCACGAGAGGGAGGGAGAGAATGGAGACAAACAGAGCTTTTGAGTCATCTTTTAAAGTTTCTGGGAAGTTCAGCTTACATCTTATTAGTCAGCACTTTTTCACGTGTCCGTGCAACAGGACTAAAGGAAGGCTCGTCTTTATTCTAGGCAGCTGTGTTCTCACACAAAGACTGGTAAATTATCTGCTGCACCGGAGATGGGCTGGTTCCTGAAAACATGGCCCATCTTAGTAATTTTTCATGTAGCTGTATGTCCTTTGCTACTTTGAATCAAACAAGTTACTTTATCCATTACTGCTTTTGACTTCAGAATGTGCATTTTGACTGTAGATTTTTTTTTTTTGTCTGTGATTTTTTGAGCTGTGTCAAGGATAGCTCTGTCATCATTCACTGTGCTTCTTGTCTTCACTTCTATTCAGATAACTTGTGCTCAGCTTCAAGTGCTTTTGGCAACCCCAACACGTATTTTTGAGTTTGGAGATTATATTTACCTCCAAGATTCTCTAAACATGAAATTTCTGAATTCTTCAAAAATTAAAAAATATATTCTTTTGCTTTTGTAAAGATTTCAAAAGGATAAGGAGGAAATGCTGAAATACAGTCTTATTTAAAGCAGATGTGCTTATAAGTATTTTAAATTCTGTTCCAGTGGAGGAAAAAAAAGGGTAATAAAGGAAATTTTAGTTCAATCTGGAAAGGAGTAATGAATAAGAAGGTGCATAAGTTTTCTTATAGAAGAAGTACATAATGTAATTATACTAACGTAATATATAATTACATAATGTAATTATATTATCTAATGTAATTGTAATCCTGGTTAAAAGAGAAGGTATATTGCTGGGCCGGCCCGGTGGCGCAGCGGTTGAGTCCGCACTTGGCAGCCCCTGGTTCACGGGTTTGGATCCCGGGCGCCCGCCGACACACTGCCTGTCAGCCATGCCGTGGCGGCGTCCCATGTAGAGTGGAGGAAGATGGGCACGGATGTTAGCCCAGGGCCGGTCTTCCTCAGCAAAAAGGGGAGGATTGGCGACAGATGTTAGCTCAGGGCTGGTCTTCCCCACAAAAAAAAAAAAAAAAAAAAAAAGAGAAGGTATATTGTAAATGGGAAAGAGAATATGCTTTGGATACCAATATTATTGAGTTCTATACCCCTTTGTGATGGTTAATTGTATGTGTCAACTTGACAAGGTCACACAGTACCCAAATATTTGGTTAAACGTTATTTCTGGGTGTGTCTGTGAGGGTGTTTCTGGAGGAGATTAGCATTTGAATTGGTAGATTGTGTAAAGAGATGGTCCTCCCCAGTGTGGTTGGGTATCATCCAATCACTTGAGGGCCTGCATAGAACAAAATGGCTGAGAAAGGAAGAATTCACTCTTTCTGCCTGACCGGATGAGTTGGAACAACAGTCTTCTTCCCTCAGACTGGAACTTACACCATTAGCACTCTTGATTCTTTAGCCGTCTACTCGGGCTGGAACTTGCATCTTTGGTTCTTCTGGGTCTCAGGACTTCTGATTTGGACTGAAACTCTACTTCTCTCTTTCCTGGGTGTCCAGCTTACAGACAACAGATCATGGAACTCCCCAGCCTCCATAATTACATGAGCCAATTCCTTATAATAAATCTCTTCATATATATAATATATATATATATATTCAGAGATCCATATATATATAAATATATGTTTCTGTTTCTCTGGAGAACTCTGATTAATAAACCATCTTACAGTTAATAACTGTGTGGCTGGTGGAAAATTCTTAGTCTAGTTTTTTTGGTTTCTCAATTTTTAAAATAAACATTATACTCTTTTTTACAGAGTCGCTATTACCCAATGCATGGCATCTATGAATTTTCTAGAGGTCACACCTTCAGTCAAGCCAGTTGCTTCAGTTGATGGAGTACATGGAAAGGCCAATGAATTCTATAACATGAGCCCTTTGCTATACTTCATTTGCTCTGAATGAGTTTCTTGGTCAGAAGAAATGCTGTGTGGAATACTGTGATGATAAATAAGGCATTATGTAAGTTTGTGGATGGTCGTTTTGAGAAGCACTGTAGACTAGAAAGACAAATCCATATGTAGTATAAGGGTCTATTCCAGTGAGAATAAAATGCCATCCATTCTATGGTTGGAGATGTCTCATTTAATTAAGCATTTAATTTACCAGGTAATTGACTGATAAACCCAGGTTATAGTGCCACTTGGAGGGGCTTAGTGTTGTCTCTGCTTTGGGCAGGTAGTAGAGTATCTATCTGTAGCTACAGACAGAACAGCTTTGTTAAGTCAAAGTCAAAGTTGCTGACCACATGCATTGTCACCACTGCTGCTGTGAGTACTTAGTTCCCGAGCCCAATGAGTAAGGACAACTATAGTTAGAGAAATGGGTTTACTGATATCCTTAGAATGGGTCAACTTGCCCACCTAATTATTGCAATTCTCCTTGCACTTTGGTGAGCTTTCACACGGGGCAAAATATCTTCACTCACCCGGTGTCCATTCAGAAATGTTTTTCCATCTACTACTCATCCAGACTTCCTTACAGCAGGTTCCCCCTTTTGTTCTTTCCAAATCCATGACCATTAAGCCAAATCATTAACCACTGTCTATGAATCAATGGAGACCCATACCCTTGGCCATCTCTTTCCACACAAAATTAACAACCAGGTGCACTGTTTGAAGTTCTGGATATTCCTTTAATAGGGATATAACAGACATTTTGTGTCACCTTCCTTTAGGGCGATCCCACAGTAACCCCAGTACAGTGCTACATCTGTGTACTTTTAACTAGTGCCAGTGTATTGTACAAAAACACCTATGAATAAACTCCAATTTTTTTTCATCAGCTGCTACTCATATGAAATTCTCCAAAAGTCCATACATCCAGGTTGTGAGAAATGAGGCAATATATTACCATTCTGCCATAGGCTATTTAAACACCAACCAATCTGCTAAGTTATATGGCCCATGTATGACAGCCTGGACATGTTGCAAAGCATCCTCTGGGACCCACTCAAAAATGTCCACTTATAGGGTTAATCAGTAAACAATCCAGTTTAGCATGAACAGATGGAGCTTCCAAATTGCAGAGTTCCTATTAGCATTGTATCTCTGTCTTAGTAGTTGGAGACGACTAACGAAGCAAGTTGTATTCAACTTGGAAGTGATCTTTCAACATTTTCCAGACCCATGAATTTGGGGAGGATTTATTTTCCATCCTATGCCATGCTTTTGTTTTAACTAGATGTCTAGAATAGTTGCAACATCCTAACAACCTGGTCTGATCAGCATGATATCACCAATTTAATAAATCAATGTAACAGACCATTTTGGTGGAATGGAGAGGTGATCAAGGTTGCTCCAGACTAGACTATGGTGTAGAATTAGAGAGTTACACAGCCATGAGGTAGGGCAGTAAAGACGTATTACTGGTATGTTTGGCTGACAGAAAAGTGCTTTTGACAGTCTTTACTAATAAATACAGAGACAAAAAAGGATTTTCCAGATCAATAGCTGCATACAAGATGCTGGCTGAGGAATATGTTAATTTATTCCAGCTATGAAACTTCATCTGTAACAGCAGCTGCAGTTGGAGTCAACATGTGATGGAGATGATGATAATCCATCATTATTCTCCAAGATCCATCTGGATTGTGTATAATCCAACAGGCAAGATGAATGAGAATGTAGCATGAATCACCATCCTTGCACTTTTCAAGTCTTTTAGAGTGGCACTAACCTCTGCAATACACTCATGATTGATTTTGAATTACTCTTTTGGTAGACAGAACCCTTCTAGTAGCTTCCATTTGACCTTTATTATTACAAGAGCCCAGGTAATCAGTGTGGAAATTCTGTCAGTTGCTAAGTGTGACTATTCCGAATTATGGGAAATAACCACAAGATGTGTTCAGGGATCCACTAGGGCCTCTATGAAATGGAAACAAGCCAAAACTCCATTGCTCACTTGATCTTCATAAGCCTCAAATCTGATTGGTGGACCACAACAGCATTTCAGGTCTCCAGGATGAAGGTCATTTCAGAGACAGAATCCAGTAATCCCTCGAAAGTCTGATTATTTCCTATTTGCCAATGCAGTTATCCTGGTAAATGGCCACAGATTACTTGAGGGAAGGTAAAAAGAAATTTTGAGTATTCATTTTTTGGCTTTATGGAAGGATCATTCCTTAAGGGGACCTGGCCTTCACTTCAGTCAAGAGACTATAGGTCTGTGAACTGGCCTAAGTCTTAGAATTCATTTAGAGACTTTGATTCTCTTATGGTGATTTAAATACTTCTGTTCACCAAACTTGGAATTTAGTTACCCATACAAGTTTTGTAGGCTACCCATGTATTTCAGTTTTGAGACAAAATATTCAACTAGTCAATGCCAAAATTCTCTGCCAGTCAGACTGTTCTGATTTTGACTTGGCTTTGTCACCCATTATGGTAAACATACATGCCTAGTCTTTGACAATTAACAGTCACACTTGTCCCAGATCTGATTATCCTCACTAAATTTGGAGAACTCAGTTCAATGGCAGTAGTTCCCACTATAATCTCTGGCTTACAAAGAATAGCCCTCACAGAATTATTCAAGCATTGAGGGGTTCCACTCATGAATGTATTTTCTAGACTTGTAAAGGACTGTCCTTTATCACCTCTGTGAGACACAGTTAGCAAGCTTTCTATGGTTAATCCATTTAAGCATTCCAATCTACCTCAGCATTTAGATATCTTCATCTACAGCAAACTAAAGAAGTTCTGGTATTTCTTTCTCTTTCATTCAGTGTAGTGCACTTTTGGGTCCAAATCAATCAAACAAGCAAAATATTCTAGGCACTTTTAGCCAGTTGATCCAAGCCATTGAATGCCTATACCCATTGAACGTTGATATGATAGTGATATGAATATTGAATGTGGAATATCTATTTGGGGAGTCTAAGTTCAGCCAGATCTAACATTATATTTCTTAAACCTGATCTAACACTTTTAGAATTAATTCCAACACATTTCCCCAGATTTCTGTCTATATGCATTTGCAAAATCTTGGTAATTCTTTTGTGTGCATCAGACCTTCTCATGGGTCATACTTGGTACATTATTCTCTGGCCTTGTTGGAATTTAAGTTCCAGTTATGGATCTAGAAGTAATGAGTTGTGGGGAGTTAGGCCTTGAGGAAGATCAAAAGTCCCTTGGAAAAACACCACCACAGGGGAGGCCACTAACGTTTCTTCAGGCAAAATAGACTACCTCCTCACACAGGGAGGAAATAGTGCTCCTACTGGCTCAGCAAAATTTTAGGGATTCGATGTCCCCAGCTTATCGCAATCTGAAAGCATGTGCTTGTCACAATTTTTGGTGTCTCATTCCTTTCTAAACATTGGCGTTTTGCCCCATATAACAAGGATGATTCTTCCTTCACTTTACAATTCTGTGTTCCTCACTTCCTTTGAGCCCTCACTGGCAGCATCCTGCAAGTCCATATTTCCACTAGCAGTTTGTTCAAGGAAATTTAGGCTTTCTATATCACACTCCTCAAAATTCTTCTAGCCTCTGCCCACTGCCTTATTCCAAAGCCACTCTTACATTTTTAGGTACAGTTACAATGGCACCCCACTTCTCTATTAATTTTCTATTATTTCCCAACAAATTGTCACGAAAGTTATGGCTTAAAGCAATACAAATGTATTATGTCAAAGTTGCTGTGGACCAGGAGTCTGGGCACAGATTAACTGGATACTCTGCTCAGGGTCTCACCAGGCTGAAATCGAAGGCTCAGTTGGGCCTGCGTTCTCATCTGAGACTCAGGGTCCTCTTCTAAACTTATTCGGATTGTTAGCAAAATCAGCTTCCCTGTGGTTGTAGAACTGAGCTCCCTGCCTTCTCCTGGTTGTCCACCAGGGGCTGTTCTCAGCTACTAGAGACTGGCGGCAGTTCCCCGCCCTGTGACTCCTCCCACAACATTGCGGTTTGCTCCTTCAAGGCCAGCGGGAAAATTGTCTGTTTCACCTTGTTTTAAGGATTCACCAAATTAGGTCAAGCCCACCCAGTATAATATCCTTTTTTATTATTTAAAGGCCAACTGATTGGTAAATTAATCATGGGAATGATATCCTATTACATCCACAACTTCTGCACACTTGCAAGGGGGAGGCGACTATACCAGGCATGAGCACCAAGGGGCAGGAATCTTGTAGACCATCTTAGAATTTTGCCTGTAACACCCAGTGAACTTAAAAATATCAAAAACAAACATTATCCTCCTTATTTTGATGAAACTGTTCTGTGATAGCAATTTATTGATCCTCCAAAGTTTTGCCTTCCATAGTTACTTGACACAGGTGTCCACAGGTGATAATTTAAGTAACTCCTTTGCCATTTCATGCCACAGACTACCAATGGCCACTTTACCACTGGAAAACCGTGTCACTAATATCTTTACATATAATCAGATTAAAAAAACCACTTCCAGATAACCCACACCCAATTCACAGAACCCACCATTAAGGTTCTGTTTCTGTGGAATCTTTAGTATACTTATTTTTCTAAAAATTAGGGTTTACTCAAAGAAAAGCAAAACCACCCTGAGTGAAGTTGAATAGGAGATTTATCACAGTGTTTAGGCCTTGTGTAGTTTGCGAGCTAGTAGAGGAGTATATGCCATCCTTTATCTTATCTCAATTTCAGAGATGAAGGAGTAAATCGGATGGGAACTGGAGAAGCTGCAGGTTCGAGTGATGACCAAATATGTTAGACTAATGCCAACCAGTTGACTAAACGCATTAGTGACAACATGTGCAAGCTGCCATGGTGACTGGAACCCTCTTTCAACCTTCACATATAAAAATATGACTCCTACTTCACATATGAAAATATTCCTGCCCTCAAACTCTCACAGAAATTTGTCTTGTGATCAACACTAACATGAAGACACACAGTAAAAACATTCTGAGCAATACAGTTGCAGCTTGACTAAATGACTCAGTAATAAACCCTACAATTTACAAAATTATGGCTACCTGAGAGTCAAATAAAAAAGTATGTGGATATTTCTTAGAACATTACATTCTGTTAGAAACATAAGTAAATATTTACAGACACTGTATTTCAAAGTGTTATTATAATACCAGAGAAATCATAGACATTTGGAGACTTCCTTACTTATCTCACCTTTCAAGGAAGAAAACAGATTTGTATTATGCAAGTTTTGTGGTTCATTTTACCAATATAGGGCCAATTTTCATGTTGTAATATTTCATGATTCTGTTTTCTGGTTTTTTTACTATTTGTTTTAATCAGGCCGTTAAATTTTGGTTTGACATTTCAAAATCTCTGATGTATATGGCTAATTTATAGAAAGTCATGATAGAGGCAATTAACATGTTAATTTTAAGAAATCAAGGTCCATCTCTTCTATGGCAGTACTTGATCTTTTGTTAAAGGCAACAATTTCCCTGTCCTTTAAAACAGTTTACACGCTTCTCAGAATAATAGTACCCCAAAATCATCTGAGTGTTTTTAACATTTTATGGATACATCATGAACTTCACAAGCTATACAAATTGCTATGCTTCTTTAGAATTTTTTTTTCTAGTTAACATTTTGTTGCTATATCATTTTTTTCCCCAACATGTTTTACATTCCTCTTCTGTAGGAGCTGTGTTGCCCCTTCTTTTAGATTCCATGCACTTCCTGTTTCTCCCATCCCCACCCTGGCCTAAAGCAGCGATTGGAATACACCAGAAACTTAATAAATGTTTCATTGACTTGAGCATTCCCAGCAATGTTTTTATATTTGCAACAAACTATGTAGCTTCCAGCCTGAGAGTTTATATACATGTGAGAAAAAATTATTGACTTTAAAATAACCTCACCCTCCACAAATCATTTAAATAATGAGGGCTCTCAAAAACTATTGATCAAACTACATGCAGAAGAATCATAAATATTCATGAATTGTTTAATACTGTTGTTGTTAATGATTGTACTGCTCATTTTATACAAAAATTCAATCTTTTTTCCTACGTATCATTTGGTAAAGCTCTTCACTGACTGAACAGAATATGAATGATTATCAATTCTTTTCTAGCTTTGATGTACAGTCTGTGCCTGAAGGACGATAAACCAAAGCCTGCATACATCCTCAAAGTTGTGATGCTTGTTCAGAAATGATATGAATTTGAAAGATTATGCAGATAACATCATTCAAATAGCTTGAACTTTTCCTTTTTCTCAAATTTTTTTTTTTGCATTAGTAAGTCTTTGTAAATTCTACAAACTCTTGAATTGTCCAAAATTATTCACTAGCTACTCATGAATACCCATGTACCAGGCTGAATACTATAATTATCAGGACTGATTTTTATTGTGAAGTTATAACCACTTCATCTCTTCCTAATGTGAATCGGGCTTATAAGGAATGTTATGTGCTTTGTAAATGGTAATTAGGTAAATATGAAAAAAAAAGAATGAAGGGGAGGCTGTAATGGCTTTCTGGCTTAGCAAATTAGAAGGGTGGCTGGTTACAATTGAGTATTTATTGGAGATGTCTTTTTTAAAAACATCAAATATTTTAACAGTCTTTATTGCTGCCTGAAACAAAACTGTATTGCTCAACTTTTGAAAGTCAAGGCCTTAACCTCTTCCCATCTTAGACTTGAGTACCTTCATATGAGATATATAGATATAGATGGATGCTTGAAAATTAAGGGATGCAAATGAACACAGAGTAGCTAAATTAACATGGAGCAGAAGCTTTGTAAGAAGATTTGAAAGTAAGCATAAAGAAAAGTTTTTGGAAAGAAAGTGCTAATTTAAGTATATAGATTCTATACTTTCCTCTTTCTGAAAAATTTTTTACGTGATTTTACCTTGCTCACTGATGATGCCTCATGTCTGATAATTATGGTTTGTTTCTGATCTAGCAGTATTGCTCCAGAAAGTGAATATTTTCACTATCAGCATAAATAAAGTCACACTATGTAAAAATTGCCTTTTTTGGATTATCTTCCTAGAGTAGAGATATTATGTATTAAAAATCAGTCAACACAGGCAATGAAGCAACAAATGCCAATTTATCTAACATATACATAAATCTGACTTGGAGAAATCCTGATTGAAACCACTTTCCCTGGTTTATATGCCTGAATTTTAGACACTTTCCCACGGTAGACATGTCTGTAGCTGGATTAGGTCACATTAAGATCCTTAATAAATGCAGGCTCTAAATACATAGACTACGAGGAAACAAACTATTTTAAGCATAGAAATTTTCAAAAGAGAATGACGTCTTGCATTTTCCTTGTGGTAATATTTTTCTGATTCTTTGAGTAGATTTTTACCTTATCGACATGAAAGATGTTATGGGACTTATCCAAATACATTCTAATAAAGGTGATTTTATTCACCAAAGAAGAGCTATTACCATGATTCAACTAAGCAACTTGCACTACTTAATTCAAGTTCTATCATATTTCCATTAAAAAAATGTTTAGTCAATATTCTTCAATTTATATAATATATGATTATTAACTGCAACTTTCCCAAATTCTAGAAAATCTGATCACATTTAAGAAGACATATAAATGGATCTCTCGGGATAGAAGACGAAGATGAAGACAGATCATTAATGAGGTTATGTTTAAGATACTTTAAAAAAGCCTAATTTTATAAAAAACTACAGCATTCAAGACTCAACCCTGAATTTCCTGAAGTCATGGTTTTGGTGACGGCGGTCTCAGTTCAGTTCAGTGAAATAAAGTGGAGGTAGCATTCTACTAAATTAGTTATGCTAGAACATCAACTATATTTTAAATGTCTTAAATTAGTGTAAATTTATGTATAATGTGAAACAGTTTTTATCTTTTGCCTTTTCAGGATTTTTGTTTTCTATCAAAATGGTTAGGGAGGTGATAATTATTTTGCTTGGTTTTGTCACATATAAACATCAACCAGCATAATTTTTTTCTCTGGCCTCTTATCCTCCCTCCAAGCATTCAAATTTGTGATTTTTCTGACAGAGGAGTTGGTGACCACTGCCTTCCAGGCCTTGTTTTCTGGTTCTGCTGCCTCCACACTCTGGAGTCCCAGCTCTGTGAGATTACCTCATGCAGGAGCCTGCCTGGCTTCTTTCCATTGCTTCCTCATGAAGGTAAATGTGTTTCTTCCCTTACCATTTTTACCTTTTCCAATCTATCATTTCACCAGACTCTCCTCTTCTGTTAACTGCTTTACTTCTTTTGCCTCGTTTTAAGTCTTAGTTTCCTCCATTTCTAATTGTTCTTTAAAGGAATGACTTTCAATTCAAGTGTACTAAAATTTAAATTCTTCAAAATTAAATTAAATTAAATACATATAGACTATGATTAGGGGTAAGAAATTATTGTATAACACCTACTGCAACCTATTGTATGTGCTTGTTCGAATAGCTGACTACTGATTGAGACAATACCCTCTTTTCATCATTATACTCCATAGTTCAGTATATACTAGGCACTTAATAATGGTTTATTTGAAATTGCCTTAACATTGTACCTGTCTTGCCTTTTCTTTAATGGGAAATGACTCCCATTTTAAAATAAAATCTAATAAATTGCTATTTACTATTTAAAGCATATTCTTTCAATCAGTCATTCTTTCATTAATACCTTTGACTTAGCCCATACTCTATACTGGGGCACTGGGCAAGGTTCCCAGGATATAACGCTGAGCAAAGTTATTGTTCTCTTCCCTCATAGAGCTTATACTTTGGTGGATGATCCTGGAATTGGGTAATCATACACAGATAAAGGCATGCTGTAGAAGTGAATACATAAATTACTGACATTTATATGATTAAAATAAAAGGACCAACCCATATGTGGATTTTTTCTGTGAAGCTTTAACTGATCTCGCCACATTCAGAATTCCCCATTCTCTCTTTTCAATTTCTAATACATTTATTTATTTCAGTTTGCCAGAGTTAGTAAATAAAATCTCAGACACCCAGGTAAATTCAAATTTCAGATAAGCAACAGGTAATTTTTTTAGTTTCCTATTGTTGCTGTAACAAATTACCACAAACGTAGGAGCTTAAAATAATAAATATTTAATACCTTATAGTTCTAGAGGTCAGAAGTCGAAAAAGGTCACTGGGCTAAAATCAAGTGTCAGGAGGGCTAAGTTATTCAGGAGGCTTTAGAAGAGAAGGTTTTCTTGCCTTTTCCCACTCCTACAGGTTGCCCACATTCCTTGGCTTGTTGGCCTCTTTCACTTTCAAAGGCAACAGTGTTGGGTTAAGTCTTCATATTGCATCACACCAAAATTGCTTCCACAGCACATGTCCTATGCAATATTTAGGACATATATTCATATGGGACACATACATAATTATATATATATAATGTATACACATTTACCCTATATATACACACACGTTCACAAATATATAATCCACCAACCCTAATTTATATATGTATTGCTCATGGCAAAAAACAAATTTCTATTCCAATTATTTGATCAGATATATGTCACTCAGTTTAGAAGGGTAAGAACTATATTTAGGGCTGTATAATCTGCCATCATGCTTGGGGGTCAGAAGCAAGCACACATTTTACTTTTAATAAAGGATAAATATATGGGCTCCAGGTGTCTTCATTTTTATCTGGTTCATTCTGTTATGCTTAGAATGAATTTTGAAACACATCTCACTTTGGATACTCTTATTTTGCTCTCATCGCTTACTGATCGTTTATCTTTAGAGACAGGGAGTAGAACTGTCATTTCTGGGAGACTTGTCCTGGTTCAACAATGGAAGTTCCTGATAATGTATGATGATGGACCCACTCTATACTCTAGAAGTCCTTAGAAGTAGAAATAAAGAGGAAAATTAGCTAGAAAGTATCCAGAGCTTATAATGTGCCAGGTACCAAGCAAGTGGTTTTTAAATTTAATCCTAAGAAGACTCAAGGAGATATTATATGTGTTCTATTTTCCAGAAGACAAATCTAGAGCATTTAAGTTGTTTACTGAAGGTCACACAGAGCTAGGATTCAAGTTCCTTACCACTGGGACATTGTGTCCAGGAAATGATTAGGATTACACACATCGTGACACTACCTTCCACCTAGAAATGTATCAAGGAAAATCTGCCTGACAGTATGACCTTTGGCCTATAAAACTCAAATTGGAAGAATCATTATTCATGTTGCCAATGAGCCATTAGCATCCTCTTATCTTCACAAGGTTAATTTAACAGACTGCCACACATATGGAAGAACACTTCTGAGTTCCCTCAAAGTCACGGAATTCGAATTTCTGAATGTTCATTAGCCATATACATAACAGAAGTGGTCCAAATTCAATGACTTTGGTGTATCCTATTTCCTGTTCTTGAAATTGCATATGCTGATATAAATTCATATTGTCTGAATGAAAATAGAAAAGTAGGAATAAGAAACCACATTATTGTTTTCATTTATCGAAGTTAATTAAGTTCATTAATGGTTAAGTTATTTATTGGACTAAGACATTTAATCAGAAAATTGTCCTTCTATCATTTCACTGAGTATTCAAGTTTAGAAATGCCTTACTTAAAATGCAAGAAATGTCCAGTAAGTTTTCAGGCTCCAGAGATACATTATTTATGTTAACAAACTGGAAAGAGTTCACTTACTTTAATATTTATAAGGGAGATCAGTGAGACATACAATGCAGTATTACTAAGCTCTAAAACCACTACAAAACATAGATTCAATTAATGGAATGTTAACCAAAGAATACAGTCAGCAATTCATAAATAAATAATTGTTATAAATGTCCAGATTTTTAAGACTCTTTGGAATACCCAACTGAAGCAATATATTCTGCTGCCTCAATCCATTAAAAAATGTAATTTTAAGGAAAATTAGATGCAGTCTTGCTCAGAGCAGATTACATATTTTAAAGCTATATTGGTTTTTAAGCCTTTGAAGATAATAAGGAGATTCATTAAGCTATTACCTTTGAGTTACTTGGAATATTGTATAATCTCACGATGATCTGATTCAAAGAAGTTTAATTGGCATGAGCCATGCTATGCCTTTTAAATAAAATATTTTTTAAGATATTCATAAAAATGTTAAATTTTTACAATAGAGAAATAAAAGTGAAAAATTAAATTGGCAAACAAATGATTGTTAATAAAATATTTGAATAACGAAATTTAAAGACTACGTATTTGGAAATAGGAGAAACACAATATACTTCGTTCATATAAAACCTTTATATTATTGGCCAGAAAAAAATAGTTTTTTCCCTTCAGTATAAGATTTGAGTTAGGAGTGTAAGCTGCATTAATTAGCAATTAATAAAAATTTCAAAAAAGAAAGTAAAAGTACTTTCTCTTAAGATATTTATTTTTTAAATGATATAGGAATAAAGCTGTAGTCAATACTACTCTAATTTGCACTCAGTGAATTTGTAAAGCAGGAGGACAGCAGTCTAGCTATTCATTTCAAATGCCTTGCAGCCATCTAACCAAGAACAATGGCTGCTAATCAGCAGTCACTTCACAATCGACATAAGTTTTAATTTCATTTATTAAGAAACCATATCAGAATACTGCAAATGAATTAGCTCATATACTGAAGTGCATGTACCAGTCAACTGCACAGGACTTTTAGGCTTTATCAAATGCTTTGATCTTGATCGCACCGAGAATCCTTCCAGCAGTTTATGAATTGTTCATGAATTCTTGGATGAAGCCCAAACTAGGTTTTCTAAGTTAACTTGTATTTGGAATTCTTTGTACAGCTGGTATTGATCAGCTTTCGCAAAAATTTTATTAATTTTTTTCAATTACCACTTAAAATGTTAAGTATAATATTAGGCATACTATTCAGATGAGCATCACCAAATTTTTTAAATTTGGTGAGAAATGCTTTATATATTTTTCCATACTCTATCCTAGCAAAAGTTATTTCTTTCCTTGAAACTACCAATTTGTAAGATGGGGTTTTTTCGTTGTCCCTTTTGACTATAAAATAGTGTCAACATTAGGAATTAAGTTTTTTGTTGCTGTTGATAATTTGTACTGGTCCTAAATTATTTCAAGTGGCAAAATTATTTCAGTGGCTTACTGACTTAGAAAAATGCTCAGTTGACATTTAGCCCAAATCATGAAGCAAATTGCTTTTGATTTTTTAGATGTTGAATAATTCAACATATTTTTTTAGCAAAAAGAACACTGATAGAATAAAGGAAGCAGCAATGCACTAGAGACAGTTTTAACCATGCAGTCTACAATAATAAAGACATTTGTATGCCCATGAAAGAACTGATTAAAAGGCCTATCTCTGTTCCAACTGGGGTACACAAAATGAATATAAATGCTATTAACATAAGAAAATTCACTTGTGCTGGTAATGACTTAAAGAAAAAGGAAAACACATGATCCTTAAGTTTTTGTAAAGAATTCACTGAGGAAGGTTTGTTTTTAACTTCATTCAATCGCTCTTCATCAACCGTTTCTACACGCCATAAGGCTGTCTACTCAACACATCTGTTACCTCCTAATATCAGACACCAGGGAGACTCTGTGTTCAAAGCTTTTATGTTGCACCATAAAGCATTAAATGTTTGTTATTTATTTATTGTTGAGCATTTGGATCCGTATCATGGTTTCACAATCAGATGACTAACAACATTTTGTTTGGGGTGGGGGAAAGTGCGCTGCAGTTCTTGTCATTTCTATCAGGAGGGAAAAGGACAAGAGGGACAACACACTTTTCTTTTTTTTTTGGTGAGGAATATTAGCCGTGAGCTAACATCTGTTGCCAATCATCCTCTTTTTGCTGAGGAAGATTGGCCCTGGGCTAACATCTGTGCCCATCTTCCTCTACTTTATACTGTGGGACGCCACCACAGCATGGCTTGACAAGTGGTGCATAGGTCTCTGACTGGGATCTGAACCTGGGAATCCTGGGCCACCAAGGTGGAGCACACAAACTTAACCACTACTCCACCGGGCCCTCCTGGGACACACGCCTTTTTAAACAAGAGGTAACCCACATTTGCTAAACTAGTTCAGTGAAAACTGTTTTATTTAATCATTTGTTTCTCCTAAAGTTGATTTGAGGTGTCCTGCAACTAGAAAAATAACTTGTGGGCCCCTGTGGATTTTGAGGTTTGATCAAGTTGGAAGGAAAAAAAGGCTTCCACCTGAAGTTGGCAAGTAAGAATGACCAGTCCAAAGTTAGGAAAAATACTCAATGAGAGCAATAAAACCAAAAAATAAGAGAAGATGAAACTCTGAGAATAATAGAATATGTAAAAACTTCCAGGAGAAAATTTAATTCACACAGTGCATGACACCTAAGGTGATACACAAATGTTTTGTTACTTTAGGCAACTTATCTTAATAAAAGAGTAACAAAACCACATACCAGACACAGCTTCTCTTAGTAACTAAATATATTGACGTATTTCTCAGCTTGGTGTTTTTATATGACAACATTTATTTAAAATTTCAGAGAAATTAACAAATAACTCAGTGTGCCAGTCTAGCTCATTCAATTATTATGTACATAGTCTATTTTTAAAGTAGATATATGACTTATTCAAACACATATATGCACAGACACAACCATATAGAAAATCAGGAATCATAATAGTAATCTTTTATGACTAAGTCAATTGATAATATTACTGACAATTGATAAATAAATTTTCTATTCAAAAATGTTTCCCATGATTCATAGTGCAGAACTCTGGGAATAAATTGTTTACACTAGCCATCTGTACAAATTTAAAACTGATTGATATACAGAAATTTGTCTCTAGTGCAAGCTACTTCTATACACAAGCTCTATCATATGGCTGACTATCTGAAGTGAAATATAATCAACTTCTTCAATTCAAAAAATAGAATGACAGCTTTTCCATCTTTATGTTTGGACTAGAAACCATACATGTCTCATCTGCCAGGGGACATGATGTTGAGCTAATTGCTTTGGAGTTCCTGCCAAAAGCTCCATTTTCAAAATTATATTTGGTAGTCAATGGAACATGCTAAAAATTCATTGTTTTAGGTTTGAAACTTTCTTCTTCACATTTTAGGTTTGACTACCAAGGGCATACACTTTTACTAGAGAAAGTGTAAAAACTCTTTTACAAAACAAATCCAAACCTATCATGATCTGACATGGAAGATTTTTTTTTTAATTTGCTACACATTAAAAAAAAAAAAAAGCTTCAGCTTTGTAGCTGAAGATACTGTCCATTAACAGATGCAATGACTCTGTAGAGAGGGTCCATATAATGCACTCCTAGGTATTAGGCCAATTTTTTTCCCTCTAAGAAGACTTGTAGGATTAACTATGAGAAGACAACAATAATTTTGCTATTCATTGTTTTCTCCCTTATGCATTAGTCCAGTAAATTTCTAAGTTAAATGTAATATTAAGTTGCACTAACCATGAGTTACTGCTCATACAACTATCCTGACTCTTTTGGTCTGGTGTTCCATAAGTCTAACTTCTCAAATATACAAAGATATAAATATACAGAGTTGTACATGCATACATACATACACAGATAGGAAGATGCTATATTTTAATAATTAGGTAAATGCATAATATTATAAATAATGAGTTCTTGTGTTCTTTCAAAAATATTTAAAGAAATGAAGAATAAAATTTTCCCCAGAGAAGTCAGAATATGTTGTGTCAGTGTCTTACTTCAAAAAATATATCACAAAGGAGTCATATTTAAGCTGAGTTCTGAAAACACTTTGGGCATTTTTTTAAAAATTGTAGTCCAATATTGCTGACATTCAGGATGAAAGGGGGATGGGGAGAATTCAAAGTATGGGGGATAAGAAGGAGTAATTAGTCATGCACACAATTTGAAAAACTTTATATGGGATGATACAGAGCAAACCATTGCCTCTGAGATTAGAGAGACAGACAGGCAAATACGGGAATCACTTCTTACCAGAGCAGAGACTCATAAGTGAAACTACTATGGGAACCAGCACCCAAAGAGGAAAACGGGAATTGTAATTGATGAACTGGTGGAAGCTCAGTGAAGCCAACTCTGTAAGATTTACCTCCAGGAACTCTACCAGATTCCCACAGGAAATATCAGAGAAAAGTCCCCCCCTGCTTCTGGCAGAGGAACCATTTTGAAATAAGCCAGAGTACTCTGTTCTTCTTAACAAGGCCTGTCCTCAAGGGAAGCTAGTTAACCAGAGCCTAACCTGCTGGGGGATTATCAGAGCCTAACAGCTAGGTGGCAGGATGCTAAGGGAAATCTTAGTACCTTCCCCTCAGTTTTGCTGTGAATCTCAAAACTTCTCTAAAAAAATATGAAGTCTTAATAATAATTTTTTTAACCACCTATATGCCACATTAGGAAATTTGCATTTTATTCTATAGATTAGTATTTAGCAGATATTACTTTTTCAGAATACAAAAATATGTACTTATTTGAGAAGGCAAGCAGTACAAAAGTAACATATAAATTGAGACTTGTGGACTCCTCTTCCGACAAAATGGCAGATTTTAGAGTCTGAAAACCTTCACTTGAAATAAAGTTTTTGATGGAAAGTATAATAAACATAAATAAAATCAATTTGCATTGCATTATTATTACGGGTATATAAGATAAATCCCAGCGCTGAAAGACGTGGAGAAACGAGATTCCATAGTGATAAGCTAGTGCTAAGGTCCAGGGTATGTCAAAGGCATGTGATGACATCAAGAACATAGAGCCTTATGTGTGAAAGGCCAGTCAGGACTCAGGAGGCAAGGCACCAGATGTGCACTTGGAAATATGTCCTCTGGCTAAAGCCATGACTTCATGGAAGGCATGGGTCGGGGGAAAAAAAAATCAACTGCAGGCAAAAAAAGCGACTAAATATGTTGATAATGAAAAAAAATAAACAGAAAGAAAGAAAATGAAGAAAGGAAGAAAAGGACAGAGTAAAGCAAGGACAGGATAGAGGAAGGAAGGAAGAAAGAATAGGAAAACGAGAGTCTCTTGATATTTTGTAGCAGCAAACCGATTATTCATGTAAAAGTCATTCAGGGTTGATAGCAAGTGGTGCCTTGCAGAAGTAAAGCAAAACTTTTGAAGAAAGAGATCCTCAGACCAGGTCCCTCAGTACCTTATATTCAGATAATCTAAATATAAGGTCAAACACAGACAAAAACACCGCTGTAAAACAACTGTAGAAGAACGTCACCACGAGTGAAAAAACAAAAAGCTGAATCAGACTCCCAAGAAATTCTGACATTGAAATTATCTGGTATAAATATATAATTGCCTTATTGAAAGCACTTGTAGAAATAAAGAAGCAATTGAAAGTGATCAGCAATGACCAGGCTAAACTGCGGAAGAGCCACATGAGAGACTCAAAAGGAAAACGTACGGTGGTGCCCGCAATGGTGGGAGCCACTGTACCCACAACGATGTTCACAAGGAACACATTTCTCAAGGAAATACATTGTTCACAAGGAAAATGTGAATGTTCCCGTGGAAAATTGCACAGTGGTGCAATGATGGGAGCTAATGTTGATCACATCCAAAGTTCTGGTCCTCGAGTTAAAAAATAAATTACAATTTTAATCTCATATGTAATATAGCCACATTTCTGAAATATAGAAAGCACAGAAATTTTATAAACAAGGCTCATAAAGCTTTCAGTGCCAATATTAGCATTTGGTGTAGTTCCCATCTTTTCCTATGTCAACATATGACAGGATTGGTATTTAAATCCATTTTTAAATGCCTGTATCACATAATATTGAGTGCACCTTAAATGACTGAAATATTTCCATTTTCTTGGACATGAAAATTAGCATTTTTATACATGCAGATTTTTCTATATTTTTAGATATTATCTCTAGACAGATGCTGACAACCATATAACCAAAAGCCTTATAACTGACTTCAATAATAATTTTTTCCTTAGAACAAAAGGAAAAATTCTTGAAGGCTTTTTGAATTCGCACATGCATCACTAAAATATGTGGAAAATAGTTTCTTCATAACCCTGCTTAGACACAGCATTGTCTTTATTTTGTCTTGTTTTTGTTTGTTTTTCCAATTTGGTCAGAAGGAAATTTCATGGGATTAGGGCTTTCACTGATATTTCTTTAGAATTGAAGTTTTTAATGCCACTATAATTAACTATCTAATAATGCTCATTGCTAAGAAAAACATTTTTAAAACAACAACGTTTTTCTGAAACTAATGGAATGTTAATATAAAAATCATCCGATATACCCAAACATTGGCAAACTGCCCATCCTAGTGGCCCTGCATTCTGTTTTGTCTTTTTTTTTGCCCTGCTAAAAGGAAAAGACATTTTGCTTTCTCCATCTTAGTTATATATCCATCATCACTCTCATCATCACATACACACACTCTTGTCCCCTGGTCCAGTGATTTCTCACTCAATCAGTGTTTGCTAAATACAGGCTGCCAAATGAAAATATAAACAAATAAATCTCTCCTGCAATGGTTGTCCATAGCAAATTGTTATGAAATATAAACATCTCTGAAATTTGGTAAAGTGAATTTCAGATTATTGTTTGAAATATAAAAGGAAGAGTTCCAGTTAATAATTCCAGTTTTTCTCAATTTCTTGGTTTTAGTCAAGCATGGAAAGAGGATGCTATCTTACTAGAGACCTTTCAGGATAAAACTCCTGAACAGTAAGCTTCCTGAAATCAGGCCCCTAATATGCTCCTTGAAGTGTGAGTTAAGCGTATCCTCGGTATATCTAGACAATAATCATGCTCAACAGCCTTTATTTTCCAGGTTTTTATGTTCACAGAATTCTTTTTTTCCCTTCACACAGGATAAATATAACAACAAAAGTTATGAGACGGCCCTTGACAGCAGCCCCATATTAATGCAAAATCATCTTTCCTAAAATAATTTTTATATATAATATGTATAGTTATAATTTTATATTTCCAAAATAATTCATTTTTGTGTTTTCAACAGGAGAAATGCATATGTGGTAAAAAAAAAATAAAGAATTTGAAGGAAAAAGGATAGAAGGAGAAAAAAGAAAGAAGGGTAATCATTACAGTACCTCTTTTATATAATATAAAATGTGTTACCCTTCTAATTCAGGAGACAAGTGTACAATACAACTAACTACTAACTTCCGAGTAACTAAATTTATAGCTTAGAATTATTGAAAATCTATAAGTGACAATCTTTGCTGTATTTTACCTAATTTTTAAAAATATAACTTTAAGGGACAAAATAGTCATTTCCTTTAATATTGAGTATATAAATTAGTCATAAAAGATGAACCATGTTTTCTTCTTCATTGCTCTCAGATTTAGTATAATCTCCTAATTAACCTCACATGGAATCTTTGCCTCTCTGAATGACTACTAAGTCTTTGTTTACAAAAATCTAAGTTCTTATCTTTACTCCCAAGAGAAATTTTACTCTTTTATTTCTTCCTAGTCTTCACTGAGGAGTTCTTTACTACATGAATGATTTTGTTAAAAACATTTGATCAGGGTCATATATTTTGATTCCATTGACTTTCAGCTATTTAAGATACATTGGCTTGAGACTTCAGTATCCATAAGATAATGTTGACAACCTTAGATCTGAATTGCTTCACGCAGGATAATCAATGCAGATCCATGATAATCAATAAATACAGGGTAATCAATAAGCAGAGAACACTGTAAAATTCAATTTACATAGAACTAGGGAAACCAATACTTGAAAACAGCAATGTGGAGCCCATTGTTGAGGTGTAGTAGATTAGAAAAATACTGCAAAGAGAGAGGAATGTGTAGAAGAACCGTAACAGTGGTGGAACATAAATATAACTGCCCCAGAGAGAGTTTCTTGCCCCAGGTAAGGAATGCTGAGACTGGGTCAGATCTGGTGCATCAAAAACAAAGGGTGGGGCCAGCCTGTGGCATAGCAGTTAAGTTCACGTGCTCCTCCTCTGAGGCCCGGGGTTCGCAGGCCCGGATACCGGGTGCCAAACAATGAACTGCTTGTCAAGCCATGCTGTGGCGGCACCCCATTTAAGTAGAGGAAGATGGGCACAGATGTTAGCCTAGGGCCAATCTTCCTCAGCAAAAGTAGGAGGATTGGTAACGGATGTTAACTCAGGGCTAATCTTCCTCCCCGCCCCCCAAAAAGAACGGGCAAGAGAAGTGTATAATTCCAGAGGAAGCAGCATTGGGAAGCAAATCTAGAGAACATGGAGGAAAAAGAAGGAGGCTTGGTGGTGAAAGGCAAGAAATAAACATGCTGTCCAAGTTCATAAACCTATAAAACAAGAAGGCATCACTGAATCAGAAACAGAAAGCACACTGACCAACTCCCCCACACAACATACATACCCATGAAGGTACCACTTATTAATGGTACTGTAACACCAGAATAGAAAACTCTTAAAGAAAGTAAATATACCATCCAAACTCCTCATCCTACCCCACCTAATTTGTTATTGGTAGTATAGAAAATGTCTACAGAACTTATTATGAACAAGAAAAGACCATTTATATCAATACTAGAAGAATAAAAATAATAATACAGAAAGAAATTTTGTAATAAATACAGAATCAAAGAACGAGAAAAAAGCCAAAAAAAAAAAAATAAGAGAAAATAAAATGGATCAAAAAGAAAAACATATACATATATACACATAGTAATGCATAAATACAAAGATATAGATGTAGATATGGTTAGATATATACATGTAAATTGTAAACTCTTAAGAGCAAAAACAAAGCAGTGGAAAACAACCAACATTCAATATTAAAATAAAATTTTCTAATTAAAAAAAGAATGTGAGATTCTAGATAAAGTTGATCTTGTGCCTGAAAAAAGTTGATCTGGATCAGTGAAACTTAAAATATTATATCTTAAAAAGCTATTATATTTTTAAGTAGTAATAGAAAAATCCTTGGTTCATCAGCTTAGGCAAGGAGACCAAGACAGTTCTAAAAGTAAAATAAAATAACAAAAAGTTAAATTAAATTAATAAAATAAAATTTCCTCCATATTTATTAACAGAAACATACAAATAAAGCCAACGGTGGAGCAACATTTTCAAGAAAAAAATAATAGCAATAAATACACAAGAAAACTATACTCATGATCCCTTCCTTAGACATCTATTAAAGGATAAGCTCCACGCAGTTAAGTCGATATAAGAAATTTTAGCAAAGGAATGATGAAAAACATTTATTGTATTTAATCGTCAATTTAACATTAAATCAAAAGTGATCACCTGAACATCAAAATGATACTAATTGACCATACTTTAAAAATCTTGTTCTATACTGATGCTCAATAAACACATACATAAATAAAAATAGACAATGGTAAGAAAACCTCTTCTTTACAGAAGAATGTAACTAATAAGTGAAACCCATCTTAGAATTTTTAGAAAGCATTTTGCAACACTAAGTATAATAATTGACTAGCAAAATAATCATTTGGTGAAAGTACTTTGGTAATGTGATAGTTGCAGGCTGACAAATCATTACCCCACAGACTGCTTTACTAATTAGGGGAGAAAGTGTCTAAAATGGAAAAATCTGGTGGGCGCTACTTCAACCAAACTAATAGTGGGATGACTTGACAATATGTGCTACTGATGTGATACAATATAAAGTTTACGTTATCACCTATGAAATATTCTTGCCAATCATGTTCAACATGAACAAATAAAGCTTTTAGATGTAAATCCCAGAGGAAATATATAGGATAGTGGAACAAGTTAAATGCCACTGTGAGAAAACACTGAGACAAATCCAGAATGTGAGGGCGCTCAACCACACAACATATCGAATTCTTCCAGAAGTATACATCTAAATGTTTAAAAAAAGACATGAAACTGTTTTAGGTAAAAAGAGACTGAAAAAAAAATGACAAACAAAGGTAGTGTCTGAGATGTGATTGAATTTGGTGAAAATCTATAAAAGAGACTTTGGGGACTAGAAAGAGAAATTTACACATGAACTGAATATTCAGTGGCATAATGGGACTCTTCATATTCTTAGTTGTAGTAATGCTACTGAAGTTATGCAGAATAGCTTTTATACTGAGAGGATGAATGCTGGAGTACTTAAGGGTATAGGCATAGTGATAGTAACTTACAAATGGGTCAGCAAACACACACACACACCTACACGTGTGTATATAACAAACACATGAGATTATATAAATAGATATATAGATGAGGAGGGGGATAAAGCAAATTTGAGAAATGTTAATAAATCCAACCTTTATTTACATTAGAATTTTTCTTGATAAGTATTTCTATAAACTTTTGGGATGTATATACTGTAATTTATTTTATCAGGTACACATTAAAAATAAATATCATCCTTTTCTCACTGGCCAAGCTATAATAATATTGTTAAAATAAATATATTCTAAAATATCCACTATATGAAATACTGAAGTTTAACTGAAATCCTTAAAGTGAAGATACAAGCATTTACAATTATGTAGGTGTCTTAATCCAGGGAAATACAAAATATCAATATAATAATTTCAAGAAAAATTTTATTCACAATTATAATTAAATAAATTCAATGCTCAATCTAAATTATTTTATTATTGCTTTAATTTGAAGATAATTTTATTATATTTCTGAAATAGATATAGACACATTTTGAAGTCACAAATGTTTTTCAATTAAAAAAAAATCCCATATGTGTATTTATTTATTTTTATTGAGTAATATTGGTTTATAACATTATATGCATTTCAGGTGTACATCATTATATTTTGACTTCTGTGTAGACTACATCATATTCACCACCCAAAGACTAATTACCATCCATCACATGTATCCTGTCACTCCTTTTGCTCTCCTCCCTCCCATCTTCCCCTCTGGTAGCCACCAATCTAATCTCTGTATCTATGTGTTTGTTGTTGTTATTTTTATCTTTTACTTATTAGTGAAATTAGACAATATTTTAGTTTCTCCATTTGACTTATTTCACTTAGCATAGTACCCTCAAGTTCCATCCATGTTGTCACAAATGGCAAGATTTCATCTTTTTTTATGGCTGAGTAGTATTCCATTGTATATATAAACCTCACCTTCTTTTTCCATTCATCCATTGATGGGAAGTTAGGTTGTTTCCAAGTCTTGGCTATTGTGAACAATGCTGCAACGAACATGGGGGATGCATAGCGTTTTCATGTTCTTTGGATAAATAGAAGTGGAATAGCTGGATTATATGGTAGTTCTACTCTTAATTTTTTGAGAAATCTCCATACTGTTTTCTATAGTGGCTGCATCAGTTTGTATTCCCACCAGCAATATATGAGGGTTCCCCTTTCTCTGTATCCTCTCCAATACTTGTCATTTCCTGTCTTGTTAATTATAGCCATTATAGCCATTCTTACAGGAGTGAGGTGATATCTCATTGTAGTCTTGATTTGCATTTCCCTAATAATTAGTGATGTTGAAAATATTTTCATGTGCCTGTTGTCCATCTGTATATCTTCTTTGGAAAAATGTCTATTCAGATCTTTTGTCCATTTTTTAATTGGGTTGTTTGTTTCCTTGTTGTTGAGATGTATGAATTATTTATATATTGTGGATATTAATCCCTTATCAGATATATGGTTTGCAAATATCTTCTCCCTGTTGTAACATTGTCTTCTTTTTGTTGATTTTTAAATTAAAATATTTCCCAGATTTTTTTCTGCTTAATTTTAGTGATAATGAGTCACAGATGACAATCCTGAAGTGTGTTCAAAAGTTATGGGTTATTTACCACCGAATTATAAATTAAATATCTGAAAAATTGATGGCTAAGCATTAGCCCTTTAAAAGTGCCATTTTGGGGGCTGGCCAGGTGGTGTAGTGGTTAAGTTTGAGAGCTCTGCTTTGGCGGCCAGGGGGGTGGTGAACAAGTTCGGATCCCGGATGTGGACAGACACACCACTTGTCAAGCCATGCTGTGGCAGCGTTCCATATAAAGTAGAGGAAGATGGGCATGTTTGTTAGCCCATGGCCAGTCTTCCTCAGCAAAAAAGAGTAGGATTGGCAACGGATGTTAGCTCAGAGCTGGTCTTCCTCACACACATACACACAAAAGTGGTATTTTGATTAATCAATGGTGACATACTATTTATGAATCATGAATAAAAATGTATCACAACACCCACCAGGCAGGAACTTTTGCCTTACAGAGATCCAGCCGTGTATGACTTGTGCTCTAACATGCTTTGATGCAGTCTCTAATCTGCTATTGATCTCTCATTTGTCAAATCCAATGGGAAGATAAAAGATAACAGAAACCTTTAATGCAGTCTATAAGGGTGAGTGTCTCAGACACAGACCAGGATGGTGCAAGTTTGAAGTAGATTGATTGCCAATAAAATCCTCGATACCTCAGCTCTTCCTGTATCTATTTTCTTCACAATGTAAGTTTCTAGTTTCCCCCTTCAAGAGGTAGAGTCTGTTACTCGAATCCTTGAATCTTGGCTGGTCTTGTGGTTTGCTTTGACCAGTTGAATATGCTAGAAATGATATTTATTTGTTTGTTTTTACTAGTGTGGTAAGAACACTTAACATGAGACCTACCTTCTTAACAAATGTTTAAGTTATAATACAGTCTGTTAACTATCAGCACTATGTTCCAAGTCCAGATATAAAAAGGCCTTGCATGCTTCTGATTTCTCTTTCTCTTGCAATACCATGAATAAAAGCCCAGGTTAGTCTTCTGGAGAATGAGATTACATAGATAAAAATGGAATAATCCTAGCCAAGGACATCTTAGATCAGCCAACACTTATCTAATCTGCAAGCTGACCTCAATTGTATAACAAGGCCAGGCAATATCAGCCTTGCCTGACCAAGATAATGAACCATAGTCTTGTGAGAAACAAGAAATGAAAGTTGACTTAAGCCCCTAAATTTTGGGGTGATTTGTTATGCAGCAATAACTAACTGATATAAAGTTGCAGGATATTTCTGAGGGTCAAGTGGATAACATTCAGCATAATCTACCCTTTTTTTCTTTTCTCCATCCTCTTCTGTTATTTATTGGATTTTTAAAAAGTGTGTCTTCAATACAGGGGACCCAGAAATTTCCACCATTAGCTATATTATTACAGTCATCTTGCCCTCTTCAAATCCATGATCAACCCATTCCCAGAATCTCATTTTGATGGATCATTTTCTTGGACCACTTCCAGTACCAATTGCTGAATAAGTCAATTATGTGCAGGAAATGGATGCTTCACCAAGAGGAGGTATTCAAGGAAAGTTCAATGAAGAGTCTGTCTTAAAATGTATGAGCATAATAAAGGAAAATCAACAGAAGTTGGTCATGCACTTTCTCATTTCTAGGCTGAAGGTAGAATGATACTGAGCAGTGACTAGGATCCAGAGAAAACCATACCTGTAGTAGAGGTCCACTAAACTATAGCTGTGGTTATGGATAAAGGAATACTGCCACTGGCAGACCTGGACCAATAGGGAGGAGGTAGAGGAATAAATACCTTGACCTTATTCTAGTTAATGCCCCATCTCTTTCTGGTGCCTCTTATTGGCAAAGTCTAATGTAAGTAGAAGAAAAGGCTTTCCCTCAAATGAATACATAACTACCAATTTCCCTGTGCTATAAGCAGAGACATAATAGATTTAGAGGGACAAACAGAATATCAGCATGAGAATTTCCTAAAAATTACATTTTTAAAATAACTTATGCAGCCATTTCCATTCTGAATACTGGGCTCAATTTTCCATAAGGCTTTCAAGTTCTATATGAAAACCTAAATGATATTGATCATTGCTATACTTTATGAAAGATGATATAAATTGAAATGTATCTAAAGTGTGAAAATATGTATTTTATTTCTATGTATTAAGTCACCACTTTTTGTGTGTTAGATAAAACTAAGTTCTTTTTTGCATATTCTGAATTTTCTCCAACACATTTTAGTTATTTCATGATACCATCATTTATACTATAATATGGGGTGAGGTGATATTTATTGTTCATTAACAAGTGTTGAAAGTATAAAATAAAATATGACTACTCCAGGGAGATCGTCATTTGTATGGTGATCACTATGACATATATTAATACCCTGAGAATTTCTGAGGGCATATTTTTTTTATGCCATTGTAAAGAGAACACAACACTCATTATATGAGAATGTTAGAAAGTATTAAAAGGTCCAAATGGTTTGATATATTTTGTCAAACACACACTTCAATGTAAATTATCTTACATTTGCAGTTGAATTTCCAAAGACTTTATGACTTGTTCCATGGACAGACCCCTGTTTCCACTTACAGACATTTTTCTTTCAAATACTGCTTATGATTACCTAACTTTTGATACCAGTGGGAAAATCTCCAAATATGTGGATTAATATCTTACTTCTAGGTCAATTTACTTTACTTCAGTTCAGGAATATTTACAGTGTCTATAGCCTTCTATGTTTTGGGTAGTATATGTTGACATCATTAACTGAAATAAGGACTAATGAAGAAAATACAAAGGTGGGTAAAGATGATGAGTTATCCCACGTTGAGGAGTAAAGTCATTTCTAGTTTTATTCCTGTCATTTATGCATTTTTCAAAAGTCAGTTATAATTAAAATGTATATAGAAATAATTTTCAAGTTTTCCATATATTATTTCTGCAAAGAAAACTACTCAATATTTTTATATGCATACTTACTAGTCTTATGGCTGATATATTCAAAGACTTGATATATTCAAAGACTCAAAGACTTGAGTACTTTGTCAAAGAGTGGAGGAATATGGAGGCATGGTCAATGTAGGTAATTAAATTTTCATATGTTGAACACTGATTGGATGTGTGTAATAATGTAATCTGAGCATTTAGAATTTAATGCAAGCTATCAAATAAGCTTACTTGGAGAAAAATTACACGTTACCCTAGGATTCAAGACAAGAAACGGGCTTGGGCAATAAGTTTTATTTTGATTGGTTGATGTTAAGTTTTTGATAGAATATCTAAATGAAATTTTATTACATGTTGTTGAAAATACAGGGATAGAGGGATAAAGGAAGGCAATAGGCATTAGTTGAATAAAATGTTCATCTGTACTTAGTGAAAAAAGAAAAGAAAAACAGCCTACTAATTTAAGAGTTATAATTTCTCTGGTATCACACACCTTCGATATGAAATACTACCAGCTCTTAATTTTCAGTTCTGGGCAGAGAAACAGGGAATCATTTAATATTACCATGAGCTGGCACTAACTTTACTTACAGAGTTGAAGTCTGATGTTGTTATTTTTACCACCCTTATTTTAAATATTAAGAGTATAATCCTAAAAATTGACTTTGTATGTACATATGAAAGTATCTGTGTATTTTCTTTCTTTCTTTCAAGAAACAAGATATATTTTATTCTATGGTTATTTGCCAGGTTGAATAACTTGGTAACAATTGTTCCAGTGAGCAAATAGAAAATGATAAGCAGTAAATGGACCAGGTATTGGAATCATGCAGACCTTGTTTCAGGTATAGTCAGGTTTCTTCAGTTATAAGGTACAAAAACTCAACTCAAATTTTGCTGAAATAGAACACAAATGTATCAGATAAGTGCATTGTTCTATTTAGAAGTCAGCTTTAGGGACAGGAAGTACAGGGCTCAACCTTGTCATCTGGACTCGTCCCTCTGCTCTCATTTCCTTTCTTTTGGCTCTATTTACAGGCAAGTTTCCTTCTCATAGTATCAAGGTGGCTGCCTGAAAACATAGGGTTTAATTTATCCTTTAAGCAACTCCAGGAAAGACAGAAAGAGAGAGAGAGAAAGGGGTTCTCTTTTTTTCCCAATAATTCTAACACATGTCTTATTATTCACAGCAGACATCTATATCCTTCAAAAGCTAAGCAAGGTTTTGGACTATTTAATTCTAATAAGTTTAGTAGCATAATAACCAAGCCCCAGATCTAATGGATTCAGAATGCTAAATGTAGACTCCAACCTGGAAGTTCCTCCCCTTGAGCAACAGGCTTTAGCAATGTGACTACATCCTGGACCCAAAGCATGATTTCCAACAAATTGTTCTCTCTTTTAGAGCAATTGAAAGCAATAGTTGGAAGTGAGAGGAGAAGATAATGTGCTCCTTACTTGAAAGTTATCCTCAATTTGGGGCTAATTTTTGGCCTTTCCTGGAAAGGAATATATAGCAAGAGGTGTGCTGAAAAGTTTAGTCCCTGAATTAAAACTTCAATTGAGTATTAAAGGAGACTTAGAGTAGACAAATAATATGGCAAAACAGAAAAAGCAAGGAAATGCATTCTAAGCAGATGTTCCAGAATGCACAGATGCATAGACTAATGGTAACAATGGCTTTTTTTTTTTTTTGGCAAATGTGTAGCTAGAGTTTAAGATAACATAAATGAATCAGGCAACAAGAATGACAGGAAATGAAGTTGAAAAAGTTTGATAGGGTTGATTTACAAAGGGCCTTGAAAATCATGGTGAATATTTGAGAATTCACATAAGTTACAAGATGCCTTTAAACGCTTAGACAGTAGCTTTTTAAGAAAAAACACGTGGAAACAGCAGAGTGAGGACAGATACTGTTTTGCTACTTGGACATTATACGTGAAATATGAATACTGCTAGTGACATTATGATGGACGTGGATGGAATATATATTCTAGATATATTCCAGTGGTAGAATCTACTTATCTGGGTGCAAGTTAGTAGAGAGCAATGCTTTTAGCTTGTGAAAAAATAAAGGACAGAAATATCTAGTAAGAAGTTGGAAAAATAAGCCACAGTTTCAGGAGTTCAGGACTGGAGATATGAGAGGCCTAAAAATAGTGGCTACGATTTATAGTTTGTCTTTTATGAATCTGATGGCTGTCGTGAATTATCTCATGTAATCCTCAAATCTTCAAAGTAGAAAGTTTGTCCTTATGAAAATGACTAGAATAGATCTGAAAGGAGTTAAGATACTTTCCCCAAGTTACACAATTAGCCACAAATTTAGTAAGTGGCTTAACCATATTTGGAATGTTTGAATCTTACACTTTTTCTAATATACCATGTTTCTATCTGTTTTCGAGTGATAGTTGAAGCAAGGGAAGCAGATAACCACATCTTGTTGAAGACAATATCTGAATTACATTCAAGTATGCATACACAAAACCAACATTTTCCCTTACCCACCGTAGCTAAGTATCAGAGACACCACATACGAACACACATGCAAACACAAACACACAACCCTATGTTGTAGGTTTCTGATTTTAGTGTGCTGTTGTAAAATATATTTTAGCTTCTCCTCATCTCTTCACTGTCACTTAGATCATTCAGATACTTGTGCTGTGGGTAAAATTTAAACGATGACAGTACCATTTCACTTTACTTTCATAAATTAAACTTTCTGAAGTATTAAACTATTTGTAACTGAATGTAGCAAAGATTGCTACCAGTTCACCAAAAATTCATTTTCTCTTCTTCAGCATACATCTATTCTACATTTCCCAACCTCCCTTGGACTTAGATCCAACCATATGACTGCCTTCTAGACAGTGACACATGAGACAAGTGACGGGTTCTATTTCGAGACTAAGATTCGCAAGTGTTTTCCCACCCAAACTGTCTCTCTGTATTCCAGCTGGATTGCTGCAATAACAAGGCCCTGGGGGATGAGAAAACCATGATTTAAAGGGCTTGGACTTCTGACTCACTATGTGAAGGAGAGCAACATACTGGTCAAGAAAAAACACTGGACAATTACATGAGTGAGAAATAAGCTTCTATTGTGTTTTGGCTATTTGACATTTTAGGGTATTTATTATTATGGCTATCCTAACTAAGACACTAACATATAAATACGTATCATTATTTTATAGAGTTTAGATTTTCAGACTCTTAATTTGAAGTTAAATTAGAAATTTACAAACATAATTTAAAATCTAGAATTTTGATTTTTGTCTTTCCTGATTGCCAATTTATACACAAAATAAAGACATGATCACCGATTTAGTTAATATTGAATATCATAAAAATACTTAAATGAGTGTATTGATAGAGTAAAACTGTCAAAAGTTTTTTGGCTTCTAATATTCCTATATGTGTAAGATGATCCTGCCACTATGTTTATAATTAACACAAAGCTTTCTTTTATTTCCATTTTATTATCTACACAACACAAAATCAATCAAGGTAATTTTGCTCATCATTATTAAGTTCTTCTGAGAACTAGAAGTGATATTCCAGTTACTCATTTATGAAACTGCCTAGAAAGTAAAATTTATTGTGAGGAGCTCGTGAAAGGACAAGAGAAGTCTTAAAAGCTGTATCTTGGGATAACAAAGAAGTCCTTGAATTACTCAGACTTGAAATAATCTACTGTAATTTTCTTAGGAGCTTTTTGGTCCCAATTAAGCTTGTCTGTTGTGACTAAATTTTAATTAGTATGGATGTTTGTACTTTAGAAATTCAGAGCTTGAATTAAACTTCATAAATTCATGAGACCAAAGAAAAAAAGAATAGTTCAATGAGCCTAGAATTTTAATGAGGGTATTTGAAATGTTGGCATTCTTCATATTATAGCTGCTATGTCATTCCAAAATGCTTCCATACAACTGGTTTGAAGATCCAGATTAAATTAACCAGTCAGTTGAGTCAAATGTTCAAAAAAGTTCAACCATGAACCAAAGGCACTGTTTCAGAAATTAATATTTTAGCTGAATTATCTGATTTTTAAATTTTAAACAAATGATCAAATAGCTCCATGGAGACACACACTGGAAGTATTTTTCAAGTTATGTTTTTGATTTTCAAACAGTACAATTTTTTGAAAGATTTTTCTGAGAAGTTAATGTGTATTGCATTTCAATTACTGAATACTACCAAGGTGGAAATGTGGTGAGACTGTTTCAATAGTAATTATTCTGGTTTATTTGTTGGTTGGCTTTTTTTAAAAATTGCTTTATTGAGATATGATTGACATGCAAAAACTGTACATCTTTAATATATACAACTTGATGAATTTGGAGATAAGTATACATCCATGTACCTGCCTTTTCATTTGTCTACTTTTTTAAGGATTGTTCAGGAAACGGTAATGTAGCAATATAACATTTCACCATCCATGACAACATCGAGCATGTATCTGTCTGACAGAAAGTAACTGAAATGCCTTAAAATTAGTGGTTTTCAAACTTAGTGTGTCACAATCATCTATGAGCTTGACAAAACACAATTTGCTGGGTCCCAAGTCCTCTTGAGTTTCTGATTCAATATTTCTAGGAGAGTTACCAAGAATTTGCATTTCTAAGAAGTCCCCAGGAGATGTGCTGCTGATGGTCCAGAGTTCACTCTCTGAACACCACTGGCTTAAGCATTGAAACCTACTTAAAACTTGAACTCTAGGGACCAGCCAGGTGGTGTAGCGGTTAAGTTCATGAGCTCCACTTTGGTGGCCTGGGGTTTCCCAGGTTGGGATCCTGGCTGTGGACAGATGCACCACTTGTCAGCCATGCTGTGGCGGCATCCCATATAAAGTAGAGGAAGATGGGCATGGATGTTAGCCCAGGGCCAGTCTTCCTCAGGGAAAATAAAAAGGAGGATTGGCAAAGGATGTTAGCTCAGGGCTAGTCTTCCTCATGAAAAAAAAACCCAAAACTGGAATTCTATTTATATGAAGAAATTTAAAAACAAAAAATCAAATATGTGTAGAAAAAACTGTATTTTATATATCAGAAATAGTCTCCTTTCTACCTGGCATATGTTGGCTTTAATAAGTAGAAAGGTGACATATATATATATATATATATATATATATGTATCCTTTATATATATGTGTGTATACATCTTTATATATATTTACTAGAGTGAAACATTCTGGAAGGAAATTTACATATATATGAGATATAAATATACATGCATTTATATTTACATATAAATTTATTGTACATGTAAGCGTTGTATGTAATATATATATTATTATTTATTTCTAATTTAATTTTGTTGTGATAAGAGAAAGTCCTCTGTAAAATTTCAATATTTTCAGTTGCATTGAGATTTCTTTTATGGTTCAGCATATGAATTATCTTGGTGAATAGTCCATATTCAATTTAAAACCCTTATAAGTAGTAATTTGGAGTATAGTGTTCTGTACATGCAAATTAAGTCAAAGTGGTGGATAGTGTTATTCAAATAATACCTTCCTGTTTTTTTGTGTACTTGTTTATTTCAGTTTCTGAGAGATGAATGGCAAAATCCTTAATAATTATTGTGGGTTCATCTTTTGCCCTTTAATTCTGCCTGATTTTGCTTTATGTATATTGAGGCTCTCTTATAGGGCACAAGTGCATTTATGATTGTTACATCCTCCTGTTCAACTGCTCATTTATCATTATGAAATGTTCCTCTTCCTACCTTGTGGTGGAATCTAATTTCTTATTAATTAAAAAGAATCACAAAAGCTTTCTTTTGATTAAAATGTCATGGTACATTTTTCTACTCTTTTACTTTCAACCTGTCTGTGACTTTATTTATGTAAACTATATTTCTTGTAGATAGTATATAATTGTATTCTCCTTTAATGAGTAATGATAATTATTTCCTTTTTTTTGGAACATGTAGTTCATTTATATTGAATGTATTTATTGGTAAGTTTGTGTTTATATCCACCATTTTTCTATTTGTTTTCAGATTGTTTTATATGCTTTTTAAAAAAAATGCTGTTTCCCCTTTTCTGTCTTTTCCTATTTGGCTTGACTTATTTTTCTTAAGATGGAGGAACATATACCATCCCTATCAAAATCCCAATGGCATAACCAAACAATCCTAAAACTCATATAGAACCACAAAAGGCCTCAAATAGCCAAAGTAATTTTGAGAAAGAAGAACAAAGTTTCAAGCAGCACACTTCCTGATTTCAAAATAAATTCCAAAGCTACAGTAATCAAAACAGTATAGTACTGACATAAAGACAGACATTTAGACCAATGGAACAAAATAGAGACCCCAGAAATAAATCCATTAATGTACAGTCAACTGATCTTCAAAAACAGTGCCAAGAGTACACAATGGGGAAATGATAGTCCCTTCAATAAATGGTCTTGAGAAAACTGAATATCCACCTGCAAAGGAATGAAATAGGACCCTTGTCTTACATCACACACAAAATCAACTCAATATGACTTAAAGGTAAGATCTGAAACTGTAAAATTCCTAGAAGAAAACATAGGCGAAAAGCTTTTTGATATTAGTCTTGGCAATAATTTCTTGGACATGTGGCCAAAAGCACAGGCAAGGAAAGCAAAAATACACACATGCAACTACATCAAAATGAAAAGGTTCTGCACAGCAAAGGAAATAATCAACAGAATGAAAAGGCAATGTATGGAATGGGAGAAAAAAAATTTAAACCAAAAATCTGATAAGAGCTCAATATCCAAAATATATAAGAACCTCCTATAACTCAATAGCAAAAAAACAAATAACCCGAGGAAAAAAAATGGGAAAGGCCTTAAATAGACATTTTTCCAAAGAAGACATACAAATGGCTAACAGGTACAGGAAAAGTTTCTCAACATCACTAATCATCAGGGAAATGACATCAAAACCACAATGACCTATCACCTCCTACTGTTAGATGGCTATTATGAAAAAGACCAAAGTTAACAAGTGCTGGCAAGGATCTGGAGAAAAGGAAACTCTTATGCACTTGGTGGGGATGGGGATGTAAATTGGTGTAGCCACTATGGAAAACAGTATCGAGGTTCCTCAAAAAATTAAAAATAGGACTACCATATGATCCAGCAATCTCCCTTATGATTTGGTGAGGATGTGGAAAAATTTAGCCTACTTTGTTTTTAATACTCAAACTTGCTTCCTCCATTTTTGGGAGGTGTGGAGGTATAATTACCTTTATACTAGTGTTTGCTCTAAAGGTTGTAAAATGCGTCTTTACATTTTCAACAAATTTGGGAAAATTGAAATTACCACTTCAATTTTTTCTCCCCATCCTCTCTCTTCTTCTTTCTAAGATTTCAGATAAATATTCTAATACTAGAAACTTTCTCATAATTCCTGATGTTTCCAATAACTCACTACAATTCTATCATTTTTATTTATGAGTCTTATTTTTTTCTCTGTGTTTCTGTTTGGATAATTTCTATTGTTAAATTCTTCATGTTCACTGATCTTTTCTTCTTCAGTGTTCCATCTCCTAATAAACACATCCAATAGGATTTTCCTTTCAAATATTGTACTTTTCACGTATAGATTCTTCCATTTGGCACTTTTTAACCACTTGGATTTTTTTTCCTCTGAGTTCTCATCTTTACTTCTTAAGACCATCTGTTCTGTTAAGTCCTTTAATATATTTATAATAGTTTCTTCAACCTCTTCTAATAACTTGGTTTTTCTTCTAATGTCTGGGTTTGAATTAAGTTGTCTTTCTTTAAAGAGTGTTCATTTTTATTCTAAGAAGCAGTTGACGTATGGTGGCTTTTCTTAACCATTTTGAAACTTCAATTTAGTCTTTGTTTTGGAAGGTTTAGAGAAGTTCTTACTATGAGATATGGTCTTTGATTTAAGGTGTCATCTGTCTTGTCTCAACAGAATGCTTTGGTATTATTGAAGTCTTTCCTCTCAGATGAATCAGAACACCAAAGTCTCCAGTTTGATGTGACTTCTCCATATTGTTGCAACTGCTTTCTGTTTGGCTCTGTGAAGTTTCACTGTGAGCATGAAGAGAGCAGACCTTGGTCAAGGATACTTCAGGAATCCCAATCCCACATAGTTTCCTCCTTCTAGTGCACTGTCCTGCATATTCTGCTTGTGATAGCATCCTTGAACTCTGCTCTCTGCCTTCTCTTCTCAGCAGGATCACCATGCTCTCCTTGGGGTTCTCCTCCCTGAGTCAAATTGGAGAAATTATTTCTAGGTAGAAAGATGGGATAAGTGTGGTGTTTATCTCCAATGTTTCCTCCTTTTATATTTTGCTTTCCAGAATGTCATTTTCCTCTATGATATCTCTGAATATTCTCCCAAAATATAGATGAGAATTCAAGTTCAAGGACAAAGTTTCTAAAGGAATCCTACACTCAAGGAAAACTTCATCACAATATTTTCTCTAGCCATAAATATTCTCTGTGCATTTGATTTAGGCCATTATATTGTCATTATAATGTTTGTTAGCTAAAAAATATGGCTTTAGTATTCATGAATTAATTTATTTTTTAAAGTGTATCATAAATTTCATTTTCTTCCTTTATTTTCTCCTTTGAATTGAAATTTCACATTCTTAAACTCACATTTTTACTTTTCTTCCTGTTATAATTATTCCATAAATAGTAATAACTGTGGAAACTAATATGCATCAAAAAGTCATTATAACCCAGACATTAATTTATTAATTTCATGCATATGTTCCTTAATATATACCATGCACATTTAGGTTATTACTATACTTTGATGATTGGGACTCAACAAAATAATAGATGTAAATTTTGCTCTAATGTGCTCAGGTCTTTGCAAAATTAATTTATTTTAAATAAAAAATAAATATTTATTGAATTAATACTTTTATTAAAGCTTCAAACATATATAACACCGTATTTTAATATTTTAACCCCAAGGGAAAGTAAAAATGTTTGAAGTGGTTTGGAAAGATACATAGAGTACAACAAGTTAAAAATAAGTGAAGGAAATCAGAGTTTCAGAAAATTGGAAAAGAAAAGGAAGCTGAAACACGCTTCATTGATTTCTTTTGGGCTCTGTTTATATTTTAAAGTTGTGCTTAAGGTTGATGTGATTTTTGTGTTCATTTGTGGCTCCAGTGTGGGGGAAAAATGAAAAGTTTACTTAGAAAAGAGATTGCATAGATGTTTATTTTATAGGTAATTAAATGCACATAAACGTTTATTTGCTGTTTTGCTACACCTTCAATAAGGAAATTCTCCTTAATTCATAGCATTGGCCACTTCCTTTGCTTTTAAGCAGTCAAATAAACCAAGTATTGGATTTTCATTCCATTAAATTTACTTTATTCAGGATGTATTTTTAATGCTTAAGTTGCTTAGTAGTTATCCCTTTCAGTCATGCATAATTGATTATTTTTTTCATCATGTTAACCTTTGTCTCAGAATACCCTGCACACATGCTGAGAAACACTCATTAATCAGAGAAGAATTTGTGGCTTCTGAAGAAATTTTGTTACAGAAATCTCCTAACTGGAAAAAAAATGAGAATAAGACTCTATTAGACGCCAATAAAATGATTCTCTTTTAAAAGGTGTCTTATTTCTCTTTGTGAAATCAGTATATATTTTGTCAAGGAGTAACTATTCTAATATTAAAGGATATTGATCAACATATGCTTACTGCAATGTAGAAAGGCTACATATTAAGGATGAGTCACCCTTAATACATACCATAAAACATAAAGTCATTTTTTTTAATAATATGTTCACGTGAGTGAAAATAGAAGACAGCAACACCATCACCATCACAAGATGCAGCTGGATGTTGTGTAGAAAGTGGATAATAGGACAGCTTTGTCTAGTGGGATTTATCTGCAATTCAGAGTCCAGTGAATTATACTTACATAAATAACCCCTATTCTAACTCTGGCCAGAATAAGTCATCCAAGAAAAAAAAATGTTTAATATGACATGATTTCAGTCAAAAGCTTGCAAATAATATGCATGTTAACAATAAACTGGGTTTTTGTGTGTGTGTGTGTGTGAGGAAGACCAGCCCTGAGCTAACATCTGTTGCCAATCCTCTCCTTTTTGCTGAGGAAGACTGGCCCTGGGCTAACATCAGTGCCCATCTTCCTCTACTTTATATAGGACACCGCCATGGCATGGCTGACAAGCAGTGTGTTGGCAGGCTCCTGAGATCCAAACCCGCGAACCCCGGACTGCCAAGCGCAAACTAAACCACTGTGCCACCAGGCGGCCCCATAAACTGGTTTTTTTAAGCTACACTTTACAAAGTTTAATCCTGTTCAAAGAATGCTTTGTTGAGGTTTCCAAAATATAATTTTGTTTCATAATAAATACCCATTGGCATGACATTTGGAAAGTAATAAACCATTCACTGGATAATATACTCCATAAGATTCATCAGAAAATCTAGATCTAGTCCAGTAAAATGGAGTGTTCTAAAGTGATGCAATGTGGAAAATTATGGGAAGTATCCAGGCATTTATTCCATAGAAAATATTTTTCACTGAAATATACAGACGATTTACCAGAAATATTTTATTGGAAGTAAAATAATTTATCTGGTTCTCACCTTTTTATTCTACCCTGAATCTAGTGATGAATTCCTTACCGTGGTCAAATGCTATGTTCTGACACATATCCAGGTCTTTGCAAATGTGATCACATTATTTGGAATCCTTTGGCTTCTCTCTGCTCTAATATTCCCCACATCCCTACGGAAGAGTTTACAAACAACTCTTTCAATCTTGAAGGCTCGTCTTAGAGAAATCACCTCCTAATGCCTAGTCATTCCTTCTATGTGCTTCCATAGTATCTTTTTCATATCTTGATCACAGTACTTGAGTGTATTCAATTGTAATTCTCTCTCTCTTTCAAACTAAATTGTAATCCTTCTTTGTATCCCAATGTCTACTTACCTAACAGAATGCCTAGCACATATTAGGAACTGTAAGCACATATTGCATAAAACTAAAAATTATAGATTAACTCTTATTTACAAGTACTTTACTCTTGTTTCTTTTCATCTAAGGAGCAGTAACAGTTTTACACATTGGAAACATACCCTCATTGCATCCATTTTGTATTCCACAATCATATATAATAATAATAGCTAACATTTATCAACTGCGTTCTCTGTGACAGGCACTGTGGTTAGGGCTTCACATGGATTAATCCATTCGATTATCACACACAAAAAATCTGTGAAGTAGGAAAATATATTACACAAATTTTGTAAAAGAAAATCAGAGTTTCAGAGGATTAAGCAACTTGACCAATACCAAAAAGCTAAAAAATTGCATAGTAAAACTCCTAAGCTAATTCTTTCTGAATCTGGTGGCCTATTTCTTAACTACTACAGTCTAATACTTCTATATATCTTCTCTCTCTCTCTCTCTCTCATTCCTTCCCTTCTATGTCTCTCATCCTTGACTTGTAATAATCACTGAATGAATTGAACTGCTGATGAATAGATCTCAAGAATGAATCTTTTCCTTTGAGAAAATGCAAAACTTCGAAGCAAAGAACAGTATACATGTTTAACAATAGCCCTTTGGGAACAAGACAAAATTATAAACTACGCTTCAATCTTGTGTGGATAAAAGCAATGTGTAATATTTCGACAGCCTGGAGTTCACTTACTTGCCAACTCAAAGCATAGCTGAACACAGCTAATGAGTGGAAAATATTTTTTTTAAGTTTCTGTATACTTGTAAAGATGTCATAAAATCTGTAGACTAAAATTCTTGTATTTTACTGATAAGATATTTCTTTAGCCTGAAAAGAAAAGAGTATGCCAAGGAAAAGGTTTTATTCATTACACAAACACATAGCAATTTACTTGAAAAACTGGCAAGCTAAAACCTGTCTGATGATATCAGAGCTACTTATATATCTTACTTTCATCCTCTATGTTTCTTTTGTTGAATAGAAAAATTTCTCCTTTCATATTAGGTTATGATCAGTTATTAGATTTTGGTTGACTGAATAAAGTCAATAGTGATATTTGTATAATCTTCACTAATGAAGCATGCTTTGAAACATAATGCCATTACAATAGTTAGGTTTAAAAATCTACTCTAGACACAAACTTACATAGGTCAAAATTTTTAACAGAACAAGCTTTTATAGAATATTGAGGAGAAATTTATTGAGATGATCACCTGAATTTATTGCACCTGTTTTCCATGAAATTCATATAAGTGGCTATATTTTAATATTTCTATGTCATACATCCTTATATAATAAAATCCTAATAAAATTACATTTTAATAAAATGTTAAAGTATCTCATTTGAAATATAATTATCAGGCAGAATTTGATAACTTGTCAATTGTTCATTTGTCTACATAAATAGAATGAGCATTTAGTATGATAAAATTTCCTGCTTCAGTTAACAAGCAGGTCAGTGTCTGTGGGTTTTAGAGCTTTCCAAATAAAAGATGGAAAGTTAAATAGAAGTAACACCTGATTCTCAAAAAATACAGTAGGAGGGTAGCACAGCAATTAATTATCTAGGAGGACTAATACATGCCACGAGGTTAGAATTTTTGAGTAATAGCAATAGCTCAATTTAACTGGTAGCTATGGTAAAATACTTTGAGATATTTGAAAGGGTGGCCTTTCTTAACCAGTGGTAATTATATCTGGACTTGCTTCAAATCTGTTTCAATGAAGGCAGGAATTGTGATTTTGTAGGTAGACAGCAGGGACAGGCAAATGTGTTTTCTGACTAGTGCTAACAGAATTCCCACAGAGAGACATTTCCAGCCCATGTCTTTTTCCTCAACAGGGAATAGGGAATTGATAGAATGCAAATAATTCCATTATCCAAGGGATACATTTTACAATAATTGAAACGATGTTATCTCAATTCCTTTTATAGAGACGTAAACTATGTTTTCTTTCTTTTTCCTTTTTTGGGGGAGTGTTGTGTGCTGGTCTCAGCCTATTGACAACTATTGTTCTGACTGGACTAGCCCTTATGGTTCTTATTATGATAGCAAGATGCCCTCAGCAATAACCATTAGGAAAGTGAATTTTAAAAAATGTTTTTTACTTACTGGAAATTACATGGCACTCCTGGGGCCACACAGCAAGTTTTCAGGTAAAGAGAGAGAGAATTCAAGCATGGGCCTGGGGTTCTATTTTTATTGGGGTTGAGGACACGGGCTTAGGGGTTCACAGGCTGAATATCGGTTAATTTAAAACGTAAAAGGGGAATATGAGGCACAAGAAGAGAAAAAAACAAATGGCCCAAATGATCAGTTATCCAAGGAGCCTGGAGGTGGGGAGTTAGCTGGCTTTCATCTAGCCCTGTGGCTGGCAACCTGTTTATTTGAGATGGCTGTCTTTGAAGTGGATCCTTTGGCAATCAAAGCTTAAGTCAGGCATTTGCTTTACAGAAAAGGAAAACCAGTTGTCAGGGCTTACGATACAGTAGGTCTTTTGAACTACTTTTTATATGGAAGACATTATTTCTAAATTGCATTTTAACGGTCTTTTTTACAGTCTTGTTCTTTATAAGATTATAAACTCTTTGATTGTAAGGATTCGTACATACTGCTATCTTTTTAAAAAATAACTCAAGCTGATACATTATAGATATCCAACACATTTTTTTTATAATGAGGAAGTTTTTAACAATGAAGTAGATTTGTTAATATTAGTGAAGTAATGAATTTTGTGACTATCTTCTGATATCCTATTTGATGGTGTATGGATATTTTTTCTAGTTATGTAAATGGACACTTTTCTCTGTGACAATTTTTTTGCATCTTGTATTTACTTAAATCAAGATGAAAGTATATGAAAAAAAGTACGTAGAGTCTGTATCTAGATTGTGGCTTTTGAGATGAGGAAAATATTGCAATGAGTTACGTAATTAGTCAATTACAAAACTTTTCTGTGAGCAAATAGTGATCCATCTCAGTGAAATGTGCCAAGTGAGACCATTCCAGCAATAACCATTAAGACTCAGAACAGAGAAGCTAAAGTACACCAAACAGAAAGAAAGATTGACTCATTAAAACTAGATTTTCCTTCCCCCATAGGATACCCTCAAACATTCTCCTTAATATGGAGAAATCTGGCTGACATTTGCAAGAACCATTTATAACTCAGATCCTGGATAAATTGCAGAAAATGATGGGTGCAACATGTACAACAGAAGTTTTAGGCTTTGCCCTGATTTTTGGGGGGAGATATTCTCAAATAAACGTCTTTAACAGAATTTGCTATTACATTTGCGTATGAATTGCTTTAGAATTTTGAAAACCATTATCATGCTTTTGTAAATGAGTCCTAATTTGCATTTTTACTTGACAGATATCTTGATTAAAGCAGATTTTATGATTGTACCTGGTTAGCCAGTAATACCAACATTTTACATTTCTTAACACTGAAAATTCATATTATCTTTTCAAAATGCATTTTAGACCAAAGGGATACTTGACACATAAGGAATAGTATTATGTGAAGCCAACTTATTCATTTAGATCAATTACTTGATGTTATTTGGTAGTGTTGCTGCAGCCTATTTCATACATGTTGAATTCATTTTTTAATAATAGTTCTAATTTATAAATCTTTTATCATGTTTTTTCTGTTACCTAGTAATTAAGGAAGTTGCTGGGCCCTAATTAAAACTCCTATTATAATAATCTGACAGGAGGCATTTCTATTGTTTCAAGGTTTGCTAATCAATTCATTAATAATTATATCAAATGATGATACAAGCTATAAAATTTGTTCAACAATCTATAAACAAAGGTTATAGATTTTTTCAAATATTTGAAAGTAAACTTTAGAAGATGTTTGTAAAAATTGTGTATAAATACTTTTATATAAGTAAAATATCTTCAAAAATAATATGTATAACTATGGAATTTATATGAATCACTATTTAGTAAAGTACTACAAGCCAACTATAAAATTATTGATCTAATAAATTATTTTTTTTTCATTCTAGGAGGATTATTTACATTGAATGCTATATCCTATATTTCATTCCTTTGTGTAATGTAATTTGATTCCATTTACAAAGCATGACACAAGCTAACATTAGCTTAGTATATTTCCACTGATTTATTCTCAATAGCAATCTTCCATTTTAGGCAAGGTGACTAATTTATGATCAAAACCAATATTCATTTGAACGTGAAAGAGTACTACTAATAAACAGTAAGTTATTATCAAAAATGGAACCAGTGGTACACTGGAACTGGCTTTTACTGGCTTGGATGAGCTGATTATTAAAAAGAAATTTTATGAGCCAGATGCTAAAAACAGTTAGCTTGAAACTGGTCACCATGGTGGTAATATTTTCACCATGAAAATCAGCTAATGCTATAAATCAAGGTCTGCCCCTCCCTAGCAGTTGTTGAACATTTACCAGCACATCACTGACCTGGAACTTTTCATGGGCGAAAGGGTACATGTTTAATAATTATGTCAAAACACAGGGTAAATCAAGACTGTTCCAGGTAACTGAACCATACGGTGATCTTCATGGTAGGTCATATTTCATGTTGTTAGTATTAAGCCAATGACTGTAGAAACATAAGTGAGGGATAGTAGGGGCTTACTAATACTGCCCTCAAATCCATTCTTTACTCCATAGATGAAAGGCTATTTTAATGTGATATAGCTATTCTCCTAGCCTAAATTATTTGAAGGCATACCATGCCCAGGAAAAGAAGTCCAACCTGCTTAATACGAATTTCACTGAGCACAATTGATTTGCTACCTGGTTACATCCTTGGCCTTATTTTTCATCATTTACCTTGAATCATACTGAAAGGTTATTTTTTCATTTATTTTAATGTATCATGTGCTCCTTTGCCCTCAAGACTTTGGACATGCTCGTCCCTCTGCCTGGAATTGTCTTTAATTTATTCCAGCAGCTAAATCCTACTCATTCTTTCATGCTGGAACTTTGTCTTTACAATAATCCTTTTCTGAGTCCTGGTTTGGATTTTCTGTTCTTCCTCTCTATATCAAATCTGGAATTTTCTTCTACTTCAAAGTCACTCTTTATCAATATCCTTTGTGTGTTCCATATTCCATTCAGTCTTGAAATATTGCAGCCCTAGGGGTAATTCATGAAAATATATATTCCTATAATGAAAGTTACCTTAGATCCAGGTCTGTAGCTTTAAATAGCAAGTTTATATTGATTACTCCAAAATGCATATCTTCAGACCCATTATCTCCCCTGAATTCAAAACTCATCTATCTAAACTACAATGTGATTTTAACTTTTATAACTATTAGATCTTTCTTTCCTGGAATGTGACATGAAGTTGCATCAACTAAAACTGTTCCTTCCTGATTGTCCTGATATTAGCAAATGACATCAACAACTACCCGGGGTCTCAAGCCAAAAACCCAGGAGTTATCTTTGATTCATTTGATTCTTTTTTATCCCACATATGCTCTCCAAGAGTGAATCTTATCAACATCTCACAAATCTTTTACTCTTCTCCATATCCAGTAATTATCAGCCTAAGAAAAATCATTGAATTTTATGGTTTAGACCACTGGATCACTGCACATCATGCCTAACTGCTCTGCCTGTTTCACTCTTGTCCACATCCTCTCCCCACTATTCATTTTCCAGTGTTCATTTGAAATACAAATTTCCTCTCTGATTGCATTCAGTTATTATTCAAATCTTCAAATAACTTTTCTCAATTACTTAAATATAATCTGAACTCCTTAACTGGAAAACAAAACATGACTTACTGTTTACCTATCTATTCCATATCACTTCCCACAATTGTCTTTCTGTCTTATTATTTTCATACTACGGCCATAGACACCTTCTTTCTGCTTCTTACGCATGACAGCTTGTTTGTGCTTTAAGCCTTTGCAATATCTGAACGTTCTACTTAGGAGGATCTTCCCCACTTCCTCATTCAGTTGACTCATGCCATGAGTTAGGTTTTAATTTAGATATCAAGCATATTAGTTCCCTAGGGCTGCCGTAACAAAGTACCACAAACTGAGTGGCTTAAAATAACAGCAACTTATTGTCTCATAGTTCTGGAGTCTAGAAGTCCAAAATCCAGGTATCATCAGGGTTGGTTCCTTCTGGGGTCTCTGAGGGAGCATCTATCCTAAGCCTCTCTCCTAGCTTCTGGTGATGGCTTGCAATCCTTGGCATTCCTCTCTTGGTAGATGCATCACTACGATCTCTGCCCCTGTCTCCTTGTGGCATTCTCCCTGTGTGTCTCTGGGTCTAAATTTTACTCTTTTTATAAGAACACCAGTCATACTGGATTACGACCCACCCTAATGATCTCATTCTTAACACAATTACGTCTGCAAAGACTCTTTTCAAAAAAAGGTCACGTTCACAGGTGCAGGGGTTAGGGATTCAACATATCTTTTTGGAGGACACAATTCAATCCATAACATCATCTTCTCTGAGTATGTTTCACATAAAACTTACTGTCATAATACAAGGTCTACTTTTCATCATAATACGTGCCATGACTTGATATTTTTGTGTTTATTTAACAAATGTTTTATTGTATGCCTTTGCCAAATAAAAAATAAATTCCATGAGGGAGTGACCTCATCTGTTGTTGCTCTTGTTGATTTTCCTAGATGTGTAGTTAGAATAATGCACAGCATATATAGGAACTTAATATAGATTTTGTTCCTGTGTATATGAATTAAGAATGAATTTATTATATGTTTGTTTATCACTAATATTACTGTTGTAAAATTTGTTTATTATAATATCTGTCTATTATAATATCTGAAATATTGTGTGTACAATTTTAATTTTGCCTTAACTTTATAATCAGGGTTTTCTACTTAATGACTAGTCAAGGTTATACTAAGGGTTTTTTTTTTTTAATCCAATAGAACATAAATGCAATTCAAGAGTGAGTCTTTCTCCATTACATTAATGTAGCACAAATCCAATTTTTGGCAATGTTCCCAGGCATTCGGGGTTAAAAGTCATCTTGTCCTCTGCATTTGTGTATAACAGAGAAACTTGAATCATCGTGATATATTGCAATGTTACTGAGAGGGGTTGACCTCATTCTGAAAGACTTTGGATTATTTTCACTGACACGTACCATCTATGGAGAGGATAATCATTATACTAATTTTAAAAAATGATAAATCATGGAGTAAAAATTAAAGCTACATATCTATCAGGTAGAGAATAAAAATAATCAAGCATGATGCTATTTTAGCAAGAATTAAATGTTACTGTATATAGTATCAATGAGGTAAGATACAGAACTAAATAATTTTCTGAATTATATTATTTTTATAATCTATATTTCTAAAAGAAAATCAAAAACTAGATCTGTTAGAAACTGGACTACACATAGTGGTTTAGATTTTCAAGGTTCTCACATGCTTGCATATTCTAAAAATAGCAAGTTCACTCATGATAATTAGAAAATTTATTGGACTTTCAAGCTGGAACTATGCAAAATATTGAATTGTAACATAATTTATGAAAGATGTCTATTCTGCTCAATGTAATTTAGAAAAATGAGTATTTTTCTAAGCAAAATTTAGTGATTAAAAAAAAGCCAATTAAACTTTGAAGAAATTCACTAGGAGAGGAAAAAGAAATCTCATTAATTTTTGAGAAAAAGAGACAATGATTTTTTTTCCCCTTACATAGCAGTATATTATCTGCAACAAAGTTGCATGGAATTAAAATCGATGAAGAAACAGAAAAACCTAGAAGAGTGAAAAGGATATTTTGCCTCTGGCCGTAGAGTAAAATAAAGTCTAGATATTAATTTACAACAGAAATTAATTGTATTAATTTCTCAACCTTGGCACTACTGACATTTTGGCTGGATAGTTACTTGTTGTGGGGGACTATTCTTTATATGATAAGATGTTTAGCAGCATCCCTGACCTCTACCCACTAGTTGCTAACAGTTCAATCCCACACTTTTGGAGAAAACCAAAAATGTCTCCAGATATTGTCAATGTTGATATAAGTGGTGTATGGGGAAAGATTTTCCCTGGTTGAGAACTATTGTATTAAAACAAACAAAACATTCCTACCATACCAGATTTGTAGTATGCAGGCTTATATCTGTCCTAGCATTTAAGTAGGAAAACAACAATTCTTTGAAAAATCAAAATCCAAGCCTATGTTAGTAATGGGGTAATGTAAATACATTATCTTAGCCAGGGATGTAAGGAAGTCCAAGCAGATAATTTACTACAAAAAAATATATATATATGTATGGATTGGGGATGGTGAAAGCTCTTGGGAAACTGACCAAAGGACTATTCAGACTTACTTTGACAATATATCCATAATTTATAAAAATAAGCTTTCTCCTGAAATTGAGCTTACAATAAAACTAAAATCACCACAAGAAATAATCTATTATGAGGAAGAATCTTTGGACCAGACTAATATTCTCAGAACTTAAGAGTAAAAACTCAAAAAAAAGGAATATAAAATAAATGTGTTTAAAGAATTTAAATGATGAAATAATGAATGAAAATATTAAAAGCCTGGGGCACAATGAAACAAACATAAATAGATTTGAAAAAAGACCAATGACCATATGACCATAATATAAATGAACATTTTATTGTAATTAAACTTTTAATAGGTTGATTAAACATCAGAATAGATATAGTTCAATATAGAAACAATAAACTGGCAGAAACATCTAAGGAAATTTCCTGGAATGCATCCCGAAGATATAAAGCAAAGAAAATACACAGAGTTTATGAGACAAAGAGGATAAAATATACACGTGCATTCTACATGTAACAGAATGGACAATTAAGAAGGGTAAAAAAGGTAATCTAAAGTTTCCATCTGTTAAGTGATATTGTCTAAAAAATCAAGAGAAATGAAGAAAGGCTGTCCTAAAACTGAAAAATGTTGACTTGAGGGCAGAATAAATCAAAAGTAATCTAATCTTAGCATATAATTGATTCTTTAACACATCAAATAGAGAGAGACTCTTCAAAAGAATGATTATGTGTAAGTGGAAAACAATTAGAATTCCAGTATAGAATTATCACAATTATTAATAGAAACCAGAACACAAAGTAATCTATAATAAATTTATAAGTTGTTCAAGTAACATCACAAATTGTTTAAAGTTCTTGGCAGATATAATGCTAATGCTTCCCACCCATTTGATTGTATTTCACATAATAATTAACTATTTTTTATTTCTAAGCCATCATTATTATTTTATTGTTTGTAATCAATGATTATATATATTTATCCACATTTATCAATATTTCTATGACAGATAGTCAACTTACATTTCTCTACTGAGCAATAATATCTAAGTTAAGGAAGAAAAAATTCAGCAACCAAAATGTTACCCCATCAAAAATCTTTGCTGAGGATGTCAGCATCATTGTGGAGTGAGTTTTTCCCTTTGTCTTTCCCCTCTAAGTTACAACCAGATGGACATCCATTGACCAGTGGAAGATTCCCTACACAGTGCAACAGGACACTTAAGAGATCCATGCATCTATACATCTGAAGGTGAGTGGACTGGATCCCCAAAATCAGTGGAACTAGGGGAGCATCCCCCTCCCCTTCTCCCAGCAATGGCAATTGAGGGCATGGATCCGCATGCAGTGACTCATGTGTCTGTGAGCAGAGATGAGGGTGACCTGGCTAACACAACTGCCAGTGGAGCAGAGGAGGTGGTGTCCTGGCTCATGCAATTGCCAGTGGGTGGAGTGGGAGCAGAAAGAAACAGCCCCTGCTCATCCCTACTGGTGGCAGGTGGAACCTGCAACCAGAGGCATCAGGAACCATAGCAGAATTGGTGACCTATCCCCAGATGGTGGCACCCAAGACACCAGTTCCATCAGCAGTGGCAGCTGCATACAACTCCCTGGGTCCCCAGGCCCCAGCAGTGACAGTGACACCCATGAACCCAACACTCCTAGGATCAGTGCAACCAGTACCCTCAGATGACCCAGGAATAGAAGTGCAGGTGGTGCACAGTACAGCAGCATGCAAGCCCACTGAGAGCCAGTGGGGGAAGACCCAGGTGACCCCAAAAGCAGCAGAAGGGCTAGCAGCCTGGTGACTCTGGTAGCATCAACTGAAATTATAGCAACATCATAAGCAGCAAGGTGCCAGCAAACCCAGAGGCACAAAGAGCACAAAGAGGGCACTGACAATGCCTCTAGCACAGAGAGTGGAGGGTGGAAAGTGCAGGCTCTCAAATACAATTAGAAGCAGCTCAGAATGAAAGTAACCAAAGCTGTACCAAAATAATAAAAGGTGATTACTATCACAAAAGCACTAGCAGAGGAGCAATTCATCAAATACCATGAAGAACTACAGTAACACAGCAGAACAGAAGGAAAATGACAACTCTCCAGAAACCAAACTTCTGAAGTTACAGAAGATTACAATCTAACTGACAGAGAATTCAAAATAGCTGTCATAAAGAAACTCTGAATTACAAGAAAGCTAAGAAAGACAGTTCAATGAGCTCAGGAATAAAATTAATGAAAAGAAGGAGTACTTCACCAAGAAGATTGAAACTCTAAAAAAAAAAAAAAAGCAAACAGAAATTCTGGAGATGAAGAACACAATTAAGATAAAAAATAATGTAGAAAGCATTAAAAAAAGGGCAGACCTTATGGAGGAGAGAATTAGTAAGCTCAAAGCTAGAAACCTAGAAATGATTCAGGTGGAGGAAGAGAGAGAAATAAGATTTTTTTAAAAATGAAGATATTTTTTGAGAAATATCTGATTAAATTAGGAAAAGTAACATAAAGATTATAGGTATCCCAGAAGGAGAAGAAAGGGAGAAAGGAACAGAGAGCTTATTCAAAGAAATAACAGCTGAGAACTTCCCAAACCTGGAGAAGGAATTGGACATGAAAGTACACGAAACTAATAGAACCCCTAATTTCCTCAATGCAAAAATACCTTCTCCAAGGCATATAATATTAAAACTATCAAAAGTCAGTGACAAAGAGAAAATATTAAAGGGAGCAAGAAAGAAGAAAATACTTACAAAGGAATCCCCATCAGGCTTGCAGTGGATTTCTTAGCAGAAATCCTACAGGCTAACAGGGAGTGGGATGATATATTCAAAATATTGAAAGACAAAACCATCAGCCAAGAACAGTCTATCCAGCAAAGTTATCCTTCAGATATGCAGAAGAAATTAAAGCTTTCTCAGACAAACAAAAGCTGAAGGAGTTCATTGCCACTAGACCTACCTTACAAGAAATGTTGAAGGGAGCCCTCCTACCTGAAACAGAAAAGACAAAGGCTTACAAATCTTTGAGCAGGTAGACTAACAGGCAGACAGAATCAGAAAATTGTACCTGTATGACAAAATAGATTAGCAAACAATTATAACATAGAAGATAAAGGGAAAGAAAGCATCAAGAATAACTATAACCACTTCAGTTTGGTTACAAACTCACAACACAAAAAAGAATAATTTGTGACAACAAAAACATAGAAGGAGAAGAGGAAAGAGATGGAACCTGCATAGGCTAATGGAGATATGAGGCTATCAGAAAAAGGACTATCTCATCTATGAGCTCTTTCATACAAACCTCATGGTAACCACAAAACAAAAAATCAGAGCCAAGTCATAAATCATAAATAAAGAGAAATCTGAGAAAACCATCACAGAAAACCACCAAACTGAAATGACAGACAGAAATACAAGGGAAATGAAATGTTGGAAATATAGAACAAATGGAAAACAATAGATAAAATGACATTATTGAGCCCTCATATATCAATAATCACCCTAAATGTAAATGGATTGAATTCACCAATCAAAAGACACAGAGTGGCTGCAAGGATTACAAAACAAGACCCAACAATATGCTGCCTCTAGGGAACACATCACAGCTCTAAAGAAAAACATATGCTCACAGTGAAGTGATGGAAGATGATACTCCAAGCAAATGGCAAAGTAAAAGAAAGTGGGTGTAACCATACTTATATCAGACAAAGCAGACTTCAAGATAAAAAAGATAATAAGACACAAAGTTGGGCATTATATAATGATAAAAGAGACTTTCCACCAAGAGGACATAACATTTAATGAACATATGTGCACCTAACAAAGGAGCACCAAAGTATATAAAGCAACTATTAATAGACCTAAAGGGAGAAATTGACACCAATTCAATAATAGTAGGGGACCTCATTAACCCACTTACATCAATGGATAGATCATCCAGACAGAAAGTCAAGAAGGAAATAATGGCCTTAAATGAAACACTAGACTAGATGAACTTAGTAGATACATATAGAAAATTCCATCCAAAAAGAGAATAATACACATTCTTCTCAAGCACACATGAAACATTTTCAAAGATAGGCTGTATGTTGGGAAACAAAGCAAGCCTCAATAAATTGAAGAATATTGAAATCATATCAAGTATCTTTTCTCCCCACAATGGTATGAAATTAACTACAAGCAAAAATCTAGGACAGTCACAAATATGTGGAGACCAAACAACATGCTGCTGAACAACTATTGGAACAATGGAGAAATCAAAGGAGAAATTTAAAAATACCTGGAAACAAATAAAAATGAAAACACAACATATCAAAACTTATGGGACACAGCAAAAGTGGTACTCAGAGGGAAAATTTTTTGAGATTACATAGGCCTACCTCAAGAAACAAGAAAAATCTCAAGTAAACAAGCTTACACTATACCTAAAAAAAACTAGAAAAGAAGAACAAACAAAGCCCAAAGTCAGTAGAGGGAAGGAAATAATAAAAATCAGAACAAACGTCAATGAAATAGATACTAAAAAATTATTAGAAAGGATCAATGAAAGTGAAGTTGGTCCTTTGAGAAGATAAACAAAATTGATAAACCCTTAGGCAGACTCACTAAGAAAAAAAGAGAGAAGACTCTAATAAATAAAATTAGAAATGAAAGAGGAGAAATTACAACAGACACCACAGAAATACAAAGAATTATAAGAGAATACTATGAAAAGCAACATGCCAACAAACTGGATAACCTAGAAGAAATGAATAAATTCTTAGAATCATAAAACCTCCAAAAATTGAATCAAGAAGAAATAGAGAATCTGAATAGACCAATCACAAAGAGATTGAAACAATAATCAAAAATAACCCAAAAAACAAAAGTCCAGGACCAGATAGCTTCTCTGGTGTATTCTACCAAACATTCAAAGAAGATTTAATTCCTATCCTTCTCAAACAATTCTGATAAATTGAAGAGGACAGCATGCTTCTTAACTCATTTTACAAGGCCAACATTACCCTGATATCAAATCCAGACAAGGATAACAGAAAAAAAGAAAATTACAGACCAACATCACTGATGAACCTAGATGCAAAAATCCTCAACAAAATATTAGCAAATCAAATACAAAATACATTAAAAGGACCATACATCAAGTGGGATTAATTCCAGGAAATCATGGATGGTTCAACATCCAGAAATCAATCAACGTGATGCACCACATTAGCAAAGTGAAGAATAAAAATTCTATGGTCATCTCAATAAATGCAGAGAAATCACTTGACAAGATTCAACATCCACTTATGATAAAAAGTCTCAATGAAAATGGGTATAGAAGGAAAGTACCTCAACATAATAAAGGCCATATATGACAAACTCACAGCTAACATCATACTCAACAGTGAAAAAATGAAAGCCATTCCCCAGAGAACAGGAACATGACAAGGATGCCCACTCTTACTACTCTTATTCGACAAAGTACTGGAAGTTTTAGCCAGAGCAATTAGGCAAGAAAAAGAAATAAAAGGGATCCAAACTGGAAAGGAAGAAGTAAAACTCTTACTATTTGCAGATGACATGATTCTCTATATAGGAAATCCTAAAGAATCCACCAAAAAACTTTTAGAAATAACAACTACAGCAAAGTTGCAGGGTACCAAATCAACTTACAAAATCATTGTGTTTCTGTACACTAATAATGAACTAAGAAAAAGAGAAGTCAAGAATACAATCCCATTTACAACTGTAATAAACAAACAAAAATATCTAGGAATAAGTTTCACCAAGGAGGTGAAAGAACTATACACTGAAAACTATAAGACGCTACTGAAAGAAATTGAAGAAGACATCAAAAAATGAAAGAAATGAAATGCAAGCTCATGGATTAGAAGAATAAACATAGTTAAAATGTCCACATTACCTAAAGCAACCTGCAGATTGAATCCCAATCTGAACATGCAATCACAATCAGAATCCCAATGACATTCTTCATGGAAATAGAGCAAAGAATCCTAAAATTTATATGGAACAACAAAAGATCCCGAATAGCCACAGCAATCCTGAGAAAAAAGAACTAAGCTGGAGGTATCACACTCTCTGAATTCAAAATATACACAAAGTTATAGTAATCAAAACAGCATGGTACTGGCAGAAAAACAGACACACAGATCAATGGAACGGAATTGAGAGCCCAGAAATAAAACCACACGTCTATGGACAGCTAATCCTCTACAAAGGAGCAAAGAACATACAATGGAGAAAGGAAAGTCTGTTCAATAAACGGTGTTTGGAAAACTGGACAGCCACATGCAAAAGGATGAAAGTAGACCATTATCTTATACCATACACAAAAAATTAACTCAAAATGGATTAAAGACTTGAATGTAAGACCTGAAACCATAAAATTTTTAGAAGAAAATACAGGCAGTACACTCTTTGACATCGGTCTTAGCAGTGTCTTTTTGAATACCATGTCTCCTCAGGCAAGGGAAACAAAAGCAAAAATAAACAAATGAGACTACATCAGACTAAAAATTTTAGGCACAGCAAATGAAACCATCAACAAAATGGAAAGAAAACCCACCACCTGGGAGAAAATATTGCAAATCATATATCTGACAAGGGGTTAATTTTCAAAATATATAAAGAACTCATACAACTCAACAACAAAAAAACCAACGACCCAATTAAAAAATGGACAAAGGATATGAACAGACATTTTTCCAAAGAGGATATACAGATGGCCAACAGGCACATGAAAAGATGTTCAACATCACTAATCATTTGGGCAATGCAAATCAAAACTACAATGAGATATCACCTCACACCTGTCAGAATGGGTGTAATTACCAGGACAATACAACAGTGCTGGAGAGGATGTGGAGAAAAGGGAACCCTCATTCACTGCTGGTGGGAATGCAACCTGGTGCAGCCACCATGGAAAACAGTATGGAGATTTCTCAAAAAATTAAACAGAAATAACAGGTGATCCAGCTATTCTACCACTGGGTATTTATCCAAAGAACATGAAATCAATAACTCAAAAAGATTTATGCATCCCTATGTTCATTGCAGCATCACCCAGAAAAGCCAAGATGAGGAAGCAACCCAAGCACCCATCAACTGATGAATGGATAAAGAAGTGGTATGTATATACAATGGAATACTACTCAAACATAAAAAAAGAGAAAATTGTGCCATTTGCAACAGCATGGATGGACCTTGAGGGTATTATGCTAAGGAAAATAAGTCAGACAGAGTAAGACAAATATTATAAGATTTCACTCATATGTGGAAGATAAACAAACCTACACATAGATAAGGAGAATAGATTAGTGGTTACCAAGGGGAAGGGGGTGGGGAGAGAATGAAAGGGGTAAAGGGGCACATATGTATGGTGATAAACAAAAATTAGACTACTGGTGGTGAACACGATACAATCTACACAGAAACTAAAATATAATAATGTACACCTGATATTTACACGATGTTATAAGCCAATATAACTTCAATTTAAAAAAAATCCTTACTAACAAAATGATATTAAAACAAACTTCTTTGGGGAGAAATTAAATCAATTGGGATTAACAAAATTAGTAAAAATGTAAGTTGCAGTCTCTTTTTTCAGTTCCTCATGTAATTTTGAGAGACTGGAGAATTCATGCATTTCGAACACTTTTAATGCAAGTATACATTTTAAAGTATATGATTAAAATCACTTAAAAATAAAGGCAGAATATGTATCTTCTTAAAATGTAAAGAGACAAGAGTGGTTAAAATTGATAAATTCAATGCAAATACGAAAGGAGAAGAAATAAAAATCAAATTAAGAAAGTAAAAGCTTGATCAAAAGAAAAAAAAAGGAGATACAGATAAACCTAATGTATAATGACAATCATATTAAATACAAGTAAATAAAATTTACCTGTTAACATTGATATTTTGAGCTTAACTCAATAAAAATTGATCCCATTATTGTATTATCCTATTTTAGGATTTCTTCTAGTGACAACACCGGGGAAAAAAGGAGACAGCAAGGATAAGAGTAATAAATGGAAATAAGCATATAAACCACAAAACAAAAGAAAATTGGTACAAAATATTAAAATCAGAAACATGGAATTTTAAGGAGCAAAAGGATTATTAAGGATAAATTGAGTCACTACATAATGATAGGCTACAATAATAAGATCAAGCCAACAGGAAATTATAGGCTTGAAACTTCATATACTACTATATTAACCACACTATATCAAGCTAATTAAATTAATAATAGTAAGTAAATTTGAGAAGGCACAAAAAAATCCACAATTATAGTAGGAGATGTAATTTAAAAAAAATTTTCACGATAGATATACTTGTGTAAAATCATGCCATAAACCTTAAACTTACACAATGTTATATATCAATTATATCTCAATAAAGCTGGAAAAAATTTTAAAAAATAGACAATGCAGGATTCTATAATATTGATAAATACAAAGACATAGAATATTTTGACTGTATACATTTAATCTAAAAGAATAAAATATATAACTGCAAACAAATCTTAAACTCATCTGAAAATGTGTACTTCAGAGCGTGGGTATAGAAATTCTAAACCAATTTTGTATAGATTGTGCATTTGAACAAATGTGTAAATTTATTGATCTTGTTAGGAGAGAGATTTCTCACTGTGGAAAAGTGAAATAAAATATACAATGGGGGAAGCCCATCAAGAATTCTCCAATTGGTTGGAGTAGGGAGAATCAGTATAATCTCATGATTTCTAAACACATGCACATACATAGTTTATTTGTTCTATCTGTTGAAAGGATCTAGATTCAATGACACGCCAGTAGCAATAAGCAAACATATCTCAATTTTTTTTTTTTAATATTGTACTCCACCAACAAGAAACGAGGCCGTTTGTAAAAATGACTTCAGGGCTTGGAAGGGAAGGTGCAAGATGAGTCTAAAACATCTCATTGTGCTAGAAATAAAGAAGTGCTTGAAAAATAATGAGGGTATGACAAAAGAGCCCAATTGAAGAGGCTTTCATTGGCTAAATCTGGAGTAATTTAAGAATATAACTTTTTTGCCATTTCTTGCTTATGTGGTCCAAGTAACAAGATAATATCAATGTACTGGATCAAAGTGATGCTTTAAAATACCTTCATTTGGGGCTGGCCTGGTGGTGTAGTGGTTAAGTTCGTGCGCTCTGCTTGTGCAGCCCAGTATTCACAAGTTCAAATCCTGGGTGTGGACCTACACACATTTTAAGCCATGCTGTGGTGGCACCCTACATACAAAATAGAGAAGGATTGGCACAGATGTTAGCTCAGGGCCAGTCTTCCTCAAGCAAAAAGAGGAAGATTGGCAATGGGTGTTAGCTCAGGACCAATCTTCTTCACTAAAAAATAAAATATCTTCACTTAATTAACAAATCTGACTCCCACAAAAATGTTCAGATGCCTTTAAATTTATATTATAAAAAAGGGCAAGGAAATTAACATCAGTCTTCGAGCAATAACGTAAATGTATATTGACGTGTGTTCCAAATGAATGCAGACCATTTCTGGTCCTCAGGACACACAGAAATGAAAAAAATCCATTCATCAGGTAAATTGATGCCTACCATATAACTCTTACAATATAAACGGTTTAAGAATAGGTATTAATGTCACGACAGCTGCAATCAGGACTGCCATGTGCTTGAATTTGTAAGAGTTTACTGTCATCTTTAAGTCACGGACTGACTTGTTCATTAAATGAAATATAATGGAGATGACATTATCTGTACTGTTTTTTGTATCCTTTAGTTTTTCAAGAGTGGCACTAAACTGTCATACTCCAGCATAAACTCTTTTGGCCATGGGTGGGGACAGTTTCAGAGACTTCTTTTGAGTTTTTACAGTACAGTAGTCTTTATCTCATAGGTCAGCGTCAATGTGGGATTCTGACAATTTCCCATTACTTGTCCATTCCAAGTACAAGTATATACACGGAGACTGGAGAAATGAATTCTTTGTGTGTCTTTGTATCCAGTGGATACACTGTGAGTCATATATGGAGCAGGACTCAATTTATTACCTGGTTCCCATGTAACTCCACTCAACAAGAAGGCCATGATAATGCTTTGGATCACCACACAATCCCTGTGTTCATCGATTCTCAAAATTGTGGGTATCCTCCTTTCCTCAGTGTATCGTCACCCAAGTAAATGGTGATAGATTCCTTTGGAAGAAGGACTTGGGAAATATTTGCCATATAAAATTCCTATGGAATTTCATGCTCTTTCAATCCAGGAACCCAGGATGTCACCCAATAAATATGTTTCAGGTCTGAAAACTGGTTCAGGTGTGGAAAAGTTATTATGGATTGTGACTTTTTATTGGTTGGCTGCCATCAGCCTCCAGATTGTCCAACCTTGATGCCTTTTGTTGGATAGATTAAGCAAGAATCATGTTGGTCTGTGTGGTCTTATAAATAATATGAATAATATTGATTTTTGTAAATTCTTTGTTTATTTATTCAGCTTCTTGGCAAGTGAAGAAGGAACTATGGCATCAGGAAACCATAGAGCAAATAACGCCTTTTCTCTTTGAATCTTTCACAACCAGGCTGTGCAAGTATTCTTCCAGAGTTACATAGGCTTGAATCAGGCTGCCCACTCTACCAACAGAATATAGCATGAAGCCCTCCACTCTCAAGGCTTGTGTGTGTATTTGGACACACAGTGAACTATGGCCTGTAAATGAAGAGTTTAACATTATATTGTTCCCCCTCTTTTGCCTCATACATTTTTTACACAAACTGAACATTCATGTAAAGAAGCCAGTTCATCAGAAGTGCATTTTTATAGCATGGCAATTGCAATCTCCTTGTAATTCTCCTCTTCAGGGAGAATATGGGTTTGAATATGGGTTTCGTCATCATCCCAGGTCTGACAGCCTCAAGCCCTCCAAATTAGTATTTGACAGACCTTCTTCTTTTTTTTAAATCTATTTCTTTGAGTTGTTAAAAATTAGAGAAGATATCTTTTGATTCACATTATTTCCTATTTTTATGTTTATGTTTATTCTAAAATGCTAGTTTATCTTAAAGTATCTGTACCTGTGTAGAACGAGGCAGTGTCTGTCACCTATTTTCAATATACGTAATGTGGGATTCAGGAAGATAAAAGTATCATCTTTCCTCGAAGATTATCACAGATTTAAAGTGACTGAAGAAGATGCTTATACTGTTTGTTTTGTTTATTGCTAAAAAGCTGGATAATAATGAGCATTTCATATATAACTTCCTCAAATTTTCTATCTTATATATTTGCTTCTCAAATTAATATGCGAGAAATAGGTGGCATTCTACCTATATTTTATAACTCATTAATTGTGAGAAAAAATATTGCAAAATAATAGCTTTTGGAGAAAATAAAGAGATGTCACATTAATAGTATACAACTATTTTAAGATGCACCCCAATTTCATAAAATTAAAATTGAGGAAAAGAAGTGCTGTTTTAGATTTAAGGCTTTATTACAATCATACATATTTTAAACTGTTTCCATATTTAATTAAACAATTTAGAAGAACACATTGAGTTTGGACAATTTTAAAAGTATTCTGATATTTTTCTTTTGGGAGGTAAATGAAGCATTTATTCTTCTCTTGGGGTGAAGGCTCTGATATTGAAAGAAATGTATTTTTGGATATATGGCTCTCATAAAAAATATGATAATCTAAGTATGAATTTGGGGATGGATTAACAAAAACATACTGATATATAATATGTACTCTAAACAGTTGTTGAGTTTAAAATAATATAAAATTATAGAAATGGCTTATGTTCTTTAATATATTTTTCAACTCATGACATTTTGTTAATTGGTTTGGTAGGGAAAAATTCCCTATAATCTTAGTAATTTTAAAGTTTTAGAAAGTCATTTTATAAAGAGTTATAACAGATAATTAAAATAATCTATTTCATAAGACAAACCATTCAACAAATTAATGCTTAATTATATATGAAAAGTAAATTATAAGGTATATATTGGTAAAAAAAACTAAGCCAATTCATTGCTTTAAGCACTGGGTCTGCATCTACATTGGATCCAAACAGTATCAGTGAAATGATCGACAATGTCGCATTTAAGGTGACAAACTTTACTATTTTATGGTAAGAAAATGAAATCTAAGAATCAACTTGAAATCAGAAATCTATTACTAATGGTATTAAACTCTAGTACATTACACACGTTGTCTTCAGAAAAATAAGCTTATAAAAAGGCCAAATATATTATAAAGTAAAAAACAGAAGAGGAAATGTAATATTAAGTTGAAGTGTGAATTTAAGTTTCCTTAAATTTAAGAAAGGATTTCCTTTACTGTAAAAGTACATCCATCAGACAATGCCATCGTGTGACACTGAAAGATCATTATTTTCAAACTTAACATAATAGCATTTGATAGCTCACAACTTTAAGTTAAAGGAAGACAAATTTAAAAATAGCATACTTGGGCTATATCATAAGCCTAAATTAGTGCCATTTACAGATCACAGAGATTTTTGGCTTCACACTACAAGGGCCTCATCCAGAGAAAAGAGACTGACTAAATCTAATTAGGACTTGTAGATGCGATGAACCCTGCTTGCTAAAACCTGAAATGTCATTGATTTAAACGGTAGCATGGTGCGGTGGAACGAGCAAGGGTTTGGAGTCACACAAAAAGGTTATGTCTAGAAATTTCATCATTACCAGTTTTGTCACCCTGGGAAAGTTATTTGCTGCCTCAGCACCCTATTATCTGCCTCTGCAAAATCTGCAAGGCTGTCGTACATTTTACATGAGGTGCCAGTAGTGTAGGATAGTAGTTAACACAATAAACTCTGGAGTCAGACAGACTTGGTTGAGATAACACCACCACAACTTACTGGATCTGTCACAGTGGGCCAATTCTATTATGCATTGGTACCCAAGGATAACAATACGTATGTTTCATTAAGGATATTTTAAGGAGGTCAGGAAACAAGGAATATGTCTCTTATCATATCGCCTGGCCCATGGTAATCACTCAATGAATTTCAGCTATTTTCATAAGTAGAATGTTTATATGCTGCACTGTTCCTGCCTCGTAGCTATGTTCCAAAAAGGTCATCCCTCTACATTCTCTTCCATAATTTATTGCTTTTATTAATATGTTTGAGGTAGCAAATATAGTGAAAAGTCCATGCTTTTTGGAGGCATGTGAATATTGGCTTTACCACTTACTAGGTATTTGATTTTATGCACGTAGTATATGTTTGCTTGGAAACATATTTCGGATAGAAAGCTGCTTATGAAAATAACTGCCTCAGACACAGGTGGAGGCCCTGGGGGAATGGTATGGCAGGATACAGCAAATAGTTAAAACGTCCTGCATTGGACATGAATGTGAAGGCTGGAGAAAGCAGAAGAGTAGCGAAAGTAGAGAATACACAAGAACTCACGTTGTCAGAAATAGCTAAACTTTACTGAACTGTTTTCTTTTTTTCTCATTCAATTCTAGTTATTTTCATTTCCTTAAATTTTGTTGTTGTTGTTGTAACTGTTGCTTTATTTGTTCTTTAATGGAAATTACAGAGAAGGGCTAACAACCATACTGGTGTTATTTGAGCTCATTATGATCTGGGTTTTGTACAGAAATCAAAGGCTGGTGGTGTGAGCAGTTCATTGAGTAATGCAGCAGAAGCGGAAGCTCCTAGCCAGATGTGAATTTTAAAACACTAAGCTTGCCTCTCTCTTATTGAACATGGCACAAGATTGCAGGAAATTTCATTTGAAGCTCATAAGGAAATACATCTCTGCTGACATCTGGTTACAAAAGTGTCCAAACCAATTGTGAAATATAGTTTCCTAGTGGGTCAATGGGAGTAATGAGAGCTAGCCTATCAGTTTTTCTATAAAATGTAAATGTCGTGAGAATGGGATTTGCTGCATTTTGTTCTTCATTAGATGTCCAGGAATTAACTCAGAAGTGTAACAAATATTTATTCTGGGGATTAAATCATATTACATAAAAAAGAACCATATGTAATACCAAGCACATAAAAAATAACTAGGCAGTGTTAGTTTAAATCTTTTATCTCACATTTTAATATTTTATGAGTAAATAGCATTAATATACTGTAAAAATAAATCTATGTGCATTACTCATGTGAATGCCTATAATAGATGAGCACCATGCTAGGTGCTAGGAACACAAGATTAAGAGCATCTAAGTAATTCAAGGTTAAGTTTGTTTTTGTTTGATATGAGGAACTTGATTTGCTTAAGGAATATTTCTACCATCTGCTTATCTCTGATTATGAAGACCTTGTTAAAATGTTAATAAATCTTCATACTTCAGAAATACAAACTAAATATAATCACTATGAAAATAAAACAATATATAAAACAAAAACCATGATAGCAAAAAGTTACACGAAACTGCACAGTCCAAAATTAGCATCATTAAATTTAGATGAGCATCTTCTCAATGATTATAAAGAATTAAAATTCATTTTTTAGCACAGTAAGTTCAGGACATACACACTATCTTAGGACATATATACTATCTTTTCTTTATGACTTTATTAAAATATAATTGAAGAAAAATAAACTGCACATATTGAAAGAGTACCATTTGATCACTTCTGACACGTGTATATACCCATGAAACCATCCCCACAACCAAGATAATGAATATTTCCATCCTCTCTGAATTTTCCCATTCCTCTTTTTTAATCTGTTCCTCTTTCTACCTGTCTCTAGGCAACCATTGATCTACTTTCTGTCAGTATAGATCAACTTGCTCTTCTAGGATATTATGTAAACAGAGTCATTCAGTATGTTTTTGGAGGAGGGTAAGCTGTTTTATTTAGCATAATATTTTTGAAAAGTTTTCATATTTTGCAAACATGTACAGTTTGTTTCTTTTTATTGCTGAGTAGTATTCTATTATATGGAAATACCACTATTTGCTTATCATTCATCTATTGATGGTTTTTTTTTTCTGTCACTTCATCAGGTATTACAAAAATTAAGGTGCTGTGAACATTGGAGTAAAAATCTTAGTGTACCCATCAGTTTATATTTCTCTCGAATAAATTCCTAGGAGTAGAATGGCTGAGTCATATGGTAAGTGAATGTTTGTCATTTTAAGAAAGAAATTCCTAGAATTGGAAAATGAATCATATGTAAAATGTGTGAAAGTTCCAGTTCCCAAACATTTCACCCATCATTTGGTATGGTCACTCTTTTAAACTCTGACAATCCAGTGGGTAGTTAGTGGTATCTTGGTGTGGCTTTAATTTGCACTTCCCTGATGATTAGTGTCATTGAACGTACTTTCATATGATTGCTGGGCATTCTTATATCTTCTTCTGTGAAAGAATTTTCTTTTTTTGTCTCTTAAAATTGGGCTCTTTGTCTTTCGATTGCTAGCACATGAGCTCTGTCAACGTGGAAACATGCCCAAAACTAGAGGCATTTTCTCCTCCATCCTTTTCTTCCTTCATTTTGGATATTTTTCTTATTTTTTACATTAGGATTTTATGTGTTTTTCCTATTCACAGTTGTTCTCTGTCCTTATATCAGGCTTATTAATTATAATATTATTTTAAAATGTGCAATACTTTTATTTTAATAGTTCTTTCCATATGTTACTTTTTTATATCAAGTAGATGTTCTTTCATTGTTGTACTTAAATTCTTGATTCTCTTTAGATACTAGTAGATTTGTGCATTTATGCACATATGTGTATGCATGCACTTTTAAGCATCTTTTTGTTTAGAATTATATTGTTTTCCTTTTGGATCAATTTTTCTATTACTTTATTGCAATATCTATCATGTTGTAAATTTAGTTATTATTGGTTTTCAATTAATCTTAGAGGATTTACCAACAATAACAATGAAAAGGTATTTCAGTGCTTCGTGCTTGTCAAGAGGGCCTTTGAACTACCAGGCTTTACCTTAGATTCATCGTGTAGGAATGGGGCTTTACTCTGGAAACATATGTAACTACAAGCGTATTGAAAAATTGAAAATGGTATTAGAAAATTTGCTCAGAGCCTTGCAGTTTCTTCAGAGAAGCAAAGTTTTATTCCTATATGCCTGTGCAGAGATGTTGCATGGGGAATGGGTTGACAGTAGAGCTAACTCCACTCTAGGAATAATTTAAAGTAGTGACTGTCTTTCAGTCCTACATCTAACACCTGCCCTCCGCCCACCTAGCATTGCAGTGTGCCCAGCCTCTGGAAATGCACTGCAAAGGATGACTGCTCTTTTGGCCACATCTTCCTCTATGAAATTACTAGTTAGCAGCTTCCTCCTCCCTTAGTCCAGCAGTTACAACTCTTCCCATTCTTCCATTTTTCTTCTGGCCTGGCAAATGTTGATGTATCTTTGGCACATTTTATATCCCTTTGCTGTTGTGGATATGTAAATCAGAACCATTACTTTAAGGTTATGCCATTAGAGATTTGTGGACTACAAGAATCTAGGTGAGATTATTTGTCCCTAATCAAACTAGGTGTTTTTCCTATTAAAATTTTTCTTACTACATTTCAGTTATTTTGCCACAAACTCTCGTTTACTAATAAACTTTTCTCTCAGTATCACATTCAAGTAGACTAAAAGACAGACTATAATTGGGTTATAAATTATTCTCACTTAAAAATATGATAGGCATTGGAAGCATGAATGGTTGAACACATTTGTGAGTGGAGGCAACAGATATTTATTTGAACTCTTTAAACTAAATTTATCATGATGCCAATGAGGCAATTACATTTGGGCTGTGCAGTGCATTACAGGAATTGAATGACTTTTATTTTACCTGCATTATGCATCCTCTATTTTTCTTTTTCTAATATATAAACTAAAAAAATTATGAGTTACTACTAAATATACTTGTAGGCAGCTTGAGATTTCAGTTAGTAAAATAAATTATGATTTGAACTTGTATCAATCTCACAAAATTCCAAGAAGTACAGGTATATAGATTTTTTCAATGAATTTGCTATTTCAAATGGAAAATAAGCTAACTGATTTATTTTTTTCCTACAAATGAAGTCAGATTGAGTCGTATTACTTGAAAACTAATTTGTTCAATGCCTATAATTTAGGTATTTTGTTGACATCTGCCTGATATTTCAACATTAAATGGCGTATAGGTGATGCTCGAGAATATTTTAAATGAGTGAATGGATTCATTAATTCCTCAAAAATCTGTGATTTTTAATTTGGATAAGAAAACTAAACCTCAGAGTATGTAAACAACTTACCAAAGGTTATGTAATAAGTAATTAGAAAGCGGTAGGAAAGAAATGGAAACCCACATTTTTTAGTAGCTGACACTACCTCTCTCACTTCAGGTTATATTTTACCTTGTCACAAGTTATCAATCTAGAAAATTACAATTTGATTCAAGAGAAAAGATGAGTCTACTACTTTTAATTCATCAAATATTTTGATATGTGATTTTGATGGAGTCACACACTTTAAAACCTCTATATGTAAATGAGAAACTCACCGTGTGCTCACTCTAAATCTATCTTTTGAAAATGAAGGCACGGATAACAGGTAGTATTTTTGAAATAATAAGACACTTCCACCAAAGTACATGTCTACTCCACCACCAGAACTCTTACTTATCATAACAACCCCCTACACTTCTACCATTAGATTATTCATTTAGTAAAATCTTGCTATTTTAATAAGCATAGTAAACCATAACCAACATCAGGAGAAGTCATGGAAATTATAGTTTTGTATATTATCAAGGTTTTTCTTGTTGTTATAGCAGCAGGGGTGCTTTTACTTAGCTCTACATATGGAAGTCAAAATTCAGAAAAGTGTTTTAAAAGGTGCAAAATCATGGCACATGAACTTATCTACACCTGACTCTTTGCCCTGCTTCCTCACTCTTCTTGCCTATGACTTAGTTGAGATCCCCTGAGGTATAGCAGCTATTTTTAAATCATGAAGATGAAAGAAAATGTTAGGGTAAACAGAACATGGAGATAAATAGATCCAGGGTCCTTTATAATGATGCACTGAATTGCCTACTTCCATTTATCATGATGTTCAAGGGAATTTGTTTTTTTTTAGTCGCTTAAACCATTCTTAATGAAGCATCCTGTGGTTTGGCAAACAAAATATTAATTGGTAAAGATTACACTCAATAATTCTCACATAATCCAAGCCATCACTTATGGGAAAAAAGCTACCAAAAGACAACCTAACATATTCAATGTCACAGAAATTATGTCATAGTAATTCCTTTTATGGAGGAAATAAATACTGGTTTTTGTTTACAGGTAAATAAAAATCCAGCATTTATGAAATGGAGTTATGGAATAGGATCCATGACAGTCACTAAAATGTAGTTGTTCAAATAGTTCTATAAATGATGTTACAGGGCATTGCAGGGCAAAACCAAATATAAGTGCTAAAACAATTATTTTTCAATATTTTCTTCGCTAGATTTATTTAGTCATTCTTGCATAGGAACTTTATTGATACTTTTGTTAGAATTGAATTAAGCCTTTATTCTACCAAATAAATATACAAACAAAAAGAAATCTTTGCACCAGTACTGAAAACAAGTAACATACTATGAATTTTTATCAATTTATGCTAGTTATGAAATAAGAGATTGAACTGACCCATAAACTTAAAAATTAGTAGCAGAGAGACATTCAGATCTCCTTCTCCACAAATGATCCAATTTTAGAGGGTGAGCAGAGGGAAAACCCAAGAGTGATGGGAATAGTTTCACCAGGGATACTGCTAGCATATTTTAGCTGCTAAAATTCATGTCTATTTTGGGTGATTTAAAGATATTTCAAGGTTAAAAAAAAATGATGGTACGCTGGCAGCGTCCTTGCTTGACACAACAGGGCCATCCTCTCCAGGTGGCAGGACAGAACCTGCATTTTAGAATCAGGAAGGACTTTAGAAAGGGCCTACCACACACCTCTTCTAGCTGGCCAAAACTCAGCCCAAAGGAGATCCAATAGACACACAGTGAGGTGATGATTCCATCACGCTTCTCTCATTCCTCTTGAGGGACCTTTCAAAAGTTGCTCAAAATAACCCAATCCTCTACCTCCTTCCATTGCCTGCTACTCTATAGTTTTTCAACTGAAAAGAAGTCCACTGTATATCCATACTAAGATATATTTGCAGGTGAGTTTTCTTAAATGAGTACATGCATTCCAAATTAATAGAGGCGAAAGCAGACATAACTAGGCAATTGGCAGTAGAAAGAATACAACGAGAACCAAAAACATCACACAAAGGTAGAATGAGTGAAAGAGACTGACAAAAATAGCACCAAATATATCATTTATAACTATTGGAGTGAAAGAAGTAAACATTCTCACTTAATGATAGAGAATTATACACTGAGTAAAACTTGATAAAGTGCATAATATTTCTCAAAATTTAGTATAAAAGCTAACAATTATTTATTACTATGGACTAAATGATATCATAATATTGAAATTATAACATACTAAAATTATCTTAAAAGTCTGTAAATGATATACAAGTAACAATAACTCTGTCACATGTTATGCTATGTGAATTCATGGCTAGGACTTGAGGGTGTAGGTGGAGAAGGGAGATTTTGTGATGTAATTTCATTGCAATCTAAAATATCTTCTTTTAAAGAAACCAAACCAGATTTGCAGTCTAGAATGTAAGGAGCTTAGAAGTTGCCACTTCACCCCAAGAGCAAGCAAAAAGCTGGACAAACTGAAAAATCAACAACTAGTCTTAGATTTGGCAGACAAATGAAGTCACAGGGCAAACCATTGCCCTCAAAACTAAGAGACAGTTGAATGCAGAGAATCACAACTTGCCAGAACAGAAATCCACCAGCAGGAACCCGTGTAGGGGCAGGAATACCTAATATAATTAATTGATGAACTTCAGGAGACTCAGTGTGGACCAGCCTGAGAGACAAAAACTACAGGGGGACCTCGTCATGGGAGGCCTCCATGCTTTTGTGAGTTTTACCTCCAAGAGCCTTATCAGATCCTCACAGCAAATATCAGAGCTAAAAAAAACGCCTCTAGCTTCAGGCAAGGGGAAGGGCAATGTAACCATTTTGATATATTCCAGAGGATTATATTCTTCTTAGGAAGGCCTGCCCTCAAGAGAAAATATTTTATCAGCACCTACCCTGTTGGGGTTTTATCAGAGCCTAACGTACCTACGGGAAGAGAAGTACCCAGATCCAGCTCCCTTTAGCCATCCTGTTCCACCTAAGTGGGGGAAAAACCTGAGATACACTGGTGAAGATCACAGTCCAGGGCGCAGGCTCACCAGAAGACTGAGGCCGATCATAGGACTAGAGATCACTTCCCACCTCCCCACACCTTGCCACCACATTAGTAAAGGCTCACTGTTTAGTTGACTAAATATATTCAACTGATCTTTGACAAAGGAACAAAGGCAGTAATAATGGGGCAAAAATAGCCTTTTCAACAAATGGTGCTGGAACAACTGGACATCCACAGACAAAACAATGAATCTAGACACAGAACTTACCAATATTAACTCAAAATGGATCATAGTCATAAACATAAAATGCAAAACTATGAAATTCCTAGGAAATAGCATTGGGGAAATGATAATTATTTTTAGATACAACAACAAAGGCACTATCTATGAAAGAAATAATTGATAAGTTGAACTTCATTTAAATTAAAAACCTCTGCTCTGCAGGGGCCGGCCCAGTGGCGCAGAGGTTTAGTTCGCGCTTGGCAACCCCGGGGTTCACCGGTTCGGATCCCGGGCACCCGCCTACGCACTGCTTGTCAGCCATGCTGTGGCAGCGTCCCATATAAAGTAGAGGAAGATGGGCACGGATATTAGCCCAGGGCCAGTCTTCCTCAGCAAAAAGAGGAAGATTAGCTACGGATGTTAGCTCAGGGCTGGTCTTCCTCACACACACACACAAAACCTCTGCTCTGCAAAAAACAATGTTGAGAATATAAGAAAACAAGCCACAGACTGGGAAAAAAATATTTGCAAAAGACACATCTGATAAGGACTGAAATCCAAAATATAGAAAAAACATTAAAAACTCAACCATAAGAAAACAAAAAAACCAAATAAAAAATAGGCAAAAGATCTGACCAGACACATCACCCAATAAAATTATATATGTATCAAGTAAGCATATGAAAAGATGTTCAACATCACATGTCATTAGGGAATTACAAATTAAAACAACAACGAGATACCATTACACACCTGTTAGAATGGCCAAAGTCAGGAACACTGACAGAACCAAATGCTGGCAAGGATGTAGAACAAGACTCTCATTCATTGCTGGTGGGACTGCAAAATGGTGCAGCTTCTTTGGAAGACGATTTGGCAGTTTATTACAAAATTATCCATACACTTACCATACGATCCAGCAGTTGCAGTCCTTGATATTTATCCAAATGAATTGAAAACTTATTCCTACACAAAAGCCTGCATACGAATGTTTATAGCAACTTTATTTGTAATTGCCAAATCTTGGAGGCACCAAGATGTCCTTCAGTAGGTGAATGGATAAATAAATTTTGGTACATCCAGACAAATTAATATTATTCAGAGCTAGAAATAAATGAGCTATTAAACCATGAAAGGATATGGAAGAAACATAAATGCATATTACTAAGTGAAAGAAGCCAATCTGAGAAGGATACATTCTGTACTATTCAAACTATATGACATCCTGGAAAAGGCAAAACTATGAAAGTAAAATGATCAGTGGTTTCTAGGGTTTAGGGGAAGGGAGGGATGAATAAGCAAAGCACAGATGATTTTAGTGAAACTGTTCTGTATGAGACTATAATGGTGGATATATGTCATTATATATTTGTCAAAACACATAGAATGTACAACACGAAGAGTGAACCCTATTGTAAACTACAGACTTTGGGTGATAATGATTTTTCAATCTTGGTTCAGTTATAACAAATGTACCACTGTGATTTGGGATATCAATAGTGGGGGATGTTGTGGGGATGGAGAGCAGGGAGTACATGGGAACTCTCTGTACTTTCTGCTCTGTTTTGCTATGAACCTAAAACTGTTTACTAAAATAAAGTTTATTAATTAAAAAATACATTATACTACCAAGCAGCTACACTGAATCATAGTAATATTTAATGTACTGCATCAATTTGATCAGACATAGGGCAAACTCCACTTTGGAGATTTCTTATCATGGTTCATAAGACCCCATCTTTCTTGGTATTGGGGAGGTCTACTGAATGCTTGAGGGTGCTTTCAGTTCTTTTGAGTCAAGTACAGCTTTTAAAATTAACATGAATAAAAGTATTCTCACTATGAAAAAAAATGCCAATTACTCAGAGCATATTTAACTTTATAGTTAGTTTCAGAATATTACAACTATGTATGTTCTATTTTTGGGGGGGGGGTGCTGCTGGGAAAGATTCGCCCTGAGCTAACATCTCTTGCCAATCTTCCTCCTTTTCTCCCCCCCCCAACAAAGCCCTAGAACACAGTTGTGTACAGTAGCAAGTTCTTCTGGTTCTTCTATGCGAGCTGCCACCACAGCATGGCTACTGACAGATGAGGGTGTGGTTCTGTGCCTGGGAACCGAACCCGGGCCACCAAAGTGGAGCGTGCCAAACTTTAACCACTAGGTTATCAGGGCTGGCTCAATGTTCTCCTTTTTTAAAAAAATGGAATCATAAAGAAATGTACTTTTTTATTACTCTATCAAAATCTTCTTCCAGAATCCTGATGTTCATTCCTTATCATGTTTATGTGTATTCAACTAATTTTAGATAAAGATCAAATATATTGAAGTTATACACAGTATTTCCAAAAGTATATGTTCACATAACCAGCCTAATCTTTATGAAGGGTCAGAGTAATTATTTGCTTAGTAGGACACTCTTCCCATCTCTCTCATTTGTAATCACACTCAGCCTTTCCTTTCTTCCCTCCCCACATCTGGCACACACCTCTGTTTTATAGATTTTTTTTGTTTTTGAGCCTTTTTGTCTTCTGAGTCTTTTTTACTGAGCCTTTTTGTTTTGAATCTTTCTTTTTTTTTGAGTTTTATGTTTTATAGTTTTTTTGGCATCTTTCAAATTAAGGATGTTTCTCTGGTGTCAAATGCAATAAACCGCATTTTCTGATAAGGTTCAGGAAAAAAAGTTGTTATTTGAAAAATCTAATAAACACACTATTTATATCACACTTCTAAATGGGAACAAACATTTTATTTTCTAATTCTAATATTAATTCACTGGAGCACTAGAAGAATTAAAATCCGGTACTTTGGATTCTTACACTTTTAGATTTCTTTTTGAATTGCTTTTCAGTCAGTGTCAAACAAACCACTAAGGGATAAAAATGAAATGAAAGATCCTTTTGAAGGTAAGAGAAAAAAGAAAAAATATTCACCAGTTTTTATTTCTTCGTGGTTGAGGTAATAGCAATAGCTGGTTTATTCACTTCATATATGATGCATACAAACCCCAGGAGACCACAGTTAATAGAAAATCTACATTAAACCTGACCTGTGTCTTCAAAGAAGTTGTTGGATTTTTCCTTCTGAATATAAATTTAGTCAAAAGAGGAAAAGAATTTTAGTTTCTTTTTTCTTTGAGTCTATCCCCTGTATAGTGATTAAAATCTTATTTTTAAAATGTATCAGTGTCACTCTCTAAATAATAAAAATGTATGAATTATTCTATCATGATTTTTAACCATAGTATTTGAAAATTAAAGTTGAATAACGCTTACATTGAAAAATCATGGCAAAGTGATATTATTGAAATGCGTAAACATACCATAACTGAATTTCAATTTTCACTTTAAATGTTTGCCTGCTGGAAGGTAGGGCCAGTTTTTTACCTAACATTTAAATACCTTTACTGATCTAATCTTCAAAAGCTGGGAGCTCTCTCATATACCACGAGAATTACAAAAACCTTCAGTATCACACTTTACAAGTCAGCAGCATTAGCACCTATATTTAAAATAATTTAAAACTTGCTTACTGAAAAAACACATTACAAAGAGTATATATAAAGATAGATAAATAAGGAATAAGGATTTAATCGAAGAATAGTATCCTTAGTTGAAACCCAGATACATGGCTTCTAGACCTACTTCTGCTACCATCATTATGTGGAATGAGAATATACCCTTACAACCTCCAAAGAAGTCCATCTGCATCCTTATAAATTGAGGCCTAAAGTCCAAAGCTTCTTTCACATCCAAAATTAAAAAAATACAACTTTGTTTTCTTCTATGTTAGGGAGGTAGAAACTTGAGAGTCTATAAGCTGCCATGAAGAAATATTCACAAATCTTTGAGACTTGGATCTTGAAACTTGTTGATTGATTTAATATTAAAATATTATTAAATTATATTTATTTATCCCAATGTTTGTAAGAAGGATGTTTAAAATTCTATTTTCAATGTTAACGATTACTGCATTTGCAATATATCACATTTTAAGGAATTATCTTGTCCATGGCGAGTAAAATTTCACGCTAATTTAATGAAAACTCATGGTATGTTCTTTCACTATTCAAAGTAATAAGAGTTAAACAAATACTGTTTCACCATGAGATACTTAGTAATTCATTATTTAACCAAATTTTTGTGATTTATAAAATATAGTGTTTTTGATTTAAAGGAAGTCTCAATATAAACTCTGATTATAATTTAGGGGTAAAGAAAAATGTTAGAAAATGAATGAAACTCAGGTCATATGACTAGAGATATAATCCTAAAATATTTTACAGAAATCTAGCCTGAAAGGAAAAAATGTATTGAGCCTTGACTCATTATATTTCTTTAACATCCTAGCTGGAGTGCCTATCTGGAAATGACTTGTCAGTTGGATAGTGATTCTTCTTTACTTTGTATTGTCCGATAGATTTATGTAATATGTGCATCACCCACATTTCTTTTGTTTTAGTATATGTGTAGATAGAAATAATCTACATCATTGTCATTTACATTCCACTGCCCAGAGTTAGTCACTTGGCTTCACTGAATTATTGGAAGACTGAGAATTATTATCTTTAGCTGGATGTTGATGGGTGCACATAAAATTTGGCACCTAAAAATTGGAGGCGGGGGCGGGCTCGGTGGCATAGTAGTTAAGTTCATGCACTCTGCTTGGGTGGCCTAGGGTTTGCGGGTTTGGATCCCGGGAATGGACTTACACACCACTCATCAAGCCTGCTGTGGCGGTGTTCCACATACAAAATAGAGGAAGATGGGCACAGATGTTAGCGCAGGGCCAATCTTCCACAACAACAACAAAAATTGGAGGTGAATGAAATGTGGAGATAATTAGTAATTCCTGTACATTTTGCTTCACTAGCCTTTCAGATAGTTGTGTGCTCTCTTTTTCCCCATGAAGAACACAATCTACCCTGTCACTAACCCTGTCATATTATCAGATCCAGCTTTATCCTATGCAATCTGGGTTATGCATAGTTTTCTGCACCAGGCTTGATGTGGCAGGGTTTTTTTTTTCCTTACCTTCACCAGACCGGAAAACTTAAGAAGCATGCAAGAATCAGTGTTGGATTAATGAGAACTCCCGCACACTGCTGATGACACTAAATTGACACAACACCATGAGCAATTTGGCATTATTTAATAAAAAGAGACACGCACATATTCAACAATTTGGCAGTTCTACACTTGTGTTTCTTTAAAAAAAGTTCAGCACATTTGCACCAAGGTACATGTTCAGATATATTCATATCAAACTTATTTTTATTTAATAGGAAAGAAAAGGAACTACTCAAATGATGTGAATTGGGCTAAGATGCACTGGTATGGCTCTTTCCTTTTTTATAAAGCTGACAGTCGTTCAAAGTGGTTACAATCCTGTTTCGACTGCTTGGTTTTTATGTACCGTTTATTGTTAAATATTTTTAATATCTTCCCAGGAACTATCCATCAATAGTACAAAGGTAAGTAAATCACGTATATCCTTATAAAATAATAAAAGACAACACTGAAACCAAATGTAATATGACCACATATATCAATTTGGATAGGTTGCAAATATGTAATATTGGGCCAAATAAATGAAATGCACTGAAAAGAGCACAGAGTTTTATATAAATTGTATAAAGTTCAAACCAAGCAAATATAATATATATAGTACATAATATATTGTATATATTTATTATTATATAGATTAGTGCACCAGGTATCTGTTTAGACTGTAAAGGAAATCAAAGGGATGATTTACACAAAAATCACTACTGGTTAGAGAATTTCCAAAGTACTATTTATGTTCTTATTCTCAAGTTGGGTGGTGTGGCCATCAGTATTTATTTTAACATAACTTTTTACATTGTAAACATATTATAAGTATAATCTTTTGTGTATGTGATGCATTTTATATACAAATTTTTGGAAGTGAGAGGATTTCCTGATAAAAACAATATCTCTCAACACGTCTTCTTGCTAATTATATTTCCAGTTCTTTTCATATAGATCAAAAATGTGCTTGTTTCTTATTATATCTTACATGTGGATCCTGGTAGATATCAAGAGTTCCTTGGCTCCTTTCTGCATATCTGACACAGTAAACAGAGAATGCAGGGAGATGGTACTGTTAGAATGGACTGTGCTACCTCTACCCTTATGCTCCCTGTTTGTCACCTCTGTTCTCCCACTGCTGTGATTGCTACCGGGTGAAGAAGGGGAACAAATTACGGAGGGGCACAAGGGTGATTCATTTCTCATCCTAATTCCCTTTGTGTCAGCCCTGCCTCTGCTGATTTATAGGGAGAAAGTCTTGGGATCAGACTAGAGGTGAAAACCTCAGCCCCCTCTAAATTAAAAATTAAATTAAAAAATCTGGCCAAAGCCATAAAATGTAACTGCATTAGAAGTGGTGACTCAAGGAGGATTGCATGTCTTATTGGTTAAGAATGAAGGGTTTTTAAAAAATAAAAAGAATATGAGGACTAGATGAGAGTTAATATGTCCTGATTATTTGCTTCATAAAATATTTGAGAGGAAAACTGGGAAAAGTAAGTTGTAACATTGTTTATAAATATTCTGAATTTTAATTTACCAACATACTATCTTTTACCAATATTCCCAGCCTCCTTAGAAATATGATTCCCTCTCACCCTAAGAGTTAAGAGAACAAAATATACATCACAGTATTCTTTGTAAATGTGCATTAGTGATGCAAATATAACTTTGGATAAAATGATCCTGTCTTACTAAAAATAAGGTCACTTTTTCTTTCCCTTTTCCACCTCCTTCTCCTCCTCTTCACTGATATTATAACTATCATTGCTACTATTATTAATATTTGATAGTTCTGCTCATGTTTAATACAAGGCAAATTGGAACACTATAAAAATCACTTTTAATGGTGATAAGCAGTAATAAGTTGGGCTGAGTCACTCATTTTATAAAACTAATTTGCACCTATTAAGTATGTTAAAGAAGGATCTTTCCTTCTTTAGCAATGACAAAAGTGACTTGCTTTCCTCATGAGGTTTAACGGTAGCATTTTTTTTTATTTGGAAATTTCCAAGGCATAAAAATATAAACCTGCCTGACTTTAATGGTTTCTGTTTGTTTGGGTGTATGTGTAAGAGCTCAGATATGTTTGTATAGAAAAAGAGATGCACAGCACTGCAAGTATAAGTTCACCACATATTTGACAGTCATTTTAGAAAACATTTTACAGAAAAGAGCACCTTCCTCACTTGAAACATAACAAACAATATTACATATATGAAAATAATTTATTAAGGTTCTACATTCAAAGTTTGGTAGACAGAGTGACCAAGAAATCAGAGAAAAGTGTACTTGACATAAGCAAAAAAGTTATCTAAGCTTTATCAGAACATCGACATTTTCCTTAATACTTCTGGTGACGTTTTTCACCTATTTTTTAAGGAAGAATTAGAGATGACTATCAGAATCACATTGTAGTTTTCTTAAAGTCTACTACAGAAATTATATTCTTGAACTTGTCCTTAACCACATAAAAACCCTTCTTTTCTTCAAGTGTCTAAACATTTGCCTAAGCCACAGCAGTTTTATTTTCTCACTTCTCTTTTCCATTTCTCACCTATAATTAATCATTAGGGGTGATTGATTTTACCACAAAACCTGTGTACTGTTCTCCATCTTCATCCTGCAATATAGTCCAGGCCATTATCTTCTGCCCTAAATTACTACAAAAGATTTTAAGCTAGCCTCTGTCTCCATTCACGAGTCCCCCTGAATAATTCTATTCAATTATTAATGATTACCATTTAAAGATATACATCTAATCATATATATTGCTCTACTTTCCATGGGTTTCACATTATCCTCCAGGTTAAGTAGAAACTCCTTAATATGGAGCACTAGGTCAGGTAATTCTGCCCCTGCTCCGCTCAAGTATCTTGTCTCACCATGTTCCTTTCACGTGTTCATCCCTGTGTGCTCCCCTCCTCAGTGCCTTCTCTTCTTCCATCTGCTTAACTACTGCTGCTGCTTTACACACCAGCTTATGTTACCTCCTCCAAAGAGCCTCCTCTAAATTTATAGGGCACTAAGTGTCCTCCTCGATATTATCATGCTAACTAGGCATAGTCATATTACAACATACAATATTCAGAATTGTAAATGTTTATTTAATTAGGTTTCCCCTAATTAAATATTAGGTGTTTGGGAGTGAGAATTATGACTTTCATCTACATATCATTGGAAACTAGAGCAGTGTGTGAATGATTAGTATAAGCTGTTGGTTAAATTGAATTGATTAAACTGAAATTAAAGATAAGGCCAGTAAATTTCTCCCGTGAGAGAATCTTCCAATATTTAATCTGAAAAATATATGCACTTTGAAGGAAGGTAGTGGAAGAAAGTACTTCAGAAAGAGAAACAATCAAAGAAAGATTACAAATTGATTCTTAGTATATCTAAGTAGCTGGAATGAGTTTAGAATGGCTAAAACAGAGAAGAGGGTGAATGGCATCGAACATTGAAAAAGTTGCATATAGTTTTGTGGATGTCAAAATTTAAGATATAAAAGATGAATAAGTAAAAGGTAAGATTGAGTAGATAAGCAGAATCCAGATGATAATTTGGGGGGGTTCATTTTATACTAACATAAAAATTTTGCATTCTGTGTTTTGAGAAAATAAGGAGGTTTCAAAAAATGTTCATGCAGTGATTAGCTGTTTCCCTAGCAGCCCTCTGGAAGATCTGGAAAGGTTTAAGAGGGGGGCATGAATACGTGTTAGAAATCCCAAGCCTTTTATAAATGCCTCCTGGCCTGAATGATAGATGTCATTACCTGCCAATGATTTCACAAGAGAGCCCAGCTGTGTTCTTCCAGAAGTAGAGAACTGGCTCCTCGCTCAATTATTCTTCCTACCGAGTTGATAGTGAAATTCTGATTTTGTTCCCAGGAAGCTTCTGAAGTTGAGTCATGGAAATATTGTTTGTACAGCATGAACACCTCCAAGCTTTATTTCATTCATTTTTTTTCTCCTTAGTAAGCACCTCTTACTAACAGGTGGTGAAAGAGATATGGGTACATTTGACATCTCTTTCTTACACTCTCAAAGTACTGTCAATATAGTCATATGATTGAATTTTAATAGAGCAGCACTGTTGTACTTATAATGGCTATCCCATGATTATTGACTATCTACCATGCAAAGTGAATTGCTTGCCCGCATCCGTTTACTAGATTAACTCACCTGAAGCTCTCTGCTTGGTCCACATCTCCAAAACTAATCATTCTATTTGTCTTAAGTTGTCATAAGTGGTCATCTCCATTTTCCTTACATCATCTTAAGGTATAGGAACTTCACTTTCTCCCATACATTTGACTTCCTTAAATGAATTATTGAACTTATTTCAGCCCATTTTTCCTATGCAGAATTTCTTCAGATGACTCCTTTGTGAACCCTTCTCTACCAGAGTTTTTATACTCATGTGAGAGTTAAAACAAAACTCAATTACAATCCAAGACTTTTATCAAAGTTCTCTTAGATTATGGAAACTACATTTTAAAATAATTCTAGTAAATAAATAGTAAAATTATTCACCACACAGAAAGCATAGGAAGATAGGGAGATGTAGAATTTCTACCTCTAAAAAGAAAAAAAGAATTTCCACTTCTTACCTAGAATAGGCACTGTGGTATATTGAAAATTATATGTACTGCTGTTGAGTAATCAAGTCTTGTGTTGGCATCCTTTTTCTAAAGCTGAGTGATCTTGGGTTCAATAATTAATGCTATTAGATCAATTTTCTTATTGGTGAAATTATACACAGTAGTGATATGTATTAACTAGGATAATACATGCCTGAGCTTAGCATATACTGACAGTCAATGAATTTACCTCGCTTTTCTTTTTTCTACCCCTTCTTTCCCAACATATCTTCCAATATCTTTCATGCTGCATGAATTTTCCTTTTGCATTATATTTTCAAACTTTCCAATATTTTAAAGACATGTGAAAAATTATATTCTCCTGTACTCCTGTGGATATTTCCTCACTATTGAAAGGGTAATATTAAAAATATGTTCCCTTTTTAAAAGCTTGATTGAGATTAACAACAAAGATATAAACTAAAACATGTATCATTGTATTTATTTCATATGGCTTTAGCACAATCACATGACTGTTTACCTTGGCTATTTGTAATACTAAAAATAATGTGACAATTATAGATCGCTTACTTTAGTATGAAAAATATCCTACTTTTTTCCTGAACCAGCAGAGAACTTTGCAATTAGTGTGCAATAAATATTTCTTGAGTTGCTGATTATGTTGGTTAAGTTTCAAAATTTTATCAACTTTGATTTGCTTTCTAATAACTTTTTATTTAATAATTCTTATTCTTGCTATATGAGGGGAAATAAACCAGAGAAAAGTTTTAAATTCTCGTTCTTCCACTCATAAACTCTGCCACTGGCCTCCAGTAATGATTTAAAATCATACAGATAATTTGTGTAGTGCTGGGAGGTGGAGAACACGAATCTCAGGGCTAAATAGTATTACTTAACATTTTACAAAAATTTAATAATTATTAATGTTGAATTTCTGTGAGGTCTACGGATCTTTATGCTGCCATTTCACAAATGAGTAACCCGGAGCTTCCTTCCATGACATTCCAAAGGTCACACATAAGTCAGTGGAATGGAGCCAAGAGGAAATATTAGACAATTTTGATGTCAATCACAATGCATAGGGCAATATCTTCTGACTCAATCCATTACCAATATTGCCTCAAATCTAATGAAGTAAATCTCATTTTAAAAAGTGAAACTTTTGTCAAAGCACTTCTTATCTATCTCCTCACATTGAGTGGACAAATTTTTCATTTAAGTTCACTGTCTATGTGACAAATTAACCTTAAAGAGAGCACCCTGAATGGTATTACCAATGTAGAGGTCAAAAGTAACATTAAAGAAGAAAATAGCACTATAATAACAGTTGATAGCTCAGTGGGCTGTGTGCTCAGCACTGAATATACACAGCAGGAAAGAGGAGGAGGTGATAAGTGTTCAATTGGCCATCTATTTTTATGGGGGCATAAATAATCCATTCAGGATTATATGAAGTGCAGTGAAAAATTGTGCCTTTCTTGCTGACAGGGTTAATTATACTTTGGATTTGTACTTAAGGGAATGGTAGTTCCTATCTTTTAAAGTTATAATATAGAGATACTTGTTGCATGTGATTGTACCCACGGTAAGTATTTGTAAGTAAATTAACGGAAAATGAAATTAATTTGTAAATTAATTTTTAAAAAGTTAATGATATAGGGGCCGGTCCAGTGGTGTAGCCATTGGGTCTTTGGCAGCCCAGGGTTCCAGGTTCAGATCCCTGGCGGGGACAGACCCACCACTTGTCAAGCCATGCTGTGGCGGCGTCCCATATAAAGTAGAGGAAGACGGGCACGGACGTTAGCCCAGGGCCAGTCTTCCTCAGCAAAAAAGAGGAGGATTGGCAACAGATGATAGCTCAGGGGTAGTCTTCCTCATATACACACAAACAAATTAGTGCTATAGGGACCCCCCAGTGGCATAGTGATTAAGCTCGTGCGCTCTGCTTTGGGGGCCTGAGGTTCACAGTTTCGGATCCCAGGTGCGGACCAAAGCACCACTTGTCAAGCCATGCCATGGTGGTGTCCCATATAAAGTGGAGGAAGATGGGCACAGATGTTAGCCCAGGGCCAGTCTTCCTCAGCAAAAAAAAGAGGAGGATTGGCAACAGATGTTAGCTCAGGGCTAATCTCCCTCACGCACACACAAAAAGAAGTTTGTGCAATAGAAACACAATATTTAATCACTGCCTGCCCTTACTGACCAAAACCAAAACAGAATAAAACAACATAACACAAAGTTCTAATTCAGCTTACCTAGGCTATTACGATATTATATACAACTTTCGCAAATTTGTAAACATTATAAAATAAACTTTATAGTAAAATCAAACTGGCCAATTTGATAAAACAGTACATTTGGAGTTTAACCACATTGATTTGAAAACACTGATTATCAAGATAAACCATTAAATTTTATAAAGTCAAAATAAAACATTTAAGTTGGCACGGTCCCGGAAAAGAAGCTGATAATTGAAGAATAAAAATTAAGCTTTTACCCATGTAGCAGTTTTGTATCAACTACCTAATTTAGCTGTCTCAGCAATGATGGGAGATGAATATTATTACTCATTTTTGCAAGGGAAGAGACCTCAGCTGGAAGCTTTGGAGTCTCCCAGTATCACACACTTCCTGATCCACATCTCATCGTCTTCAAGCCAGCCTCACTAAATGCATTTTAGCCTCTCAAACTTCATAGTCACTTGTGTTGTAGATTTTAAATAGCTGAACCTTCATCCTAGAAGTCATTTCCTACATCTCTTACCTCTTTTACTGAACTAAGTTCTCCTTTAGTCAATAATTAATTTTTTTATTCCTTTTCTTTTTTGAGGAATATTGGCCCTGAGCTAACATTTGTTGCCAATCTTCCTTTTACTTTTTTTTCTCCCCAATGCCCCAGTTCATAGTTGTAGATCCCAGTTGTAGATCCTTCTAGTTCTTCTATGTGGGAGGCCTCCCAGCATGGCTTGATGAGCAGTGAGTAGGTCCGCACCCAGGGTCGGAACCAGGGAACCCCAGACGCCAAAGCAGAATATGTGAACTTAACCACTACACCACTGGGCAGGCCCCAATAATTAATTTTTAGTTCCCTATCCTGTGCTAGAAACTGTAATTCCATTTTGCCCATCATGTTTTAATATAGTGTTTCTTAAATTCAAAAGCATTTCCTGATGCTCCAAATATAAGTTTGGAGCCTGTCTATACCTGGGACTGCCAAAATATGGACTGCCATTTCCAGCCTGCTACCTGTTTGTACAATCCCCGATCTGAAAATGTTTTTTACGTTTTTAAATGGATGAAAAATCAAAAGAATAATTTTTTGTGCAAAGTGAAGATTATATGAAGTTCAAGTTTTGATGTCCATCAATATTTACTGGAACACTCACACTTTATTAACAAACATTTAATAAACAATGGAATCTTCCTAGATGCTCATAAATAGCTGTCAAGGACACATGTGATTTCCCGCCTAGACCAGCAGTATCAGTTTCACCATCAAGAAGCAACGAAGAGCCTGAGTAATTTCAGGGACTTAAAAACTTCAAATCAATGAAGTTCATCTTTATGAGAGAGGTGGATTAAAAAAGTGTGGTAAATAACAATGATTCTATGATGAAAAAATCAGAGAACTATTAGACAGTCCAGGTTTATTAAAACAAAGCAAGATATGAAAACCCTTGAGAGAGAAAGGGGATATTGTGGAGAAGGAAAGTGCATGTGTGTGTGTGTGTGTGTGTGTGTGTGTGTGTGTGTGTTTGTGATGTTGCAAACGTATCATTTACTTTTTGTCTTGAAACTTCATGAGCATACCAATAATGGAAACTATTTGACAAATGGAATCTAACTTCATCTTTTTTCTGTATACATTTTTCTCAAGTTTTGTCATTTTAAATTAGTCTTTATTCTCTTAAGGATAGAGAATTAATCATTAATTTGAATTATTATATATTCTAAAATATATAAGTAAAAATTAACTTAAGCATTAGGGACACTTTTAAATTAATTTCAAAATACTACACTTATCAAAATACTGGACTTACATATTTTTTGCATTATCTATTTAAATAAACAATTATTTTAATTTTCTGGCTCAGTGTTTTTATAATCATTTTTATACTGTGGAGGCTTCATGTGTGATATCTTTCCTGTAGGAACATTGAATGATGGAGAGAAGTGAATCCAAATTTTAATCTGTGACTAGCAGCAGAATTTTAACTACTTCAGTTTCCAATATCCAGTAGCTTATGTGTAATCCCTGATTATATCTCTAAGTTTTTAATATTCCTCATTCCAAAAGACCTTGATCATAGTAATTTCCAAGTTCTGCTTACAAGGTTAGATTTCTTAGTTTAATTTAGCGCTTTAGAACTCATCCATAAATCAGAATAATGCATGACTGATTAAATAAATAAACCTGAATAACATTAATAACTTATTGTCATATTAGAAAGAAAGACAGAAATCAAAATGTATTCAACTGGTTCAATTATAATATTAAGTGTGGCAGCCTATTGTTAGATTCACATCTATGAAACTGAACTGTTTCAAGGCTTCAATAGGGCCAGATATCATAAGTTTTTGAATAAATTTAAAATTATTATTATTTTTTTTCTGATTAGGAGTTTTTTGGAAAAGAGGATCAAGAAATGTGCCCTCAGCTGAAATACAGGTCATGGAATGGTATTCACATTTTAACTATGTGTTGATTACATTATATCTTCCTTTCAAAATATCTTCCTGCTGGTTTCTATGGAGATGGTTTAATCTGTATTGAACCTAATAGAGGATGATTTGTGCCCAGCGTGATGAAACAGATACTATCTTCTTTCTTGGCCTTAATTAATTAGATTAGGTCTGTTTAGATTTTTTCCTCAGCATTAGGGTACTTCCTGACTTTAGAACATGGCCTTTACTATTAAAACATAGGATTTCTGGAATCACAAATGAATGCCTGATGTATAGGAGGGCGTATAGGAAGACTTCTGGGGCCAAACTTCAGGATAGCTTACTATTTTCCAGTAGTATTCTCTGCAAATTTCAGCTGCTTCTGAAAACTCAACTCCAATCTTTGTATCCTCAGCTCAGAAAGACTATTTCTCTCTCTGCCTGATTCACATTCTTCAGCCAGTTTTGAAACGGCATTAATGTTGAAAGCCAGATTGAGGTAAGGCTCACCTCATTTGTCTGCTTTCTATCAAGTGTCACAGTTTTACACTGTTTTCCTACAGCTAAAAAGATTTACCTCACATATTTGGTCCAGTTTTATAGTTGTTTACTGTGTTAGAGGAAGTCCAGCACCAGTACCTTCATGATGGTCAAAGACAACACTGTAGATAACTAAAATGTTATATTCCTTTTCATAACCTGGTTTTAAGCCCAATAGTTTCACTGTGTATTCTTCATTTTAATGTCTCAGTCTCAAAACTGATAGCAAAGAAGTTTCGATTTCATCTTATCCTAAAATGATTAAGAAATATATCTATTCACAATTTCCAAGTAATTGGGTCCATTTTATTCAAAATTTTGTTTTTCATTTCTGCTTCTAGTGTCTTCTTTTATGAGAATGTAGCACTTAATATTTTGGATTTTAAAACTTATAGGTATTTCCATGATGCCTTAATGTTTGGTAACTTTTGTATATATTTTCTGACTGCTTGAAAATTTTTTTTTTGTTGTTTTAGAGTACAAAGTTTATATATACTGTTAATTATACTTGAGAGATTGTCTATATGTTGTGTCTAGTTCATATTTCAAATTTAGAAATATTTGTACTAAAGTTTACTTTTGTGTTTCCACAAATGTATTCCTAATTTTTTCTTGGTTATGTATCTTTTAACAGGTATTATTTGCATTTTCCTTTAATTTTGCTTTTTTGGCTAGTAGTTTAATAAATTCTATTTCTTATGACAAACCACTACCTAAAAGCAAACACTATTTAGTGTTATTCTTACATTTGCTTTTTTGAGTGAGAATTATTCACAATGATATTACACGGGAAATCCCCTGCTCACAGAAACCCATTCCTACCACATATTGCCAATTTCTCTGAAGGTTTGAAATGAAGTATTTCATAAAAAACTGATAATATTCAGTTGCACCATTTTCAGAATTATTCTTGTTCATAGAACTACTAATAATGATTTAATTCTTAGGGGCACCTGTTTCAGAATGCATTTCACCCTTTCCTGCCACACTGCCCCTTTTTCTTGGATTTCTTGTCAGTAACCAAAATGAAGAAAAATGGCAGACATGATAGTTGGAATAGTTTCTCACCAGCTTATAAAGATCCTTTTTAATTAAAAACACCTCAACTCATGAAACCTATATGGCTTTTCAGATTTAGCATGAAATGTAATAAGAACATTCAGAGCGATATCCAATGTTAATAAAATCTTAAGCTCTGTCTTCTCTCTTTCTCTGTCTCCACTCCCCACTGAATATACATCCACATGACATAACTGTAAATAACTGTAAAATTATTAAGAGCTTGAAAACTGAAATAGGACTGCATTCATTTTTTAGAATTCATGTTGAATGTAAAATAATACAACAAATATAATAAGATAATCACATAACATAACATTGTGTTTTATATACTTTTGAAAGATCATAACAGATTGTTCTTTCTGATGTAAATTTGCATGTGATATATGCAAAGAGGTTTCTTTAATGGCAATTTCGATTGTTCACATTCTACAAATTTTCATATATTATGATACTTTGTGTTCCCTAGTAATAAATTTCTTCACAAGTAATTAAAATGATTTATACAAAATGTTTTCAGAAGCAGTGACTTCATGATTCTTGACTCATTTGGGAGGATGAGAAATGTGCATTATGATGATTGGTAGAAACAAAATAATTAAGGCTAAAATGAATTGTCAAACATCAACCTCATATTAACATATTTTATCTCTTCTACAACTTAATCAAATTACTATTGTAAACCATTCATAGTGTAGTAATTTAATAGCTTATAAGTCTTAAAAAAAAAAAATGACATTTAAGTCTTTTGTGCATCTGTAAAACAAGTTGTTAGACTATTACAAAACCAAATGACAACACATAATTTTGTATTCCAATCACAACATACATGTTTTTAGTATTGTTTTCCAAATAAACTTGAGATGGAATTGAATAAAACCTCATATTCATTATCAATCTAAAAGAGCCTACAAATCAAATTCTTCCAACACATATTCTCCATGGTTGGTTGACTACTTTTCTCCTGTCACAGAACAAATGGAAATAGATTCATTTTGTTACACTGGGTGCCTGGAGGTAAATACATGTCTATGACATTTTAGAAGGGGCTTTCTTTTCTGTAAGAGTGAGACTCCCTGTGATTTATAAGAGAAAAATATAATATTACTATTTTTGATTATGTATTCCCCTTAAAGTCATTTTATACTCATGTTTTACAATTTATTTTATTGCAACTTGTGTACAAATAGATATGGATTTGAATTACATATTATTTAAAAATAGAAGTTAAATTTTGGCTTCTAAAAAAGACTATAATGCACAAAATAAAATATTGAAAACAAAATATAAAAGTGTCTATTTTTAATAGCATAAAATTGCTGTTTTTTAATACAAAATATGAAATCAAAGTGTAGTAAGATTACTTCTAAGGGATGAAATTTATTTCATGGGCTATTTATGATTAAATAGAAGATTTTCTTAGAAGAGGATGATATTTTCCCTCGTGTTTTTTAGAATTTCGCTTATTAGGTATGAAATTTATTTAGCTAGCTGTGTTTTTTGAAAATGATCTCTTCTAAAATTTTAGTAATATTTATGAATGGGATATTTTTCTCTATAAGACTCTTCCTGTGTTCAGGCAAATAGATTTCTGCCCATAACCTTCAACTGTAGTATAGTTTCTATGACCTCCTTCAGGATCTTCTAATTTGAACATGTATTTACCTTGGCAATTTGGAACTTAAACTAGTGGTTCAAATTTTAAATTTGTAGTTAAATAGTCTAGATACAGAAAGTTCAATGCTATGTTCACTTTGTAATTTTCTAAATTTGGAATAATTCAATCTACTAATCTCTAGATGAATTTAAGAAAAATCAAAAAGTAAAAAGTAATTTTTAAATTACACATTAACAATAACGATCGAGTTGTCCAGATGGTGAACAATGTGAACATAAACTACATCAGTGGTACAACTGCATTTGGGAAAACACAACACACTCAATTTCAGAGCCAGGAAATTTGGTTACCAGTCTTAGGAAGATGTTAGGTAAAATAATTAAATTCTCTGGGTCTCTTTTCACAGTGTTTAATGAATGCAGTGAGAGATGTCATCTTTAGTTTCTTTTTAGTGCCAATATCTTATAATTATTTATTTTGGAAAGTAATTTATTTATTAGTAATTATAATGACTTAGACATAGAAAAAACATTCCATAGTAAGTGAGTCACCTTTCAATTCACTTTATAACCTCAATGACAAAAAAGGGAAAACATGCTGTTACATAGGACTAGCGCATGTCCATTTGTCTGGTACAGTGATACCATAGAAATCACTGTGTTAGGAAAAATCAATTAATGAAGAGCTTTTACAAAATGGAATATAAAAACATGTTAATAAAAAAAGGCAGTTCTCTAATTGGGCACACCCCAAACCAGAGAATATAAAAGATTGTTTTAAGTGATGGTAATATAGATTAAACAAGAAAAGAAGAAGAGAGAGGAGGAGGAGGTTGGGAAAGGAGAACAAGAACATTCACAAGAAGATAAATTTTTAAGGCAACACTCATCATATTCTAATAAGTTCAGCAAATAGATTCTAACAAGATTCTTGCAAAACTTGCCAGAGTCTACAGTGTGCAACATGCTTTGGAATATTAAAAGGCAGGATAGATTATACAATTATTTGGTAATGATTTTTTTCATAAAACTTATTACTACCTAAAGAAGTATTCCTTGAAACACAACAGAGAAATGAAGCTTTAGTTTTAAAAAGGGTGATACACTCTACACTCATTCATAATAAAAGCAAAATATAAGATGTAAAATAATAATGAATTATAAAAAAGTAAAGGGCTAGATATTGATGAAAGAGGTATTGCTCAAAATTGATCATAGAAATTTTGTTGAATGTATAGACCATGCAAATTCTTATTAACATGATAAAAATAAGATATAAAATGATGTTAGAAAATATCAAATTGGTTAAATATTTGATTTAAAAAATCATTTCAAGGAAATTTTCTTCAGTGATAAAATGCTTTCAAAACAATGTGAAAGCAAGAAAATTTGTTAAGTGGACATAGAGTTAAAAAAGAAATATATTCTTCTTGTCCTTAGTGTAAAACCAGACACAATGATGGTGACGTCATGAGGTCAAATGATCATTGAAGTTAGTAGAGTATAATTCCTCAAAATAATTACATGAAAAAGGTGGTTTGATTAAACTCTGGCATGTCTGCAAGACCTCTCTTGTCTCTTCATTAAAACACATATACACTCACATGGGTGCATACACCCACGCTGCCACACACACACACAAACCCACAATTTGCCTCACACAATATAGTGCTGTTGCCCGTAACTAAACAATTTCAGGAGTGATTCCAAAGTCTGTGAATCCTCTGGTTCCTTGATGCCTCTCCTCACTATTGAATTAATGTGGTGACTTACAGTTCCTTTGAAGGTCAGTTGTACTTGTGTTTGAATTCCTTGAAATTTCTCTGAACTTTATTCTATATGTCTCTTTGCTTTGCCTAAATTGAGAATAATAACCTTTCCCCAATACCTGAATAAGACATGGAGACACAGTTAAGAATCAAATAAAATATTTTCAATAAGGAAAAAAAAGCACTAGTTAAATTTCTGGTTATGGAATGAATCTCTTTCCCTGGAAGAATCAGTAGATGATAGCCAAAAAATAAATAAAATGAACTTGTCTAAACCCATCAAGACAAAGAGAATGGGATAATAGACCAAATTTTCTCAAAGGATTCAACAAATATTTGAAGAAAAATATAGATAAAGGGGAGGGTAACTTGCTTACTGAAAATAAATTATGAACAAATTGCCTACATTGGGAGATAATGTTGGAAAAAAATATTGACCTCTCCCTAGAGCCTCTTCAAGTCTCAAAACTTGGAAGCATCAGGCACCATGAAAGGTGGTTATTAAATTTAGGACAATAATTGGGAAGACTGGTTCAAAGTATGTATATGGAGCATTTGCATCCTCAGATACCTCCCTTCAACCTGCAGAGCTAGCTGAGTCTTATTCTCCTCTGAGAGACTAAAAGTTATTCTCAGAAGAAAGTTACCTAAGATGTTTCAGACCTGGGGACAATAGATGCACACAGAGACTGGCACTCTTGAGACAGCATGAAACTAAAAGAGTAGGGTTACTATCTGAACCACAGAGCAACTGGATTTCTTTGTAGCTGCTAATAGAATTGAGATGATGAGCATTATCAGCCCAGCCATGAGCAAAAAAATAATAATATTGATGAATACACTATATACGAAGACAATTCTTTTGGGATAGGTGTGTGAATTTCCAAATCCAAAAACTCAGACATTTCACTGTAGATGACAATCTCAAAATAACAAAAGAAGGACTAGGAAGGAAGGCAACATGCAAAGTATTTGACCCCATTGCAAACAAAAACAGAATGGAGAAGTGGTTCCAAGTATGTTAAGAAGAGAAATATCATATTATTTCAAAAAGCATAAAATTAATATCATATATCTATATCAATTTCATGCTCCTCAAAATGTAACTATTAACATTTAAAAATAACCCCTTTGCCTTTCTATATGCGCTCATATTTTAGATGCAATGAATTGTGTAATGATGATTAAGTCAATTCATTTTACTCAATGACAATGGAGGTTACAGAGATAATAGGGTTTTGACAAAGTTTTTAAAATGGTTTTCTAATCAGAATGAAAAAGTCATAGGCTATCTCTAGGCATTAATGAATAATCAATTATAATTCTTTAAAAGTAGTCTGATTCATCTACCAGTTCACAGGGTATCAAAGCAAATTTTTCCATATTGATTCACATCATTTTAATGCAAAGTAGCGGAGTAATTCATTGACCAGTACGAAAAATAGTATTTAGTATTGTGGTAGGCTGAATAATGCCCTCCCAAAAGACAGCCACATCCTAATCCCTGGAACTGATAAATGTTACTTTATATAGCAAATGTGATCATATGCACATGTGATTAAATTAAGGATCATGAGATGGGGAGATTATCCTGGATTATCATGGTGGTGGGAATTAAACACTATCACAGTGTCTTTGTAAGAGACAGGCAGAGGGAGATTACAGACAGAAGAGGATAAGGTGATGTGATTATGGCAGCAGAGATTGTAGCAATGCAACCACAAGCCAAGGAATTCCAGCAGCGCCCAGCACGTGGAAGAGGCAAAGAAAGAATTCTCCTCTAGAGCCTCCAGAGGTAGCATAGTCCTGCAGACAAAACCTTAATTTTGATCCAAACTATTTTTGTACTTCTGGCTTTTAGAATTACAAAAGAATAAGTCTGGTTGATTTCAGTCACTAAGATTGGGCTAATTTGTTATAGAAGTCATAGGATACTAACACAAGTACATTTTGGTAAAATTCTATCATTATCTCAACTACTCTGACATATTATATTGTCTCATACTGCATACTCTACTCAGTAAATATCTGAATAGAATACAGTTCTTGGCATCAAGAATGACATTTGCAATATATTTAAAATCTCTGGGAACAATGAAATAAGTAATTCATAAACTTAATATGATTTATCAGAGTATAGTCAGATTAGAAAATTGAATACTGTTATTTTTCAACTTTAAGCTCAACGCCCAATATATTTTCTTTTAAAGCTAAGTCCTTCACATTTTAGTGGGTGTTCACTGCAGAATCTCACTTAACCAGTAAAATGTTTGTTTCTTCTTACCTGATTGTTTAAAAATATTCCTTTTGTTTTGCTTCTAAATATTGTTAATCCACCATATTCTGGGAAACTCATAACCATATTTAATACTTAAATGCACATTTTCCTTTTTGCTATAAATTGCTTGTGTCTGTTTAATAAACAGAAGATATTAAATGCATTTTGGGGAAAGACATTTTATGAGTAAAAAGTGGTTGACTCTTCCAACAATAATTTAGAATTTTTCATATGCAAATGGAAAACTATGTATTCAAATAACAGAGAAAATTTGAATTGTATACCATTGTCCAGTATACCACATATGAGTAGTCTAAAGCAATTATGACATTAATAGATTTTACATAAGTATGAATTTACTAATTCACTTATTTGCGTATCTGCCTCCTAAATTAGTCAATAGCCTCTCATCTGGTTTTCCTGACATTTTCCCAAAGAGCATTGATGCATATATAAACCATTCCCTTTGTCTGTCACTCAGAATATGAAAAAGAATCTATAAAGGTAGCAACAACAGGAAGTTGCATTTCAGTAAATATATGGCTCATTTGTGCTCCCCAAAAGTTAAAAAGGTATGGTTTTTTGCAGTGTAAAAATAGCAAAAAATTAAAATACTTTACTTAAGGAAAAACAAAATCTACTGAATTATTATTAGGTGTTACCACTGTTCTGTGTACTGGGGGACACAGATGAAGGAGAAGCGGAACAGGAGTGTAAGGAGCTCAAAATATGACTTAATATATAACTTACTGTTACATATTGTGCTATAATGGAGATAGAAGATCATTCCTATGAAAGGAGAACTGAGTAGCAAATCATTTGATTAGAAGGAAGGCCAGTCTAGAAAGCTCATGGAGAAAGTGATGCTATTATGGCAATTGTAGTGAAGTGGGGGAAATATTCTGGATATTAAATGAAAAAAAAATAGATATATAAGGCATGTCCTTAGCTTTCTGGATAATTTGATATAATATGAATAGAAGTTGGGAGAAGTGGATCTGCAAAACACTAACACCATGATAAATAATAGTCAGTATAAGTCAAGTGCTGTTATATGCTTTTATTTTTGTTGTATTACTGCATTTCTGAGTTATTTAAATGAATTGAATAGATGGGTATTTCATTTCATGTCATTTAACTTATGGGCAGTACTCACCAGGGATTGTAATATTGATGGTATGAGCTAAAACCAAGCAGACCTATCTTAAAATTCAGTGGGAAGAATTATGATGGTTCCATGACTTTTAAAAACTTCTGTCAAAATATTAAAAATTCTCTTACTGCCAGTTATATATTTGTAGAAGAATGAAGAAATAGTAAAACTAATATTTACTTAGCATGCACTGTATTGAAAATTTGACAAAGTGTTTTATTTCTTTGTGTAAAGAAAACTCATAAAAAGTAGCTTGAACAGTGCTTCTTCTCTATCTCCTATTACGACTTATGATATGGACCAATCATTTTTCCTACGCCTTGGAGGATTGTCATTCTTCCTTCCTAGTTTGAATCAGCTTTTGATATTTTATCCTTTGTGATTTCAATGTTGTGAAACACCTCCAAGGGTTCCATTAACATGAAATTTATTTTCTAGCATTACTTCTTCTGGGACATTTCATCACAATCACCTTCATTTATGCTGGTAAGTTTACCTTCACTGTGTTCCTCTGACTGCATATCTTGAGTCTCCCAGAGAGCGCAGCATGGACGTTTCCATGGTCAGCTACCTTCTAATCACATCTAGTTTCATTCCCAGTGTTACCACTTTTTGTTTCTTTGTTGCACCTTCAACTTTGTTGGTCTAGTCTCTCTTCTGATTATCCATTTTTGTAGAATATCACTGCATTCATTCCTGGGAGACAATGTAGCAATACAACTACATGCTTTTCTGTTTTTAGGTGAATTCAGTAACAGATGCACAGTGACCAATCCCTGACACACACTGGAAGAAGTGATGAGTTGATCACCAATCATGATGTTCACCTGTAATTGATGCAGTGATTTGAGGAGGGAAGAGCTGGCAGCAAGTTTGTACTTTACTCAATTACTCACGGTTGATATACACAGGTAACTTTAATTTGGACTGTGTAATAGTAAACTGGTGTTATTTAAGCAACTGTGGTAATTAAAATTCATGTATGTCAGAGCCCTGTAAAGCAAAGGCCTAAACACAAACACGGCAGTAAGATTGTTGAAATATCAAATAAATGTAAAATATAGATGAATCAAAGTATCAATACATAATCATTTTTAAAGGTATGATGTAAAATATAACTTTTTTTTGGATATTCAACACATTCCAATTTTATTAAACAAACTGACAGAAATACATGAAAATGGGAAGGTTGGTGTGTAACCAGAAGGACGTTACATTTGAAATCATCAAGCTGGGAGTCTTAAAGTTACTCTGCACTCTTCCTCTCTCTGGACTGGAGTTGGTTGGCTCACTGGTAAGTGACCCATCTACCGGCCCGTGTGGGCTCACTTTGCCCAGAGCACCTGGAGACTGACCAGCAGAGCAGTCTCTTCTCAGACCAACATTTTGTCCTTTGCTGGTCTCCATTTTCCATCTAAACTCACAGGCATCCCTAAACACACTCTCAACTCCTAGTATAACCCCATCCATCTTTTCTGGCTCACGACCCATCTATGACTTCCCATCAGCTGGAGATCCAGGACACCACTCCACCAGAACATTTGCCTCCACTGCTAGCTGGCCCCTGATGCCTTCTTTGGCTTCATCTCCTCCCGCTGTTTGTTCCAGTCCCCTCAGGACTACGGTTCATTCCCTGAACATTCCCACCTCCATGCTTTTGGGATTCCCACTGTCCAGGGCACCCTTCCTTTGTGCCCCCTCCCCCTATAGTGTCTCAGAGCAGGAGACCAGTTTCTTCATCCCAACCCAGGCCTCACTGAGCCTGTAAAGGAGATCAGCAACCTTGTAATACTCTGCCTAATATCCAGACACCTGGGGAGGTGCTGCCACCTGCAGTCAACTTGGGAGACTCATTCATCTTCTGGTCTGCTGGTCTCTTCCAGTGATCAGAAATTAATCCTGGGACGTAGTATTCCTATCTTCCTCAGGCAGGGAAAGACATGAGCAACCCACTTCCACCCCCACATTATTCTCTCCCCCTCTCCATCACCAATGCTGCTCTACCCTCCACTACCCCCACAGCCCAGCACCCAGCCCTTCCTGGGGGTCCCACAAAAGTGCTGAGAAGGGCTGGCCCCCCAAGACTCCTTCTGCCAGGTGAACCTCCTGAGAGACAGAAGTGATATGGCAGCTCCTGCTGAGAAGCAGAGAATTGCACATCACTTTTTTCTTCTTACTGCTAAGCACTGAAAATTTTACCTACAGAACTTGTAAATGCATTATAGTAAATGGCCTGCAGCTTCTCAGCTCCCCTATCAAAACCTTGGTTCCTTCCTACTCTCCTGGGATGGAGGAGGTCAAGGAAACCACTCTATACTTGGTTTACCCAAACACATGGTAAGGAAGGCCAGTCAACATAATAATTGTACTATTAATTTATTTATACAAACAATAATAACATATCCTAATTACCATAAGAATCGTATTTACTTTAGCAACTCACTTGAGCCTGATTTCCTTCCATCCCTCCCCCAGAGTTGGCTTTATTTCTTCCAAAGAAAATTATTTTAAGCTTTATGATCCAAAGAATAATTAAATCCAAACATAAATCTTCACTAGTCTAAAGTTAAAGGTGATGCTTATCTTTTATTTAATCATTTGTGATTAAATTTATGAATTTGGAAGATTAAGCAAGATGGTAACGTAAGAGAAAGCAAGCTTTAATTTCCCCCTTTCCTCCTCAGACTCTGACAGAAATGTTCAAAGGAGAATAAAAATAAAAATAAAATGGGGAGGGGGATCTTAATCACTGTTAAAAACAAGGAAATTAAGGTAAAGCAAATTGTTCAAAATTCAAATAATTTTTCTAGATATTTGACAGATGTTTGCAAATCAAAGGAATCACTAAGTATTGCCCCCTACCTTACAGAAGGTAGAAAGTTGAGATGTTACATTAAGTAGAAAAAGGAAATTATGATAAATCTCATAGCATCAAATAAACTGTAGGGGTGAGGGCCAAATTGATGACTGGCCACAGGGCCAATGGCAATCGCTGCCTTTTAGTAATAACTTGAATTCAAAGGCTGTTGCTGCAATGCTGAAAGGTCAAACACCGGGGTGACACATTTGCTCCACACTACTGTATGGAGGTGCTGCCCCACTTCGACGTGGGGGAAAGATTCTGGAATCAGATGCAATTCCTTAATTGTGGAGAAAGAAGACTAGAAGAGAAGAGAACATCAGCAATTGGAAAAGTGAAAATCATTCTACTAGAAGTTACCTGTTCTCACTATAACAATATTTAGATTCAAAAGTCTTCAAAATACTCAGGAAAAAGTTTTTAGCAGTGAAATTGAAGCTTCTCCAAATTTGGTTATGGAAATTAGAAGAAAAAAAAATCACTCTTTCACCAGCACAGCTGGAGGAAAAGCAAGCACTGCTCTCTTTCTCAATGTTTAAAAACTATCCACAATTTCCATGAAATATACTCTGGCAATGATGTTTTTAGATTTTAGCCCTAACAATTTCAGATGCTAATCGTGCTCCTTCTGGAGTTTCAGAGTAAAAGGACAGAATATTTCTGATGCTAGATGGTTCATAGGGCCTGGTGGAGGTAGTAAGGCTCCTTTGTATTTACCATTCTATCAAGAGCCACAATGTTTGAAAATAATTTGCAGCACAATACGTTATACAGAGGCTAGTGGAAATTGCTACAATTCCATTCATCAACACTGAGAACAGTTTCCTTCATAGAATTCTTGGATTCCTCTAGTAAAGGTGATGCTTTTCAGTTTTGGGGTAGATGTCCCCATTGATGACAACATGGTAGGAAACACCGCCAATTATGGTTAAACCTTGGGGATAGAATCAGAATTTGGTCCTTCTATATTTATATTTGTCATATAAAATATGAATTTCTTTATCATATATATTTTTGTTGCTGACCGTCCAGTTGACTCTGGCTCCTAGCAACCCTGCGTACAGCAGAGTAGAACCCTGCATGGTTTTTCTGCTCCATCCTCTAACCTTCCCGTGTTGTATCAGATGATCCTCCACTGCTATGCATAGGGTTTTCATGGCCAATTTTTTTCGGAAGCAAATGGCCAGGTCCTTCTTCCTAGTCTGTCTTAGTCTGGAAGACTCTGCTGAAATCAGTCCACCACGGGTGACCCTGCTACTTTTGAAATACCAGTGGCATAGCTTTCAGCATCACAGCAACACACAGCCACCACAGTATGATACCTGAAAGTTGAGTGGTGTACTCTGACCCGGAAACCAACCTGGACCACGGCACTGAGAGTGCTGAATCTTAACCACTAGACTACCAGGGCTGGCTATCGTGTATATACATATGCATTTATATGTTACTGATATTTCCTATGCACATATTAATAATTTTCATTGTTAATTAAAATTATTTAGGTAAAAGTAGATGAAAAAGGGAGGCCAACCCTGTGGCCTAGTGGTTAAGTTCAGCACACTCTGCTTTGGTGGACTGGATTTGCTTCCTGGCTGCGGACCTACAGCACTCATTTGTCAGTGGCCATGCTGTGCCGGTGGCTCACATACAAAAAGAGGAAGATTGGCAGTGGATGTTAGCTCAGGGTGAATCTTCCTCAGAAAAAAGAAAAAAAAAATAGTAAAGTGTCGTTTCTTTAGGGAAGCCTTTCCCATCTTATGTTCCACTCATTATATGCTCCCATGGAAGCTTCTATTTCTCCTTTCTAAGCACTCATGATACCAGTAATATTTTCTTATCTCCATCTTCTCTCTAAATTGTAAATCTCAAGAAATCAGGATTGGTGTCCACTTTCTACATTGCTCTATTTGATGCTTAGGAAAATAATCCTTCAACACAATGCAGCAAAGAGTAGCCACTTACTCTTTTATATGATCAAAGCTATTTAATTTCCCATTGTGATTTTTTTATTTTATAGTATTTATAATTTTTCCAATTCTCAAGAAAAAATATCTTATTGTATCTTATGTGTTTAATATATAGCTTCTCAGTTTTATCTAGCTTTTATAAGTCTATGTGGAATATCTAAATAGTTAACTATTTCTCTCTAATCAAATATTAAATTTTCCATATTTTTCCATATTGATTTTCAGTATTAAACATAATGCAGTTTAAAAATTCTTTACATAGTGATTTATACTTCCAGATGAAAACATTCAGATATTTCCCAGTATAGCATGTCCTATACCATTATACAAAATAAATATAGTGTTTTCTGCCAAACTAGTTTTTATCCAGTCAGAATTATTCAAAAGAAGAGACCTACTTAAATAGGTTAGAGTGATAGAAATTTATTATATGAGTCCCAGAGGGTCCAAGAGAAATAAGTTTGATAGGGATTCACAAGTTATAGGAAGAGAAATCTACTTTGGTGTTCTGGTTCTTCTACCCCCAGAATAGGTCATTCCACTTTTCAAAAACTATGCCATATGTAACATTTCATGTCCTTTCTGCCTCAGGGTCCAACACAAGCAATTGATCAGAGTTTCTATGACTTAATTTATATTCCCTGAAGAATGTCTGACTGGCTCACATTAGATCAAGCATCCCTCCTGGATAATTATTTCTGTCACTCACAATTTAATATTTCTAAAAACATGAACAGGATACTACTTTTATTTCTACTATAGTTAACTGAGAGAGATAGATTACAAAGAAAATATTTCGTAATCATTTACTGCACCAGATATAAAGAGGGTAGGAACAAACATTTTATAACAATAAATTAATTGAAATGTTTTAATATAAAATGTACTAAACTTCTGGAAAATAGGAATAATTACTTTTAAAATACTATTAAAAAAGAAATCCTATTCACCATAATTAAAGGAAATATATAATTTTTATAAAAAATGTTTCTCATAAAATTTAAACCCAGGCAGAAAAAGAGCTAAATAACTGAAGAGATATTAATGGCTTTACTAGAAATACTTACCAGTAAGGTTGTCATTTCTTTTAAATTAATTTTATATTTGCAAAATTTTTCAATCATTATTATAATGGAATTTGTTTTGGAAATTTAAAAAGAATAATTGTGAGTTGTATCTAACAGAGTAAATAATTAAAAATAAAGTTTACTTTTGAAAATAAAACATAATAAAAGAGAACATTTCAGGTTAAATAGTAAACTGTATTTAAGACTATAATATTTAAAATACACAGTGTAAATCTATGTATAAATAAGTTAAATTAAATAAATAACTTCCAAAGAAAGAATACTTATATACAAAATTTGTAATTATAATAAAGGGAAGTCATTCAAGAGCTTTTGAAAAAAATAAAAAATAAGAACATCATTAGTGACTTGAAAAATAAACCAATAGTAAAGCGTGAGAACAGTGCTCAGAAGAGTAAACTCAGCCAGTAAGTAAATACATAGAAACATTTGTAACTGAATTAATTTAAAAAAAAATAGGAAGCAGAGATTGAATAGCATTTTCATCAACCAAATTACAGTTTCAAAAAAAACCCTACATTATCCAAAATGTTGTCAATAGTTTAAAAGTGTGTTTCAAGTGAGTATTAATACGGATAGCCTAATCAGATTCTGCCAAACTCAACCTGACTGCAGAGTGCAGCTATCAACTCCGGACAAAATACAAATAAATGATGTTTGGAAGGCACTGAAAAGTAAACAAAAATAAGGAGACTTTGGTGGCAACATCTGGTACAAGTTTGATGAGGTTTGAATATCCCTATTTTCATGGCTTTTACCCTGAGGGTAGGCCCAAGATTCCAACACGAGGGATGGCTTAAACTCTGAAACACACACACACACACGATTTTTCTGCCTTTCTCAACTGAAGAACCAAAGGTCAGAATTCAGGGCAAGCACAGCCATTGGAGCATCTGTGGAAAATGGGAATCCTAACTAGTCAGTGGGAATCCCACTAGTCAGTGTGAATCCTAAATTCTCTGTGCAAATTCTGCCCGTATCTTTGGGCTGCACCCTGAATCATGCATGCTTCCATCAATCTAGCTAAACATGAAAGATCCAAATAAAGTTTTGAGCTTCCACCCAAGAGACAGAATTGGCAGTTTGATTTCAACCTTGTTGATTGCCTACTTAATAAGGGAATCAATAATTTTCAGAAAAATAGTGCTGAATCTAGAGTCTCCACAAAGTAACATTCACAATATGCAGGAAATAATCAAAATTACTCCACATAACAAAACAGGAAAAATATTTACAGGTTCTCAAGAAAAAAACAATTAATAGAGAATAACCCTGAAAGGACCAGATGTTGAAATTAGCAAATATGAATTTTAAGATAGCTATCATTATTATGCTCAATAATATCAAAGAAACATACTTTCAGTGATAGAAAAGCTAGAAAAGGTCTGCAGGTGAACTGTAAAAAAGAAACAAGTGAAAATTCCAAAACAAAAAATACACATGGAATAAAAATACATTCACTAAATAGATTTATTCAGAATGGTGATGACAGTAGATCCAGTGAACTTGAAGAAAACTGAACTAAAATTATCTAATCTAAAGAAGAGAAAAAGAATGATTGAAATGAAAATGAGTAGTGTCTCACTCATCTTTGGGAAATTATACAAAGGTCTCATAAATGTGTAATTGAAGTCCCAGAGAAAAGAAGAGAAAGAATGGGACAGAAAAAATATTTGACAAAATAATGATCAAAATGTCCAAAATTTGCTGAAGGATATAAATTTTCAGAATCAAGAAGTTCAGTAAACCCAAAGCCTTATGAATAAAATGTGAACTATGCACTGACACAAAAGTTAAAACAATTTTTAATTAAAAACAAAGATAAACAGAAAATTTGAAAACACAAGGAGAAAAATATCATAATACAGAGAGGGGAACAAAAATTTATATTACCAATGAATTTTCATCAAAAATTATGGAGGCAAGAAGATGGTGGACTGACCTCTTTAAAGCGCTAAGAGAAAAAAAAAATGTAAATCCAGAAGTCTACATCCCTCAAAAATATCCTTCAAATATAAGATGAGATAAACACATTCCGATATAAACCAAAGTTTGGAGAATTATTAGATTTTCAGGAAGATTTTAGTTCTGCAGAAAGAAATGGAGATCATCAGAAATGGGAATTTTCTGGATAAATATAAAAGAAAAAAACCTTTTTTCGTTTCTTTAAAATGAAAAGGAATATTTAAAATCAAAATTATGACAGTTTCTTGTGGGGTTTCTAATGTGTGTAGATATATTACATAAGATAACTCTAGTATGAAGTACAGCATGAGGCTTAGTTAATGGACCCATCAAGTTGCAAGGTTTCTATATTTTATGTGATCTGGTACAATATTAACTCCAAGTAGACTGAAAAATTAAGGAAGACTATTGTAATCCCTAAATCAATCATACACACACAAAGACAAATAGCTATAAAAAAAGCCAATAGATAAAATGGAATTTTAAACTTATACAGATCATTTGAAAAACAATATATCAATACATTTTAACATATTTTAGGATTCTTATTTATTAACTGCCTAAAGATTGACATTTATATACTAATTATAGAGCAAAACTGCATTTTTACAGGAACAGTGGTGAAAATATTGACAATGGTTGTTTAACTATATCATTTTATATTAACTCAATTTTTATATTTTAAAGTGTATACATTTTCTTGTGGGGATTATTACTATTTTATTTTCCAAACACCCCTGAAGTTGTAAAGACTATCTTTTAGTTATTCAGTCCTTTTACTTTCTCTAACAGATGTAAACACCCAAGTGGAGTTAAGCCTTCTGATTTTCTTTCAAGGCTCTTTGCAATAATGTTGGTTCATTTCTGTCTCAAATGGTATTTACCAGCACAACACAGTGTGCTCAAGAAATTGGTTAGGAAAACAGAATACAGCGACCTTCGAACACTGCAAGGTTAAGTGATTTGACCTAGGTCATAGGAAAGATAAATGACAGCACTGAGAACAGGATCTGTCTAATGTAAAGAGCTTGTTTTAAATCTATTCTTCACTGTTAGTTTCTAAATCAGAGTTTTATTTTACAAAGTAGAGGAAAATTACATAAGTAGAGGAATAATTCAAATTAAGATTTCCATCAATTCAATTCTGTTGTCTCATATATTTCAATTTTCCAAATGATATATTGTCTTAACATTAATGAAATAAAATGGATACTAGACAGTGTCATTCATAAATGTTCATCCAGGTAGGTGACTGTTTCTCTATCCAGGTAGAGAAACAATTTGGAAGCACGGGAGGTTAAGCCCCTTAGTTGAAAAAGTCTTTGAAAATTTCGTCAAGAAATAATACTCAGTAAAGAGACAAGATCAGCTAGCATAGTATTCCTTAGAGTCTTTTTATTTATTTATCTGTTTCTTCATTCATTCATTTATTCATTCACTCATTCAGTTATTCATTCTAACATGATATACTTCAAATACGAAATCCAGTTTCTGGAAATGAGCTGAGGTGAAGAATGAACTGTCAGAATTACACAGAAGGGATTCCTTATTTGCTGGCTTGAAAGCGAGAACAAAATGAGGATAGACTGTATTGTAGTCTCTCTTATAAATATGGACTACACTCTTCCTTCAGGGTGTGGTTTCTAGAATCTACTTTGTGACCCAGTGCACATTTACCTGGGATAAACAACATTCACCTCCACAGTCTGACTCAACGGGCGATTAGAGGAGAGTGAGTAATGTCCAAGGAATTTTCAAAAACTTTATTTATATGTAAGCATACTAGAATATAATCAGTAAGAAAATATAATTTCTAGATATTTTCTAAATACATAATTTTCATTTTACTCTAGCACTCCATCATTGGTCTGTGTTGTTTCACAGTCTGTGCTTTATATGTCCCTCTACAGAGGCCAAAGTGTCTATAAATAACTTTACCGTCTTATCCAGAGGGTAGAAATGTGACCTAGACAAGGCCAGGCAATGGTCCCCCAGAGCAAGTGAGGCAAAAGCAAAGGGACTCTTAGCTTTTCATTTGTGCAAGCAGCATTAACGTTGTCCCGAAGTTAGGGTAGTGTTATATTGCCCAGGTTGTTTCTGCTTCCTATTTTTCTTTCTTACCTCGTTTCCATGGTTTCCACCTCTTTCTCAAGCTTGATTCTCCAACTTATTTTGAATGTTCCAGTAAATTCTTTTTCTGCTTAAGATAGCCACAGTGAACTCTTATTTCTTGCAATCAAGAACGTTGACTGATGCCAAAAAAATCTTTATTATATAAATAAGTATGGACTTTAGACTTTTCCACAACATTTTTGGATTTTAAAATGGTGCATTTAGCATTTGTTTTTTTCACTAACCCTATTACTGTTTATGAGTCATTTGGGCTAACCTTTATCTGTCAATTTATTTTCTAATTTGTGTTTTGTGAAACAGGGAAGCATACATTTGTTGGTTGCCAAGGCTTTTTAGCTTCCTGATAACACAAAATAAGATATAGACGTGGATATTTGTTAATGTGTTAATGTCTTTAGTGCCAGTTGGTAAAAAGATAAAGACACTTTCTGTGAAGGCCAGAAGATTCAGTAGTAAAGATTATATAGAATATAGAGAAAACTCCTCAACCTTTTCCACATTTCAGACTCCCCTTCCAATTTCGGCTGGATTAAAACACACAGCAACTGGTGCTTTCACAGAGAAATCCATTTGTTACTTTGATGTTTACCCTTAATTAGGAAAGGTTTATTCCTAGAGATTTAGTCCTAAATTTATCCTGTGAGCTATCTTTTTAAAAATTGTTATATTAAACTTCGTACCTTAGCTTCAAATTTATCATTGGATTTCTTGTCCAGCCTCAATAAATCAGACACAAAAAGAGTATATAAATTATCAACTGTTAGTTTGATTAAAAGCATAACAAAATGTTACATGAGAATAGGCTATAATATTTATTAGCTAATTGCAGGTCGAAGCACGAATAAACAAAACAACTGTGCATCAGTCTACAGCCACGGATTCAAGGACCTGATTAAAAAGCAACTGAATTCAAGTTGAAACCTAATTCATCACACATCAATCAGAAGACAGTCATCATTTTAAAAGTGGATAACGGAAAACATACGGCATTTTAGAGACCAATTTCTCAAGAATGCCATTCCAGGCAACGGTGTGCCTTTCTTAGTATTTCCTCATCCAGATGTGTTTATTAAGGAAGATGCTAAAAGTTAAGACAAATATATCAACGATAATGATGGATGTATTTGTTATCGGAAGACACTTTGTGGACAAAACAAAACAGGGGAATGGGAAATGGAGTCTCTCCTTCACAAGTTCCCTAAAATCAAATTTTACGTTACTAAAGTGGTAGCACGTATTTTGGAGGGTAGCTAGCAGTTTTTGCTTTAGTGGACTATATATTTTCTAGGAGACATTTAATAGGAAGATAATTCTTGTAAACTCCATGTAATTATAATTTATCTTTATGAAAAATTAGAACTTAAATAAATATTCAAATATTTTGTGTCTATATTTAATGATTTGTTTATATTTTTATAGCTTTGATTGCTTTTTAAAATATAAGCTAAAAAGCTGACATATTGGAATATTGAAACAAATTTCGAAAATATTAATAGAATCCTTTACACTCCAATAATGCTTATTAGTGAACATGTTTGTTATTTATCTCAAAAACACATAAATGTCTATAATTTATAGGGATGTATGAGCAAAATTATAGATACTATTTCTTTCATTATTTCTTAATACTCATAAATTAGTATTCTTGTGAGAACTTATCCTAAAAATCTCATGCAGTCTATCACTTTTCAAAGAAATACCTATAATTTTTTTAAACTTTTTCTATTTAAACCTTTGGTAAGGAGGGACCAGATCAATCCCAACAGTATTGTATAAATAAAAGTTACATAAGGAATTTTGAAGAATGAATAGCTTTACATCAGCATAACTTAAGTGGAGGTACACACAGTTTTAAGGGAATATTAGAAGGAATCCCTCATTTAACTCTATTAATCTGATGTCCAACGTGGGGACATATTGGGGAATTAAAAGAATACATTCTCTTCTCACAAAGAAATTACAAGCTAGTAGAAAAGTAAAGTACAAGCATGAGGTAGTTAAGTAGAAATAGAAGGTAAACATATCAATGCTATTTTATGAAAATGATTCTAAGTGCACTTAAAAGTCTTGAAGACACAATGAAGTGTATGGGTCCTGAGAGAAGCCAATCTGTACAAGGAGGACCAGTGTGAAGAGGACAGGCTGTCTGTTCTAGAGCAACGTAACAAACAATCAAGACTAGAGAGCAAAGGCATGTGATTTTCTGTGGGCCCAGAACAAAGAGAATGAGATTTAAAAGCTTTGCAAGTGAAGAACAATAGAGGTTTTGAGAGTCTCTAAGAACTCTAGCACATAGTGTACAGACATTCTATGTAGTTACAATAGAGAGTTGATTAACCTTGATTCTTAGCCATGTTAATAAGAGGATGATTGAAAGAAATTTGAAAAGACTGAATCTAAAAATACGTGTACTAGATCAAGGTTATCAGTGTGAAAATGGTTTCATAACGGAGCAAGCGTACCTATAGAGAAAGATCAGTGCTTTCTAATTTAGGTCCTCCAAAAGCAAGGGCAGTAATAAAATTATTGTGGCTATAAGTGAAATTAAAAACATGCTCTATACACTTGCTATAGGAACAGAATTCTTGTTTTAACTATAGGAATCACATATTTCTTTTAATGTGCTCAGAGAATAAGTTTAATTGTTAAAGTTCTAACGACAATAAATAAGGGGTCTTAGTGAAAATTACATACAGGTAATCTCAGTGTTTAGTTTGTTTTCTAATCTTGTATAGCTTTGGAAAGAAAATCTTGGGTGTGGATGACTTTCTTCTCCCTTTTTACCTAAAGTACTAGAAAAAAAATCTAGCCCTGTTATGTTAGCATTATGCCCCTGTGGTGACATTATGAAGTGTTCATTTTAAAAGGAAAATTTTGAAAGTCAGTATTTCTTTCCAGGAAAAATATAAATAAATGCCAAAAGCCTGTCAAGCAATATTTAGTAAATGTTAAAACCTTAGGTAGCTGCACCAATATCAATTATATTAGTAGATGGTCCAAGCCGAAGCTGCTGAAGAGGGCACCCATAACCTACTCCAATATTAATTATCTTGCTTAAAAGAAGCAAAATGGGAAAAAATGAAGGTAAACATATATTTTTAACAGATTTTAAAACTTTATTTTTCTGGTAGGAAAGAAGGGAGAATGAATAAATTGTCTTGGAGTTCTGTATATTACCTCTGCCAAAGAAATTAGCTTGATAATGACAGATAGCCAATTTTTAAAGGGCGTTTACAGATGTGGTATTAATTTCAGCTATATTTTAACTGAAGCTCATTATATAACCATAAATGAGGCTGACTGCATAAGGTGACTAAACCATTAGAGGTGAGAAATGGAAGAGGGATGACTTCTTTTTTGTCACTAGTATGGCCCTGAGGTAACTTGAATTGAATTACTATCCCTTTCTGATTCATTTCAGAAGCTCTCTAGGGCAAAATCACTTTAAAAAGGCATGAGAGGGATGAACTGTCCATCTCATTACCCAGGGGGTACAGCGTAATATTTGTCAACAATTAATGAAGAGAATTTTGAAGTAGAAGAACTTTTCAGTAACTTTGAAAAAGTCCTCAGAAATAGGCAACCTAATACTCACTTGAGAACAGCGCTGTCAAGTTTCCACAAGTAAAAGACTAGCAAACCACAAGTAAGCTCCATGCCACTGTTCATCTCCTACTCGCAAATGAGAAAGGTTGATGTACATCAGTCAACGAATGAATGTTTATTGGGTTCTAGTGCTGGAGGCATTTTTCTTTTCTTGGCATACGCTTTTTAAGAACTCTCTCTCTCTCTCTCAACATCTCTTTGCACAGTTATTATAATATGGTCATGGCTGATGATTTCTTCATAGCCAAACCTCCCTTAGTATGAAATAGCGTGAATAGGGGGAAACAACCACCACCACAAACCAATAACAACAAAAATAGCTTTGCCCTAAGACTTATGTAGAACTTTCCTGTTATCTAGTTGTCTTCTTTGCACTTATTGATTTGGGGGAGGAGGGATATTAGAATTGGAAGAGTCTGTGAGTTTAGAGGAAAAGATAGAAAACTCTTATTGAGGCATACCTCTAGCATGGAAAAAAAGATTCTGCACAATTCAAGCTACCTTGGGAAATATATAGTGGCTTGGAAATCATCTACCATCATTAGCATCCTTACAAGTACTTTTATTATCAGGGCTTGTGTCCTCTACATATATTGTCCTTTAGAATCCAGCTCAGCAGTTAGATGCAGTCTCGGTAGCTTCCTGCTTGAAAATGGGTCTGAGGAATTTTGATTCAGCTGTCCGAAGGGGACACATGAGACTTGTATTTGTTGTGGATGCTAGATAGTAAAAGAGTTTAGAAAGAGCCAGGGAGTTATATTGGGAAAATTATTTTCTGGGGATATTATTTTTTCTGTATAAAACAATTGATTTAATAGCGAGGTTTTATATTATTATAAATTATATATATAATTTATATATATAATTATAATTTGATACATTGGATCAAAGCTATGATATTATATAACATTCTTTGAGCTTGATTGAACAATATAGCGATATAAGATTCAGATCAGAAATAACTTATTGACTGACTTCTCTACTGAAATATGAGGTCTTGAGGTGAGATTAATTAATGCCTTGTCATGTTCCATTTAAGAAGCTCCTTGTTATAAGAGAAGAAATATGCATAAAAGCCTTCATTGGCCAAAGTGCTGATATATAATTATTGCCAAATTAGTACAAAGGCCTGGATAGAGGTTTCTGAAACTCTGTAGTTCTTTGTTCCTGAAGGGTATAATAGCTCTAGTTTACTCTCACTAGTTAATTAGTAATAGCTTATTATTATTAATGAGATAAAGTGTACTTACTTGGCCTCCAGGGGGAATTCTAGGTGGATCTCAACTCCTCACTTCCTTTGATTTCATCTCCAATTTGTGGACAAATAAAGTTACCAAATATTAGGATATTTATTAAACTATAATATAGGCATAGCTTCTCTTTTTTATTCACACTTGGAGTTTGTTCTCTTTGGGAATTTTCTCTTTCATGAGAAGAACCTGCAGTGATTCTACCCAGAAGTTGCTCCATCCAATGGCCTAAGCCCTGGAATGAATTTTCTTGTTCAAGCTTTTCTCTATCTTTGGAGTAGTCCATTGAAATTAGGCTCCAAAGTTGGAGAAAAAAAATGAAGGTTCAATAATAGTAAAGTCCCCTCTATGCATTTGTTTACCTTGTAGTCCTCGTAAATACAGGATGATATATTAGCAATTTAGCCTGCTACAATAACAATAGAGTTAATGCCATTTTTTAATTAAAATATGGAAGGCCCTGCTTCTACTTAAAAAATTTCTGTTAAAGAACAGCTCTCCACTCTTTGAGGAAGCCCATTTCTTTCTCTGAAATACTTTGTTTACAATCCAACAGGCAGCTTTGCTAAAGAGACACATGGAGTGTAAGGGGGTAAAGGGGGAGGAGCAGACAGAAATGGACTTGATAACCTGCTGAGATGGCAGATATTGCTCCATATCACAATGGGGGGAATGCATACAAATGAACGAGCCTACAATTTTAATTAGATTGTAAAGGTTCTTATAAGTCTCTGCTATCAACCACTAATAAAGACTAAAGGCTACTGTTTTAGAGATCTGTATGGCACTCTAAAAATATTGCTTATTGAGATGCAAAACTATCTTAAAATTGGTTAATATGCTTTAACTTTCGTACTATGGCAATTCACATAATAATTTCTAATTTGCTACGTATTTGTAAGAAAAAATAAACCAAAAATAAACATATTTTTGCTCTTTTGAAAGATATTGAAATAAATCCTATCAGTGTTTTGTGAGTAGGAAGAGTTGGGCAGTATAATTTTAAATGAGGTTTCCTTTGTTGATAGGAAGAAACTTTCAAATATTGATTTGTTATTTATTCATCGTGTGATGTAATAGAGAGGCATAAAAGAGTAATTGAAGAATTAAATCTCTGCTTCACTTCTAATTTTCCTTCTTTTGAGATTTGTGCCTAAATTTTATGACTGCCTCAATATAGCTTTCATCGTTTAATCACAAATAATTTGGCAATTCAAAGACAATAATATCAGACATGATATAGGTTTTTAAGCAGTAAAATGCATTCAGAGACATCAAGGCGAACAGAATATAGTCCGGGGTTGGGGTCACATCGTTATCTGGTGACAGCATGGTGAATTAAGGCAGCGCTTACTGAGGTATCCTGTGGGGTCCAGACACAGGAGGTCAACCTGGATTTTTTTCATTCTGTTTATTAGGTTCCTTATGATCAACCTTTACCCTCTTTGAAATTGTTTTATTAGTTGCACCACTGTGTTATACACATACATATCCTGACAAAGGAGAGCAGATTTAAAGGAGACGTATCCTCAAAAAGGAAGCTTTCCCACCTGGTGAGTTTAAAATTGATGCAAGCTAGCAAGTTACATCACAAAGATTATTCTCAAAAATGATTAGAGAACCCAAGAGAAATACCCTCCTTACTTGGATATCTTTACAACAAAAGCGAGCTATGAGACAATTAAAAGAAAAAATATGTATTCCCAACTTCCCCAGTGCTTTTCAAAACACCTGCTCCACTTATGTTGTTGTTCTTTTATAATAATGTAAAAATTTGCTTGATATTTATTAATATCACCTCCTACCATCTCAAAAGATGCCCCATAAAAAGCTGTTTAGTTATGAAAATTCAGAAATTCCTCTGTTGAATAACTTCTTTTATTATTAAAGCAAATGTTTATGCAACTTACTATGTGCAGGCATTGTCTTACATGTTTTGCATGGATTATTTCACACACACAAACACACGTGTGTGCACATACACATATGGATATTTACCTTGAGAAAGGGATTAGTACTACTTTGATTTTCCAAATAAAATCAAGACACAGAAAAATTAGAGTTAGTAAGTGGCAGAGTTGGTTATGAACACAGTTCTTTGTGCTCTAGAATCTATGCTATTAACCATTATGTTAAAATAAGTAATGTTTTGTAATCCTGCACATTTTTTGTAACAGCTTTACTGAGCTATAATTGACTTGTGGCACAATTCACTCATTTAAAGTGTACGATTCAATTTTTTTTATTATATTCACAGAGATGTGCAACCATAATCACAATCAATTCTGGAACGTTTTAATCACCCCAAAAGGATACCGTTCCCTCTTTAGTTACTTTCCTCTAAATATCCCTTAGGCAACCCCTAATCTACTTTTGTCTCTATAGATTTGCCTTTTGTGGACTTTCCTATGAATGGATCACACCATATGTTGTCTTTTGTTAGTGCCTTCTTTCACGTAGCGCGTTTTCAAGGTTAATCTATATTGTACTATGTGTCCATACTTCATTCCTTTTTTAATGGCCAAATTACATTCCATTGTATGGATGGACCATATTTCTGTTTATCTGTTTGTGAGTTGATGGACATTTGAGTTGTTTCCACCTTCTGGCTATTATGAATAATGCTGCTATAAATATTAGTGCACAAGTTTTTATGTGGAGATATGTTTTAGTTGCCCTTGGGTATATATCTAAAAGTTGAATTGTTGGGAAATATGGTAACTCTGTGTTTAAATGTTTGAGAAACTGCCAGACTATTTTACAAAGAGGATGAGGTATTTTACATTTCCACCAGCAGTGTATGAGCATTCCGGTTTTTCCACACCTGTCTAACATGTGACATTATCTGACTTTTTTATTCTAGCCATCCTAGTGGACACTTAGTGGTATCTCATTGTAGTTTTGATTTGTTTTTCTCTGTTGACCAATGATGCCGAGCATCTTTATATTACTTATTGGCTATTTGTATATCTTCCTGTGGCAAATGTATACTCATATCTTTTGCCTTTTTAAAAAAATTAATAGAGTATTTTTTAGAGCAGTTTTAGGTTTACAGAAAAATTGATCAGAAAGCTCACATGTATCCCCTCTAACCCTGCACATAGTCTCCCTTATTAACATCTCATATTAATATGGTACATTTGTTGCTTCTGAGCTAAATGCCTTCCAAGGCCAAGGTGGTGTCATTGATAATGTAAGCTAACATCAGGGATAAATTCTTACTACTTTTTCTATTGGATGATCACTATCATAGCAATAAACTCCCAGAGAATGTGCATAAATAATGAGTCAGTTGTCACTCTAGGGAGCTTCCCAATGTAACTAAGGGTCACCTCGTGTTGGAGAGATGTGTAAAGTTGTCTGAGGGCTACTGATGGAATTCCTTGAAAATATGAAGGTCTCACAACCATAATAATGTGCGATCTATTTTGGGAGCAGGAAAGTTTGTGCCAGGCTTCCACATGAGAAGCGTAGTCCTAGTGGTACACCTGGTGCCCCCAGAATGAAAATGTCGTTTATGGTTATTAGGGTTTCCCCAATAGGAATTTCTTCAGTTGAGGGGAGGTTTGATCCCAATTGATCCCACCAGAGAACATGTCCTTACCATGGGCATCTACATTTGTGCCCCAGACTTTATGATTGGCAGTTGGGATTTTTTTCTTACAGTTTGTAGCTTCAAAGAGAAGTATCCTTAATCTGCCAGTCTGTAGTCTTCCAAATGGCAAGACCAGACAGCTAGGCTATAGGCAACAGCCCAGAAGATAATAAAAATGTCCCAAAGTTCATCAAGGGAAGTGTTAGCTTGGCTACGAGCATTTTTCTGAGTTCTGCCAACTGAGCAGAGAGACCGTATTGGCTTTTGGTTATACAAAGTGGGTGCTGATTTTGCACAGATGGTTTTCAACAGCAGTACTATGCACATCATCGTATTTCAACATAGATGAGCAGTTAGTGAACCGGGCCCAGGCATTTAGGGAAATCTCTGTGAATGGAAAGCCTCATTGAGCCAGCAGTTTTGCTTAAGGCAGTGAAGTGAAAGATAAAGATTCCCCCAAAGGGATAGCTTTCACTTTTTAATGTAAACCTGAGATGCTGCCAAGGCCAAGTCAGCTGCTTTCTTGAAAATATAATTTCTGTTTGACAAGCAAGACTTGTAGGGCCCTTCCCATCTTGTTGTTTGTTGAGTCTAAAGTGAGCCACCAAAAAAATTTGGGTATCAGACTGGAGACTCACAAGGCCTGCATGTGGAATGCATCCAAATGGCTTAAAGAAGTATACTTGGTGATTATATCAGAAAGATGACACCTTTGTTCTGGGAAATGGTTTCTCTGAGTACTAAGACTGCAATTAATTCTCTAAAGTGTTCTTTTTCTTCTCCTATGACTCCCACTTCTCTGGGCTAGCTGGGAGAGAGTAGCAAGTAAGGTTGTAAAGTGATCTAAATGTCTCACTATCTCTACATGCAGCCATCCCTGAATGGGAGAATCCCCTCTGGCATATACAGGATGAAAAAGTCCAAGCACATAGCACAACAACTCTATTATCCATTTAGCTATGGGAGTCAAAATGATGTTGGTTTAACATTCCTTCCTTAATATGGGCCCCTTCCAAACCCTATCTGTTGAATTTGGGTGCCCTTTCCTCCTATGGAACCAGGTAAGTTAGTAATTTGAACACTTGATTCCATCAAGGTCATGAAAATTTGTGTCCCCCATCCCTTTTCCTGGAGTTCCCAGAATACCTGATGGTGATGTATGGCCTTCAGTCTCCCCACTGGAAACAGGGAGACTGCATACTTATTTTCTTTAGAGCAGATGAGTTCAGGGTAGAGAGAGGGATCAGGATCTGGCGACACAAATGTACTCCCACATGCACACAGCCTCACACACAGAGGTCATTTTCATCAGCATTAGAGAAAAATTGGGGGACAGTAAGAGGCTAAATACTGGTCGATGCTTCATTTTTTGTTTCCCACAGGACTTTGCTTGTCTCAAGAAAGTCTTATGAACCAGCCAAAGCTCCCTCATAGCAACCAGGACTCATGTTGACAACTTTGAGAGATTTTATTGTCATTGCAGAATGGGTCTAAGGTTGGCATGAAAAACTATGAGAAGCTGAACAGAAAGACAGTCCACCTGCTGTCATACCTTCTTGCTGAGAATTACATGTCTCATTCCTGCACACCACAGGTGAACTAGCCAATACTCTGTGGCAGTCATGAATTCCTCTCATTTCATGCTCACTGCACACGTATATCTCTACATATTGTTGAGGGTTGTAGAGCCTTCCTTCAACCTGGAAGGGTCTCATTGCTAGTTATTACAATAGGGCTGACATGAGGCTGGCAGCCCAGTCAGTGCTCATGCCTACAGGAGAGCTGCTTTTGAGCCTATCTCCTGGCATTTGTTCTCCTCATCACAAGGGAACAAAGTGGAGAAATATTTCGTGACCAAATAACCATATCATTTAGTCAACATACCTCCCACTGGTTCTCAAGGACTTCCCTCAAATCCATTAATTGACCCTTTTCCAGAAAGCCATACCTCTACCAGTAGCCCATCCTCCTCACCAAAACTGTGGGGAGATTGACTTTACCCTACTCACAAGTTAGTAAGATAGCCTATTGCAGTCACATAGATGCTGACAGAAGACCCAAGACTCCTGGGTCAGAGACAGAGAACTTCATCGCTCACAGAAAAAGTAACAGTCGGAGTATCAGCATAGTTGCACATCAGCCTGAAAGGCCAGATGTAGTCTGCATGAGAAATAGGTTGCACAAAAATAGAACAATGAGCTTAACTATTGTCATTTTTATGGCAAGTAGGGAGCAAGGATGTTCTTTGGGTGGAGAGAGACATAATATGACCTCCTGGGTTTGCCAGTTGCATGAAGAATCCTAAAAAATGGTCTTGAGTGAAACAGTGATCAGGACCTTGTAGTCTTGAAATACTCCACAAGAGTATACAAATCAAAGAGGCCCATAAAGGACTGCCTCCCAACACTGTGTAACTAGTACACAAATTAAGCAACAGAACATTACCAGTACCCCAGAAACTGATTCCTTCCAGTTATTACTTGCATCCTAAAAGTTTCCAATATCCTGACTTCTAAAAGATTAATTATATTTGTGTATTCAGATAGAAAGAGTCAATCAGCATATTCTCATTTGTGTTGACTTCTTTTGCTGGAAATTATGGTGATGATAGCCATCCGTATTGCTGTATGTTGTTGTAGATTGTTTATTCTCATTGCTGAGTAGTATTAAATTTGGGAATATGGCACAATTTGTATATCCATTCTACCACTGATTTATGTTCAGATAGTTTCTAGTTGAGCATTGTTATGAGTAGTGGTGACATGATCACTCTAGTGCATGTCTTTTGATGAACATATTTATTCATTCTTTTTGAATATATAGTTAGTAGTAAAATCATTGGGTCTTAGATCATGAACTTCTGCCTAACAAAATTCTAAAGTAGTTGTACTAGTTTAAATTGCCTAGAAACAGCAGTATATGAGAATACAGTTGCTTTAACATCTTCTTCAACCCTTGGCATTTTTTATCTTCTTCATTTTAGCCATTCTGGTGGGTGTGTGATGTTATCATATTGTCATTTTAATCTGCATACCCTTGATGACTGATGGTGTTGAGTACATTTATTGGCTATGTATATATTCTCTTAGGTAATATAATTGTTCAAGTTTTGAACTATATTTTTATAGTTCATTAATATTCATTAATGAATGTTGATTAATGAATTTTCATCAATATTTCTGTCTTCTTCCTATTAATTTTTGTAGGAATTTTGTTTAATTCTAAATCAAGTTCTCTATTAAATATGAATGTATTTCACATACATTTTCCAGTCTGAGGATTGCCCATTTATTCTCTTAACTTTTGATGACGAGAAGTTCATAATTTTAATATTGTGCTACACACACCCACATACACACACACACACACATTTAGGCATTGCTTTTCTTCTTTCTTCAATCTTTGTTCCAAAATCTTATGGATGTTCTCCTATGATTTTTTAATAAGCTTTATCTTATCTTTTACAATAGCATTAGCCGTGCATCTGGTGTTATTTCTGTGTATGTGGTTAGGTAGGTGTCATAAAGTATTTTTACTAGGTGACATAGAACCATTTATTGAAAAGACCATCCTTTTTCCACTGTGTGAAGTGTTCCCTGTGTCATAAGACAAGTGACCCTTTATGTACACATCTATTGCTGGGTTTTCTATTCTGTTCCACTGTTCAGGTTTTCTATTCTTGCACCATTTCCTTTCCATCTTAATTATCTTAACTTATAATAGGTCTTAATATCTTGTAGTATTACTCTTTAGCTATGCTTTTTTCCTTTAAGATTACTTTATCTGTTAGCCCAGACTTTGCATTTCCATATGATTTTTAAAATCAGTTTTTAATTTCTTTATGCACATGTATACACACACATATACACACAAAGAAAGTCTGAGGGACTATATATTGGGAATTATTTAGGAACAATTGACGACTTTAGAATATTGAGCTTGCCAATTCATGATTCTAGAATATTGCTCCATTTATTTAGCCCTTGTTTTATTTCTCTCAATAACGGTTTGTAATTTTCAGTGAAGAGGACTCATTACTTTTCATTAGAGTTATTACAATAAATTTGATGTTTTTCCCGCTAATGAAAATGGAAATTTAATTTTCTCTTGTCTTGGCACAGCATAGACAAACAAAATTAATTTTTGTGTATTAATATCTTATGGAGTGACTTTGCTATCTGTACTTATTAATTTAGATTGTGTTATATGTATGTTCTTTTGGATTTTCTAGGTACACAATAATGTTCTATGTAACTAAGGAATTTTTATTTCTTTCTTTCCAAGTCTCAAGTTTTGTGTTTATTTATACACGCTGTATTGCACTAACCAATACCTACATCGGAATGTTGAAGAATAGTGGCGTGGGGCCAGCCCAGTGGCACAGTGGTTTAGTTCACACTTGGCAGCCCAGGGTTTGCCTGTTTGGATCCCGGGCGCCCGCCAACGCACTGTTTGTCAGCCATGCTGTGGTGGCGTCCCATATAAAGTAGAGGAAGATGAGCACGGATGTTAGTCCAGGGCCAGTCTTCCTCAGAAAAAAACCAGGAGGATTGGCAATGGATGTTAGCTCAGGGCTGGTCTTCCTCACCAAAAAAAAAAGAATAGTGGTGATATTGGGTATCCTAATCTTACTCTTGATCTTAGGAGGGAATATGAGTTAAATGTTTGGCCATTGAGTATAATACTTTCCAGGTTTTCTTATAGATATTCTTTATCTCTTTAAGAAAGTTCCCTTTTATTTCTAGTCTACTGTGTTTATCTATATAAATACATTACATATATATATGTAATGCATTGATTGTTGTGAATTTTTTTCTGTATCTATCAATTCTGCACCTGTCTATGGTCACATGTGATTCTCACCTTCTGTTCCATTAATTGGCTGAATTATTTGATTTGAGTGATTTTCAAATGTTAAATATTTCTTGCCTTTCTAGATTAAATTCTACTTGGTTATAATGTATTATCCTCTGTAATGTATCACTGGATTTGGTTTAATAATATCTTATAAGAATTTTTTTCATCCTCATGCAGGAAAAAGTTGATCTTAAATTTTTTTTTTTGTAATTCCCTGTCAAGTTTTGTACTAAGTTAATTATGGTTTTGTGATAGGAGTTAAGAAATATTTGTTTTATGTCTATTATCTGGAAGAGCTGTGAATGATGAGGAATTTTGGAAAAAAATCAGTGAAACCTTCAATTCCAAAAATATTTCACTAGTGAAGCTTTCTAGACTTAAGATTTCTTTAAAGATGATTTTCAAATTTGTCTTCATTACTTCTTTCAGATTTGTTAAATTGTGTGTTACCCAAATTACCAAATTTGTTGTTCATAAAATTCTTTCATCGTTTTGATATTGGAAGAATCTGTAGTGATGGATATCTTCACTCCCATTCTTAATACTAGTATGTTAGAGAAAGTTGAGTGGGTCAATTGGTTAAAATAGTTGTCTTACAAATATCAGAGTTGTCTTTGTTGCTGTGTTTTTCAGACTAGGGTAGATTATGCTGCAATAATAAACAAGATTATAATAACAGCAGCTTAACAGAACATATGTTAATTTCTTGCTCATCTAAAGTCTTCTGCAGGTTTTAGCAAATCTCCAGGACCTCAGATCAAGGTATTTCAATTTTACTACTCCATTATCTGAACATGGGCATTCTAAATTATTCCTGGCAGGGGGAAGAGAGACTGGTGATTTACTTAGGAACTTTCATGGTCTCAGGCCACAGATGACACAAATATCTGCCAGTTGTGTTTCACTGACAGGAACTATTCCTATGGCTCCTTTTCAATGAAGCATATGGGAAAACAGGTTTTCTGTGTACTCACAAAGAAAAAGAGATATCAGTGAACATCAGTAATATCTACCACAGTTGGGAATGAGAGCTCAATGGGTTTTAGATTTTTTATCTTGACTTGCAAATTACTTCTGAACCCCAAATTGTCTTTTATAAAGTTATATTTTGTTCATGTGTATATAAAAAATTTCTTAAATTAATAATTAAATTAAATTTCTTAAAAACTAAGTTATTTATCATGAACTACTAGGACTATGTATTCTGAAGTTAAAAATTTTTGCTTGGATTCAGATTCAGTCAATAGATATAATTTGTTTTTGTCCATATGGTGTTAAAAATATTGATCCAGCATGTAAAACCAAAAATCTAGATTTTTTTGGCATCTCTTTAAAAGCAATTAATAGTCGCAATTCCCTAAAGCTGAGTAGCAGCTGTCATTTTTTGGATAGTTTAAGAATGCTTTATTTTACCTAATTCCCCACCAGTTTTTATTTTTTTATACACTGCCTATTAAACCCTGGTAGCCTTTAAGCTTATTGTCCTCTAAGTACTTCTTTATACATTTAATTATAAATATTAATCCTGTGACAATTGAGAGATATTTTTATTCCTTTAAAATTACCTGTGATTACTCTTCAATCAGGAGATAAATTGTGAGTATAGGTAAAGGACAATGTATTAAAACTTTTTGTGCTTAATTCTTAGCTTACCAAATAATGTTGGGAACATGTAAAAAGATAAAATAACTATGTATTGAATTTAATAGAAAAATTATTATTGCTTATATTTTTAATTTGTCTTTTATTTTTAAATCAATGATGAGCCATCAGGTAAAAGACACAAAATTATTTAAAATGCAGTAGGTGTACTGTTCAGCTTAAATTGCTCTTGTCATCATATTTCATTATCTTGAAAATTGATTTGAAGAAAAGTTTGACAGAAGTTCTAAATTCATCATATATTTTTTTATCAGATATATATTTCAACTCCAAATATCTACCAAATAAATATGCCTAGTTTTATTTTTTGGATTATTGTTTTTATTCAATGTTTTTATCTGTAATATTGTATCTATGTTATTTTCCCTATTTTATTATAGGAGACTAATGTGTTCAGTTGTTTTTGTTTCGTTTTATTTTTTGCAGGGAAAGATTCACCCTGAGCTAACATCTGTTGCCAAACTTCCTATTTTTTTTTCTCCCCAACGTCCCAGTACATAGTTGTATATGCTAGTTGTAAGTCATTCTAGTTCTTCTATGTGAGCCGCCACCACAGCATGGCTACTAACAAACAGGTGGTGTGGTTCCATGACCAGGAAGCAAACCCAGGCCACTGAAATGGTGAGCATTGAATTTCAACTACCAGGCCATCAGAGCTGGCTCTTTTTTTTTAAAGTATCAGATATCTGACTTCAGGCTGATGTAATTCTGTATGTCGCTCTATGTGTACTCTGATTGCCTGTCTACTAGCTAATTTTCTCTGTTTTTTAACAGAGTCACTGTAACACTACAGAAAACTTGGATTCAGAAGATAATACTATTTTATATACTTTGCTCTATTGCATTCTAAAATAAAGTATACTGGTAAATTTGTGAGGAGGACTGACGATGTATCTATATTTGTGAGCAAATATTAGAGCCTCAAATTGCAATGAGAAAAGTATCTTTGGGAAACTTCTGGTGTCATCTCTGACACGTAAAGAGCTTGGAAGTCATCCCTCCTATCCTTAGAAGAATAAAAGAGAATACCCTGAAAATCAAAGAGTTGCTATGGACCCATCAGATAATTGAGATCACAGGCAAAACCACCACCTGAAAATCTAGAGAGAGAGGCTAATACAGAGAATCATAGCTAAAGTCACCTTACTGAGAGCAGAAGCTACTTGATCCTCCTCCCTTTTCCTCCCTCCAGGCTTCTATGTTGAGGAACAGGGGACACTTCTGCTCCAGGTTTCTCATTTTGATGGGGCTGGGGTGCAAACAGACTGGTTCTTCACCATCTGGGTTAATAAAATTGTTTTTGTGGACAAAAAATATTATTGGATTATAATTCAGAGTATAAAATAAATATCAAATCCATACAGATACAAATAAATGATTCAATGAATTAAAATGGAGAAAAGACAAATCTCACATGCAGAATGGTTCCAAATAATTTATGTAGATATTCTCCCCTCAAAGAGAGAGAGCATAATTCTCTGCTCCATAGATGTGGACTACACAAGTGACTTACTTCAAAGAGAACTTTACAATGGAGAAATCTGACAAAAACTACCTCAGCCCAGTGATCAAGGCCAACATCGACTGTCATAAATCATGTTGATAGTATATACATTTGATAGAATGTGGTGAAATGACACTTCACCTTTGTGGTCTTTCTTCTAATAACCTGTAACCCCAATCTTATCATGCGAAAAATATCAAGCAAGTTCTAGAATTTTAAATTCTACAAAATATCTGAGCAGAACCCCTTCAAAACTGTCAACACCATCAAAAACAAGCTAAGTCTGTGAAAATATCACATCCAAGAAGAGGCTAAAAAGACCTGACAACTAAATGTAATGTGGTCTCTGGATGGGATTCCGGAACAGAAAAAGGACATTAAGTAAAAACTAAGGAAATCTCAAGAATTATAGGCTTTACTTAATAATAATATATCAACATTTGTTCACGAATTTTAACAAATGTATCAAAGTAATGTGAGATGTTAGTAATAGTGGAAACTGGGTGTGAGGTATATGAGAACTCTCAATTTTTCTACAAATCAAAAGTTATTCTAAACATCAAGTCCATTAAAAAACAAAGTCTATTAACAAAAACATGGATTTTATACTTTCCTGCATGTATGTTATATTTAAAAAAATTTTTTTCAAGTGGCTCTCTTAGGTAACATGCAGAAGCTGGGCATGTGTGAGAAGCTGTAGAGCATGGTGATGACAATGAACAATTGGAAATCACACTCATCCATGCAGCAATATATGCCCAGGGTTGAAAAACCTGTGAGCTTCCCAAAAAATCTAGAGATTCAGATTATATATAAAAGTTATTTCAGTTTTAAATGCTGTCATTTGATTCATTAAAAATGTTATATGTCTATTGATATGTAAATTTATTGCATATTAAAGAAAATAAGTCTGATCATTCAAGTGTAGTCTCTAGGCAGACCGTTCGATATTTTTGTCCAAGAAAATATTGCCCAAATTCTAGTTTATCACATTTTTTTTCTTTTATTGTTGTTTTTTTCTTCTTACCCTGTATTCCTACTTGCTCTAAGAAAAAGGCACTATGACAAAGAATATGACCTGAATAATTTAAAATCAATTTTCTCAATTTATGTTTATCAATTGTCCTGAAATTCCAAGATGTACTTATTGTTTAAGTGTCGTGTGGTTTAATTATGGTTAGACATTCATTTCCTAGTCTTATTCTTGATAATTCTATTTTGGTTATCCATAACAAAGAATGTGTGGTGGTTAATTTCATGTGACAACTTGACTGATAGGAGATGCCCAGGTAGCTGGTAAAACATTATTTCTGGGTGTGTCTGTGAGGGTATCTCTGGAAGAGATTGTCATCTGAATCAATAGGAGGAGTAAAGAAGATTGCCCTCACCAATGCAGGTGGGCATCTTCTGATCCCTTGAAGCACACACAGACTAAAGAGGTGGAAGAAGTACAAATTTGCTCTCTCTGCTTGAGCTGAGACATCCGTCTGCTCCTGTCCTTGGACATCAATGCTCCTGTTTTTCCTGTGTTCAGACTAACACTTACAATAGAACTCCTGAGAATCAGGATTCTCAGGAGTTCTATTTGGACTCAGACTGAATTAACCCTGGCTTCCCTGGTTCTCTATCTTGCAGATGGCAGATCATGGGACATCTCAGCCTCCATAACCAGGTGGGGCAATTGCTATAATAAATCTTCTCTTATATATATATTTATATATCCTATTGGCTCTGTTTGTCTGGAGAACCCTAATACAGAATGGTTTTAATATCTAATCTTTAATCCTCTTTCCTGAATGCACCTGTTTATTAGGCATAGGAAAGCATGAGATAAACAAGCAAGAGACAATAATTGCTGAAAATGATAAAACATTATCCAGTGTTTACATTTTATGTAAGAAATAAAAGGGGTCATATTTATTTATATTTATAAACTTTGCATGTAAAATGCATTAAAATAGTTTCACACTATGATATTAAATTACTCTTTATTCTGGGCTATAAAAAATCATAGAAAGCATTTTTGTTTGTAATGGTGTTGAAGTTACTAATGAGTGACTTGTTTTATATTTTATATCACATTCAGTAAACTTATAGCACTATGAAAAATCTAAACATTCTTTTAATTAGTAACTTAAATTACTTCCTTTTGGATAAATGTAGATTTCATATAGCTTATTGAAGTAGATACTAGAAAAGATTTATACATTTACTTTAAAAAATATTCCCCTAAGTGAAATCATTTAATATATTGTGCTTATATATCTTATAATAGAAACAAAAAGAGGAACATGAGGAAAGCATAATGTCCTTTTGACCCAATAATACATTTCTAATTATGTATTCTACAGAACAGTTTCCTCATATGTAGAAAGATGTATGTGGAAAAATGATTCTTTCAATATTATGATAGAATAAAAATGAAATGGAAAAATATATCTCTATCAATATGAGAATAATTAAATGATTTATAGTGCATTGTACTATGGACTACAATGGAGCACCACAATGGAATAGTGTGCATATTTCCTTATTTACACTGACAGAGAAATCATTCAAGGACATATTAATAAATACCCAAAAATGATTGCAAAAGAAAAAAGTCTAGTATCATCCTACTCATGTAACCATAGTTATAAAACTAAAATAAATGACATAAGGGTAATGAAAACAAAGAAGAAAGTAAAATATATGAAAATTAATTTAAAGCATCAAATTAAGGATTTAATTTATAGCTTGTGGCAAAGTGTCATCAATACCATTTGCTGGGGACTTCTGTTTCTGTTTAGGATGTAAAAACAGCAAGAGAACATCACTACCAGCCTAACAATAGATAACCCACAAAATCATAAATTTTCTTCATCCCATAGGACAGCTGAGGTTGAAAGAAACTTAGTGAACTTTTTTCAAGTGTGACAAGCCTCTCAGAAGAAGGTTGAGATATATGAACTGTTTCACCATTTGATACACTTAGGTGGGAGGGGCGGTCAACATAAATGCAGATAACAAGAAAACAAGTAAATATATGATGAATTCTCAATGTGCAGGTATGGGCTAACACAACAGTGTAGAATCCCTGGGAGACCAAACCTATGGGGAGTCGGCATTCACGATGGAGCTCTTTTCAATAGTCTTCCTCTGGGTACTGTTGAGATCCATTTGGACAAAATTGGACACCTGAGAGAGGCTCCAGTCAACGGCACACAAATGAACAAACAAAAACTCTGCATGATTTCTGGCCTCTTCCTCGTACAGAACCTAAAACCCTGCAATAAGAAGAAGAAAGAGGTCCATCCCCAGGGCCCAGGTTCTGTGTGTGGGACAGAAAGACCACTCATGCCAGGCAAAGTTAAAGTGCCACTGAGGAAATAATAGAAAAAAATGCTGGATCCCCCATTGGGAGGGGCAAGAAAGTCACTCATGTCCCCATCATAACCATTGTACCTAGAAGCCAAAAATAGCAGTCTTCCACTAAAGTGGAAGGAGGAAGTACCTCTGCCATTAGTTCCAGACAAAGGTACAATGCCACCAGGGAAGGAGGAGCAGTAAAAGCCATACACTGCTTGAGGAGAGGCAGAAAACACATGTGGGCCCAGAATCTTGTACTGAAACAAAGCAGAGATCTGCTACCACTGAGAGAGAGTTAGCAAAATCCTCCTGCCCAAGACCACCTAGGGTTACAAACCTTGGGAGAGGAGAAGATATGCTGAGAAAAACCCATCTATGGGTCCCAGAAACAGAGAGCATGCTAGAGATTAAGGCAACACAGGTAAATTGGAGAACCCTCCTGCCTCTTCATGAGTAACAAGCAATAACACTCTATTTCTGGGGAATAGTCTTTGCTGCAACACATGCACACAAGACCTACAGCGAGCTGACTGTGGAACAGGAAAACAGAGAAATTCTCTGGCATGTTAAGCCCCATAATAGGCATCAGATAGAATCAGCTTATTTCTGATGGAGGTAGAAGTCTGTGATGCACTGAAAACAACTATAGCAACAATAAAACACAAATTTCATTCAACTCCTGACTATATGAACTATACCTCATGACTTGAAAGTGGAAAAACACAGTCCCATTTCTAGGCATAACTACTATTTACCTCAGTTTCCACTTTTTCTACATGCAAAATCTGTCATTCAACTAAAAATTATGAGCTGCAAGGGCCAGCCCTATGCAGTGGCATAATGGTTAAGTTCGTGCACTCTGCTTCAGCAGCCCAGGGTTCACAGGTTCAGATCCTGGGCACAGACCTAGGCACTGCTCATCAGGCCATGCTGTGCCAGTGTCCCACAGATAAAATAGAGGAAGATTGGTACAGATGTTAGCTCAGCAACTATCTTCCTCAAGCAAAAAGAGGAGGATTGGCAACAGATGTTAGCTCAGGGCCAATTTTCCTCACCAAAAAAAAAAAATTATTAGATGCAAATAGCAAGGAAAAATAATCTCTTGTCAAGAGAAACTCTTAACACAACCAGAATCAGTGATGACTCTGATGTTCGAATTCTAAGACACAGTTACATTCAAGTGATTATTATTATCTAGTGTAAAAGTTGGGCAACATGTATGAATAGATGGGGAAGTTGAGCAGAGGGGTGTAAATTATAAAATTGTCAAACTAGATATAAAAGTTAGATCCAAATATATGCAGCCTACAAAAAGAAACTTTAATTATATATTGGATAAGTTAAAATTAAAATAATTGAAGATGATATACCATTCAAATGCTAAAGAAAAAAATAACTGCAGTGGCTATATTAACAACCTAACAAGAATTATGCTTCATAACAGGAATAAAGAGGAGCATTACATAATGACATATGAGTCAGTTTTTCAAGAAGGTATAACAATCCTACATGTGTATGGACTTAATAATAGTGCTTCACAACACATGAAGCAAAAAAATAGTAGAACCAGAAGGAAAAATAGGCAAATCCACAATTATATTTGCATACTTCAACACTCCTCTCTCAACAATTATTAGAATGATAAAGAGGAAATCAGTAAGTATATAGAAAACCTTAACAATTCTACCAAAAAATGTTCCTAATATACATTTATAGAATATCCAATCAACAATACAATGTACGTTCTATTCAATTGCACAAGCACATTCATCGAGAGAGGGTATTCTGGTTTATAACACAAATCACAACAAAATTTTCAAAAATTAACTTAATAAGAATTATGTTCTCTAACTGGAAACACAAACTCAAAATTAATGACAAAAAAATATCTGTACCGTATTTGAAAACTAAAGATACTTCTAATTAGCTCATAACTCAAAGAAAAAAGTCACAAGAAAAATTAGAAAATATTTTGTAATGAGTAAAAAAACACAATATAAAAATACATGTGGGATTCAGATAAAAGAATATGCAATGGGAAATTTATTATATCAAATGCTTATTAATATGATCATGTCACTGACTAGATCCCTGTAGAGACTCAAAGGTGGATTTGGAAGCAATTAACTGTTTTTCCAAGTTGTTTCTTTCCCTTTTGTATGTTAAGGAGACGTAACTGCCAACCATGGTGAAACTGACCAAGCCTCACCACAAGAGCTACGTCCATGACCTTTGCCTTATTTTTAATTCAAAGATCTCTCCAGCAGGAGCTGAGGCCTCACTATGTGGAAGCATGTTCTCCAACTGAGCCTGTGAAGGCAAATACCTGCCTCTCCCTTTTGAATATTCATTTCCCAACAGAAATAAAACAGCCTGCTTCCCTTTGTTCAGGGACGCCATGACTTTGGAAATGATTCCTCATGGCCTCCTGTTTGCTGCAAATATACTTTACTTTGTGAGACAACTTCCACTGGTGTAAGTCTTATATAACTCACCAGTAGGACAGCCCACTTGGTTCAGGAACAATCGGACCTAAAATCTAAATAAAAATTTTAAATTCTGCTTGATTCCTTAATCCCCAAAGGGCCACAAAGCCTAACTATGAGTTTTCCTGGTCTCTCCAGATATGCCCCTGACCTCTCAGGAAAGGCCCCCCACTTGGCTAATTCCTCTATGAGCAGGAGCAGCTGCATTACATCGGTCCTCAACCAATTGGGTTTCCCTTTCCTGCTAGTCAGTGAAATTATTCAAATAAACCGTCACTCTCTGGTGGGATCTTGAGGGTACCTCACCCTCTTGTTACTACACAGACTGCCTCCCATAGCCCCTGCTGGTTCACTCTGTGCCTGAGTGCAATGCTCACGGCCTGTGGTCTCCTCCTCCCCTGAACTGTGATTATATATGACTAATACACTGCTGTGAATCTCATCTGTCCAGTGTCAGATGCTGCATGTTTGGCCATCTCATACTATTTGGGGCAGGGATCCCTCCTTCACCCCCGGGGGTGAAGAACAGGTAGAAAGAGTAAGGGAAAATGGTATTTTAGCTTCAATTTTAATCAGAAAGGAAAGGAATATTTTAAAACTTGATTTTTATTTAACTATGTTTGAGTAGTCTGGCTTCTGGTTAAAAATCTGCATGTTTTGGGGCCGCCTGGTGGCGCAGCGGTTTGGTCCGCGCTTGGCAGCCCGGGGTTCGCGGGTTCGGATCCCGGGCGCCCGCCGACGCACTGCCTGTCAGCCATGCCGTGGCGGCATCCCATATAAAGTAGAGGAAGATGGGCACGGATGTTAGCCCAGGGCCAGTCTTCCTCAGCAAAAAGAGGAGGATCGGCAGTGGATGTTTGCTCAGGGCTGGTCTTCCTCGCAAAAAAAAAAAAAAAAAAATGAGTCACTGAAAGTCTTTTTTCTCTTTAAAGATTTAATATATTACTGATTTGAGATAGGTGATATACAAGTCTACTTTAGGAAACAATACGGGATATTGAGGAAAACAAAAAATATGCAGTTTAGAAAGCAGTTGTGTAAGCTTAATTTAATATTGGCATCATTGTAGAATTAACGGGTGCGTTTCAAAAACAGTTCTGATCTCCAAGCTATCACAATTATAATAATGAAATTTTTAATTGGTGGGCTAATAACAACAGTTTGTATGTAAATCTAAATATGTATACATCTGAATTATAAAATATAAACCAAAAATATTTTAGGGTAAATTTAAAGGTATTCTTTTAATTCAACAATCCATTCCTGAAAATTTAAGTCTTATAAATATAATCACAGGAACGTAAAAATATCTATACAAGGATATTTATTGCCACACTATTTACAGTGGCAAAAAGTTTCAAGTGAAGAGAACGCCTATCAAAGGAAAAACTTATGAAATTATTTTACATACCAATCAATAAACATTATCCAATCAAAAAATGATAAATTTGAAATGTATCAGAGAATTTACAGAAGTTATTGTTGAGTGAGGGAAACGAATGCAGAAACAAACATGTGCAATAATTACATTGCAGTAAAAACAATTTTCTGAGCATGCATATAAATATGTACACATATATGTTGGAAAATAATACCCAAGCATGGATGATACATAGAGGCTATGTCTTGTCAAGATGAATTGGTGGGATGAATAATAGGGAAGAGACTGGATGTGAGAAGCCAGGACAAAAAATTGTTATGATTTAAAAAAATGATTTATCACCTTGATGCACTTATGCAAATTATGTATATTTTAAAAATGAAATCTAAAATTATCTCAGCGATATGCTACCCACCTCAAGTTTATAATGAAAAGGAACATTGCCCTCTATTATTGTTGGGTGGTTGGACCCAGGATCCAGGGGACACTGAGAAACAGGTGCACTGGTTCTAATCTTTCTTGACAAATTCAGGTGTGAAAGAAATGTTCCTACCTTTACTCATGAATTCAATAAAATATGACTAGAAGTATTTGTTCTTTTGAGATATTCAATATTGGTCCTTTGTGGTAGGTTGATGAGGTTTTCCTGCTCAGGAGTTAGACAAGAATCTAAGAAACTTGGACAGTGCCTGAAAAATAGAGGTAATCACTTAATTATCATATCAGTACTGCCGATATCTCTGTGGCCTCGCTTGTATTTTAAAACCAGGTGGCTTTGCTTGCATGACACAAATAAAGTGCCAGAATCCTTGCTTCTAACTGAAGTCCATCATCTCAACATGCACCATATCTTTGCCATTTGTATCATTTTTCTTTTGCTCTACTATATGGCTTCCAGGGAGGTGGTCTCAGCATGCAATCTTCCTGGGGCACTGATCACAATTACTAGTTTGAGGAGTCTGCCAAATAGCAAGTCCCTACTTCAGTAAAGAGCTTAATCTGCCAAAAAAAAAAAAAAAAGCAAACAAACAAGCAAACCCAAAGACCACAAATGAAGCTGATTTTGAGAGACTTCTGATTTCCCACTAGAAAACCCTATCCTGAAGCAGGGTACGGTTAAGCCTGGAATGTAAGGAGAAAATATGAGAACAAAACCCAAATTAATAAATGAATAAATCATCCTGCCAAACCTGTTCTGCCTAATAATCAAACTTTAGTTTGGACATCAATCAAAATATGACAGTCCTTACCAGAAGGGTTTGAAAACATCGTTCAATTAACTCAGTGCCCAGAATGCTAAAGAAAGCAGCATACACGGCACACAAAATTAATAATAGGTAATGCTACCCTTCTATTTACAAAACTTGATAAATTGGTAGTTTATTTCTTGATAGCTTACTTCTTTTTATCATTGAATGATATTCCATCATGGAGATGTACCACAGTTCATTGATCTGTTTACCCATTCAAGGATATCTTGGTTGCTTCCAGTTTCTGGTGATTGTGAATAAATCTGCTAAAGATTCTCTTGCAGGTTTTTTGTGGGCATAAGTTTTCAAATCATTTGAATAAATACGCATGAGCACGATTTCTGGACTATATGGCAAGACTACAAAGACTTGTAAGAAACTGCCGAACTGTCTTGCAAAGCAGCTGTAAGTTTGTGTGCCGTCAGCAATGAACGAGCTTCCCTGTTGTTCTGAATTCTTTCCAGTTATGGGCATTGTCAGGTTTTTCTTTTTCTTTCCTTTTACTTGTTTTAATTGTAGCCATTCTAATGACAATGTAGCAGTATCTCATTGCTGTTTTACTTTGCTATTTTCTAATGACAATTTCTTGAGCATCATTTCATATGCTTATTTTCCATCTCTATATCTTCTTTGGTGAGGATTTTCTGTTTAGATCTTTTGCCAATTTTTAATTGGAGTGTTTCATTTAACATTGTTGAGTTTTAACCACTTTTTTTATATTTTGGATAATAGTCCTGAATCAGATATAAGTTTTGCAAATATTTTCTCCCATCTGTAACTTGTCTTTTGATTCTCTTAATAGTGTTTTTTGCAGAGCAGAAGTTTTAAATTTTAATAAAGTACAACTTATCAACTTTTTATGTATCATGTTTTTGGTAGCTAAAAACCTATTGTCAAACTCACAATCACCTAAAGTTTCTCCTATGTTTTCTTCTGCATGTTTTATAGTTTTACAATAAGTGTATGATCCATTGTAAGTTAATTTTTGTGAAAAGTGTCAAGCTCGTTTCTAGATTCATTATTTTTACATATGAACATCCAATGGTTCTAGCACCATTTGTTGGAAAGGTTACATCTTCTAATTGCCTTTGCTCCTTTGTCAAAGATTAGTTGACTATGTTGATGTGGATCTATTTCTGGACTGTCTATTTTGTTTCATTGACCTATGTGTCTTGTTTCATCAATACCACACTCTCTTGATGATTGTACCTTCATAGAAATTCTTGAAATTGGGTGATGTGAGTTCTCCCACTGTATTTTTCTTCTTCATTATTATATTGGCTATTCTAAGTCTTTAGCCTTTCCATATAAATTTTAGAATAGATTTACCAAGATTGACAAAAAAACTTTTTGGTATCTTGATGAGTATCATGTTAAATCTATAGATCAGGTTATAAGAATTGACATCAGAGCAATCTATGTACATGGAATATCTCTACATTTCTCATATCATCTTTTACTTCTTTCATCTGAGTTTTCAGTTTTCTGCATTGAGATTCTATACTTATTTTGTTAGATTTATATTTTGGTATTCTATTTTTGGTGCTATTGTAAATGGTATTGCATTTTATTTTCAAATTGCAAATAATTATTGCAGTTATATAGAAGATTTGATTATTGTATATAACCTTATATTCTCTGGCTGTTATACACATTTATTAATTCAGGTAGATTTTTTTTGTTTTTGTTTTGGGATTTTCTACATAGACAATTATATTTTCTGTGAATACAGGCAGTTTATTTCTTCCTTTCCAATCTGTATAATTTGTTTTTGTTTTATTGTCTCATTGCACTAGCTAGTACTTCCAGCATGGCATCGTATAGTAGTGGTGAGAGGACATCCTTATCTTGTTCCAGACCTTACAGTGAAAACATTGTTTCTTATTGATAAGGGTGATGTTATTTGTAAGATTTTTGCAATTGCGTAGATGTACTTTATCAAGTTTAGATCTCTTTTTATTTTGCTGGGAGTCTTTTTTTTTTAATCATGAATGGGTGTCAGATTTTTTCAAATTATTTGTGTTATCAATTTATACGATCATATCATTTTTTTAATATGTTGATAGAGTGTATAACATTGATTTTTGGATATTAAATCAGCCTCACATACCTGGAATATATTCCATTTGGTCATAGTGTGCAATTTTTTATACATTATTGGATTAAATTTACTGAAAATTGTTGAGGGCTTTGGATGAATATTCATGAGTAGTATTGCACTGTAGTTTTCCCTTTTTAAAAATGTCTTTATTTGGTTTTGGTATTATGGTAATGCTGGTCTCAAGAATGAGCTAGGAAATATTCCCTCTCTTCTATTGTCTCAATGAGAGTGTGGATAATTAGAAGTATAATTGCTTTAATGTTTGGTAGAATTCACCAGTGAAACGATCTTGGTTTGATGCTTTCATTTTGAGAAATTAGTAATTATTGATTCAATTTCTTTAGTTGATATAGACCTGTTGGGATGATCCATTTCTCCTTGTGTGAATTTGATAGTTTAAGTCTTTTAAGGAGTTCATCTATTTTAATCTTTGTTATCAAAGTTGTGGGCATATAGTTTTTTCTGGTATTACTCTATTTTCCTTTAGTGTTCATGAAATGAGTAATGATGACACTTCACTCAATATGGTATTAATAATTTATGCCTCTTTTGTTTTTCTCGGTGAGCCTGGTTCCAGATTTCTTAATTTTATTGTTCTTTTCAAAGAGCCAGCTTTTGGGTTTATTGATATTCTCTACTTTTTTCCATTTTAAATATGTAATTTCATTCAAAATTAGCTGGCCACTAAAAAAAATATCCATTGCTGATGGAAAATGCTTCTTATGTATTAGAATATAGAGAATCTTCTACCATTAAAATAATAATAATAATACTATTTTAGTGAAGAAGCTTCAATTGTCCTGTATGTTTAATAATAATAAAAACCTTATCTTATGTTTTAATTTTTTATTATCAAAAATTTCAAATATACACAAAAGGAGAAGAAAAACTGTAATGAACACTATGTAAATATTACCTAGTTACTACAATTATCGATATTTTGCCATTTTTGTTTCAATTATTCCTCTTAAAGCTTCTTTTTTGAAATGTCTTAAAGTCAATACCACACCAATAATTTCACTAAAAGAAGGCTTTTTTCTTACGTACTAACACTAGTATTATCATACCTAATAAAATTAATAATCAAAAACTAATTTCATGTAATCCTGCACTGTGTTCAAGTTGCCAGGTTTGTTTTAGTTTTTTCAAAAATTATTTTATATTGAGTTGCAAAACTTAATTGGAATGTCTGTAGTTTAATATGTACATAAATATCACCATCACCTAACAGCTACATAGCAGCTAAAATACAGTGAGAAGAATTGTATTAGTGTGCATAGTAGTTAAGATGTATTTGAAAATTTATTGTTCATTTTCAAAATGATATACTCCTTTTCAGATTTTTTGAAAATAGTAGAAAAAATTTTTCAATGTACAGATAAAAATAATTTCTAGTTAAACATGTCTGGTTACCTAAAAATATTAAGTAAGAACTTTTTGTAGCATTTATTACTATTATTATTATTTGATTTCTTACCAATAAAATTAAATGCAATTAAGGAACAAAATTTACCTTGAATTTCAATGACTTTGAGAAAACCTTTTTGAAAGTTAGTGACAGTATAAGAAAAGTTCACTGGAATTTTCATTATTAATTACAGTAAGAGGTGACACTTTTATCCTCTTACCCATGCCTTGAAGAAAGAATAAAAAAAAATCTTTTTAAAAAAATTACAGTTTATGGATTCACACATGTAAACTCTGTGCCCAAGGGGGAAAAAAGCAAAATTGAGAAGCTTAATATCTCGCTAAGACAAAAACCCATTTTGGAGGATTTTTCTAACCCCAGGTATTGTGTACAGCATATGACCTTAAAAGCTAGGAAATAATTATTTTTTCATCTTTCCTTTTTTTTTTCATAATTCAGCAGTTACTGTTAACCTAAATCATGGAGATGCTGGGGTTAGCAAAAAAGTGTTCATATGAAAGTTGATAATTAATTTAGGAAGTTGAGTTTAACTTTTTCTAAGGATACAGTGTCTTTCCTTACTTAGAAATGCAGTTTTTGGCATAGATTAGAAGGGGAATACATCCTTCAGGAAACTTGTAACTAGTGGGAAAACTTTCTGCTCAGCACATTCTAAGGCAGTGGATAGAATTCCTCACACCGGATGTCCTTTCTGTAAATATTTATTGTTCCAAAAGGAAGTGTCATTTTCTTCACACCTTTACTAACTTTGAGGATTAAAATAATCAAGGCATTTTATCAATAAATACAGCAAAATCAAATCAGGTCTCTCTCTTTGTTTTCCTAGCTCCATGTCTGTATGTAATAAAACAACAATAAAATCAAACAACAAAAAAACAAACGTGCTTTTAAAAAGTGTGTCAAAAGAAATTCTCCTTTAAATTCTATTTCTCTAATCTAACGACAACAGCTTTTGTGACGGTTTCTGCTTCTTCATCAAACTTGTCATACGTGTGTGTGTGTTTGCTCTTTGGTACAAACTCTGCCCTGAGAGACATTTTTCATGATCTAGAGATAAAGGAAAGTAGCAAATGAGACAATTTGCCCTTGAGTTCAAGCTCAGTGTTACAATATTACTTACTGATTATGAAAAGAAAAGAAAAGAGGAAAAAACTATGTGTGAATATTGCAAATGGTTAAAATTTTAAAGTGAGGAGCAATGAATATTTCTGAGCCCTCAAAGCATAAATAATTTGGATTAATTTATTCGGGTTTGCAGAGCTTCATGCTTTTAGCAATTTATAGGTGAAGAATATATATATATATTATATATATATACACATATATATGTATCACACATACACCCTTAAGGTCACATATCCAAATAATATATATAATTATTATTTATTCTTTCTCTTGCTTGGAAAAACAACAGCTAATTCCTCTCTATGAGGCTCCATTACCATGTGAGAACTGGAAGAACCTGGCATGTGTTATCATCACTCTGTGCACTTCTCTTTTCCTTAAGTAAAATCAAGATGGTAGAGTGATGTAATAGATCTCCCCGGTCCTTCCTTGTTCTGGGTGTTATCTACAGGAGTTTATGCCTAATTCAATCATGGATACTAGGTGTTCCTGCTTTCCTTTTGGTTGGTTATATTGGTGTGAAACAACAATTTTTCATTATGAGAAAATATTCAAGTGGATTATGGATTCACACATGTAAACTCTGTGCCCAAGGGGGAAAAAAGCAAAATTGAGAAGCTTAATATCTCGCTAAGACAAAAACCCATTTTGGAGGATTTTTCTAACCCCAGGTATTGTGTACAGCATATGACCTTAAAAGCTAGGAAATAATTATTTTTTCATCTTTCCTTTTTTTTTTCATAATTCAGCAGTTACTGTTAACCTAAATCATGGAGATGCTGGGGTTAGCAAAAAAGTGTTCATATGAAAGTTGATAATTAATTTAGGAAGTTGAGTTTAACTTTTTCTAAGGATACAGTGTCTTTCCTTACTTAGAATCTCTCTCTCTCTGTAAATGTATATTTATACTTATGTTTCTATATATCTATTTATTTATCTATCCTGTTTCTCCACATTCTCTTATTCCATTCTCTAGAAATCTGAATAAAAATACTATAAAATAACTCATTCTTCAATGCTCCTTAGTATCTGTTTCAAAACTTTACTCTTCTTGAAAATTTGTGTTGAATTTTGTGTAAATTTTTATATCTATTTTTGGTTTACTAATTCCTTTTTATCTTTGTTCAATATTCTGTTCAAGTTGTTCAATAGGATTGTAATTTCAACAATTATATTTTCTTTTTATTTTGTGAGGAAGATTAGCCCTGAGCTAACACCTGTTGCCAATCCTCCTCTTTTTAGCTGAGAAAGACTGGCCCATCTTTCTCTATTTTATATGGGATGCTGCCACAGCATGGCTTGACAAGCAATGCATCGATCTGTGCCCGGGGTCTGAACCTGCGAACCCCAGGCCACCAAAGTGGAGCACACGAACTTAACCACTACACCACCGGGCGGGCCCCTGTATTTTCTTTTCTAAAAAATTACTTTCTATTTTCCTTTAAATGGGCTTGTCTTTTTTCAAACTATTTATTTTATATTTTAGTCTTTTAGTTCTTTCAACATGTCATATAAGGATTTTTAGTCTATACTTCATAATTCCTATATATATATAACTCACACACATACATATATATAAAAAACACATATATGCATGTGTGTGTGCACATACATATGTGTTCTGGTTCCATTTCTGTATTTTTATAATTTTTCTTTTTTTTGGTGAGGAAGATTGGTCCTGAGCTAACATCCATTGCCAATCCTCCTCTTTTTGCTGAGGAAGATTGGCCCTGGGCTACCATCCCTGCCCATCTTCCTCTACTTTATAAATGGGATGCCTGGACAACATGGCTTGATAAGTGGTGCACAGGTCCATGCCCAGGATCTGAATCTGCAAACCCCAGGCCGCCAAAGCAGAGCACGTGAACTTAACCACTATACCACCAGGCTGGTCCCTTTATAAATTCTTTTTAAATGATTGTTATACAAACACACACACACACACACACAATGCTCTTCTGATTAATATTATTAATATCACTGATTTTTAAAATCTATATATGCTGCTATAATTATCATTCTATTCACTGTCTTTGATGCAGTATGATGTCTCCATGATGTTTGGAACTTGTTGAAATGACTTAGTGAGACTTTTAATTTTATTTTCCCTATCACTTCTCTCTGCTTACCTCCTCCTCTCTACCCAGGTCCCCACTAAGATTTAGTTTTAAAATTTTGGGTTGAAGTTTTTGCCCCATGCAAATGTTAGTTTAATAGAATATTTTAAAAGCCATTCCTATTTCCGTATAATTGTTGGGTAAGTCTGAGTACCGATGACAAAGAAGTATTAAGTAGAAGAGAGCTACTTATGATTGGGGCGAAAGAACTTTCTTCAGACCTTACAGACAGGCAGTCTTTCTGCATGGCACATGCTTTCACCTCCACTTCCTTTCTATACAAGAAGGATAGACACTGAAGACAGAGGGGTGTTGTGGATTTGCTCATAGAGTGCTGCATACGTATTCACTGTCTTTTCTGTCAGCCCATTCTAATGCTTCCATTGGAATGGTGGAAATTCCTCTAGAGAGATTGAAATGTCTTCCACAAAATGTGTGGGAATATCCACCCATTTTTAGCCCCAAGAGAAGAATTTATGATAGCAGGCTTGGAAGGAAATTTAGTGTAGTATACTTATGGAAAACATGGATGCGATTTCCACTCTATCCTAGAATTCTGCATCCTTAGGTGGATATAGAGGAATACTTCATTTCTTTTCACTCTTCAGTACTGAAATTATTGAAAAATTACTAGGCCAGAGCCCACTTGGAGACTAACTTGCTATGTGAGCTGGTTTAGTTAAAGAGCTAACCATGATGATACTATCAGACCAAACCAGGACATACCGGAGAAATTGCTCCACTGCAAATATAGTGTCAGTAACATAAGACGACCCTACATTCCCTCTCTGTCCTCTCCTTTTCCGACCCCAAAACAGCTAATCTCAAAAGAGTGAGGACACAGAGAATGCAAGGTCAATTTATATCTCTCTCCTGAGTCCAAGTTCTCCAAGTTACAAGTCTATTGTGATGAGGGTGGGAGAATTTCTGATTTGGACATGAAGATTAGGGATTTTGAATGCTCTAGACTGATTGTAATTTATTAACAGCATATTAATTATTACTTAAACTTATATAAATAAATAGATTAATTGATAAGACAAAACAGCCCAAGCCTAGTTAAAACAAATAGAGGAGTGCTCAGCTCAAATCCATTGAGGAGAGTCTCATGCTGACTATCTCTAAGAGTTTATCTTCTCAGATTCCTATTGCTTTCCAAAGTGAGTTTATCTTTTCAACAGATTTATTAAATTAAAATTTATACCTGATAACCTTTCAATGTTTTTGACTTTTGTACTTTTAAAAATGACCAGGACTGGCCTCATGAACATCTATGCAGGCTTAGAGAAGTTTATTAACTTACCCAATATATATATTACCAAAGGTATACTATATTACCAAAAAATGTATTTTTTTCCATTTCTATCAGTAAGACAAAAATCACATCCTGCTTTCAGTATTAAATATATTCCAATTTTTCATCATTTGCCAAATAGTACAATGTGGTGGGGATAGCAAAGTAAATAATGAAAAGAAATCAACATTAAGTAACATTTACAGAGATCCAGGAACATAAGCCAGATATCCTCCAAGATAGAGAAAAGAACTCTTAATTGTGATTGTGAAATGGAAAAGGATCTTGGAAAGGTGGCATTTCAGCTTAGCCTTAAAGAAGGAATATTTTTAAATAAACTTTTTATGTTGGAGTAGTAGTAGATTGACATAAAAGTTGCAAAGATAACACAGTGAACTGAATTAAAAAATATGAAGCATATATATTGGCTATTATGTACGTGAGGATGCTGAGGGAGAGGTAATAGTCAAGAATTCCTTCATCGATTCCTTCAACAAATATCTATTGAGCTCCTATTTTATACTGGTCAGCTTTATAGACCCTTGGTGACCATCAGTGAACAAGAGAGCGAAAATATCCCTGACATCATGGGAATTATATTTTATTGAGGAAATACAGATAAACACAATCAACAGATTAGATGGAAATCAATAGTACATTTGAAAGTACTAAGCAGTACAGAAACAGAAACCAAGAAAAGTAAATGGTGATAAGGTTAAAAGGTGTTGGAAGAGAAGAATTTGTGTCAAGAAAGATAAACGACTCTTTCAAGAGGATTTATTACAGTGGGGAACAAAGTAATGGAGTGATAGCTAAAAAAAGGAAGTGCAGTCAACAGAAAGACTTCTTTTCAGAAAATATGAGAAAGAATACCATGCTTTTGTACCAATGGGAGTGATAAAGTGGATAATAAAAAAATTAAGATGTAAGAGAAAACTGTCGGAGGAATGTCTTTGAATCAGTGGCAGGGCATGATATATAGTGCACCAGTTGAATGAATCCAGCGTTTCAGGCTCAATTAACTGGGTGAATCAGTTCCATTCACTGAGCTAAGATACGCAGGAGGGAAAGCAAGTTTGGAAAGGAAGAATATAAACTCACTTGTATTTGTGTTATAAGAGGGACATCCTTTAGGAAATGTATATGTCCTCTGTACATATCTGGAGCAAGAGTCCAAATAGAGGTCCAAATATAAGATGCTAACTACTTAAAATTTAGATATTAACTAATAAACAATTAAGTAATATGTATTCTATCCACCTACTCAACTACCATACCTTCTCAATGGAAAAACAGAATACATTGTAAGCTTTGGCTGTATAAGCAAAAGCTGGCAAAATTGTAAGGGCAAAAGGATTTTTTTTCCAATTTTATTGAGGTATAATTGACATATAACATTGTGTAAGTTTAAGGTGTACAGCAGAAATGATTTGATACACATATATGTTACAAAATGATTACCATAATAAGGTTAGTTAACACATCCATCATCTCACATAGTTACCATTTTTGTGTGGTGAAAACATTTAAGATCTACACTCTTAGTAACTATCAAATATATATTACAGTATTGTTAACTATAGCCACCATCCTGTACATTAGATCCTCAGAAATTATTCATCTCATAACTGGAAGTTTTAACTCTTTGACCATCTTTACCCATTTCCTCCATTTCCCATCCCCTGGCAACCACTAATCTACTCTGTTTCTGTGAGTTCAATTTCTTTAGATTCCATATATAAGTGAGATCATACAGTATTTGTCTTTCTCTGTCTGCCTTATTTAACCTACAATAATGCCCTCAAGATCCATCCATGTTGTCACAAATGGTAGAATTTCCTTAATTCTCATGGCTAAATAATATTCCATTGTATATATTGACCACGTCTTCTTTATCCATTCATCTGTTGATGGCCACTTAGATTGCTTTCTTATCTTGACTATTGTGAATAATGCAGCAGTGAACATGGGAGTGCAGGTGTCTCTTTAAAATCCTGTTTTCATTTCTTTTCAATTTATGTCCAGAAGTGGCATTGCTGGATCACGTGGTAGTTCCGTATTTAATTCTTTGAGGAACTTCTATACTGTTTTCCATAGTGGCTGTACCAATTTGTATTCCCACCAATAGTGCACAAGGGTTCCCTTTTCTTCACAACCTCACCAACACTTGTGATCTCTTGTGTTTTTGATGGTAGCTGTTCTAACAGATATGACGTGATATCTCATTGTAATTTTGATTTGCATTTTCCTGATGATTAGTGGTGCTGAGAAACTTTTCATGTGCTGTTGGTCATTTGTATATCTTCTTTGGAAAAATTTCTATTCAGGTACTTTACTCATTTTTTAATTAAGTTATTTTGGTTTTTGCTATTGAATTGCATGAGTTCCTTATATATTTTGGGTATTAACCCCTCATCAGATAGGTAGTTTGCAAATATTTTCTTATTCTGTAAGTTGCCTTTTCATTTTGTTGATTTTTGCTGTGCAGAAGCTTTTTAGTTTGATGCAGTTGCACTTGTTGATTTTTGCTTTTGTTGCTTGTGCTTTTGGTGTCATACCCCAAAAAACATTGTCAAGGCCAAGGAGTTTTTTTTTCTATGTTTTCTTCTAGAAATTTTACAGTTTCAAGTCTTACTTTAAGTGTTTGATCCATTAGGAGTTAATTTTTTCAGTGGTGTAAGATGGTGGTCCAGTTTCATTCTTTTGCATATGAATATCCAGTTTTCCCAACACCATTTATTAAAGAGACTATCCTTTTCCCATTGAGTATTCTTGGATCCCTGTCAAATATTAGTTTACCATATATGCATAGGTTGATTTCTGGGCTCGCAATTCTATTCCATTGGCCTATGCATCTGTTTTAATGCCAGTACCATACTGTTTTGATTACCTTAGTTTTGTAATATAGTCTGAAATATATTTTCCATCTGTTGAGTCAGTTACAATTAAATTCTAGATTCAGAAATGAACCATTTATTTTATATGTCAAATTTGAACATTGTGATGGGAACACATATGAAATATCCTTGTTATAGAAATTTTGTTTCAATTTCACCCTATAAATTTCTCACATAGATTGTGATTTTAGTCTCTTAAAGCAATATTTAGATCTATACAGTATCCCTTACATTTATCTTCTATATATTTTAAATGCTATTGTAGTATGACAAAAAAAGTTAGCAGTGTGTTTCTCAATTTATTTAAACACTTCTCAACTTATTCAAATATTTTCCTAATTAAAATATTACCTTGATCTATAATAACCAGAATATAGACATTAGATTGTAGATTATTTTTACATTCACTTTCTCCTTAACCATCAACTTTGTTTCTTTGATCTAATTTATTTTTATTTTATTGGAATAAAATGGTGCATATTTTATATGTAACTTTTATGAATCAGGAAAGATATAATTTCCAAAAGTTTATAAAATATTTTAAACTTTCTTTGAAATTAAAATAGCCAAATTAGATTGGTTATTTTAAGGTATTGCAACATTGTCAGGATATATAAATGTTTATGTATATTTATATATGTATAAATGTTTTGTATGCATATTCTAAAGCTACATCCCAGTTACTTAATTGTGGGTATTGCAAATTCAAGGCAAGTGTATTTGAAATTCACATAAAATTCACCTCTTCATATGAAGGGCATCTTTATTTTTCCTAATTCTTTAATTTATCTAGCATCTTGTCTAAAGTAACTGTTATTGCATCATCAGTGGTTAATCAGCATCCTCGCTGAGTAGTTGTGAATGGCTATAGGTTAAGGTATAATGTGACCATAAGGATATTTTAAATATGGACAAGTCCAGAAAATATTCTATATAATCTTTGAATTGATGTAAAAGCCATAATAGTTATATGTTGATACTGTGCCTCATAGTGACAAATATAAACTATGTGCTGCCAATTTTTAAAAAAATGATTCTGGACTTTTAGCCAAAATTTGGCTGCTGCTGAAAAGCTCATTTTTCATCCCATCTCTCTTAGAGCCATTAACATAATGCCAAACACAATCTTTTTAAATTAACTAAGTAACACTAAAATTTCAGTTATTTATTTGAAAAATGTGAATGTATTGTATCACATATTTATTGAATACAAAATTATTCACAATTCTGGTATTCAATATCATCTAATTGTTAAAGAAAAGAATTGGTATCACTTTCACATATGCTACATCTATCTAACTAGCTATCTATACTGATATTAATTATTTAATATTCCAAACTCTTTCTCAACCATCATGTCCAGTGGTTGTAAATGTCATGCTAATTGAGTGCCTCTGGAACCATGCTGTGGAACACATAGAGAAGCAAGACAATTGATGCTTGGCATTATTGGAAAACAATACTTTGTTGTGCAAGAATCATTAAATTCCTGCAGTCTAAGAGGAAAGATTTGAGAAGGTAACTGCTGTGTCTTCTCACTTCTGCCAATGAAATTCTCCCTGAACTCTGAGGCAGTATCTCTCTCCAATATCGACAGCGGCACACCCTAATTCTTTTCACAGCATTCTTAAGAAGTCAGCATTTGTCTCTAAGACCTAGGGCAATCAATGTAAAGAAATGATTTGTTCTATTTAATCATGACTGTGTGTGTGTGTGTGTGTGTGTGTGTGTGTGTGTGTGTGTGTGTGAGATATGTGGGCCCCACTTAGCTTGGTTCCCATGTCAGCAGACGCTCTTGCCAGAGTGTAAGGGAAGTAATGACTGGATGAGAGTGGACTGGAAATACATATATCAGAAATTTAGCAACTGAAACCATTGGTACTCATGTCATCACACATAAAGAGGGAGAAGAGAACCTAGGATTGAATTTTGAGGGGGAAAACATTAGATTTTGGTAGAAAATAAGAGTACAATACAAATTTTAAAGAACGACCAGAGAAGTAGGAGAAAAGAGCATCTGGGATCACAGAATATGAAACAAGATAATTTCAATGAGCTAAACAAAAGAAATGCTGCAGAAAGGCCTAATAGGATAAAGTCCGGAAATAATTTTATGGTAGGGAAGATTCTGCTAATTGTCTATCTGATAGCATTTGCCACCTTTTTCTTTGCCAAGGGAATCTCAGTTTGAGGTTGAAGGGAAAAATTAGAATCCTGTTCTTCTGCATTGAAACAATAGTTGACCATATAACCCAGCTTTGGTCAATGAGATATAAGAGTAAATTGTTTGGGGAGTTTTCACCAGAGAGGTTTTGCATTCTTGACTAAAGGGATAGCATACAGACTTCATGTGACCTTTTCTGGAGTTGAATATTGAATGATAGCTGGAACTGGGGCAACTAGCATTTGATCTGTAGGAACAAGCCAAGATATTGACAGAGCCCAGCTCTGATATTGCTGTGTTATTTCACTTATAACAGCAGCTACCTGCCTTCAGACTCCTGTTAAGTGGGGGTGGTGAGTGTGGAGCAGGAGTAGAAATAAAAGGAAAAAAATTAAAGATAAAATAAAAAAATTAATGATTAGTCTAAACCACAGTGAGTCTTTTTTTTTAACAGACAAAAACCATCTTAAATGTTACATATGGATGAGCAATTAGAATAGAAGAGACCAGTAATCCTGGAGAAGTGTTACTGCAAACCTTTTTGTGGGGGAGTGAAAAACGAATTGGAGGATAGAACAGAAGAGAATGAGGGTTAGATCTGTTCAATATCCTTCACTTAGGAAGTTCGGGCAATAGCAACATGGATGCATGAGCTTGAAGAAAGTTACTATTTTTATTTTTGGCTTTATTATATACTTTTTAAAAGACATTTTTAAACAGATATTGTAGTCAGACAAGTTTGGATTTAAATCCTAGTTCCACAACCTCCATTAGGAAATTGAGCAAATCACATAATTTCACTAAGCATACGTTTCTTTACATTTTAAAAAGAGATTTTGATAAATTTAATACTCTTCCTACTGAATTGGCAGAAAAACCAGAAGCAGAATCAGTGCTAGTTAATTCATATTTCCAGGCTCTGTCAAATAAATCACACTGCTCTTGAATTTAATATTGCTCTTCTTCGACAATGACTAATATGATGGTTATTGATTGGTACAAGCTGACTCCCATTAACTCTTGAAAAAGGTATGCATATCTGTTTAATAATGATAGATAAGTGAACTTGATGATGTATAAACAATGAGTCATTGGAAGAAAGAGGTCGCTAGAAATTTAAATATTTTCACAAATATAAAGTGGATCAAAAATTTTGTGATAAATTAAAGCAATAGAAAGCACATTTATTTAACTGTCAATTAATTTAGTGACTAATGTATTTTTCATAAGGAATGTTATGATGATAAACAAAAGATTCTTAAGTGAGCAATTTTAAAAAATCTGGCTGATGTCAGTTTGTTTACTGCATTAGTCATGTACAAATTCTTATTCTGAAAACAAACTAAGAATTCAAATAATTACTGAGGGTCGATTAGTGCCATGTTAATTAATGGGAAAAAAGGTTTAAAAATCTCAATCTCAATTACAGAATGATTATTTCTAAGTACACACAACCATATGCATTTTTAGTCATGTAGTATAATTTTGTATATTCCTGCAAATGCTCCCAACTTAATTTGAGAAGGGTTGAAAAATATATTTATTAAGGATGTGCTTTGTGACAGGCAACATAAAAGGCACTTAATATCCTAGTACAGACTCACAGCAATCCTAAGGAAATTTCCATTTTATAGAAGAAAACAAAAATCAGTGAGATATTATAATTAGCCAATGCTTTAGAATCTAATGAGTAGTGACTATGAATCTATTTGCCTGTCTCTCTTGCTGCCTCCAATAAAATTTAGATTCATTTTTTATCATGTTAGATTTTATATAACACTTTATTCATACTAGAATGCTTCCTTTGAAAAAGAAAACATTTATCATTATAAATGAAAATTATACACATATATATTTTAGATGAGTAAAATGAATACTTATTTTTGTGCAAATCAGAGTATAATTTATAACTTTTAAAGGTAGAAGAAAAAATATGTTAATTTGTAGAGTTCAGAAATCTGAAGTTTCATTGTTGAAAAGTATGCCCTATACTTTCAAATGTTTTATTCACACTTACATTCTATCATCTTTATCTTTTTTCATGTATTTATAACAATATAATATATATTGTTGAAACATTGACAAATAGCATCAATGAGATATTTCCAGTGGTATTAAAAGATAAAAGATTTGTTCTCCTTTTGGAAATAGAGAAAAAGAAATTACAGCAGACTCTCTCTCCTATTGACAACACATATAAACTCTGGGATAAATATAAATTTTAAAAATGTTTGCAGGCATAGGAAAGCAAATAAATACAGGTAAAAATTGGAGGGGTTATATCATTTAAAATAAATGACAGAAAACTGAGTGGACTCCACATTTAACTGGCATATTACCTCAGGGTACTCCCCAATTCATGTGGAACACAGGACATAGAATATGAGAGAAAAGATGCCGTTTCACTGGACTGAGGATTCAGAATTTGGAATCAGAGCTGGCAAAGCAGCTGAGAATCAAAGGGCAGATTCCAGAAAGGAGAAAGACACTCGGAACCAAAAATGTTTCAAACTCAATTCAGATAATTTGCTGATTTTTAAACCATACATTTACAAAATGAAACTCTAAGCAATACAGCAAAAATCAACACATTAAAGGCTAAGAGTGATATGTATAAATTTAGTAGCTTACTAAAGCTGGTGTGACAGAGTTTGGATTTCAATTACCACCAATCTGAGGGCTTTGATGAATACCTTGGACTTATTATTGAAATTCCAGACAATCCAACCTTAAGAGTTAGAAACACATCACAGAACTAAGAGATGCACTCCAGGTCTAAGGGCAAAATCAAAATGGATGTACTGTTGGACAAGGCTTAAAACAAAGACTTCACAGCAGCAAGGAGATGTACTAGAAATTTAGCAGCCTGCCTGAACAAGCCCAACAGTTTTCAACACAAAATAACAGAATCTAGAAATTTTAACTTCACATCATAAGAATATACAAGATTAAAAATATATACATGATTTCCAAAAAGTAGGAAGTATGATCCATGATAAAAGAGAAAAATAATCAATAGAAGTAGACTAAATAATGATATTTATATTTAAATTATCAACAAAAGTTCTTTAAAATAATTGTTAAAAATATGTTTAAAATGTTTTAGATGAAGATGGCTATAATGGGTTGAAGATGTGGGAAATTTCAGGAGAGATATGGATACTCTGCAAAAGATCTAAATGGAAATACTCAAACTGAAAAAAATTATACAGAATGTGAAATGAAATATTTATTAGCTACTTTGTAGCAATAAAAGATCCTTGACCTTGAAGACAGGTACATCAATATTAGCCAATCTGAAGATAGGTACATCAATAGAATCCCACACAGAGAGAGAAAACAGATTTGTACAAAAAGAAGCAGAACCTCTATGTGGAATTAAATTAAGCCTAAATGTAATTACAATCCTAGAAGAAAAGAGGAGAAAATTTACTTGAAGAGCATTGGCAACTTTTTTCAAATTTGTTTATTAATTCAATCCTCAAGGCCAAGAATCTCAATGGACAATCCAAGTATGATAAATCTATAGCAAATTACTTTTAAACATATCACAGTCCACCCAAAATATAAAGAAAAACCTTTTCAAAGCAATTGGGGGCACAACAAGAAAGATATATTGCATGAAGGAAAATGATGATACAAATTATGACTGAATTCTTACCAGAAGGAACATAGGCCAGAAGAGAGTAGAGCAACATCTTTAAAGTGCTAACAAAAAATATTTTTTTCAACTTGGATTTTTAAGTTGAATGAGAATATCCTCCAAAAAATGAAGTAAAAGTTGAAAAAATTTACTACTGCAAGATCTATGATTCAAAAAATGCTATAGGAGGTCTTCAAGCTGAGGAGAAATAATACCAGTTGGAGACATAGTAAGGATTGAAGAGTCCCAGAAATGGTAAACAAGGCTAATCTTTAAAACTTTTCTTTTTAATTTCCCTATATTTCATTGTTTATACCAAAACATTTTGATTTGCATGTCTTCAGCGACAGATTTGTAAAAAATTATCCATAGCAGCTTTATTCATAATAATAAAAACATGGAACATCTCATGTCCATCAGCAGGAAAATGGATAACTAGAATGGAATGTAGCATGTGTTGGAATGTATGTTGTGTGAGGAGAATCTTTATACACCACTTTGGGGGAAGCAAATAGGTATAACTATTTTGGAAAAGTGTTCAACAGTATCTACTAAATCCGTACACGCATACACTGCGATCCATGAATCCCACTGTAATAAGATGACCATTGCAGATCCATTCATAATTTCATTTATTTCATACAAAAGTAGAAAATATCCAAATGTCCATCAGTGATAGAATATATCATTAAATTGTGTTATAGTCACAATTTGTATAAGTTTTATAAAAATAATATAGAGCAGATGATCTGAATCAAAAGAGCACATAATGTATGATTCCTTTTGCATAAAGTACGAAAACTAGAAAATTATCTTTTTCTGTTAGAAGGCAGGAGTTGTGACTGGAAGAGGACAGGAAGGGTCTTCTAAGTTGCTTGTAAAGTTCAGTTTCTTGACTTTGGAGCTAAATTACAAGAGTGTGTTCAGTTTTTGAAAAGCCAGGATCTGCACACATACTTTTCATGTACTATCTATATCTATATATATATATCTATCTATAGCATTTAAAATTTTAAAACTATTAAATTACACGAAGATAGGAATAGGTCTCTCACTTTATAAAAGAATCTTGAATTTCTTGATTTGCAACCATGCAAAGCACTACAGATAAAACATTGATGTTTTACAATAAACACTCGTCTGCATGCACTGATAAAATTGATTTAATTTAAACATTTTTAATCATTTGACTACTAAAATAATAGCCCCTTCACCAGAAGACTGTCTTAATTAAAGTTGAATTTAAAAGTATCTTCAGATATTTAATAACATCTGCAATCTTTACATGGTGATCATTAAATTTTAGAGTGTTTATACACTACTCACTTTTCCTATAATTTTTCGAAGGAATGTGATTATTTCCATTTTGTTAAATGTTAAGGGTAAATTGTACCCCCCCTCAAATTCATATAAAGAAGTCTTAACCCTTAAACCTCAGAATGTGACATTATTTAGAGATAGAGTCTTTACAGAAGTAATCAAGTTAAAATGAGGTCATTAGGGTGGGCACTAATCCAATTTGACTGGTGTCCTTATAAAAGGGGAAATTAGAACACAGAAACAGATATGCAGTAAAAGGATGATATGAAGAGACAAAGAAAGAAGATGACCATCTATAAGTCAAAGAGAGAGGCCTGGCATAGATCCTTCCCCAATAGCCCTCAGAAAGAATCAACCATGCTGACACCTTGATTTCAGACTTCCAGCCTCCAGAACTATGAGACAATACATTTCTGTTGTTGTTTAAGCCCCTTGATTTGTGGTACTACATTACAAATAAAGATTTTTACACCAGCAAGTGGATGCTGTTGCAACAACTAACTAAAAATGTAGAAGTGAATTTGGAATTAGGTATTGAGTAGAGACTGGCAGAGTTGGAGGGGCTTGATATAAAAAGCCTAGATTGCCTCGAAGAGACTGTTGGTAGAAATAAGGATGTTAAAAGAGATTCTGGTGAGGGCTAAGAAAGAAAACAGGAGCACTGTAGAGAAAGCTTTTAGAGCACACATATATCATCATGAACAGAATATTGTTATAAATATGAATGCTAAAGTTGCTTCCGGTAAGGTCTCAGATGGAAATGGGGAACATGCTATTGAAACTAGAGGAAAGGTGATCCTTGTTATAAAGTGGCAGAGTACTTGGCTGAACTGGCTAAGTTACACACACACACACATGACATCAGCTCTTACTCAGGACACATTTATGGTAAGCAATGGGCTTGAACCAATGCAACTCACTGGTCTTACTACATCAACCATGGACTATAAGGAGCCAGCTTGAAAGATGACAAGTCTCATGAAGTCCCTGTGTGGCTCCAGCTGAGAAAAATCACACCCTGAATTGGGCTGTTGTCCTACAGAATGAGGTATATGTATTAAGTGATGTGATAACATATGATGCTACCTTTTCCACAGTCAGGAAAATATCAAGGAAAAGTGTCAAAATTGAATTTTAGAAGAACACTAAAGACCAAAGTCTTGGCCAGACTATCAGATGACTACCAGCTGCTGAGTTGCTGCCTGAGGGAAAGCAGAACATCAAATTAGAGGAACAGAAAAGAAGCTATAAAAACCAATATTGCCTATTTTCGCTATGTGTTCAAACGCAGAAATGAGAAGTGAATTAGTTATTTAGTTATTCATGTTTTTGCTTTAATTTCTCCATTTTCCATTCCTATGTTGTACAGTGTATATTGTAGGTATTCACTTTATAAATTATCTATAACACATTTTATGTCCAGATGAAATTTTGACTGAATTAAATGAGGAATAATCATTACTCAGAGTTGAAATGTTGAGTGCAATTTTATTTCTTTGGAGATAATTCCATTTTTTAGTCAGATGATATTATTTTGAAGTTTAAATGTGAAAAATGTTTTTGTGTGGCTATTGTCAGCAAAATATTTGGACTATGGTGGGTATGGTAGACAGTTTTTGTACTATCTATTCTATTCTCTTTCTAATGTTTCTCCCTGTAATTTAAAGCCTGGACAGATAAAAACTGCATTTCCAAGACTAGTTTGGAGTTAGGATTCTCGTGCATTTGAGACTCCATCAGATGTATTCACAAGATTTGGAAAGTGAACAAGAGGCAGAAGTCAGGCTTCAGCTCTGCTTTTGTTTGAATGCCCCAGCAGCGTTCATATATGGGGAGTGTTAGCATCAGCATTAGGAGATGTCTCAATGTTCAGACATTGTTCAGTTCGTGAGTGTTGAGAGGCAAGATTTGGGCCAATCAATGTGCTGATAATAGATCATAGCTAGTGATGCCCAGTTCTGTACTAGCAGCTTCTTTTTTGGTGATTTCCATATTGTCAGGAGCTCAACTGAACTGGGGAAGAGTGAGTTGAGCTATCAGGTATTGGAGCAGCCATTAAAGCCAATTAAATCCATAAGCTAGAATTGAAAGAGTTAAGTCTCTAATTACTTACTAAGATGATATAAGCAAGAGTCTAGAACTGGAGAAAGTGCTGATTCCCCTGCTTCATTTTTCCCCATTGGATGGTGCACAGGTCGAGAATCAGATGAATCAGTGCAGACGTATGGTTGCTCTCTCTGTTAAGGGGGCCCAGAACAAAAGACTCCGGCAGTTTTATGGACCTTGGGGTTGGGGTGACACAGGAGGGAGGGATAGGGGTGTAAAAGTACTAGGTACTGAGTGAGAGTGGGAAAAATTGTCTTCAAGATTTCTCCCTCCTGCCCCCATAGGAGGTCTCTACAGAGTTGCCTCAAGATGACCCTGACCCATGGCCTCATATACAGAGGCCTGGGTTAGGAATGTCAATAGGTGAAAGAGCATGACAAGCCAGGAGGCGCTGTGTCCTTGACTACAACTCCCGTCAGAAATTGCGATGCCCTGGCTGTGCAGCCAGCCTGGTGTGGGGCAGACAGCTTTCCCATGAGGACAGTTGGATGGAGCCTTTGTAATTGCCTACGGTTGGGCCTGAAAAATCACAGATAGGTTTTTAACTAGTAACTGGCCACCTTACATATATTATTCTTATTATGACAATTGGTTTGGGCATCTTCTAGGGGCTTTCCGATTGTAGGAGCATCTTTGTGATAAGACTCTGTGACAAGGCTCTGGGAGTCATCCCTGGGAACACAATTTTAAATAGGTTTGTTCAGTCATCCTAAAGACTCTATGCTGTTATTTTTTTTTACTTGTAAGAATTGATGTATTTTCTATAAAGGCCTCAGTTTTCTCTTCCCAAATATTATCATCAAAACCTGGTGCTCCCAAAGGGAAAAATAGGAAAAGGAAAGAAAAAAAACCCTTATAATTTACTTAGTATTCTACAGAAAAAAATCAGGGCCCTTATACTTGAGAATAAGTGATAGCTGGGAAGGAAGTTAAGTAATTTTCTATGAATAGGCTGTTTTGCTTATTAGAACCCTCTATGATAAGATCCCTCTATGATAAGAAGGAAGTTTGCAGGTGTCTGACTATCATATAAAGGATTTGCTCTATTCTCTCATAATAAGACCCAGAGTGAAAGAGGAAACAGTAGGTAAACTTAAAGTAAAAATGGGAATAACTGTGTACTATGATTGTGATCTTTTACTTTATTTAGTATTTTAGTAAGTTAAATTATATAGTTAGCTTTATGGCAAGTATACTGCCGGGTGATATTAGTCTCAACACACCAGCTTACTTCACAAATAGAGAGTCAGTATGCCCCCTGCCTTTAATCTTTTAGTGAAGTGGCAACTCCAATGAAAGAGGATTTCACCTCTATCCACACACCTACAGAAATTACTCTTCATGGGTGAACTTATCTCCTCTACATTCATGCACCTAGCATTCCAAAGCCAAATGTATGTCATAAAATAGCTGTTCATAAAAGAGCTATCTTTAGAGTCTTAAATTTTCAATCCTATCCAAAGTTGGAAAATATATCTTCACCCACTTCAGAAGTAGTTTTCTGTTTAACAGGGTTGAATTTGTGAGGTGGCATAATAGGGTTTTTAGCTAGTATTGTTTCAAGATATTGTGGAAAGGCCCTTCTGCTCTCCAAATAACTCCATCTTTCACACAGTTCTTGGAATACATATTACATATTGATTTACGTGGGTGGGTTTTAGAGCATGAATGGTTTTCAAGAACTATCTAAATAAAGTGAAACAGTCATGTACTAATAGCACCTAAAGCACTTTTTCAACTGGTATATAAAGCTAGGCCATACCGGGCTCATCCAGAGGAAGGAAAGCATCATGAATTGTGAAGTTGAGGCTAACTGAGACATAGAGGTGAGAATTTTAGCAGATTAGACTCAGGAGAATTCTGACATGCCAAGGCTCTCATAAGCTACTCATATTAAAAATTCTCCTCCTAAAAAACATACTTACATTTCTCAAGAGAAATAACAAATTATATAACTTGGTCCCCACACTCCAGGACAAATTAAATTTGAACAAAATATGAAGCTATTTATCTGAGTGATAGGGAAATGACTTAAAGCACCAAGACCGATTCCAAATGCAAAGGAATAAAATCTATGCCAGCTTCAAATCTAAAGACTGTTGTCAGATTCTGGCCATACTAGTAAAAGCCTACTAACATTTTAAGAAAGCAGTACTCGTACTGCATTCAAGTCAAGCTGCCAGGGCACAGAGCATTGCAGTGAAGGACAAAGAATGCTTCTAAAAAAGGTCAACCCATGATGTTCAGCCCAAGGTGGAAACTGTAAAAATACAGATGTGTAAAAATATATATAGGGCTGTCCTGGTGGTGTAGTGGGTAAGTTCATGCACTCTGCTTTGGTGGCCCAGCGTTCATAGGTTTGGATCCCAGGCACGGACCTACACATCACTAATCAAGCAGCATCCCACGTACAAAATGGAGGAAGACTGGCACAGACGTTAGATCAGAGACAATCTTCCTTACCAAAAAATATACATATATATATATTTTTTCTTTTGTAAACCCAGTGGAAGTAAGGGCGATGTTTTTCATTGTTCACAGTTATATCCACCATACTTTTTGCACAGTAAATTTTAGAAACATAATGCATATTTGTAAATGAATGTATGCATGAATAAGGGAGCAGTGGCAGCTATTCTTAAATTATTTAAAAGCAGAATATGGAATACTCTTGTTCTACTTTGCTCCGGAGAATTAAATTCGTGACTACAGGATTATACATAGAACGAAGCTAAACAAAAGAAATACATTTTTAAATACTAGAAATTGTCTGCTAAATAATGAAATGCCTTATTAGTGCTGAGCTTTTTGCCAATGAACTCGTCCAAACAGAGATATGGTCTTTTAGAAAGGCTGGAGTAGAATGGATGCAGGAACTGAACAGGCTCTTGGACAGGCTGACACTAAAATCTCCACCAGGCCTAAGATCCTTCCATTATGGGGCCCACAGGAGACATTTATTTCAGTCTTAGTATCGGGAGAGCTGTGCTTCTCTTGAGCAACTGTTTGTTGTTAGCCCATAGGGACATTCTAAATTTCTGTATGGATCTTTGCTTTGGCAGTCAGGGATTTTACAATCAAATTTGTGATCCATTTTAGCAAATGTGTAGAATGTTTTGTGACTATTGTATTTGCATATTAACACTACCTCTGGCTTTATATTATTTTTCCTTTATGCTCTGTATATCCAATCTATTTTTTTTATCTTACTGATTATTTTCTAACATTTATACGCCTTTTGGGGAAAAAGGCAGGATATAAACAAAATTTTCTATAATTCTGTTGTTTAAAAGTTCTAAATAAATCCAAAGAGAAAAATTAGGTAGCTGACAATATATTTAAATTCTCTTAAAAAACACATATAACAGGAATGTTTTTGCATTGTGAATTTTACCCCATCCCTTCACCTTTTGGCAGGTAGATCTGTAAACTGCAGGGGAGCAGGGAGCTGCTGAAGATGTGCATCCTATAAAAGCAAACTTCTAAAAAGAGAAGAGTTTTAGCTCACTTCTCTCTTTCAGTTTGAAATTATTAAAAATATCTCTGATATTTGAGATACTCTCAGCAGAGATTTGAGTACAGGAGAAATACCAATGAATTCCAAGGAGTAGTTAACTCAGGTGGAGGATGATTCTGAAATTCAGGACCATGTTCAATGCCAGGGCCTCTACCCTGGTGGTGTAAAGGTTGTGTTCATATCATGTGGATGCAGTGGAAACCCTCTCCAGAATCAACAACTCTAAAGCTAGGAACATTCATTGATGTTAATGACTGGGTGTGAGTGTGAAAAATAAATGAATACATAAGCAAAATAATTTGGAGATCATCTATAAAATGGTATGTGTTGAGCACTTTTAAGCATAAGATGAATCTTCTCCTGCTTTCTCCTTACTCCTCACCCCTAAACACAGAGACAGACACCAGAAAGCTTGTATCACGAGTACGGGAAAAAGAGCCCCTGCCGCTTTCAAAGGGAACCATGTTTGGCAACAACTGCTAGTTTCCAATTATCTCTCTGTTTGATGCTTGTAACTAGAACAGATCCTGCAAACAATGTTTTGAAAGTAATCATAATTCAAAGAAATGTGTGTGTGTGTGTGTCTGAGTTCCTAGTTGAAATAATAGAACATGCTAGGAATATTTATATTGATCAAGCTGAATTTTAGTTTCAATTAAGAGAAAAATTTTCATTTTATTGGCATTATTTGATCCTCACAAAAATCAGGTGAAATAAAAACAGCAAAACACTTTTATCTTACCAAAAAATAGGCTCAGTGGGTTTATGTGACCTAAAGATGTCACATGAATATTAATTCAAGTCAGAGTTGGGATTCAAACCCAGGGTTTTGTCATGACAAAGTTTCATACTAAAGAATTATTAGGACTTCCAAGTATGGCTTATTTCACAGCAATATAGGATGCTATCAGAGACATTTAATATTATAGTTAGAATGATGTAAAATAGAGTAATGCTCTCTTTATGGACAAAATATAAATTCTTATAAAGAAATATGTAAAAATAAAAGTATTTCCCTGAAAAATCTATGGCTAAAATAAAAAGGTAAAGGTTCTTAGTTGACATCAGTCATTTTTAAGAATTATAACTCTAATGAAAGTGACTGCTGAAAATTTTGATAATATCTAAGTTCTATTCACATTGAGTTAGCCAAATTCTTATTTTTAATCCAAAATTATTTCTGAAAAAAACTCTTGGGAATTCCATTTTAGAAAATACAAATAGTTTTTCACATTCCTACATTATTTCATTAATTGACAATGTAACTGTCCTTGAAAATAATTTAGCACATTAATTTTCAGTTGAAACATTTGCCAGTACACACTCTTTCCTTATACAGAGAAATGAAGATTTGCATGTATTCGGCCATCACAATATTTGAATCTATCTTCAAAAAGGGAGAACACAGATAAAACTTTGAAAGTCACACGTTATAAATATGAAAACTTTAAAATCACAGTCCAGGAGCCGACCCAGTGGCATAGCAGTTAAGTTGGTGCGCTCCACTTCAGCAGCCTGTGCTTCACAGTTTCGAGTACTGGGCGCAGACCAATACACTGATCATCAAGTCATGTGTGGCATCGCCCCATGTACAAAATAGAGGAAGATGGGCATAGATGTTAGCTCAGAGCCAATCATCCTCAGCAAAAAGAGGAGGATTGGCAACAGATGATAGCTCAGTGCAGTCTGTCTCATAAGAAAAAGAAAAAAATCACAGTCCATAAAACATAACAGAACTTTGAGAACATTAAAATGATTTGGCCAAAATTATTATGCAATTGGCACCAAATATTTGGACAACTGTATCCAACATTTCTTTACTATGTGGCTGTCCACAATGCTCCCATAAACTCCTTCCATAACAGGAAAATCTTATAGAAACCATTTTAGAATAGAATGAAAATAATTTCCAAATTTCTTATTTTAAATACTTAGTCATACTTTTTTTTTAACTCCCTCAATATATGAAATCGATAAAAGTAGGAATGTTGTGGTTGACACAGAAGTGAGGGAACCAGAGCATCAACAGTTTGTCAATTCAGCCAGTCACCAAGAAACACAATTTGAAAACCAATCATCTGGTACAAAGTTGGTGGTAAAAAAAAAACTGTGGCATTCAAGTGAATAGTGATACCCTGTTATAACACACTGAATCAATAAAATACCAAACCTGGGTTTACTACAATCAAATGTAAATGAACTGCCAGCCTACTCTCCCCATTCCTCAAACAACAAACTGTTGTTTAGAATTGTTGAAAGAATAAGGCAAAAATGTTAAACACACACACACAAGCATGCATAGACACAGACAATTCTCTTGGATATATAACTGGGGAAGAACTCATTGAAATGTCTTCCACTGCTGAATGTAATATTGGAAACACTACCTACTTTCAGATTTGTTATTGCTGAATGTGGATATTTTCATGACTATAAGACAGGTCAGCTTAGGAGCAATGGAGAGGGAAGGTAGCAGGCTGATTGATTAGGCTGACACATGTTCTATTACTGAATTACCGTTAGTCAAGAATCTCGGTGAGACAACTTTCATCTTTTAGCATGGAACATGAACTGCACACTTCTTTGTGGAGATCATCTCAAATCGCCTGTGACTGAATTTTAAGATTTGTGCTCATTAGAGTCTTTCAAAATGAGGTGATCAAAATAATTACTTTAAAAAGTTTTAAAAAGATAACTGAAAACAACTTTCCAAAGCTATGCTACAGAAATTTGCCAAATGATCCTCTAACAATATTAGAGATATTCTATTTTTTAATTTTATTCTTCTTTTCACTTTAAATATTAATGATACTGAAGCCGGGTACCTGAGGGGCACTGTAGATGTTAAACCAATTTGCTGTTTTTCCTGTTTAACTTGAGGGGTGACTCAGGGGTCTCGAGGATTTGCGAGCTTATTTTCCAGAGGACCTGTGAGCCTGTTTTGCAGGAGAAAGAGAATGCCCTCGGGGAGCTTGTGATCACCCCATCCGGCCCTCGGCAGCTGTTGAAGCTCAGAAGTCAGATTGCCCCAATGCTTATCAGGAGTGATCCCTTTGTTTCCTTGAACACCCTCCTGCTCAGCCCCGTAGCTCTATAAAACCCCCTGCTTTCTGGTCTTGGGGAGGTAGATTTGGGTGAACCCAGGCTCCCACCTACTCATTTTGGCCAATTCGAATAAATCTTTCTCCAAGCACCAATGTCTCAGTGTGTGGCTTGCTGGGCATTGAGCACATGGACTTGAGATTAAGAGGTTCGGTATCAGTATTCAAACCAAATTACATTTTAACATTTTAATTAGGTTTCTAATTGATAATTTATCATTAAATAAAATATTCTTTATTTAAAAGTTTCTGTCTTTTGGGTATCAGTTTTCAGACAACTCACTCACTGATTAAGTCTCATCCAAACATCTCACCTGGTATCAATGATCTTAGCTTTGTTGGTCCTGAGGTAATTTGTTCAAAATCTCCGGAAATGAAAGCAGGAACAACCTGGGTTCAGCTACCTCATTTTCCACTGATGGAAAGAGAACTTTTATAAAAGATTTTAATCATATGGCATAAAGCAAAAGTCGATTGCTGCATTATCTTCATTTAACTTGAAAAATTCTAAATATACAAATTCCCTCCCTGAAAAATTCTGTTTGAATAACATTTACCTAAGAACATTTCATTTCTCAAGCACCAGTTGGTTACTATTACAATATCTTTTCATTTCAGTTAAATGTTTAAAATTTAGAAGGACCGTGCCTTATCAATCAAGGCATCTTTAGGTTGCTGTTACAGCCTATGGTTTGTGTTCCCAGCTTCTCCACTGCAGGAATAGAGTGCAGCAGTGCATTTAATTGGAATTTAGATATGCTAACATTCTGTCTCCCATCTGAGTGGTTTGAATTCCTGACAAATAGTCGGTTGTATTAAAGTAGTCATCAATACAGGAAGTGCTAGTTTAAGAAAAAGATGCTGAAAGTGAAGAATTGCAAATTACTAAATGACCTCTTCACATTAGAGATTCCCATGCCTTTCAAATGTTTAAAACCACTAGCCTTGCAAGAAGTACTACGCACCAATGAGAGAACAATTTAGCAGGATTATATTAGGAATTGCTAGAATATTCTCACTGAAGTAAAAGTCAAATATATAAGCTCATTACAGCCAAAAAGGGGAAAAGTGTAAAGCTTTTTAAATAATGTCCAATATAAATATTAAAGACTAATTTATTAAATTGCTTGAGAGCAGAATCTTAATTTTCCAATTTATTAAAAGTAAAACTGTTAAAATTCTACTAGGATTTTGTAGTAAAAACAGAATCTTTGAATGGTTCCATTATGGTTGCTGATGTTTATTCCAACTTCAACTTCCCTCCTGCCTTCCTGGCAAGAAAAAATAATGAAGTAATGCTGAGGAAGCAGTAGCTCCTATATCAGGAAAGCAAAATTACCCCAGATATTTTCAGTGGAATTTCATTTACTAATCACTGGCTACCGTTTATCTGACGCTGACAAATGTTTTGCTTTTTCTTTTTAGCTGAGTATATTATTGCACTGAACAAAATTATGGGTTTTTTGGAAAGGAATAAGAGAGGAAAGGATTTGTATCAGTAAGCGTCAGTGTCTTTTATACCCATTGCGTATCTCAATGTAATCTTTCATAGAACTTGACAAGCTGGAATTAAACTCATGTTGACAAGAAAATTGCTAAGAAAAACAAGAAAAGTTTGATAAAAAGCCAAAAAAAAAAAGAGTTTTAATGTCTGGATAGTAAAACATTAGCTAGCAATAGCAATTAAATGAGAAATGGTTCAGAAATAGACACTTTTCTTAATGTGACAGAATAGACTTCAGAAAGAAATTTAACTTACAATGTGACCAGAAAGAAATTTAACTTATAATGTGACCAAGACAGCTGTAACATTGTCCTCAGCTTGACTAAACTTTAGGTAAATTTATTCTTGACTCTAGGCCTCTGACCTCTCTTTTCTCAGAAAACTTATATTTACAAATGTAAATTTCTTCTCTGCTTCTTTGAGATGTAAATCTCCCAGCCTTTTGCAAATTTTACAACCCAGGAATGTCTTTCTCAAAGACCTGGGAGTTACCCCTCTGAAATGTAATCATCAAGAAAGAGTCCGTGTCTCCCAGTCTCTGTGGGAGGATGGGAGCCTAATTTCAGTAAGCACCAATTCTGTACAGAATGCATTAAGTATTTCTACGCGACAACATGTAGAAGAAAAACATTCCCAAAGGATGTTGGGCAAATATGAATGGGTAGTTTGTAAAAATGCATCTTGGTTCCAAGATATATTAAAAACACATTGGCCTAAATATACTGACCAATCTCTCCCCTGATGTCCTTCAGTTCTTTTCCACTAGTTCACCCCAGTGCTTAAAAACTCTGCTGCCTTGGGGCCGGCCCAGTGGCGCAGCGGTTTTGTTCGCGCTTGGCAGCCCGGGTCTAGCCGGTTCGGATCCCGGGCGCCCGCCGACGCACTGCCTGTCAGCCATGTAGTGGCGGCGTCCCACATAAAGTAGAGGAAGATGGGCATGGATGTTAGCCCAGGGCCAGTCTTCCTCAGCAAAAAGAGGAGGATTAGCAATGGATGTTAGCTCAGGGCTAGTCTTCCTCACAAGAAAAAAAAAAAAAACTCTGCTGCCTTTTATTTCAGTAGAGTTGGTTCAATTTCTCTCCCTATTGCAATAGCCTTGCCCCCTATTACAATTGACTTGAAAAAAGTGTCCCTTGCCTATTTAACTTGCACAGTGCAATTTTTCATTGAAAATGAAGTTGTATGTGATGGGAGTGGTATTACCAAGCTGTAGGGAAATGATTCTTTATTCATAAAATTGTATGAGAAGACTGGCTATTCAATTTGGGAAACATGATGCTATTTCACACTGTTTGTGAAAATAAAATCAATGTATATTAAAATATAAAAGTTTTAAAAATATAGATAAAGTTATTATAACAATGTAGGATAATGCATACATTATTTTATTCATGAAAATACTTTGTGCATGCTTAATTTGTTCTGGGGCCTAGAATAAGTACTAGGAACTGATAAGACAGACATTACTCCTGCTCACATTGAAACATAAAAATGATTGATCAATATGAAAAAAACTAACAAATCAAATAATTAATACATGTATACTTCAAAAATATTATATGAATAGAATAAATTTAACTAAAAACCTAGAAGAAAATCCATCCAACAAATATGTAAAAATTCTATACAGAATGCATAAATATTTCTACAAAACAAAAAGTAAAAGAAAAACATTCCCAAAGTTGGGAAAAATATGAATGGGTGGTTTGTAGAAATGCATCTTGGTTCCAAGATATATTAAAAAGAAGCCGGTGCCTTTTAACTGAAAAATAAAGACTAATAAACAAAAAGCAAAGAAAAATTATATCCTTCAAATAATCAAAATTAGCATTACATTGAAAAGTTTGGAAAAAAATTTTAAATGATCATAATATCTAATGTGAACAAAAATTATCACAGCAACATTGTGAGTAAAATTTAACCTCATCCATGTGAAAACCCCATGATACAGCAAAGTCACGTCTTAGTATATAACTCAAATGAGTGAACCAAGCTGAACATGCATGCACAAGAAAACATTGCAGCATTGTTTATGATAGAGAAAAAACATAGAGCAGTTGAGGGACTGAAAAAGTAAACTGCATAATGGAATACAACATAGCAATGAAAAATATACCAGAATATGTGGGCTAGAAAGAAAGGATTTATTTTAATGTTGCAAAATAACAACCAGAATAAATTAAATTCCAGGCACATATTTAGAGTAGAACCCCACATACGAACATACATATGCACAAAATACCAGTGTATATTTTCCTGGAACCTAGAAAAATTGAGAAATAGGTTAAGAGAGATAAATGGATTGAAATCAAAGGCAGAAAACTGCTTACCTGAGTCTGGGAACCTGTTCAAGGATGACTTAGTTTTGTTTTCAGCATTTAAATTTGTACAATGAGAATGTAGTTGGACATTATTTGGTAAGTAAACTAACTGAATAAAATAGAAAATAATTTTTAAATTATGCCAAATAATAATAATGTTTCAAAATATGATATGATGATAAAATTGCTGGCTTCAAAGTAGAGTACTAGAAAATGTTTGAAGGTTCTCAGAGAAATGCATATTTTTAAATCAATTCATATTCATATTGATGGAGTTCAGGGCAGGCAACTCCAAAATGCGCCACTCTGGTATGCGGATTATTTCGAGCTGAAGACAATAAAGGCTGAGAAGAATCTTGAATCTTGAAAGAATCTTGAAGGACATTTGACCTTCCCCGTTCCAACTGCCTAAAGGAATTTGGGACTGGCCCAAGGACAGGCCTTCACCTTGGAAGTCTCTGGGCATCGATAAACTGGGAGGGTCTTTGCTACACCCATTCTTATCAAAATTCTGTGTAACAAACATTTACATTTGTAAGGAAAATCTCCATTTGTAAGATATCTCCTTCTCTGTATGGGGAAGAGAGATGGATGATCTTATCTCTAGAAACTGATCAGTGTGGAAGGTGAGGCCTTAAATCTGCATAATAACTTTATTGTGCTTTTCTTGTAATCCTTCATGGCTGACACTCCCAACTCCCCCCCAAAATCCTCATTTGTCTATATAAGAGGAGAATTTCCACCATTTCGGAGAGACTCATTTTTTCTGGGTCTCTCCCATGTATGCATGCTATTAAACTTTGTTTTATTTTCTCCTGCTAACCTGCCTTTTTAATTATTAGGCAAGCCATAAGAACCTTAAGAGAAAGAGCGGAGGGGGAATTATCCCTCTTCCCCAACAATATAAAATATAAAAACCATTGACTATATGAATATTTATCCTAATTCTTTGAGGTATTTTGGTGTAGGGGTTCTTTAACTCTTTGGCTTTGAAATTCCTAATGATTCCTGACTTTACTCTGCCATGCTCTCAGTGTGATCTAGAAAAAGATATTTATTATCTCCACAAGAAAACTGGGGAAATAAATCACTTCCACTTAATATGGCTGTCATACAGTTTAAATACTTTCAACTACATGAAAAACTTAGAAAGATGCCTGAGACACAGTAGTTATTCAATAAATGTTACCTAATATTGTTATTCCCTAAAAGAAGGTAACATAGAAGAACAAAGTGGCTATGTTCTGAAATTGTACTCAAAAGCAAATTTATTTTGATGAAAACATAAACATTGTTATTTTTAGGTTTTATCTGAAAGAAAAACAGGTATGATTTGAAAAAAGTTATATAAATAATATTTGCTTTTCTCTTTGCATATAATCTCAAAACTCCAAAAATACTGTCTCTGCCTCCTATGATTCATCCTCCTACCTCCTCGCACTGAGCACCAAACAAAATATGCTTCAATGATTGATGCTCATCAAAGACGGAAGGTGTTATTTCATTAGTTTATTTTCTGGAATATTCTTTACTTTCCAAATCTTCTAACTACAGGAAAAATAAACACAATAAAAGCAGTGGTTCAAATCTTCTACTGAAGAATTAATCCACAACTAAATTATTATTATTGTTTTCTAATCAGCTAAACCTGAGAATAGCAAAATTATTTCTTACAGCAATTAAACAACATTATTCTCTTAATGCAGCCATAGTTAATTCACTTGTAAAAGTCATATTATTCCAATGAATCATGAAAACTTGGCTTTAAAAAATAAATTTGACCATGATAGTTTGATATTTTCCATTATCCAAGATTTGAAATTCTAACAAATAAATTTCTATTCATCTGTAAGACTGAAAATAATATAATACAAATATTCTTACAGACAATATATGATCTAGACTTAGAGATAACTTCTAAAGTATATTTCAAAATAATAATTACAAATATTTTAATTAAAATTAGTATGTAGAAAATTTAAAGAAGAAAATGATTGTTGAATATTAACTTTGCTTTTTAATTTTTTTTTTCTGTCACTGTCCAAAATAGTAAAATAAGATGGTAATGTTTAACTCAGCACATTGTAAAGGATCTACTTATTGAAAAAGTATAGGGATATATTTTTCTCAAAGTATGAGTTGGGTATTCCATTTGCAGTTAAATGCTGAAAAGTGTCTGAATGGCATTTGTAATTTTCTTTCAAAATATGCTCATTTTACCTATAATTTAGTCACATTGTTTAAACTTTGCATAGCAAATTGCAGTATATACATAATTCTCCCTTTTCATTGTTTATAAAATGTTTAAAATCCATCCAATTCACTTTAAGCTCTCTGCTAAAACGACAGCTCATTGTCTCAAATTCTTTCCTCATTTGAGTTTCATATTACAAGAGCCTCTGTAGCAATTTAGCACTTATAAAACAGAAAGACTGCACTTATAGGGAACTGACAACCCATTGCTGGAGATTATGTTCCATCTGTCACTTCAACAAATTTCAAGTGTTTCTCTTTTTGAATATTTTAATGCTATATAATTTAATTTAGGATAATTTCTTTAGACGACTCTTGAGGTCTCAGTAACTATGGAATCTGCTCTAGAAATAACAAGTAAAAAGGCAACTTAGAATCATTTTCCTCTTTCAAACGCTTTCATTAACTAGAGATTCCTTTCACAGGAATAGATTTTTAACCATTTAAATGAAAAAAATAAAACAAGAGATGGGCAATTCAATTTATGGGAAGGATTTAAAAGAGGAGACATGACTTCAAACACCGACTTTTACAGGGAACAGGGGGTGGAGAAGAGTGATCCAAGTTATTCTAAGTTTTTTACAATAAATTATAAGAAAAATTATATGTGAAAATTTTCTTACAAATTCTAAAGCAGTAAAGAAATATTGACCTTTATATTATACATACATAATTACATTACACATTCCATAGTTTAAAGGAAGATATTAATTGATAAAGGTATAGGGACCTTTCCCCCAGCTTATCTAGTTTAATCACAGCTGGGAGCTGAGTGAATAAAATGTAGTTCATTTCCCTTCTTTTGTTTCTTCTTAACATTAAGACTTGCAAAATATTATCTCTTCAACTAAGGACTTTGAACATATAATCACTTTTAGGCAAATTTTCAGAATTTGAAGTGAATTATGGAGGGATGGAAGATTGAAAAAGACAAAAAGCTAAATGAATAAATTCATAAGAATCTGTGTACAGATACACGATGAAATGGAGAGGAGAAAGTGATATAACAAAGAGTAACTAAGAGGCAGATGAACACAACATGTTGCACAGAGAAAAAGGATAGAGTGAAATGGAATTGGAAGGCTTAGCAGGTCATTTTGTTTGTGCTTGCCCCTAAGGTTTACATTATTTATGTAAACAGGAGATTTTGAGCCACCGATTTTATCACTAGAAAAGAAGTAGTAGTATTTTCTTTACTAGGAAAATAGTTTTTTATTTCATTATTTCTTGATATTCTTATGGACTCTAATGTTTCTACATCTAGTTAAAGCTCAATTAACTTTTGAAAATTGTTTTCAAATTGAAAAATGTTTGTGAACTTCCTAGTTATAAATTTATATGTTTGTTTCATAAGAAATTAGAATAGCTAAATTCCATAATAACTAAAAATTTTCAATTGACACTTTTTTCTATTTTTGTTTCTTCTGTGATACCCCAAATGCTATACTATAACTTTGTCCTCTTAACATGCCCTATTGAAACATTTGCAATAATCCAGCATGTGTATCTTTTTGCAATGTACAGAACATAGATTCATGTTTAAAGGGAAAAATTTTAAAAAGTAGTGTAATTTTATTTTTACTTCAAAATGTTATGTCAAATCACTAAAATATCTAATCCCATGCTCCAAATGAGAATAGAAATTGACTTCTTTCTGTTAAGTCAAGAAAATTTTCAATAGTAGCTCACAGCCCACTTTCTGTCTCATTTTCTAGACTAGAATGAGGTTGTTTGGTCACTTCTAGTTGGAAGAGGAATAAAGAAGTTGAGTATCTGACAAAAGGGATGCCGTTTGCCATGACAGGCTCAGATAAGTTGTGACTTAGCTCTTCAGGCTGAACATTGACACGACTTTTTATTTTTTAAGCAGAAAGGAATGAATAGAATGGTTTCTGAGTAGAAAACAAATAGCTGTATAAAAGTCATCAGTATAACCAATATAGTTATCAAATTCTCCTTGTATTTTTAGTGTATTCAATTATATTGTATGTAAATCAGTTATATTGTCTATACAGAGAGAGAGAGGCAGACAGAGAGACAGAGACCAAGACATAGAGATGGAGACAGGCAGAGAATGAGAGAAGGAAGTGAGTCAGTGGGGTGTTATGTTCTTTGAAGCATATAAGTTTATGATTCTATTAATTTTCTCTGTATTGTACTACAATTGTGGTTGGGACTACTAGCTTTCTTCATTATCTGTTTCCCCCCCTTTCTTTTTAGTAACATAGCCATTTATTTTGCTGGACATTTCTAAGTCTTCTAGCAAGGAGATTAAAAAAGAAATAACTTTATTATCTCCAATTCTCATTAAAATGGATAACAGGATTGTTCTTATACATGTCTTAATATTTACACACAAATTATGCTGTTTCTTATTGACAACTTAATGACCTTACTTGGGCTAAATTATTGAAACCTTCAGTTAGCTATCAAAATTAATTTTAAATACCTTTATGTGATCAGGTCTTATATAACTCAAATGGGAATATGCATGATCTAATGCCATTATTAGTGTTTAGACAAATGATAATATTGATTTCTCCATAAAACATAAAATTGGAAGAAAAATACAAAAGATAACCTGTGGAATTGCCAGAACAGTACTAATGCACAATGAAGATCTCTTGGTTATGAGTTAAACTTTTTGAATTATCAAATGGTACCATTTTCATTAGTAATTAAAGACTAAGACTTTTATAAATAAAAGGAAATTTATGTCACAAAATAATTAAGAAATAATTCATTGAGATGTACCCATTCACATATGTTAGGTCCCCTCTTTCCCTTTCTTAATAGATAAGATGCTTATTGTGAAGATAAGCAAAGATTCCTCAGGTGTGTCATGGAGCTAATCTCATCCACGTGGTTAATGCTCCTCAAATAATTATGAATTCAGCATATAAAATGGGCATAAGCAGAAAATTCCTTAGGAGAGATGTGATATTTCTAACATGAAACACTTTACAATGGTTTATTTTACAAATGAGAAAGTCCAATATTAAGGGGTAGAATTTACAAGATGTCAGTCATCTTTATTGTAAATGGGAGAATTTTGTCCTATGACCTGCTGATATGTTTTGTGACGTTTATAAATTTATTACTTCTTCGGGGAAAGGCCAACAAAGTCAAGTTACAATGCAAATACTCTCCATAAGGAAACAAAGGAAGCCATTATGAGCATTAAAAATATAGCTTTAATTAATACATATGTTTGGTCACAGAGGTAGAACTTAAAATGAGAGCAAATATGGAACAGCAAGGCTTTAACAGAACGTAGAGATTTTGAAGAATAATTCCTGAGAAGTCAGTGGAAGTACCAAAGATATATTAAGGAAATTAGGGTTCTGAGACTGTAGGTCAAATTTGAGGGTTTGTAGGTATGAAAAACAAATCCAGTCTACTTTCCAACTTTATTTAATCTAGATCCTAAAAAATTTTTTTAAATTTTTTAAAAGCATGTAATTAATACTGTATGTGGAGTAGACGATTTAGGGACTAACTTAACCCAAACAGTGTAGTTTATCTATTCAAAGTATAAGCTGTAGATTCAAATCCTGGCCCCATGTTTTACTAGCTGTGTTACCTCGGGCAAGTTGGAAATACTGTCTGCACTTCTGTTTCCTCATATATTGAATGAATATGATCTTAAGGTTGTTATAAGTCCACAAGCTCATCCACTTAAGACGCTTAGAGTAGCGGTGGGCTTATCTTGAACACTCAGTAAATATTAACTACTTTCATAGATGTTCTATTCACACCTAGGAAGCTCCAAAAAGCAGTTTGAGTCATGTTCTGTTACTTCACTGAAATAACATCCTTAAGATTGGCAATATTTTTACATTTATCTTTCTTCTTCTATTCCCTCTCACTAACATCACTTTAGTACCCCATTACACCACGTCTAGAATATCATTAGGTTTAGCCATAAGAAAGTGCCAAAATTTGAACGTTTCTCATCCTCAGAAACAACAGTTTACAATGATTCAATCTATGAATGACCTTCTAATTCATCACTCTACCTTCAACTCCTGCTTCCCTGTTCAATCTACCTATTGCACAGCTGCCAAATTAATATTCTTAAAGTATAATTTTCATCCTATCATTACTCTTCCAGAGAGCTCCCAGAGATGCCTAGGTGTCTACTGATATTTTAAAAATTCTTTGAATGTGGAAAAAGATTCTCTATAATTTATCCTAAATTTAAATTTTCAAACATATCACAAACTATTATTGTTATTTTAATTCATGCCCCTTTTGCTCTGGGCAGCCCACTGTTACTGATACATCTGGATGCTTCTTCCCTCTTTCTTCTGACTGCTGGATTCTTAGGAGACTTTATTGGTCTCAGGGACCCAATTCAAAGGAGGACTTTTTTGTTTTTTCGGTGAATTTAAGTTGACACTACCTCCTCCCATGCAATCACTTCTGTGTTTTCCTTCCTCCCACTGACTTAACAACTGATGTGTCATTGCAAGCTATGAGAAGAGATATTGGGGAGATAAATGTACAGATAGTATCTTGGCCTAACATTCAGGAATGGACACCCTCAAAAACTTTTTCACTAAGATTTCTCAAAATATTGTCACCTAGGGTATGTTTGAGTCCATTTAGCCTCTTGATGATTCCCAACCATTGTATCACCTTAATAGATAACAGATATTAAATTAATCTAAATCCTATACATCGATTTTCTTAATAAAACACATATTTGCCCTGTGAAAAAAGGATTCTAAAATGTTACTTGGTGAACTGATACATACAGAAGGAAATGAAGAATATTAGTAACCATGACAGTTCCTAAATGGATAATAACTGTTTAAGGCAGCCAGATTCAGATGTCAGCTTCTTATATGAGGTTCCTTCTATTCTACACTAATTCTACTACTATCACTATTTTTGGCTTTGCTAATGCTCTCTCTTCTCTGAATATGGTAATGTTCTTTTTAATTTCAGAAATTTTGCTTTTCACAGTTATCTATTTCAAATCTTTTTCTGTGAATTATAAAAATCTTACCCACTTTTAAGGTCAATGAAGGATGATTTCTGATGAAATCTTTGTTAAGCAATGGAAGAGAGTGTAAGATGAGGGGCGCAATTTTTTCCCTTTTTTCCTTGAACAGTCCTGGTTCCCATCCATGACTCAAGAGTAATTATTAATAGCACTCCCTTTCACACTCAAAAATTTCCTATTTGGGATGACATATAATAACAATGAATAAAATAATATTGAAGTTTCAGTAATATTTGCTATTTATGGGAGTTTGTATAAATTTTAAATTTCCATAATCTCATTCTTCAGTACAGTTAAATATGATATTTTAAAAATTATTAAACAATTAACTTTTCACTTACATAGAAATGAATCTGTCTTTGAAACGATTCTTTTCTAATTCCAAGTCACAAATCTCATACTGTATGTCACTGCAAACTATTAAAAATATTTAAAAAGCTCTTAATTTATAGAATGTAATCTCTTCCATCCCTTTCAGAATTTATCACTACAGAGTGTAACATGAGATATATGATGAATTGAAAATATTATTAAATAAAATAATAAGTGAAGACATATTTTAAAGACTTTTTATTTTTACTATGTATAATTACTAACTAATAATAAAATGGAGATTGTAGGGGGATACAAAAATATGAGAAAGACAACTCCAATTGTGCTTTTTACTAAAAAAAAAAAAAAATTATCTAACAAGGAAAATATACTCTAGTTGACCCAAGTTCAAGAACTTTGGGTGATAATCATTATATATGGCACAAAACTGAAGCCAAATAACTTCAGTTCAAACGCTTTGCAAAAGCATTTGCTTTATGAAATGAATCCTTGGTACTTTTGCCTTCCCAACATCCATTCTTCACCTTTCTGGAAATAGCATCACAAAATCACTTTGGAAAATAAGACTTCTCATAGAGACACAATCTTGCTAGTGCAACAATTAGCTGCCTTTCTGCTTCTGTTTGGCCCAAGATAGATTAGTAATTTGATTTCTCACTGAAATTTGAGTTTTGAGCAGTAACACAAAGACAGGAAATGGATGGCTGTGTATGCTTTAAAGAAATTTTGCATTAGTGCTTGTTAATTAGACCCTACTGAATCCCTGGTTCTTGCCATTTCTGATATAATGTTCTTCAAATTATACTTAAAATTTTTGAGATATTATATATTCTTTCAATAAATTAATCACTTTCTTATGCTAATAGAGTACATTTCTGTTGCTTGTCATTGAGAAATCCAAACGAATATGCTATAAAATAGAGATGTTTATCATTTGGCAAAAGAGATTTAGAGGTGATTTCACACATTGCCTTTATATTCTAATGGTTAATTAGACAATTTAGGAAGTAATCCAGGCAGGCTGTTTAACGTGGTAGTTAAGAGCATGGGCTCAAGCCAGACTGCCTAGTTTTGAATCATGGATTAACCATCTACCAGCTGTATGACCTCAGGCTCACAGTTAGTGCCTCCATTTCAAATTTCTAAAGAGGATGCTGTGAGGAATAAGTTTGCTAGTAGATTTGAAGGTCTTTAAAGAGGGCTTGAACAATTACATATAGCCAATAACTAGTAACCGTTTTTTTTTTTTAATCATTATACAGAATGGAAACACATAATCTATTGTTGAAGGTTTTTCTCTGACCTTGATCTAACCATATAAGGTAAATCTTAAACCTTCAAAGAAGCAAAGGCAATGAATGATCCAGCCCTGGAATGCTTCTTCATTCCTAACCTGCAGCGATAATGCTAAATACCACTGGTTGCAGATTACCATTTGTAGACAAAAATTGTGATGAAGTCTAGACAACATGAATAAGAATCATAATTTCTCCATAGAATTCTTTGGGAAGAGCTTGACAATTATGGAAGTAGCAGAGAGCATTTCTTTTGAAACACATATATATGTTTTCTTATAATTTCCAACAGTACATCTGGGACAAAAACAAACATATTTCAATTTCTCCTTAAAAGTGTTGTAGTTCTATTTCATTTAGGACCAAGATGCAAAATACATTTACATGTTTCCTAATCACACTTTTCATAGGAAATAAAAAGCTTTCACTTAATGAAAAAATGCCAAAGTAATATCACAGAATTTTGACATTGAGTAATATGCCTATATCCTGCTAAGTTAGAATTATTTGTTGTTCATGTGTTTGCATGGAGAGTAGATGAACTCTAGTTACTCTAAGTACACCTGAAAGAAGTATGTGTTAAAATTTGCTGCAGGGATAATGTAGGTGACAAATTCTTACCAATATTTCTGTATTGCTGGTGGGATAAAATAAAAAATCTTCACCATTTGTTGTGTTCTTTTTATGCCAACATAATTTTATTTTTAAGCTTGAGAAATTAAGTGTTGTTTAATTGAAATTAAATTACATTTAAGATACAAATCTATGAAGTTTAATTTATTTATTGTAGTAGCAGTGTTTGTTCAAGAGTGATTGGAGAGATTTCTGTTTCTTGATATGAAGAATTATCTTGTATTTGACCAAACTTCCTTCTGAAAATAACAAGATATGCTGGACCAAATATATAATACATATATATCTGTTGGAAGCTATTTGAGGGATACTGCAAAGAAACTAGGGTCACATTTGAAAATGAAAGTACAAAGAGGTAAGCAGTAAATTCAGAGCCACTTTTTACCTTGAAGCAAACCACAAGTGATGGCTAAGAATCTGAGGACCTGATCACAGCATTTTGCAGTTGCCCTCTATAGTGAGACAAAACTTGGAGTTCTTGTCACACCAACATGAAGAATCCATAGGCTACACTCCAGGCTTTCTGTTGTGATTTGCAGTGCCAAGGGCTGGAAATAGTGGCAACTAGAAATGGATCAGGTCTTATAAGTAATGATCTCCAGACTCAAATTAACTTAATCTCTGAACAGATAATTATTTGTGCCCAGCCTAAGTAGCTGTGTGATTCTGACAAGCTAAGGAAAGCTTTCAGCAATCTCAAAAGGTTCAAGTGCCAAAAATTGGGGTTCAGGAAAATTGTACTTTCAGCAATGACAAAAGAGCTAATATCAGATGAACTATCCAACCAAAACTACTATGAAACCTAGATTAAATATAGGAAACAATGCTTTGAGGCTCCCAGAGAAAAACCAAGCCATTGATGAATTTAAGGATCTAAAAATTCCATAGGGAATGGTGGAGCACCACAATGAACTCCACATCCTACTCCCCATTTTCCATCAAGGTTTTGCCAATGTGTAGCTTAGAGAACAGAGACCAATGAGAAAGTGATAACTGAGACCTGCTGCAATCTTATAGGAGGTAGAAAAATTCGTTGGAGTTCAATGCTCCCAAAGGAACTAGGACTTGAAGGAGGACTCCAGAAAAGTGTGAGTAAAATTTGGAATTTTAATGTCACTTTCATTACTTTCTTAACTCCTATGCTAGAGATGTGTAAGACAAGACTCTAAGAAAATAAGCAAACAAAAATATCTTGGAGGCTAAACACTGAAAAATCAGCAGTCTTGCCATTCTGAGAAGGCAGAGTTTGGAGTTCAGAGATGGACAAGTTGCAGCAATTCTGGTAATTCCAGAAACTTTCCTTCAGGTGAGAACCCAGAAGGGTTCTCTGGAAGAAAAGAGAGTTCTAGAGGTAGGAAAAACTCAATAAAAATCAGTCTTAACAAAGCATTAAAATCATGCTCAACCTCATCCTGATGATTTTCCAATATTCTACCACTCTACTAGAACCTTAGAATTAATATTTTTTTGTGCACAAAATACAACTGTCAATCAAAGCTCACTATAAATGCCCAGAAAGATGGATAAGTGATAGAAAACAAGAGATAGATAATCAAAACAAAACAAACAAGCAGCAACAAACAAAAACAACCAAGGCCATCTAAATATTGGATTTATCAGAGAGACTCTAAAATAACTGAGAAACATGTTCAAGGAAGTATAGTGAGTGGTGAAGTTCATGAGATAATGAAAATCTATATGAAAGAGTCAAATGGAAAATCTAGAGCTGAAAATATAAGTAAAATTAGGAACGGTGGTTACCAGGTAAGGGAAGGTGGGAGAAATGAGATGTTGGTCAAAGTGTACAATGTTGTGGTTATGCAGGATAAATAAGTCTAAAGATCTAATGCTAATGACTAATGTGACTATAGTTAATAATACTATATTGAATACTGGAAATTTGCTAGCAAGTAGATTTCAGGTGCTCTCATCAAAAAAACTGTAACTATGTAAGATGTGTCAATTAGCTTGACTATAGTAATCACTTCACTATGTACATAGACATCAAATCATCATGTTGTCAATCTTAAATATATACAATTTTGATTTAAAAATTTTTTAAAAAAATGTAATGCATTGATTTAATAACAGATTTGACATGACAGAAGATTGGTGAAACTAAAGATAGTCACTAGACTGTATTAAAACTGAAGTGTAAGAAGATAAAAGAAGTAAAATATAGGAAAAAAATTAGATATAATACACAGTGTTAATGAAGGTCCGATGTTCATATAATTGGAATCCTAGTAGAAAGGGCAGTGAATGGCTCAAAAACATTCTTAGAAAAAAATAATATATGAAAATATGTTGAAAATGATGGAAGCAATAGAATATTAACTTCCAAAGCTCCGTGAAACTCTAACAGGAAAAATATGAAGAAAATGACACCAGAACATTGATAAAATCAAAGGCATCGAAAAATAGAGCAAAAATAACACTGACATTTGGGTTAATAGCAGAAATGATGGAAGCCAAGAGAAAAATGATATCTTTAAAGGGCTGATAAAACAAAGAAAAAAAATCTTGACAGCCTGACATCTATAGTCAGGTAAAATATTCTTTAAAATAAAAGTTAAATAATGGTATTTTACACAAACTAAAAATGATAGAAATGATTTCCAGGAGACCTCTGTTAAAAATAAAAATTAAACATATTTCTTTAGACAGAAAGAAGATGATCCCATATGGAAACATGGTAATTCAGGTATGAATAAAGAACTCCATAAGTGGCAATTGTGGGTAATTCTAAATAAATATTGACTGTTTAAATCAATAATAATAGTTATTTATATCCAGAATTTAACTACATGACAACAGTAGAGTGAAGCATGATAGATATTAATTGACTTACATGTTTTGGAAGGACTTTGCATTATGGAAAGAGAAATAAACATAATTCTAAGGAAGATTTTCATAAATCCTATGTGAGCATTGAGATTCTAGAATAAATAAAAAGAATACAACAAATATGTAACTAGCAAACAAATGAAAGGAGAGACTGATGAATAAAAACATGCCAAACTAATCTATAAGAAGTCAAGAAGAATAAGAAAACAGAACAGATGGAACAAACAAATAGTAGATGATAGACTTAAACCCAAATATAACAGCAATTTCATTAAATATGAATAGACTAAATTTCCCAGCTGAAGAAGTTTTAGAAAGGAGGAAATAAAACAAATAAAAACAAAACCTTCATGCCACTTTTAAGAGAATCTAAAGTACCAAAAAGATTAAGCATAAAAGATGCCAGCATCTGTAATAGTGTCTATATCAAGGATTTGAAATTCTTACCTACCAAATACAATTGATAACAGATACTTGAAAGAAGACTGGCTGGTCCTGCCTTCTGCCCATGGTTAGTCCCACCAAAAAACGACCTGGTACAGTATCACAAAAGCACCAGTTCTCTAAATATAGCTGTTTTCCAAGAAACACCCCATATGGAAGACTTTCATTGTTAAAGATATTGGATGTAAATCCATATTTAAATACTCTTCATCATGAATTCAAAATTGATGCCTAATTTCTCATTTGAGCTGATCATATCATCATTGGTTAAGCCTCATGATAGAGCTGATGATAAGTTTAATTAGGTAGAGGAGATGTTTAAAAGCTGCCATTTTCTCATTTTAAGTTTTCCATTACATTATTAGGATTGCTTTTAACATGTGGTTCTTTTTGTAGTAATTCTGTAAAACCACTTGTACTTTTTGTGATTGCTATTTTTTAAAATCTATTTCTGTCCTGTAGTTAATATAATTAGGCACAAGGAAGCTTCAATGTCTCACAATATCCTGAATCAGAATACAGAAAATTTGCAATATGCAGATTAAAAATATAAATAATAATAGATTAATCAGAGTTATCAAGATTAAAGGTTATGACTAATAATTGCAAAACTCCTTAAAAAGGATGTTAAAGATCGTGTATAGATTAAAAGAATGTTCATGGATTATTTAACATAAGATCTAATAAATAAGAAGGGAAAGAAAATAGAATTGGAGAATATGAAATACTGAGAATGTGGCCTCTTTCTTACTCAATATGCTCATTTTGCATTAGATGGATGTGCTATCAAAACTCAGGGTCACAACTTACCAGCTCTGTGATCTGAGGAAGGTTCTTAACCTTTATTCTTTTAGTTTCTTCATCTATACAATTAGAACAGCAATACATCGCTTACTTATGAAGGGTAAGATAAAAGAATGTTTGTAAATCTATGAACAGAATGCCTGTCACACAGTAGGTGCTGAAAAACTTTGTGTTCTCTCTCCCACCCTCCTCCTACTAGTATTACTGTAATTAGGTAACTATCTCTGAGCTATTTGGAGTATGGATGATGTCTTATTCTTTTGTGATTTTCAGGAAAAATGCTAGATCTGAAAATCAAATGAGTAATCAAGAACTAGCCAGCCCTGGTGGCCTAGAGGTTAAGATTCAGCACTCTCACTGCTTGGCCTGGATCCGTTTCCGGGTAACCACCTATTTGTTGGTTGTCAAACTGTGGTGGCTGCGTGTTGCTGTGATGCTAAGTGCTATGTCGCCTGTATTTCACATACCAGCAGAGTCACCCATGGTGGACAACTTTCAGGGAAGCTTCCAGTCTAAGATGGATTGGGAGTAAGGACATGGCCACCCACTTCCAAAGAAATTGGCTATGAAAACCCCATGAATAGCCGCTGAGCATTGTCTGATACAGTGCTGGGAGGTAAGAGAATGTGGCTGATACACCGGGCAGGGCTCCGCTCCACTGTATACATGGTCGCTAGGAGTCAGAATCGACTCAACTGCGCTAACAATAACAATCAAGCACTAGATGTTTTATGAAGGAATGATGAAATGAATACATTAATTGCAGACTAAAGCATTCCTCTTGAAGCAGAGATGTAGCGATGTGATTCAAAGTATAAAAATTCTATTTGTTACTTTCTTTTAGGGGAGAAGGACATAAAATTTATAGACAACACTTTTGGAGTAGGTTAATTTAAGTGACTGCAGTGCAAGTTAATTTTTATAATCCTACAAACTTCAAAAGCCAGGAATATAAAGAGAAAATGATGAAGTAGAAAAAAATCTGACTGCTTTCTATGAATTTGTAGCTATAAAACAGTCAAATAAGTTCCTTTTATATCACATGTAACTCCAGCCCCTTTGTCAGTACGCTTTTACCACTTGAACCACAAATATAACAGTTACTATCAATTGTAAATTCAATAAATGTTAATTAATTTACCATGGATATATGATCCTTTTTTTTCTGCTTTCTTGTGACTAATATACTACTATTTCTTGATGTACCTATAGCTAAATTGTAAACTTTCTTGACATAAATGCCCTTTAATGGTTTTTCCTTGCGTCTCCCATAGATGTTGCTATTGTTCTTACATGATAAAGGTTAAAACAGTGTTTTAAGAAAATTTCTAAAATATTAATGAATAAACTCTAAACATGTAATCACATAAACATTTGAAATTAATTTCATATACAACAATAAACTCAAAAATGCATTTTTCTCTTTTAGAACAAATCGTGTTAGTAATGTGCTCATTTATTTACTGAAATGCTACGAAAATATAGCACTATAAATTTATTTTTTGTATTATTACATTTATCTTTAAGTGTCCTAGTGCAAACTAAATAATACTAAATATTGTATCACTGTATCAAATGTGTTTCCTATATGTATATGCATATTAGTTATACAAATTTCCTTTAAAAATATAGTCATATTCCTGTTATAAAAGCTGAAATAAAAAATTAAATGCTTAGTAGAGTAATAATTAATATGTTATTTATCACTGTATTTCAATTTCTAATATTGAAAATTAATTTAGGTACAATATTTTGCTATTATTCTTTTCTTCTCACTTTATCCCTTTGAAATAAAAGTAGACTCCAGTAATAGCTACACAATGGCTTTATAAGCATCAACTACACAGGCCAAAACAGTTTGAGCCATTCTTGCTGAAGTAAAAATGAATTTTTTTCATTTTTAAATGAAATAATTAAATAAATAAAAATGAATAATTAAAAGTAAATTCAGCTTTCATTTAAGACTGCAAACAGGAGAATGATGGGTTTGCAGCCTGGGATAAGGATCTTAATTTGCAATTTTATATCAATATGAACCATTAGAAATATTTTACAAAGCAAATAACATGATCACAGTATTACAGGATCCTGAATCTTATAGGATGTGGATGATACATGTGCAAAGCCTGACAGTTGTGGTTAGTACATGCAGAGACTAATTTTGTCTCTGGCTAGTCTTGAATATGAGTGACATGACCTATAAATTATTTTGTAAAATTGCATAATTTTAGAAAATATGTAAACACAAAAATATTTATGAAATTTATATTTTACAATTTGCCTTGAAAAATGAATTAATCTATTAGAAAATGATAACCTTATTTAACTTAATTGTATTTTGAACTTGAAATAATAATAATTCAATCTCCTTAAATGTTATATCAACTTTATGAAATAATCTTTGGGCTACCAGGTTTTAACTTAATCCATAGTTCCTGAATATTAGTTGGTATAAGGAACATAAGCAAAAATAAAGAATTTATTTTTGTATGTACAGAATAAAAATATTATTTTGTAAAGAATTTAAATCATTTGAGATTATTAAAATCTTTTAAAAATTATTATCTTGCACTTGACTGCATTATAATACTATACAGGGTTATCTTTATTAAATATATATTCCGATTTTCAGAAAACTCGAGTTATCAGCAGTGCATATTTTATTGAAGAGCACCAAGTAATATATATATACTCATAACTACCTATGGACTTATTTCTGCCCTTTTCCAGAAAGGTTGCAAAATAGTATACAGAAATAGGTACAATTGAATCAAATAAAATAATCAAAATAGATATTGATGAGGGATGTGGGGCAAAGAAATAAATAAGAACTGAAAACACAGAGTGGAGATATAAATAAGCTTAGATAAAAAATGCATGGTAAAATCATATATATTTTATATTAAGCCCAGGAAAACACGAAAAGTAGACTTTTTGTGGTATCGATTCCAGCACTTTCTTAAAGATGGTGCAGGCAAAATTATAGTAAGTTAAAAAATAGAGAAATCTGTTATATAATTAATCCTTGCAGGCTGCTGGCAAAGCTATGAGGAATTTCAGTAAAAATATTTCCACAAATATTCAAAGCAAAACATTATTGATTTCAACATGAAATTTACAATTATAAATATATTGACAATGATCATACTTCATATTTTAAGAAGCTTCATGTGTTTTATAAGACATGAATCTCCAAGAAGGTACCTCCCTATCCTGGGAGAAGATTCCCAGAAGAATTACTATGATCCTTCCCAGAGGGCTTCTACTACAAGAGTTAAATGGATTCTCTAACTAGCAAATACCAAGCTCCATTCCCTCCACATCACCCCTTTGCCGCATACACATAGTTTTTTCCGAAGTTCCACTATTCTCAGTAAATATTGATGGCACACAGAACCTGACAAATAAAGAGACTATTTCAGCAGGAGCACTAATGTAATATTCTGAAAATCTCTATTTCAAACATCTGAGGTTCTTCCCATGTTTTCGTTAACAATATGATTAACAAGGAGACTGAAGTCACAATCCAATAATAAAATCCTATGAATTTATTGAGGTGGAAGTTGGACTAAAATGATAGGCAGTGTTTAAAAATGAATTGTATGTACAGTAATCCCAGGATGCTTTTCCTCACAAGGGAACACAGAGTAAGAGGTCCAGCTACACTTCTCAAGAGAATATACATAGCAGAGAGGATCTCAGAGTCAGTGGGGATGTGTGATGAAACAGGGAAAATAAGTTACCATTTTAGTGCTGTGGCAAAAAATTAGATAAAGAGGGGGGATGCATGTGTGTGTGTTTTAGCAGATAGCATGAGTGGGAAAAAATGAACATAGGTTGAAGAATCTAAAAAGATCACTAGTAATCATCATGCATAGACAAGTAAACTAATCATTGTTCAAAGATTCTGGAGTCTGATGACTTTGCTTTGTTTTGTTTGTTTTCAACATTACATAGAGACCCAGGCTTTGAGAGTTCTAATTTTTATGCAAGTTAAAATTTGGCATCACAGTCTAGGATTTGGGGCTTGGGTAGGCAGATAGCCGCTATCCATTATCTATTTTGCTCTTCTTTCTTACTAATGGAAATCTGGTATTATTTTTATGTTAGGAGGGGGCATGTGTTCAAATTAAAATTAGAAACAAAAAATAAATTTCCTAGATTCCTGGAGATGGGTGTGACAGGGTCTCACAGTTTTGTCCGTGAGAAATCAGCACAAATCCATTGGATGTTTCTAGGTGTTTTGCTTTCTTGACAGAGTATTCATCTTCCTACTTCTTACTTCTTTATTTTTATTACCTGAGAAATAGATGTGAACTTAGAGACATATCACATATCTCTAAAGTGTGAGGCAACTGAGGATGACGGTCTACGCTGAGGATAGGTGAGACAGACAGATAGACAGACAGAGGAAGGAAGGGAAAAAGGAAAGAAAGGAAGAAAAGAAGGAGCAGGCTTGGATAGTTATGGCGTTATGGTAACAGATTCCAAAACTAACAATGGATTGCTTGTTATGTGATGAAAATAAGCCCTGTTTGATTAAGCCATTTCAGTTCCATTTGTTGTATGCAATTCCTAAATGATACAGAACATTGTTGTTCTACTAAGCAATCATCACGCTAGAGGCGAGCCGTGAATATGGTCAATGAAACTATCCATTGTTTCAAAGATCTGCAAAGATATATTAGAATTACAGATAGGTGTCATGATGTCTTTTATTATACTACTAAATACCGTGTAGGAATTTTGGACACATTGTTTAGCTCAGACACATTTGGGGAAAATGTGTTGTTAGAGACTGGATGTTATAACTAAAAGACAATTTATATGATGATATAAATCAGTCTTAGATATCTTTAAGTACAGATCTCACTTGGCAATTTGTTTTTATATCAGTGAAGAAATATGTTTTTAGGAATTCAAAGTTGTTTCTAAAAAAGGAAAGGATGGGCCAGCCTGATGGCAAAGCAGTTCATTTTGCGTGCTCTGCTTCAGTGGTAGGTTCGGATCCCAGGCATGGACCGACGCACCACTTGTCAAGCCATACTGTGGCAGCGTCCCATATAGAGTAGAGGAAGATGGGCACGGATGCTAGCCCAGGGCCAGTCTTCCTCAGCAAAAAGAGGAGGATTGGCAACAGATGTTAGCTCAGGGCTAATCTTCCTCACACAAAAATAAATAAATAAAAAGAGAAAAGAGATTAGTAAAAAATATTTTGAAAAAAGTTTAAAACTTCTACAAAAATGTCTGAGACAATATTATCTAAAATGGTGGCTACCTTGGGATTTGCAATAAAGTAGTATTTGGAAACTTTATTACAGTTTAATTACTATAAAAACTTGAGAGGTTTACCAAAGAAATAGATCCAAGGACTTGAAAAGAAACCTTGAACATCACTGGTTTATACAGGGTATTGAAATTATATATATGTATGCATGTATGTATCTGTGTGTGTGTATGTGTGTGGATATTATTGGAGGCAAGGTATAGTGGCTTCTAATTGTGAATTTACCAGATATTGCAAGCAATTCACCAAAGTCCAAGCTTGTTTGAAAAGAAGTGTTTGGTTTGCACAATTTAAAAATGTTTAAAATAATACTTAAAAATTAATAAATTTCCTATTGAAACATCAAGTTTTCAAATTTCTATTAAGTAATTGGAAGATCTGATATACGTTTCTGTATGACAACAGTCACCTGGATATGATTAGTGACTTTTCCTTTTACATATGACATGATATACAATTACCCATAGTCCCCAGCACTCATACGTTAAGTATGTGTATTTGTACTTGCAAATGCCTTCTTCACATCACAGTGTAAGAACTTCTATATAAGTGTTGGTTACTCAGGACAGCAAATTACCTTATTCTTATATATTTGCAGACTAATACCACATATTGATTATAACATCTGTTTCACTGTTTACCTCACTGGAGAGAACAGATAGCAATGTGATAGATTTCACAAAATATATCTCTGTGAGAAGGGAAAATATTCTCTTTTTTCTCATCTATGTGTATGTGTATACAGTTTTAGACAGGAGTCAATGTTACAATAATCATCCACCAGAGTTTGGCAGTGTGAGACTTGTGGGATAAAAAATGTTTGCACATAGACATTGAAGGACTGTAACTAAGAATTGGTGAGAATCTGGATAGGATTCAGAATGATTCTTGATTATGCTTAATTTTATTATGGCAGAGTAGAAAAATAGTTGAGATAATAGTTGCTCTCAGAGAAGTAGTCCAATTGTTGCAGTTCGTACTTGATCACAGTAGACTAAGAGCAAGAAAACCTCCATGGAGAGAAGAAAGAGAAGGAAGAATAGGCATCTGGAGAGAATGGAATATTTTGGTTAGTCATAGATATTGAAAGGAGAATTAAAGAAGCTTTAGGTGTGAAACAGTGTTTAAACTCTCTGTGTACACCTTTATGAAAAATGCAAAGAATGTGGTGCTTTCTGAACACTATCCATTAGAATCAGTTCAGTATGCCAGAGGTGCTAATAGCTTGACCAGACCATCTAATATGCTTTCTCCTAAAAGGAGCTCCCAGGAGTTTCAAAAGCCTCTGACTCTTATACGAGATCAGGCAAGTAATATTATATCCTTAATATTTTCAACAGCTTATTGAGATACAATTTACCTACCAGAAAATTTTCCTATTTTAAATGGTATAATTCAGAGAGTTTTAGTAAATTTATACAGTTGGGCAATATTGCCACAATGCAGACTTAGAACACTTCCATCACCCCACAAAACGTCCACATGTTCATTTGCTGTCAATACCCTGTCCATTCCCTGTTCCAAGAAACCACCGACCTGCTTTCTGTGTCTATAGTCTTGTCTTTTCTAGAAGTTGTAATATAAACACATTAATATCATAATATTTGGGGAGTTATCCATCTTGTTGCTCATACTAGTCGTTCATTTCCTTTTATTGTTGAGTATTTCATTGTATGCGTGTACAATATTTTTAAAAATCTATTCATCATTTGATGGATGTTTGCATTGTTTTGAGTTTTGGGCTATCATGAATCAGGCAACCACAGACATTCATGTACAAACCTTTTTGTGGATGTATGCTTTTCTTTCTCTTAAGTAGATACTTATTAGTTGAATTTCTGGATTTTATGCTTAGCTTTTTAAGAAACTGCAAGTCTTTTTTTCCACAGTGGCTTGCTATTTTACATTTCACCATGATATAGCAGGATACCAGTTTCTTCACATCTTGCTGACACTTAAAATTGTCATGGTTTTGAATATAGCCATTCTGGTGGGTGTGGAGCATCATGTCATTGTGGTTTTCATTTGCATTTTCATAAAACTAAGGATGGCAAGCATCTTTTAGTTTGATTATTTACCATATGTATATCATTTTTGGTAAAGCATCTATTCAAATTCTGCTTATTTTTTAAAAATCTGGTTTCATTGAACTTCAGAAGATTTATTTTCGTATATCTGGGATGCAAGTCATTTATCAGATGTATGATTTGCAAATACTATCTTCAAGTCTGAGAGTAGTCCTTTAATATTCATAATGTTGCCTTTTGAAGAGAAAAAGGTTTTGATTTTGATCCAATTTATCAATTTTTTAATGGATAGTACTTTGCTTTATATCTAAGAAATCTTTGCTAACCCAAAAGCACAAAGACTTTTCTCCTGTTTTCTTCTAGTTTTATCATTTTAAGTCTTACATTTAGGTCAATTATCCATTTCGACTAAACTTTTGTGCATAGTGTAATGGTATGCACTTTTTTCCTTTATCAAGATTTTCTCTCTCAACAATTCTTATTGGATAGCTCCCTAAGTGAATCAGAATAACTTTAATCACACTTTCTGTAAATTTACACAATATTCCACAGTATGGATGCAAAATAATTCATTTAACTATCCTGCTATTTGAGAATTTTCACCCCTGGATTTTGTCCCTACTAACAATACTGTAATAAGAATATCCTATTCTATTATGATACGATAGGTTTCCAGAAGTGAGTAGACTGCCAACACTTTTCGTTTTCAGAAAAAGAATATACTATTTTGCCTCTCTATTCTTCTTTGAGATAATCCATTCCAGTCATCAATAGATGTTATCAGTCTCGATAATTTTTGTCAGACAAATAAGTAAATGTGATATCTTATTTGAATATTGTTACTAAATTAATTCAGGAATTTCTAGATCATCAGCCACAATGTATTTAAAAGTAAGCTCAACACATTTTTATCATTTTATTCAAAATTTTGGGTAGTCTGCTTACTAGGTCATTCAACTTGATTGTGCAGTATTTTAAAATGTTTGTCTACACTATACCCTAACATAAGAAGAAAATGTTGTAAACCTAGAGATTTTTTTTTTTAATGAGTCATTTAATCATTTCTTCCTGAACATTTTTTTTTTTTTTTTTTTGTGGGGAAGACCAGCCCTGAGCTAACATCCGTTGCCAATCCTCCCCTTTTTGCTGAGGAAGACTGGCCCTGGGCTAACATCCGTGCTCATCTTCCTCCACTTTATATGGGACGCCGCCACGGCATGGCTGACAGGCAGTTTGTTGGCGGGTGCCCGGGATCCGAACTCGCGAACCCCGGGCTGCCAAGCGCGAACTAAACCGCTGCGCCACCGGGCGGCCCCAACCTAGAGATTTATTTAGGAAAATAATAGCTATCAAGGAGCCTGGGAATTTTTCAAAAAGTATAAACAAGTCAAAACTGAATGGAAAACATATATTAATTTGTAGATTTTGTTCCAAGGAAAAAGGAAATGCTGTCAAGAATTAGGCTTAATTTTGGCTTTTGGCATAATTTTATTTTGCTGGGAGATAAGTGTATACACGTTTTGGTCTTTTTAAACATTGTTCCTCTTCTTTTGTACAGTGAAAAAATAAGTGGTTATACCTTGTAACATTTTCAACTTTGGTGTATGCATCAATCTAATCTCTTCACCTAATATGTGTTTATGGTGATAAGAAAACATTGATAAAGCCTATTAATTATTTCGTATCCAACAAATTATATCCACTGAGCTGGTAGAAGGACTGTTTCTTTTTGACAAATTTAAGTAGAAGAAGATATTATTAGGGCAAGGTGTATGAGATATCACTTTGCTTTGAGGTTACCTGCTGGTGGGCAATTGACCTTATCTGGTGATATTCCTTAGTGTTAAAAAGAATAAGTAAAAGTTGTTGCCACGTATTCTTTTACATTCACGTGGTGTATTGGATGTAGGATAACAAATAGCACAGGCATTATAAACCGACACAAATTAGAACCTGAGGATTACAATTTAGTCTGTTTGATCATATACCTTCAGGCTCAGGTTGACAAATGGTAACTGCACTTAATTAAAGGGATTCTAGTTTACCGGTTTCACAAATGCTTCCAGTTCTCCCAATTAGTGACTACATAGATCCAAACAAAGAGTCAACCATTGCTCATTTGGTGTGAAAATGCCAAAAAAGGCTTCCGTGCATTTATTAAAAATGTTTCTCTTATTGTTAATAGGTAAGAGAGCTTTGTAAAATAAGATGATTTACTGAGGCAATGATTCTACGTGCCTCTAAAAATGAGATAAAATTAAACACACGCACACATAATTACATATCATTTTTCATATTGCAAGTGTTGTGAAAAAATGGAAATTGAGATGTTTTGATAATAAACATCACAGTCAGACTGTCCATTATGAAGTTTCCTGTTTAACTAGGATCTAAATTCTGTGATTTAAGTCAAAGCCTTCACATTCCCTAAGATTTTTAGTTATGTGTTCAGGAAATATGGAAAACAAATGAAAATGACAGTTTCTTGACAATGATCTTTACATTTTATATCACACAATCTTAAGGAAATGACCAAAGCTAAGTATAAACTCCTAAAACAACCCCTCAATACAGACACACCATCAAAACTAGTATGATTGACAGAATGAGTTAGTATATTAATGAATTAAAGTTGCAAAAATTTAACTCAAAGTATTTATCATTTCTAAAATTATTATTGTACTCATTTAAGAGTTTACATTAGAATAAGAAATGCTTGAGCTTTATCATAATGTTTTCAGGAAATTCCTGAGAGTTTGAAATGAGTAATACATGAGTTATAATGTCAAGTGATATCTTACTGAAAATGTATACAGTTTAACCAATGGATCACTTCAGAGTGAGTCTTTAACTGTAATATTTAACACAGTAGGTAATTTATTTGAACTTATATCCCAATTCTTAGTAATTTGTTTTGCTACAGATTAAATATTATGCAAATTTATTTGGTTTACAGGTTTTTACTTAATAAGTAGATCTTTGTAAATGATTTATTTTGTACTTCCACATAAAATAAATAGCTTTGAAAATATTAACCATAATGAAAGCTTCTAAGTTATATACTTAGGAGCAAATACATCATTTATAATCAATGAAGATCAATGAATAATTTACTTTAGTCTACTTTTGAATGACTTCAAAAGAATCTTAATAAAATGAGATGAAACAACAAATCTACTAAATTCCTAAAATAACCTTACCTTCAAAATCATAATTTGGGCCTATTAAACTTATTTCTGGGACGTGGCCTCAACTATAAACAGATTAGACAGAAATCAAAACTTGATCTCTCAGATAGTAGTGGTTTACTCTCTTCTCTTCACTACAAACGAAAAAGAAGGAAATTAGGTTCTAAGAGAACTGTCAGTTAACAAAGTTGTGTTTTAGGCCACTGCATATGTGGACCACTGTAAACTGCTTCCACAATAATGCAAGCATTGATTTCAGATTTTATTTGCAAACACCTGATTTCAATCCCAGCTCCCTCTAAAGCCAATTCTAGGTTTGTGCCACAAATCATATTACGCCCGTGACATCTATTTATGGAGGTCACCACATGACACCAAGACTTTCAGCTCAGTCATACTCTAGACTCTAATCCTTTCCTGATCCCATTTCTCACCAACCTCAGCCCTTAAGACTGTTTAATAGCGCTTGCACAGTCTTCAGCAAGATCACCTGTGCCCACAACCTCTTTTCTGAACGTTTCTTTCACTCTTGTTCTGACTTAGTCATGAACTTCTTTTGAAAGTAATGCTTCCTAGGCAATCCTATAAATTGTTGGCTAGTTTCTCTCCCATACTGTTTGTACATCTGTCATGATTATTGGCTATTTCGATATTCACATAAATATTTCTTCCAACACTCTGATCTCTTTCTTCCAATATTCTTATATGCCTCCATAATGTATGCCGCCACTTGCTCTGTTATACCCTCAATCTGGCCATAACAATAACACAGACATCTCAATATTCTCAGTTCTAAGCATCTCATTCTCCAACCATCCCTAGGTTATAGAACATTCTCTCTACTACACTGATTCTTATAATTCTTCAAATTTTGAGAACCTGTAATCAGGGCATCAACTGTACCTACAACTCGTCTGCAAGATTGCACTAAAGTCAACTTCTTTGGGATATTTCTTGACAATCCTCTCCTTTAGTCTTCTTACCTTCTGGGTGCCACATACCCGTACTTTCACTAGTTTTCTCAGGGAAGACTTTCTCACAAAACATGTTAACAATAATTTGTATATTAGGGCCCATTTGGGGGAATTTAATCCAAGCATATATTCCTTTCCCCACAGACTCATACCAAGAAAAATGCATCCACAGCATCTCATGCCTTCAAATTGGCACTACTATATAATTCATTCTGAGAAGTGCTCAATTGTCAAAAATGTTGTAAAAGGCTGTACATCATTTCCTTTCTTTAATTTTTCTCTTCCATTTTCTCTTGAATTCACTCCAGTCATGATTTAAAACCATTATGACACTGAATTTTTTAAGGTCAGCATAGACTCGATGCTACTTAAGCCAACTTCCACTTCTCTGACTCCTTTTAGTTAGCAGTTGGCCTGTTTAGTTAGTTGACCTGTTAGCAGTATTTGACACTGTTAATCCCCAACATCCTTGAAATATCTTTTCACGTTGCTTCCAGGACTCAATATTCAGTCTCTGGATTATCATCCTACCTCACTGCTAATTCCATCTGTATCTTGTTTGCTTGATTATCTTTGATGCCCTAAAGCTACAACCTCAGTCTTCTCTATTTACTGCTCTATCAGCTTCTATGAATATTTGATGTCATAGAGTCTCATGATTATATTCAGAGTCTATAACTTGGGCTTTCTCTGAATCCCAGACTTAAATTTCCAAATGCCAATTTCTGGTTTCTGGTCCAACATGTCAAAAGCTTGGAAGTTGTCACTCCAACAACAAAAAAGTTAAACAAGCTGAAAATAAACAACTCTTCTAACATCCATGAGAGAATTGAGATACAAGGCAGAACACTTCCCCAAAGAATGGAAAAAAGGCAGGTACTCAAAATCATAGTTTGCCAGGAGCAAAAGCCCACAGCAGAAGCCCAGCACCGGAACTAATACTGCTAGGAACACTTAAACTGTAATTTCTGAGTTGCCAGAGGCTCAAAGTAGACTAGATTGAGAGTTAAAAACTCTGGGGGCACAGTCTTAGGAGAGAACCCAGAATTTTATGAGTTTCACCTCCAGGAGCACCACCAAGTTGTCAGAGTGAAGATTGGAGAAAAGTCCCCTTGTCCTCCTGGAAGTGGGGAAAGGAAGGCAGGAACAAGGTTGAAAGAAGCCGAAAGCAGTCTTTTCTCCCGAACGATGGCTTTACCTCAAGGGAAATTGTTTTACCAGACTTGGTTTTTATCAATACTTTTTATACCACAGAGGGTTTTACCAGATTCTAACTGACTTAGGGGAAGGAAAATATCCAACCCCAGCCCCCTGTAGCCTTTTAAGTGGAGGAAGAGAAATATCTGATTACAGCCTTCTTTACTCTTTGTGTTTCAGCTAAGGGAGGGCGGGGAAGCTGAGAAGCACTTGTGAAGACTACAGCCCAAGGCACAGTCTTCTAAAAGACTGAGATGCAATCCTAGGATATAGAACATTTCCCCTCAATCACATGTTACTGAATATCAATCAAGCCCTTATAAAATAACAGGAGACAATAGCTAAAAGAAATGCAAAACTCAGAACCTATTTATGAGGGAGTCTCTAGGGAAACCTGAAGACAGCAGAGAATACAAAAACAAGGACACTAGGGGAAATTTTAGTCCCTAATGCCTATAACTATCACAAACAGTAATCACAACTTAACATTTAACTAGATAAACATAAAACTTCACACTAAGTGCCTATTATTTTCAGAATCATTTGCCAAATATATCATGCCCAGCTTTCCACAAAAATTTACTAGTCATTCTACAAAAAAAAAAAAAAAAAAAAAAGACAGATGAAACATGCCTTTACTTGACAGTAAGTTCCAGGAAAAGAGGATTTTAGTGTGTGTGTTTCTTAACACTGTATTCCAGGTTTTTTGGTGACTGACAGACAAAAAATATCTATTGACTCTGATGAATGAAAGTTAGACTTCTTTAGTAGCAATAGGGTTTGATAGAAGACTGATTTTTCCTTTCTTAAAAAAAAAAAAAAAAAACACAAGCTAATGAGCCAAAGACTCTAATCTTAATACCTCAATACCCTAACATAAATAAGAATCCTTCTGAAAGAGGCTAATCCATAACAGTTAAAACATATGGATTCGAAGAATAGAACAGTCCTAATCTACTCTTCCTCTGCATTTGCAAATGCCATTTTTATTCCATTTTCTATATTTACTTCCTGTTTTTTAAAAAACTAGTGTATAAGAAAATATGGAAAATACTCCAGGATATTCTACAAATAAACATTTATAGCATTTGAGAATATAGACAGTTTCAGAAAAGTAGCGCGCATTCACCCATCCCATACTGAATGTCAGAATGGTAATGTGTTCAGCTTGTTTGTGCCTGACACCACAAACTGCTACTAACTCTGCTTCCATTTCCATATGCAATGTAATAAATAGCTGTGTCTGGTATGATTTAGGATTTTTTAAAGAAGCAAATCTCCATACTAACGGAGTTCTGAGTAACTTAGCTACAGATTTTTTAAAAAGCAAAACTGAGGGGTTCTCTCAGCATCTTCATATTTTAGTGAGGAAAAAAGAAAAGCACTGTCTTTTTACAAACAGTACTGAATCATTTATTTTTATTATTCTTAGTCAGTGTAAACATTCCACAAGAACTTACCTTGTTCACATCGATAGCCAGGAACACTCAAACATAAATGTCTGTTAGTCAGTCAAAGCTTAGAAATAATCACTCTGTTTTTAGCTGCATGAATATTTATAAATAACTAAGTATTAAACAAAAATTAAATATTTGATTTTAAGTCAGTAAATAATAGTAAAAGTGCTTTTGTTTATACAGTGAGATATATATGTAGACTTTGAATATGGCTTTAAAATAAAAAATATGAGGCCACACAATCTAAATTTAACTTATTTCATGAAAAATCATCATGATTAGGCAATATTTGATGTAGTTAACAATTAATTCTGTATAAGGTAAGTAAAAATATTTTCTTCCTAACTATCATGCACTATATTTCAACAAGTCTTATCATAAATTATTGTAGCTATTAGTATTAAAATTTAAAGTAGTCTCAATTTAGCCAAACTTGACAATTATGGTTAGCCTATAATGATTGCTATTGCCTGTTTTAAAACCCTGGCTCTTCCTAAGAAGGTAGAATTTTTCCTCCTCTTGAAAATTTCTATGCTAAAAATGCTACTTCATGTCATAAAATTAAGTAAATTAAGAGCATGGGATTTTATGTTTAACCGAGTCAATTGCCATTCCTGAAACATGTCCTTTATTATTTGTATGACCATGGGCAGGTTAATATTTTCTCTCCAAACTCCAGTTTCCTCAATGTTAAATGGAAAAGGAAAAACATAATATAATAATAATAATAATAATAATAATAATAATAATAAAGAATCCTTACTAGCCATCTCATATGGTATAGAAAGGAGCGACAAGGATATCTAAAATGGCTGAAGCAATAGCAACACTAGATACTCATATTAATACTAAACATTAGTCATTTAATAAATTAATGGATACAGCTGGTTTTAAGAGTAGTGTTAATTTACAAGAACTTTATAACTCTAAATCCCATCCACTGAGACACCCCACACACATATACACACTCGCACCTCCTTAGCCTTTGTGACCACTAACTATTTAGGAAAGGAATTATTTGTTTAATGGTTCTTCAAGCTTATTACATGAAAAATAGAAACCATTCTATTGGTGATGCAATTGTATACTACATAAGAATAAAATTGAGAGGACTGACTTTGTATCAGGAAATTGATCTTTTATCTTATTATAAATATATTAATATAGATACATGCTACCTAATAGCAATATGTTGTAGCTTTAATACAATATGTTTAGAATTTTTAAAATGTATTATTACTTAATAAAAATAATATCTACTTCCAAAACTATTTTATAATATTTCAAAAAAGAAGTATATTAACATATATATTCAGTTTTTTATTGAACACATAATATATAACAAAATTTCAATCTATCTACTAGGAACTTTTGGGTGTTAAACAAGGCAGTCATGATATCTGATATCATATAGTTTATATTAAAGAAGACATAACTCATGAATTAAAAATAGGTTGGCTTAATACAATGATAGGACACTTACATACTATGGGTAAATCTACAGGTGATCTAGTCCTGTAACTAGACTTTATGGAAAACCTCTCCAAGGAAGGGATACTCACATTGAAACCTGAAATAAGTATGAGTTCGTCAGTTGGTGCAAGTGGGGAAGTCGTTCCAGAAAGAGGGAACAGCATGCCAGAAGTTGTCAGAAGTCTAGGACCTAAGAAAGAACAAGCTACATTAAAACATCTGCTAGAATATCTGCCACAGGCAGAATGTGTGAGAGGTCAAAGAGGAGAGACAATACGAAAAACGATCACAGAACTCTGTCGTTAAAAGCCTTTTAAACAAAGACCTTGGACACTCTCCTAAGTTCAAAAGGAAGAAATGGAACAAGTCAAAGAAGGAATGTAGCATGATATGCATCTCTGTCTGGAGAACTTAAAATTTAAGAAAGGAAAGACCAGCAGAAAGTGAAAGAGTTTAGAGGCTATTGCAGTATTCTAGTGAGTGAAGGTGGTGGACCCTACTAAATTGATTTTGGTTGTGATATAAAAGATTATCATATTTGAAACGTAATTATGAGGTAAAAAGTGTGGTAACTGGTAAATTATGTGTGTGTGTGTGAAGAGAGAGAGAGAAGGAGAAAGATATTGGGATTAGGAAAAACTCTTATGTTTATGGATATTTGGGGCAAATGCATTGATGATAGTGACTTATACTGAGTAAGTTGTACTAGAGAAGTCACATATACTCCCAGAGACATTATTTATTTTGGGTATTGGGGCTTTAATCTCTGTGCGGTAGATAAAGAACTAGAAGACACAAGAATCTGGGTGGTAATTGAAGAAAACGGAGTAGATGACATTGCCTGGAAAGTTTTAGAGTTAGAAATGAAGACAACAAATATTTAATCTTGATTGCTCTCAGCAATTAAAAGTTGGCTGGAGGAAGTGTAGACCACAAAGAATTCTCAAAGTAGCCAAGATGGTAGTAAGAAAATGTAACAAAAAGTGAGATCGTGATCTTGGTTAGACAGGTTCAACAGCTTGGACAAAACAGGAGTTCAAGATTAAAATATCTTTCAAAAATTTTATTCTGTGTACTTGCAAAGTATTAATTTCATCAATATTAGAGTTATAAAGAACTATTTGATAACTTAACAATGTGGTACACTACACTGAAAATTAAAAACTTGTTTTAGCTCCTAGTTGTAATACCAATTTGACATGAATTATGTAATAGCTAAATGGGAATATTCTTGAGTGAAGCACAGTATTGTGTTCAATATTAAAAAAAGAAAGAAATATAATATTGTAAAATGGAAGAATGAATTTTCAGATGATAGCTCAATCAGGAAGTGATTCATCTTGCCAAAATGGTATTTGAAACAGACCCTCACTAACGCAGTGCCCAGAGAATGCTAGTGATGGAAAGGATAAAAGTGGACATTAAAGCACATGCATCATTAATAAAATCATAAGGTAAAATAAACAGCAAAAGCCAGACGCACTGGTAGGTAATATGTTTAATGTTTATAGCGTAAAGCCCAAATGTTTAGAAATAATTTGTCAAAAATCTATTAAAAGCTGTTTTAGAAGGAAGATTGAAGGCTCTACAAAGAAGCTCAGAGAAAGGTTCTGCATAAGGAAGTGACTAACTCAATGGCAGGCAGTTGACATTTGTGAAAAATGCTGGAGTTCCAATAGGACCCAGAAGAAAGTTCCATGGCAGAAGATAACCGTGACTATTCACTTGAAATCTGTTTAAGGATTCATACCAGACTTTTCTAGAAGATCATGTTGGAAATATTATATTCTCGGTAATTGGTATCAGAATTCTGTTTATTGTGATATCTAACATTTTTCTTAAACTGTTTTATAAACTAACTTAGAAAAAGCTAATAATAAAAGAATCCCGAGTGTAGGCAGAGACTTTAGGGAGATGACAGAGAGAAGGCAAGAGAAAGGAGGCATGATCTAATGGGGTTTACAGGCCAGATAGACGCACACTAGCCTATGTGATATGATCCTTTAACAGTAATGCATTAAAACTAACAGCTTAATAACATGTTTTATTTGTTTTGATTAGTCAACTTTTGTAGAAGTCAGTAAGAGGATCGAGCTTGGCCTTTAGACGGTTAAGATGGAAATGAAATGGATACAGGTGAGGGAACACTCATGACCATGGGGAAGAAAAAACCCTCAATTCATTGAAGTCTAATTGTTGTCTCTATATTCTTATTAATCAAACTGGAGGGTTTCAGACAAATTTACCTAAATCCCTGAAAGGTACAATAGATTCTTCTGTCCAAGATTTCTTTCTTTTTTTTTTTTTGTGAGGAAGACCAGCCCTGAGCGAACATCCGTTGCTAATCCTCCTCTTTTTGCTGAGGAAGACTGGCCCTGGGCTAACATCGTGCCCATCTTCCTCTACTTTATATGGGACGCCGCCACGGCATGGCTAACAGGCAGTGCGTCCGCGGGCGCCCGGGATCCGAACCCGCGAACCCCGGGCTGCCAAGCGCGAACTAAACCGCTGCACCACCGGGTGGCCCCCTGTCCAAGATTTCTTGATCCACATTAGTAAGAAGGACTTAGAAGTTATAATCATAAAACTATTATATAATTTTAATGTTATGACATATATATTTTTATTTAAAAATATTTAAATGGTGTGTTCAATGTAGATTTTATCAATAAATCAGGTTTATTATAATGTAATATATTAATATACAACTGTTATTTCAAAAAATAAGCCATTTATTAACTTTTCAGTTAAATCTTCAGTTAAAAATCTTTTCAGATTTTTATATATAAATATATTAAGTGATTTAAATACCAATTGACTAATACAGCCAAGATTGTAATAGTTAGAGTTACCAAAAACATATAAGTGGCATTCCTTTCATGATGTTTTTATGTTTAATTACTCTATAAATTGAAAATTAGACTCATATTTAATCAAACCATTGATTATTCTATATGAGTAAATACAGATAGAAGATTTTCTCTGTTGTACTTCTGTCGGATCTCTACTACTGTGGCATTAGTAGAGAAATAAAAGCATATAGAATCCTGAGGAATAAATTTGAAGCATCAGGCTACTCTAGATTCAGAAAACAGTACTGTGAAAAGTTCTGAAAAGAGCGTGGGAGGAAGGAAAAAAAAGAAAAACTAATGGGGAAGAAAGTTGAGGAGTAAAAGAATTATAGAATAGGGGTGGGCCTGGTGGCATAATGCTTAGGTTCACTCACTCTGCTTCGGTGGCCCGGGGAGTGTGGGTTCAGATCCCGGGTGCGGACCTACACACTGCTCATCAAGCCATGCTGTGGAGGCATCCCACATACAAAATGGAGGAAGACGCACAGATGTTAGTTCAGGGCAAATTTTCCTTAAGCAAAAAGAGGAAGATTGGCAACAGATGTTAGCTTAGGGCCAATCTTCCTCACCAAAAAAAAAAAAAAAAAGAATTACAGAATAGAAGCACAGGAATGCCTGTGCAAGTGTGGTTATGGAGTCTTATAAGTCTTGACCTTAATTCTCAGCTATTCTGAATATTAAATGAAAGAAAGTATTTTATTCTCCTTATTGGCAAAATGAATGGATTGGATCAGTTGACCTCAAAGCTCACTTCAACTTCAATTTCTTATGCTTCCAGGAATTGAAGTTAGTGACTATTAATTTTCATCGTAATAAAGGGAAATGTTAAATGATGACAAATATCAGAAACTACTTTGGCACTGTTTCTTTGAGCAAAGTGCAAATTCATCCCTAATGGTGCATTGGGATGCATCAACCTCAAAAAAACCTTAATAAATTATGTGACTCTGACCTGTAACTCATTATTTAATGCCTGGAAATATCATTCCATCTGTAAATGCCCTGCTGTCCCCCATGAATTATGCATATCTTAGAAAAATAACACATTTTTCTTATAGCTTGGCTTGCTATCAAGAAATATTTGTTAATTAATCAATTATACCACATATTTTTCTCATTAATTTGACTTTCCTCTCTCTCTCTAAACAGGTATAGATGATAGACATCTAGATACAGATATAAATATTGAGAAAGAGAGTCAAATTACTAACTAATGAGATACAATGGCTTTATGTTCGAAAAAAGTGGGACATATTATTGCTACTGTATTAGGTACTAAAGGCAAATTATTTAAACTTCAACACACACTGCAGGATGGACTTTTTATTCCCAAATAATCTAAAGGAAAAGCTACTACTTCTGAAATTTTATTAATTGAATCAAAGTCTATAGTTTTCTCACTAAAACAGGAAGTTACATTACTTTTAATCTAATTCATGATTATTGGACATACTTAAATAAATTCACTTTCATTGTATTTTCACTATATCTGAGGCACACTGTGTGAAGTCTCCTGAATCTTCCAAGAAATGTGTGTGCTCTATTTTACCATCAGAAATACAGCAAAACAGTTAAAATAAGTGAGTCACTATTGTCATTGAACAAAGGTCTACTGAGTGAAAGGCTGCTAGAAATTGGGGATTGAATTTGGGGACATCAACTTGCCCTACAAGTGTGGTTCTAGGAAGAGCCTCCTTATTGAAAGGAATGAACTTGAGGAGAAAAAACCCATCCAGATACTACTGTTGATCATTTCATTCTCAAAGGATTTCACCTTCTATGACAAATTACATAAAAATAAGAGTCAGGAAATAACATCTGATGTTAATGCCAACCTAAAATTTCTGAACAGCAAAAAATAAAAGGAAATGTGGCCAGAATGTTAAGATGACATATTTCAAAAACTAATCTTTAATACATAATTTAAAATAAAATTTCAGAAAAAAAATCTACCAATTTCAACAGAATGCAAGAAAATAAGTTCTATATGAAATATATAGTCAAAAAAAGAAAAATAAGGATAGAAAGAAAAAATTTAAATTAGAATAACATGAAGATGAGTAAAATATGAAAAGGTTGCAAGAAGCCCAACAATGCAGTTTAAAAAATGACTTTTGTGAAAGATATGTTTTCAAAATGTATCCAAATTAAAGAAACAAATTAAAAATGCAAGATTATTATGTGAAAATATATTAAATATTTGGTCAAAAAGGAAAAATGTTATGTACTTATATCTGAAAGAAAAAAGTCCCACAAAATTAATAGCCAACTATAAAGCAAATTACGTACTTGCTGATGTAATGATTTAATGTATACAGATTTAAAATATATTATACTCCACAATAATTTTGAAATCTAAAGAAAGTCTTGGTTTATATATTTTTAAATTATTTTATTAAATAAAATGCACTATAATTATACAAGTTGGGATGAGGAAAAATAATTTTCTCAATCAAGAACAATTATAAAATTTCATTAAAACAAATTCCAGAAGGAATTGTAGAAACAGATTCATGTGTTTGAGGGGGAAAATATTTGTGACTGGGTCATTCTATGTTTTTAAGCCAAAGAAAGGTGAAACACCTTTGTGAAGGCAAGATAATTAAACTTCAAATCCAAATGTATTTATTGACCAGCTACTATGTGCCATATATTCTTGTAAGGTGCTGGTGATTCATCAGTGGAAAAAGCAGAAAAAGGTGCCTGGTGGAGTTTACATTTTAGCAAGGGAAATAGAAGGTAGATGGTAAATGCCATCGGGGAGAACAGGCACCAGCAGTTAAAAGGAAGAAATGATAGGTTTAACGAAGGAAATCAAAAAAGTTAGGGCAGGATACAGTGTATCCAGATGCTGGCAGAAGGTATATGCCATTCTGAAAGTCAGTGGAAGCTCACAAAATATATGCACCTTGAAAAATAAAATCTTTAACAACCGAGAAAGAATTTTTCATTAAAATCGGTCACATACGAAGCCATAAATTTAAGTTAAAATCTCTCCTCAAAACAGAAATTACTTAGGTAATCTCCATTATTAATAACATGCTAACCAAAGTTAATTAAATTATTTGAAATTTAAAAATCCTGGTAGCTCCTGGATAAAGTAAACAATAATAATCAAAATTGCTGCTACAGACTAAAAGACAATTTAAAAACTGAGAGGTGTACTTAACAAAAATTAGAAATTAGGAAAGTTTATAAAGTTTCAGGTAAAAGGTTCAAATGAGGGCAATAACAGTTACAAAAATGAAAGCAGAAAAAGAGAATTAGTGAAGATGAAAGGTTTATTACCTTTCTATGGGTGGTGTAACAGGTTACCACAAACTTGGTGTCTTAAAGCAACAGAAATCGATTTTCTCCCAGTTCTCCGGCCAGAAGACTAGAATCAGTATGACTGGGCAGAAATCAAGGTGTGGGCAGGGCTGCACTCCCTTGGAGGCTTTGGGGAGAATCCCTACCTTTCCTCTTCCAGCTTCTGGATGCTGGCATAAGTTGGCTTGTGGACACACCTCTACAATCTTCCCTTCTGTCTTCACATCACCTTTACTTCTCTGTGTGTGTCAGATCTTCCTCTGCCTCCCTCACATAAGGATATATTTGATTGTGTTTGGGGCCCATCCTGATAAACCAAGACAATCTCCTCATCTCAAGATGGTTAATCACATCTGGAAAGACTTTTACATACAAGGTGACATTTCCAGGGGTAGGGGAAAGGATCTGATCCCTTTTTTTCAGCCATTTTTCAGTCTACCACAAAAGGCAAATATTATTACCTCAAATTCTTTTTACGCTAGCTCCAAAAATCACTGAGATTACTTTTACAAAAGATACATTTTTTTTTGCTTCACATTTTCAAATGATTGGAAATTCTTTGATATTCTCTTCCAGTAATTTTAATTAATACATTATTTTTGGGTGAATAATTGCCAAGGACATATCAATTATTTTAAACCTACACACGACTTTTAACCACAAACCTCTCTTCTACCCTTGCAGGCTAAAGGTAAAATCATGGATGTTATACAAATTTAGCTGAAGTGCAGGGCAATGCTGTTTTTAATAGCAAAATTGCAAACGATGTAAATGTTTCAAAACAAGGCAGTAATTAAGTAATTTGTGGTCTATCTAATGGAATACCATGTAGTCATCAAAAAGAATCTGAATAAGAATATACAACACCAAGGAGAGTGTTCATATAACAGTAATAAATGTTTTAAAAGCATGATATGAAATACTACATACTATACAAATTTAGAAATAACTATGAATGTTAAAAATATAAGATATACACTGAAAGTAACTGTGTTTGATGAAAAACCCATTGGGTTACTATGGATTCCATTTGTTATCCATTTTCTATATGTATTGCCTTAATGTTTTACAATGAGCTTGAGGCATTTCTGTGAAGAGAACAGAAGAAATAGAGTTTTATTTTTAACTATATATTTTATTTTAAAAACTTCCAGCTACATAATATTAAAAGTCTATTTATAGAAGATATAGAAATGGAATAAACAAAATAAGCATATACATCTATTCAAAAATAAACACGTATCATTTTATTACTTCCATAACAGAGTTTTTCAAAATCAAGAACATTTTCTTTATTGTGAAAATGTGATGATATAATATTTAAATTATATGTAATTTTAATTGAAATTGATATACCATATATATTACTTTAATAGGACATTTCTCTGATTTGGTGAAATGTCAAATTATGATTCATATGTTTTACAGAAATATATGGTGTGATTATTTTTTAATTAGTGTATAAATTAGGGCTAGAAAAGTTGACACATTTTCTGAAGTTTCAATTAACTTGTTCACTCAAGATAATTTTCCACCTATATAGGGGATAACGATTTGTGTTTACATTTTCATCAGAGAAAGGAGCCTGGATTATGGTCATAGTGAGTATAAAATACATTGGGCAAGACGGCAGCAGGGGTGTTTATAGTATATTTGTTTCTGGCTGGGCAGGAATTTATTTATGCCGTGGAAAGGCAAACTTAGGAAAGTTTCCTAATACCACAGAGACCAGGATTATAAAAGCAAAGGCTAGGTGCATCTGTTTAATTCATTTAAGAAACATCAGAAATTCAACATTTCTTTATTGAGTTTCTGATTGCAATTGTAACTTGCCAACTTGTAAGATTATGATGTTGAATCATATAGTAAAGTTCTTCATGAGATTATTTCTAAAACCTCCAAAATCCTACTAAAGTCCGGAATTCTTCATGTTGGATAAAAAATGGCATAATTTTCTCCCTTAATAAATTTATCACTATCAAAGCAAACAACTTTTAATACCCAGAAACATATTTAGTTAGAATATGTGAAATGCTAATAAGCTGATTTTACTACAGTAGACATTTATATTTATCTTCATACACTTAATTATATTAGATCGTTGTCTTTTTATACATTTCTAAGCTTCTGGTTTGATGTAAATTTTCCTATAATATAATTCTACTAAAATTACTACATAAAAATATTATTAAATACATAAAATAGTTACCTTAATTATTTCAAATTTCTTTCACATGCTAACCTTAAATCTCATACACACATATACACACACACTGGAAAAACAATTAAAATCTACAGAATCTCACATAGTGATTGTAGGCAGATAACTCAATGGGAAAAAAAGTCTAATCTGTCTAAAAGTAAACTGAGAGGTTGTATTATCTTTGGGAATCCAAAGATTATGTGGAAGGTTGACATTATGTAATACTTAAATGCAATTTCAAAGTCTAAGTAGCTGTGAAACCCATATAGGCCACAGGAAATTTTTCTATCTATCTAATGTCTTCCATTTCTAGCCCCCCAAATATGTCACAATCAATCACACACTCATCACGTGGCAGGTGGATGGAAAAAGTGAGAAAAACTACTGGAGAAGATGGGAGGATTCAGCATGCTTCCATAGTCGTTTTTCACTTTTCTTTTATATCTTTTCTTGTGTTTCTTATCACCCAGTTCAAAAAAAAATAGATGCTTTTTGGTAGGCTTATCAGTATCAAAGATAAGGATTGGATCCAGCAATTAAAATGCATATATTGTCCATGGAGAAATACCAAATCATTCCAAGATCTTAAAGCAGTGACCGTTATTAATAGCTAGATTTAATGATCAAAGGCAGTAAGCTTACACAGGGTCTTAATTTTCTTAAAAAGGTAAAGAGAGAAAAACAGTAAAGAATTACTATATATGCATTGATGCATGGCTTCTTTGGATTGCAAATGTTGACACCAATAAGTTTATGGTTTTATTGAGATCATTAGCCCCAATCATTCTCTTCAAAGATTTAAAAAGTGGCATATGTCTATATTTTTATAATAAAAAAGAAAATACTATCATCTTTCTTTCTATTTTTAGTTTCTACTTTAAAAATATAACAATGATTTGTCTCTGATTAGCAAGAATTCTCCATTTTTCCTCTAATTTTTGTATATTAATGAAACAGGAATGTGTTTGACACAAGAAACTAATATTACCAGTGGAAGAGGAGTCTTGACTTCCTAAACAAGAAAAAATTTTGAATTTATGTTTGTATAGGATATTTCATTCTATTTGTAAACACAGATGGTGGTACACATCTTTTTTGACTTCTTTGACGATGCGGTTACGTTCCAATAAACTCACTGAAAGTTGAAAATATTGTAAATTGAAAATACATTTAAACATCTAACCCACTGAACACCATAGCTTAGCTTAGCCTACCTTAGACGTGCTCAGAACACTTCCATTAGCCTAAGGTTGGGCAAAATCATCTAACACAAAGCCTATTTTATAATAAAAAGTTGAATGTCTCATGTAATTTATTGAATACCATATTGAACGTGAAAACAGAATGGCTGTGTGGGTACAGAAGGTTGTAAATGCGTTGGTTGTTTAACCTGCTGACCACATGGCTGACTGGGAGCTGAGGCTTGCTGGGCTGCCCAGCATTACCAGAGAGTATCGTTTTGTTAGCCCGGAGAAAAGATCAAAATACAAAATTTGAAGTATGGTTTCTACCGAATACCTATCACTTTTGCACCAATACGAAGTAAAAAAAATCATAAGTCAAATCATTGTAATTCGGGGACTATCTGTAGATGAACTGAGAATAAGGAAGAGACTATTGAGTGATCTCAGTATGCACTTTGAAAATGATAATACATCTATAATTCACAATTATGGAGATCTTAAAATTATAATATGTAAAAGATTTTTTTCACTCTGATTTTCTGAATAAATTCTAAGCCTGAAAATATATAATCACTTTCATTTTGAAGAAAGTCTCTTTAAAGACTGTTTCCTCAAAATAAAATTTACTTAAGTATCTTTAAATATAATTCATAAAAATACACATATCGTGAAATTAAGAGAATAAACAAAAACCCATCTGGATTTGTAACTTCAATAACGATAAAATTTAATTTATCCAGTAATTTTAAAGTGCTCAATTTATTTCCCATCATATTAATATAATGATAAAAGACTATCTTGAAGTTAGGTTTTAAGTTTCTTATTTGAGCTATTTAGAACAGTTTGCATTTCTATGAAACAGAATAAATATGAAATTGATAGTTTCTCCACGGAAATCCTATGTTATCTCGGAAAAATTCTCATATGATTGTTTCTGTTTTGTTGTAGTACATTAACCAAGTAGCAGTTGCTCCCAGATAAACAGACGTATTACTTTAGTTTTCCATTTACAAGAAAATGTCAACAACATAAATATTTAATGCTATACAAAGTATACTTATTAATTCATCATCCAAAATTTTATTCATTAAGTAAAATTATCAGTCACATTAATTACATGGGGAAGAATATTCAGAAATCAAGAAGTTCCTAAATATGCCAGAGTTTGGGCATTTTCCAAATATTTATGCACAAAATTGAATGCTCCACTTCACTTATGATTACTGGGAAGTTTTTCTTTTCCTTATCCACCTGTAATTATAATATAATTGTAGTTGGTTTTCTGGTGTGTTTAAGTCATTCTTTGAGATTTTGATAGTCTAGGAAAATATGCAACCTTTCTTCTTACTTTTCAAAGATCTGAACATAATCGCTAAAGTATATCTATTAGACCATGATTGGATTGGAATATTTCCAAATATAGAGATCTTAAGAAAGAAACTTGGAAATCAAACTGAGAATGTCTTTGATTGCTTCCTTAATATATCGATAGTGTTTTGCTTCTCCCTTATCCTTCTATCCTTCCTTCCCTTCCCTCTCTTCCCACTCTCTTCTTTCTCCTTCTCTCCCTCCTCCTCATTTCCTCCCTCTTCTCCTCCTGCTCTTCTCCCTCTTCCTTTTCCTCCTACCCCACTTCCTTCTTCTCTCCCCGCTTCTTTTTCTTCCACTTTGTCTTTTTTAAATCAATATAGATCAAAGTGCATGAACTTCAGCACTAGTGAAATTTTGGACTGTATAATTCTGTGTTGTGGGAGCATTTTAAACGTTTACCAGCATTTCTCTCCTCTACTAACTAGATAACAGGAGCAAATCTCCTGTAGGGACCATCACAAATATCTCCAGATATTGCCACCGATATAGACGGTTAATTAGCCTCAGCTTTATCAAAGGATCCTGGTAGGATATTTTGCACTTCTATATGGATATATTATTTTTAAGATGTTAAGTAGCTGCTAAATGCAAGTCCACATGCTTAATTCTTTGTGTTACAAATTGTTCCTTCAATGATCATCCTGGTTCAAAATCGTTAGGGCATGTTGAAAGCTGTAGAGAAGATATAAGGATAGGTATTATTTAAGTAACACAGACATGGAAAACTGTTTTCAACCCAGTCATATCTACTGAATAGCAGTTTAGCCTTTGTGCAGCTGCCCCCTAAACAATTTTAATTGTATGTGTGAGCAGAATCCCAAACTGCTTAACATAACAAAATTAAAAATAACCCTTTTTCACATCCTTGTTTTTCTTCTTATGTCAGTTAAGTAACTGACACTTAGTATTTCTAAACAACTTTGATATAATCATTTCTTGAATTGTTACTCTCTTTTGGTTTCCAAAACATATTGGTAAATAAGATTTTCTTTTTTTCCTTTCTTTCTAGAGACTTTCAAAATATTTCTTGTGTTCAGTCCTTGGTCTACATTAGCTACTTCACTGGCTTGATTATTTGCATTCCTCGGTTTTCTGGAACACGGAAGTAAAAGGTGATATTCTTGACAGAAAATAGTCAGAAGATGAGTAGAGAGAGATGCCTACTAAGGATTTACACCATGTTCCAGGAAGAAAAAGGAGCTTTTCAGGAAGTAGAAGTGAGGCAGTGGGTAACAGTGACATGAAAGGTTATTCATACCTCAAGAAGGGAACATTATGTGATACCAGAATGTGTGCCTCAATTATGTCTGCCAGAATTAAAGAAGGAATGTTTTCCCAAATACAGCAGGATAATATTTTCAGTCATGATTATATGGAGCATAGATTTGATCTTCTCCTTATAAATAAAAAAAGTTAAATTTCTTATGTTTTCTAGGATAATATTTGAGTCATTTGTAAGATCATAACAGCCACAAGGTTTCTAATTCTTTCTCTTCCCTAATTGTGATAAAAAATGAGAAGAAAGAATCCTTACTAAATTTCTACTTAAAATTAGAAGGAACCTAAGTTGACCAAAAAAACCTGAACAACAAAGCTGTTTTTAGTGACAAAGTAACATAGCTGGAAGGAATGTTTGTGAGGGGTAGAATCTAAAACTCTGATAACATCCGTGGATTGAGAGAGTTACAGAGAAACCATCAAGGACGGAAAAAAATAAAACTTTTTCGTGATGCTTTTCCATAGCAGAGAAAAGCACATAATAAGCAGCAAGCCAAAGCAGTAAAGCTGGAAGAAAAGAATGGTCTATTGAAAGATATATAAGAGGACTACCCTAAAAGTTTGAAGAAATAACTTTCTTCGAACTGGATTTATTGTTTAGAGCAGGACAGGAACATAGAAAATGTGAGGTTCATATCTTCAAAAAGATTAAAAAGAATAGTTTCTTCTGAGAAAGTAGAGTTAGCCTTCATAGGGAAGGACACATCTGTGATAAAAACTATTAAGTATTGTTTAAAAGTAAAGCTGCCAAATTAAAAGTTGAGATATGTGCTCATTACAAAAGAATATAATGAATCAGATCAAGAAGGAACAGAAAACTGAAAGGAAGCATAAATACGACCACAAACAGATATACAGTGGCACACACACCACCTGTTCATAAACATATATGCATGTATAAAGTGAACACACAGACACAAACTCACTCAAAACACTGATCTACAGTTTTGTACATATGTGTGCAAACATACCAGACTCATAGTCACACATTACATTCGCATATGTATGCATACGCACACGCAAACACATCTCACACATACCACATGTGAATAGAGATGGTGTACCAGGCCATACATCAAATGATTTTTCTAATTACTCATCCTTGACCACAGTGTTATTCAGTCTCCTTTGTCCGAAAAGACAGATTGTGAAGATAAAATGTAGACCCCTTTCTGATAATACTGCACAAGGCCAAAACCCTTAACCCAATTATCACACCTAGTATTCTTTTAAATATTTTGATTCTATTGTCTGAACCATTTGTTTTTCTGAACTAAATGCTCAGTCATTATAGCCTGTAGGAAAGCAAATGTTTTTTCTTAAGGCATTTGAGGCAATATGAAGTGAAATTTTTGACACAGTATTCACAATTCCCAAGGTTTCCCTATATCAATCCTTTCTTGAAGTCACGGTGAGGAGGGGGTGTAATAGGAAGGGAGGAGAGGGCTGGGTGAAGAAACTAGGTTTCTTCATACGTGGTTCTGTGTAACAAGAGGAAATAGCCCTACCACAAGTCCTATTTCTGAGCCATATTACAAATTATATTTTTGCTGCTATAAACTCTTTTCTCTGGGTAACTTATCTTGGCACATAGGTGAAAAAGTTTCTCAATTATGTGTGTGTGTGTGTTTTATTCTGTACCTGATGATTCCATTACTATTTTTTCTGATGATTTCTGCCAGCACTCTGTTGTGGACCCTCATCTCTCCATGCATTTTGAGATTTTTTTATTGTGGGATCATGTGTGGTCAAACTTTACCTGTGGCAATTCTTGAAAGAAAAAAGTCCTCTAGAGAGGACTTGGTTTTCTTTACTAGGTACCTGGCTTACTAACAACCAAAGAATATTTTAAAACAACTCTTTGCCTCCAGGATTGTTGCATCTGAGGTTATTTCATATTTGGGTAGCAAACTCGCATGTGGTTTGCAGTTGTAAGTTTTCTAAGTTTTGTTTTGTTTTCCCTCCTTTCCAACTACTTGCTGCTGGAGACAGGTGATTTCTTGTGGTATCTCCCTGTGGATTCAGTTTTATTCTAGTTTCTTTTTTAACTAAGAATTTAGGTGTTGGATTTTGCAGTTTTGTGCTTCCATCTCCTTTCATTACATTCCCATGAGCAGGGCCCTGTATCCTGCAAATACAAGAAAAAGTCTACTCAAGTTTTCAGAGATGAAGTTAACCACAGGACAGCTGGCAACTTCCCAGATGCTTACTCTTCTGGATTCCAATTTTGGCATATATGGTATCTGTATTTGTCTTATTTATTTCCCGTTCAGTGAGATAAAGAGCCATTTTCCCTACATATTTAACATTTTGCCACACAACAGTTATTCAGACTCTTTTGTTCACTGTATTCATGCAGTGGGACATCCTTACATTGTGTTTCTGGTGTGGCTGGGATGTTGTCCTGATTCTTAGTCAAAAAGCCCATGAATTAGCTAACAAAATGTCAGTGCCTCATTTTTTTTTTTTAATTTCTAATACTCTATTCAAGATCCAAATGTTTGGGGGCCGCCTGGTGGTGCAGCGGTTTAGTCAGCGCTTGGCAGCCCGGGGTTCGCGAGTTCGGATCCCAGGCGCCCGCTGACGCACTGCCTGTCAGCCATGCCGTGGCGGCGTCCCATATAAAGTAGAGGAAGATGGGCACGGATGTTAGCCCAGGGCCAGTCTTCCTCAGCAAAAAGGGGAGGATTGGCAACGGATGTTAGCTCAGGGCTGGTCATCCCCACAAAAAAAAAAAAAAGATCCAAATGTTTTATTTCAATTCAGTGCATATGGATCCATGAAGGTCAATACATCAGACTTTAAGATCAGTAACTATAATATCATTTTACCTCTGACCACGAATAAAGGGAGTTGTTTTTTTAAAATGCCTTTTATATAAGTGTGAATTATATTAGCTCTAACACAGGATAGAAATGATCAAGTGCAGCCTTATTGAGTGTTTCTGATTCCTTCGCATTTCAAGACACTTTAGACAAATTCAAAATTGATTTTGGCACATAGAGAAAGCAATGTTGAGGAAAAGGATTATTTTCCTACATGAGTTTTACGTTTAGACACACGAAAAAATAGCCATTTGTACCTGTTTTCAAACCAATATTAAAAACATACGAGTATGTGTGACACTGAATATTTAAACACGGGGAGAATACACAGAGAAAAGCCAAGATAGCGAGGAATTTTATTCACAACGTGGTGGTAGGAACAATTAATTTAGTTCTTCTGAATAAGAAAACTATAGCTAGGGGCTGGCCGGTGGTGGAGCAGTTAAAGTTCACGCTTTCTGCTTTGGTGGCCTGGGGTTCGCAGGTTTGGATCCTGGGTGCGACTGATGCACCATTTGTCAAGCCATGCTGCGGTGGCGTCCCATATAAAGTAGAGGAAGACGGCACGGATGTTAGCCCAGGGCCAGTCTTCCTCAGCAAAACGAGGAGTATTGGCAACGGACGTTAGGTCAGGACTAATCTTCCTCACACACAAAAAAGAAAGCTATAGTTAATTTCTACATAATCTACTAAGAGTAGATATTTTGACAATTAGATTACAAGGGTATATTTATATTAAAGAAATTAATAAGTAAAATGAATAAGCAAATCCCCATAACTTAGCTTAAGAAATAAAACATTACCAGTACATTTGTAACTTTTCTCTGTTACACCTACATCCCATCCTCCCTAAATGCAGCTGCAATCATGATTTTTGTGTTTCATTAACTTGATTTGCAATAAAATTTTATAACATAGGAGAAATAATATATTACCTGAATCTTTGTCACTTATATGCTGCTTCCACTCATATCCTCATGTCTCCACATGAGAGAGATTGTATTAGTCATCCCTTATTCTCTTTATAGTTATCTGACATACATGCATCCTGTGGTATTTGATCTTGATGGCATGGAATCATATTACATATATGTATTCATGTATTTTTTATGACTTATCCTGTGTTCAACATTGTTTTGACTCATTCTTCTTAATGAGCACATCATGGCTACATGATATTTATAGTATGGATACATGTATTCTAGTCTTGATAGATACTTGGGTTGTTTGTATTGCACATTATAATCATTCTAATAAATGTCTCTTGGTCAAAATGTAAAAGGATTTGTCTGTAGTATATACTAAATAGTGGAATTACTAAATCATGAATCTTCAACATGACAGGTTGATGTCAACGGTTTTATGAAGTGACTGTAATAGTTTAGATTTGAACTGGCAATAAATGAAAGTAACTGTTATTTTACTTCCTCAGCAAGAATTGGTAACATCAAGTTTATTAAGATTTAGTAGTATTGTAGGTATGAAGTGATAAGAACTGGGTATATTATTTGCACTTACTTGATTGCTAATGTAGTTTGTATTTTTTTCACAGTTATTAGCCATTTCCATAAATGTTTCTTATTATTCAAATTTTTTTTCTACTTCTCTATTAATTTATGATTTTCTGGTTGATTTGTGCTTCTTTATATTTTGGAAAGAATGCTTTTTATTATATGGGTTGGAAATACCTAATTCCAATTTTTGAAATATTCTTTTGCTTTCTTAATGGAATTTTTAAAGAATAGAGCTCTAGATATCAATATAAAAGTTTATCAATCAAAAGTGCATATCAATCAAAAGTTTTTACTTTAGGATATGTTTACATGAAAAGTTCTACCTTAAGATTTTTTTTTTTTTTTTTTTTTTTGTGGGGAAGACCAGCCCTGAGCTAACATCCGTTGCCAATCCTCCCCTTTTTGCTGAGGAAGACTGGCCCTGGGCTAACATCCGTGCCCATCTTCCTCTACTTTATATGGGACTCCGCCACGGCATGGCTGACAGGCAGTGCGTCGGCGGGCGCCCAGGATCCGAACTCGCGAACCCCGGGCTGCCAAGCGCGGACTAAACCGCTGCGCCACCGGGCGGCCCCATACCTTAAGATCTTAAGTAAATCATCCTATATTTTGTCAAAGATATTCATTTTTTCCTTTTTTGCAATTATGTCATGAATCTATTTGTAATTGACTTTTTAATTCTAATGTAAAGTAGTAAAATAAACTATTTTTGTTCAAGGATACCCAATTAAGCCAGTAATATTTATTAAATGGCTGTATTTTCATTCGAAATCTGAAATGCCAGTTCTGTCAGATTTCAAGTTTACTTATGTGAGTGCATCCAGTTCTACTATTATTTTCTGTATCACTGATCTCTTTGTCAGATCATGTTGTCTTTATTACTATAGCTTTATAATAAACTGTTATTTTGACTGAAATTTTATTTAATATATCCACTTAGGAAAATTGAAAATTTTATGATGTTAAAAATTATTAACTGATTTTATATTCAATATACTGACATGTTTTCTAATGTATTTCAGCAAATATATGTGTGTTTCTCAAAAAAAAAAAGCACTATGTATCTTGGTTAGATTTTTGCCAAGTATCTAATTGTTATTGTTATTGTAAAAAATGACCACCCTCCACAAACATACACACACAAATTTTATCACTTAAATGATAGTTTAAGATTTCATTTGGAATGTGAAACTATAGCAAGACAAATCATAATTAAATTTCTGAAAATTAAAGAAAAAAGAAAAATAATCTTGAAAGCAGACAAAAAAACAAACTATTATCTACAGTGATTCAAATTCAAATGACAGCATATTATTCATCTAAACCATGCAGGCCAGCAGAAAGTGACACAATATTTTCAAATGGTGAAAGAAAAGATTTGTCAACTGAAAATTCTATATCCAGCAAAACAATACTTCAGAGAAGAAGGCAAATAAAGATATTCTCAAACAAAGAAAAACTTAAAACATTTTGTTGATAGTAGAACTTCCTTTAAAGATTGGTGAATGGAAATTCTTGGAACAGAAAGGAAATAATAGAAGGAGGAAGCCTGGAGAAAAGAAGGAAGAAAGAACAGAAAGAGCAAAAATATGGTTATATATAAAAGAGTCTCCTCTTAATGAGTTTTATAAATCATATGAGTGATTGAATTAAGAATTATAACACTATCTGATTCTCAAGACTTTGATATTTACAAGTGGGGCAGGTAAAGGGAAGTGAATTGAAGTAAGGTTTCCACACTTCACACACACACACTCAAAATGGAAGAATGTTGCTACCAGGAGACTCTTAATAGTCACATGGATATATTCTAAAACTCAGAACAACTACTAAAAAAACAAAGAGATATTCAAAAACATTATATATACATCAATATAGAACTCTAAAAATATATTCAAGTAATCCAGCAGAATGTCAAGAAAAGAGAAACAGAGTAATGAGAAACAAAGGAATCAATGAGAAAACAAATAATAAAATGAGAGACTTTAGCTCTAACACATCAATACTTACCTTTGATGTAAATAATCTAAATACGACAACAAAAGGCAGGACTGGCAGAGTGGATGGGAGAAATATAAACCATTCTCTTTACAAGACTTGTGACATCATAACAAATCATAGCAAGGTACTTCTTCACTTCAATAGAATTTTTTGACTTGGATGCTGTCATCTGACCAGAAAAACTTCTGGACGATTCAGGAATTCAAAACCATCAATATTCCCAAATAAGGAGAATTGATTGATTCCAAGGACTCCTTACTTTATCATGCAGTCTCCTTACAGTTTTTTTTTTTTTTCTTTTCCTACAGGAAACAGGAGAATTACCTAGAATGATTGGAATTATGTTTATATTGCCAATTTCTTTCTTTTTAAAAATCTATTGATTGCTTCAGCTGGAAGTTTATGTAGAGTTGATTTCTATATATATATTTTATATGTTTATATAATTTTGTTGTCTGGGATTCTCTCCTGATCTCAGTAAATCATTCCACCATCTACTTATTTGCTTATAAAAGAAAAGTGGGGGGCATTCTTGGTGCATCACGTGTCTGCAGATTTCTACAAGATCCAAAAAGAAACTTTGTTGATTTTATATCTAAAGTATACATTGCTTGTGTTTTCTCTTTTTACATAGCCTCCACTCTGAGTCAACCCACCCTAGTTAACCTCTCAATCAGACTACATTAGTCTTCTAAATGATTTTATACGTCAATTCTTGCCATATTCGATTCATTTTCTACAAATAAAACAGAATCATCTAAGTCTCATTTTTGTATTGTTCTATTTAGACCTTTTCTTGTCTTCACATTTTTCTTGGAATAGCTGTGACCAGATCTACTACAACATAATGATATGAGGCTCAATCTGATCTTCAAGTCCTTCCTACTCTTTATATGTTAACAAAGTTTACTTCCATTTCTGGATGGTTTATGCTACACATCTACCCCGCCATATAATCTATTCACTACACCTATTTAAGTCATATTTCTGCTGCCACTGTGCCTCTGAATATCTCCTGAATAAATGGCTTCCTGTGGACAAATCCATTGGATATCTCTCAGTCATTAGATTACTTGAAACATTTGTGACAATTGAGAATATTGACTATTTCACTATCTTTTAAGAACTCTCCTCCCTTTGACTTATGATAATTCCACTCCTGTCTCCTCTCCTACATTTCTGTACATATATTTTTCACGTCCTCACTGCATTGCGTTATTCTTGCCACTGCTGAAACACTAGACGTTATTAAGGTTCCAATATCAGCCATTAATTATTACTACTGTTGTTTTTGTTATTATTATTTTTAGTATTATTTTTATTTTATCCTCATTCTCCCCTCTGTCAATAGTTCTCAACCAGAGGTACATAAATAAGGACCATTTTAAGCTTCATTAACATGTACATTCTAGGGTACTAGTCTAAAAATTCTTAATTGATCTGGAGTGTGGCTCAAGTATTTTCATTTTCATTTAAGTTACACAGATCTATATAACACCTATTTAGAACTCTTGATATAGGCAACATTATTCACTCACAGTTTGAATACCGTTTTTGTTTATTCATTCTAAAATGTAAATCTCTAATCTATCCCATTTTATTGAACTCTAACAGCCAACTGGATGTCTCAGGAGCACTTCCAATAAAACATTACCAAACAAAACACATCAACTTCCTCCCCCAACACAGACTCCAAAGCTAAAGTTTTGTGCTTTCCATCTCTTATCGGTTGGACTAGGGGCTCACTGGTTAACCAGTTTCCTTTATAAGACAAAGAACTATGTCTCAGAGAGTTTAAATATCTTAGGCAGTGCCCATAGATAGTAAGTCGAAGAGTTCAAGCTCACTTTCAAAGTCTACAAACTTCAAGATTAGGCTTTTCTTCCTAAGTCCAAGATAATTCTTGAAGTGATTGAAAGGTGATGTTTTTATTTAATATTTTTTCTCCGTTGATTCTTTGATTGTGGTTTAAGTGCCCATTTGTTTAAAGAATCAACTGACTCCAACAGATACAGTTCACTGACTACATAGGATGAGTGGTAAATTTGAATTTTCACCTAGTGTCCAAGTAATTTATTGAGTAAATTAAATTTTTCCCTGTTACATTTATTTAGAGGCAAGCACCAATGTTTACTGTAACTCAAAATAAAAAATTGAGAGATAGATAGAGATAGCTACCTAGAGAAAGAGAGACAGACAGAGAGATAGGGAGACAGAGAGAGAGAGAAAGGAAGAGGAGAGCAAAGCAACTGTCAGTAAAACATGAAGTGCTGATTTATTAGTACTTATCCAGGTCTCCTTCCCAGTCAGTGATAACTATCTTGCAACTCATTAATTCAATTGTTTTGAAGGACATTATCCAAATAATTAGTTGATATTTTTAAGTTACTCAGAGTGATTCTGTTGCTGAAAGTGTTGTTGCTTATAAAAGAGAAAAAAAACAATAGTGAATATGCGACCTGTATATTGGCATGGTGGTGATTCAATGGAAGCGTGATACTCCTATTTTTTCTACATTAAATGGAGAACATGAGCAGGAGATATAGAGTACATAAATAAATATGATAACTTTAAAACAATTATAGAACACTATGGGAGATTTAACTAATGAGTCTGCAATTACTAGACCATAATATTTTAATTAAGGTTCTAATTTGAAAATATGGTTGGTTATTCACGGGGGTCTTTAAACTTTTTTCTTATTATAATTTAATTAATTAACCCATAGTAACATTTATATATATATGCAATATTTTGGATATTGCATATCTGGATACCCAAAAAGATATGAATCATTTCAGATATATTCATATGGCCCTGTCAGCAATTAGGCTAATGGATGGATTAGTGTTCTCTTTGAATCTATGGATTCATACAGATCTCCCTCCTCCACTTTGGGGAAATTCTCTCTAGTGTAACAATTACGGTCAGAGCTGGAGTAAGGGGTGCACGTGATTTAGGACAAGAGAAAGTCTGAGCAGGAGTGCCCATTTTAAAGTTCAGAGGCTGCTCTTGGCTCTGGTTACCACTTGTAGAAATCCTTCCAGCAGGAGGACTAGTACTTCTGAATTAAAAACAAAACATACACACACACACACACACAGAAAGAAAGAAGCATCCTGTTTTTTGTAGGTTCCTTGAAGAAAACATCTCAAAACAGAACAGGATGTTCATCATATCAGTTGCCCTTAATACACCTGGGCACTTCAGAAAAGACACCTGGACATCTCAGTAAATGTGTCTCAGAACACAGTGAGACAGTAGTGTCACACCAGTGAGGGCTGAGGCTCTTCAAGGATCTGGACACCAGGTTCAAGGAAGGGGGCAACAGCTCAACTCTACCTCTGATGCTCTGTCCGACCTCCAAGAGTGGCCTCTACTTCTACTCACCTGTTTCAGCTGCTGCTGCTCTTGTATGTATTACTATATTGAACAACATCAGTATTTGTTCATTTCCGTTTTACTCTATTATGTAATGATAGGTAGCAGGGAATAAGCCATTTTCCCATAAGCACCTAATATATAATGAATTGATTTTGTATGATAGAAATTTCACTTTATATCTAGCAATAAGTTACTATACGGTAATTTGTTAGAGCAGCATTAATAAATTACTACAATAGCTTTTGTTTTTGATTGTGCCAAATTTTCCATTAGAGAATATAAGAATAAATATTTAAAAATTAAAATAATGGGCCAGTCCCTTCGCCTAGTGGTTAAGCTTGGCAAGCTCCCCTTCTGCCATCTGGGTTTGTGGATTCGGATCCCGGGCACAGACCTACACAGCTTGTCAGCCATGCTGTGCTGGTGACACACATACAAAATAGAGGAATATTGGCACAGATGTTGGCTCAGGGCTAATCTTTCTCAAGCAAAAAAAAAAAAAGAAGAAGATTGGTAATGGATGTTAGCTCAGGGCAAGTCAGACCCAGCAAAAAAATTAAAATGAGAAATATTTATTTCATTATCTTAGAGAAAATTCTTGCCTACAATTTATTCCATTGTATCATTTATCGTATATCTATTTGTCTAACATGACCAGCAGAACATCATTCTATCCTTCCAAACTTAAGACAGTTTTGTCTCTCTTTTTCTTCCTCTTTCTCTCTCCCTCTCCCTATATATATAGTCAAATATATATATATATTTGTAGTCAAAACAAAATTCAAAGAATTTTACTTGATAAGCATATTTTATTGAGTGTGAACTAACTCACTAACAGGAGGACTTCAAACCCAAAAGTGGTATGAAGCTCAGAGGCATGACATTGTGAGATGGCTTATAATGTAGAAATAAAGATGTTTTTCAACCTTTATGATGATTGGTTATTACAATAGGGGTTTCCAGAAGGCAGGGGATGGGTTAAAAGTGATTATCTTATATCATTTTAGGAAGATGACTTAAGTTTCATTTATGACTATGCAAGGCATAAAGAAGAAATAAGTTAAGTCTTGCTTATATTCATGAAATAAGCTAGATTAAGTTTTGCTTATGTGGTTTAGCTGGTTTTGTCTGCTTGGGGGAACTTCAAGACTCACCTCCATTTTATTTTATTTAAACAATATAAATATACTTTTCCCATAATTATATCAAGTGAAAAATTCTAATATCATTGATATGTCATTATTATTTTAATTTCTTTATAACATCTCATAATGTACTTATACTATAATTGTTCCTCTTCTGCCAAACATTTTGTTTGATTTGTTTTTTCATTATAAGTTAAGCCATTAATGAATTGAGAGTTCTTACTAATGTTACTAGTGTATGATAATATTCTTAGGCCATTCTTTTTTCAAGGTATAAGCATTTTAACATTCAGAAAAAAATGACTTTACCTAATTAGGTCAACAAACAAACCTGTAATTTTAATGGTAAAAACAGGATGTCTAGATCAGTCACCATTTGCTTCCATTCTTTCATATTGGTCTACAAGAAAAATAAATGTGTTAGACCCTCTCCTGACATTTAAAGGAAATAGTATATCCTACTGAGTACTTTACCTTTTCAATCAGCATTCCTCCACAGACATCCTTCCTTCATCAGATTAGTCAGCAGTAGTCTTCCAATAAGGAATTGCAGATATCAGTTTTCTTTTATTTGAGCCCACCAGGAAGAGAATACATTTATGTAGCTGTTCTTTGGCACAGGTAGCTCACTGTGGGCGATCATAAAAAGGTTCATTATTATTATTTCATATAACAATTTGGCAAGCTGGGCTCATGCACTTTCTTGCAAGACTATTTCAATATCTATAAAAGGTGACAAAAAATTCCTTCAGGAAACTAGGGCACCATTTTATGCTTGAAAATGAAAGTCAGCATCTTGAAAAATTAAAATTAGATTGTATGTCTGTGCATAAGTGAGTAATTTTGACAAGTGAAAAAAGACATTGACTCTGCAACTAATATACAGCGACTGATATAAACCACAATAACCAGGCTGCTCTGCTCAATTCTGACTGTATTTTAGTTGTAGTAAAAGACAATTTTAAGCAGATGGTCTTTAACACGTACAGGCTGATGCTGACAAATGCACAATGTCCCTGCATTTTGAAATAGTGAAATGAGGGAGACAAATACAAGTATTTGTATTTTGAAATTATTTTGATTTTATTGTCATGTCTCTGATCTTTTTTGTGATAGTTTTGTGTACATTTGCCAGACAGCTTTTTGACATACCTTCTGTTTTTCTGAGTTTATCTAATCATCAAAGAATGTGTCCTCCTGGCACATGCACACATAAATTAAACTAAACTAAAATATTCATGGGCCTTTAACCTCCTCCCCAGGATTCTATAATCCCAGGGTTAGAGAAATGCTGAGGTTCTAAATATGTCCCAATGAAGGAGAGACTGGGGTGCATGGTGGCTGTGGTAGCTCTTATCTCAGGATGGCCTCTAATGAACTACAACTCCTAGTATTCACCTCCTTTTGTGGTCTCTTGCCACAGTGAAATTGATCCAGCACCGAGACTCACTTTAACCCATAGAGAATGCAGAAGTAACATAGCACCAACTTTGGCACTAAATCTTAAGAAGTCATGGCAGGCAGCTTCTGCTTTCACACTTTTGGGAGCCTTGAGCTGCCCAATAAGAAGTTCAGCTTCTTTGCTGTAGATACATGTGGATAGAATATGTGAGGAAGCCAAACGGAGAAGAAGAGGCTCTGAGACTACATGGAAAGAGACCCAGCCATCTCAGCATCCCAGGTGATCCCAACTTTGTAGCCCTTTCTGCCTCATTGTCAGGCAAACAAGTAGAGTCACCTTGGACATCCCAATGGCCATCTGATCACCACTGCATGAAAGATCCTAAGCAAAAACAAACAGATAATAATACATTATTGTTTTAAGTCATTAAGTTTTGTGGTTGACTCAGCAACCAATAACAAAAACAGTGCTCCATGAACATTGCCAGGGCAAAGAAAGCCTAGTAATACCACCTTTTGGCTCATTTCATGGCTTATATCATTATATCATTTAAACAGTCCCATCACAGAGCCACTAATAATATCATGTCCCTATCAGAGATAAAGAAACCTAAGTTTATGGATTTTTTTGTAACAGATATTAGGCTTGTTGAACCTACATTGCACTCCAGCTACTAAAGACACGGTGAGACCATTCACATAGGCATAAAGCAGAAAAGATCCTGTCACACTTCTGCTTAAAATTTCCCAGTGGCTTTCCTTAACACTCAAAGTTAAATCTAAATCCTGACCTTGGCTTGCAAGACTCTGAATGATTTGCTTCTCTGTATCCTCTCTGCCTTCATCCCCAGTCTCTCCCCTGACCCCATCCCCTTTCCCATCCCAATTTTCTGCCACTAGTTTCCTTACTGATCCTGGAATAGTACTTTCCTGCTTTAGGGTTGTTAGCTCTTGCTGTTTCCTCTGCCAGTAATAGCAACTAATTAAATTTTTGAGTGCTTAGTAGGTGCTAGGCACTGAACTTTAAGTTATGACCCATTAATACTCAAAACAACCCATCGGATGTACTGCCCATTTGGAGAAACTGATGCAGAGAATCTTACGAACTTTGCCAAGGTAACATAGCAAATGAAAGAACCAAAATTTGAACACAGGCTATCTATGCTCAAGTTTCTATGCTCAAGTACTGTAGTACATACAGCTGCCTAAAACGTTCTTCTACCAAATATATACAAAGCTAGTTCCTCAACTTTCTTCAGTTCTTTGCTCAAATGTCATCTTATCAGAGTGATTTCTTCGCTAACTTTACATAAAGTAGAACCCTGGCATCTCTATCCACTTACTCTGCTTTCTCTTTCTTCAAACCACGAATTGTCATTTGATATATTATATATTTATTTGTTCATTGTCCATCTCTCTTTCCACTAGAAAGTAAAAGAGCAGATTTTTCTTTGCTAGTCGCTTCTGATTTCTAGTGTCAATAAAAGTGCCTGGCAAATAAAAGGCACTAAAAATAGTTGTCAAATAAAAAAAATGAATAGAAAACTAAGGATTTTAATTTACTTTGCAGTCTGAATCTAGTTTGACCATATTCTGTTCTTATATTTATCTTTTATCACTACTGCAAGTTGTTATTTAAATATTAATTTACATTTTCAGGTGCACACATTTATCTTTTGTGGCTCCAATAGGTTTTAAGACCTTTGAGTAGAGGGTATAACTTCTTATTTTTGCTATACTCATACATAATGCCTTATGAGCAAATAAATCATGTAAGTATATCTGATTCTGTTTAATGAACTCTGAATTAAACTATGAATTTTAGTAAAGTAAATAGTGTCACATTGCAAGGTAGGTCTAAATCCTGTTTCTTACACTTCATAACATTAGCTGACATCTCTATCATGAATTTTTTTATTGTAAAACAGGCATAGTGATATTAATGTCTATAGCATATGCCTTCATATGAGTCATGGTAGGTTATATCATGATGCAGTGAGAATATATACATCTACACACACACATTTATACACACTGTTTTCCTCCTTATGGAACTTTAGCTCTGAGTCTATCCCACCCTCTACTACAGTGTCCTTCATATGACAATTCAAATTTCTGGCTGTATCAATTTCATGGAACTTCCATAATGACACCTTCTCCTAGGTTCATTGTGGTGCAGAAGAGGGAAATGAACAAAACGTAACAGAGAAATAATGAAATCCGCCAAACATGAAAAATGTTAGAGATAAGTTTATATTAGATTCAAGGGAAAGATTACTATGAAAGCAAAATAATATAGAATTATAAAAAAAATCAAAGAATCGCATTAAACAAAAACTGTGACTAAAGCAAATAACCCATTTACTCACTAAATCAGAAAATTAAAGACCAAAACTGACAAATTTATAAGTGACAATGGGAAAAAAATCAGAAAAACCAGGAAACAAAATTTTTTATTAAAAAATACTCCTTTGTTTAAAAACATGGATGAATTTGGTGATTTTCTAGGGAAAAAATATCAAAAATTAACATGAGAAGAGGCAGAAACGAAAAGAGGAAAATTTCTATGGAAGTAACTGAGAAAGTTTTATAAGCACCAGTACCAGATATTTTCACACATGGACTCTTATCACATTTTCAAGCAACACATGATCAGACTCGTATTTAGTCTCATCCAGGAGAAAGAGACAGAGAGGGAGAGAGAGAGAATTTTAAAGTTTTCCCTATTTTATTTAACTAAGTCAACATAATTTTAGTAATTAAATCTAGGCAAAAGGACATACTACAAACAGATCTTAATCATGATTTTTTTATGTGATACTCAAAAACATTAACAGCTATTTAACAACGTCCAATTTCAAAATATTTTTGTTGAACACTTGTGTGCATTTCTGTTCCGTTTATAATTGGTATCAGAATTTCACAGTTATAGAACATGTATATCTTTAGCTTTTATAGATGCTCCCAAACTGTCTTCCAATAAAATTCATTGTATTTTCATACAATGGCTTCCAGGGTGAAACACTACATAGTAAAGGAAATGAACAAATTCCAGTTACACATATGAAAACAGGTAAATCACAAAACCATGAAATCTCATAAACATAGATACAAGAGAGTATAGGGGTTATAGTACCATTTTTAATAATGTAAGCATTACCAAGACTACTCTTTGCTATTAGAAGACTGGACTGGTGGGGTGGGAAAGAAGGGAGCGAAGAAAGACTTCTGGGGTACTAGGACTATGTTAACATTCTGCTTTTTGATCCAGGTGCAAGTCATGTATTTTCAGTTTGTGCAAATGAATGAACCACACTCTTACATATATAACTTCAATAAAAAGTTCAAAATTTTAAATGTCTATACATATATAGAAGTATTTGTGTACAGATACTTCAACTAAAAGATTTTAAAAATCCTAACCATTTGATTTCTTTTAGTAATGAATAAAATAGTTTGCATTATAAAATGTTTTAATAAAATTTACTAATATTCATATTAAGTCAAAAAAGAAACAAAAATGAAAATCTATCAATGTCAGGAAAATATTTTATAAAGTTAATATTTATTTCTGATTTTTTAATGGCCTTACTTCTCTTATCTGAACTCATGTCAGCCAAATATGTTTTGAGATTCAAAAATGTTTTAGGGGGTAGGCTTTAGAAAAGTTATATGTACAGCCCCAACAAGTTTCACAGCATCATGTATTAATGCAGCACATTTATATTTCTACACTGAAATCCATGAACACTTACAAAAGGTAGAATTTTTAAAAGACAGCAAATAGCCTTAGGACAGTTCACAACTTGTCATGTTTTCACTGCCAAATGAGTTATAATAAAACTTTCATTTTCCAGAGCTTCCACAAGTAAATCAGAAAGAAAAATAAACAGAAAGTAAAATGACCAAAATGCATAAAATGCCAATTTACAGAAACCATGGCCATGATCACTGTATATAAAAAGATAGTCAACTTCCCTGATATTCGGGTAATTGCACACTAATTTTAAACTTACTGTTTCACTAATATTACTAAATTAAATTTATTCACAATATCCAGTATAACAAATGATGTGAGAATATAAATGATTTTATATGCTTTTATAAATAGTATAAATTGATAAAAATATTTTTTGGTAGTGGAGAGAGCCTTCCAACTTGATGTTTTTACAGTAAGCCTGCATTCGCTGGATGTATATACACAAGGAAATAAAAAGGTAATGTGACCTATTTTGGTGACTTACAATATAGAGTCCTAAGGCCTTGAGTTTAATTATGCTAATCAGATATTGGAAATAAACTACAGTCACATGCCACATAATGACATTTCGGTCAATGACTGACCGCGTACAAGATAGTGGTTCCATAAGATCAGTACCGTATAGCCTAGGTGTGTAGAAAGCTAGGCTTATTATGCAAATATAGGTTTGTATAAGTACACTCTATGATGTTGGTACAACAATGGAATTGCCTAAAGACGCGTTTCTCAGAATGTATCTCCTTGTTAAGTGTCATGTGACTGTAATGCTATACATATATATCACAGTGTCCTGAAAACGATTCTCTTAGAAAACTCTCAACAACGGGAAAGTGGTACATTTATTTTAAAATATTGAGCTGCTGAACAATACAAGTGACTGAGGTATATGTATATCAATACAATGCACAAAACCTTAATAGATTTCCTTACATTGCATAGAAGCTGCAAGATTTAAGCAATGGCTAATAGCTTTTGTTTATTTCATTGTCCACTAGATTATCCCAGGGATAAGCAGTGTTCATTATATCATTGAGTTGAACATTTAAAATTTCTATCGCTCAAGCCAGTTTGAATTATTCAACCCCTTGATACATAAACACAATGCAAAGATTTAATGAAGTTTGTGCATTTTCCTGGTTGTTATTTACTGACCAAGAAGCAAACAAGCAAACAAAAGAACTCACTGGCATTGTTCAACAACGATGATGTAAAATAAAAGAACTATTACAATGTAAAATGAATGTGAGAAGGAAGTAAAATTTCAGGATACTTTTAAAAGCTCAGCTTAGTGAAAGTAGAGGATCATATTTACTCTTGGTCCAAGCACACTCATGTGTTATTTTGGTGTGTTGAGTTACAATTTTCAAAACCCTTGTAGTAAGTATAAACGGAAAACTACAATGCTTTCATCTTCAAGAAGGTGATCTTCAGCTTTTGACAAGTTTTGAGGTCGGTAAAATGGAACCGTCAGACAAATTGATGCAAGTAGTCATGCCATTCAGGTATTTTGAAGGATTAAGCAAGTGGAAATGAGGCCTGACCAGAACTCGGGAAATCAGATAATAAATTTCATAGATAAAAAGTTTAATTACTAATCACTCTAACTTTTAGAAGTTAGTGAAGAGCCTCCAAAAAAAAAAAAAAATGTTGACAACTATGAATAATCCAGTGTTGAACTAAAGAGGAGTAATCCAAAGAGGTGAAATGTCTCTTGAGAGATTTCTCTCATGACAATGTTAGATATAAAAGTAGACATGAATATATAACCAAAGAAGAATGAAAAAGAATGACACATGCAGCTTTCAAAATAATGTCATATGGATTCACTTCAGAATAACTGAAAATTTTAAGTATGTAATGAATACACAAAATGTTTACTAAGCATAAATAAGAATGTCATTTAACATATTTTAAATAAGCATATCATACAGGTATGCTAGACACAACGTAGGCCTACTCAGTAATTTTACTTCTCTACCTCCATCAAGACAATAGATTTTTCTTGGCTAGTATATAACTAAGAGCCTCAATAAATCAAAAGCCAAAGTTAACAAAAAATAAATCAATTAGTAGTGGTATAATGGGAGAGTGGGGGGAGGAAGGAAGAGAGAAAGAAAGAGAAACCAATGGAAAAAAATACTATTTCTTTCAAGTATAAAGGCAGTTGTTCTGGGCAGGGCACCAGGGCCTGATAAAGATTTCTGAAGGACTAACACAAGGAAATCACTTGCAGTATGCAGTTGCAGCTAATGCTGTGACTTTTGAAAACAAGTCACTTGGGATCACAACCTATGTCAATTGCTCACTGTGTAACCATTTCTCTTACCAAAAGTCTGTGACTCTGAATTAGTCTTTTAAACAGTTTTTCAAATTCTTCATTAAAATTAAGATTATAAGTATTGTATTTTTATAGCATTGTATCTGTTAAAAATTGTAAAAATGATTATTAGTTATAAGCAAATTAAGAATTTTTAATGATTTTTAAAGCTGTGTTTCATATGTTTCTTTTGAAGCAAAAAGTCAAGAAATCAAGATAATTGAAACTGTCACTTTGATTTCACAGCACAATTAGTTTGCATTTATGTTTGTCAAGCAGCAAAAACACAAGATAATAAAACTTGCATGAAAGAAAAACTAATGAATTTGTTACTTATTTATCTGTTTGCTGTTAGTGCCCTTGAGTTGATTCCAACTCCTAGTGACCTTGTATTCAGCAGAGAAAAACTCTGCCCAGTGTTTTTACACCATCCTCATGCTGCTGGCACTATATCAGAAAATGCTGCGCTGCTATTCATAGGGTTTTCATGGCCAGTTTTTTCAGAAGTGTGTGGCCAGGTCCTTCTTTCTAGTCTGTCTTAGTCTGAAAGCTCAGCTGAAAACTGTCCAGCACGGGTGACACTGCTGGTATTTGAAATACCGGTGGCATAGCTTTCAACATCACAGCAACAGGCAGCCACCACAGTATGACAGCCAACAGATGGGTGGTGTGGTTTCCTGACTGGGAAATGAACCCAGGACCACAGCGGTGAGAGCACCGAATTGTAACCACTAGACTACCAGGACTGGTTGGATTCACCTGTTTACATGCCTATTATTGATTTTACATTATTTTTCAAACATTTTTTTACCTCTCAAAAGCATTAATGAGCAAATGGAATGTTCTTGACTTTTGCAGGCTATTCTTTTATTTCAGTTTTCTTGGCTTTAAAGAATGGGCAATTATTTATTATTTTCTCCCTATGACTTATGTAATAAAAACATAAGTTTTATGTAAACTAACAAACAGCATGTGTGTATGTCTTAACAGAGTTAAAAATTAAATTTTACTCTTCTCAGCTCTATTTCAGTAGATGTTCCGTCATTATATCAAATTAACTAATGTTTGTATGGCCTTTAAGAGTACTTAACACACATTCCCTTCTATTTTCTTTTTCTTTTTTTGTGTGAGGAAGACCAGCCCTGAGCTAACGTCCGTTGCCAATCCTCCTCTTTTTTTTTTTTTCCTGAGGAAGACTGGCCCTGGGCTAACATCTGTGCCCATCTTCCTCTACTTTATATGGGACACCACCACAGCATGGCTTAACAAGCAGTGCGTGTCTGTCCACACCTGGGATACAAACCTGTGAACCCCGGGCTGCTGAAGCGGAACGTGCAAACTTAACTGCTATGCCATCGGGTCGTTTTCTTTTGTGATTCATAGAGTTTAACTAATTTGGCTCCAAGGTCAGGTTGTAATTCTAGAAATGTAGGACTTTCTGATGGTAAATTCTCATATCTTTGCTTTATACCCTACTTAATCTCTCAATGACACCCCATGGACACAAAAAATGTTTAAAATTCAAAATTTGATATTATTGCTACTAATACTTTCTTAACCAATCCAATCACAAAGGTACTTTCCAACTGTTTTTGTAATGCTTAACTCTTCCCTGCTTCTAGATCCATCTTCTCTCTTTTAGCCTCACTGACCAAACTTCCCATTTTCTTCTTAATTAGAAGTATCTCTATGTTTGTTTAACATAAGTGCATCCACCTTAACCCTATACACTCTCATCTTCATCTCTAATGTATTTATTAAGAGTTTATCTTGGATATGAACTCAGCTATCTCCCCTAAGAAAGTGCTACTGTGTATAAAATCTTGCAAATACCTCTTTATGATTAACACTAGGGTCAGAATTATTACTTCTGTTTCACAGATGTGGAATATAAGATTCAGGAAAATTAACTTATACAGAGACACATTCAACTAAAAAGGAAAACTTCTGAAACAACTGGTATGTCTCACAGATGCTCTGGCAGAATAAGAATAGCTAGGTTGCATTGGTATTTGAATGAGTTTAGAAACCATGTTTTTTCAGAGAAATTCATCTTCGTAGCTTTATGATTTTCTACAGTTGTTGAAAGCAGCCTGGGTTTAGGTGTGGAAAGAAAATGGTTGGATTGAGACAGCAGTGGGGTTTTGTCAGGTATGTAACCCAGACACAGTAGTACAAGAAGTTGTTGAAAACCCCTCCAAAAGAGTAGGGTAAGTGATACACTGTACTACATCAAAAGAATGGGGGAGGAAAGTAAAGATAGATGAGATAAGAACAGAGAGATGTAACAGAGTTGTAGAACTTCATTGATTGGCTTGATAAGGTTAAGTAATAGATTTAGTAGACGTAACTTTACAATAGTTACAAACTAAGTAAACTTAGTTTACAATAGAAAGCTTTGCTTAATGACCACAGAGTTTTAATTTGATATTTCATAAATAGATCAGTTACTTCCCATTATAAGGTCTGGGCTATCTTCATAGGTTGGGTTTACTGATATACTTTGGAAGTTTAAGAAAATTGAAGATAAGATTAAGGAACTAGAGCCAAGATTTTACATGTTATTTAATGTGGGTAAATCAGAATTGCAAATTTATTCTGGGATCCTCATCCCATTACCGTTAAAAATATTTTAGAATTAGGCAATTCTAGATAATTTTGTCCTCCACAGCCTTAATATTATTAGAGGTACCTATGTAAACCTTTACATTTTTCAGCTGACAATATTTTACCTTTACCTTAGTTGCCCTTTAGGATCTCTGTATTCTGGATGAAATCTCGGGTAAAGGTGCTTACTTGGAGACAGCCCCAAGTAGCAAAATATTAGTTTACTGTCACAATATGCTTAGAGGTCCAAAATAGAGATAAAAAGGAACATTTCCTATTAAAAAAAGTGATAGTAGTCACAGCCAATAACATCCATTATTTGTTGTCCTCAAGGCCCGTTTCCAAAATTTAGCACTTTCATACATGCCCAAACAAGAAAGGTTGCCATTTGCCATTCTGAAACCTGGAATGTCATCTCATCCTACTCTTTACATGGTAAAATTGGTCATTTAAACTAGGAATATTATGCTGGTTCTCATTCCAAAGTATTATGGAGGAAAGGTCATTTTTCCTTGGATTACTTCTTTAATGTTTTAAATTTTGGGTAATCTGGCTCTCAATTGTCTTCTCTATTTACTTGGGATGCCAATTGATGCTACATAGACCAGAGTCAATTACAGATTCCTCCTGCTACCTCATTCCTACCCCAAAACTGGTTTATTTATCTCTTCATGATCCAACAGAAAATGTTGGAGCAACTTATTAAATGTTTGGAGGTACAATGTTTACATGACCTCATAGGATATTGAGTAGCTAGTTCTAGTTCTTCTGATAAAATTAAGTCAGTTCAAATCTCTTATAGTAGCCAACTTAGGGAACCTCATCAAAGTCCAGTGGTCACAACTTAATTCATTAACAGTAAGAATTTAAGAAAAATGTCTAGTGATGGATTTTAATTTCAGGAATGCCCTCAAGTTTTCATTCATCCCTGCATTCCTACCTGTTTTTGTGGTGTCCTCCCATACTGATTATGGGTTTAGCCTATGGTGTTCTTTGGCCAGTAGAGAGTAGCAAAGTGATGTAAGCAGAGGCTTGAAAACTGATTTTATGGTTTTTGCTTCCTTCCTTGGAATGCTGCCAATGCCATTATACAAAGCCTGGGTTAGCCTGCTGGTGTATGAGACCACGTGGACTAAAGCCTAGTCATTGCAGTTAAGGCCATCCTAGTCCAGGTTCCCCAGTCCACCCGATGGTGATTGCATATTCAAAAATGAACTCATGGGACTGGCCCCATGGCCTAGTGGTTAAGTCCCACACACTCCACTTTGGCAGCCTGGTTCATTTCCCAGGCATAGACCTACACCACTCGTTGGTGGCCATGCTGTGGGGGCAACCCACGTACAAAATACAGGAAGATTGGCACAGATGTTAGCTCAAGGTGAATCTTCCTCAGCAAAAAAGGAAAAAAAAACATTTAACATTAGCTGATCAGCTTGTCTGATGACAGATTTGGGAAAAATAATAAATGGTTATTGTTTTCAACTTAAAAGTTTGAAAACAGTCTGTTAAACAGCAATAACTAACAGTTAGAGGGCATATTGGATAATGTTTTAGAACATCCTTATGGCTTTATCATTCTTCCAGATAATATATTCCTTCCAAATGGAAAGTTATTATAGTACTGAGGGGAAGATGGACCAAGTATGAGTCTGTGAAGTTTGGGAAATGTAACAATAAGAGAACTTTTCTTTAACAGTTTATGTTTTACTCTGAATATCCATTATGGAACAAACTATGTTCAGGATGTCCATTTCCTGACTGCATGACACCCAGCCAAGAACCAGGTAATGTAACTTATTTTAAATCACTCCAGCTACACAAGCTACTTTAAAGATGATCTTCGAGTTAAAAACAGATGACTCGTCTACTTTATCTTCAAATCTTCCAGGGTGGTGTTCAAATTGGAATATTAAGGAAGACTATGAGAGGGAGATCCAATCTTTGATGAAATAAGTGATATAGTCTTGATCAATAACATGGGACAGCTTGCAGGGTTTGAGAGACAAATAGCGGTTCAAAGCCATGAGAGGAATTGTCTGGAAGTCTTTCTGCATAAAGACTCAGATTTCAAAATAAGATATAAAAGGAATATTCAGTGAGAGCACATACGAAATTTTAATGCAAAGAGTATATAGTAAGCAGATTCAGGAAGTAGAAATACAAACATTTTACTGGAGAAAAGAAAGCCCAGAGAAATATGGGGAGGAAATATGGGAGAGAATAGATAAGAGTAGGAGTTTATCTATTTGATAGCAATATAGTATTAAGTCTTTGAATAAATTTGGATCAGAGTCCTTAATGAGCTATGCTCTACCATCTGCAAAACGAGTCCGAGCTCATCTTTGCCACTTGTTGTTATGAACAAGTGGCACACTTTATTTTTCACAGTACACATATTATTATATAAAAACAGTAACAATCCATAGGTTATTTTAGGGAACTGAGAGTAACGTTAATTAGACTGTAAAGTGATAGAAGTTCAATCTGCAAAATAATTATTAGTTAATTATGTAACATACACCTACAAACTTCATGGTCTACACAAGTCAATTCAAAACATCATTACAAATTGTATACAAGGATATCTCATCTCTCTCTAGACCACTGCAAAGACTTAAAAAGGAAGGGGAAAAATGTTAGATTCTCAAATGTTCAGAATCTACTATATATAAACTACTGTGTCAATCCTGTTGTACTTAAATCCAATATGAATATTTTATTGGGTAATTAATTATGATGGAGGACTATAAGGATTTTGAAAATTGTAAGGGAAAGTAGCATAGAATTCAGATTGCACATGAAAGAGTGGTGGATTAGTAAAGATAAACGAAAAGTGACAATTCTGAGCTTGAGATAATTTTTTTTTTTTTTTGTGGGGAAGACCAGCCCTGAGCTAACATCTGTTGCCAATCCTCCCCTTTTTGCTGAGGAAGACCAGCCCTGAGCTAACATCCGTTGCCAATCCTCCCCTTTTTGCTGAGGAAGACTGGCCCTGGGCTAACATCCGTGCCCATCTTCCTCCACTTTATATGGGACGCCACCACGGCATGGCTGACAGGCAATGCGTCGGCGGGCGCCCGGGATCCGAACTCGCGAACCCCGGGCTGCCAAGCGCGGACTAAACCGCTGCGCCACCGGGCAGCCCCTGAGCTTGAGATAATTTTAAAAAAAGAAACACATGATCAAATAAGCCTCTGAAGAATCACAGAATCTGAGTAAAATAATTCTTTATATGACATTCTGAGTTTTGAGAATATATTTTAAAACAGTTAGATATGGCTTTTAATAAATCTTTCCTAAAGCACATATTCTGGAGGAGGAGCATATCTAGCTTAACCCATTTTATTAAATTTGATGACACAAACTGCTATTAATAGAAAATAAATCAAAGAAACTATGGTGTAAAGTAAATCTAAAATCCTGTGGAGCACAAAATTAACTGAGTGTGTTATTGAACCTGTAGTTTTAATGCAAATATTAATCATTCAGATGTGTGAAAATCAGTGGCAGTCTCAGGAAGCAAGTCATCAATAGAGGCTACACCTATTAGAAAACTGTCCTACAGCATCATCCAACAGTATAAATGAAAAATTCATCTTATGCTCTTGAGTATTTCAAATCACAATCCCTTATTTAATATTTTAATTTGGATTGTGTCCAACTCATTTGTCTTTGGTAGAAATGTGCTTTTGTTTTCTGTGTTTACTTTTATCAATATTTAGACCCTGGGTCCCAAAGGAAAGTAAAATTGAAGAAAGTAAAGTTTACAGAATGATTTTATAAAATTTCTATTTTGACATCATTTCAAACATAAAGAAAATCTGCAAGTGTATCCCAAAATTTATACTTCTCATCAGATTATCCAAATGCTAAATTTTGATGTTTTCTTAATCATTTTCTCTCTACATATAGGCATGGGCTTTGGGACTATGTAAACATTCTCCTCATTAATTTTCATATCACAAGTGTTAACATTCATGGATAATTAATTTGTAAATAAATTATTATTATCCTGGTTTCAAAAAAAGTGATTTTTAATGTCATTCTTTCTTAATCCTTTAATTAGTTAGTTGATATTCTTCTGTAATGGAGAGCTGTTCTTTCTCTCTTATGGATGTATATATATACCTATCACCCATTTATTATTTGTTTGTTCTCATTTATTTATTAGGACTCATGGGTTTCTTTTTTAATCAATGAGTTGTAAGCCTAAACTGCCACTATTTGTTTTAATGTTGATTTGTCCTAGATTTGACCAGGTGGAGGCCCTTCAGACTAGCTCATGTGTCATTTTGACAATGCTCTGTAATTTTTTGACAACTCTCTTACTTTCTGGCACAACATAATGTTGCATTAGCAGAAGATTCTTTCTCTGCCTGAGATCTAAACACCTCAGCCATCTCTCCAAGATACATTGGCTATTTTTATTAAGAAGTGGTATTTAGAAATCAAAATCAGGGTCTAGGTATGCTCATTCCTGTTGATACTACTCAAAGTCATTGTTTCTAGGCTCTTTCAGCAAACAGTTATGAAATTATATGCATATGTAGCAATTATACAAAACACACATATATTTATACGTGTGTGTGTATTAAAATCATGAATTTATACTGAAACTCCCATCTCCAATACAGCACCACAGGTTCCCTTTAGCCTTCCCATATTCCTTATTTGTATCACTCCTCCTACAGCGAGAAAACTACCCGCTAACATCATCCTACAATACAAAGAAAGCTTTTTTAGGAATGCTAAACTAACACCACTGTGAAAAATAATCCTACTAAATAAAGTTTAAAATTATTTTTTATAGTTCTTTATGTCTTTACACTGAAAGTCTTTCAGCTCTCATGCTTTTCACCCCCTTTTTTTAGATTAATGACTTCTTGGGTTTTATGCTGCATCAATACACATACACACATATACCTCTTTCCTCCTTTTTCCTTCCTTTTTAGCAATTGCTTAGTAGATGGTGTGGATATAACCTGCTTTTTTCAATAATCTCCTATGTTTTAGAATTTAGTTGTTTCCAATCTTTTGCGATTACAAAAACGGTGCTGTAGTGAATCACCTTATGCGTGTATATTTTTGTATTGCTAAGAGGGTTAGAATAACATCTTAAAGGTAAATTCCTGCAAAAGTGGATTGAAGTTTTATTTCAGTTACTGTCAAATATCCCATGGTATTGTTTTGAATAGTCATGGAAGCAAGATGATTATCCTTTTCCACCCCGTTGCAGACATTCTTTAGTTTCAGCTCAATGCCTATGACTAAGTCTAGAAAAATAGCTACAAAACAAGTAAACTCTAGAAACTGAACAAACTATACATATCTGGAAAAATATTAATACGTTTCTCAAATATAACTGTGAGGAATAGAAGCCAAGCACAAAGAGTGCATACTTTATGATATCATGTAATAAAGCACAAAAGTAAAACTCTCTGGAGTGTTAAGACTCAGGCTATCTGTTACCTTCTGGGGCTGACAGTGACAGGCAGGGAACAGAGGAAGCTCTGAGATGCTGACTAATGCTCTGTGCCATGCCCAGAGGGCCTGTGACACGACACTGCTCATTGGAGGAAATGGATTAAGCAATTTATGAATTATAGGCTTTTGTGTATAAAATAAGAAATTCTTTAATAAAACATTTAAAAGACAAAATTTACCTGTTTTTCGTTAATTTTTATTCTTTCCAAGCACAAATGGCAATATTTAGAGTTTAAGGACATTTATAATTGAAATGCAGCAAAAACTTTTGGATATATGTAAAACTTGAGAAGGAATGTGCAGACTACCCAAAGGTAATGCTCTTGGTGATGTTCAGTTGCAATCAAATTTTTATATACTTTTTAGAAATGTGGAGACATTTGGGGCATTTTTTTAGACTCAATACTTTAAAGGTTTGTATTAATCGGGACAATTAATGTTAACTTCTTTAAGAGACAAGTGCTAAAACTCAGTGGCAAAACCAAACCAAAGTATATTTCTCATTAGAAAAAAACTTGTTTAGATTTAATGACTCTAGAAAGCATCTTTACTCCATACAATAACTGTTCTTTCAGAGTGCTTCACGATGATAGTTCCACTGTCTCAGGCCCACCAGAGGCACTGCAAGGAGAAAGAAGATAGAAGCCAGATGTACTGGTTTTATCTGCCTCAGCCTGGAAGTGACATACTCACCATCCTTTAGCCACATAAATTCAGGTGGCTTCAAACTAATTACAAGGGATTCTGGGAAATGTTTGCTGAGGACTTAGTGTTTTTTCCATAATGTGGTGTCTAGACACTAAATATGTCTTTGCTCCCATTTCCCCCAACACAATCCCTTCCAAAAGAAAAAAAAGTCTGCAGTCACTGTGTCCAAGGAATTTGTTGCACACTGATAGTAACCAAACAGTTGATATGCACGTTTAATTAAAAGAGAATACAGAAATAATAGGAAGCCTTAAAATATTGATGAAGCCAATTCTCGATTCAAAATTAGCCTCCAAACAAAGGATGTTTGCATTTGTAATTCTTTTCCTTTTTTTCTTTATCCTAAATTATCTCCTTTGTGTCTCCCTTAATTAAAAAACTGAATAATGTGGATGAGACATCATGGTCCTGAGAGTTTACCAGATGTTCTGAAAAGCCCAGTGAGTACCAAGAGCTAAATTTTATTACTTAGTCAATGAAGGGATAATCCACACCGAATTCACGGTGGCAGAGATCTACAGTTTGCCAGTTCATTATCAATCAGTACTTATGACTTCTTGATATATCTCCTTTGGAACATAGTTCTACTATGATCCTTAAAAAACATTGCAAAATTGGATATAAAATAAGATGTTGGAATATTATATATTTCATTAACCAGGTGATTCACCTCCTAAAATGATTGGCATCTGGAGGAAAGGGAACAGATGCTCTTCATATGTCTCCATTACCTCTACTGATATATGTAGTTAGAGTTCAGAACCCGTGAGAGGACAACTCTTAAAATATCATGTGCAGTTTTGGTTACGAGATATTTTTATGGTCTAGCAGAATTAGGTATGGGTTGGGGACTAGGTAAACTTCTTCAATCCGATGATTCATCTATATTCCCAGGTCCATTACCTCTTTAAATCACTCCTCTCCCATTCTATCAATTCATTCCTTTTTGAGCTACTATTGGATGTGTGTTAGATCTTTTCATTCTTTCCTACACGTGTCTTAACCTCTTTTGGCTGATTCCTAAAGATCTAACATTAGCTTCATTGGTTCTTTCCTCCACTGTGTCTAATTTATTGTTTAATCTAACCATTGAGTCTTTCGTTATCCAATATTTGTGGTTAATTTATATAACTTTTAATTGCTTCTTTTCCCTCTTCTTCATAATATTTTCTCATCATTTCTCTCATTAATCTTCTTGCATATTAATAAAAGGTAGTTTCAGATTGTTGTATATTTCTAGTTCTTGTGGCTTTTAATTACCTCTTAAGACAATCAGCTAACTCTCTCCATTGCTTTTATTTTTTTCATGAAGTTATATTTTGTTGAGGACATTTTGTTTAAAGATAATTGTTATCATTTTAATTTTATCATTCACTACATTTTTAGCTTTTACTAAATATAGTGATTAATTAGGGGAAGTCAGTGAGTTTTATAGGTAATCGATGCAAATTCTTGGTTGTACCATTACTTTGTGAGAGTAATTGTGGCTTATTCATTTATTTTATGGAATTATTTTCTACTTAATATAACCAGTTCTTCAAGGTCCATATCAATTTGTACGTCCCTCATGAAGTTTTTACTCTAGTCTTGGCATGGTCTTTCTTTTTTGCTAGATTGTGCCAGCAACTATTGGATCTGAGAGCATCCTTATGCTTATTTAAAATAAAGTGCAATTTTTATGCTCTCAATAGCTCAAAGGGTTCCAGACTGACTGACATCTGTCTGTCCTTCTTGATCTGAAGGGAGATATGTAATCATAAATGAATCAAATCCCATGCTCTGGTAGATAAGTGTGTGGAATCTGATGTTACTGACCCAGGAGTTATCGCACCAAAGTCACAAGACTGAGGTGGCCATAGAAAATTTCAGAGGGAATTGGAATTTGGACTGTCTGAGAAGCCATCAACAACTGTCCACTAGAGCCCTATAGATGGCAGTAACCAAAAGGAAGTTTTCCTACTAAAGGTGCTTCCTTTAGACTCTCTTGCTTATGAAAGTGTGCTGCTCACATCAGATGATAAATAGACCATTATCCAATTCATTTCTTCATATGGTTTTTCCAGCTAGCTTCCACCGTGTTTGAAGACAGCAGTTTATTTTAAATATTCAAATATTCATCATATTTTCCTGTATACTGCTGGACATACTATATTCACTTTTCTACTCTACAAAAAATTTAATTAAAGGGAAATCTTGAATCTCTTTACAATAAGAATCATGACAGAATAGTCAGATATAATACTTTGCTTCCATTTTTTCTGTATATATTTAGTTACATATCTATATATTTAGCTATCTGTCAGCTAAAAGAGATAAATTATGAGAAATTCCGTCAATGGTTTAATGTAAAATATTAATAACTAGTGTCTACTTTGGTTGAAAATGACAATAATTAGAAGATAAAATGTCATGCACCATATTTATATTTTACAATTATTATAGAAATATTATAATGAGAGTTATCTCTATAATATTAATATAATTATCATTTTCTATGCCAATCTTGCTTTCTGGCATACTTGTTATTGGGATTAAATAATTAAATATTAGAGTGTTAAAATTTTTAGTATTTAAAATATTCACAAGAGATCATTAAATTTGCTTCAGATGTAAACTTTTCCTTTTACATACTGGATAATTGAATGGAAAATCATGTAAATGTGTTCATAATGTTGCGAGTATATGCAACCAATCATACTGACTTATTGTGTTTTAAAAAACAAAGTGAATATTTAGATTTTAAAATTATTTTTCTTATGTAAAATCCTTTTTGATTATTTTATCTTGTGTTTTAATAAGTTTCTGGTACTAAAATTTCATTATTGATTTTAAAAAGCTCATAAACAGGGGCTGGCCTAGTGCCATAGTAGTTACGTTTGCATGCTCCACTTCAGTGGCGTGGGGTTTGTGGGTTCAGATTCCAGGCACAGAACTATACACTGCTGTTAAGCCATGCTGTGGCAGCATCCCATATACAAAATAGAGGAAGATTGGCACAGATGTTAGCTTAGGGCCAACGTTCCTCAAGCAAAAAGAGAAGGATTGGCAATGGATGTTAGCTCAGGACCAATCTTCCTCACCAAAAAAAAAATAAATAAATAAAAAGAGAAAGCTCACAAATAAAATTTTCACATCCTTATTTCCTCAAAGAGAACATGTTTAGACTATTTATAGAAGCCCCATATGCTATTTTTTGGCCTCTCAGCGTGGTTATACCTACCAGAGGGAACATTATTTCCTTCTGTTATACTGTCATATGTTAGATTTCAATAACTTTGCATTTCTGATGGTAGTTTAAAATTGCTCTTAAGAAATGTTTTATATCAAGACTTTATTTCCTATTGTTTCCTCTTGCATTTTCCTTAAAGTCTATTGAGTTTATTCTGTTTTTGTTGTCAGAACAATCACAAGTTTTCTTATAGAAAACATCATATTTTCTCAATGCATAATCACAGTGTTTATTAATGAGCATGTAGAGCCTATGAAATACCTTTCAACTGTATTCCAAGATCATAATGGCAATATTTGATAAGCTTTTCCCCTCTTCAGAAACTTCCATTTTTAGAAAAAATTTGCAAAAGTATTTATGTTTTTTAATGCTTTACTAATTTAAATTTAGAACCCATCTTTTGCCTCAAACCAGTTATGTATCTTAGAATAAAACAACATAAAATAAAAAAATACTCTTTTATCTCATTGTTTAAATGACTAACTACCAGACTGCAGCTCATGTTTCAGTAATATCCCACTTTGACTGTCTTTTTTGGTCTCTCATATTTTGTTTTGTTTACTTGTTCAAGAATCGCACAGGAAATTGAATTTTCCTGGTTTTCATAACATTGGTCTCAATATAATATTAATATCAGAATTGGTAATGCTAATCATAGTAATGCTAATAGTAACAATGGTAATAAGATAATTACCAACATATTTACTGATCTCACTACCACATTAGGCTCTTTGTATGTGTACCACCTATAGCATCTGAAGAAATTATGCAGATATTAACACAAGGACTAATTCCTGCCCTCAGGGTTTTGATATCTCAAGCTAACAAGCAGGATCATATAATACAACAGATAAAATAATATCACTGATTTTAATGCATTCACTTAAACAATATAAATAATGCTTCTGCAAGTTAAACTCCACCTTTGTTATTGTTTATTATTATTTTTCTGTCAGGCTGTTTGCATTTCTTTCTTTCACCAGTAAGAAGAAAGTTCATGGAAGGAAAATGACAGCACAAAGAGAGAGGCCAGAAAAGCAGCGCAGTGGGGTATGAAAAGAAGGCAAGGTAGAGAACACCAACAATGAAGAAAGACCCTGCTCCTACACAAGATATAAAAGATGAAGTGGTTTCTTCAATGCACACTGATAAAGAAGGTGTGTCCTTGACCTGTGAACAAGATTTGTTCATTTTTTTGAAGTGTGGGCTAACGAGAATGTAAGGGAGCAAATATTCCTCTGCTGTGAGACCAACATAATAAAGCTTCCACTGGCGAGGGCTAGAAGTTGCTACACATCTTCATCTCCAGCTTTATGTTCTCTACATCTCTGGGATTAGGCACTTGAATCCAACTGCTACTCAGCCATTTTTCAATTCTAAGGGGTTTGTCTCCTTTACTTCTCTAAAAGTTGCTGCAAGGACTTGGAAGGTTAGATGAGAAATTCTAATATTGGCAGAATTTTCTTTTGCTAAATGAATGGTTTTGTGTGAGAGGAACAAAGGAGATGGAAATGGAATCTAAGTTATTTACCAAAGGGTGTGCTTTATTCTTGCTTCTGTTTAATTCCTTCTTCAATGGTGCTAATAGCAATGGAAATGAAAATGTACCACAAAGCCTAAGAAGCAGATATCTATAACAAAGACCAAATATAAATCAAAAGACATATACAAATACAACAACCAAATACCTCCTGGAAAAAATTGTCCCAATCACTAATTAATTCATGAAAATATATTCTGCATGAGACCATCCCAGTTTGCATTACAATGGAAATTGCACTAACAACAAAATCCTAAAATATATTTTAGAAGGGTCTGGACTATCCAGCTATTTAGGGAAAGAAAGTTGCCTGAAAAAGAAACCTAATCTTAGCAACCTTTTATCTCTTTTAGAATGGCTAAAAATAGGAATTGTATAGATGTCTAGGGAGCTTACCTATCATTTTGACATTTACCCATTTTTTAGCCTCTCGCACTGTTCTTTATTGAATCTAAATGGTGCTGATTATTTGTGCAAACTTCTTCCTTTGGAATTTTCCTGAGACTGTAATTTACTACTTGACTTTCAAAATCCATCATTGTTCTAAGAAGAACATAGTAATTTCACTACACTCTGGCAGAGTAACCTACTTAGAACTTCAGTAAAAGACACGGGTAAAATGGACTTTTATAGTATTTACTATTTTCATACATGTAAGTAAAATGGTGTGAGAACTTTTATGGCATTGAATTTTCAAGATATTACAAAATTTGTGTGCATTTGAAATGAAATGAATCAATAAGCTATTAATTGCAACTGTTGACAATAAAATTTGAGTTAATACATAACTTACGACTGTGTATATTTTTATTTTAAATCTTGGAACCAAATGAATATGAATCGGATAAGTCATAAGATCTTTGCTCTTAGCAATTTTCTTTTGCTGGTGACTTTTTATTTTTTTTTTTTGTGGGGAAGACCAGCCCTGAGCTAACATCCGTCGCCAATCCTCCCCTTTTTGCTGAGGAAGACTGGCCCTGGGCTAGCATCCATGCCCATCTTCCTCCACTTTATATGGGACAGCGCCACGGCGTGGCTGACAGGCAGTGTGTCGGCGGGCGCCCGGGATCCGAACTCGCGAACCCCGGGCTGCCAAGCGCGGACGAAACCACTGCGCCACCGGGCGGCCCCTGCTGGTGACTTTTTGATTATTTGCTTTCTAACTGTTATCTAAAGATAGCATGGATTTCTCTTCTTTATTGTCCAAGCTAAAATATTTCAGCAAGACATTACTTCTTGTTTTACGTTAATAGATTAAGAATCCCTGTACTTTGGACAATAATGTAAGCAAACCTCTGCTCACTGACCATCTACAAAGTGGTAAGCAAGAGCATACTTTTTCTTACTGAATAGAGAAATGAAAGGTGAGAGCATAATTTCTATCTATTGCAAAGATAGTTTCAAGATTTAAATAGATTTTACCTATAAATTATTTCAATACAGAAGTGATACAACTCAGTTAATTTACTATTTTGTTTTTATTGCCAGCAATAAATTGACAGTACAGAGTTTAACATAATTTAAACATAAACAAGAAGAGAATTCTTGAGAAATATTAAAAAAAATGGTTAACACATAAGGATTGCCATGACGGAATTACCAAGTGAATCAATACGATATTTATGCAAGCATTTTAATTATATAAATGGTTATTTTTAGTTTTATTGATATATGTCATCGTAACATGCTTATGTGTGTGTGTATATATATTATCTAATGGTCCAGTAGTTTAGGTTTGGCAATTTCACTGGCCTAGGTTCGTTTCCAGTTAGGGAACCACACCACCCATCTGTCAGTTCTCATGTTGTGGCAGCTGCGTGATGCTGTGATGCTGAAAGCTATGCCACCAGTATTTCAAATATCAGCAGGGTCACCCACAGTGGAGAGGTTTCAGCAGCGCTTCCAGACTAGGAGGAAGGACCTGGCCACCCACTTCTGAAAAACTTGGCAATGAAAACCCTATGAATAGCAGTGGAGCATTGTCTGATAAGCACTGGAAGGTGAGAGAATGGTATAAAAAGACCAGACAGAGTTCTGCTCTGCCATACACAGGGTCACTAGGAGTCAGAATTTTAACTCAATGACACTAACAACAAATATATATTACAGTATAAATATAGCATATATATATTACAGTATATTATCAAGGTATACATACATATATATGTGTATATGGTATATGTATAGCTACATCTCTGTAAATCTGTCTCGAAATACATATATATCTTGCTATATATATATGTGTGTGTGTGTATTATACACACACACATAGGCAGTATATTATCCAGATATATATATATAAGTATATATATGTATATCATTGTACATACCTGGATAACATATTGTAAGTATTTACACAGTTTGGAATTAAGAGTATGTAATTTTTTTTAAAAACCTTAAATAAATTATAGCTCTTAATATATTTCAGTTCTTATTTAAATGCTTTTTCACAGATAATTTTTTAAATAAAAATTCAGAGAATGTGAATGAAACCCCCATTTCTAAAGCTCAGTTTTGTTGCATTTCCATGGACGCACAGAGGCTCAGCTTCATGGTGTTGTTATGCTTGCATCTCGGGCAACTCGTAAAGAGAAAGCCTCAGGCCCCAGCGGTAGCAGGAGGCTTCAGAAAGGCCAGATGCCCTTGAAGGCGGGCTTGTTCTTCCTAATGATGAGCATGACCCAAGGAATCCGCTGGCAGAGACAGGGAACCGAACAAAATAAAACAGACGATTAAAATAGGGAAAAAAAGCTAAATGTAAATCAATTCAATTATTTTATAGTATATAAGGATGAGACTCCCACAACATATGAGAAGAAAATAACCTTGAAAGATATTTATTGTTGGAAACAATAAATTTTATATATTCACCTTACTTCTGATATATTTTGAGAAAGCTTGTTTTATGTGAAATAATATAGAAAGTTAAGAAGAATGAAAAAAATACATTAAAACTAAAATTAGGCTGGAAACATCCAGTTAAACATAGTAATTAGTTAGTTATATGTGCTATTATCTTTGTCTCTCCAAACTAAGAACAACAGAAAAAAAGCCAAAAAACAGTGGAAAAATAAATTATAATCCAAGAGCAAATCACCTGAGAGGAAACAATAAGAAATAAGTGATATAGTGGAATTCTGAAAAATAGAAAGTGGATAGTAGAATGGTAATACACTTACTGGAACCAATCATGTAGAGTCAAATGCCTATAGCGACAATGAAGGACGCTGATAAGAACAGAAACATTTACCAGTCACAGGATGAGATTTCCAGAAGCAATCATTGAGCATGGATTATGGTGTTACATGTTTATCAGAGACTAGAGATCAACATCTTAGAAGAGAAAAGGAGAAGACATGGTAGGCGAAGGGAGAAGATGAACTACGATACAGGCCAAAAAAAGCCATGGCTATGGGGAGTTCTGAAACATATAAGGCCTGTCAGAGATTTCACAAGGTAGGCCAAAATGGCCAGATCTTTATTCCTTTCTTGGGGTCCCTTAATGGGTGGCATTGGGAAGAGTGTGTCTTTGTATGAGATGGCTCTTATTTTACAACTCTCCTTTAGGCTCTCACATTTCTTTAAGTCTTACAAGCAGAGGAACTTACAGTCTTGATCTTTTCAAGGATGTCTGCACAGCAAATAGCCTTGGAGGTTATAGATGGTTGATTGCAAGGCAAAGGTCAAATTTGTTTGCTGACTAGTATAATAAAGACAATGTTTCTCTTTGAAGCACAGAGTGGGCAAGTTTGCTTGACATCTTTATCAAATATTGGGGTTTCTGAAGTTCAGGATTCCTCGGCTATTATGCAGCATCCACCTCGGCCTACCTCTGCATCATTCCCACAGGAATCCAGGAGCAAGAGGAGCCACTGTGAACACGAAGCTCATGCTGCTTGCTGTGCCACGAGGGATAAAGTCCTTTGCCTCTGACGTAGAAGTCTTGAGTTGTCTTCCAGCACCCATGAAACTGTGATGGTCTAACATTAGCTTGAAAGTAGGGTAAAATTTGGAATCTGTCACAGTTCTTGACAGTTTTTGGTGATGAGGATGGGAATGCTGATAGAGACAAGCCTTCTGAAAAAGAAAATACAAAGGCTCTCCACAGGCCATCTTAGGGCATATAAGAAGATTGACTAGGATTTTATATCAAATGCTCTAACTCGGGTGATGAGTGATAGGGGAGAGTAAGGACTTCTGCAGAGTAATGGTCCTATTTGTTAATGAATGTTTAGAGGCTGAGTATGAATAGGAACAAATAAACAAGCTGCCCAATTCTTTTGGATCAATACCCAGAAGTGGGATTGCTGGATCATACGGTAGTTTTATTTTTAATGTTTATACTAACCTCCATACCATTTTCCATAGCAGCTGCACCATTTTGTATTCTCATCGACAGTGTGCTGTGATTTATTCAAAAGAATTGAAATCAGTGTGGCAAAGAGATATTAGCATTCCCATGATAATTGCAGCATTGTTCACAATAGCCAAGATGTGGAAACAACCTGTATGTCCATCAACAGATGAATTAATAAAGAAATGTGCTATATACGTACAATATAATGCTATTCATCCTTAAAAACAAACAAACAAAATGAAATTCTACAATATGTGACTGCATGGATGAACCTTGAAGACATCATGCTAGGTGAAATAAGTCAGTGACTGAAAGATAAATACTGTGTGATTCACGGATATGAGGTATCTAAAACAGCCAAATTCACTGAATCAAGGAGTGGAATGGTGGTTGTCCAGGGCTGGAGTGAGGGGGAAATAGGTGGTTACCAATCACCGAGCATAAAGTTTCAGTTAAGCAAGATGAATTAGCTCTAGAGATCTGCTTGTCAGAATTGTACCTACAGTCAACAATAATGTATTATTGACTTAAAATTTGTTAACAGGATAGTTTTCATGTTAAGTGTTCTCACCACAATGAAATAAAATTTAAAAAAAGAAAGAAACAAGCTGTTCGAATATTGCTTTGGTTTTTATTTACTCTCCCTTGGATGGAAGGAAGGAGGAATGTTATTATGGGGAAGCAAGGAGATGGGTTAGTAAGGCAGCCAGTCCACCCAAAAAGCGAGATGGCTGCAGCTGCTGAGTGGGGGTTACCCAAAGCTAACATATAACTTTAGGTGCATCAAATTAAAAATCTGTTTGGAGGATCTTTGAGCACTGCTTGAAAATGAAAATAAATGTGCCTTGCTTACTGTTGCAGAGTTGCTGTCTCTCTCCACATGCTGTGACCCCTCCCTAGCCCTCTACCCTGATCTCAGTTGCTTTAAGAAAAAAACATAGTTTGGAATGGGGATGAGGTCTTCCAGTCCCCGTGAGGACTGAAGATCATTGCACTTGGAGTATGCTGAGGAACTGGGAGGCAAGGGGGAGCAAAACCTTTATGCCTCTATTAGATATAGGCATGAAAGTCACCATCCTGTGGACAGAGAGGCTCCCAGATTCAACTGATGGGTTTTGTGCAGGGTTCATAGTTGGGGAGGGAAGGGAGTATGATTTTTAGGTGGAGCCCTATGGCCCAATTCAATCTACTGATTTTGTTGCTTCTACATCTGAATATATAGTAGGAATTGATGTGTTATACGCTTCCCCATCCCTAACCAAAAACCACCAGGGTAAACATCCCAGTGGAGGAAGAGCTGCAAGTAGAGAAGTTCTCGTGGGACAAACTTCCCTGCCACTTTCTACCAGTGTGTGGTCACGTTTTAATATGAATGCCTAGATGCACGGTCCAAAGTTTTCATTACATAGGTGGTCTGCTCTTTGACAAGTCAGAACCCTCATACTGTCCTGACTACGCCATTATCACAAGTCCTTCAGCAGGAGTGGCTGATAAATCCTGACAAAATTGAAGGACCTGCTTCCTCTTGAAAAGTACAGTTTCTTGGAAATACATAGGCAGATTCACAATTCTCAGTGCTTACAGCAATCGAGGAAAAACTATTATGTTTTTGGCCCTTAACCACAAAAAGGGAGGCATGCAACATTTTTCAATCTATGGGAATTAGGGAGTATCCACGTCTCTGTGACTGATTTCTTTACTAATTGGAGCTCCTGGGAAAGAAAAGCAGAATACTTCTAGAGGTCCCCTTTAGGATTTTGGACTCTCTGTCTCCCTAACATGGCTCTCAGGCTAACACATTTTCAAAAGCATCTAAAAGTTTTTCTCAAACTGAATGGCTGACCCATCCAGGCATCAAGACTTTTAGGCTTAATATTCACATTTTAAGGTTGGTCAACTCAAACTCTATAGTTAACAAGGTGGGAAAGGCCTAAAAAATTGCTTGTAAAATGGAAATGGCAGATTTAAGAACACAGCAAGACGAGCCCTGCTTTAAATGAAAAAGTCGCAGCTAAATCTTTTATGGGAAACTTCATCTCTCACAGCCCTGGATGCAAAGATGCTGGCTTTATGGGGGTCCTCAAGCCATAGAGATTCCTGGAAATGACTGGATCTGGTTCACTGATGGTCCAGCTAAACATAAACATGGCAGTATCTGTTGGGCTATTCAATGTCACCAGTTCTGCACAACCAAAAAAGGAAGTGATCACTTCAGTTGGAGGACAGACTCAGGCTGTTAACACTCTAGCCAATACTATTCTTGAGGAAACCTGTTACATTTTTACAGACTTTTAAACTGCTGCCAACAACCGAGTTATTTGTTCTGATACTTAGAAAACTATAGAGACTATCAGATTGAAGACACGCCTCTTAGGGTCACAAACTTAGGAGTCTCAATCGCAGTAGCTGATCAAACTGTCTAAGTCACACTTGCAGATGCCAAACCTAAAGGCCCATTCCCTGATAAGTCTGAAATCCAGCTGCTGATCCAGCCTGCACCAACTAGATTGCCACTATTGATGCCTGGATTCATCATCATAGAACATTCACCACCAAAGACTAGGTAGAAAATAAAGGACTATATGATTATGATGCAGGGACTGCCACTGTGTGTTAAAATTGTTCATCCACCAAAAGCTGACCCTGTTTGACTTGGAGTGGGACAGACTAGATTATGCAAGGAATGGTCCCCACCTGCTACTGACAGATTGACTACATAGACACACTTGTAATATACCCTTTTTATGCTATCTATGGTGTCTTACCATTGTTGACGTTTTTTTGGGTTACCATCAGCTGACTTCAGACACACCATTGGGGCCCTTGAAACTAATCTGTGCCATGTTTCTGTTTTCTGGAATATTTGCAGTCTGATAATAATGTTCCTATTGTCACAAAAGCCACTCAACAATGTTCTGATAGTCAAGGTATTTAATGGAACTCACCCTCCCTGTTCTCCACAGGCATCTGGTATGGCTGAATGTTGGAAGAGCCACCTAAAAAACAGAAAAATACATGTTCTCATCCTACCTTCCCCATCTCCTAATCTACACAATTTAGTAAGGCAGTTGGATGATTGAATACAACTATTCCCAGGAAAGGATCATTTTTTTTGCATCTGCCTCTTGTGTAAGAGTGAGAAAATAGTGGTGGCTTATATAGACCATTTTTGAATATTCAAGACTCATTCTAACTAATTCTCGGCATGACATGTCTTTCTCTAAGAGTTACCTCAGACCAGTCTGGTGGATACACTCGTTTGGCATAAGCCTTACTCAAAGATATGCTAGGGAATACAAACTAAGTTGAAAACACTAACAAACAAACAAATTAATAACACACACACAAAAAACATAATAAATCAAGAAAAATATGCACAAGATCTATATGCTGAATAATACAAAATATTGATGACAGAAATCAAAGAAGATTTAATAAATGGAAAAATATGCTTTGTGCAGTTGTAAAACTCAGAGGTTTTTTGGTTTGCTCATTTTTTTAATTTTATGACTCCATTGATATGAAGCATATAGAAAAGGCAAGTTTATAGAGACAGAAAGCAGAACAGTTTGCCTGGGGCTGGGGCTGGGAAAGGGGATTGATTGTAAATGGATTAAAAAGTCATCATAAATGAGATATCTTATTGGGGGATGAATGTGTTCTAAAACTTATTTATGATGATGGTTGCACGCTCAGGAAAGTTACAAAAAAATCATTGAATTGTGTGGTATTTGAAGTGGGTGAATGGTACGGTATGTAAACTAAAGCTGTTTAAAAAAATTTTAGATTTTAGAATCTATATAGGTCAAAAGTCAGCGGCTCTAGACTATTTTGTTATTTTAGAAAATAAGCCAGAATATACAAAGGTTTCTTAAAGATAAATAATCACAAAATAATTTAAAAAGTGGACAAAGAACTATACAGACATCTTATCAAAAATATAGCTGGGTAGCATACAAGTATATAAAAATGTGCAGCATCATTAGTCATTAAGGAAAAGCAAATAAAAAATAAAATCAGATATCACTACATACTTACTAATGTGACTAGAATAGCAATGAACCCCATGTGTTCTGGTTTGTAATTGCAGATATTAGTATGAACACATAGATTCGGGGGAAATAATAAAGAGCCCTCAATGTCCAAAGCTGAAGAAATTAAAGCAAGAAACAAATAATGATAGACAATGCTAGTTTGGATTATAACTCAAAAGATAAAATAAATAATAAATATGAAAGAATTCATACTGATATAAATGAATGGTTGAGTAAATAAACAGGGAAGACAGCTTTTCCTTACAGAAAAATTCCAGTTAATAAAAATAGAAGGAATGAGGGAAATATAAATAGTCGTTAGAATAGCACAGCAATAATTTCTGCAAGCGTATCTCGCTTAAAGCTTATCACGCTAAAATTAGTAAGATTTATAAAATGTTTCTTTTCAGTGTTTCTCCTCCACAATATTTGTTGAATACCAAAGAGGGACATAGTGATTTTTGTACTGAAGAACCTGGCAGAAGCTACCTTAAATATGGTATCAAGGGCAATATTAGTGGTGATGGGACATACCGATGTTATGTGTCCCCCGATATAATGTGACAAGAACGGCACATTAACTGGGAGGTATTTCCCTCCAAAAAAATCCTCTATCACACTAAATATAAGACAAACTCAAATTGAGGAATATTTTATGTCACCTGACCAAACACTCTTCAAAAGTGTCAAGGTCGTGAAAAATAAGAACAGACTAAAGAACAATCACTCATTGGAGGAGATTTAAAACCTTTACTGGTAAATGCAATACATGATCCAAGATAGGATCTAGAAACAGAGAAAAGTATTGGTTTAAACACTAGTGAAATGAAAATAAGATCTGTAGTTTCTTAGTTTTGACAGTTGTATCATACTTATGTGAAATATTAATATCAGACAATACAAAGGGAATCAACTCAGTCCATATCTATCTATCTCTCTCTCTATCTACCTATCTCTATATAAAACATCAATACCAGAGATTGATTTAGATCTTAATAAAAAAGCACTATCATTTTTTTCCAAAGGGCTACTGAAATAGGAAATTTATAATTTACGATGTTACTATATGCATTTACATCCCCAAAAATTGTGTTTATTGGGATTTGGTTTTTCACCTCCAGATCTTTGCTTCCACTAAACTTGAATAATTCATTTTCAGTAAAACAATGAAAATACATCTATTCCTAATTCCTCTTTTCCTATGCTTATTTATCTTTTTCTAGATATCACACCATTTTTGCTTTACAAAGTCTGCAAAGATGTTGCCCCTTATCTGTTTCAGAGATCTTCTTTCCAGTTTCTCTGAATGCCTATGGGCAATTTCCCTTGAGCATGTTCTTCATAATAACTATCTATTGCTTTCTCCAGGAAAAGTAACCACAATATACTATATTCTACAAAGTGCTGGATACTGTCTTACTAGTTAAATTAAGGTTTAATATATTTGTTTGCTTTGTTCTGAAGCATTCCTTAACTTGATCCACTCTTTCTGGTCTGTGTCCTGTGTCTGTGTCCTGTCCATTCCTATAACTTGTGGATTATATGTAGTCTTTTCCCTGAGTAAAATTCCTATATTCCTAAATGGGAAAAGAATGTCTATAGTAGAGTCCCATGAAATTCCTGTGTAATAGTATTTAATGCACTCTTGGAGTCAGGGGCTCAGGGTACTTACAAGCTGCTTACACACGTTATACATTATATAGTGCTAAGGAAAGAATTGAACACTTAATATATTAACATGTAACATGGCTTCTTAGTATGAATTGAGCACCTAAGTGTTCTATAAACATAAAATATTAACCTTTATTTCCAAGAATTCAATAGACAGTGAGGTCACCATTTTGGTAATTGAATAAGAGCAAAGTCTAGGCATAGTCTCTGAAGAAGCCATCATGTAAAACTCTTCCACAGATGTGCTGAGTATTTGCTTTCATACTAATTGACACTTCTTGTGACCTCATCACTACCAAGATTCAAGGAGACTATAATCATTTCATAATTTTCAGACTTTGTATTAGCTAGAATTTTTCATGATCTTTATATATGGGAGGTTTATTAAATGATTAATTATGATTAGTTTACTTGGAATAATCATGGTAAGTGAAAAGAATCCTTAAAAAACTGTTATGTTTTCTTCTTTTAGAAGGAGAGAGTAGAAATCACATCTGAAAGGTGTTGGGTTTTTTTTTACATCTTTATAGAGGTATAATTGATATAAAAAAACTGCACATATTTAATGTATGCAATTTGGTGAGTTAGGACACATGCAAACACTCCTAATACCATCACCACAATCGAGGTAATCACACCCATCATCTCCAAAAGTTTCCTTTAGTCCCTTTGGGCTTTTTTGTTTGTTTGTTTTTGTTTTTTGGTTTTGTTTTGTGGTAAGAACACTTACCATGGTATCTATCCTCATAGATCTTTTTTAAAGATACAATTATTTTTAAAATAAAAATCGTATATATTTAAGGTATATAACATGATGATTTGCTGTAAATAAACATAGTGAATGATTACTACAATTGAGCTAATTAATATATCATCTCCTCATATGCCCTCTTAGATTTTTAAGTATAGAATGCTGTGTCGTTAACTATAGGCTCTACGTTGTTGTATAGCAGATGTCTAGAACTTATTCATTTTATATAACTGTAACTTTATATCTATTGCACAACTCTCCACTTCCCACCCTGCCCCCAATCTCTGGCAACCACCATTCTATTTTTTGCTTCTAGAAGTTTCTCAGACCAAAATTTAACTAAAGATGTGTTAAGGGATGATTTTGTATTGAAAAAAAAATCTGTATTTCTCCTTTGGCCCAAATATAATGTCACAGAGGCAAATATTTGATTTACTATTTCCTATATTTTGTTTCTCAATTGTAGCTTACTCTGTGTATTTTAGGATAGTCTCAATGGTCTGAAGAAATACATGGTATTATTGTGTCTTCCTTCTTCATGCCACTGCTTCAAGGATTATATAAACTACCTCATTCTATATGCCTATAAGAATATCTGGCATATATCAGGTATTCAGTAGATGTTGCTTTTTGTTTACTTTTTCTCAGTTATCAGCATCATCATCATAATTTTTTTTGACAGATTTAAAGTTGAAGTGAGGATTTCCTGATATAAATTCTCTGAATTAGTTGATTAATCATAGTTAATGATTATTTGTAATACTATTATCATTGCTATTTTCCTGACAATCCTTTTTTCTTTCTGCCCTCTTTTTTTCATTTTCAACTTTCTGAAAGAGAGAGAAAAAGAGAGAGGGAGAGAGAGATCCAAATTATTAATATTAAATGTCAATCATTAAATAAATGTAATGTAAGTTTTAATTCCCATTTGCAGATACTGAGACAAGAATAATCGGGAAGACACAGATTGATAGGCAGAGAAAATGTATGAATTTAAACATATTATGTTTGAGATGCCTATTAGATATCCAGTATACAATTCTTAGTCTGTTTGGATTCAAAGCACATATTGGGGCCAATAAAGTGTTTAAATTAGATCACCTAGAAAGTTAGTGTAGACAGAGAACAGAAGAGGCACATGGATTGAGCCCTGACTTCCTCGAGAACTTAAAGACTTTAAAGAGGAAGAAGACCCAGAAAAGAGAACTGAGATGGAATGGCCATTGAGTTAGCATGGAAAGCTGGAATGTATGTTGCCCTAAAGTCAAGTGAAGAATATTTTTCAAGATGTAGAGAAAAATAGAAATGGCTGAGAAATAGCCATTGAATTTGGAAAGATAGAAGCTGTTGATGACCTTAACAAACATGATTAATTTGTATTTTAGAGTCAAAAGACTGACTTGGACTCAAGGGAGAAAGAGAGAAGGGGATGTAAAAATTGACAGTATAGACCACTCTAAAGATGGCAGACAGTAGCTAGAGGTGGATAGAATTGTTTGTACCCTTTAGTATATTTATAAGTCCACTTAACACAATTTTGTCTTTAAACATAGCTGTTGCTATATATTCAATCATTTTGTTAATTAAAATTGTCAATTTGTAGGAAAATTGAATGCATTCTTACCTAATTTTTAATTGATAGCAATCATTGTGATTAAGGAAATTACATGCAAACAACCTTCATAAGCATGCTCCCAAACAAATAATCTATTCATTGATAACCAGTGTGGTTATCTAGCAATGACTTAGGACCATTAATTTGGCATACCCATAGGGATTTATTATTGTCAACCAATAAATAGAACACATGAAACAAATGTGGAGATTCTGTGAATAAGAAAAAATATGCAATATTATTCTGTTCTTAAGTAATGTATATGGATTTTTTGAATAATTATTTCTGTGTCAAAAGAAAAGGACAAAACATAAAATAATCAGTCAGGGACTATTATTTATCTTAAGAAATATATTTATTAAAATTCCAATATTTCAATTGCATTGACTTTCTCTTTATGTTGTACTAATGATCACATCACCTTTGCACTGATTTTAATTGGGTCATATATTTATTAAAGTATTTTAAATGGTTTATTGATTAACTGAAAGTGCTTTTTAAAAAATTATATTATATAATAAGATCCGACACAGAAAATAAATCAGCATATAACTTAACTGTGTTTTTCCCACAGGGTTATGTTTTTTGAGTAATTCTGAAAAGTACATTTTTCTTTTCTGACAAGAAATAGAATTACTTTATTGCAGAGGAAAAGGGCTTATTTTGAGAAAGAAAAACATCTTGGAATTCTACTAGAAAGATGTATGAATCATTGTCTTTTGCTATCATAACATCCCTTACTTTATAGAACAATGGTTGCCTACGTTTGCTGTGGGGTGCATTAGAGGTCAGATAAACCCAGCAGCAATATAAATATTTCACACTCAAGAATAAAAATATGACAAAAATAAGAATTATTTCACAATATGTCAGAGGTTTATGTTGTTGCTTATGAATCATTCTTTTTGTTTTTGTTTAAATAATTGTCATAGACTTTTATACTATATCTTGAAATTTTAAAGTATCTTTCTTTAATGATTAGCTTTGTTTTTAGAGTACCTTTGATAATATAGTTGTGAATAAGTTCTAGTCACAGAACAAAATTACTGTTATAATATTTATTTGAGAAAAAGTTAAATTGTATCTCAAAATTTTATTAAAAATTTCCTAAAGATCAGAGAGAGGGAATATAAGAGTTTTAATATAAGCACTGAACAGATAAGTACTGAAAGGATAAAATTTACCTAAATATAAAAATGTACATGGATCATCTATTATTTGCAAGGTCTTTAAGTAAGTTGGCCATGGAACAGCGTTATATTGAACAACATACCATATCCCTACCAAGAGAAATTTGTAATTTGGTGATGCCTTAATCTGAGTACACTCATGTGAGGAGAATATAAGAGAAAAATGAATAATCCATTTTGTATAGCAGAGTGTGATGTGTACTAAGAGGAATAAATAGTAACAGATGGCTGGAGGCTTAGGCAAACAAAGATAATCCTGGAAGAGTGTCTATACATCATAGAGATATAAAGAGAAAAATATTCATTCAAAAGAAGTAACATGAGAAAATAAATTATAGGAAAGCCAAGGGCAAATAAAATAAGGATGGTATTGTTTCGGTGAAAGCAAACGTAAGTATAGTGAAGGAAAAATATAACATATTGGAAAGTTAAAGTGGTCTCCCTCAAATAGCTGTCAAATAGGCTCATCTAATGTTCAGACCATTGCTACTGAATTTTTTAGGGGGAGGGAGGATACACATTTTCTCTTTTTTATTTCTTCTTGCAGAAAATATTAAATTGTCATCTCTGAATTCCCATACTAACCTAAAACAAATTCCAAGAGCATATTAATAGTGCATGTTCCTATTAAAATATTTTCCTAATTATACTTCTTATTCTGCTTTTATGTATTGCTGACATTCTTCATGTTCTATTAAATTGAATTTAGCAACATAGTATAGGTTTTTAAGATAACTGAGGTATCAAGGAAAGATATACCTAAATGTGCATGCAATTGAATAGACAGTAACTGAAAAATAACCATCATTAAAATTTAGATGATAGTAAAATTCAAGAAAACTATTAACATATCAGTCTCAAAAATAAATCAAACAAAAATTTCCACAACCATAAAGAAATGGAATTGGGAGTTGTTAAAATTTCAATTAAGAACGGGCAAAATATAGATGTCCTTATAGGCAAAAACGGGCAATCTAAAAATAGATTATCTCAAATATTCATAAACTTTTTTAAATATGGGAGAAAAGATTTTTTTCAAGAAAAGGATATAAATTGTTGATGACACCATGAACGTATGTGCAAATATCCTAGTCAAAATATTAGGAAATCAAATCACAAAATGTATAAAAGATAGCGTATGTGGATCAGTTTGTTTTACTAGAAAATCTCGTATTTCTTGCTATGCAATACTACTAGAAGGCACTTTTTTAATATATAGATATATGCCCTTTTCTTTTGTGTCGTGACAGTGTCTGAGCTTGCAGAGTAAATGGTAAAAATACACCTCAAAGCAATTCTTATATCAGTGTTACTAGCAATAATGAAACTATACAAGTTAGAGACTACAGAGCACGTGAATATTTATGGAGGTGAGATACCTATCACCAGGGCTATATGTCAGAATGTGATATTATTTTTTTTCCATTTTAAATGTGAGAAATAGGGGCCGGCCCAGTGGCATAGCTGTTAAGTTCCCACGCTCCACTTCACCTGCCCGGGGTTTGCAGGTTTGAATCCCGGGTGCAGACTGACACACTGCTTGTCAGCCATGCTGTGGCGGCGTCCCATATAAAGCAGAGGAAGATGAGCACAGATGTTAGCACAGGGCCAGTCTTCCTCAGCAAAAAGAGGAGATTTGCCAACGGATGTTAGCTCAGAGCTAGTCTTCTCACACACACACAAAAGTATGAGAAATAGTGTATTTCTTATTTTAACCACATGATCAATTTTTCTGTAATTTCCTCCTCTAGTTATAAAGCTGGTGACTAGTTGCTTAGATTTCCATCATTTTTGTCATAGAAACATTAGAAAAAAATGATTTAAAAATAATTAAATTTAACATTGTGTATGTTTTCACACAATGCTAAAAAGCACATTTTAATTTGTGTATTTGTTATATTTGTCTAAAATTTAAAAGAAAATTATAGTTTTTAATATGATTATAAATTTTTAAATTAAAAACACCTCACAAAAATCGGGAGAGAAAAAGGAATAGTGGAGACAGAAGGAAAGTGTTTAAAAGGCATTTAACATATTACAAAGATTCATTTACAAGCAATGATATGGTGGTAAAAATGTTTAATAACCTTTTCTAGGGGGAAAAAAATCCTAATTTGTGACATTTGCTGTTTCCACGGTAAAAGTACCCCTGCCAAAGCGAATTGCAAACAACTAATGCAAAATCAACTGGCTCACAGAATTCCCAAATATTTAGCAATGATCTTTCACACTTACTGGTAAGAGACAGCTCTAACATACATTCTGAACTTACATGTATTTTTTTTATAAAATTATACTATATATTTATATTTACTTCAGTACTACAGTCTCAGCACACATTTAAAGTGTAATAAAGTTAATGCTTTCAAGTTTCTCCAAGATCAGGAAATCCTCCATCTGTTTCTGTATATTCCCTACATTCTATAAACTTTTTGAAAATATTTAAAAAGGCAGGTAGCACATATATAGTGTAACTAATTTTAATTGTTACTTGAACACCATGAGTCACCATGAGATTATTCATAATAGTCTCATATATCTCTCCTGTTTTCTATATTTATGTTATTTTACTCATTAAAATTTTCACATGAGTTTGATCAAGTCTGTGAAAGCTGTGATTTGACTAAATTACAATATTTAAATATAGTTAAGATCTAAATTTAGGGATTATACATTGAATTCATTTACACTTGTGTTCCCTTTCTCAATTTCTAAGAAAATTGGCAGATAACCACAGACTCAGTCAGAATATTCACCTTTTTTGTCACAAAGATAATGATGCCAACAGCAGTTTTAAGATCTCTTTTTATCAAGTATTACATATGTAATGCAAAAACACTGCTGCCACTTCAGCATTATCTCATCAGTGCCCTTGAATTCCTCAGCAGGTATGCCATCTGCCATCAGACTTTGATTCTTTACAATTTTAAAGGCTCTAATGCAATGCAGATCTTGATCAATCTTTTAGTTCAGGAGAAACCCTGTATCTGTCAGCAGATAGGAAGCCAAGCATATGATGCCTTATGAGTAGACATTATACCAGTCATAACATCAGTCTGTTACTATCATAATACTATTTTCAGAATTTTAAAATATTTTAAAGTAATTTGCTTATTCAGTAAGTAGGGTATTAGTAACTGCAAACAAATAATGATCAATTAAAGATGTGGGGTACACAAATTGTGGTAAAAGCTAAAACCTACATGTAAATTATGAGTCAACTGATGTTAAAATAAAATATATTTTTGTCAAGGACTAAAATTATTCCATATAACACTGTGTACTCTGTTTGTGTAGGAGACTTATAAGAATTTGATTGACCACAGATCATCTACTCAGAAAACGTGTATGCATAAAAATTTTACCTTTTCCTTCAAGAGTTTTACTAAGACCCAGAAGCCATCTATGAACATTAAATTAAAAACTGCACAATAATGTTTACCACTATACTATAGATTTAAATTAAAATATTACTCACTTACTTGTACTATAATTAGGATATGTTGCCATTAGGGACACATAAATAATATAATATTTTGGTATAAAGACTTTACATCATGAGAAAGGAATTTTTTTCAAATTTTAAAAATTGATTCGAATACTAATTCTTTTTTATTCAATAGAATTTAGTTGACGTGCTTTGAGAAAGTAATTGTTGAAGGAAAACAACATAAGATGTGACATAGTATATTGTGAAAATAACCATAAATTCCTCTCCACATGTAACTATTCGTATGTAATTCTCCCTTTAACAGGAGAAATTTAGTTCCCCATTCCTAAAATCTGGGCTTGAATTATGACTTGATTTGCCGTTAAAACATAGTGGAAGCCAGATGTATTTGGTGATGGATGGTATTTAGTCTTTGGGTGGTGAACATGATATAATCTACACAGAAATTGAAATATAATGTACATCTAAAATGTATGTAATGTTATAAACCAATGTCACCCCAATTAAAAAAAAAAGATATTCCTCAAAAATAAAAACAGTTGAAATACTGAAAAACAAAAACAAAAACATAGTGGAAGCAGCATTTTACTGGATGACCTGGGGCTCTAAGAGGTCTTTCATATCCTTGCTCTCCTCTTGGAACTTGGCTGGTTCACCATCTGAACAACAACAACAAAAGAGATAACCTTCTGGAGGGTGAGAAACCACAGTAAGCAGAGATGAGCTATGTTAGCAGAACCATCAATAGAAAAGTCAGCCCCCAGACGACCCAGCGGTGAGCCCAGCCAAGGTCAGGCACACCTGGTCCAGATAGGCAACTACCTAGGTCATCCCAGCCCATTGTCCACACTCAAAACCATGAAATAAATAAATGGTTGTTGCTTTAGGTTTTGGAATTTTTTGTATTTATGAAAGCTAACTTTAAAGCCAAATAAAAGTAAAAACCAATGATTTCATTGAATCTCTGAGGAAAAAAACATATGCCCAAGTGAGGTTTGAGCCAGTAGGCAATTTTAACAACCATTAATACATACTGTACTTCTACCTCTGATACAAGTTACCCTCAAATATTTTTTTCAGTGATATATTTCTTTTGGTCAAATTTCTTTTTACTGCACACATTCAGGAGATATTTCCAGAGATGCAAGGCTGCTTGAAACAGGGTGGGTGGGCACCTGCATATACTTTTTCATGTAGCTCTTGTGCATTCAAGATGTACAGGGAGAAAAGAGGATTTCCAGTATTTACAAAATGATTAAATTCCTGAATAATCTATGTAGTTTGAATTGTTAGATAGAAAAAAAGAAAGAAGGAAGGAAGGAAAGAAGCAGGAAGGGATAAGGGAGAAAAGGAGGGAGGAAGGGAAAGAAGACTGTCTGATACCTTCTCAAACTCATCTCTTTTAACCTTTGGTAGTAAATGGCCTATGTTGAATTTCCCAAACCCATCCCCAAATGACAGATTCTTATTTCTTTCATCTATTTATGCCTATATCAAGCTTGTACCTGTTATCAATTAGAGATTCTTCAATGTAAAGATTTACGTTAACTCTATAATCCCAAAGAACAATACATCAAAGGGAAAACATACATTCTATATTGTATAAATAAAACACATCCTTGTTACGTTCTGCATTTTTCAGATTATGGTGACTATCATGAACTCACTGTGGATAATATGCAAGTTACTTAATCTACAATTTATCTGTGTTTTTAGAAAATTTTTATAAGAAATGTGAAAAATAGAAATTTTTATTTTAATACTTGGGAAAATATTGATTAACGTGATGACATGATTAAATATCTAAAATCATATGATAAATAGTAGCCTGAAATGAAATGAAGAATGATTAAAAGGCAGCCTGAAATAAGAAATGAGTAAAAACTTTAAATAAATCAAAGCTTTTCAACCTAGATAGATTTGAGCATTTATAAAGTAAAACAGTAATATAGGTAATCTAAAAGAAAATAATTATGAGGAGTGCAGTGTAGAGGAAAAAAACAGATCAAATTGATGAAATGAAAGAACATATCTCCACAGAAGAGAATGGTGACCTCACATACACATTGATGTATCTACATAATATAAGTGAACAAATTGGGCAGAAACAGTAAGTAGAGATATAATAAAAGTGTTTGGTGTTCAAGGAAGCTGGTTTGCATACTATTTTCAAGGCTAATTAATGAAAATACATCACCAATAATTACTTATATCCTAGTGGATACTGAACCTACAATAAGGGAAGGGTTTTACCATACTGGTTGGGGGAAGTGGGCAGGTGGAACATGAAATAATTATTGGAAAAATATACAAAAGATCATGTTGGCCTTTTGACAAGTTATAGAAAACCAGAACTATCACAGCTATACATTTTCATGTACCTATTGACGAATGATTTCTTTTTTATTTGCCTGTCTTATTTCACAATATAGTTCACACTTTTCAGTTACATCAAATGTAAGCTATCAATAAACAAGCTTACCCTGAGTGCTGTCAAGGGAGTTTTGAATTTTAAATAGCTCATTACAAACCATTGGTTAATCAATTGGTCCTTAACCTGACCAAGATTCAGTACCAATCCTTGAAGAATCACTAGAGGCCAACAGGACACTGTCTCGTCCACCTGTTCACCTGTAAATTAACTGCCTTATGTAGTACAACTTGCTGACTCTGTTTCTAAATTGTTTGTTATTTTTTTCTGCATCCTTTGAGCTATTTATATAACCAAATAAACAAAAGAACCCATACTAATTATCTGTATCTTCCAATGAGATGTAGATATTGCTTTAAAGATACATTTAAATTTACCAAATAAATGGTCAAGCACAAGTGTTTTAATAATCATGCCCCAGATTGACTGCTCTTTTACTTCCTTCCACCATAGATATTTGAACTTTGTGAAAAGTTGATTCAACATAACAATTAAATAATTGTTAACTAACTTTACTTCCAAGATTGGCCAATAAACTTCCATTAGAAGAATATGCTGTGGGGATTTTAATTCAATGTCCCAATACATTTGATCATCAAAGAGTATTGTATATTTTGTTAAATCCATCAAATTAATCTTATCAGTTACAACAGAAATACACACCAAATGGCAGTTACGTTATGAATTGGACTGAAATCATTGCAAAAGACATTAATTTGAGTCATATTAGCATTTTCCTGGCCTTTCAATAAGAGTGGGGCAGCTATTATATATAACAGACATTGTCCTGGATTGAGGAATAAGTCAAGGGCAAAACTCAGTTAAATCTATATCCCAAGTCTCTTGTGGGCATAGCCATATGTACTGTTTATACTGTCTGGTTGTACGTAAGTGGATTTCTATATGGGCCTCCTGCCAGCTCTGGTCTGACCAAGATCCTCTACTAGGCAGTCTACAGTTGCTTTTAATCCCTAATGATCTTGTTAATAAACAGAACCTTTGTTAGTTACATCGTGAGCTTCTGACAGAAATTGTGAGAAGTATTTTTTTCTATCCATGTATGCATTTCTTGAATGCCTTTATGGTCTCTTATCTTATGTCCCCTTGGGACAACTTACAAACAGGAAATGAAGGCATCCACTTACCAGTTTCTATCTCCCTATAAATTTTAATGGCCAACAACATAATCATTTGGTTTTCTCTTTCCAATTTCATAAAGTTTACCATAAAAAAGCGTATCACATTTTCACCAATCTAGTGGCTACTGCCCAAGAATCACTGAAAATCCTTATCATTACATTGTTGTTGTTATCTAGTTCCTCTTATGCCTCGACAAACACCAATTTTAATTATGCCCATTGTGTGAATCTATGTTTTCCCTTCACATTCAAAGAGCAACCATCAACTATTTGCAACCCGGTTGCTTTTCAGACCAAGTAGCAGTTATCCACCTTTGATTTACCTTCTGTAAACCACTCTGATGGTTTGGCATCTTCCAATAACTGATTATGGCTATGGGATTAGGTAACTCCTGAGAGGGATCTAATGTTGGCCCAGCCAAAAGGCATGGCAGCCACCAGTTCATGTAGTCCCCGATACTTAAATGGTCACCAATGTCATGTATTCTTGAATACATTGTTTCCACTTAATGAGGGAAAATCCATGCATTCCCATTCCTGTTGTAATGGAATTTGTCAGAACCCAAGATAAGAGGGTTATTTCAGCTCCCAGTATGTTATATTCTTCTGTAATAGAAGTTTCAATGAAAACTCAGTAACAAGCCAACAGATCCCTTTCAAATGGTATGTACCTTGAAACTGCATCAAATTCCTCCAGTGGATGGTAAGCAGCAATCACAGGCTTTTCTCAGAGGCTCCAGTCAGGGTAGTGTATGTAACAGACATTTCCTGTAATTAGTTCTGGTTAACTAATTAGATGAAATTTCCTGATTGCCAGCCCACTCCCACCCCCTGCCCCAGGTATCCTATACTGCTTTAAATTAACTACTTGAATGGGTTTAGGCAATTCTAAAGGTTCCCGTTTTACATGTCATATTAAACAGGAAGAAGAGCAGATTTGCATTATTTCCCTTTTCTCAACTGTTTTGTTTAAATGACGACTTCTTCAGACAGGCCATGCATTTCAATAATACATTTTGATGAGGGTCAGGCAACAAGTGTATGCGACTTTCCTTCAAAAAGCCCCCTTTGAAATATATGTTCACCTTTTAAGTTATCTACACTTGAACTGCCACATCCCCCTTATTCAATTCAGTTAAATTTAGTTATATTGCCTTTGTAATATTCATTAGCAGGTTTAGGAGCAGTTTTGCTTCAGTTTAAACCTGTTTGGAATTCTTTGCACTTCCTGATTTGTGCTTTTAACAATTCTGGAATATACACACCCCATCATTTTTTTGAATACCACCTTTTCCCAATTATCTACCTACCTTTTCCAGCAATCTGATTAGACAATTACAGTCCTCTTCCTCTAATCTCTGGGCCTTTCTCTCTCTTTCTTTAATAGTTTCCACTTTATTTTTTCTTTACATTTTGCATCAAGTTTAACTTCTTCAATTTTGTTGTCTGGTTTACTAATTTCATTTCTATTTGTGGTCAATCTCCAGTTTAAACCATGTATTTAGTGTCTAATTCTCTTTCTCATACTTTTAATCTATAGAAGTTTATTTGATGCTTTTAAAATTCTGTCTAGTCTTTTTGTTCGATAGTGTGTTGTATAGTCATCATATTTTTGATGTTCACCTTTATTTCTTTGAACATATTGCACGTGTGTTTTATATACAATATCAAATTTGTTCAATTATCTTTATTCTTTGGCAGTTTGATTTTGCTCTGTGCTTATGTATCTATGATTTATACTACTTCTGATTTTTGCACATGGTGGCATTTAAATAAATTTTAAATTTGTTTTTTATTATGTAACGTTTCACTTGGTACTGCCTCACAGATTTCTGGGAACATATTGTATCTAAAAAAATTACTTGTATTTATTGTTGTAAATGGCATAAAGTAATTATAAACTGAATTCATTTAAACTAGAACCTTTGCTTTGAAATTTTAGGTGACTCAGGTCATTTTAGGTTCACTTAGATGAAAGGAAGTTTGTAATAAAGAGTTTGAAGGGAAATTTTTTTTCCCTTTTCCCTCTTTCCACCTAGAAACAAACAGATTATGGCCTTTTGTGGAGTGTTTTGTTTTCCTCATTTATCCATGGAATATGTTAACCTTCAGAATTGTTGGATGATGTGACATTTACTTGAGTGCTAGACTTCATCTGTTGTCCCATGCGACACATCCTACATCATCTGCAGAGTGCATTAAGTGCAGTTTTGAGGGCAACAGAGATCCGCAGACACCCCAGGTTCAGTGACAACTCACATCTCTGACTCATGACTCATTTTGTTTCTGGTTTCCAAGAAGGTCTCATATTTTTCTGCCAACGGGTGAGGAATTTTTGAAATATGTAATTTTCTAGCATTTTGGATATTTTCTTCTGGAGTAATTCTTTTGACGCTACTCACATATCACATGCTATTATTGTCATTCCTGAAAGAAGCGCTCTTTAGAATACTGTGTAGCAAGTGTCATTTAAAATTATGTGCAATTACATTATAGGGTATTTTACATTAATGTACTTGTTTGAGCTGCAAACACAGACAGATAGTAGAAAATATGGTCAGATAGGACCAGGAAATTGAAAATAATATGTTATTTATTCCATAATTTCAAATATTCATTTCCTTCTTTATGACATGTACTTCTCTGTGTTTTACAAATGGAAGTCAAAATAAAACCCAAAACCTACAGCTCTTCTTTTGAGAGGACTTCCATGGTCATCAAGAGAAAAGTAAAACTAATTATGTCTTCTGTACACCAATATTGTTTCATATACATATATTTATCATGAGTCATCATATGCTGGACATATCAAAGTTTCTTTCTACTTTTTCAAACTCTTAAACACCAAGCATGGTGCTTGGACACGATAGGCTTATGCTTTGCAGCTCTCTAGTTATAAGCCTTAGAACATAACCACATAAGACATTGTGTAAGGAAAGTATAATCCCTTAAAACTTTCACAATTACACATGTTAATGATTTTTCAATATGTTTGCTTAGTGGTATGCTAAAATATTGAAGAGTGGTTGACTTCATGTATCAAATGCATTATAAAGTATTTTAACTACAACAATTTTTGCAATATTAATTAAAATAATAAATCCTTGATATATAGAAAGTTGCCCCATCATTTTGAGACATCGTTGATAAATTGATACTCAAAATGCTAACCCTCTACAATCAAGCTATGTTGAATATGTGCTATTCATAGGCTTTTTAAATTTACTAAGATCCTTATTATAAATGAGGAAATACAAAAATAATTTTGTTTTAGGAGATGATTTATAGCAATATGTTATTTTAAGGTGACTAACATACACACTCTTTACTGAACAAATTGAAGAAAGAAAACTGCAGATAAAATTGTCACTTAGATAAAGTGTTTGCAATGAGTTTTTGTGTGTACCAGAAAACTGTTTTATATATGTCTGTCATAATGCTGTGTTTGCAGTTCAGTAAATATATGGCTTAAGCCAAATAACTGTGTCAGCAGTTGATTACAGATCAATATGTTCACAGTACTGCTGAGTGCTGAATTAAGAGGAAAAAGTTCTGTTTGAGAGACAAATAGCATTGATGACTCAAGAAAACTGTTTTATTCAGGATATACTTCTGATACTGTATAAAATAATGTAGCATGCAGCATATAATTGCTGTATTTTTAAATCACTGCTCATTCAAATAACTAGTCACTTGTAAAATTTTATTTGACTAAACTATTACATCAATATATTTAGACATAGTTTTATGTAATATCCTTAAGTTATAATTATCCACCAAAGATGTGGGTCAAAATGTACTTTCTTAACAACATTACTTATGATTTAATAATTTGTTTTTAATTTTGAGGTTTTTCAATGCTAATATACAAAATATCGTAAGTCCCTGAATTTACCAACTGGGGTACAATGTTTCTTGTACCTTGTGGTTCAATTAGTTGAGCTTCTTAAATTTTTCATGAAATGAGAACAGATTTTTTGCAACTTCTATTGAGCTTTCACCTTAAAAGATTACATGAATCCTTATATCAATAAAACAAAATGCTAAATTAATTTTGGAATCATAATATATGTAAATAAATGCTGTAAATATTTTAATTTATATAGCGTGTACTATTTTAATAATTATTTCTTCATAAATCATTTATATCTGTGCATATAGTTTTCACTAATGACTTGACAGGAAAATTTCTTTCATAACAATAGGTCTTTAAGTATTGAAATTCTTTACACTTTTATATCGCTTCCTGATTATTTATGATAACCTAATGAAGTTTATGAGTTCTTTACTAAATCTTGATTCTTAAAACAAGTAAGAGACTCTGGAATCATTATCATAATTTTTACGGGTAGAGAAACTGGTTCTGAGATGATAAATGACTTGTGTAAGGCACTGATGTTAATAGCAATAGAGACAAGATTTGAGATGAGGCCTTCTAACTCCAAATCCTACGTATGCTCTTTTCACTGAATCTAAGTGAACAAAAGTATTCGAATTTGCATTTTTACTATAGGATGCTGCTGCAGTTAGCCTATATGAAATGAATTACCTATAAAATAATGGCGTGGACAACTTGAAACATGCAATTCATCTCTCATGCTTTGCAATTAGCATTCAAAGACAACTTTTGAGAAAGCAGTGTGTAGTAAGAATTTAAGGCTTACATAGTGTTAAAGAATGAGTGGGGGTTGGTGGGATGGGAAGTGTTCCTTTATCTTCAGTCATCCATATCTTATATTATTTCCATCCTCCTCAGGATTGGCCAATTTCCACTGGTTTTATAACACGCTTAAAATGCCGAAATTTTTTCTCAAGCTTGGAAAGGCTGAAACCTAGAATGTTATCTACCTAGTCAAACGATATTACTATTCTTCTCTTAGGACATTGTCACGTCACTTGGGTGCTGCCATGCAACACAAGTAGTCCCCACTGCTCTGGGTCCCAGAGAATTCTGTCTTTCCCCCAACATGTAGAAACCTCTTTTAAGTTAACCTTTGCTTTCCAGATTTTTGAAAACCAATTTATCTTTCCTGCATTCTTCTCTCTTTTGTCTCAGGTGAAATCTGGAAATGTTAACTGTGATGTCATAGAGGGAATTTCTGCTTTTTGTTCTCCCACACACATTCCCTGTGACAACGAAAAACAATGACTGACAGTGCTAGGTGAATGGAAAGTGATGATGTGAATTGGATAGGGAAATGGTCCAATAGAAGGAAAGAATATAAACACACTATCTCAAAGTGATTTTCAACCGTAAATTAAATGATTGAACCAATGTGCTTTAATAAATACAACAAAATTTCTACTAAACGCACTTACCAATGATTAATCATTATTACGAAATATGTTGGAAACATACCCAGGTCTTTGTAATTCCCTTATATTGTTCTGATTCTAAATTATATATATTATATGCCCTGCTGTTCACATTATTAATGGATATAGGTTGGGTCATGAAACATCCAATTCTTGCAATTTAATCATAAATGAGTGCAATTTCCCTAACAATTCTCGTTTGCATCATGTCAGGTCCATTAAAAATCCATTCACAAATGAAAGTGTCTAAAGATATTAAAATAAATGGTTGTACCCTTCACAAAATTTATTAAATAATGATAATAATTTCATGAAAATACAAAGCCAATACCAGTCACAAATTGGGACACTAGGGATAATGTAAATAAGACGTCTGGACACATATAGAAAATAACACACACTTTACAGTCTTTAACACATTTTATCATTCATGAGTAATATAGCTTTATTCTAAAAGTCCTAAAGATGAAAAAATATTCAACAGTTATTTCTGCTCAAATACAGTCTTTAAACTATAATTATGTTCAACGGGAGCAGTGAGTGACTAAAGATGGGAAGTCCTTGGGACTTACCTATTTTGTTGCTGAGGCTGGCATTAGATGTGAATATTTGATAGTCAGAGAGGTTTCACTCACGGCCTTTGGGAATTTATGAAAGAGCTAAGAGAAATGGAATATATATATCCTTCACAGTAAGGAAAAAAGTTCCACTTACACAACAGTTATGATTGAGTAAGGGAATCAGATCTAACTGGAAAATCTTAAAAAATCAAAAAAACAATAAAAACCTCCTGCTTTATTGTTTTGAGGTGATTTCTTCCTCAGATTGAACAGCTCAAGCTCCCAATAAAATGAATTTTAAAAATGCACACATAGAGAAAGCGTGAGCACACACTCACAGTACCACATATCTTTGCGAAATTTTATATCAAGGATAGAAAGATATTCAATAGAGAAAACTTAAATAATAACAAACATAATACTAGCCTTGGGCTTCTCATAAATAATGCAGGGTCTTAGACAGCGATGAAGTAATACTTTAAAATTCAGATAGACAATTGTTTTGAATTTAGAATCCTGTTTTCAATCAAATTATCAATCACATGTGAAATGTAAATAAAGGCAATTTTAGACAATCCTTGTGTTGCCTTAGGAATGCCACTTGAGGACCTGCTTAATTAAAATGTGGGAGTTAACTATGAAAGGTCAATACGTGGAATGCAGGAATTAGAGGACCAAACCAAGCAGATAATAAGGGCAGCCCTGATATAACAGCATTCTTCTGGAATGACACAATGGATCTAGGATGTAGGAGCATAGTAATGTACTTCCAAGAACACTATTAGAAACTTTTTTAAAAGCACTGTCTTGCAATACCAAGAGAAAAATAAATCAAAGAAGATTGTACTCTGAACATAAAAATGCACAAAGATTTTATGAATTCACTTTAAAACAATTTTTGCATCATAAGATAATGCTTAACAAAATGAATCGCTGTGCACAGATGGTTCTCCTCAGTGTTAATAGAAAAAACCAGGTATTGTTTACTAGTTACACAACTAATCATCACTTACAAAGTGTATATGACAACATCATGTACTCTATACAAGTACCTTGACTACAAAATTAAGCAATTGTTCTTGTGCACTGAGCATGACAAATTTCATTAAGGTATACAGATCGGCAAGGAAGATCACACCAAGCAATCACACTTCTAGGTATTTACCCAACTGATTTTAAACTTCTGAGCATACAAAAAACTGTACATAAATGTTTATAGCCATTTCATTCATACTCATTGAAAACTGGAAGCAACCAAGATATCCTTGAATGGCTGAATAGACTAACAAGCTGAGGTACATCCATGCAATTAAATATTATTCAGCAATAAAAATAAATTAGTTCTAAAGCCATTAAAAGATACACAGGAATCTTAAATTTATGTTGTTAAGTGAAAGAAGCCAGTCTGTAAATCTATATATATATGCTACCAGTTATAGGACATTCTGGAAAGGGCAAAACTATAGCAAAGATAAAAATGTCGCTGGTTACCATGGATATGGGGGTTGTTATGGGCTGATTCTATCTCCCAAAATTTATATATTGAAGCCCTGAATCCACAGGATCTCAGAATGTAAGTGTATTTGGAGATAGGACCTTTAAAAAGGTAACTAAGGGGCCGGCCCAGTGGTGCGGTGGGTTAGTTCGTGCTTGGCAGCCCGGGGTTCGCGGGTTCGGATCCCGGGCGCCGGCAGACGCACTGCTTGTCAGCCATGCTGTGGTGGCGTCCCATATAAAGTAGAGGAAGATGGGCATGGATGTTAGCTCAGGGCCAGTCTTCCTCAGCAAAAAGAGAAGGATTGGTGATGGATGTTCGCTCAGGGCTGGTCTTCCTCACAAAAAAAAAAAAAAAAAAAGGGTAATTAAGTTAAAATGAGGCCTTTAGAATGGGCTCTAACTGATGTGACCAGTGTCCTTACAAGAAAAGGAGATTAGGACACACCAAGAGACACCAGCAATGTGCATACTCGGAGAGATGACCATGTGGAGAGGTAGCAAGAGGACAGCCATCTGCAAGCCAAGGAGAGAGGTCTGAGAGGAGACCAACCCTGCTGGCACCTTGATCTTGGACTTCCAACCTCTAGAACTATGAGAAAATAAATTTCCATTTTTTTAAGCCACCCAGTCTGTGGTGTTTTGTTATGGCAGCCCTAGCAAACCAATACAGGGGAAGTAGAGGACCAGTGAATTTTTGAGGCACAGGAGATAGTTTAGAGTGGTGAAACTATTCTGTGTGATATCGCAACAGTGGATGCATGATACCATGCCCTGTCAAAACGCATAGATCTTTATTAAACAAAAGTGAAGCTTTATTTACACAAATTTAAAAAATCATTTAGGAGATCAAGGAATACTAGGATGGGATACAGACTGTGACATAACAGTCTAACCGTAGTAAAACTGTATGAAACAAACTCAACTGAATGGGTGGGGAAAAAGGAGTTGCTGACTTTGGAAATAATTGGTGTTTGTTAGACTAAAGACAAAAGAATAGTAAATTAACACTCTACCTGATAAAGATTTTTTTCCCTCGAGGGTATGGGTTAACAATTATGATAACACTAGACATAAACACTAGAACTGAACAACTAAGTAAATTGATGGCCAATAGTGGGCACCATAGTTCTCACTGTCAGAGAGGGAGGTTGCAGATAAGCGAGGAGAGAAGGCTGGAATGCCCAAGTGGTGGTGGGTTAGAGTTGAGACATCAGTATGGAGTCATTTCGGCTTAATATAGATACAGAGAATTACATATATATATAAACATTTATAAATATGTATATAGTCACATAAATAGATATTTGTAGTTATCTACAGAAATATTTATAGATATTTATGTATATACACATTAGTATACAATTTAAAATTTTATTAAACAGCATATCAAGAGATAAATTTTGATTCAATTAAATGCATACATTTCTAGATAAACATGAGGTGCTATGGCAATATACTTATTTTTATTTTTAGAGTGAGCAAATATATATGACCAACACATCTTTAATGCTCCTTTCAATTTGACAAACTTTAGATAGGCGTCTCGTGACGTTAGGAACCTGACCTCTCTTTTATTTAAACATTTGTTTTAGAAAAGTTATAACTGTAAACACTTTTTCTGCCATTTTAAGATGTAAATATTCCAAAAACCTCTTGCCAGTCTTACAACCCAGGACTTTCTGAAGGACTTGAAAACCATTTCCCGGAAACCGTCTCTCTTGTCTCCTTGAAAACTGTCTCCCAGTTTCTGTGGGAAGGTGGGAGCCTAACCTTGCTCCAAGTTATAAAATTACCTTCTGTCATGAAGCAATTAGAAAGTTTACTTTTCTTTTGGGTAAAGCCAACTAGCAAACAGATGCCCTGTGATATCCCTCCTTACCCTGGCTCTGAAAAACCCTTTGTCTTCAGTGGAAGGGAGCTCAGAATGAGCTCTGCTCTCTCTCCTCTATTGCAACAGCCTTGAATAAAGCCTTCTTTACCTATTTAACTTTGCCCATTGCAATTTTTGCATTGACATGTGCCTTCATTTTTATGTTTAAAATAAAACTTAGCCAATTATCAAAACAGAGAGTGCTGTAGGAGGAGAGTCTGAGAGTCAGTCAACTGAATGAGCTGGAATTTCAAAAAATAATGTTCAATTCTTACATGTCTGATGTACCTATCATGTCTCCTTAGCCTCTTGTTGGTCTTGACATTTTCTCAGACGTTCCTTCTTTTTGATGGACTTGAAAGTTCAAGGAGTCCTGTTCACTCACATATTTTGTAGATTGTACCTCTAATGGGATTTGTCTGATATTTTTCTTATGTTTAGACTAGGTTTATGAGTTTGGGAAATAAAGACCACCGGGGTAAAATGTCATTTTCATCACATCAAATCAAAAATATATACTATCAATATGGCTTATCACTGTTAATATGAAGCTTGATCACTTGGCTGAGATAGTGTTTGTTAGGTTTCTGCACTGTGAAGTTACTCTTTTTTCTCTGCTTCCATTCTGTACTCTTTGGATGAAAATCTCCAAGTGCATTATAAGGGAACACCCTTAGGGACAGAGTATCTACAAAAATCATTTGGAATTCTTCAGTACAGTTCATCTGTCTCTTCCCCTATTTATTTATTATATTACCTAATTATATCAGTATGGACTCATGGATGTTTATTTTATGCTATTGGTTATAATCCAATATTTCTTAATTATTGTTTTTGCTCAAAAACTGAAACTCTTTCAGTTTTCTCCTCTGTCCCTTTGATATATCTACATCATTATATGCATTTGTGTGTGTGTGTGAAAGAGAGAGAGAGAAAGAGAAGCAGAGAGAGAGAGAACATTCCTTTAAGTCACTACACAATGTTCCAGGCTGTGTATTTCCTGCACCAGTCCTCATATTAACCAGTTTTCCAAGGAGTGTACTGATTTCTTTTAGTGAGGAATGTTACCAGAAAGCAAGATTTGGGTACTAGGTTTGCTCATTGCCATTGGGGTTTTGTTGCTTCTAGGTCTGCCCAGCTAGCAGAACAAGGACATATATGCATGTATTATGATTTTAGTGTTCTTGGGATCAACAGTAATGCCACGTCATTCATTCCTGATAGTTGGTCACTTATCTTCACATTCTTTTTTTCCTTTAATTTATGCCAGATGTAAGACAGCCTTGCTTAACCCAAGGAACCAGATTGTCTTCCCATTTTAGTAAAGAGTTTCATAGTTTTAGGTTTTATGTTTCAGTTTATTATCCAGTTCAAGTTAACTTTTGTATATAATACAAGTTAAATGTTAAGGTTCACTCTTTTTTCATGTTAATGTACAATTCTTGTAGCATAATTTGTTGAAAGACTATCCTTTCCCAATTGAATTACTTTACAACTGTTGTAGAAAATTCAATTGATTGCCTATGTGTAACTCTATTTCTGATCCTTCTAGTCTGTTCCACTGATCTATGTGTCTATGCATTGACCAATAAGGCACAATTTGATTATTGTAGTTCTACAGTAAGCCTAAAATAAGGTACTTGAATACACCGAATTTGTTATTCTTTTTTTTTTTTTTTTTTTTTTTGTGGGGAAGACCAGCCCTGAGCTAACATCCGTCGCCAATCCTCCCCTTTTTGCTGAGGAAGACTGGCCCTGGGCTAACATCGTGCCCATCTTCCTCCACTTTATATGGGACGCCGCCACGGCATGGCTGGCAGGCAGTGCGTCGGCGGGCGCCCGGGATCCGAACTCGCGAACCCCGGGCTGCCAAGCGCGGACTAAACCGCTGCGCCACCGGGCGGCCCCAAAGACATACACTTTACTTCAGCTTACGTTTTTGTTTTTTTTTGTGTGTGTGGGGAAGACCAGCCCTGAGCTAACATCTGTTGCCAATCCTCCCCTGAATTTGTTATTCTTTTTAAAAATTATTTTGATGATGGTAGCCTTTGTATTTCAGTATATGTTTTATTTTATTTTTTTAATTTTAAGAGTTTATTTGGGCAAAAATTGATTCAAATCAGGCTACGCCAAACCAGAAGTGGTTAGGAGTGCTCCACCAACAGGAGCTCAGGGAAAGACTTTTATAGAGAAAAAGCAGAAACAAAGTAAGGCAATTATTGATGGGCTAACCAGTATGGCTATAGCCTAAAGCCTAGATGGCTGTTGGTGATTGATTGTCCTTAGCATTTTGATTTTGTAACCTAGAGGCATTTATATGCTTAGATTTTGGTTTGCCTACATAAGCCTCCATAGTATTAGAGTCACCTTAGTCTAATGGCCTCCTTGTTTAATTAGTTTAACAATTGCCCCCTTTGGGGTCATCCTCTCATATGCAAGAGATTGACTAAAAAATTGGTATTAGAGCCACTCTCAGTCACCATCAGAGTTAAGTTGCTCTTGTCTCATGAAACTCATAGGTTATGGTGTCAGATCCCTGGAAGAATTGTTTTTGCTGCTCATCTCATTGTCCATCTTGTTTCTGTTTCTCCAGGCACAGTGAGACCATCTGATGCAGTGCAGATGACTGTGAACATGCATTTAAGAGCTTTGAGAGAATATAGAACACCAGAGAGACTCCTATGGTAACTATTAGGAGAATAACACCAAGAGACTGAAGTATACTCCTAAGCTAAGGCCCTCATGAACCAAATCAGTTGGTATCAAATAAATCAAAGAGTGTAACTGAAGGAGCATCAACCGCCTTAGCCAAGTGTCTTATCTGTTAACTTCCTGTATTTGCTACAATACTAAAGATGTTGATCCTGGTACAGCAAGAGATATTTGCTATGGCACTGACTCCCCGTTGTTCAGCCAATAAGTAATCTAAAACAGTTCTGTTATCTAAAACCACCTTAGCAAGAAAATCTAGGGACTTTAATTGTGCAGCTATGGCCTTAGCTTTAGTTTTAGCAATCATTGCCAGAATTAAGGAGCGCTGTCTTCCCATGCATTAACAGAGATAAAAAGGAAGTAGCAAAAAGGCAAAAGGAATAAAGTTTTCATATTGGAGATGAAGATCTTGATCTGTAATCTTAGGAGAGTTGTCCACCACACGATGCCCTCTGCTTCTGAGGAGGAACCTTCCCAGTCAATTTTAATTTTAGATCTCCAGATGGTGTGCAGTTCCAAGAGGCCAGAGGAGCCCTTTTTTAGTTGGGGGATGTGGACCCAAGTTTCAAGTCCCTGAAATTTTGCTGCTGTCTGCGTTGTGAAGAAGACTTAGTATGGTCCTGCCAAGGAGGTTCAAGGGCAGTCTTTGTTCTTAGCGATTCCAAATCAGAATGGTGGGAGGAAATTGGAAACATCAGTTTGGAGAGTCGTAGTCAGATAATTGAAGAAATTAGAAGAATTCAGGATCCAGTACAGTCTACAAATATTTAACAAAACCTTAAAGACAATAAACAGGACTGGAATCTGATATCCACACAGTTGTATTATAATTTTTATGAAATGTAACTTTTTCCTTTACAATTGCCCTCATTTCTATCAAAGATAATCATATTAAGACTAATTTGCAAAATATGGCTAATCTCATTAAACTTGGCCTGCTTATTTACATAAGTGCAGAAAGAATAGTGAATAACCATGTAGGCACTTTTTAAGTCTGCTTTGTTGGAACTTTTCATAAGAAAACTTAGACTAGACTTTTAAAAACCCCTCTAGTCTAAGAAGCCAAGCCAAGAACTCATCATCAGACTTTGGCTAGAATATCTATAGATTTAGGTGAATTCCTCTCTTGAGGTCCCCTGGACATCCTGAGGTTCCTGGGCCTGCCAGAAAGTGATCTTCCTTACTCACCTTGTAAAGTTGTTGGGAAGCCTGTCAGCAAGGAACCAGGTCATTTTTTCCAAGGGGATTTTATTGACTCCATGAAGTCTACCTTACTTCCCTAAAACTGTCTGATCATATCTGATTTTACGCATATTCTCAAAGATGACATTCCAGTCAAAGCCTTGGCAATATAACCAATGTTTCTAATTGTGTCCTGTTATAAGAAGAATGGATTCGTATTGAACTTATGCAAATAACTGTATTGCCATGAAAGTAAGAACACTCAATAAGTCTCTGAGTTCTGGAGAGATCAGGTGGGGAGAAAAACTAAATGTTTCAATTCTGTTTACAGAGATATACTTCACAAAATTACTGTAAGTAATAGATAAAGAGAAAAGAGAAAAAGTTTTCCTTAAATTTGGAAAAATAAAACATTAAGGAACTAGCAATGTTTCGAGGAAAAAGTCATAACAAATTATAATCATCCTCATCAGTTCATTTAATCCCATGTTATTAATTCTTGTTCTGCTTGAATCCAGTTTTTGCATTAATTCTGGAAATTTTTACACAGTTCAGTTTTATGATCTTAAAGTTATCAGAAACCTATATTCTAGAGTACTTAAAGTCCTTTCCAAGACCCTTTCTGAACATGAAACACCTTTGTAAAAGCATCAGAGTAAAACAATAATTGCTTGTAAATGACAAAAAGACTTAAAAACTGGCCATGGTTAAAGGTCTGATGAGAGTTCATTTGACAAGGAAACTTAGTTTCCTTGTCAAATGCTTAAAAGCCTCCATGCATTGTTGAAGCTTTTCCTTCTGCCTCTAGTGTTAGTCAGGTTGTGGAGCAAAGGAAATTCTTGTGTACTATTGGTGGGAATGTAAATTTGTGCAGCCACTTTTGAAAACAGTATGGAATTCCTCAAAAATTTAAAAGTAGAGCTACCATATGACCCATCAATTCCACTTCTGAGTATTTATCCAAAGAAAATGAAAACATTAACTTGCAAAGATACATGCACCCCCATGTTCATTGCTGTGTTACTTTCAATAGACAAGATATGGAAACAACCTAAGTGTCCATCAATGGATGAATGGACAAAGAAAATGTGGCATATATATACAAAATAATATTATTCAGCCATAATAAAGAATAAAATATTGCCATTTGCAACTAAATGGATAGACCTTGAGGGCATTAGGCTAAGCAAAATAAGTCAGGCAGAGAAAGACAAATACCATATGATCTAACTTACATGTGGAATCTAAAAACACCCACCAAGCTCATAGATACAGAGAACAGATTGGTGGTTGCCAGAGGCAGCAGGTGGGGAGGGGGCAAAATGAGTGAAGGAGTCAAAAGGTACAAATTTCTAGTTATACAATAAATAAGTCATGAGGATGTAATGTACAGCATGGTGACTATAGTTCATAAAACTATATTGCATGTTTGAAAGTTGCTGAGAGTAAATCTAAATAGTTCCCAATACAAGAAAAACGTGTAGTGATGGATGTCATTAAGTAGAATTATTGTGATGATCATTTCACAATGTGTACAAATATTTAATCATGTTGCACACCTAAAACTAATATAATGTTATATGTCAATTACATCCAAATAAAAATCTTTTTGAATATCTTATCTGGTTTCAGCCGGGACAAACAGTAAATGTTCTTGGCAGTATTGAACAACCCCATGGCAAAAGAGGGTTCCCCAAAGAGAGTGCAAAAGTTACTACCCTCCCAAGACCCAGAGCCACTCCCAAACATAACCAAAAGAAAGAAAGACTTAGACAATTCCCCTGAGAGCTGGCCACAGTTGGTAGGACCTTAGCCACATGGAGTGCAACCCACATTTCTGCCCAGCCATATCTAGCCACAAACGGGGTGCAACCTACATTTCTGTTTGACCATATTTTGGGGGTCCCCTAACCTGAGGGTTACCACACCGAGTTCTCGGGATACAAAATTAGACAAACAAGAAGGTTACAGCTGTCCCTGGGAGAGAAAGGATGGATAACTAATGTTTTATCCTGCCAATCTGAATTTGATAAGGAAGGAACAACATGAAATTTTCCTTTCAACTAAGCACTACAGATGAGATTTGGGAAAGCTGACTTTGATAAGAATTCTTACCCTTTGCCAGCTTCTTCCAATTTCCCCAGGATGCTCTCTGCAGTTTCAGAGCAAGTGGGATTTCCTAGCATGTCTCATGCTGGTCACCAGAAATTGTAGAGAAGGAAAAATAATTTTTCCTCTATCTTTTATAGTGAGTTCCTAGCTGAGTCCCCTTTCTCTCTAGATCACCTCATAAACAGATAAACTTATCTAGGTTAAAAGTTCTCCAGTGTGGCCACTGTAATTCGAGATTATCTTTGGTAAATTGACCCTGCTTGTTCAGCCTTAAAACAAAATTTTATTCACCTGAGGCCTCACACTGAAGCCAGTCCAGTTTAAGTCGGACCCAGTTTGACTCCTGCCAGTTTTGGACTCGGTCCTGAAAACTGTTCAAATAAAATCTGAAAGCTTATAACACAAAAGCTGCAGAACTAGGATCCCAGAGGAATTTACCTACGACCTCCAGAAGCAGTGAGAAAGCAGTGAGTCAAAGGTGTTCAACAGGTACCTATGCCTGGTTGCTCATTGTGCCTGGGGGTTGTTGGGGGTCTCCTTCAGTTCCCTCTTCTGAAAACAGTACTGTTAAAAGATAAACTGAAGCACATTAAAAATTTTAAGAGTTTATTTGAGCAAAAATTAATTCAAATTGGGCATTGCCAAATCAGAAGTGGTTAGAAAAGTCCCTTCAATATAAATTTTAGAATCAGATTCTAGAGTATTTCAAAACAAAAACACCCTGGATTTTTAATAGATTTCATTGAATCTATAAAAAAAAATTGGAGGCAATATACACACATACATATTAACATCGTTGAGACTTCTAATCAATAAACATAGTGTATTTCTCCATTTATTTAAATCATCTTTATTGTCATCAGCAATATTTGGTAATTTATAGCAATAAACTTTTCAGATTTTCTTAGACATATCCTTAATTATTTTATTTTTTTGGATTTTTAGAAGGTACTATATCCTAAAATTTCATTTCTCGTTGTTTTCATAAAATATGATTGCCTTTAGTACATTGTTTTGCATTGTCTGATACCTGCCTAATTACTGGTTAGTAGTAGTAGCTTTTTTTTTGCTGAGGAAGATTTGCCCAAAGCTAACATCTGTTGCCAATCTTCCTCTATTTTGTACATGGATCGCTGCCACAGCATGGCCACTGACAAGTGGTGTAGGTCCACACCCAGTAACCAAACCCATGCTGCTGAAGTGGAGCACACTGAACTTAATCACTGGCCACCAGGCTGGCCGCTGTAGTAGTTTTTTTATAGATTCTTTGGGATTTTCCATGTAGACAATTATGCCATCTCCAAAAAATAGGTTTTCTTTCTTTCCAATTAGTATAAATTTCCTTTGTTTTTCCTGTTTTGTTGCACTAGCTGGACATTCAATAAAATAATAGGAGTAGTGAGACCAGTCTCCCTTGCTTTGCTCCAAATCTCAAAGGAATAACATTCAGATTATACCATATGTACTTATGTATAAGTTCATACATGCCTTTTATCTGTATGAGGAGTTCATTTCTATTCTTTGGTTCTTAGAGTTTTTATCACGACTTACACTGATTAGTGTCAAATGCTTTTTCTCTATCTATTGAGATGAGAGTTGTTTCCTCTGTTAGTATTGTGAAGTACAATGATTGTTTTCTTAATATTGAACCAAACTTCCATCCCTAGCATAGATCCTTCCTGGTCAGTTTGGATTATATTTTATTTTATTACTGAAAATGATTAGCTAATATTTTAAAGGTGTTTATTTATGTTGATGAAAATTATTGGTCTGTAATTTTACCTTCTTTTAATATCTTTGTTTGGTTGTGGTGTCAAGATAATGCTAGCCTCATAATACAAAGTGGCAAGTGGGCCCTCCCCTTCTGTTTCCTGCAAGAGTTCTTGTAGAATTAGTATTAAGTCTCTTTTAAATATTTTGTAGAGTTCACAAGTTAAGATAATTGGGGCTAGAGTTTTCTTTTTGGGGAAGTTTTTAACTATGGATTCAATTTATTTAAAAGATGCCATTTCAATTTATCTCTTTTCTTATGAGTGAGCTTTAGTAGTCTGTAATTTTCAAATGACCTGATCATTTCAATCACATGATCAATCATATTGGCATATCCGTTTTTATCCTTTTAATATGTGTAGAATCTCTAATGATGTCCTCTGTTTTATTCCTGATATTAATGATATGTATCATCTCTCTTTTATTCTTAAAATGTCTTTTACCAATTCTTTCTTGATCTTTTATCATTTTTTCTTTTATCATTTTGTCTTGATCTTTTTGGAGAATAAGCTATTGGTCTTACTGATTTCTGGTCTTTATCATTTCTTTCAGCAGATATTCAGCAATTTTGCTCTTATGTTGCTAGTGTTTTAAACTGGCAGTGCAGACTTTTGGTTTGAAACCTGTCTTGTTTTCTAAAATGGAATTAATGATACAAATTTCTCTTTAATTACTTACTGAGCTGAATTCCAAAAGAAAATTTGTTTTCATTACCATTCCAATGATTATCTGATTTCCCTCTTGATTTTCTCTTTGCTAGGTTATTTAGAAGAATTCATTTAATTTCCAAATATTTGGATATTTCCAGATACCTTTCTGTTATCAATTTTTGTTTAATTTTATTGTTGTCAGAAAATATACATTATTTAATTTACATAATTTTAAGTTTGTTGATGTTTCTTTTTTGGCCCAGAATATAGCTCATATTGGTAAATGTTCCAAAGTCACTTGAAATTTTGCTGTTTTTTGGTGGAGTGGTCTATAAATGGCAAAGTTGCTGGTTAATAATGTGTTTTTCAGGGCTTCTAAATCCTTAGGGATTTTCTGTCTATCTGTTCTATCAATTACTGAAAGAGGAATATTGAAGTCACAAATATATTTGTGGATTTATATATTTTTTCTTTCAGTTTTGTTACTTTTTCCTACATTTTGAAGTTCTGATTTGGGTGTATGTATTTTAAATTCTTATGTCTTCTTAGTGATTTGTTTGCACCAGTGTCTATCTTTTAACCTACAAGTTTCTTAGATAACATGTAGGTGGTACTTGCTGGGAGAATTTAGATAATTTATACTTACTGTAATGATTCATTTAGCTCAATTTAAACCTTCTATGTTGCTATTTTTTTCTATTTCTTCCATCTGTTCCTTGTTCCTCTACTCTTATTCTGAATTTTTCTGGCTTAATAAAGTATGTTTTTAAGATTCCACTTTATTTCCATTATCACTAATGTGTTCTACCTCTTTTTTAAAAAAATAATGGCTATCCTTATTTTTATAATATATGTTATTATTTATCACATTTAACTTTCAGATAATTTATAAATAACCTTTTAATGAAACTATTACTTCATTTATAATTTAAATTATTCTCTATCATCCTCTGTAATATTGTCTTTTGCACACATTATAAACGTCACAGTATGTGATTATTTTCACTTTAGACAATCAATTACCTTTTAGAGCAGTTAAAATTTTAAAAAATATTTTATATTTACCTCCTTTATTATTATCTTCAGCAATCCTTAAGTCTGGTAGAATTTTCTTTAACTTTTCTTACGTCACTGATATGCTGGAATTGTAGTCTCTCATATTTTGCTTTTCTGGCAATGTCTTTTCTTAACTTCTTTTTGGAAATATATTTTTGCAGTAATAGGATTCTGAATAGACAGGATTTCTTTTTCCTTGCAGTACTTTAAAGAAGTCATTTGTATGACTTCTAGTTTGCATGTTTTCTGTTAGAAAGTCTGCTTATGTTTTTATCTTTGTTTACTCCCAGCAATTTTCTGTATCTCTGGGTTACAGAAAATTGGGTTTTCAGGAGTTTGGCCCAGACGTGTTTTCCTTTGGTGTGTCTGGTGTTATTAATAATAACTAAAATTAACAATAAATAGTGATATCATAATCATCACACTTAGAGTTCTCTGATGTTCTTGTATCTGTGGATTGAAATATTATTATTTTTAATAGACAAATCTATAGTTAGACTGATCAAAAAGATATGATGGAACTGCAGGAAATGCATTGAATGGGGAATAAGAGATATGATCATTCATCCAACAAAGTTTGGAAGGGATCATAAATAAAAGATAAGGGGTGGATTCTTTTCTGTTTCAAAAATTTATCCATTTCTTTATTGCTTTTGCTGAGTAAATATCATCATGCATTTCAAATTAGCAAAAGCATTAGCTGAAAATTAAATATTATAAAAAATAACCTGAAACAATTGACTTCAGTCATTAAAATTAGGTGATATTCCAAATTTCAATAATGACAACCTTAGCTAATTATTAAAATTAAGTTAGTAGGAATACCTGAAATGATAAGAGATTTTTAAATTTCCTTCTCAGATATTAGTCATATCTGATGCACTAAGTAGAGCAAAATTTCAATGTACTTATACATATATTTTCCAACTATTTTGATGTTTTTTTAAACAATAATTTAAAATCTTTTTTTTCCATAAAAGGCTTGCTATTATTGATGTAAATTGTATGCAGCATAATTCCATTTCTGTCATGAAGTGTAAATGACTCGGCTTCCTGCCGGTTGTATCAAAGTTTCACAGATTTAGTGTAGGGGGTACCACAGGAAGTTTGTGCATCATCTCAGAATTTCTTGGCACTCTACAGATAATATTTGGTTACTTTTTCCCTTGTGAGTAGGTATTACAATTCAATTTTATCCATGAGGCTATTTAATTGAAGAGATTGAAATTATTATGTTATAAAAACTCAGTTACCCAAAAGTCTTCATTAAAATATTTTCTCTAGAGTAAGTCATAGTAAACTTTTAAAATTCTCTCTGAGGATTTTCCTCTCTGTTTTCCCCTAATTGTCAATTTCTGCAATCATCTAAATGTGCTTTATTCCAACGCCCAAATATTTTTATGCTTCATTTCTAAAGATTTTCTAAGAAACTATCTACAGATAATTGGTTGATATCATGGTTTTGTTTACAGCATGGTCTCACATATTTGACAATGATTTCATTTTGACATACACATTAATAAGTAATGTCTTATTTATGGACAGTTTCTTATTTTGAACATGATGAGATAGTAAAGAAATGTAAAGTAAGATCATCCTCCCTTTTTGGAAAAGGGAGAAATGAAGAGTGAAAATCCTCAAATACAAATACTTTCCTTAAATTATGGAAGTGAGTCACAGATAAATGAGAAAGATGGAGAAAATAGAAGATCAGAAAGTGATAGAACGTTTATTCTATAATCTCGTTACGTAAATAATGCCTTATTTGTATTCCAGACACAGCAGTGTGGGCCATTTACAGAACAGACCAATTTCTATCTGTGAGTAGAAAATATAGATGTATTTTAGCAGACTCTATAAATGATAATTGCATCACAAAAACACACAAAAACATAATACTTGGCACTAGAAAGTGACATCTGCAATAATCGCTGCACTGGCTTCTAGACTGTACTTGACAGGGCTATCTAGCAACAATCTGTTTAACAATGTGACCAATGAAAACAAATTGGATACAAATGATCAGTGTAGGAACTGACTGGACAATGAAGTTGGCAGAAAGACACGATGTTGCAGAATGGCAGGGCCTTTGAATTGGAAACAGCATGAGAAAAGGATTGAGGACTCATAGGAAAGTCTAAATTTATATTGTAATAACTCAACCACTTTTTCTATTTTTAACTATTCAAAGTCTTTTTTAGTCATAGAATTACAACGTCTCTTACATTCAAGTTTTGTTTTTTTTAACATATCTAAAAACATTTTCGGGGACCAGCCTGGTGGTGTAGTGGTTAAGTTCCCACACTCTGCTTCAGCAGCCCAGGGTTCGCAGGGTGTGGATCTACGCACCGCTTATCAAGCCATGCTGTGTTAGTGTCCCCCCACATATAGAGGAAGATGGGCACGGATGTTAGCCCAGGGCCCATCTTCCTCAGCAAAAAGAGGAAGATGGGTAACAGATGTTAGCTCAGGGCTAATCTTCCTCACACACACACACACAAAAGTCAAAAAACATTTTCAGTCACTATTCTAAAATCTGTATACCTTACATTAAGCCACCACAACATTCAGGATGGCAAAGATTTACCAATACTCTCTTTATGCAAAGGGGCTTAGGTTAAAATGTCAGTCTATCCAGGCAGTTTTCTAAATCCCCCAGGCTCTCTATCAGCCATCTGCAAATGTGCATTTGCATCACTGTCGCTGGAATTCTACTGCCCATTATATACTAAGAAAATTCACACTACTTCATTAAAACTCATCCAAAGAATTCTCTATTATTCTGCATCTTTATATCTTACCTACATTCTTTCATTAAATTTCTTATTATATTACATTGACTTTTAAATGTACATTTCAATACATATTTTGAAATAATTGAGAGCAGGGTTGTGTCTTATTTACTATGGTTTACCTCATAACAATAAGTATTGATATATATTTGATAAATATTGATATATATTATGATTCATATATCATAATGATAAATATTATCAGCTATACTAAAGGCTCTCAATTAATTTGGAATGGATAATTACTAGTGTGAAGAACTAACCTCATTTACTGATCATTATTTTCTTTTACATGGCATAGATCTTGAAAAAAACATTTAACATATTCTTATGAATGACTTTATAAACTAGCTTTTCAAACTGTATGTGTATGTTGTGAGGATTCTATTGATTTTGAACCCGGCTCTGTTGGCCGTTCTTAAAGTGTACTTCTTAGCATCCTCAAGGTTTCTCAATACTGAAATGCTGCCCCCATATTATGTTTGAAGTTCTTTTACTTCTTAAATATCACCTAAACCTACAGTGAGTTAAACAATCTTGAGGACATTCTCTAAAGGCTTTCTGAAAACAATTTACAGCAATATCCCTGCAGCTCCACCAAATAACTCTGTAACTCCCTTGAGCAGTAAGCTCAGAGCCCTCTCCAATGATTAAATAAGAAAACTCAATGCTATTACTCATTGAGCCATTCTCAGGAAGACACGGCTTCCTTTAATCTTAGATTAATGAATATACAAGGATCTACTGACAAACTCCTTGGACTAGAGGCTCAGGCAAATAGAATGAAATAATCTCTAAAGTCATCATTCCTTTTTGGAAAAGTTCCTTTAAACTTATACTTAAAAGACTCGTCTCCACTCCCAAATTCCTCTTTCTACGGCTTCCTTGCTGCAAAGCAATGCAAATTAAAATACAGTCACATAAAAAAAAATGTTTTCCAATTTCATATCTCCAGTAGCTATGTGACTAAGCACATTACTTATCCCCTCTGTGCAACAGCTTTCTCAAATTTAGAATAAATGGTTTTGACATAAATAATATGTATTATCCTTTTTTAACTTTAAAATTTTATTCCTGAAGTTGAAAAAATATGTTAAAATATCCCTGACTGACATTTGGCAGTAACTAGTCAAAATAAAATTGGATTATTGCAACCTGCTTAAAACAAATTTCCATCAGAAACTCCAAAACATCAATGCACATCTAACTGTATCAGTCTAAGCATGCATGAAATTGTATCCAGTTTCACTTAATAAGATCTATTGTAGATGAATGAAATTTTATTCCCATGATTTGAAGTGAACAGATCAAAATAGTGAAATATCTACAAAGGGGTAAAATTAAATATGAAAAAGAGTATAGTTTTACATTTTACATTTTTATTACTCCATCTTAGATTTTTTTCCCCAATAGTTTTCCAATAGTTTCTGATATATGTAGAGCATGACAAGTGAGTTGAAAATAACTAGGAGTTTCAGAATCTTTAATTTGGTATTTGTATGGCTCAAGAAAGCTCAGTAAAATAATTACCTTTTTATAGAGCACAATATAGTTCAGATGTTGATTTCTACTTCTGTATTTGTTGTAGATATTTTTTATTATCAGTAATGAAATAGCTTTTACAAATATAAGATTTTAGTTTGTAGCAGTTATATCACACAGCTTAATGCTCCAAGTGCATGTCCTGGAAAATAGGGTAATATGGATGTGATTTACTTAGATATTGAAGAAAAAATTTCTATCCATAGTTCGTCAAGGCTTCTATACAACAGAAGAGAAACAAACGAAAAACCTTTTGTGAAACTGTGTGCTAAATAAACCACACCTCTGTAAATGAAATCTATTATGAAAGGATACTAAGGAGCTGAACCATACAATTTAGTAGCCTAGTCCATTCAATTCAATAATCATTTGTTGACTTCTTACTTTATAAAAAGCCTTGCGTTATTGCAAGAATTTTCCTCTGAACAGTATATTGAAAGTTCACTCAACAAGAATCAGTAAGCTAATAGATGTCAAATAATGCTCAATGTAATAGATATGAAACACTCTAATGAATATCTAATAGCCACTAATAATATCTATTGTGTGCATGCATCAGGTTCTTACCCATCTCGATTTGTAAATATTCATTGCGGATAATTAGAATGAAGACAATTTGAAAATTACATTTAAGTGGCACAAACACAAATCAAGAGTAAAAGGAACTTGAAAATAGAGAAATGTTCCACTTGGATGAAAACTGCTGCGACTCTGTAAAGTGAGTGGTCTTCTTGGAATTCTCAAAGTGATGGTCACTGGGTTCTTCTTAACAAGAGCTCCTTTAGAAGCATATAGAGGGAGATGTTTTGTTAGTGTGAATTGAGGAGCAAATGGGAGCTTAGGGGCTGGAGCTGGCAGGTATAAAAAGAAAGCAAAACTAATCAGGATCATAATCATATGCCTTATGGTGCATAAATGAAAATCAGTAGACACTTTAGATAATTATAGTATTTTGCAGCAATTCCATAAAATATTTTCTAAATAATAATTGGCTATTTTTAGGCAATGTCCTTCACAAATATATACTTTTTAATATTATAGTTTTAGGTGATGATTAACATCAGTCATACCCTCAGAATTGTGAAAAAGCTGAATAATGATCCCATGAGAGCTATTGAAAAATATATTACTCTGTAAACAAATATTAATTTTGATTATTTTCATCTAATTCTCTAATTTTATTTATTTTAACCAATTTCATCAGTGCTTCACATGGTTTTCAATAGAAAAATTAAACTCTGTTTGAGAATTAGGCGCTATTATGCTAAAGTCCAAAATTATCCAAGGGTCCTTGATTTTTTTTTTTTAAAGACTTTATTTTTTAGAGCAGTTTTAGGTTCACAGCAAAATTGAGGGGAAGGTACAGAGATTTCCCATATACCCCCTGCCTCACACATGCATAGCCTTCCCCATTATCAACATCCCCCACCAGAGTGGTACATTTGTTACAATTGATGAACCTACAGGAATTCATCATAATCAACCTAAGTCCATAATTTACATTACAGTTCATTCTTTGTGTTGTACATTCAATAGGTTTGGACAATTGTATAATGACATGTATCCATCATTATTGCATTATACAGAATATTTTCACTGTCCTAAAAATCATCTGTGCTCTTCCTGTTCATCTCTCTCTCTCTCCCAACCACTGATCTCTTACTGTCTCCATGGTTTTGCCTTTTCCAGAATATCATGTATTTGGAATTATATAGTATGTAGCCTTTTCAGATTGGCTTTTTTCACTTCATAATATGCATTTAAAGTTCCTCCATATCTTTACATGACCTGATAGCTCATTTCTTTTCAGTGTGAATTCCATTGCCAGGATGTACAACAGTTTAATTTATCCATTTACCTACCAAAGGGCATATTGGTTGCGAGTTATGGATTTCCTACTTGTGTTCTGCCATGAATGAGTGGCATAACTTGTGTATCTAATAAAAAAGTTTTCAAATGGATTTGAATGCCCACTGATATTGCATAGAACTTTAAATTTGTTGGTTGCTTTGAGAAAGGCTAGGAGGTGTAATGGCAAGGTGGTAAAAATTCTTCTATATCCCGTCTCAGGTCATTTTTCAATAAAGCATTTTTACCACTTTACCTTTATTTTTAATTATTATTTTTTTGGTAGATACCCAAAATATGATTAGAAGGTCAGACCATATGACTAATGGCAAACAGACTATTCTCTTGCATTTTCTTGATCAAATTTAGAAAAAAGAGCACAATACATGCTTGACAATAAAAATAAATAACACAATTATGTACATGTATATTTCCAGTCTTAAATTCCTTATTCATTCATTTAAACTTTTTTAATATTTCTTGATAGTTATATCAATTTTTTCTTTAATTGATAAGCAAAAATAAAACACACACAGACACTACCAATCCCATCTGTATACTTGAAAGAAGGTATTCTAGACGTTTAACATTTGTCTATGTTTCATACACTTCCCACCCTCCTTAATAAGATATAATAATAATTTTACCTCCCAATAAATGTCCAAACACAAAACTCAATTAAGTGATATTTTATCCATTTTATAACTAGCATGTTAATTGGAACTTGTTTGCAAAGAATTACTCCAATTATTTAATATATCTGAAAAAGATTTTTTTCTTAAAGTGTAAAAAGCTCATAGGGAACAGGAACGATGTGTTAGAGAAATCTGTTCCTATGTTTTAGTATGAATCACTTCAGGAATATCAGTTTCCCAATATTATTAAAGAAAACACAAATATTTAATTTAAAAATGTTTTAATTTAGCATATTCATAAAATAATGCCACAAATATAAATAATGATTATTAGTGCCACTTAGTAGTAATATAAATAAAATATTATAGAATTTTATTTATTCATTTTAGTTTTGGAAACTACCTGTAATGTAGAGGCTATAATTTCAGTTTATTAAAGAAAAATATAATAAATTAAATGTTTTGCTTCATTACTTTCCTGAGAGAGTAATATAAAAATTAAGACGGGACCTTTAAAACAGAGCCTTTTAAAAACAGAGATTGTATTGGTAAGATTAGTGACTGTTTCAAAAAGAAATGTATCTATCTACCATTTTGTTACAGTTTAGGAGCAAATCTGTAACAATTTGTGATTTGATGCCACGTCAAATACTTTTATATGAAATATATATGCAAATCCGCTAAAGAAAAAAGTTTCTCAGGCATATCATGATTCCTAAATTAATTTTTGAGGAAAGTTTGAATGACAGCTAGAAAGTGTTTTTTTTTTTTTTTTCCAGTTCTATAGCTATTTCACAAACAGCTAAAAATGAGAAAGACAAATCCAATTGCTGTTTCGGAAATAAATGCCAGCAAATCAAATGATATGTGAATAATATTATTCCGTCTTTCGAAGAGTATCTTTACAGTTTACATTTGTTCGAAGACGTAAGTTAGTATAGTTTTAAATTGTTATGCACAAAAATACAGGATTGTAGGTAATACTATTTCTGCTACAGTATTGCTTAATTAAACTTATTTCAACAAATATTACCCACCTTTTATAAAATTAGACATAGATATTTAGCTTAGCACTGGAGATGTTATAAAAATATGAGTAGCTATTTTAGCCTTACAATGCAGTAAAATTAACGTTTGATTTCTTCTGTCTTAGGCTTGAGGATTCACTTACACATAGATTCATTTATTCATTACAACATCCTTGTGTGGTAACCATTGTTTTCTATCTTCAAAAATATGATGAAAATGAAGTGCATAAAAAGAGTACATCTTCAAGTCACAGACTTAATAAGTTGTCCTTTTGGCAGTTTGAAACCTGGTTTACCACACGCTAAACCCTGAACTCTGTAAAACTGACGCCATTAATTTGTCCCCCACAGTATTTGCTTCTATTTCATTCTCTGAAGGCTGTTCTTCACTACAGGTGAGAGAGATTTCAGTGTGATAATTCTTGATAATATATTACATACTGCTGCTGAGAAGTCATGTTTGCCTGAAGTTTTATTTAGAGAGTTTAATTCTGTTCAATAAATATTTTTTCATCTGTCTTCCTTCCAGATGGTACACTTGGTGATGGAGATATAAATATGCATAGTCCCTTTTTCCTAAGAGCTGATTGTCTGGTGGGCAAAACAGACATTCAAAATATAATTTCAATATAATATAATATAATTTCAATATAATATAGCAAAATCCGTAAAAAAAGAAAAGGAGCTTGATTGAAATTGGATTGTTGAAGGGAAAAACTAGGATTTTTTAAAATCTATATTCTTCACTAAACCATTGAGGTTTGGGTTGTTTATTATTTCCCCATAATTTATCCTTACCTGACAGAATAATGGTAGTATTTTAAAAAATCTAATGCAGGTATCAGCCAACATTTTCTGTAAAGGGCCAAAAATTAGACTTTGTGGGCCAAATATGTTTTCTGTCACATGTTTTTCTTTTTATTATTATTATTATTATTATTATTAGACTTTTTTTGAATTGTTTTAGATTTGCAGAAAAATTGAGTAGATAGTACAAAGTTTCCATAGACTCTCTGTACAATTTTCCATATTATTATCTTATGTTAGTACAGTACATTTGTTATAATTAATGAACTAATACTGACACATTGTTATTAACTAAAGTCCACAATTTATTCACATTTTCTTAGTCTTTCTCTAATGTCCTTTTTCTTCTCTTCCATGATCCCAACAAGGATACCACATCATATTTACTTGTCTTATTGGGCTCCTCTTGGCTGTGACATTTTGCCAGATTTTCCTCGTTTTTCATGACTTTGAAAGTTTTGAGGTATTTTGAAATACACCCCTCTAGTGGAATTTGTTTAATATTTTTCTCATTACTAGACTAGGGATGTGCGCTTCGGGATGGAAGATCACAGAGGTAAAGTGCCATTTTCATCACATCACATTGAGGATACAGACTACCAACATGATTGATGGTTGCTGATGTTGTCTGTGATCTCCTGGCTGAGAGAGTGTTTGTCCAGCTCTCCACTGTGAAGTTAATCTTTTTCCCCATTTGCATATTATACTCTTTAGAGGGAAATGAATAGATACAGCTCATGCTTAAGGAGTAGGAAGCTATGCTCCCTCTCTTTTATTCTTTTAATAACATTTAAAAATATAAAGAACATTCATAGCTCATAGTACATAAACAAGCAATGGGCTTGGTTTGGCCTGCAGGCCATAGTTTGCTGACTTTTGATCTACTTTGCTAATTATTTTTTCTATTTATCATAAGTGATATGTACAGAATGTAAAAATGGTATGTAGTAAAATGTATTTATGTAGTAAAATGTATTTCTATGAGTCTTTTTGTTATTACTTCAATTGCATTTAGGTTTATAATATATATGAACTAATATTCTAATAATTTTTTAAATTTACAGTTTAATGAATGCTTAATAGGCTACAGGTATGGTATAAAGTAGAATTTACATATTTTCCAGATTGTTAAGCAAATACCCCAACAATGTGCATTGAATGATGATTTTATGGTAGAGGCACAGCTTGAAATCCATTCTCTGTCCAGAAAAAGGATTCTTATTCCTTCCCTGATTTGGCCTATATTATCTGCACTCTGTACTGATTGGTTCAATAGAATGATGCACATATTGTTTTGAATAAAATGTAAAATCTGAAAATCAGCATTATTTTTTTAAAAAGAGAAAATGAGAGATAGGAATTTATCTCTTGGAAATTGTGTATGACAATAGTAAAGAAACATTTTTTCTAATATTTAAGCAAGTGCCCTAAGTGGAAGATTCTAAAAGCCAAAAATTATAAGCCCTAAATGTTCTTAATTTTAAAAAATCCGTATCATCCATGCATTTTTGGCTATCATCAGTTTTTCAAAGGGTTTTATCTCTCCATTTCTCTCTCTCTCTCTTTCTATCTAAACATATCAGTACTTGAAAATAAAATATTGGACAAAGCATGATTTTGCAAGTCTCCAATTTATAGCCTCCATAGAAATAGCTTTTTTTAAGATAAGGTTTTATTTATTCAAGTGCTGTTTGAGATTGTGAGAGAAAATTCAAAGCAGTATGGCAGCTTAAAAACTTTCACGATAAAACGGAAAGATAAGAATATTTATTAAGACATAAGATTTGAGAGAAAAAGACGTAAACCTTGATCCATGGAGAGGAAAAAGCATTTTTCAATTTACATCTTTATATTTTTAACCTTTCTATTATTTTCTGTAAGGGTAAATATCCCTAATGATGCTATTTTTAGATTTTCTTATTTAACAATCTGGACCCCAGATGTTTAATAGTACTGAGACAGGCATCTTGGTGGGCTGGGTGGGGCCCTCTGCACATACAGGAAGCCACATCCGCCTGAAGTCGGCCACACATCTTGCAACATAGAGCAAGTCAGCAGCCTGTCCACGCCTGCTGAAACCCAGTTGACAGAGGGACCACAAAACTGAACACACAGCTCCAGAACCAATCAGCCAACTGATCACTCGTCCTGAGATCCAAGCCCCAGCCCCTTACTCACTTCCCCCAACCAGAATCCTTTAAAAAATCCCTCTCTACCCAGCTTGAGGCTGCTCTCTCTGCTTTGGAGACAGCCCAGGCTCTCTGTAGCCGATCTCTTTCCCTTACCTAAGTCTTCTTAGTTGCTTATTAAAACCGTCTTTTCTTATTCTGTGGCTCCGGCTTGAATTCTTTCCTGCAGTTGCCCAAGGACCCACTTTCTTGGGCCCAGGACCCCGGGTGGAGTACCCGGCCCAGTGACAGTATCACCTGTGAAATATGACCAAACTCTCCTGCTCTACATAATTAGTTGCATTGCAAAACACCTCCTAAGTTGGTACTATTAACCCAGAACAACTTGTTGGCAGAGATCTTGTAGCAATTGTCTGAAATTATCTTCAAACTTACCAACTCAAGCTCTCTGACCATTCTCAAGCACCTATAACTTTATAGTGAAAGCAAAGCTATTCATCCATTTATGGGCCCAATTAGTAATTGTAAGTTTTTTAAAACACATTATTCATGTAATCTCTTTACATAGAGCTAGAAGAATCAGAACTGGTAAAGATTAGGAGAGTCAAACTAACTCCTCTCATATATATGAACTATAAAATTTGATGGTGATATGAGGAGCCACAGGCTGAGTATTACTATTTTTATAGCTCTATATAACAGGTGATATTTCATCCCAAGCCAAATAACCCCCACTTCTTAGAGTTTCTATGCATTGCCCATTGACATAAGCTTGAAGATTCCCTTACCAATTCTGTGCATTTGTAAAAAGGTATCACAGGAATAGCTATAATTGCATGAGCCATAATAGACTTTAAGTCTAAAATTGTCTCTGGAAACAAAGAAGATAATTGTATAATGATAAAAGGGTTGATTCAACAGGAAGACATATTTATGATATATATAGTCATAAATATATGCACTCCCAACATCAGAGCACCTAATATATAAGGCAAATATCGATAGAACTAAAGGCAGAAATTGACAGCAATACAATAATAGTAGAAGATTTTAATACCCCACTTACAATCATGGATAGATCATCCAGAGAGAGAATTAACAAAGAAATAGTTGACTTGAAAATATGCTCAACTTCACTAATCATCAGAAAATGCAAGTCAAAACCACAACGAGATGTTACTTCACATCTGTTAGAATGGCTATTATCAAAAAAGACAAAAGATAAGTGTTGGTGAGGATGTGGAGAAAAGGGAACCATTGTACGCTGTTGGTGAAAATGTAAATTGACATAGCCATTATGGAAAACTGTGGAGAGTCCTCAAAAATTTAAAAATAGAACTATCTTATGATCCAGCAATCCCACCTCTGGGTATATATCCAAAGGAAATGAAATCAGGACCTCGAAGAGATATCTACACTTATTTGTTGTACTCCTAAAACTAATATAATGTTATATGTCAATTATATCTCAAAAAATTAATTTTTTTAAACAAAAGAAGAAAATTCTGCCATTTGCAAAGCGTGGATAAACCCGGAAGACATTATGCTACGTGAAATAAGCCACATGCAGAAAGATAAATATTACATGATCTCACTCATACGTGGAAGCTGAAATAGTCAAATTCATAGAAGCAGAGAGTAAAAAGATGATTGCCAGGGGCTTGATATTGGTCAAGGAGTGCAAAGTTTCAGTTCTGCAAGATGAATAAGTTCTGGAAATCTAAAGTATAACAATATGACTGTTGTTAACAATGCTGTATATTTGACATTTGCTAAGACTACATCTTAAAGTATTCTCACCACATACACAAAAAAGGTTACTATGTGAGATGAGATGATGCATATGTTAATTACCTTGATGTGGTGACTATTTCACAATGCATATGTATATCAAATCATCAAATTATACACTTTATGCACGATTTTTATTTGTCAGTTATACCTCAATGAAGCTGGGGGGGAGTGAGAAGGTTAAATCATAGAGGATCAAAGCCAAAAAAGTGTGGTTCCTTGAAAAGACTAATAAAATAGACCAAATTCAGGAAATATGGAATGCTACAAAAAACAAATAAAACTTACACTGAGTGTGGTAACTACCAGGACAAATTCCAATAATCTTACCTTATCAACTCAGTTCAATGCTAATTCCAACTCTATGTTGTTATCATCACTGCTTTTGTCTATCTAATTTTCAGGCATGTGATAGAAATGTAGTATCCTTACCATGTTTGTAGATAGGTGTGGCCACGAGACTTGCTTTTTCCAATTAAATGTGGGCAGAAGTGGTATTCGTTAATTCTGGGCAGAGGCTTTGAGAGCCATTACCTAATTCACCATATTTCTTTCATACTGCACAGGGATTGTGCAAATCACACCAGAAAATTTATGTAAAATTTGAATATTAGAAAATAAGGCAAAAGAGATGGTCGGCATGTACTTTCAATGACATATGAAGGTGGAGGCCCCCAAAGGACTGTCTAGGAGAGTTTTTAAGAGCTTTTCATTTTTAAAGACAGCTTCAAGCCTGTATAAAATTGAGACTTAAAATGATCTTTGAGGCCCCACTTAACCATCAGAAAGGAACAAGTTGAAAAAGCTGTGTGTTTTTAAGGAAAGCACATTTTCCAATACCCACTTCAGATATGACCAAAAAAGTTGTTTTTTTTTTTTTTTTTGCCAAGATTCTGAATGTGCACAAGTACTGGCTTTCTTCTCAAGATTATCATACTATGAATATTGGAATTGAGTAAAATAGGTAGAGAGTGATCAGAAGAGTTTAATATCAGTTTGGATTTTCAAATAAGTGAGAAAACTATGTGGTGTTTTAAATTTGACATCTCATTAAAAATTATTTGTTTTCATTAATGAGCTTAGGAAAATCATGTATATTATGTTATTAAGGAAGACTTTAAAAAGAAATTCAGATATTGAAATTGAAAGCCAGTAATCTTTTCTCACTTATTTGCTCACATCAATAATTGTTTTGCTATGTGAAATTTTTGTTGTTGTTCCTGAGCCAACATCACACTATTTTAAGTAGTTAAAGTATAATACATTTAGGGGCCAGCCCCATGGCCTCATGGTTAAGTTTGGCACTCTCTAATTCGGTGGCCCAAGTTTGGTTCCTGGGCGCAGACCTACACCACTTGTCAGTGGCCGTGTTGTGGTGGCAACCCACGAACAAAATAGAGGAAGATTGGCAGAGATGTTAGCTTGGGGTGAATTCTCCTCAAGCAAAAAAAAAAAAAAAGGAAGATTGGCAGCAGATGTTAGCTCAGGGCAAATCTTCCTGAAGCAAAAAAAAGTGTGATATTAAATTGATTGTTGTGTAAGTAATGCCTTCTCATTTTTCTTTATAGATGTTTTTAACCGTTTGCACTGATTTATTGTTCCAAGTAAACTTTAAAAACACAGTTTTAAAATATCTTTAGTATTTGGTTCAAAATATTAAATTTATGATTTTTATAAAACACTTACATAAATAATTACAATATTACCATGGTGATAAAACTTTGAAGCAAATGTAGATAGATGTGAGAGTGATGTAAGAGCTTATTTGAACTTTCATCCAGAGAATTACATTTAAACTGATACCTAAAGGAGGGATAACTTGTATAAATATTGATTTTTGTATTTTTTTTACTTTGTAAGTGAGCACTTTAGTGAATCTTCTTTTAGGTATAACAGCTTTTCTGTTGATTTCTCTAAGGTTTAAAAGTAGACTATTATGTCAACTGCTGATAATGGAAACTTTCATCTCTTCCAGTATGAATCAGTGAAACTTCCAGGAAATAATTAAATCACATCAGTAATAGTGGGCATTGACTGCTTACTCTTGCCCGTAACTAGACAAACAGGTTTTCTCTCCATTGGTGTGCTGCGTCTTACATTCCTACATTTAATGCAGAGTATATTCTGACTTCACACCATGTCTAAATCCATTAGTTTAGAAGTAGCGTCTTGTCCAAGACACATTTAATAAGAATATGGATTTAGGATTCTACAAGTGCAAGTAATAATTGCATATTCATTATGTGAAGAAAAATTTACTTTTCTTGCTTTCATATTCTTAATGGTAAGTTAAACATGTTATTCAAAATGTATTAAATACATCTGATACAAGCTTCTTTTCCTAGTGCATACTCTGCACAAAATTCTAACAACTAAGTAGATATAAGGTGATCATGATAAATTTGCACCCTGTCTTCTATCCATTACAAGACTCATCCTTAAATATCCTCAAAAGCTGTATTTCTTATTATATTTTTAACTTTACAAACATAGTTTTCATCTGATTTGGGGTTATTTAAAATTCATAATTCAGAGTATTAATATTTCCTATTTTGGAAGTATATAGGTCTTTAAAGAAAGTGGCATGTATTGAATTTTGTGTTATTGTGAACAATGTGAGACTGAGTATCGTTTGCGATCTACTGTGCACATTAATCATTTGTAAACCTAGTCTCATAGTTTTAGAACTTGGCTTCATAGTATCACATGGTTTATAACAAATTGAATACATAATTTTCTTTAACTATTTTTTAATCACATTCAATTAATCAACGTTCCAATCTCTCCAGTAATTATTTATCCACATTGACTTCATTTTAGACACCTGGGAAATGTACACATGTATTGTGTTTGAATTATTTCATGGACGGTAGAATACAAAAAACATAATCCTCCAATTACTCTTCTAATTCAAATCATTGCACAACGTTAAGAATCATAATTAAATGTCTCTGCTTTTGATATTAAAGCAAACAGAATTATTTATGCTAATGTGAGATGAGTGACTTACACTGACTCTGTGATCCAGTCCATTTGGATTTGCTATGCCAGCAGTGAAACTGCAAGTGAATAAATATGTCAAAGGAAAATTGTGAGAAAGTAAATTGATTAAAAAAATATACTGCCCTCCTTCAAAAAAATCTGTGGTCATTAACAGTGCTAAATCTCTTATTATTAGCATATTAAATAACATTTAATCACAGTGTAGTCCTTGAGTCATTGATGAAAGGAATTGTGCACTAATTTCTGTGACTTCTTCAGGTAGAATATTTCTGAAATATTTTGTTAAAATAAAATTTTCATTGGCTAAATCCTTCCAGCTTGAAACACTATTCATCTTGTTTACAAAGTTTATATCATAGTCATATAAACTATTTTCAATTTTGCCATGAGATACTTTTAAAATATTAATGGAAAAGATATATCTTAAATACCTTTTGTACTTACTCACAAATATTATGTATAGCATGCTTTGACTCTTAGAGACAATTCTTAACCAATAGAGAATGGGAGCCAAAATTATCTAGTGAAACTTCTGGAATGCTTTCACAGCTCTTGAGAGGTTCCTTTGCAAGCTTGAGTCCCAGTAACGGAGAGCAGTAACTATTCCAGTAGCTTACTCTTGGACTGCCTGACTTTACTGGCCTGTTTCACTCTGCCCAGTCCCCCACTTCTAACCTGTGGTTGCTTCCCTAAATAAATTATCTGAACCAAAGCCTTATTTTGGAAGGAACCCTAGCTAAGATACATAGAAAAAAAGCAAAATAAAAAATCTTAATGAATTTTGTTATACTTCAGAACAAAAAACAAAGTACACTATTTAGAAAATACGTCTGGCCTTTTCTTCTTAGAAACTACTGTAATATTAATCAGGATTAGAGTAGGGTTAGGATTGGTAGTATCTAGCAACGTAGCAGATTCATTTATGTGTGTGTGTGTGTATGTGTAAAGAGAGACAAGGACAGACAGAAAGAGACAGAGAGTGACAAATAGAATCCAATTTCAGATTATTGGGACCTGATGAAATGTTGTGATCGATAAGTTATCAATATATTGTCCAAAAAAAGGAAAAAGCTGAAAAAGGTGTACCATCATGAATAGCTGTATCATGAATAGGTTCATTCTTTAGAAAATGGTTTATCAATAAGCTACAATAATCATAAAAGGTAATGATAAACTCTTCAATTATTTTAAGAAGGTAATATGAATCATGAGGAATGTTTCCTGTATGATTTTCAGCAGAATTATATATATTGCTGAACAATTGTCTGCCATCCCTTTATCTCCAAAATTGTGCATTATTTGCATAATTTATTATATATCTGGTTTGTGGAATATTATATACCTACCACACTAATAAGTATAAATAATTTTTATTAACATGATGATATGAAAAATATATTCATAAAACAAAAATATGAACACAGACTGCAGGGAAATTATAGAGACACTTTTATTTGTGTTAAGATAACAGATTTTTTCCAGGTGACTCATCTTTCAATATTTCCCAGATTTTTAGAGTAGTGGTTTACATTAATTTGTATTACATTATTTCCAATAAAATATAAATATTAGGTAGAACTGATGGTATTAATGGCTAACAGATATAAACTATCATTTGTCAGATCTGTACTTTATCCTGATATTTAGTTCACATACTTAAATTAGTCTATAATTCCAATTAGTTCACAATTCCTGCTGAATTTAATATGATTTTTCTTGAATTTCAGTACTAGTACCCACACAGTGATTATTCATGGACGTGTTTTGGAAGAAGGGACTGATTTCAGAACATGGTGGAAAACGAGCGTGGATCACTGATCTGTCTTTCACTGTTTCTCTTCAGCCAGTGAAGTATGTATTATTCCAGATAATCTAGGTTGTGTCGTGGAAAAACTCATCCCCAAACTCTCAGTGGATTCAGTGTTCATTTCTCTCCCAAATTGCGTGTCCAATGTAAGAACTATGGGCCATGGTTGAGAGGTTCCTTTTTTCCATGTGGTCACCCAGAGACTCAGATAGATGGATTCATTAAGATACCAGCATCTCAATATGTGGCCTCCGAATGTCCTGTGTCAGGAGGACAATAAAGCTTCAGAGTAGCATACAACCACTTTGCCTCATATTTCATTGGCAAGAAGAGTCATAAGACAACTCTGCACTCAACTGCGAAAGGACTGGTTAATGTAGAGGCTCAAATAGATTATTTGGTGACCATTAATTAATTTTTTGTACATTTTTTTCTTTGAACACGTAATACACAATCAATCAAACTTAAAGGAAACGACCTAAAAACCCACTCAGTCACTGCATCCAGCTCAGATTGCAGAATGTCTGTGTGCTGTTCAGTAATTTCAACAGCTGTGGCTCTTAATCTGAAAAGCCATGAACTAAAGGACAAATCGCCTTCCCTCCACAAACTCCCAGTGTTCCACGGTGAAATAAGATTTGGATACGTGCACTCAATTCTCCTTATCAGAAAGGGAGAAATGACTGAGCGTCAGCAGCCATAGGACTGCAGCATTTCTGAAATCCTGTTGAAGTGCACCGTGAGCAGGCCCCACAATAAATAGTGTTGGTGAATATTCATTGATTAGATTCTGATTCTGCTCTAAAGGATTTGCTGCATGGTGCATTGTTTTCTATGGTTCTCTCTCTGCACTCAGGGACATGCTTCTTTTTCCCAATTCTTCTTGGTTTCCCTTGAGGGAATGTGCCTATCTTGGACTTGTTCAACTTTTAAACTCATGTCCAATTAAAGGAATTTGAGGGAAGGGGATAAAGTCTCAAATAGTAACAGCAATTTTGTTTTTTTTTTTAACTATTGTTATTCTAGGTTTGCACTCACTTTAGCACCATAACACTCTCAAAACAGAGTAAAATTTTTATCTGTTTAATGTTGACCATTGCATAGGCCAGCAAATATTCATGCCTACAGCTCCTATTAAGATATAATTTCAGATTCACATCTGATAATTATCATATATAATATATATATATGTATATTTCTGACCTCCATCTCCCAACTATTTTTAAATTTGAAGCTGATAAGTTGAAACCTGGGCTTCTGGGGAAAATTTAAAGCTTGATTTTCTCTAAATCAGTAAATTCAATTTTAAGGTTTAACTCTCCTCCAGATCCCTAATCTGATCTTTGCCCTGAGGCACTTGAATCCTGGGGAAATTCTGAAATAAATGGGAAGGCTACACTCTTATCTTTATCTTTGCCAAAATGCGGAGTTTTGATAGGATGTTGCCTCTCAAAACCTTTGTCAATTATCTCCTACTTTTTGAGCCTTGTAACATCAAGGTCCAAAGTTCCAGAATGTTTTTACTTCCTTTCATTTCCGCTTTTCAGCAATCAAATTCTTTCCTTATCTTATCTCTTTCTGGTAATACTTGATAAAATTCAATCAATAACAACCAAAAACACTAATATTCTGTTCTTTGACTTCTTCCCCTAGAGCAAAAAATAATTGGTCATGCAGTCAGCCTCACAAGATTTTTCAGAGACATGATGTTACCAAATATTCTGCTACTGTTTAAAAGTGACATTTTCCAGCCTTTTCTAATTGTTTCCTTCACTACCAACTGATAGGGGTGTAGTACACATTTCAGATTTGTTGAGAAGGCACTCTACTCCTAAAACCAAGGTCTGCATTTGTCAAGCAGTGTCAGATCATGCTGCAGCATCAACCCCCCCCCCAAATATTAGAGGTTTAAAATAAATACATATTTTGCTAATTCTCCATGTCCGACTCAGGTCAGTGGTTGAGCTGTGTTCTACATAGTATTTAAAGTCCAAGGCTATGTGAGCGTATACCAAATTATAGTACCACCATGTCACTGAAAGGTTCAGCTATGACAGTGGCAAGGAAAGAGACCTAGAAGGTCATACACTGACTTTCTCATGTTTTATTGGTCACTACTTTGATGGTGTCAAAGGCAACTTTACCATTCCCCTTAGAATAAACTTGAGACTGGCTTCTTCCTGCCTCTAGGCCTCTGACCTCCTTTTCCTTAGAGCATTTGTTTAAAAAAACTTGTAAATTTTTTTCTCTGCCCCTTTGAGACGTAAATCTTTTAAAAATCCTCTTAAGACCCAGACCCAGGACTGTCTTTTTCAAAGACCTGGGAAGCATTCCTTTGGAATGTAATTTTAAAAGACAATAATGACCCTATCTTCCAGTCTATGTGGGGGTGGAGGGGTGGTGGGAGACTACAGTCATGCTCCACATAACATTTCAGTCAATGACAGACTGCATATACTAGGGTGGTCCCATAAGATTAGTGCCGTATAGCCTAGATATCTAGTAGGCTATACCATCTAGGTTTGTGTAAGTGCACTCTATGATGTTTGCACAATGACAAAATTGCCTAACAATGCATTTCTCAGAAGTATCCCTGTCATTAAGTGACACATGACTGTAATTTAGGTGACAGCTTCGCTCCAAGTTATAAAACTACCTCTTGTGGTGACAATAAGAGAAAGTTTACTTTTCCTTTGGCTCAAGCCAATTAGCAAACACAGATGGCCTAAGATCCCCCCACTCAAGCTCTTAAAATCTCTCTAACCCCTTTTAGCAATGGAGTTGAGCTCAGCCTGAGTTCTGGCCTCTCTCTCCTATTGCAACAGCCTTGAATAAACTCTTCCTCACCTGTTTAACTTTGGGGAAATTTTTGCTTTGACATTGAAAACAAGAATTGTAAGAAGGATGAAAAAAATAAAACCAAAGAAATATTGAACGATATAGTAAACAGCAGAGGTAATGCACCACTACCAGTCTGTACTTTCCATATGTTATGCCTACATAATCCTGTCTAGACCTGAAATTCAAGAAATTAAAAGCAAAAAAATATATGTCTTGTGAGGTAAGTTTATGGAAACTTCATTCACGGGAGCTAAACCCAGTAAAAGAATGGCAATCTCAAAAAACCAACAAGTCAAACCCACCCATATCACAAACATCAAGTGGTTTAGATGGGCCTTGGGAATTAATTAAATGTCCTTTTTCCAAATTCTGTGCTTCTTCATTTTCACCACCCTGTATTACTACATCAGTTTCCTCTGCACATATCTTCAGTTACTTCAACGTCTCTGTAGAAATCTTTTTAAACTTCTGGCTACTTAGACTCCATGAGCAGCTCAACTCTATTTGTCTAATATGCATTCCGTTTCAGACAATCACAAGCATACCAACAATTTGGGCCCAGAGCCAAGTTAAACATGCTTAAACAATAAAGACTACCGGTTGACTGATATAAATTAAACTCCAGAGCTAGATTAGCACCAAAATATATTTGATTCAGCAACTCAATAATGCTTTGTATTTTATAGCATTATCATCCTAAGCCTTGTTCTCCTGCACAAGATGGCTGAAACCACTCTATTTACTCACTCAACCAGTGCCATGGAGAGGCAAAAGGTTGACTTCCACATTACTACAAAAATGTAATAGGATGCAATATAATACAATAAAAAAATAAAAAACATTTTCTTCCTAGACAACTTCTGCTAATATCTTCTCATCACCTACTAATTAATTCAATCATTGATCTTTTTTTTTTTTTTTGGTAGCCAATACCGTCAAGTAAATATGCTAGATAAATTAGGACTTTACCACTGTTGTGCTTGGAAATATTCCCCTAAAATGCTTCAGTATTTCAGTAGTGTCCTAAAGAAGGGCAATGAATGTTGGTCTACCTGATTATTACTTATCATTTATTCAATTTGCAATAATTAACTCAAATTGCAGCCATTCTAACACTTACACATTTTAGAATGTCCTTTCTCATCTCAAACTCTTACTCTTCAACCACCTTTTACTCTGATGCCTAAGGAATCCATGTCTTGGCTTTTGCACACCTATTTACTTCTTCATTCAATGTGTGCCAAACTCTGCCTCCTCTGCATTATCCTAACTCTCTGTTTTAGCTACTTTTTTATAAAATTGTAAGCATTCATAATTTAAATTGTATACTTGTTGTAACAAAGATAGAAAATACTTGGTTTACTTCTTTTAATCCACAGATTGCAAAGTTATTTTTCAAAAAAGGTGCAAAATCAGGGCATGCTTTTCCAATTTTATAAATCCTACCAATTGTTTATTTAAGGCCACTGTTTTCTTATTGACTTTCTATCTGGATGACCTATCCATTGATGTAAGTGGGGTGTTAAAGTTCCCTATTATTGTATTGCTGCCAGTTTCTCCCTTTAGATCTGCTAATAGTTACTTTATATACTTTAGTGCTCCTATGTTAGGTACATATATACTAAAAAGTGTTATGTCTTCTTGGTGGAATGTCCCTTTCATCATTAAATAATGTCCATCTTTGTCTCTTGATATCTTTTTGGCATGAAGTCTGTTTTGTCTAAGTATGGTTACACTCACTTTCTTTTTGTTGCCACTTTCTTGGAGTATGATCTTCCATCCCTTCACTCTGAGCCTATGTTTTTCTTAGCTAAGATGGGTCTTGGAGACAGCATATTGTTTGGTCTTGGGTTTTTTTTTTTTTTTTTGGTTGTTTTTTTCTTTTTGTTGAGGATGATTTGCCCTGAGATAACATCTGTGCCAATCTTCTATTTTGTATGTGGGTTGCCACCACAGCATGGCCACCAAAGAGTGGTGTAGGTCTGTCCCTGGGAACCAAACCCAGGCTGCCAAAGCAGACAGTGCTGAACTTAACCACTAAGCCACAGGGCTGGCCCCTAGGTCTTGTTTTTTAATTCATCGAGCCACTCTGTGTCTTTTGATTGGTGAATTCAATCCATTTGCATTTAGAGTGATTACTGATTTATGAGGGCCTAATATTGCCATTTTATCTTTTATTTTCTGGTTGTTCTATGTTTCCATTTCCTTGTGTTTCTGTTTGCTATTTCAGTTTGGTGGTTTTCTGTGATGTTTTTCTGTTTTCTCTTTATTTATGATTTGTGACTCTGCTCTGATTTTTTGTTTTGTGGTTACCGTGAGGTTTGTATAAAAGATCTCATAGATGAGATAGTCCTTTTTCTGCTGATAGAATCTCATCTCCATTAGCCTATGTAGGTTCTGTCCTCTTCCTCTTCCCCTTCTATGTTTTTGTTGTCACAAATTACCTTTTTTGTGTTGTGATTTTGTGACTAAATTGAAGTGGTTATAGTTATTTTTGATGTTTTCTTTCCCCTTAGCCTTTATGTTATAATTAAGTGTTTACTATTCTATTCTGAAATAGAGTTGCAATTTTCTGATTTGGTCAATTTCTTGCTCAAAGCTTTGTAAACAAAAAGCTTTGCCTTTTTGTTTCAGGTAGGAGTGCTCCTTTCAACATTTCTTGTTAGGCAACTTTAGTTACAATAAACTCCCTCAGTTTTTGTTTGTCTGGGAAAGTTTTATTTCTCCTTCATATCTGAGGGATAACTTTGCTGGATAGAGTATTCTTGGCTGATAGTTTTTGTCTTTCAATATTTTGAACATATCATTCCAGTCTTTCCTAGCTTGTAGAGTTTCTGCTGAGAAATCCACTGATAGCCTGATGGGGGTTCCTTTGCAAGTTATTTTCTTCTCTCTTGCCATCCTTAATATTCTTTCTTTGTCATTGACTTGACAGTTTTAATATAATATATCTTAGAGACAGTCTTTTTGTGTTGAGATAATTAGGAATTGTATTAGCTTCATGTACTTATATGTCCACTTCCTTCCCCAGGTTTGGGAAGTTCTTAGCTATTATTTTTTTGAATAAGCTCTCTACTCCTTTCTCCCTCTCTTCTCCTTCTGAGATACCCATTATCCTTATGCTGCTTTATCTAATTGGGTTAGATATTTCTTGTAGAATTTCTTCATTTTGTAAACATCTTAGTTCTCTCTCCTCTTCCACCCAAGTCATTTCTAGATTTCTATCTCCCAGCTCACTAATTCTCTCTCTTCCACATGGTCAGCTCTATTTTCATCCTCAGAATTTCTGTTTGGAGTTTTTGGGAGTTTCAATCTCTTTGGTGACATACTCCTTCTGTTCATTAATTTTATTCCTGAGCTCATTGAACTGTCTTTCTGAGTTTTCTTGTAATTCATTGAATATCTTCATGACACCTATTTTGAAATCTCTGTCAGTTAGATTACAATCTTCTGTGACTTCAAGAAGTTTGGTTTCTGAGGCGTTGCCATTTTCTTTCTATTCTGCCATGTTACTGTAGTTCTTCATGGTATTTGATGAATTGATCCTCTGCTAGCACATTTGTGGTAGTAAATAACTTTCTTATTTGGATAATGCTTTGGGTACTTTGGTTCTGAGCTGTTTCTCTTTGTATTTGAGAGGCTTCACTTTCCACCGTCCACTGCCTCTTCATCATCAGGGCCCTCCTTGTGCTGCTTGTGCCTCTGAGGTTGCTGGTGCCTTGCTGCTTAGGATGTCGCTGCAGTGTCAGGTGTCACCACTGGGCTCACTAGGCTGCAAGTACTTCTGCTGCTTACGGGGTCACCTGGGTCTTGTGTTCCTCCAGTGGCTCTGGGGAAGCTCTCCACAGGCTCGAGTGCTGCTGCCCCATGTACCATCCATGCTGCTGCTACCAAGTTTTCTGAAGATGCCAACAGCACTGATGTCAGGGGTGTTGGGTTCATAAGTGTCACTGTCACTACTGGAGGCCCAGGGTCTTATATGCAGCTACCACTGCTAGTAGAGCCAGGTTTGGGGTGCGGCCACTGGTGGTTGGGTCATGGGTTCCACTATGTTCCTGAAGCCTCAAGTTGCAGGTGCCATCCACCACTACTGGGGGGGCAGGAGCTAAGCCCACAAGTGAGTGTCATTGCTGCTTGTGCAGCCTCTGGGAGCTGGCAGGTGCTGGTGTACTTTGATACCTCAGGTCAATGTGCCCCTCCTCAACGGGGGAAAATCAGAGTTTTGGATACTGTTCTCACTACTGGAAAGAATGGCGCTACTGCTGGGGGAGGGAGGGAGAGGGGCCTGGCTCACCAGCTTTGATCTGTATCCTGAAAGCTCAGGATGCATGTGCCTCCTGCCCCAGTGGTTTAAATAACACTAATCTCTTAGTTTTCTTTGATGCCATCTTGTGAAATGAATCTTTTTTTTCATAAGCTACCATTCACTATATGCATTTTTGTAATGAGGGCCTGCCAGTACTAAAATCTATCATTTTTATTTGCATATAATTACTTTATTTTACTAATATTCTTGAAGATTAACAGAATCAAATTGATGATAGTAGGTTGACAATCTTTTTTCTCAGAAATTTGAAGATATGTTCCACTGACTTCTCTTTTTCATGGGTGCTGTTGAGATGTGCTGTGACCTAACATTCTTTCCATTCCAGGTAATCTCTCCCTTTTCACTGGTTGTTGTTGAAAATTCTACTTTGTTTCTGGTGTTATCAAATATGATATTTCTATGTGTAGATGTAGTAATATTTGTCTTCTTGGATATGGTAGAAAATCCTTAGCCATTATTTCTTCAAAATTACCTACTCCTAGTGTGAATATATTTCCTGGCTTTCATATGTGCACAGTATCATATCCGACTTAGCATTTTTCCTAGTTTTATTTTTTTTATTTTGACAAAGTATATTATTAATAGTAATTTAAAACGTGTTAATTTGTTAGACGTGCAGTTTGTTTTTCTAGATTCTACCAATGTCTAATCTAGTAATTTGTGAGATACATAAGCAGTGAATACATTTTTCTCATAGTTAAGAAGTTAAATCTAAAAAGAATAAATATTGAAAACCAGCCTCTCTTTGTTACATCTTTTCATAATGTGAAGAAACTAGCAACTCCCTTTCAAAAAGTATATGTAGGTTGTTCTCTGATAAAAATAAATTCACTTGGACAGAGAAGGCATGCAACTCACGTCTTCACCACCTTTGGTCTCAAGTAGTAATGGGAGAAATGATCAATGCCACTGTCTCTGGCCATTTGGTGAAACAACCGGTTTTGAGATCTCTATTGCCTCAGCTCTGAGGTGTGGGAAGCCACTCAAGCTGCCAGTTGGATCAGAAGCGAGAGTTTTTGCCATAAGTGCAAGAAAAAGATGAGCATTCCTGCAGTAAATAGAGAACGAATAGAGTACCCTGTATAGAGAGTACTTTTATTATTCGTTCAAACTTTGCTACTCAGTGTGATCTATGGACTACAACATGGGCATCAGCTGTGAACTGATGGAAATGAAAGGTACCAGGTGATTCACAAGCTCCTGATCTGCAAAACATAATTTGCATAGAAAAATTTAGTGTATGATATAAATCACTCTTCTTGTTAAGTAAATGTGTTATTCCATTGATTCACACCACTTTTCTTTTGCAACAAACACTTTCAGCAACACTGAGCTCAAATAAATGAAACACATTTTAATGAAAAGACAATTACTGCCTATTCATTTCACAAAAACAGTTGATTCTGAATTTCTGATTTGGACAAAAATGTCTGTTAACGTTTACCTTTTACCAACGGGACTGCAGTGACAACTATAGAAGACAGAAATGTGATAGGGTGTCTTCGACATCTTCTTCATATGTTGATGTTATTTCAGGAAGATAGTGCCCCTCACAGATAACACAGAGAACTTTAGAGTATGCTTTTAAATATCACTCGGTGAGGCATGGCTTCATTTAGATCAGAAGACGGTCCTCTAAACCAGGCTCTGCAATGTAGTTCTAACCCATGTTGCAGGAGAGTTTCTGAGTTTCCTTTTAAATCACTGTTGATTTGCTTTTCTATACTGCTTATTCTGTTCTTAATGCATCTAATACACATTTAGATTATGTCTTTGACATTTGGGTTGCTCTCCAAACATTGTTTAATCAGACAGTCCCTATGAATATTCCTTGTGCAGTCATTCTCCTCAGCCTGCTGTCTTCTAGTGATAATACTGTTGATGTTTGCGATAAAATATTAACTATTAAATATTAAATCTTATTTCTCAGCAGCCCTCATTTTTAGTACTTTTTATGATTATTGCCTTTATTGCTGCGAGAAAATTATTATTGAATTATACATTCATTGGAATTATTGCTTGGCTTAAGCTTCATGAGATGCACAGCATTGTTTGCTTCTACTCAATTGAGTCCTTCTCTCTAGTACAGAACTTAGAACCTGGTAACACACAGTAAATATTTATTAAATGAATAGATGGATGGATGAATAAATGAATAAATATAATGCTTGGAGGCCAAATGCTTTTATTTAATTGGTCTATTGATATTACTGCAAGAAATAAAATCCAAATTGTTTTTGAGCTGTTCATTTTCTCATTGATATGATCTAGCTTAGAGCAATTCAAGCATTCACGTATGAAATATGCATTTTAAAATTTCTAAGTATGCTCTATAATTTTTTTTGATTGTATGTTTGTCCAAGCAAAATAGTTTACAAATTTAGTCTTCAATGTTTTAGTGTGGTTTAATTTCTTTCTTATTTGTTTATATTTTATGAATATTATTGGGAAAGTAAATGCATTCATCCATTTATTCATTAACACAGGTATTCAAAAATATTCATTACAGGGTGTATATGTAAACCATTGAAAAAGACAGGAAAAGTTCTTGCTCAAAATAAGCTTATATATTATTTGAGAGACAAAGAAGAATAAAACAATTTTCAGTAATGATAACTACTCTCAAGAGCCTAAAACATTGTTTTCTAGTAGAAGATGAAGCTATCATAATTTACGGTAGCCAGAAAAAATAAAAGCTTCTTGAATTAGGGGGCATTTGAGCTAGACTGGAATAATGAGAAGAAAAAATTCCAATCATAATTAAGGAGGCAATGCAGAGAGAACAGCAAGTGCAAAATTCTGAAACAGGCAAAAGAAACATTTGGAATATTTGAAGAATGGAATAATGCTCACTGTGGTTTCTGTTTGGAGAATGGATTATAGGAGCAGCATATGGAGTTAGAAAAGTTACGATGCAATTGCCCGGTCAAAAGGAAATGGTGACTGGCCATGGATAGTGGCTGAACTAATGGTGATATGTAATGAGATCTGATGTATATTTCAATAATATAGCAAACAGAGTCAGCTGAGAGATTGAATGGGGAAAGAAACAAAGTTTAGGGATCAAATGTGACTCCAAGATTTTTAATATGAGCAATTGATGGAGATGAAATAGGGCTCCATGGGATAGACTTTTTCTTTTTTTCTTCTTCCTCTCCTTTTCCTTCTCTTTCTCATTCTTTTCTTCTCTTAACGTGTGAGCGCTAGTAAATGGTGAATCTATGCTTATTGAAGAGCAACATTGTAAGTTTCTTGAGTGCTGCATTTAGTATATAAAAGTGTGGGATCCAGATTCCTTGTGCAGATTGACCTTTGATAGGTACAGGATATTTTTTCCAAAATGTTTGGAATGGGTTTAGGCAACTTGGTAAATTTGGTCTAGAAGATGAAATATTTTTTGCACATTTGTAAATATTTCCTCAAAGAAGGATTACTTTGGAACATATGGAAAATATATACTGAGAAACTTCTTTCAGCCTGTCACAAATTCAGCTCTATTCTTATTCTCAACTTGTCATATATTAGCATCCACATTCTAAATTTCTTGACTTATCACCATGTATTTTCTCTCATCAGATGGTCTATCTAAGGAAATGAATAATTTCTCAGACATAAGGAGTAGCATTCCCATAATTATATCTTAATCTACAATAATTGGCTTGAGATATGCTGACTACTTGTCGACTAAGAAGTTCAGAAATATAGAGAAACATGTACTAAATTAAAAAGGCATATGTGTATATGTATGTGTGTATATATATATATATATACACTAGAAACTTTTGTCTCTGTGGATACTGTTAATAATCTAGTGAGGTGAACATAAGAGAAAAATACCAAAGAAAATTCATGTAGTAATTGCTAAGGAAAAATTCTTTTGTTTCTAAGTTAACCTTATTTTAATACTGATATTTTAAACAACCCAGAAATCAATACCGTTCTCACCAAACTTATTCTAAATCTTAATATTGTTGGCTTGAGACTAATTATATAAAGCTAGACCAGAAACATAAATAAAGATGAAAACTTGAGAGAAGATGAGCTTTATTCCCATCCCATAAATAATTTTTTGAAGTCTAAATAAGTTATATTGTCCATTTTATTATTTTGAAGATAATTTCCCCTTGGCTTTATTCAAAAAGAATGAAGACAATGTAAGTCTAGCACTGATAAATTCATGCTTGAGTACGTGGGAATTAGTATCTTTGTTTGGGTTTAAGAAATCCTTTTAAAAGCTACACACATGTATACACACACGTCATCATCTACAACCCATAAACAAATGAACAACAAATAGAAAAACAAAATAACAACAAACGAGTGAAGTGGAAAAGTTAATGAGACAACTACTGGAATTGACCTCAGAAGGAAATTACACAAATATTTGTTTCTAATTCTTTAGTATATGACCAGATAAATCACAATGCCAGATGTAAATTAACCTATCAATATCTTATTTTTTCATAAGCTCTTTAAATTTTGTCTTGGGTTGTATTTACTATTAAACTTCCTTGAAACCCTCCATGCCATTTTTTTTTTAAATGAAGGTGTTCTTCTTTCTTACACGGTAATTTTTAATTCACAATTCCCTGAGAAAGTGTCTATTTCCTCCAGATTTCCACATTTATTAGAAAAGAATATGGGAATATTTCTCTTTTAATTCTTGAAATAATTGTTCTGTCAGTGTTTATATTCAGCTTTTCACTTCTAATGTTGTAAATGTGACTTTTTCCCAACATTGATTTTTTTACTAGATTTTCCAATAGTTCATTAATTTTGTACCTTCAAAAAAGAAAACCAACTCTCAGCTGTCAGTTGTAATTTCTTAGGTCCACCTCCAGATCTTGTTAGCTACCTTTTTTCAGTTCTTGGATTAATAGTTTAATTATTTTCATTCATTTATCTTTATAAGCAAGTTTGTAAGTACAAACTTGTCTTATCTACATAATTTTTACTACATAAAGTTCAATGTCATTATTTTTGCATCCCCTCTAATTATAATTTTAATTCTTTTCTGAGACAAAATTTTAAAACAATCATTCAGCCTATTTTTTTTCTTCAATTGTTAAAATATATTTTAATTGTTTTCTTTTTAATTTATTTGTTGATTGGTTGGTGGATTCAGATCCAGTATCATTGTTATAGTATTACATATTTCTAAAGAACAGTTAAGGGTCTGAGATTTTACCTGACATGCAAGATAAAAAAAGTTAACCTGCCAAACTTTCATGGATTTTGTCAAAAACACAAGATTCTTGGGTCAGAGGCAAAAAGAATCTTATGGCAAAGCAGACAGCAGAAGCAGCATATTTGTTTCAGTTCCCTTGCCCCCAGGTCCCAAAGGGGTCACACAGATAGATGGGCTACAACCCACTGCATTGTATATATATATACATGCACAAACACACACACAAATACACATACATCTCTATGTGTATATATAAAATGCATTTTCTTTTCCTTTTTTGTTTTAACAGGATTGCATTCTCTCATGGATAATTTTAATGTTTTTCTATTCTGTATATTTCCCTTACTAGATTGATGACTATTAGCATCTTACAGAGTGTCATTAGATGATTTCCTTTCTTGAGTGCTGAGACTACTTTAAAAGAGCAGTGTGTGCAAAAGATATTCTGCTAGCCATTTTTTTCTTTATACTTGTGCAAGGAATACAGAAGCAAGCTGGAAATTTCCTTTATTTGAAGAATTGAGAAAGTGTTTCATAGAAAGAAGGGCTTCTTGCTTTACTGCATAAAATTGTATTCTCTTCTCCTTCCCATTTTCCTCCTTCTTCTCTTTCCTCTTTGCCCCTCCTTCTGTCCTTCCCCTTTTCCTTTTCCCGCCTCCTCTCCTTCTATCTTGGTTTATTTTACAAGTCAAAAATTATTGAAATAATTCCTCCAGTTCTTCTCACCCTAGGCTCTTGTTAGGGACCCACATGAAATATTTTTCATCGTGTCTAGATAGCTGTAGACTGTTACAAGCAGCTTAGACAGAGAGCTTAAGTTTACCTTTCTCGTGGAGCCCTTCGGTGAATTATCCCACCTTCTGGGGCATGACAGCTTGAGCTAACAACCTTTTTATTCTCTGTATTTGAAGTTTTAACTTTTAAAGTTTAGGGTTTGTTTTCTTGTGTTACCATTTTTTCCTTTGTCTGAGTTTTGCATATTTTCTCTCACTAATAGCTACATGATGTGTTCATGGCAAAAACTATTCGGGATAAGGAAATAGAAGAGAAAATCATTTTTTCTCACACTCGTGCATTTTTCTTAATTGAATTTTGTTGGTACTTGTGTAATGGCAGCTTTTGCAGTATTTAAAAATGGATTTTCAAATTAATTAAGCTTGATTAAGGTCAAATTTTGTCTCCAGTAATGCTACCCATGTTTACCTTCGCAAGTCATTCAACTTCTTTATCTTGGCTTTTTCTGTTTGTTAAATGAAGTTCATAATAAGAGTTAACTCAGCTGTGAGGATTAAATTAATTAATATTCATAAAGTCCATAAATAATTATAAGTGTTTGACAGAAAACATAGTGAAAAATTGTTATTCTTTCAGCTTTTGTGCTTTAATTAAAACAAAATTTTATTAAACTGTAAAAATCACTTATACATATCTTTTTAGCCCATTCATATGTGAAACATATCTGTATATTTCCATCCCCAAATCATACTTTTGTAATTTTCTGCACTTTTAAAAGAAAGTATTGCTTTTTTCTCTTATAATTCCATTCTCAAAATCTTAAAATGTACTGATTTAGATATCCTTAATTCCTCATAATATTTCAAAAATTTTCTGAAATTTAGAGCCAATCAATTTTTCTCTTGAAAATGTTTCTACCTCTAGGAAAGGAAGTATTTTAGATTAATTAAAAGAACCCCCACACCACATTCTCTGCCTAAAATGTTGCTGATTTCATTTCTGTGTAACAGAGAGTGTTATCGCACAACCAAAACTTGAAAGTTGGAAGCTTACCAGAAGCGAGGGGTCTCTCATTAAGGAAGATCCAGTGTTAAAATTCCTTCCACACCTCATCAAAAATGTTTAGAACATTATCATAAATGTTTAAAACCTTACCATAAATGTTTGATGCCCAACGATCAAACCTGTCCCACCAGCGTTTCCATGTGCCAGTCTGTTCTCTCTAACCACTCAAATTTTGCCTCAAATCCTGAATGGGTGAGACAGATCTGAGGGCACATGTCCCCTGCCTCCCTGCTGCTCGATCTTACAGAGTAAAGCTGACTTCTTTTCCCAAAGGCTGATACTAAAATTAATTAGCTGTTTATGTGCATTGGGCAAGAGAACCCCAATTTTGTGTGGTAGCAAGATGACATGCCTTAGGTTTGGGATTATATTTTAATACACTAAAGTCACATCCCTTGGAAAGAGCGAAAATACAGATAAAGAGAAAAGAATGTTATCAAGAAACTATGGTTTTTGAGTCAGTCTGATGTCAAAGAAGAATTGACTGCAGATATTCTGAATCAGAAGACGAAGTATTTACATTTCCTTCCTCACCATTAAGAAATATAAATTTTAACTAAATATACTTTCCATATTTAACTCACTAAATTTCTTGTAGTACAATCTGAAACTTAGTTAATTGTTGTAAGTATTTCTAAGTTTTGGATGTGGTACTTTTACTTCAGCAAAACAGGTTTTTGAAGATAGATTTCATTTTTAACATCTTTATATACCACTTCTACATATCCTGAAATAAGCTTATAAAATTAAACTATTTACATGGATATAGAATTGAAGTAACATATATTGAAATATCTTTTGCCTAATAAATGCCTTAGATAAAAAATCCAGTCAATTGCAAATTGGTTCATTACTGGGAATATGCATTCTCCTTAGCGTTCTATATCGTTTGGTCATTTGATGGTAATTACAAAACCACTTTCTGCCGTATGAATTGTAGCCTAATTAAACTAGCCTCTGGGAAGCCACAGCGGTGATGCTAGATAAGCAGCATTTTCCAAATTCCCCCAATACTACTATGTTCCTCTCAACTTTGCTGATTTCATGTGTTTCCTGCCAACTTTTTCATATTTTCATATGACTCAATGATGGAATAAAATCTTTCACAGAAAAAATTCAACAAGGTCCCCTTTGAAAAGGGTGAAACAATGAAGTCTGTGAAGTTGGTGTAAACAACCATCAGGAATAAAAATGTACACATTTTATGAACGTGGGGTAAAATTATAATTAAACACTGACTTGCTGTGTTCTGCTCAAATATAAATTAATTGGAAAGTAAATATGTCAGCTTAATGGCTATTGTTTCTAAACTGAGAGAAACGCAGATATGCACATCTAAAATGGATTTCCATGCATTTCTAATGAATGTCATTAGAAATAACACTTTAGATACTTCTAAGGTTGGTTTTTAAACAGTGTAAATTAACATTTACTTAAAGAAGACCAGTGTCACAATAAGTATATAAAAAATTGTGGAGTTAATAAGGAATAACTTAAAATATCTTGTTTATTTTCAGGGATTCATAGTGGTTAGTGTGCAATAAAAGTTGTGAATTCATGTTAATTCATACATAATTAGATTATGCAACACTCATCTCATGTCTTAGGAATATATGACAGTGCCACAACTGTAAGTTTTACATCATAGATATATTTTGGTTTCATTTTTTATGAAATATTGAAAAAAATGTAAAGACTAATGACATACTAAGAGCCATGTTCTTCCATTTTGATTTCATAGATTATGTATTTCCATAATTTATTTAACATATTTTTTTTTTCTGTGAGGAAGATTAGCCCTGAGCTAATATCTGTTGCTGATCCTCCTCTTTTTGCTGAGGAAGATTGGCCCTGGGCAAACATCTGTGCCCATCTTCCTCTATTCCAAATGGGACCCCACCACAGCATGGCTTGACAAGCGGTGCGTCAGTCCACGCTCGGGATCGGAACCTGTGAACCCCAGGCCACCAAAGCGGAGCAAGCAAACTTAATCACTATGCCACCGGGCCGGCCCCTTACTTGACACATTTTTAATGAAATGAAATATTAAGATAGTTTTAAGCACACTTTTTGCTCTTCTTTTTTTGCACCGAGAGTACCATGTTTCTGAATTTGCTATGTGCCCTTGTCCAAAACATAACCACACAATTTATGAAAACACACACAGGCGTTCATTCCTGGGCACACACACATGCATGCATTCACACTCGTATCACATGTATTAAAACATTAAGAGAAAGAAAACATGTGAAACTCAAAAAAAAAAAAAAGAAAGTAGCCCCTAAGAAATGAAAGGAAATGAGATTGTTGAATGCCTACTTTCTAATATCAAAAAAATAACCTATAGATACTGGTTGTTAGTTTACCTTGTCACTTGAAAGGTGTTTCTTTTGCTACTCATCACCTGTTGATGATGAGAATTATGTTGCTGTTGCTGCCCGGTGAAAGATCTGCAATTTCCAAGTTGCTTCCAATATTTATTGTCTTTTGTGTTGTTCAGTTTCTTCAATATGTTTTTTAAGTGGATTTATTTATTTTTTTATACTGTTCAGTACACAGCAATTAATCCAGTTTTTCATCTAATACTTACTGAGGTCTTCCTATGGGTCAAGCGCTGTTCTAGGTTAAAGTACATTCTGAACAAGCCAGACGTAATCCCTGATATTCACCATGAGCACAGTCTAGAAGGGATAGCCTTGAATAAACCAACATATCAATGTATACATAATCTGAAATCTTAGTCGTTTTTATTAAATTTGAAAACTCTAAAATCTATTTCTTAAAATGTTCCTCATTCTAGCATTATCTAGATTTTCTACTTCTGGATCTCTTATTAAATTAATTTTGAGCCTCTTTACTCTATTGACCACATCTTCACTCTATCTTTCATATTTGCTTTCTTGTTTCATGAAGCCTACTCTGTTTTCCTCACTCTTCTTTCCTTTTTCTGCAAACTATCATGTTTGAGTGAGGAAGAATAGGTAGAGGCAAATATTTATTATTCAAATATGTGTCGAGTTTCAGGTAGATATAATCGCAACTTCACCTTGGAAAAGTAAAAATGTCTATAGTTCTAAGACTGTATCATACTATCTTTGAATGCCAGGTGCACAGATATAGGGCTGGAAAAGCAAACACTTATGAAGTTAGTTAATTAAATGGCAATGTATAAGGATGCATAGCTAGTAGTATATGGTGTGGCATTGAAAATGTTTGAATTTTAACTATCTTCTAACTCGAGTGGTGCTAATATGTAGCAATTACTTATATTTGGCTACTTAAATATAAGTTAACTAAAATGAAATAAAATAAAATATTCATTTTCTCAGTCATACTGGTCATTTCAAATGCTCCATAGCCACATATAACTAGTGGTTATCATTTTATTTGGCATCTCAGACATAGAAGTTTCTTTTCATCACTGCAGAAAGTTTTATGGAATAGTGCTTCTCTAGAAAATGTGACATTACAACATTATCTGTTACATAGGTCCTCAAGGTTAGACTGACATAGATGAAGTCCATAATTCTCACAGTGTACTGGTATATCTTATATTATCCCTAAACTACATAAGACTGATCAAATTAAGGGGTCTTGACATTTAAATTTTCAAAAAATAACATATCAATAAGGATGCAATAGTCTAACAGACAATCCTAGTAAATCACAGCATGCATTCAACAATCAGTCATTTGGCTCAATACTGGCAACTTGGGAAGAAATCATGATGTTTAGAATGAGGAAACAGATTTGTTAAATATCAGTTTGATAATGTTTCACAAATGTCAAAATAAAATCTGCATTGTTGCATAGTGGTAGCCCGAAGGAGGAGAGGATCAATTCTTTCCCAGTGGGGAGAGAATGACACAAAATGCTGTCTAGAGTTGAATCTGAAAAATGCAGTAGCTATTTTCTAGTTCTATTGTGGAGAACAGGGAAGGAGAGGAGTGCATTTAGGGGAAATGAAGAAGCATGAACAAAGGCCAAGGATATATAAAGAATGACATGTATAGAAAATTGGAAATATTTGAGTATGGCAATACAGAAGTGTATGCCAGCCATAAGAGAGTAGAGAAGCTGGAGAATGAGCCAAGGACACACTCAAGGAGAGGTTTAGATTGCTCTATGCACTACATTAGTTACTGATGAATAATTACTAAAAACACCACAGCTACTCCTGCAGGAACATGCATGTAATTATTATAAGGAATAGTAGTTTATATAACTGTCTTTTAATGTCACTATGTATGTGTCTTTTAGCACTCTGAGGAAAAGCACCATATATTTTTATCTTCTGTTACATATTAATATGAAAAAGAAGCATTACAGTAAAGTGTGTAACACTATAACACTGTGTAAAAGTGAATTTTAAGGACCGATAACCATTTCTTTTTAAAGTGGCTTCTGGGAGTTGAAATTCTATCTTTGAAAATGATCTCACATTATCAAATGTGCCCTTCACCTTTTTCTAGTTTTATTTTAACCTCATTCTTCACAATTCCATTTTAAACAATGCTATATATTTAACTTTATAATCACCCCCACTGTGAAAAAGATAGGTTTCCTTCCAGAGCATTCTCATGTATAAATCTTGTCTTCAAAGGAAATACATCATTGCTGGATTTCATTCATTTATATTATTGGAAGTTATCCAACATATTAAGAATCACTTTAATAAATTGGTTTTCACAAAATTCATGGAAGCTATTATTCTCATTTAGTTGACATCAAAAATTGTCTTTGTTAATCATTAGGAGATTAATTACAGCCATGGTCAGCAAATCTACAGCATGAAAATAAGATAATTTGGTATTCAAATAATAAAAAATGCATACATATCCTATGGTGAGGTATGGTGATCTCTGTAGAATTTATTATATTGCAAAGTGATTTGGATATTTTAATTGAAATGATTATAATTGCCTTATACATTTCTTATTTATAAGCTAACATTTAGAATAGGGGAATATTCTAAAATATTCTCTTTCTAAATATAGATGATTCAGAAATCTGAACAGATATTTAGATACAGGTATACATCAATTAAAACATTTAAAATTAGAAATAAATTTGAATTTTTCTAACATGTTGTACATAAATAATCTAAATATATGAAAATTTTTCACTTTATAAGACACCTTGAGAATTTTGTGTTCTATGTGACACTACATTTTACAATATCCAATGACTTTTTTTCTGCATTAAAAATTATGTTTCCTAAATGTTCACTCTTAAAAGACAAAATTTCAGTTTTTAATTGTTATTAATAGGCCCCTGGTGATTTTGAAGTAATATAAGAGGAAAGAAAAGAATCTCTGATTTAAAGATGCGAGAGCTGAACAAAGTCTGGGTTGCACAAACCACTTTGGGAGAGAGCAGAGAGACAGCCAGGCAACCTTTTCCATGCCACCCTTTCCAAGACCTTTCTCAGGTCATTGAGACTAATGGACTTCTCTGAGAGCTCTCAAGTTTCCTCTTTATTTTTTCTTTATCTCATGTGCTCGTAACCTTGAACTTCTTAGGGCATCTTCTAACAGCTTACTTATAATGACAATGACTGACATTTATCAAACATTTCTTATATGTCAGAAAAATTCTTATTTCTTATATGTCAGTAAAGTTCTTTTACTTATTAACTCATTTTATCCTCACCACAACCCCCAAAATGGGAAATATTATTATTATCTTTATTTTTGCGGTAATGTAACTGAAGAACAAAAGGAAAGTTAGTTAAATTTTTTATAGTCATAGAGCTAGTAATGAGAGCCAGGTCATGGAGGTGGACCGCTGACTCTGGTCAATACTACTTCTCTCTTTCCACAAGCCAGATGAAACAGAATGAGGTCATCTTCTCACACTCCGCAACTTGTACAACATATGTAAGCCAAACCAGATAGTCGCAGCACCGTGTCTCTTAAGGAGAAACATATTTATTTGAGTAATAGTGTGGAGGAAAACAAAGTAGTGTCTATTTACTTTTTCCAGGCAAGGATACTCTTATAATTTGAATGTTCATAAGATAAATGCAAGGACAGTGGTTGGTACAAGGGATGGTGAGTGAGGTTGGTGGACAGGTCTTAGCCAATCCATAAGCTTCATCGCCACTTTTGTAAATCCTTTCAAACTGTAATCTTGCTAAACAAACAGTTTCAACATAAATCTCCTAGCATCCCCAAGGCACTCTCACACTTCTAAGAAGATAGCTGCTTGTAACTCCTTTTCATGGAAAAATTCTGGAGCTACCAGCTTGTGGATAACAAATGTGTAAGTACTGGCTTATCCTAAAAAAAGAAAAGAAAAATGCTTCAGTTGTATTAGACAACTCCAAGTTGCTGATTTGAGGTGAGGAAAGAGGAGAGAGGCAGGAACTCATCTCACTGCATCATGTGGTCACTGAATAAGTGATTGTGAAGATTCAGCCACAAAAGTTGTGAGCAAGTGTCAGATTTTTGTAGTCCTTTTCTCCTAATCCAACATCAAGACTTCAAGTTCAGGTGCTTCATTAAAAAATAGATACAATTTATTTAATCCTCTATCATTTTGAATTTTGAGAACTAATATTCTGAAATACTTCAACATATACGAAAAGGGAAGGGTGACCCATCACTCAGTTTGAACGATCATCATTACATGGGCAGTGTTGTTTCAGTATACCCATACCCCTTTACTCTTGCATCATTTCACACTAATCCAGGACAACATATCACTTCTTCTGTAAATATTTTATTATGTATTTCTAAATGTAATGGCTTTTTAAAAGCACAAATGTCATTATCATATCAAATTTCATCATCCCTTTATCTCACGGAATATCCAGGTAACATTTGCATTTATCTAATTGTTTCATAAATACTCTGTGATTTGGTTGGTTAGATTTTACCATTACCTTGAACTGAAATATGAATAAGGTCCATATGTTACAATCTACTTTTGCATCTTAAGTCTCTTTCAATTTTTAGGTTCTGCCTCTCTCCATCTTTCTTTTCCCTGCAATGTTAGTTATTGTTGCTGTTGAAGAAATTAGGTTTTTTGTCATGTTGAGTTTCTCATGGTCTGAATTTTTCTAATTATAACCTTGTGATGCTCTTTCACATATTCTTCTATTACTTATCATACTTGAAAACAAATTGGAAGTTAGATCAAGAAGTTTAGTCAGATTCCATTTCACTATTGTTTGATGGGAGTGATATTGTATACTTCTACTAGGAGGTACATGTGTGAATATCACTCTTTTTGCTGTATCAACCATTGGCAATCATTACTTGGATCCATTTACTCATTAAGAGTTGCAAAATATTTATATTCTAATTCTATCCATCATTTTCTCACATTATCTAGGATATTTCTATAAAAGAAATTTCCATTCACTATTTTGTTAAAGGATCAAGATATTGAATAAAAGGCATGATAAATGATTGATTCTTTATCTTGTAGCATTTTCTGAAATTTTGTTTCATTCTCCAAAGATGAGGAGGACCAAATAAAATGTGTTAATATGTATTAAGAACTCATCGATTTAAACACACAATATATATGTTTAATCTACAGTAGTGATTATTCTTGTTGAAGCTCAAATTGTCCCAGAATGGCCAGTGAGAGGTTTCCTAGGCTATGAGAGATTTCTTGACATGTAGTCAAGTATACAAGTATCAAAAACAGTCTTTGATAACCACTTTGTTTTCTCTAAGGTCAAGATATTCTGGAATCACCATGTACAATTCTGCCCTATATCCAGATTTAGCAATTTCTCCAAGGTGGTCTGGCTACTTTATAGTGGGAAATACTAAATACTGACCTCAATTTGTGTGCTAGGGATGCTTGGCATTCCTGCTTTGTTTAAAGTTTTGAACAATTTTCAATGAATGGAACTAGGAAGTTTGTATTTTAAGAATAAGATACCTGAAACATTGATACTTCCCATTTCAATTCAAGGCCAGAGAGTTTTTACATAACTTCATAAATTTTCCATATGTATGTTCTTCTCCAGAATGAAAAATCTCTGTTCTCAATGACAGCCACACAATTACTCACATATTTTATCTTATAGTACATTGACAGCTGTCCAGGATAAAAAATAAAGAACTAATGTAAACAATATTATTACAAAAAACAGTCTTCTGAGAAATGTTTTAGTTATTCAGTACTTTGATTTTATGACAGTAGAAACACAGTCAAATATTGTTTTACAGTGTTTTAAAGGCACATGTAATATTTTGTCTGTGTTTATTTTTTCTTTAATTTTAATGATTCCTTTTAAAATTTAATTTTTATTGCAATTATACAATATAATTCATGTTACAGAGTCAAATCTAACAAAAGTATATTCCCAGAAATCTGTGTTCTATTTTATTCCTTTCTTCTCCGATCTAATTATTCTATTTATCTATTTACTTTTATAGTTAATTTTTTTCTAATTTATAGTTTTTCCTTCCATTGTTCTTTTTTCTTAAATATAAGTAGATATATGAACATATCTGTGTGTTTATGAATTTGCATGTATGTATCAGGATATATTTGTGGAGATATATATATATGTGTATATATATATATATATATATATACAGTCACATGTCACATAATGACATTTTGGTCAAGGACAGACCACACATACGATGGTGGTCCCATAAGACTCATACTATATAGCCTCGATGTGTAATAGGCTATACTGCCTAGGTTTGTGTTAAGCACACTCTGTGATGTTTACACAATGACAAAATTGCCTAACAATGAATTTCTCAGAATGTATTCCTGTCATTAAGTGATGCATGACTGTGTATATATACATCAATTGTCACACATACATATATATTAATTGTTAGGGTCTCTGGAAAATTCTTCATTCCCAGTAATTTTCCATTCACTCAACTAGCCTCATATCTGGCCCCTATCTAGTATCAGAATTCTTTCTGTTCCTGTTGCCCATGTTTGGACCACAGAAAATTGCACAAATGTGCTGACCCTGAACATGTGAAATTTCACACACCTATAGCTGTGACCAGCCATAATCCTAAATAGGAAAAGACCATATATAATCCCTTCCATCCCCAAATGGAGTAAAGAACTTCCTTCCCCAGACTATGTTTTTTGCTACACTGCCTTGCAAGTAAAGACTGAACATTTTCTTATGTAACGATAGCATGCTAAACAAGTTTCACCACTCTTTTTTTCACTTAATATTAAATCTGAGATCACTCCATGTTTGTACATTGTGATATTTCTCTTTCCTTTTTAAAGCTGTATAGTACCCTATGATGAGATTTAGCATAATGTATTCAACCTATACCCTAATGATGGACAATTGTACTATTTATAGAATCATGCTAAAGAGTGCTGAAAATAATAGCTTAATAATTCAGAATCTTACAAGTGTATCATTAGGATAGCTTTTAGTTCAAGGGTTACAACTCTTCCACAGGGGTTGTAGTATTCCACAGTTCTCACCAACAACATGTGAGTGTCTGTTCCTGCAGCCTCACCAATGTCAGAAAACATTAGATGATCTGTTAGATAAAAAATGCCGTCTCAGTGTAGTTTTAACTTGCATTTCTCTTATTTTGAACAAATTGAAGATTTTCATATATGAAAGAGAAATCTGAAGTTACAGTTCTTTTTGTGGACATTCTTTTCTTATCTCTAGTGGTAGAGTTATTAACCATTTTATTCTTTATTTTCAGAAGCTCTATATTTATTACAGATATCAATAATTGTCTTTAATTTTTACTGCCAAGACCACTCATACATGGCCAATTTATGGAATATTGAACAATTATCTCAACAAAATACCTATTCTGAAATATGTTTTTAATTTAACATCTCACTGCCATATGCAGTAGACATTTAACATAAATTATGTTACTCAGTATTTTTTGGTTACCTTTCAAATGGGGAAAAGTTTTCCACATTTTCAGTCCTGAATCTTTGAAACAGAAGATAAATATTTACATCTCCAATCTCTGTGGCAACAAAGGTATAGTCACATGACCTGATCTAGCCTTAAAAACACCTGAAGAAGCAGGTGCTGCTCAGAATCTAGTTTCAGAGAAGGGCCCAGTTTAATGCAAGTGACAGTGGCAGTAGTTATGTATATAATGACTAGAGTCAGTTAGGTGAACTGTAGTAAGTGTGCCCTGGGGCAGCATCTATGAGTCATGACTGATAGCACCCCATAATATTAGCACCCTGTAACGTTGTGTTGTTACTATCTAACTAGACTCCAAACTCTTTCCTCTCAACAATTCTATTAGCTGAATTATATTTTGAAACAAATGTTGATCCAGATTAACCAAACTTTAGTTAGTTGTGTGACTACTAACTCTGACTGATGTAGAAATTGGCACCAGAAGTGAATTCCTCCAGGCAACAGACTCTCATAAAATGAGATTCTGGTATTTCTTATGTTTTTGCGAGTTTGAAGGGTTTAAGGATCCAGCTAGCATTAAAGGATGAGAATCTGGTAGGCTTTGGCATGCAAGAGCAAAAGAGTTTTTTAAGTTAATTCCTGTTTGTGCTTGCCTGTCAAATGTAAGATCTTAGGAGACTGAGAAGGTTCTGCCAAAGAGCAGTGTAAGGGACATGGAGAATATCATGATTTAGTGTGTGTTGGCTACTTTTAATTAAACTAGAGAGTTTAAATCAATAAAGAATTTAACAAGTTCAAAGTCCCAAACATTTGATTCAAAGTATGGTCTGATAACCAGCAACTTTCTCTGACTGGATATGGGTGCTCTATCCTAGTTTCCAAAGGGCTGAGTTACCCAAAATTCAAAAGTTAAACTTCCAAGTTGTCAAATTGTATATATATTCTTAGATTTGTCAACTTTTTTACATGGAAGCTAAGGCATTTCCTAGGAATGGTACCCTGAGAAGTGAAATGAGAGCATATGGGGGGTTAGATGAACCGGATGACTCCCAGGCCACAGCACTCCCTATCTCTCCCTCCCCAGCAGATGGAGCGCCTCCCCACACAGGATGAGGCAACATTAGCCTTGGTTGATGACCCTGTGGCAGACTTTGCAAGGGAAAGTGCATCTTCTCATGCTCAAGTCTCAAACCCTTCAGTCTCATAGCCCCCAAAACTGTAATTAGAATCCTATCCCAGTATATTCTGTAGCAGAGTAATTTCACATGAGATATTGCATGATTTTACAAATTGTACAGGATTTTTTAGAACAGATTCTGATGGCGTTAGGCTATGGAAGCTGGCATATAGTTTTCTATCAAGTGAATATAGCAATATGGATAAACTTCTTAGAGTTTACCATTTAATGTGCTCGCTGTTACAGCCAGGAGAGGTTCCTCTTGTCTGTTTGTTTGGTGGTCTGAAAGCAGAAATCTCAAAGCTCTTCCACAATAAATGTGGCTGAGATGCTAGGAATTTCCTTTGTATGATGTTGAGAACGAATTAAAACAAACTTAGAATAACAACAAAAAATAATGGGCAGTATTTATCATACTGATCCATTCACCAACTTCTGATTTTTGCCTAAGACATTCTCCCATGACATTGAGGAGAGTGCCAGAATCTGTGAAAACACTGCATTGTTTTTCCTTTAGACTAAAGGTGAATGAGCAACATTGTAATTAAAATATTCTTGTGGATATTGTGCTTTGGCACTCAGCCTCTATTTCCACCTCCCTTGTTACTTTGCTTGACTTGCAAAGGACTGAAGGCTAAAATCTGTTCTGTTTTGTTTGGTCTTTCCTCACAAGACTCCACTGGAGCAATGTTTCTGGATTTAATTTGTGTTTTTCCAAAGATATACATTCAAGCCAAATTTGTAAGATAGAATTGACACAGAGGCAGCATATTCCATATCTTGGAAGATAACTTGCACTTAAAAAAAAAGAAAAAATAGGTAACCAGCTTAGTGGCAAAGTTTAATAGAGGTCTTGCAACTTGTAGTCTGGAAAACTGGAGTCCAGATACTGGCAAAGCAATCTCTGTCTTAGGTCCCCTTTCTGCTTGTTATGGAGTTGCAATACCTGTGGAGTTACATGTCCGAGGCTATCTTATAGCTGATGGAAGTTATTTGTAATTTCTGGTCTCAGAATTTGTAACTCAAAGACTTTCTTCAGCTGCCCTTTGAATGGTGACTGCTCCTGGTTACTGGACCTTAATGAAAGTTACTGGACCTTAATTTTCCTTTCCTCACTGAAAGGAAAATTGTATTTCTCTGATATGACTTTCCCATACTGCAATTGGTTGCTTCTGAAGCGAAAGTACATAATGTAAGTATGAGAAGAGTTATTTGTGAAATGGAAATGTCACATCCAATCAATGGCCAAGTTTAACTTCCGAGAAAAAACAAGTAGCACACTGAAAAACTGAGCAGCTCCTCACCTACTGCATACAGAACCGGTCCCATTTGCTGTTTTAAAAAACCAGTGTTCCAATGGAGTGTTATCTACAAAATTGCCTTATCTGATAAGAAAGCATGATTTTGTGATGGAAGAGCTCACTTACAAGATGGGTAAATTCAAAAGCGTGTAGCAGCAATTCACTATGACTATGGCAAATTGTCGGCAGCCCACGTCACTGAATGTTCGCTGTAATAGATTAAGCTCCAGTCAGCGTTCTTTGCTATAGATTATGTCATTCTGAGATCTACTGAAACATACTTTTCTTGGAATATAAGTGCCATTGTTAATGGCCCAGATAGATAGTTAGATCCTTCAACTTTCCAGGTCTGGATTATTAAAGGATATCCATATGAAGAGCCAGTTCCAATGGGAGCAAATGCAATAGTTATGTGTCCTCGAGAAGAGGGAATATCTGGAGGAAAGCAACTGGAAAAATAATACTCATCAATATTTACATTAGCTCACTAGGAAAGTATAAGCACCATGAGGGAATTTAGTGCTAAATGAGAGATTCATGTGGTACATGACTAAGCCACCAGTGCTCACAAAACAAGCTATTTGTGGTGGCCTGGTGGCATAGCGGTTAAGTTCCCGTGCTCCGCTTCGGGCAGCCCGGGGTCTGCAGGTTTGGATCCCAGGCGTGGACCAATGTACCTGTTGTCAAGCCATGTGGCAGCATCCCATATAAAGTGGAGGGAGATGGGCACAGATGTTAGCCCAGGGCCAGTCTTCCTCAGCAAAAAGAGGAGGATTGGCAATGGATGTTAGCTCAGGGCTAATCTTCCTCACACACACAAAAAAACAAAAACAGAAGCTATTTGTGAGCCTCTGCAAGGACACATGTTTTGGAGAGATGTTAGCATATAATTTGTAGACATGGACCAGCTTGCAATTCTCAGAGAGACTTAGTAAAACCTCTACCTTTATACAGGGCCCTATGATGTATTTTTCCTGCCATGTGCCTTTTGTCAGGACATGATGTTGCTGTGTATCTTGCAGGAGCAGGCAGCACCCACATAAAATTAAACCCCTAAATGACCGTATCTTTTATTTTTTTCCCTAAGTATTATGATTCCCTGATATTATAATTAGACAACCAGATTATTTTTGCAGCTGTAGCTACCCAGGAATGGACTCCTCAGGATAGCATTAATTGGTTGTTTCATGCCTCCCGTCACCCAAAGACAACACGGACTGATGATTGTCTAACAATAATCTTTACAGGCTGGCTGGTCCACCTATCCTCTGATGTTTACACTCTGAATATCAATATAACTTGCAAAGCCCCCTCTGAGTTGGGCAGGTTTTTAAGTTTTCCTAGTACAGTAGGGAGAACCAATGAGAATAATTCTATTTGATATGAAAGGACCTAGAATTTCCATCTCTAAGCTCTGTGCACTCATCTCCATTTTCTGCTCCCAAAGTGACTCCAATGAGTGGCCCAGGAGGTTCACACTGCTTACAATGAAGATGACTGGATGAACACAAATACTGACTCTCTATCCTTCAGGATGTTACCTACTCGCCTCTCCCACTACAGGAGCAACTCTGATGTTAGCTATAGCTGGAGTAATTACACTTTGTTGGATGTCTACTCTGAAAGTGGAGAATATTGCCCCAGTTCTTATCCTTTTTCAGTGGACTCCAAGTGCCACACAGCCACCCTTGTCCATTTCCAGGAGCACTCTTTGTGAACACAGTGATTCACTTCTGTCATTCATTAGGGTTTATTGCTCCAAGAAAGGGATACAGTTTGGCCAGTCCCCAGCAGGAATAACAAAACTTGGCTGGTCAGGAATGCACAGTTCTTATCCACAAAGAAAGAGGGAAGCTCACAGAGAGAGGGGATATTTATAGTGAAAAACTTTATCTTTCTTATTTCATATTACATATATAGACAGACAGCCTTGAACAGCTGCCTATGATATACCAGTCAGTACAGTCAACTTACAATATGACTCTCTTGAAATGTTATAACTAGCATAACATGGCTCCAAAAGATGTCTTCTTGTGAAACCACACCCAAATAATGCCTTAAGAACCCTCTCTTTCTGGAATTAGCTAAAGCCCCTGTTTGCCTTTCTTGGTCCTATTCCTGACAGTCATACTAATTGCATCAAACTCTCTTTATCTTCTCTAGCAGAGTAAGACTCATTTTCTTTTGGCTCCCAGTAGATTGGCCCTCGAATACTATCAACAATTACTGAGGATCTCATTTAAAGTCCAATCAATCACTCTTCCTGAAGGGGAGCTTTTTGTAAAATAATCCTCTAGGGGCCAAGTTTTATACTGAGGAAAGATAAAATTTTTGTCTCAGATGGCCTCCCTACCCTCTACCCCTTCTTACCTAAGAACTCCAAATCTTCCTGCTGATGTCAGCAACATCAAATGCAATCTCCCTAGCTGAGCTTCAATCTCTCCTCAAGGTCATTCCCCGGGATTAGTGGTTCCTTGCTTTGTCTGTAGGAATTCTTTCCACAGTGTAGTCATCTCTGCCTCCAGAGAAAACTACTCTATTGAGTAACTATGGAGGCTATAAGTAAGAACCCTGTGCACTCTGGTGTTAACCTCGCTTAGACATTCTTAATCTGATAATTACCATTTTATTTTCTTTACAGTATAGATAATTGTACACCTTGCATACTTTGCACTAAAACCTAAAGAACACAGTATTTTTATACAGAATGATTGTAGGGAGGAGGCCTTCAAAGACAGGATTCTGAAATTGGTTATCTAACCTAATTGGTAGACTGGTAGTCTATTGGAGGGAAGAGTTAGCAAACTAAGTGACACAATGGGACTGAGAAATATAAGGACAGTGAAGGTGACTGGCTGATTCTACCCTTACGGGAGCACTTAAAGAGAGAAAATGTCAACACTGGTTTGAAATTATCTAATGAAATAGGCAGCCAAATAAGTTGTTGTGCCACCACTATGGAGGTCCAAATCCCTTAAGTTTTCATGAGAATGTTACATACTGAGAGCCAGCATTTCCTTGTTTCTACAAGATAAAACTTGAAATGCAGTTTTCTTTCCTTATTTTTTATCCACTCCCTAAATATACTTTTGCAATCTTCTGTTGAGAATTTACACTCAAGGGTGAAAGTGTGCTCAATTTAAGTTCTCCCTTCAGCAGAAATGGCTTAAATGATATTTCTTCCCACATGCTGCAATAATCTTTATGGCAGATAAATGGGAATTTCAATGTATTGAGCAAATGCAATATGCCAGTTATTTTGCATGTTAACTCATATAGTTTTCGGAACAACTCTATGAGCTGAACATTATTTTCATCCCAATTTTACACTTGAGGACAATAACACTTATATAGGTTAAATAACTTGCTCAGGATTGAAACACCTAAGTAGAAGTTTAGAGTGGCATTGATTTCTTGGCTGAGCTACATTTAATGCCTCCTTCATCCTTCTAGCCTGTTTTAGCATTCATTCATCTCAACTACCGTGTACTCCTGCATCTTCATGGACTCCCATTCTATTCACTCACTCTACTAGGCTGCCCTATTAGTACATCCTTTTTCGTATTCCAGTGAATTTTAAGCAGAGTGGTATGACACACTGGTGTACCAATGTGAATAAAGTGTAACATGGAGCTTCTGTTTCTGGCCAAGATTGAGTAACAGCATATGAAGCAATAAAAAAATGGGCACAGTAAATGAAATAATGGTTTTCTACACACTGTATCAGAAAAAATAAGATAGTGAATCCATAAAAGATGGAAAGCAAAGAATTTTAGCCCTACGAATCCCCCAGCTTACTGTCTCCAGAGAGCTACCAGACTGGGGAAGGAGAAGGAACCTCAGTAGATACTGATGGATTCCCTGAGTTGAGGGGACAGAGCTGAGAGTTCAGGGAAACAAAGGTATATAGGGTTCATAGGACAGAGCACCAAATAGAAGAAAGAAGCACAGAGAGAGAAATCCAGAGATTTTAGAGGATTCTCCACAAGCATTCAGCAGAATAATGAATGGCATGCATATGAGAGAAAACTATCCAAGACTGGGGAAATGCCATTCAAAAAGATGAGTAACCATGCCTGGCACGTATGCAATGTGGGGAATAATTCATGTTGCAACCAGCCATACTAGAAAGCCACATAATTTATAAGTAATTGAGTAGAGTCCTCAGAAGCATCTTTCATCAGTAGTAGGGAGTAAATAACACTATACTAAACACAGCTTTTAATTAACAAATATAAATATCAAGTCTCAAAAGCAGATAAGTTACTATTTACAAGCAAGTCATCTGCATTCCAGAACAAAGCTCAGAAATATTTATACAAATAAAAAATATTCAGCACTCTAAAATGTAAAATTCACAACGTCTTGCTCCTGGTTAAAAAGTACCAGAGATGCAAAAAAGTAGGAATATACAACCCAAGAATGAGAGACATTAATCAATCAAAATTGATCCAGAGGTAGCAGAGATGTTAGAACTAGCAGGCAAGGATATTAAAGCAGTTTTTACCAGTATATGCCATTTGTTTGTTAGAAGAGATGTGTATGCATAAAAGAAGGACCCAAATCAAACTTTGAGAGATGTTAAGAAATAATTAAAGAAAACAATTTAAGTGATTATAAAAACTTTATTTAACACTTCATGAAACAGAAAGTCTCCATTTGGAGAATTGCAAAATGAGGCAGAAGTAACATTGATTTGTTTGCCAAGAAACTTTTATAAGATAAAGAATAAAAAAAGGGACCAGACCAGGGTCATAGCAGTTAAGTTCACACATTCTGCTTCAGCAGCCTGGGGTTCACTGGTTCGAATCCTGGGGGTTGACCTACTCACTGCTCATCAAGCCACGCTGGGGCAGCATCCCACATAGAAGAGATGCAACTCTACAGCTATGATAAAAAATCATGTACTGGGGCTTGGGGAGAAAAAAGAAAAAAGAGGAAGATTGGCAATAGGTGTTGGTGCAGGGTCAATCTTCCTCAAAAAACCAAAACAAAACAAAAACAAACAAAGAATAAAGCACAAGGAAGACATAAGTAGAAAATATCTGATTGGCTGTGGCCACATAATCAGTATTGTTTGGAGTGAGAAGTCTCAGGGTTGGCTTGGTGTTTGGGGATTGACTGATTGAACATACTGCATTTCTAGTCCAGTGGAGCATTTACAGGAACATGAAAGTTATCTAAGTTTTGGTTTGCTACATGGCAGCCCTGGCAAGAGGGGCTCCATTCTGGGCCTAGAAATATATTTCAACAGAGGTGAGAAGCAAAATAAATGAAAAGTACACCAGATGGGGTTAAGAACAGATCGGACATTGCAGAAGAAAAGATTAGTGAACTTGAAAACAAAGTAATAAAGATTACTGAATAAAGAATCAGAAAGAAAAAAGAAAATTAAAAACAGCATCATTGAGACGTGGGACAAATTAAAAGAAACTAAAATATGTGTAATTAGAGTCCCCAAAGGAAGAAGTAGAGCAGAAATATATCTGAAAAATTGAACCTGAAAAACTTCCAGATTTGAGATAGATATAAATCCACAGATCCAAGAGCTCAACAACCCCAAGCACAAGACACACAAAGAAAACTACAAAAAGGCACAACGTAATCAAATTGTCTAAAATCGGTACTAAAGAAAAAGTCTTAGTAGAATCCATGCAAAAAGACATGTTACATTTGGAAGAACAAAGATACAAATAATGGAATATTTCTCTTTAGAAATAATACATGTGAGAAGACAGTGGAACAGCATCATAAAGTACAAAAAATAATCTGCCAACAGAGAATTCTATACCCACAGAATATATCTTTAAAAACAAGGGCATCATAGACCTTTTTTGAGATATGCGAAAGCTGAAAGGATTCATCTTCAGCAGAATTACAAAAAAGTATAAAAGTAAGTTTTTTACACAGAAGAAATTATGGAGCTGTATGAATGAGCAAAGAATACTGGAACTGTCAGCTGTGTGGATACCTATATAAGAATGTTTTCTCTTTATTAAATCTCTTTACAAGGCATTTCAGCTTTAAAAAAAATAATAAAAAATATTTTGTGGGAGTTAAAATATGTAAAAGTAACTATAAGATAATATAGATAATATATTATATAGTATTATATATATATAATAATATATAGCAAAAAATGAAAGTAGGCATTATAAAGTTTCTTTACCGTATGTGACATGGTATAATGTCACAGTAGGTTGTGATAAGTTAAACCTGAATGCAAGCACTAACATAGCAAAAAGCTGTAGTAATAAAACTCCCTCCCAAAATGCAATAACAAAAATATACTAACTTAATAAAAAAAAGTCAGAAAAGAAGAAAGAGAGACAAAAGAACAGGTAGAAAAATAGAAAAATGAATGACACCATGAAGGAAGTAAGCATAACTGGGTCAATCAAATATAAACAGTATAAACACCCAATTAGAAAGAGGAGGTTTTCAAATTGGATGAAAAAAAAGGACCCAAATATATGATGTCAAAAGAAATGGACTTTAAAGATAAAGACACAAATAGATTATAAGTAAAAGGAGAAGAAAGTTATGCAAGGCTAACAATAGTCAAAAGAAAGATGGAGTGGCTGTATTAATGTCGAAAAAGATTTGAAGAAAGAATTTTTTAGGGGTAAAGGAATCAATTTAGTAAGAAAGTCTGACAATTGTAAAGTTGTACTCAACTAATAATAACAAAAAAATATATGAAGTAACTATGTGCAAAGTAAATAAAACATTTTTAATTGCCCATATGTCAAAAAAGAGATAATAAATGAATATGAATATATTTTAAACCGAATGAAAATGAAAACATATATATCTAAGTTATTGCACTGCTGCTGTATCAGTACTTATTGAGAAATATATAGAACTAAATGTCTTTACTAGGAACAGTAAAAGGTCTCAAACGACCTCAGCCTCCACTTTAATAAAACAGAATAACAATAACAAATTAAACACAAACTAAGTGTAGGAAAGGAAATAAAAATAAAAGTAAAAATCAGCTGAATAAAAAAATAGAAAAAATCAATTTAAAAGATAACAAATATAAAATACATGAAACCAAAATCTGGTTCACTGAGATGGTCATTAAATTAATAAAATTAATATTATGAGATGATAGCTTAATATGTTACGCCTTAGAGACAACATGTTTGCCTCTTTACATTTAGGCATCATTAGTATCTTATTCCAAAATTGTACTAATGTAAAACTCTCAGACAAGATCACCAAGCTGGTTACTAACGGAACCAGTTTATAGAGAAGTTTCCTGCACATAGACAAGTGTTCACTCAGCTTATCCATGATGCCAACAGTTTTTGTTATAAATCAAAGGGAAATTTATACAGCTCAATATAAAACAAAAACCAAAATGCAATTTTTTCTAATACATGGTTGTCATAATCACTAAACAAAATTTTCTTAAAGTGTATTTTTATTCTATTTAATTTAATATAATTTATAAATGCATAGAGAGGTAGTAGGAAAACAAGAAGAAAGTGTACATTTGCTGGTATAAATGAGATGACAAAAGAAAAATTTTATTTTTATTGCAAGACTCTAATGGGATGAAATTATAAGTTGCAGTTTCTTAAAGGAATTATGTGTTTTTAACGTGTGTGTGTACAATAGATAAAGCAAAGAGGATTTTTTGTAGAATGATGTAACTATTTTCATGATCCTGTAATGGTAGAGAAATGACACTATGCATTTGTTAAAACCCATGAACTATAAAGCACTAAAAATAAAAATAAATGTATGCAAATTGAAAAAAATATTTAAGAGTTGGATGTTTCAGGGTAGAATTCAGAATGTGACAATAAAATCTAACTCTTCAAATGTATAAAAACCTCATATAAGGGAGTCGGGGAGAAGTGCTGAACTAAGTAACTTTGGCTGTGAGTGGAGAGTAACTGCACATGAGAGCTGTACTTTAGCTGATAAAGTTGTTTCTATGAGTGTACAGGTTAAAAATTCAGAACCCACCATACATGTATACTGGAATTGAAAAATTTAGTAAATGGATGTCTGATGGTTGGGAGCAAGATTTCTCACTCTTGGAGTGAAAGATTATAGACAAGCAAGTGGAGAAGGCAAGAATTATCCAAGTAGTAATGTGTCAGAAATGGGGACGTCATAAGGAACTTATGTTATCTTAACATAGATATAGATACATGAATATAGAAATATTTATAAATATGTATATATGCACAGATTAGTATACACATATGTTTCATTGCTCTGTCAACTGAGAGAGCCTAGAAGCAAAGATGCCCCGATAGTAATGAGCATATGTAGAACCCAGATCTTGGTTTCTAACACCATTATTCAATAAAAGGAATCAGGGTTCCTTGGAGAAATGGCTGATTCTCAGACTGGAAGAGGAAATAAACAAGAGGAGGCTGGAGCATCTTGCATTGCCAGAAAGAAAAGAAGTGCTCAAAAACAAACAACAGAAAAAACAAGCAAAAAAACCATCTCCATATGGAAGTATGTCAAGGGGAGAGAGGAGCCAACAGAAAGATTGGCCAATGGCCAAACCTGAAAAAAATATATAAGCAACAAAATAAATAAAGTAGCACTGGATTTTAATCTTTAATATAACATCAGTATCAGTAAATCTGTACTAATATAAATAAATGATTGAATAAATAAGTAAATCAGGGACAATGGGCAAATCTTCCGTGCTGAAGAATTCTAAATAATTTAAATAGATCCTCTTTCCTCAAGGAGGTGGGGCATAACTCCATACTCCTCATATCTGGGCCGAGCATAGTGACTTTCCTCCAAAGAGTATAGTATGAAAAGGGTGAAAAAGGATACACAGTGGGAAAAAACATTTTTGAGAAGAATAATATAATTTTGTGTTTTAGGTAGTGATTTTGGTGACACTATGAAATGCTTACTGGAGAGAAGAAAACCCTGGAGGCCAAAAGACAGATCTGAAGCCTCTGTATATTTGTATCAAACTTGCTGAACAGCTATTGAAAATAAAATACTTTACTTACTTGGAGTCCGCCTTGCTTCTTTCCTGACCAGTATGTTAAAAGACCTATCATGTATGTTTTATAACAGATCAAGCAAAATAATAATCTAATAAGGTCACATAGATATTTAAGTATTTTTACTTAACTGCTAATTGCTAATAGTGTACTGGCATTCACCTGGACTTGATCATAGAGTTGAAGTGAACTGGATTGCATCTTTACAGAGAATTACATATTTTTAACATATTCTAAGTTCAAGTTGGAAATATCAGCTAATTCATATTATTTCTAAATATCTTTTTATTTGCTAAATTTATACTTAAAATAGCTTTCTTTTTATACATTTTCTAGATCCATTTTTATGCTCTGTTACTTACAAAACTGTGTATTTGCCTGATGTAGATGCATAATTATCTCGTTTAAATTGTGTCTACTCTGAATGAATGTGATAATCCGAACCAACTCGTTTCACCGTTTCAGCACTTATTTAAATTTGTCAAGTGGCACATACTCCATTAATTCAGAGATACACTTTGTCAATTTGATTGCCTATCTTGTTGGTACAGCTGCTTGTTTTCATAATCCAGTTGCATATTAGGGTATTTGAGTCTGTAGCTACATGACCAATCTTGTTTATTTGCTGATGACTCTCTGCTTTAATAATTGAAATCACTAGTGTATGAAAATATGTGTTTTGCAGACACTACAATCCATTGACCAAACTGTGTTAGTACACTAATTAATAGAATCTATATTAAAGTGTTTTAGTGAAAATTGTTGGTGCTATAATATGAAATATCAGTCTTACAGCATGTTATTTGTGATGTAAATATATGAACCAGAGGAAAATACATACAGTAGTTCCCCCTTATCCATGGTTTCACTTTCTGTGGTTTCAGTTACCCACAGTCAACCATGGTCTGAAAATATTAAATGGAAAATTCCAGAAATAAACAATTCATAAGTTTTAAATTGCGAATCGTTCTGCATAGCATGATGAAAGCTCTTGCCCTCCAACTCCGTCCTGCCTGGGGACCTGAATCATCCCTTTGCCAGGTGAATCCACACTGTATACACTACCTGCTCATTAGTCACTTAGTCTCCATCTGGGTTATCAGACTGTGGCGATATCGCAGTGCTTGTGTTCAAGTAATCCTTATTTTACTTAATAATGGGCCCAAAGTACAAGAGTATTGATGCTGGCAGTTCTAATATGCTAAAGAGAAGCCATAAAACACTTCCTTGAAGTGAAAAGATGAAAGTTCTCAATAGGGAAAGAAAAAATAGCGTATGCTGAGGTTGCTAAGATCTACTGTAACTTTTATTACAGTATGTTGCTTTAATTGTTCTGTTTTTAGTTATTGTTGTTAATCTCTTACTGTGCCTAATTTATAAATTAAACTTTATCATAGGTATGTATGTATAGGAAAAAGCATAGTATATATATGGTTCAGCACTATCGTGGTTTCAGTCATCCACTGGGGATCTTGGAACATATTTCCTGCAGATAAGGGGGAACTACTGTACTTTTCAGTGTATGTTGAGATATATCCTTCATAAAATAGACATTTTTAATCCAGGCAATCAATTCTCAGCATTTTTTTTTTTCTAAGGATTTGTTTGGAGCAAAAGAATGTCTGGAGGTAGCAGTCTAAGGACAGCACAATGATTCCATGGTATTTTTAAAGATATATTTTCTTTTTATTCTTTCTGCTTTGCCATGCTCAGCATATTGGCCTGTCTTCATGCTTGTCACCTCAAGTTCACATGCGGTGTGACTGCTGCCCTTCTAGGCATTGTATCCTTATTCTAGGCAGTGAATTATTCCACTTCTTCATTCCAGAGTGAAGAAGGGAAATGAAATGAAAGGGAAGTGGAACAGGGTAGCTTCTATATCAGAGAAACAAGGCTTTCCTGCAAATCCTTAGCTTGCAGGAACAATGTCACACACTTGCCACTAGCTGCAGTGGAGGCTAGGGAGCTTGTGATTTTTTTTAATAGTCATTATGTTTTAGAACAGTTTTAGATTTACAGAAAAATTTAGAAGATTGTACAGTGAATCTTCATACACCCACTCACCCAGTTTCCCCTATGATTAACATCTTATATTAGTATGGCAAATTTATTACAATTAATGAACGAATATTGAAACCAATATTCATCATTAACTAAATCTATAATTTACTCAGATTATTTAGTTCTACTTAATGTCTTTTTCTATCCCAGGAAACCACTTTAAATTTGGTTGTCATGTCTCCTTATCCTCCTCTTGGCTGTGACAATTCCTCAGAATCCTTGTTTTTCATCACTTGAAACTTTTGGGGAGTATAGGTCAAGTATTCTGAAGGATGCCTCTCTTAAGGAATTTGTCTCCTTTTTTCCCTGATTAGAGTGACTTTATTTTCAGGCAGAGAAAGGCCAAAAACATAAAGTATGATTTTCATCAATCATATCTTGTATACATACTATCACTATAGTTTATCACTGTTTATATTGACCCTGACTACCTTGCTGAGGTAGATTTGTTAGCTTTCTCCACTGTGAATTTACTCTTTTCTCCTAATTTCCATGCTGTACTCTTTAGAAGAAAGAGTGGCATATCTACACAAATTTTGGAATTTTTCTGTAAGAATAATTTAGTTTTTGTTCTCTCCCACTTGTTATTTAGTCAATCAGTTATTTATATCAGCATGGACTCATGGATATTTATTTTATATGTTGAGTTATAACACAATGCTAAAGTGTTTTGCTGCTCAAATTGCTCCAGCGTTTGGTATTAGGAACTCATTGGCTCTTGTGTCCCTTTAACATGCCACCAGTATTGTAGGTTTTTTCTTTTTTTTTTCTGAAGACTTAATTTCTGATACTACAAGATGCTTAAGGCTCATCTTGGATATTTCCTGTTCCAATATTAGAATCAATCATTTACCAAGGAGACTCGGTTCCTTTTATTGGATAATGATATTAGAAACCAAGTTCTGAATGCTAGGTATCTAATTGCTAAAGGGATATTGTTTTGTTTAAGCACTCCCAGCTGATATAGCAAGAAATGTATCAAGTAACTTGTTTATATACACAGATGTATAAATATTTCTATGTCTAACTATTGTATCTATATTAAGCTATATACTAAACTCATACTGTTTCCAACTATAATTCATTACCACTTGGATAATTCTTGTCTCACTTATTGGCAAATTACTATTCCAACAGTGAGAAAGCTTGCTCCCACCATCCGACAACCATTTATTTAATTGTTCAGGCTTTGAATTTGCAATTCCCTTTGATGAAAATGTTTTTCTTCTGATTTTACTTGGCTGGCATCTTTCCTGTGGCATATTTCAATTAAATTCTTCCTTCCTCAGAAAGTCTCTCCCTAACTAATTGAATTATTTATGTTACCTCCTACCATCTACCTCATCCTCCATCATAACACTCTGTCTTATTTCCTTTCTAGCCCATCTAAAATCTCCGATCTTTACATTTTAGTTTGCTATTACTTAACTTCTTCACTAGAAGATGCTGCTATGAAGCCAGAGACCTTGTTTGTTTTATTCTTTATCATGTTCCCAGCAAACGTCACTAGTTCTGACTCACTGAAAATATAGTTTTCAAGAAATATTTGGTGAATGAATGGGTAGATGGAAAAAAATATTTCCCAGTGATATATATATATAGTCATTTGTGCAGAATCATACCCATTCCTCATAATTTTGTCCTGTTTTAAAAGTATTATTCATTTTTCATTGCCTAACTCAAAAGTCACTGTCTTCTTAAAGGCATTTAGATTATTTAGAAGTACTTTATATTTCTCTCCATTGAGTCCACATAGCACTCTCCACCTCTAATATTTTTTTTTCCTCACTGCAAGTCTTAATTGTATTTTAATCAGTCCTATCATCAATTCTTGTTTATCGATTATATGAATTAAAAATAAAAGTACCATGTACCAGTTTTACTATGCAACATCTTTAATTTCTTATTCAAAATAATTTTAAAACAATTTTATACCTTCCAGCTCTACATTTTAGTATTTAATCATTAAATTGTGCTATCTTTCTGCATCACATTAATGCAATTGTCATGGAACTGTACTTATTCCATTGCCTATTTTTATCCAATTTTTTATTTACAGTAAACACTATGATATAGACTAAAGATTACAATGAAAGTAAATGTTCCTTTTTTTCTCATTATATAAGGAAAATTCACTTGTTTCAATTTCTTAGTCTTGCAACTGATGTTTATTACATGCTTAATGACATTGAATAACTAACTAAATAAATATGAAAGGCATAATATTTTAGCACTTTCCTGTTACTATAGTACTTCTCTATATATTTAAACATCAAGTTGAATTAGGTCATAAAATGGTAGTTTAAGCATCATTACCTTAGGAATAGTATAGAAGTGAAATAGTCAAAGTAATATAAATTCCAAAGTCAGCACAATAAATCCACATCTTACTGAGGGGTAAAGTGATGAGTTATAGTCCTTTCTTTTCATCTTCATTGTATAGAAATGCTCTGATATTCTTAATTTCTAGTTATTTTAGCGATATTCTATACAAATATCCAAACTATACATATACTATATTAGAACTTTCATTGTGTATATTTTTCTTATCAACTAAATATGCATTTATTCTCAATTTTATATATATTACATATTAAGTGTGATTTATATTCTCTATGTTTTTGTAATAAAATTTGAAATAAAAAGAATTATAACTTAATTCCTGACTTTTTATGAAATTACAGCACCTATAGTAAATACACTTCCAATATATTAACATACTTATCACTGACAATTAACTCACTTTTATAGAAAATCTTGTTTCTATGATTTATAAATTTGCAAGATTTTACACTTTTGCAACACTGGTAATTTTTCTATTGATTATAATTAAAACATCATTATGGTAGTTACAGACTTTGGGCACTACTGAAAATTCTGCTTTTAAAATTATTCTATTAATGTCATCATCACTACTTTAAATTCTCATGAAAAGCAAAATGAGTGTTAGCTTAAATATAGGGCAATATTATTTTTGATTGGCTTACAATTTACAACAAGACAAAAATCTCACAGTCTCATACTTGAGCTTTTAGCTAATGGGATAAATAAAACAGTAGAGAATCCTATGAGATATGTTATCTGACTGATTAAAAAATTAACTCCTTCTTAAAAAGAATCAAACTTCTCATCTAGGAAGATAGAGGGCAACATTTATACCTCTTATTTTACCACATCTTGCTTTAGACATTTTTTTTATTGTTCCAAATAATATTATCTTTATGGAAATGGTCAGTAAATGCAGAAGATTAGGTAGTATGAGGAGTAAAATATAGTCAAATTCAATTTTCAAGAGATGGACTTCTTCCAAGCTGATTATATTATTTGATTAATATGTGTCCAATATATGTCCTCACTCAGAAACAAACATAATCTGCCAATCATTTTTATGAGCCAGGACTACAAAATGATAAAGATATAATGCTAAATTTTAAAAGTTGTTAGTTTTCTGTGTCAGCACAGACATTAAAATAACTGCACAATGTGCATACAACAGCATAGCCACATAAAAGGTACAATGTGAGTTGTGGATTTAGTATCTTCCCAGGAGGCTTCACCCCTGGGCAGTTCTCCACTATGGAATCATGTTAGATAAAACTTGGGCAAAAACCTCTAGTAATCAAAGATGTAAAGAGGATAAAGATTTCAGATATATCTAGCAAATGAGCTTCTTATGCCAGGGTGGCATACAGTCCCTGAAATTGAACATAGATTTAAGATTCGAGATTAGGTTAAAATTGAAGAATTTGCAACTCCATAATTCACCACAGATCAAAAATATAAGAGATCCATTAGAGAGATACTCTCTGAACAAGAGTCATATGTATATTGCAAGATTTTAATTTCTTGTGCATACATCATTCCATGTGTCCATTTATGTGAAAATTGTCAGCTCCTTCACCATAATTGGGGAGATAGGTAACTGGTACACCATAGATAATTTCAGACAAAAATTATTTGAAATCTCTATTTGTTTATATATAAAAATATGAATACAATAAATGAGAACAGATAGCATATATGTACAGTTTAAAATTCTAAGTATAATGATGTACCTTCCAGCCAACTTAAGATATTGAACATGGACAACTCAGAAGAAATTTCTTTATCCTTCCTATATCATAACTCCTGCCCTCTTCCACAGTAATATTACTACACTTTTAAAACTTTCCTTTACTTCTCCTTATATTACCAAACACGTGTACGACTCTAATATATATGACTCTAAAAACAAACATAATTTTGCCTACTTTTGTCCTTTATATAAAGAAAATCATTCTGATTGCATTTTATGTGTCTTGCCATTTCATTTGTTCAGAATTAAACTTTTAAAATTCCTTCAAGTTTATGCTAGAGTCAATTAATTTTCAATACTGTATAGAATTTAAATATATAATGCAATTTATTTTTCACTTTATAGTATGTTTCATTTTATTAGCAGTTAGAAACATTTCAGTTTCACTGAGCATTTCCAAATTTTAAGTAAATCATAATAATGTTGAGAGTTCCCTGTTTGTAAAAAACCTCACAATCAGAGTTTTAAACTAGAGTTATATTTTTGAAAATCTGGCGGACATGAAATGATATCTCATTTTAGTTATACAATTTGTATGTTCTCGATTATTAATGAGATTAGGCATCTTCTTTAATGTGTACTGGCCACTCTTGATTGTCCCCCTTGAACAAGTTGTACCTAATTAATTTGTTCATTTATCAAATTGGTGGTTGCTTTTCTTTTGCTTCATGTCTTCTAGATACTATATAATTATCAGTAATATGTGTTTTCAACATATTTTCTCAGTCCAGGCTTTCTTGTCACTACTAAAATCTGGAGGTTTCTCTTATGTTTCCACAAGCTAACCTATGATTTTAAGCAAGACTTTCTCTTCCTCTCGCCTTTAAAAAATTTTTATCATTATTTTGGTGTGTCTATAAGTAAAGTTTCTGTATACATCTAGTCTACTCTATGGCAAGAATTAAAAGTCCTAGAAGCATTTATCATTTCAAGTCAAATAAATTTATGTCTAACGCAGTGGCTTGATAACATGATCATTCTTGATCACTGTGATTCAAGATCACAGTGGCTCTTGATAACATGAACATTAACTAATATTCTACATTCCTTTTCTCGCAAAGTGAATGGTTTGGTTCTATCAAAACCTCATATGAGGCCAACTTTCCAATGTTATTGTGGAGTGAATCAAAATGAATGTAGCTTATGGGAAGATAATGTTGCTTCTCCATGCTTTGACAAAAAAAATAATTCTGAAATGTTAAAAAAAAAAAATGATTTGTTCTGTCCCTGGATTCTCTGCTAAATATATGTATGTATAAGCTTTTATACTATGCTGACCATTGGTAAAATCTTTCTAAAGTAGTACATTTTAGGATGATAAGGTATATTCCTAGATGTTTTATACTATTTTAGAGAGGTCTTCAGAGAGATCAATCAAATATATTCAGCCTTACAGGATGAATGTTTAGCATGATGCAGAAGGTAGCAATGTCTTCTACACAAAAATTCCATTTAATTGTGACTATAAGTGAAGATAATCACTGAAGTTTTGCTTTCAAATTTGAACTGAGGTTCTTTCATGAAACAGAATGTTTTTATCTTTTGACATATAAGTTATTTTCTTCTGATGGTAGGGAGAAAAAGAGATTTTTAATTAGTGAATATATTTTTCTGTGTTTGAAAGTACACTTAAATCTATGTTAAAATTTTTAAAATTACACTCTTCTTTATCAAAAATAAAATGAAATCTAATCATGGAACCATTTTTTTAGAAAGGTAATACAGCAAGTGTTGCCCAGAGCTTTATCTAGAAATGATAGCTTATAATTAATTTCTGTCTCTCTTTAACTATGCCTTCCTTATATCTGTATTCAACTATTTAATTGAGATGTGTATATTCTTATGCCCCCAACTTCTTGGTCTTAAAATATAAATTTTTGTTTTACTAGAAAAGGAGGATTTTGATAAATGTTATCAGATAAAGTGTATATTTCTATACAGTTTTCACTTACCATCATATAATGTGATCACATCTTGAAACAATAATTTACCTCATTCTAATATTGAACAATTACTTTGCTTTAAAGAAAATCATGAAACAAATTTTATTACACTTTGTGGCATAGATCTTTATCTATTTGAAAATTTTTAAAAATCTGTTAACTAAGGATAAAAGAAGAGACATTTAATCTTAATACAGAAAAGGAAAGAGTTCTACTTCAGGAAGTCAAAGAAGGCTTTGTAGAAAATACGTTATTTGATTCTTTTCTTTACATCATTTTCTAAACATGTAAGCTTCAGAATTACATAAAAGATGAGGAAATGAGTCAAACAAGCAATTAATTTAGTAACTCACATGGTGAGTACAGAGTAGGCTTAATTTAAATAAAAATGAGTTGTCTTTCAGGGCACATATATGTTTGAGCACACACATATACCCAAGTGCCTATAAAAATATCCTTAACAATCTTGTTGAAGCAATGAGCACTAACTAAAGAAACTGACTATTTGAATCCATCTGCACACATGATCTTGTGGCTTTTTTTTTAGGAGATTCATACACTGCCATGAAACTCATCAAATTTGGAGATAAAGTTTAACCATCTCTGCTCCAAGTGATGAAAAATTTTGTTTTGGAAACAAGAAGTACTGTCAAATTGAGGAAGAACATCCAAAAATGTTTTAGATGTAGATATTTTAGAAAATATTACCTTGGTGAAACACATTTTTGGATTTGCCTAGTAAAGGATGGAAAAGAAGCAGACTAGAGAGGAAATATGTTCAGATAAACATTTTAAAATATATATTTCATAAATATGTATAAATATTAAGTTTCTACTTGATCATTGGGGTCAAACAAGGGAATAGAGACTATCAAATAAAAAAGAATAAAAATTAACACAGATACCATTAACACAGATACTATCACTACACTGGAAAATACTGTATATATTTTTATGTTCCTATAGCTTTGTGTGTATGTGTACATGTTTGAAATAAGCATCGTAATGAATATTTATTTTACACAATTAGGATTCTGTGCTATAGTTATATGAATTACTTTGGACTCTGCATATCTTTATTATTTGCCTAATTATTTTTAGTTTTCTGCTAAAGAAAATCCATGTTTATCTGTGGGCTCCTTGAGTATTATACTTAATGGTGAAAAGTAGATCACTTTCTCTCTAATATTAGGGATCAGTCAATGACATTCACTCTCATTTCTTTTATTCAATATTGTAGTTGAGGCCTATCCATTATAATAAGGCTGTAAAAAAAATCTATGCATAGTTCAGAAGTAGTACAACTGTCTCTATTTTCAGATGATATGATTGCTTACATGGGAAATTCTAAGGAATCTATAAAAGCAATCTCCTAGAATTAATAACTACATTAACAAGGATACAGAATACAAGATCAATGTACAAAAATCGATTGCGTTTTCTTATACTGAAGAAAAATGGAATACGATCTGAAGAATTTATTTTATACTAGTGTCAAAAACCATAAAATACTTAGGAAAAACTTAACAAAATATGTGCAAGGTGCTAAGACTTTCATAGCGAAAATTAGAAAGTATTGAAAAGAGAAATTAATGAAGACCTACATAAATGGAAAAATATGCCATGTTAGAGATCGGAAGGTTCGATATTGTGATGTCAGTTCTTGCCAAATTGGTGTATAAATGCAGCACAAAATCCCCTCCACCAAAGAAAAAATGCTGGCAGGCTTTTTGGTAGAATCTGATAAGTTTATTCTTTTTTGTTTGTTTGTTTTGTTTCCTTTCTAGGAGGATTGGCCCTGCACTAACATCTGTTGCCAATCTTCCTCTTTTTCTTTTTTTCTCTCCAAAACCCCAGTGCATAGTTACATATCATAGTTGTATAGTTGTAGCTCTTCTATGTGGGATGCTGCCTAGCATGGCTTGATGAACAGTGAGTAGGTCTGTGCCCAGGATCTGATCCAGTGAACCCCAGGCTGCCAAAGTGGAATGCCTGAAATTAACTGCTATGCCACTGGGTTGGCCCCTGACAAGTTTATTCTTAAAAAGCTACAGAAGAATGGAAAAAGTTTTATAATTAAACAAGAAGAAAATTGGGAGACTTACCATAACTAATTTTAAGATTTACTAAAAAACAAGAGTAATAAAGACATCATGATGTATGTGTAAGGATAGATACACAGATCAAAGGAACACAATTGAGAGTTCAGAAATAGACTCTTCAAAATGTGACAGGGAGTAGATTGTCTTCTCAATATGTGATACTGTGATAACTGACTATTTGTGTGGAAAAAGTGGACTTTAGTCTCTACTTTATTCTATGTCCAAAAAGTAGTTTAAAATGCATTCCAGAGAAGTCTCTTTAAGCTGAAAAAAAAAAAGGGTGCTAATTAGTAATATGAAACATAGGAAAGAATAAATCTCACTGTAAACGTAACTATATAGTAAAAGTAGTGGATTTGTCACATAAAGCTAGTATTAGGTTAAAAGACAAAAGTAATAAAAAAAAAACTATGATTACGATAATTAGTTAAGGGATGCACAAGAAAAAAAGATGTAAAATGTGACATCAAAAAGAAAACATGAGGTTGGGGGAAAGGAAAAATGTTAAGATTTAGAATGGGATTAAACTTAAGTTGTTATCAACTTAAGATAGACTGTTATAGATATAAGTTGTTATATGTAAGCCTCATGGTAACCACAAAGCAAAAATGTATGGTAAATAAATGAAAGATAAAGAAAAATGAATATAAGTATACCATTAAAGAATGTCATCACACCACAAAGAAAGAGAGCAAGAGAGAAAGAAAAGAACAGAGAGGAACTTTAAAAACAGTCAGGAAACAATTAACAAAATGACAATAAGTACATACCAATCAATAATTACTTTAAATGTAAATGGACTAAATTCTCCAATCAAAAGACACAGAGTGGCTGAATGGATAAAAAACAAGACCCATCTATATGCTGCCTACAAGAGACTCACTTTTGATGTAAGGACTGAAAGTGAAGGGATGGAAAAAGATATTCTATGAAAATGGAAACCAAAAGAAGGTCGGAAAAGGTACATATACATCAGATAAAATAGACTTTAGAACAAAGAGTGTAATAAGAGAAAAAGATGGGTGTTACAAATAATAAAAAAGTCGATCTAACAAGAGACTATAACATATGTAAATATTTATGCACCCAAGATAGGAGCATCAAAATATATAAAGCACATATTAACATACCTAAAGGGAGAAACAGACAGCACCATACAACAATAGTAGGGGTTTTCATACCCCACTTACATCAAAGGATAGATCATCCAAACAGAATAGTAATACAAAAACATTAACCTTAAATGACATATTAAACCAGATAGACTTAACAGATATATACAGAACATTTCATCCAAAAGCAACATAACACACATTCCTCTCAAATGGAAATAGATCATTTTCCAAGATAGATCACGTGAGATCACAAAACAAGTCTTAATAAATTTTAGAGGACTGAAATCATATCAAGCGTATTTTATGACCACAATGTTATAAAACCAGAAATTAGTTACACAAAGAAAACTGGAGAATTCACAAATATGTGGAGATTAAACAACATGCCACTGAATGAAAGGATCAAAGAAGAAATCAAAAGAGAAGTCAAAAAATATCTTGAGACAAACAAAAATGGAAATATACCAAAATTTGTGAGATGCAGTAAAAGCAGTTTAAGAGGGAAGTTCAGAGCAATAAATGCCCACCTCTAGAAACAAGAAAAATCTTGATAAACAACAATGAAACATATGAAAGAATAAATCTCACTGTAAAGGTAAATGTATAGTAAAAGTAGTGGATTTGTCACATAAAGCTAGTATTAGGTTAAAACAACCCAACTTTACACCTCAAGGCACTTACAAAAGAAAAACAAAGAAAGCCCAAAGTTAGAAGAAAGAAAATAACAAATATTAGAGCAGAAATAAATGAAATAGAGACTTAACAGACAAGAGAGAAGATCAGTGAAACTAAGAGCTGGTTCTTTGAAAAGATAAACAAAATTGACAATCCTTTAGCTAGATTTACCAAGGAAAAAAGAGCAAGAACTCAACTAAATAAATTCAGAAAGGGAGGAGACAGTGTTTCAACTAATGCCACAGAAATAAAAAGGATCATAAGAAACTGCTATGAATAATTATATGCCAACAAATTGCACAACCTAGAAGAAATGGATAAAGTCCTAGAAACATACAACCTACCAAGATTGAATTATGATGAAATAGAAAATCCGAGCAGACCAAATGCTAGTAAGGAGATTGAAACAATAATCAAAAACCTCCCAACAAACAAAAGTCTAGGACCAGATGGCTTCACTGGTGAATTCTACCAAACATTCAAAGAAGAATTAATACCAATTCTTCTCAAACTCTTCCAAAAAATAGAAGAAGAGAGAACTCTTCCGAACTCATTTTATGAAGCCAGCATTACTCTGATAACAAGACCAGGCAAGAATGCCACAAGAAAAGAAAATTATAGGACAATCTCCTTGATAAACATAGATGCAAAAATCCTCAACAAAATATTAGAAAATTGAATTCAAGGACATATTAAAAGGATCGCACACTATGACCAAGTGTAATTTATTGCAGAAATGCAAAGATGGCTCAACATCCACAAATCAGTCAATGTGATACACCACATTAACAAAATGAAGGATAAAAATCACATAAGCATGTCAATAGATGCAGAAAAAGCATTTGACAAAATCCAACATTCATTTATGATAAAAACTCTCAACAAAGTGGGTAGAGAGGGAATGTACCTCAACATAATAAAGGCCATATATGACAAGCCTATGGCTAACATCATACTCAATGGTGAAAAGCTGAAAGACTTTATCTCTAAGATCAGGAACAAGATAAGGATGCCCACTCTTGCAACTTTTATTCAACATAGTATTGGAAGTCCTAGCCAGTCATTAGGCTAAACAAATAAATAAGTCAATTTGGGCCCGCCTGGTGGCGCAGCGGTTTTGTTCGCGCTTGACAGCCCGGGGTTCGTGAGTTCGGATCCCGAGCACCCGCTGACGTCACTGCCTGTCAGCCATGCCGTGGTGGCGTCCCATATAAAAGTGGAGGAAGATGGGCACAGATGTTAGCCCAGGGCCAGTCTTCCTCAGCAAAACGGGGAAGATTGGCAACAGATGTTAGCTCAGGGCTGGTCTTCCCCACAAAAACAATAAATAAATAACAAAAAATGCATCCAAATTGGGAAGGAAGAAGTACAACTCTCATTATTTGCAGATGACATGATATATATATATATAAATCCTAAAGACTTCCTCAAAAAACTGTCAGAAGTAAAAAATGTATTCAGTATAGTTGCATAATACAAAATCAATACACAAAAATTGCTTGCATTTCTACACACTAATAATGAACTATCAGAAATATTTTTATTTCTTTATTTTTAAAGAAAACAGTCCCATTTACAATTGCATCAAAAAAGAACCTAGGAATAAATTTAGCCAAGGTGGTGAAAGACTTGTATATTTAAAACTATGAAACATTAATTAAATAAATTGAAATTAAGACACAAATAAATTGAAAGATATTCTGTGCTCACGGATTGAATCAATATTGTTAAAATGTCCATACTATCCAAAGCAATCTATGGATTCAATGCAATCTCTATCAAAATTCCAATGGCATTTTTCAAAGAAATAGAACAAATAATCCTAAAATTTGTATGGAACCACAAAAAACCCTGAATAACCAAAGTGATCTTGAGAAACAACAGCAAAGCTGAAGGCATCACACTCCCTGATTTCAAGCTATGTTAGAAAACTATAGGAATGACAAAAGTATGGTATGCTCGTAAAAACAGACACATAGATCAATGGAACAGAACAAAGAGCCCAGAAATAAACCCACACAGATATGGTCAATTAATTTATGACAAAGTAGCCAAGAATATACAATGGAGAAAGGATAGTCTCTTCAGTAAGTGGTGTTGAAACTCAACCATTATCTTATACTATACCTAAAAATTAACTCAAAATGGATTAAAAACTTGAATATAAGACCTAAAACCATAAAACTCCTAGAGGAAAACGTAGGCAGTAAGCTCTTTGACATAGGTTTTGGTAATGAATTTTGGAATATGACACCCAAAGCAAAGGCAGAAATAAATAAGTGGGAGTATATCATACTAAAAAGCTTCTGAACAGCAAGGAAACCATCAACAAAATGAAAATACAATCTACTAAATGGGAGAAAATATTTGCAAATCATGTATCCAATAAGGGGCTAATATCTAAAGTACATAAAGAACTCATACAACTCAATAGCAAAAAAATAATCCTATTAAAAATGGGCAGAAGATCTGAATAGATGTTTTCCAAAGAAGATATTCAAAAGGCTAACAGGTATTGAAAAACTGCTCAACATTACTAATCATCAGGGAAATGCAAACCAAAACCATGAGATATCACCTCACACCTGTTAGAATAGCTATTATACAAAAGACAAGAAATAAGAGGTTTTCACAAGGATGGGGAGAAAAGGGAACGCTTGTGCAGGGTTTGTGGGAATGTAAATTGGTGCAAACACTATGGAAAACAGTGTTTTTTGAGGAGGTTCCTCAAAAAATTAAAAAAATAGAACTACCATATGACCCAACAATTCCATTTCTGAGTATTTACCTGAAGAGAATGAAAACACTAACTTGAAAAGATATATGCACCCACCTATATTCATTGCAGCACTACTTACAATAGCCAGGATATGGAAACAACCTGGGTGTCCATAGATGGATGAATGGATAAAGAAATTATGGAATATATATATATACAATGGAATATTATTTAGCCATAAAAAAGAAGGAAATCTTGCCACTTGCTGCAACACAGATGAAACTTGAGGGCATTATGCTAAGTTAAATAAACCAGAGAAAGACAAATAACATATGATCTCTTTTATATGTGGAATCTAAAAACCAAATAAACAGAAAACAAAACAACAATGAAAACAAGCTAACAGATGCAGAGAACAGATTGGTGGTTGCCAGAGGCGGTGGTTGGTGTATGGGAGAAATGGGTGAAAGCAGTCATAAGGTAAAAACAAAAACATCAAGTTAAATTAAAAAAAAATTTGCTGAGGGCTCTGAGTCAACGGTCCAGCCTCCTGTAGAGAGAAGCATTTGGCCTCCTTTGACTCTCAAGAGTTTCCTGTCCAACCCTTTTTCACCCACATCTTTGAAAAAGGAAAAAGAAGCATTCCAAACCTAAAAATGAAATGCTAACACTGAAATCACCAGAAGGAAATACATTATGAACTTGAACTGGGCAAACGTTTCTTAGAAAAGAAACAAAAATCATAAATAAGAAAGCAAAAATCATAAATTGGAATTTATCAAATTAAAAATGTTTGTTATCTGATTGACACGGTTAAATAAATAAAAGAGCAAACTGCAAATCACAGGTATGTGAAACTAGTATCCAGTATATATAAAGAACTCTTACAACTCAAGAGAAAGATAATCTAATAAATAAGTGAGCAAAAAATTTAAAGACACTTTACAGAAGAAGATATACTAATTGTCATGTTCATATATGATGAATAGATTTAAAGCTGTCCAAGATTATTTATCATCATGAAAATGCAAATTAAAACCCAGATGAAGTAACATTGCATACTCATTAGAATGACTAAAATTATAAAGACTGAAAATACCAAATGTTGGTGAGGATGTAGATCAACCAAAACTCTCATACATTTGTGGAGCTACATTGTACTAAAAAGTACATACACCACACACACTTGTGGTGTATGAGAAATATAAAATGGTAAAAATACTTTGAAAATTTGTCATTTCTTTAAAAATTCATGTATCTATGGTAAGATCCAGTCAACCCACTCAATGTTCATCCAAAATAAACAAAACCATTTGCCCACACAAAGACTTATACACAAACATTCATAGTGTCTTTATTTGTAATAGCAAATAACTGGAAACAATACAAATGCCTATTAATAGATTAAATGGATAAAAAATATGAAACATTAATATACAATATGATATAATACAATACACCTACTCTATTATATAATGCACTGTAATTAAAAGGAACAAACTATTGAACACCTGGCATCAAGCATGAATCACAAAAACATTTTGCTGAGTTAAAAAAGCCAGACACATAAGATCATATACTGCGTGATTATATTTATATATAATCTAGAAATCTAACTTAATTAACATAGTGAGGGAAAAACACACAATTGTTTGCCTGAAGCTGGAGGTAAAAGAAGGGATGATGAACTGCAAAGGAACACAGGAAAATTTTGGAGAGGATGAAATAATCTGTATCTTTATTGCGGCAGAGGTTTAAGGGATGTATACATCTGTCAAAATTCATTGAGTCCTATGTTTTTTCTTCTGAAACATTTGCAAGTCTATTTTTCATAAATTATACTTCAATACCTTTATGACAATTGACTTACAAAAAGTCAATAAGAAATATTTTGTGGTGGTGCCAGAAATTTTCTAACCTTAATTATGGTGGTGCTTGTTCAAATGTAATCTTCACCCAAACTCATTGAATTGTTACTTAAAATGAATGAATTTTATTGCATGTAATTATACAATATTAAAGTTGGTTTAAAATTTACCCTCATAAGAAATATGGCCATTACATGAATCTAGATTTTATTCATTGAAAAGAAGGCAGTATCACTTCTTGTTATTTATTCTAATATATATATACATATATATATATCTCAAACTCAAATTGAGGGAAATTCAAAGTTACTGGCATGTAGTAATAAAAAAAGCAAGGTAAAAAAGAAAAATGGCATGCAAATTGCCACTGATTTGAGGAGAGTAAAGTGATAAGACATCTAAATCTGATGTGCAGTCCTGGAATGAATCTCAGACCTATAGAAGCCATTATTAAGAAAATAAGCAAAATTTGAATGGGGTTTGTGGGTTACACAGTAGTACTGTATCAAAGTTAATTTCTTCTTTTTATGGTTATAATGGATTATATAAGAGGGGGTCCTTATTTTTAACAAATACACAGTGAAGAAGAAAGGAATGGGAGGAAAAAAATGTCTGCACCCTAATTTCAAATGGTTCAGAAGAAAAAAATGTATATCTAAAGACATAATGAAAAACAAATGTGACAAAATATTAACAGTTTAGAAATATGGGGAAAGTATAGATGATATTTTATATTATTCTTGTAGCTTTACCATATAATTTTTTTTAAATCAAAAGTTTAATAAAAACCAAAATGAAATACCACATCACACCCGTTAGAGTGACTTAAGGATCACTGACCACACCAAGTTTTGGTGAATATGCTGACCAATGGCAACTCTCATGCATTTAATGGCTGATTATGTTCTAAAAAAAAAAATAAAGAAAACTTTGTCACTGTCTAATAAATTTAATATGCATAAACCTTTTGATTCAGTATTTTAATTAATGACTATATCATCTAGAGATATCCATGCTTATGTGCACCAAAAGATAACTACAAGGATGTGCATAGCAACTTTATAATAGCTAAAATCTGGAAACAACCAAAACATGCATCAATATTAGGAAAAAAAAGTGTAATATTCCATGCAATGTAATAGTATAGCAATGAAAATAAATAACCTTGAGCTGCCCTCAATAATATAAATATATCTCATAAACACAATATTGAGAAAAAGAAACCAGAGGAAAATCCATCATATTGGACTATGTCATTGACACAAATTTTTTTTAAAAAAGATAAAACTAGATCATAGTTTTCAAAGTAAGGATTGTGGTCAATTTGGAGAATTGGAGAAGGTACATGGGGAGTTTCGGGACTGTTAGCATTATTCTAATTTTTAAAATTCTTAAATTGATTCTAATTATTGATCTGGGTGGTGGTTAGATGTGTATGATAAATCATTGAGCCGCATATCTATGATTTGTAAATTGTACCTATGTGTGTTATAATTCACAGCAAAGAGGAACGTGCATTTGAAATTTAGAAATAACTGAATTATAAAAAATAAATAAATTGTAGGGTGCTTTTTCATAGTGAAATAAGTCAAAAGCTCTTAGCAAGCCCACATGAGGCCTTTCCCAGATTATTTGTGGTTTGTTAACAGATATCTTTCACTACTCCTTCCCACCCCTATGAACCACCCTGCTTCATACATTGTTTCATACAAGTAAGTTTCCTTGACATTCCTCAGATAATCTTTTGTCTTTTAGCAGTTACTCAAGCTCTTTCTCCTGCTGAAACTTTCTTGACTCCTTAAATCTGGGTCTTACCCATATTCTTAACTCTTAAGGTGGGGTCATGACCAACTCTGTCACTTGATTTCCTCATGACTAACCAGTAACCAGACTTGGAGCTTATTTCTGACTTTTTATATTACTTCTTGAATTATGGTACATCTAGTTATTTTACTCGTAAAATCACCTCTTCTATACAGGACTCAGACAATCTTCTTACATGATCTTAAACCCTGTAGAAATAGCACTGCCCTAGATAGGATTCAATTTTGGACCTAGGAGAGATTTTGCTTTCTATTTTCTGGAGATGAAGTAGTAATCTCTTCTAACCAGTTACTAAAAGCTCAATGTGTTACCTTTTTCTTACTGGGAATTTCATAAATGTCTTCTTTTGTGACTGTGTTAATGAGGAAAAGCCAGGAAGCTCTCTGAGTGAAAATAGGGGTTTTAACAGAATCAAATAGGTGTTGGACAAGTAATTTAACATCTAAAACATAATTTCATCATCGGTAAAGAGTAATATAATTCCAAGTTTACAGGATTTCTGTGAAAATTTAATAAGAAAATGTATGTAAATGGATTAGAATAATACTTTGAAGACATAATGTATAATAAAAGTTTCCTTTAAATTTGTTCTCCCTCAAAGAATCAGTTATTTTTGTGACTGAAAGGACAAACAACATCAATTCTGTGTGCAGTTTCACGGGTGAAGAAATTTAATTTCTCAAACTGGCAACTATCACTCTTTATGCTGAATTTACTTGATACACAGCTGGAATATAAATAGATATTCAAAAGTCCAGAAAGATGACAATTTAAAAATATTTTAGAAAGAAATGGACAAAAAGACAGAAAACATTTAGAAAGAACTACTTAATTCCTAAAATAATATTTTGTTTTAATCCCTCCCCCTGACCCCATGAGTTTTAAATAGTCCTTTGGTAATGACCAACTAATACATTTTTGAGATTACCTATGTAGAAACATCATACTAAATTTATATTTTCTGAGGTAAAAATAAATCTTAGACTGTCTGTGGTACATATTTACCATCAATATTTCAAAATTACTCTCTAAAATGTTCATTACTGAGATTTAATATAAATTTCTTCTACAATAAAACAGAAAACAAATTAATATCTCCGTCATATGGTTAGACATGAAAGAAGAATGCTGGCATTCTGTTCTTTTTTTTTCCTCATGGAAACATGATTTTATAGTCTAGAAAAATTTTCTTTGTTCCAAACAATGTAATTTATTGCTAATGTTCTGTTATAAAACTGAATATTGTGATTATTTTGGTACTGAATTTGGTGTTGGAAAACATTATTTTTATATTTTTCATGTTACATCATATTACATTAGTTTTATTTGATAAAAAGTATTGATAGTATTTAAAGTATTTATATGAATGACCACTGGCTTCATTGCCTATGCTCCAGAAATCCTAAATGACACCTAACAACACATCAGTGCATTTCCCTTAGCTTAAAATCCCAACGGTTTTGTTGCATTAAGGATAAGAATAAGAAATAAGAAGTACTCAAATGTGATCTAACTCATAGTAAACTTGAGTGGGCTTCTCCCAGAAGAAAGACAGGCTCACAAACCGACATCCCATGTTCTTTTCAAAGAACATATGTAAGTGATGCATGTGACTTGGGTAAAGATGATAACATGGAGAAGAGCTAAGTGAAAAAATTCGGACTATAATTTGATTATGTAGATAACATTTGTCGATAGAGTAAATAAGTGGAAATTAGAGAAAAGAGGAACACAGATAGAAAATATCTGAACAGATGAAACCATTAACTTTATCTTTCAAAATTCCTATTTGATTTACTAAATATTTAGTGAATTTTTAGTGTTTCTTAAAATGAGCAAAACATCAGATTTTAAGGTTTCAATTGAAAGACTCAACTTCTAACTAATTACTGAAGTCAGACTGAAAGAGGCATTTTTAATCATCTTAAAACAGTCCTAGGAATCAAAATGTGTTTAGCTCTAATCCGATTGCTAACATTGACCTCCCCTTTTTGCCTTTGGAAAATTACTTAATCCTTCTGCTTGCATTTGCTATTTGTAGAATTAAGATAATAAGGTGTTATTATATTAAGTAAAAATGCTATCATGTAAAACAAAATAAGCTGACATATCAAACGTGTGGAATTTATTGTGAAACATCTTAACTTCATAACGTGTTTTAGAAGTATTTCTAAAAAGTAAACAAAATGAATTAGGTTTCATAAAAATACATGTTCAGTTATATGAGTCATCAACTAAAAACAAAGAAATTTAAATGTTCACACCAAAACACAACTTATTTAAAAATAAAAACTACATTCCTTGAAAAATTGAACTCTTTCGATATGATTATCTTGTAATATATTTGGTAGCAGTCATCCTCTAAATCAGCTTTAATTAATGTATTATAATGTATTAATGAGACTTTTTTTCCTATGGATATAAATATAAACAAATAATAAAAATAAATCAAAATAAGAACAATAACACTTTTTCTACTCTAAACAAAACCTAACCATTTTTTTTTTTCCAGAAGAATCTCCACTTATTAACATAGAATTTGACCTAGAACCAACTGACTAATGTTTGGGGTCATACGGTTTTCATAAGCAGTGTTTCACCATACACGTACCCAAAGTCGCCAATGACTGCTCCTAGCAGTCACACTTTCTCTGGAGTAAGAGGAAAAGTTTGCGAGGAAAGGAGTTTAACCACGTGGCATCTTTCCAGAGTGTAACATAGGGTTAGTAAAAAGTGAGAAACACCAAGATCTGTAATTAATTTCAAATACTAAGAGTGGTATAAAGTAAGTAGACCATGAGGCAACTACAACTGGTCAGTAATTTTTTTGTTTGGTTTCATTTTGTAGCTTCAACCTCATGGTGCTTGCATTTTCTATGTATATTTTATTGTGAATAAGGTCAATGTCAATTACACTGTCCATATGATATGGAGATGTAAAGGGGAATGCCCTGTCTACTTAATAAAAGCAGTCAACATATAGTGTCTATTCATAATTGCCTAGGCATTAAGGTAAGTGCTTTAAATACATAATTTCATTTAATTTTCACTAGATTCATATGATAATCTTACAAAGGTAAGTTCTATAATTACCCATTTTGGTAGCTGAGAAATCTGAGACTCTAATTTCAATGCCTAATGTTACACAGTAAGTGAATGGGTTAGTTATTAGTCAAATCCAAGGCTTTCTAATTCCAAAATTACATTATATATCCCCTTTGTACCACTAGGATGATGACATACAAATGTAACACACTGCTATTACAGAGTTAATTTTAATGGTTTTCTTAAAGTGCAAATATTGAATGAATTAACTTTTATTAAGAATTTATTTCATTTAACTTTCATGGTGATGTAATATATGCTTGTAGTAAAGGACAAAAAAAGATGAGTGTAAGGAACAGAATTTCAATCAAACTGTACATTTTTACCAAACTGATATTTTCATGAAACAGAATATATTGTATTATATAGAAAGAGTAATTGTGAATAATTAGACAATTTGATATTAGCACATCATTGTACTCTAAGGTATGCCACTAAACAAAAATTTGCTTTGAAAAAAATTATGGTAAGAATTTTGTTTCACTTCTCCTTGATTATAAGCAAAAACACTGGCTAATTTCAGAAGCCAGAGAAAGGATCAAGGGAAGACCAGAGATTTCAAAGTCAAGCTGAATATTCAGATCTCAGATAGAATGGGAACAAGGACATGAAATCTAAGATGTGATCTAATTAGCAAGAATTAATGGAAATGTTCTCAAATGGTTTTCAGGATAGCATAGTAATTTATTCTTATATTATTCCACACGAGTCCTGTTTCAAGAGGCAGAGTCTGAGGGACCAAGTTTGAATCCCATGATCATGAATTGGACTGGGAAATTTAACTTACTGCATTTAGCATCAATTGAAGAAGACCTAATTCTCCAAAGGAATATTCAAGAAGCAGGAATAATGAGGACAAAGGCGACAGGAGGTCACATAGAGAGGGAGGGAATCAGGAGGCATGAAGGGAGGGAATTGCTCCCTGCCATTAAACAAAGTTTGGTTATAGCATAGCATTCAGTTTTGAGTTGTGTAGCAGAAGCTCACGGATCAACCAGACTATCTTCTAATATTTTCAGGCCACCCAATACTCTATTATCATGCAGAGAGGTCCATCTATTTGAGGCTTGGGAACTCCTTCACTCAGCAGCTGCTTTCTAGCTAGGATCAATTTTGAGCCTTCTGATTGATATGGGACTGGCTCACACATAGGGAATCTTCTTTGAGAAGTTCACTTTAATATGGAGTATCCAATATCCCATTATCAAGACTACATCAGCTAAATTTTTATGCTGTTTTCAATAAAAGAGATAGGGTTGTTTTTAAGGGGTGAAGATGACTGCAAGAATTTAGCTACATTTCTTTGGGTTGGTTATTTTTTCTTTCTCTAATGGTTGACCTTCACTAATATTGTAGACCCATTCCAGGGCAGTAAGAGCCCCCAAACCAGTCAATGCCTCTTCTAAGGTTTCCCATGTGAACTTAACATAAAAGAAATCACTAAAGAGGACTAAAGCTCCATTATAGCAACCAGAATCCACTCTAGAGACCTACTCTCCAAAAGCATCAAAGTTGGCATGAAAGACTGCAGGGCAGGTGAAGCCGTAAGACAGCCCTGCTACTGCTATTCTTATCCAACAAGCATTGCATATCTTAACACTTTCAACATCCAAGAAAATCAGCCAAAGTTCTAACAATTGACCTGGTTTCTTTCATGCTCACACATTTCTTCCTTTCATGCTCAGTATTTGTGGTTGTCTCAGTAACTATTACATGAAAGGGGATGAAATTTTCTAAGTAGAATAAACTTTAATACTGATTGTTATAATGGGCAGGTCTAAGAAGGAGTATCAGATGGGTGAGGAGAGCAAACGACCACAGCACAATTCAGGCACCTGGCCATGAATTCTCTCAGTTGATATTTATTTATAAATGCCTTTATTTCACCTTCATTTTCAAGGTGTACTTCAATACAGAATTCTGTGTTGATATTTATTTTTGTTTTAGTGCTTTACAGCTGTTTTTCAACTGACTTCTTGTCTCCATTGCTTCTGATGAGAAGTTGGTCATCATTCATATTTTTGTTTTTTTGTGTGTAAGCTGTTTTATTTCTCTGAGTGTTTTTAGATTTATTCTGTTTTCAGTTCTGAGCAGTTTGACTATGTTGTGGTTAGGTATTGTTTTCTTTGCCTGTATTTTGTTTGAGGTTCACAGAGCTTCTGGGATCAGTAAGTTGGTATTCATCAATGCTGGAAAATCTTGCATTATTACACTAAATACTTTTTTTCTTCTGCACTTTCTCTCTTGTTTCTTTGTGGTATTCAAATTACATGTATGTCAGACTGGTTTATATTGTCAACTTAACAACGAGGTCTTTTACTTTTTGTCAGAATTTTTCTTTCTGGTCTTTAGCTCAGTAGTTTAATTTTATCTATCTTTAAGTTTATTGGCTTATCTTCTATCACATGCTGTTAAGTCCATCCAGTGAAATTTTCACTTCATATATTGAAACTTTAGTTTATAAAAATGTTAATTTTCTAAGTTTTTATTTTTCTACTGAGATTTCCAATCTATTCTTTCCTTATGACCATATTTTTCTCTGCATTAAAAAATATATTTATTATAACTGGTTTAACACATTTACTCTAATTTCAACATCTGAGTCATTTCAGGTTGTCTCCTTTGCCATCTCTATCCCTTGAGTGGACCACACTTCCTGTTCCTTTTCATGTCTAATTATTTATTTTATTTTTAAATATTATTTTATTTTATACTGGGCATTGAATATGGTATATCAAAAAGACTTTGAATTCTGTTATTGTCCTCTGAAGAGAGTTGACCTCATGACACCTTTGACTATAAACTATGCCTTGGAATCATATGTGATATGAAATATTAATTATTATATAAGAACTTAAAACACAATCTCTGTTGTATTATATGTGGATTTTTATGCATTTAAACATATGCACAACTGTGTTCTAGACTATCGCAGCTTTTCAGTAGCTAATGACATAGGGGGGTATTTAAGCATGTTAATTGATTTAGATGACATAGCAAATTTTATACAATTTCCAGACAACCCACTCCCCAATAAAGACATCTCCAGTTGTCTGTTTATAATAATAGATTTGGCTAAAACTCTGAAATGCTTTTACTAGGTCTCACATTGTTTTAGCACAACGTGATAACCAAGCCTAACAAAATAATTATCTGATAGGACACTTTGGGTTTGTTCCACCGATTACATGCAATTAGTTCTTTATTTGGTAATTAACATAGCTTTAGAAGGAACATTTTGTATTGTTCAGCTACTCACTTACTAAATTGAAATATTAGTTAAATGCTAGGCCCTCAAGACCAAAAACGAAACTCAGAATAAAACCAGAGTCCAGGGCTCCAGAAGCTTTAAACTTCTCAGCAAATGATGGGAATGACTTTTTCCTCTTTCTTCATTATGGCCAAAATAATAAAACATTGAGGAATGCCTAAGAAGCTTCAGATTTTACTTTTGCTTCATTGAATACTCTCTTTTCTTACAAATCACACTTGGGCTAAGGTTTATTGCCTTTCTATGAAAGGGCAAACAAACAGATAAATAAGGTAAGCAAACTTTATGCAGGCTGCCCTCACTTTGCATGATAGTGCCAGAACATAAACATGACTGTGCAAAGCTGAAACCACGCAAAGCTTAATAAACAATGGGAAAAAAATTATGATTGTCCAATAACCTTTAAAAATTTTGTCAGAACATTAAAAACTGTTTTACATTCAGTTATACATTTACAGTGAAACGAAAAAATAGAAACACTAATAATTATTTAATACTGAGGTATCCTTTCTCTTGATGCCACTTCTGACACCAAATTGTTTGAATTTTTTTTACTAGTACTCCAATCCTCTGACGCCAACGATTGAATTCAATTCTGACACTATCTGGAGTTAGTGCAGACTCCGCAGGGTAAGGACTCAGTCCCATAAAACTGCCCCACTTCTGACTCCAGTTCTAAGTCCCCGGGGCCACCCATACTTCTGACTGACTGGCTATAAATTTAGAGGTTCCCACAACCCCCTCCTCAGGTTCAATAATTTGCTAGAATGACTCACAGAACTCAGGAAAACACTTTACTTGTGTTTACTTACGTTTACCAGTTTATTATAAGGGATACAAATCAGGAACAGCAAATTGAAGAGACGTACAGGGCAAGCAATGGCGGCAGTACCTTGATGTGTTCCCCAATCTAGCAGGTCTCCGAATCTCAGTCAGTCCAGAGTTTTTATAGACGTCACTCTCCAGCCCCCTCTTCACTTCCTGGAGGTTGGTGGGTGGAGCTGACAGTTCCAGCTCCCTAATCACTTGAGCTTTCTAGTTACTGGCCTCATTTTGAGGCCATCCAGGGGCCCCATCCTGTTACCTCATTTACATCAACTCAGGTATGATCAAAATCAATTCATTATGAATAACAAAAGACTCTCCTATTACTCAGGAAATTCCGAGGGTTTTAGGAGCTCCCTGCCAGGAACAGGGGACAAAGATCAAACATATATTTTTATTATACCAGATATACACTGTAATTTGAGACATTAGAAATACTGATAATTTTTTGTTTTATTTCTTTATGCAAAACTTTAAGTATAGTTTGAACAGTGCTTGCCTTTTTCTTGACATATATTTTACTGTACAGAGTGAGCATCTTTTCCATGCATTAGCGTTCTGTTTAGTAGCATCATACTCTTTCTAAATTTGGGTGAGCTTTCAAGATTTTTTTCCTTTGCACTTTCAATATTGTAAAATATCTGTGAAATTCCTTTTATATTAAGTTTTTTGCTGGGGTCACTTTAGAGACATCTTCATCCATTTTGTCACAATCACTTTCTTCATTTATGTCAACAACTTCATCTTCATTAAGTTTCTCTGGCTGTGTATCAGAAGTCTCTCAAAGGACAGCATGTCCATATTCCCATGGCCAGCTATTTCTTCAATATCTCTATTTATAGTAGATTCTAATTTCACTGCCAGCCTTTTCACATTTTGTTTCTTTGCCACACTTTTATCTTTGTTGGCGAATGCCCTCTTTCGCTTATCCATTTTTATAAAATGGCACATGGCTTTATCACTGGAAGACAGGAAGGCAACAAAACTACATGTTTTGCTTTTGTGCATAAACTGAAAAACAGATTCTTAGTCAACAATTACCAACAGCTTTGAAAAAAGTGGTAAGACTGATACCAAGTTTGGATGCACATTTCTTATTTATATGGTAATTTGTGGGTTGAAGAATTAGCAGAAAGTTCATCTTTCTTGTAACTACTGAGTTAATATTCTGTGGTAACTGAAATTTGAACTGTATTGTTGGGAACTGGTATTATAGAACTAAATCATGATAATTACAATTTGTACATATTGAGACCATGCAAAACAAAGACAGCCTGTTGTTCTCTTGGTCTCTTATTTGACCTCTGACACTCCTTGCCATATGTATGGTTTTCCATCACATTATGGTTTTGAGATGCGAGAAACATTTTTGGGCTTTCTCATATATATTCTCATGTATGGATATCATTTGTTAAGGCCTCCTTTCATTTGATCCAAGCCCTTTGAATCTGACAAATTGAGAAGAAAAGGGATGTGGAAGTTTGGAGAATATAAATTTCTCTGAGGAACAAAAGGAAGGAGATTTCTTTTGTTGAAAATTGAATTTATCTACAGAAACAAGTTATTTAAGCTTTGGAATTTAGAAGTATAAAATTGAAGTTTGAAGCTTGACTTAGAAGATATATAAAGCTGTAATATCTATATCATTAGCCCAGACTCTAAGCTCTATGAGGTGGGCCATGCTTTTTCATTGTTGTATCCCTAGTGATTAAAAGTGTTCTGGGCACATAATAAGTGACAAAATTATCTTTTGAATACGTGAATAATCTGCAAATAAAATTTTCTTATGGATTTGCAAAAAAAAGGACAACTTAATATTAATTCTAGGTCCTTTGGACACATATTGTGAACCATCTTATAACCCCTATATTATTCCAACCTTATATAATCAGGTAACACCTACTTAGGTAGTTAAGTTGACATTTTTGCTATATTGAGGGATTCATAGTGATTCTTTCAGTTCTCCTAATTTTATTTTATTTAACTAATTGCAGTCTATTCACAAATAAATCTGAGGGATTAATCAGCTAATATGGCAAAAGTGATCTTTGTTTCACAAAGGAAAGAGATAGATCTAGGTCTGACATGCCTTTTGGAAGACCTAAAATCAGTACATGTTGAAACCCTAGAGATCTTTCTATCTTTTAAGGAAACTGTTCCTAAGGTGCAATGCAATGAAATACCAATGGTTAGAAGTGTCAAGATTTCTCTGCACTCATTTACTTGATTATTTACCCCATAAGCATGGTTTTGTGTTTAGTTAAGTTAGTTTGCATGACACATACATGATATTTAAAAACATAATTCACACTATTAACGTAATAAGGAGAAAAATCATATGAGCATAGCAATAGGTAAAAAATAATGTTAAAATCAACATCAATTTATGGTTAAAACTCCTAGGAAGACAGGAATAGAAGGGACAGCTCTCAATTTCTTAAATGGTCTCTACAACAAAACAAATATCAAATGTAAAAATATTGAAAACTTTAGCGCTGACATTAGCAATGAGATGGGGATACACACTATAGCCACGATGTCCTCAAGATATCAGTCAAAATCTTATTATGGCGGTAAAAATGATTAAAAAAAACAATTTGGCTGATACAAACAAACTTCACTTAGCACTTCATGAAGTGGGCAGTCTCCTTTTGGAGAACTGCAAAATGGGGCAGAAGGCAGGAAGCTTTTATAAGATAAAGAATAAAGAAAAGGAATAGAAAAATAGAAAACATCTGATTGGCTGGGGACAGATAGTCAATCTTGCCTGAGCTGAGATGGCCCAGAGTTGGCTTGGTGTTCAGGTATTGGCTGACTGGATGTACTGTGTTTCTGGTCAAGTGGAACATTTACAGAGACTCAAAAGTAATCTAAGTTTTGGTTTGCTGATGTGGTGTCACAGACAGGACTGGCTCCATCTTGGGCAAAGAAAGTTATTTCAACAGAGGCTAGGAAATGAAATAAAACTTATTAGTATTGGAATCAGGAAATAAAAAGGTCAACATTTGCAGGCAACAATATTGTGTACTTAGGGAATTCAAAGGAATTTCCAGCTAAACTATTCCAGCAGTAGCAAAAAAAAAAAAAAAAAAAATCATTTAACATATTCTCACAATAGGATAAAAATACATACACTGATATAATGAAAGATATGCAAGATATCTACACCAAAATCTCTGAATTGTATTGAGAGAAATTGAAAAAGAAAACTAAATTGACAAAAGGATATTTTATATTAATTGTGTTGAGAGTCTCATTATCATAAATACATAAATTCTCTTCAAATTGATCTTTACTTCAATGCAATCCTAATCAAAATCCGGGAGCTGTCTTGGGAAAATTAACACATTTATACTAAAATTGATATAAAAAATACAAAACAGTAAGAAAAGCCAAAAACAGCTAAATACAACACAACTATAGAAATTATACTTTGACATATCAAAATATTTTAAGTTAGAGTAATTATTTGAGTGTATTTTTTTGTGCAAAGATAAGCACATACAATAACAAGTCACTTAAAGAGTTCAGGAATATACCAGACTATATATGGTCACTTGATTTTTTTGTCAAACGTGAGTCTGCAATACAGTAGGAAAATGAATCTTTCTGAGGAATCAACAAACTTTTTCTGTGAGGTGCCAAATAATAAACATTTTAGGCTTTGCAGACCATGCAGTCTCCATTGCAACTACTCAATTCTGCCTGAAGACTTCAAAAAATGAGGTGTCAACAAAAGGGCCTGGCTGCGCTCCAACAAAACTTTATCAAAGGACACTGAAATTGAGTCATACAATTTTCACATCACAAAATATTATCCTGCTTTTAATTTTTTTCAACTATTTAAAAATGTAAAAAAATTTCTTAGCTCACAGGTCATACAAAAACAGATTTGGCCTGATGGTCATATTTGTTGACTGCTGGTGTTTTCATCAAATTGTGTATAGTGAGTCGAACGGGAAAGAAATATATCATTACCCCTACTTGACACCATACACAAAAAATCAATTTCAGTAGGATTGTAGGCCTAAACTTGAAACATAAAGGGATATACATTCCCTAATTTAACATAGTAGAATGTTCTCAGTAACTTGAGATAAGCAAATCTTTTTTTTTTTTTTTGGTGAGGAAGATTGGCTCTGAGCTAACATCCATGCCTATCTTCCTCCATTTTGTACATGGGATGCCGCCACAGTGTGGCTTGATGAGTGGTGTGTTGGTCCACACCCAGGATCCGAACCTGCAAACTCTGGGCTGCCAAAGCAGAGCATGAGAACTTAACCGCTATGCCACCTGGTGGCCCCTCAAATCTCTTTTTAAAATGTTATTTCTAAGCCACAGTCTTGGCACTAAGAATGTCATTTTTATAGAGTTGGTGATTATTTTCAGGTCTTTTCAACAAAAAGACTGTTTTAAGACAAAACTAATCATAAGTTTATACTGTCACTTCCAATGATACTGATGACCACAGACTTTTACTTAACCATATCAGTAATTATAACTAAGGTAATAGAAAGTTAATAATTACAATTGCCTCTTGAAAATCTCAGTGTGTATACAGGCTGTTTGTGTATTTGTTTCCTCTTGGTAACAACACACAAGAATTACCAAGGTCAGAGGAGTAGGCAGCAGATGAACAGAATGCCATAGCCTAACGGGTTTATTTTTCAGATTCATATCGCAAAGCTGAAAGGTCAAAGGCATTATGCAGGAAATAATATAAGGCATGAGTCACTGGGGAAATCTATGGCATGGATGCTTACAGGAGCATCATATAAATCCTCCCTTTTGTATATTGAATGGGACAGCTATAAAGAGGCTGTGCATTCCAGGAAGTCATCACATGGCTTCAGCTGAAGTTCTGGTGGTCAAAGCTCAGGTGGCTTATCCTACAGAAAGCAGCTTGAGATCCTGAAATTCAGAGGGATGAACCAAAACAAATTCCTGGATGAGAAGTAGTGCTCATCCTGGTAAAATGGCAAACTAACAAGTCTGAAGGCTTGGACAGAAATGACTTATAAGGATAATGAGTATTTTGGTTTAGCTTTACATTACATATTACAGTTATCTTTATATACTATGTTTATATCTTATGTTTATGGCTTAGCTTTATGTTTATGTTCTGCAAAAATAGAAATAAGCAAGAGTAAAACAGCACCTTTGAAGTCATGCATGAAGCATGACATAAACTATAATCATGACATAACTAGAAGCATGACATAACTAGAAGCATGACATAAAATATAGTTGAACCTCATTATTAGCAGATTCCATATTTACAATCTGCTCCCTTGCTAAAATTTCTTTGCAACCCCCAAAATCAGTTCTTACTGCACTTGCACAGTCATTCAGCGAGATGCCCAGTATTGAACAATTTGTCACGTGACGCAGTGTTCCCAGCTGAGGTGGAACAAGGTGACACTCTGCCTTCTTGTTTCAGCTCATACTGTACACGTGTCCTTTCCACAGTCAATTTAATGTCATATTTTTCACATTTTTGTGCTTTTTTTTTTGGTGATTTCACTGTTCAAAATGGCCCCCAAGCATAGTGCTAAAGTACTGTCTAGTGTTCCTAGGAAGACTGTGATATGCCTTACAGAGAAAATATGTGTCTAAGACAAGCTTTGTTCAGGCGCAACTTGTAGAGCTGTGGGAAGTGAGTACAATATTAATGAATAAAAAATATATATTAAATTAGGTGATTTTAAACAGAACCACACATAAGACAGGGTTATATATTGATCAGTTCCTAAAAATGCTGTGGCCAAAAGCTCCCAGGAACCTGACCGTGTATTTCTCCTAGGAGCAATGGTTCGGTATTAGCTAACTCAGTGTTCACGGAGACTTAATAGAAGATAACAGCGCCAAGAACGAGAATTCACTGTAGCTGCCTCACCTACAACAGCTTACATCATTCCCGCTAATCCACAAATATTTCTTTTTTTTCCTATGAGCAAATTTTAGTTATTTGATCTGTGATTTCGCTACAGTTCACTATCATTTTTTGTTATAACTAATATAACTAGTTTACTGGTTATCACTTTGGGGCTGTTTTCTGAGTTTTATAAAATAATGAGGATTATATTCCTCCCCTAACTTCTATATTAAATCTCTCAGCCAAATTAAGTTTTAATTAGGAAAGAAACTGAAAACTGAGCATGAAATAACATCCTGATAGGATAGTTAAATATTGATTTTATCCACTTTTTTAAAACTTTCTTTTACATGTAGAAAAGGAGCAAATTAAAACTAGAGACAAAAGTCAATGACATTCTAATTCTTTCATTTTTAAAAATATTACTATTAAATGTAACTATCTTAAAGTCCCTCTGAAATTATCCTCTTCTCATAGATACAGAAAATAGGCATCACAGAATTTATTTCTTTACCAAGGTCATAGAGCAACATAAACAGATAAAAGATTCCCGACTTCCAGACTAATGTTTTCCCCTTTTAAATAGAATAAGCTTTATTTTCCTCCCAATTTATAAGGCATTTGAAAAACAAGCTAATTATAACTGCGATATATAGTTCTCTTGTTGCAGGCACTAATATAAGTTGTAAATATTAACTGATTTTATGCCCTTAACAACCTTATCATTAAATACATTCCCCAGAGAAGTTCAATATCTTGTCCCAGGTCACAGGGCTTATAAGTGGCAGAGCCCGGGAGTGAGCAGGACTCCTGCGCCCACACTCTTATTCACCAGGCTTATTGCAAGTAATTTTTGGTTGTTTTTCTTTAGGATCATAGATTAAACATTTACATTTCAACATCAACCCTGTTTATTGCCTCTGCAAACTTCTGAAGTAAAAAGATTATATATTTTCCTATTAAAAAAATTAATAGTTGGAAAGAGGTTTTTTTTTTTTTTTTTTCCAATCTATATAAAGACACCCTTTATTGACAGTTACAGGCCTCTCCCAAGAGCTCTGAGGTGAAGGGGAGCCCTAGCGCCCTCCATACTTGCCTGGTCCGGGCTCCTGCTGGCCAAGGGACAAGGTGAGGGGTCTCTGTTGGTTCCAAACCGGCCTCTGTATATGGAGGGCAAGGAGAGACTGAAGAAAGAGGCAGCCCACTCCACATTGGTAGGTGGTGGTGTAAATAAGGAAGGGGACTTAGTTATGAGGCTTGTCTTTGGTGCTGCAAGATGAGTAGATCTCCACATCTGCCCTCCAGAATCTTAAAAGTTTATATGGAGGCCTTAATGGGGTTCAGGCACGTATGCCGTCCAGATGGTCTCAAGAGCAGCCCGCTGTCTCTAGCCCATGTCCGTGAAACAGCTCCTCGCGTGAGAACGCTGGGCAGAGTGTGCAGTCCAAGGACAGGGGAGGCGGGGAGGTACCTCCGATTGCCTGGGTTCAGCTCGAAGGTCAACTGGAGGTCACGTCCTCTCGATGACCTTCTGCAACAGACTCCCCTGGTGCTGAGAGGAGCAGCAGGACGTTCCCCGCACCCAGGGGGTGTGGGGGCTTCAGAGAGGCTGGAGCAGAGCTGACCCAGAGCCCGCCCTCCGCACAGCCTGTGCGAGCGCGGGGCCAGGACCCCCAGCAGCTGGGCAGCGCCCGGGGCTTTCCTCCTCCCCCGGGGCGGTGCAGGTTCGCAGCTGCCTCTCCAGGCGCCTAAGTCAGCGAGAAGGCAGCTGCTGCCTTAAGAATAGAGACGCTTTGAAGACAGACTTGCTGGGCCCGAAGGAGCCATGGAAGGGTGCAGGGGAGGCAGGTCTCCCCACCCGTGTCATTATCAGCTGTCCTTGTCTCCACTGCACTTCAGGTTTGAGGCCTTGGCTTTGGCCTTGGTCAGCTTGCAGGCTTCCTTCTTCAGGACCCTAAGGAAGAGTCTGAGAGCTCTCCAGGCTCTTGAGATAGGTCGCTTCCCTCATTAACCTCTTTCAGACAAATTTCAGACAAGGACAGAAATCTGGACAAATTGAGAATTTGTTAATAGCTTACCAAAGAAAGTAGTAGCACGTTTTGTAAAAACTACAAAGGGCTTAAGATAAAATGATTAAAGTTGGAATTCCAACTTAAACGTTTGGTGCCACCATACTTAAAATTTATACATCGATGTCTTGGTTGCCATTCCATGAGAGAGGGATAATATATATTTACTTAAAACATGTGTAGTGAGGAAAAAAAAATAGCATAAAAATTTCTGGCCCATAAAAAATTCTAAAATAAAAACAAGCATATTTTATGTTTCTGAAAAATTTGTTTTCCTGGTAGATTAACTGAATTCCAGAGATTTAGGCACTGAGAGAACTGTGCTTTCTAAAAGTCTCTGTAATTTTGTGTGTGTCATTTAACACTAAATTGTTTGCTGTTTCCTTTCTCTATCCTCTTCTGAGTCCTAACTACAGTAATTGAATTACATAATGCTATGTTAAAATTAATTCACATTTGGTTGTAGTGCCTTAGAAGCATAAAATAATATTCTATGTTTACTAAATTATTCAGAATAGCACCTCAAGAGTACATTTCTTCATTTCATGTTTTGGAGTTTTAAAAGCAAATGAAAGGCAAGAAAAAATGAAACGTTACTTCAATTCAGTGCATATCAGGATAATTGAAACAAACAAGCCCATTTAATCATTTTTCACCTGGAAGAGTGTATTGCATAGAAGGAAAAAAATCAAACATGACTATTTACCTTGTAATATAAGGAGAAGTATATTATATTTTTGTTAAATGTAAATGTGCAAGTAAATTAGAAATACTATTATGTGTTATGCTTCTGAGAGTCCAGGCTGAAATCAATAGAGACATTATGAAAATGTAAGTTAATTAAGATTATAAATTGCCTTGCTGCAAAATTGATATTTTTTCCCCATAATTATTCTCTCAAGTGTTTCTTTTCACTCGTATCTTGAGAGAGAATTTACGTTTTACAATAAGCAAAAATGGGGAAATTATACATTACTGGAGGGGAATAAACAAGAAATTGTGGTGTTTGTGTGTGTATATAAAAGAGAGATACAGAGAGAAGGTGGGAGAGAAAGAGAGACAGACAGAAAGAGAAAAAGAGAATTAGGGATGCCCGTATGAAGGCATTCTAGGCTATAATAGAAATTCGTTGCTTTAATGTCTATATCATCTTATTAAATGAGTGAATACTAGAATAAGTATGCTGAAAATCTCTCATACTAAAATATTATTAGAAATGTTGAATAAAATCAAATGGAATTCCTCTTTAAAATATATGGAAGCATAACATACATGCAGAAAACTGGATGCATCGTATGTGGATACAAACTTGCTCTCACCACCTAAATCAGTAAACAGAATATTATTCATATCTCAGAGCTCCCCTCATATGCAACTAGTCGCTATCTATGGTATCTTTTCCAGAGGTAAGCATGATCTCCACTTTTTGGTATATAGACTAGTTTTGCCTGGTTTTAAAATTTGTATAAATGGATCATGCAGTCTATATGATTTTGTGTATTGCTTTTTTCTTTCGATATTGTTTGTGAGATCCATTCTTATTGTTGCTGGTAGCTGAATCTCCTTCATTTACATTGTTTCATAGTATTCCTTTGAATTAATAAACTACAATATTTTTTCTGTTTCATGTGTGGTGAGCATTTGTATTTGCTCCACTTTGGGATGATTACATAAATTTGGTATGTATGGGCATGTAACTCTGTTAAGTATACACCCAGGGGTGGAAGTACTTGCCACAGTGCATGTGTATGTTGAGCTTTAGTAGATATGAAGAAACGTTTTTCTGATGACTTTTTAAATACTTTTCATTCCCCAAAGCAGCATGAGTGTTCCAGTTGCCTCGTTTCTTTGCCGACATGTATCTTCAGGCTTTTATATTTTAGCCATGCTGAGGTGTGTTTGTGGGCATTCTACATTTATTTTATTTGGTATTTCCATGATGAGCAATATGGTTGAGCATCTTTCCATCATTAGATTTATTGCTTATTTGAATATCTTCTTCTTTGAATTGCCTATTTAAATTTTTTGGCCATTTATATAATGGATTGGGTGATTTTCTTACTCATTTGTGAGTTATTTATATATTTTTGATATGAACAACATACCCTTTGTTGGTTATATGTGTTTTAAATATCTTTTTCCATTCTGTGGCTTATTTTCTGACTCAAAGGTTTCTTCTGATAAGCAGAAGTTCCCATCGTAAATGAAATCCAACTGGTCAATCTTTCCTCTTAGGATTATTGGGTTTGGTGCCCTGTTATAAAAGCTTTCCCTATCCAAGGCAAAAAAGAAAATAAAATATCCTTACTTATCATCTAGAAAATTTATTATATTTGTCATTTTCTATTTAGCTTCACACTCCAACTGGAGTTAATATTTCTAAATGGTGTTAGGTAGAGGTTGTTTCATTTTGTACATGTGGATACACAACCCAATGTCTTTTTTTGAGAAGGTTGTCTTTTCCTCTTCTGGGAAGTGCCACCTTATAATAATTCACATGTATATGTATATGTATTCATATACATGTTCATATGTATTCATATTCATATTCATAAAAATACACACACATGAATCTCTGTTTGGAGATGTTCTCTTCATATCAGAGCCTTATAATAACTTGAAATAAATTCAGTGTGGTAGACTGAATAATGGCCCTCCAAATAATATCCATGCCCTAATCCCTGAAACTTGTGAATATTGATTTGTATGGGGAAAAAAGGAGTTTGCAGAGATGGGTAAATTAAGGACATTTGATGGGGAGATTATCCTGGATTATCTGGGTAGGTATTAAATGCAATCATATATCCTTATAAGAGGGAGGCAGAAGGAGATTTGGCAGAATCAGAATAGGGAGAGACAATGTGACCACAGAGACAGAGATTGAAGTGATGTGACCATAAGCAAAGGAATGCCAGCAACTGCCAGAGCAGGAAGATTCTAGCATAGAGCCTCAGGACCATGAGGCTGCTAATAAACATTGATTTCTGCACCGTGATACAGATTTTGGATTTTTGGCCTCAAGAACTGTGAGAGAATAAATCTTTGTTATAGTTCAGCCACCAGGTTTGTGATGATTTACTACAGTTGCCATAGTAAACTAGTACAGTAAGCAACTTCTATCATTTTTTTCTTAATATTTAAGATTATTTGGGGGAGATTTCAAGTATATGACTATTTTATAACTCTGAGACTTGTGTTGTCTACATGACTCTCTCCAGAAGTCATACCTCATAGATCCTATGTTCTATTTATTCTAGAAAATCCTTAGCTAGCACTAGTAAGGGGGTTTCAGAGACATGATTTCTTCTTTCTAGCAAATATTATTAGTCAGAGGAGGTCCGGTTGACAAGGTGATTAGACCCAACTGCCTGCCTTTTGTTCTTTCCCTAGCATCATCACCTCATTAAAAAAAAAAAAATGAAGTAAATAATAGATTACAGGTCAACTACTTTAAATATCCTTCTTCCACTTTGAATTCCAAGTTTCTTAAGTAACTTTTTATAAATCAGTGTTGACTTTGCATATCATAAGATGATAAGTTTTCTTTCTGTTATTGTGGTTAATTACACTACTTTTCAAATATTAAACTAAACTTGCATTCTTGAAAAATATGTTCTTAAAGAATTTTCCTGCATATGTATTTAAGACTTTAATGAGTGAAGTTACCTCTATTTTTACTTCAAATAATATTTAATTTTTGCCTCTATTATCTTTTCTTCATTACTATAATCAGGTCTTATTTTATAAAGCTTTGCCATGATCAACATCGGTCTCTATTGCTTATTTCTATTATATGTTTGGCATTAATTCTATAAATTTCTGCCTTCATATTTAGTATCCTAAGCCTTTGTTATGATTATACTATGTCTAAGCAAAATGCCTTAGAGATATATACCCTGGTGGGGTTGGAATTCTTGCTTATACATACCATGAAACACATAAAATACATTTTCATCTGCTTTATATTTTTTAAATTTTAAGAACTTTTGACATAAGATCTACCCTCTTACCAAAATTTTAAGTGTACAATACAGTATTATTAAGGATAGGTATGGTGTACAGCAGATATCTAGAACTTATATTACGTAAATGAAACTTTATACCTGTTGAATAGCAACTTTCCATTCCCACTTTCCCCCATCCCCTAGTAACCACTCTTCCAATCTCTCTGCTTCTGTGAATTTGACACTATTAGATACCTCATATAAGTAGAATCATGCAGTATTTGGCTTATTTCACTTAGCATAATGTCCTACAGGTTCATCCATGCTGTTTCATATGTCAGGATTTTTTTTTCTTTTTTAGGCCGAATAACATTCCATTGTGAGTATATACTGCATTTTCTTTATAGCACAGCATTCAGAATAGTGTTTACCCTAGGATGGGAGAGAGAGTGATAGCTGTATAGTTTGAAAGGAAAATATAGAGGCAGAGGTTCAATAGCATTGATATAATTCTATTTCTTAAGCTGGGTGAATGGCACATAGTTATTTGATAATTCTATATGCCTTACTGGAATATACAAATACACATACAAATGAATGTAATAAATCTTTGATAATCATAAAAGTTACAAAATTAGTCATGGAAATCACTGACTTGATTATTGCTGAATAAGATATTTGGAACAAATCTCCCTCTGAGAGCAATTACAAAAATTAAACCAAACAAAAAATCAAGGGAACATTTGCCTAGAGTTATCTTAGAATTGCATAAGGTTGTAAAGTGTTAATGGGACAAAATTCAGGAGCTGGAAATATAGGTATGCAAGTCTCGCATTTGGGGACATCTTATGCCTGAGGCATTTATCAATTCCAGAAGCATTATTAACATTAAGCCAAAAAACTAAAAATAAATGTTCATGTATACAATAGCAAGATGTCAACAACAACGAAAATATGAAGGCAAGGAGAAAAACCTTTAAAACTGAGAAGGAAGAAAAAAATTACTTCCAAAGGTAATTAATGTCTGACTTCTCATTTTAAAAAATACAAGCCAGAAGACTATGGAATACCATCTTTAATGAACTGATTTAGAATAATTGCTGATTTAGAATTACATAGCCAGTGAAAATACTCTTTAGTAATAAAGTTACAATAAATATATGTTTAGACAATAATAATTGAGACAAACAATAATTGTTTCAATTTAAGCCATCATGCTTCATTGTTATACATAAGATGCAAAGTGCATAAATGAAAGAGTTGTGGATTTGCAGTTAAAGAAAACAACTGTCTCTTAAATGTATGATTTTTTTATTGTGCTTGACATCTCTGATGATTAATTTCCCTCTATAAAATCAAAATCTATATAGATATAGATCAGTGAGCTTTCCTGCTTACTATATACCTCAAGACTTAGTTGCTTAAAACAATATGAATCTATTATTTCTCACAATTGTATGTATTGGCTGGGTGGTTATTCTGGCCTTAGCTTGACTTATAAATCTTTGCTGGGCTGCAGATTGGTGGAAGGCTCTACTGAATGTGGCTCGGCCCTATTTGTCAATAGGCAGGCTGATCAGGCTAATCTAAGATAGTTTGGCCAGGACAATTGCACTTTCCTCCATGTGAGCTCACATTCTCCCCCAGCTTAGACCAAACTTGGTTCTACTTAAGTGGCATCCAAATGGAAGAGTTAGAGAAATGCATCAGTCCTCTTGAAGTCTAGGCTCAAGTCAGACACAATGGCATTTTCATCACATTCTCTTGGGCAAGGCAGGTCATGAGGCCAGACCAAATTCAAAAAGAGGGAAACTGGCTTCACCATGTGATGGTACAAAAACTAATTTTGCCCTGCAAAGGATTTAAGCATAAGAAGGAAAGGTGAATTGAAGAAATTTTTGCAATCAGTATACCAAAAATGATTATTACTTCATGACATTGTTGACAAAGTAAAATGAAAGACACTGGCACAGCATAGGTGATCTATATGCCAGTTTCTGGTCCATGTGGCTTTATTATATAAGGCAACAGTACATGCATAGCTTTGAGGAACTATTTTAACCAAGTCACTTGCTTGCCGATATGCAACAAGGAATAAGTGGAATTTGAAATTAAAAACACAATACCATTTACATTAGCACCCCCAAAATTAAATACTTAGGTTTAATCTAATCACTACGTATTACACCACCATGGTAGACGTCCTTGCCCTCCCATTTTCCCTTCTGTTCAGCATGTGGAAAGCCTTGGCAGGATATTGGAAGAAAGATAAACACATTGGAATGTATTCCCCATTCTTGCTCCCTGCATTGCCATCATTCTAGCAATGACTGTGTTCCACAGTTTTGACTGATGTCAGATGTTTTAATTTTCCTTGGAGCCACAAAGTGTGGTAACACCGTTTTCTTCCCTTTCTCCTTCAGGCCTATGGGTGTACCAGTTTCTTACTGTAATTAATGCCTGAGTGTTTCATCAAACCTTCATGGTCCTTTAAACCCAGCACAGCTCTTTAAATTCTGCCTTCATTAAACTCTCCTCACGTAAATCCTTTAATCATTTTGTAGGTGACAACTCTAATTGACATACATTCTAAAGCAGTTATTTGAATAGCCATATTGATATATAAGAAACATAAAAATCAGATAATTTTAACCTATGTTCCCTAAATGTAAGGACTAAGTGTGATTTTAAACGTAAAGAATAAATGTGATTCCTACACCTTATGTTCCTGTGTGATTATTCCTTTGTTCTTTTAGTCTATTTTAATTAAGAAAGAAACATCTTTTGTTCTTTTAGGCTATTTTAATTAAGAAAAAAATACAAAATTTTGGATTGGTTTTCCTACCAGAGAAAAATAGAAAATATTTTCATTTTTAGCTTTGAGAATGTAGGTGTAATTCTTTAGAAAACTAAAAAAGAAGTCAGAAATACCACAGCTATGAGGACAATATGAAGACATGTTTTATACAACTTAAGTAGTGCCCAAAGGCTAAAACCTGTTAAATTACAGTTAGAGTATAATTTAATTCTAAATAGTTGAAGATTTTTTTGTAGAATTCTTAACTCTGCCCACTGAAAATGACTAAAATTGGACTGCTATTTAAAATTCATGAGATTCAGATAAAACTTGAACATTTTGACCTTCAATAGAGGGAATGGAAGAAAACTGATTTTACAAAGAATCAAACAAAAATTGCTTTAATAAAAGAAAGCATCAAAAGGAACATAGATTGGACTTTTGCAGTTGATAAAAGCAGTCTATTTCTATTTTTGCTCCACGAAGTAAACTTGTAACATCGTTAATGCTTCAAGCAAAGAAATCTTTTTTCAATATAATAATTGCAAAATGATAGGAATTTATTTGGACATATAATGGAAAAAGTGTCTCAAAAAGAGCAACATCAAAATAATTTGAATAAAGTTTTCAGTACCGATGAAGGTAATGAACAATTAATAACATATTATTGAGTGTAAATTTTGTAAAATTCAGGTTTTTCACTGCAGCACTGTAAAGTCTACTCCCTACTCCCCCCTTACCATGCACGTATGCATTATTTTTACTGCAATTAGAGCACATTGACAATTTAGAGAAGAAATACACATTCTAGGAATATCCTTTTTGGTCAGCTACAATGAATATTAAACAACTTAGAAAAGATCTCCAAACCCAAACTTCTATAGTCTGTTTTGTGACACTGGGGTTCAGATACTGCCCGAGATGGCTTCCTGTGACGTTATATCTATAGGAGGATGAGGGAGAAACTAGGTGGAAATAGATGGGAGAAAAGACTTGATTCTTCTTGTTTTGCTTATTTTTCCTGCCAGCTACACTCCAAAAACATCTCTCTACCTCAGCTATAGCAACTGAATTCCATTTTTGGCCAAAACATATTTAAAAGAATATAAAAATTAATGATTAAAATATTATTAAACAGAATCTAATACTACATAAGAAAGTCCTTAACAATGTGTTTAATGGGTACAGAGTTTCAGCTGGGAAAGATGAAAAAGTTCTGGAGATGATGGATGGTGGTGATGGTTGCACAACAATGTGAATGTTGTTAATGCCACTGAATGTACACTTAAAAATGATTAAAATGGTAAATTTTGTGTAATGTATATTTAACCTCAATAAAAAATCAAGAAAAAAAGAGATAACTTATGATTTTTTCCATAGATACAGAAAAGTGACTCCTAGAAAATTCAATACACATTGTTGATAGTAACACTCAAGATATAGAAATTGAAGGATTGTACCTTAACAGGATGAAACATATTCCTAAAGCCTGAATGCTGATTTTAATGAAAAACAAGAGCTATCTCCACTAATATTAGAAACAAGATAAGGATATACATTACCTCTACTACAATTAACATTGTACTGAAGGTATTAGTTAATACAGAAATCAGAGGTTTTGGAATAAGAAAGAAGTAACACTCCCTATTTTCAGATGATATGATAGCATAATTGAAATAGAGAACCAATAATATATGTAAGTCCAGTAATAAACAATTCGATAAGGTAGAAAGTCAAAAATTAACATACAGAAATAAGTAACCTTCACATGGACATACAATAACCAGTTAGAAGATAAAATTGTTGAAATAAAAACTCTACTCGCAATAACCAGTGAGAAAATAAAATCCTTAGAAATAAACCTTAGTAAAATGGGCAGGATCTATATGAGGAACATATAAAAACACACAAAAAAGAAAGACTTGTGGCTGGCCTGGCGGCATAGTGGTTAAGTTCACACACTCCCTTGGCAGCCCAGGGTTTGCAGGTTCGGATCCCAGGCACAGACATATGAGCTGCTTCTCAAGCCATGCAGTGGGAGGCGTCTCACATATAAAGTAGAGGAAGATGGGCATGGATGTTAGTCCAGGGCCAATCTTCCTCATCAAAAAGAGGAGGATTGGCAACAGATGTTAGCTCAGGGCTAACTTTCCTCACCCCCCCAAAAAAATAAATAAATAAATAAAATAAAAAGACAGAAGAGTTCAACAAATAAAAAGCCATCTCTAATTCTTGTATAGGGAGTTAAACATTCTAAAAATATCAGTTCTCCCTAAGGGAATTTATATATTTAACATAATTCTGATAAAAATACAAACAATTTATGTAGCTACAAAAGTTCTTCCTGAAGGTCTTTGAAAATAATAACCATAAACATCTAGGAGATAATTAAAAAGACTCTATGAGAAGTGAATAACCTGCAAGGGATTAAGACATATTATAACGCATCTATGTTAAAATTGCAGTGTCACGTGGAAAAGATAATCAGTGCTAATTTAAATTTAAGATTAGCAAATATTTAAATAACACAACCCCAAATACAGAATAAATAAGCAAATGCATGAAGGGGCAATTCACAAAAGGATAAGAAAAATAAAGATGCAAACTGTACTGATACACCTGTTTTTTTCCTACTAAACAATTAAAAGCTCGCCTAAAAAAGTAAAGGCTTATTTTAGAAAACCTGTGGGGAAATAGACACTTGCATGAATTTCTTCTGGGACTGTTACTTGATACAACCCTAATGAGGGAAATTTACCAATATGTAATAGAAATACATATGTTTACCTTTGAAGCTGCAATTCTACTTCTAGGAAATTACTCTGAAAATACACATCCACAGTACATTAACTTTGTTGTTGGTGCCATCAAATCAATTCTGACTCCTAGTGACCCTGTGGACAGAGCAGAACTCTGCCCAGTCTTTTTGCACCATCCTTTCATCAGACAATGCTCCATTGCTCTTCATAGGGTTTTCATGGCCAAGTTTTTCAGAAGTGGGTGGCCAGGTCCTTCTCCCCAGTCTGTCTTAGTCTAGAAGCTCCATACACCATGAGTGACCCTGCTGGTATTTAAAATACTGGTGGCATAGATTTCAGCATCACAGCAACACGTACCTGCCAAGTATGACAGCTGACAGACAGACAGTGTGGTTCCTTGACAGGGAAATGAACCCGGGCCACAGTGGTGAGAACCCAATCTTAACCACTAGATCACCAAGGCTGGCTGCATTAACTTACACATAGTGGTTATTCATTGCACTGTTGTTTCTAGTTATAAAGTGTTAGAAACAATCTATATTCCATGCATAATTAATTGATTGAATAAGCCATACTGTTGGCAGACAATAAAGTGCATTGTAGTTGTAAAAACATTGACAACAATCTTTATTAAACTGATATCAACTTATACATCCAGAATGTATTATTAACTGAAAATAGCGAGTATTTAATAAAAAAGTATATATAGTAGGATACAGTTTAGGTAAGAAAGAAATAAAATAGAAACATATAAATGTCTCATTTTTTTTCTAAAAGAAACACAAAAGAATAATGCAGAAAATATTAAGAATGCCTACCTACAGAGCATGGATGGAAATGGGTGGAAGGATTGAGTGTGTGAATACAGTGACTTTTGTTTAGCTTTAATTTTCATAACCATGTTTATATTTTACATAAAAAATAAAATCAACAATGAAGAAAAATAAAATGAAATATAAACAAAAACAATTGAATCTATTTTTATTTCAAATTTATAATACGTGCACAACAAAGTGGGAAAAATATTAACTCAAATAAATATGAACACAGTATATACCCTAAGATTTAAGATAAAAATAACTATAAACCAATGTTGACCTCTACTCTATTTCATATTATGTAATTTTTACTCCCAAAGATATATTTCAGAATGAATTTATAATTTTCTATGATTTAGCAAATGAGTAAATATTTTGAGGTTAATGGGTGCCAGTTTTCTCATTGTTGGAGAAGAAAGTTACTAATATGCAAAGATGGAAAGCAAGAATATTTTCTATGGTTGCTGAGTTAGAATAGGAGGTACCAGTATGAACTTATGATAGATAGGTTGGGAGATAGGTAAATAGTATGAACTTGTGGTAGATACATGGAAAGGTAGGTAGGTAGGTAGATGATAGATAGATAGATGGAGAGATAGATAAATAGATAGAAATATGTATGTGCATAACACATATGTGCATTTAAATATTTTTATAGCTTAAATGTGATGACAACCAATAGCAGTGAGCACATTTGGCACCAAAATATTGGTTTCTAAGTAATATATTTCTACAGGGCTCCTTAGAATAATGGCTTACTCTAGCACTAGAAGAGGAAAACTTTAAGATGTTCTTGGAATATTTTGTAGTACCAGAAAGTAAGTAAATTTTCCAAGTATGAAGGGTACATGCTGAAGGTCAGAGGAAACAGCTTGAAGGTACTCAACTGGCCAAATATGGAATAATAAAAGCATCAAAGTAAATAATGATGATAATGTACCCATTGAATAAATTAGGTATCCCTGAATTCATAATGATGTAACTAAAGGAATAAAATAATAAAGTTATAGGTAGGGAGGCTATTTTTTATGTATAGGGACAGCGATAATAAACACAAAAGAAATTATGGACATAGTAAAACAATATTTGTCAACTATAGTAGGACTGTTTGATTTAGCATCAATTAGCTAGCGCAAGTTTAATGAGAAACAGAATATTTATTTCAAAATATCTCTCCGCAATTTACTGTTTTATTATAAAGTGAACAATTGTAACTTGACAGTAGAAAAAACCTTACAGACAGCATCTTAACCACACGGTCAAGGCTAACATTACCAGTAATAGGAATGGCAGGTATGACGACATCTTCACATGATGCAAGGACAAAACACCACTTCTTTGATATTTTTGCTAAAAATAGATAGCTTGAATCTTATTATAAGGAAAATATAGACTAACTCAAATTGACATTCTATGAAATGAACATCCTAAACTTTTTAAAATGCAAAGTTATGAAAGACAAAGAAAGTTTGAGAAATTGTTTCAGATTAAAGAAGAATAAAGTGACATGGCAATTAAATATAACATGATTATCATTTGAACAATGGGCCAGGATAATGGAGTGGAGATTCAAAGAGCCTTATTGGAACCATTTGAAATTTGAATGTAGACTCTTGTTTAGATAATAATACTATGTCAATACTAAACATTATAGCTTAGACTCTACTGAGGTTATTTCCATATTCTTAAGAAATATTCTTTGAGTCATTAATACTAAAAGCAAATTGGATAACATATCAAAAATTGGTTAATCTGGGTAAAATGTATATGGAAGGTTTTGGAAATATTGTTACAAATGGTACATGGATCTATTATATTATTCGTGTTAATATTTCGATTTTCTTTGTCTTGTTGTTTTCTTAATGACTATTTTATTTTCCTATAGTTTGGCTGGATCAACTGACAGAAGTAGGACAGTGCTATAGAATAAATTTAGGCTTCAAATAGCATTACGTGACTGAACCACATATAATTTTGAAGTGGGACGCTGACATATATAGGTTAAAAAAAGAATCGAAGAGAAGGGTTTCACCTAACAGCACATATAATGACTCTTGATTCAGAATGAATGGTTTGGTGCAACCTAATTCACCCTGACACCATTAAATATTATTTTGCTGTATGTTCAGTAAGTTTTCAGAAACATCTCAAGCACTTCATGACTAATTAAATATACACTAAGAATTCTATTTTGAGATATTCACACAGTACTCTTAACGGGCAAAGAGAAAAAGTTAAAATTTATCAATGATAAAAATAAAAAATACATAATTGTGAAACCACAGTAATAATAAATATTGTTATACAATATCCAAACCATTACTTTGTGTATCAATAGATCCCAGAAAACATTCTCCAGAAGAGAAACAGCAAGAATATAAATCTAATATCAAGAAACTAAATTTTTGTTATTCCTCTAAATGGTGAAAAATAATTACTTATTTGACAAAGGTCCTAATGAAATGCTGTAAAAAGAAATTATGTAAAGTCAAGTTCTTAATTTCAGAAATACACAAATATATTATTGATATGAGTTTCCATAGGCTGTATTATTAATATAAGTATCCTATGCAGCTTTTTCTGTAATAGAGACAGAATGAGAGGTTTCTCTTTTGAGGACTTGAAATAATTACTTCAAATCTCCACTTATTCTTCTCAAACAAATGGGATTAAGAAGATTAATGTATAATTAGCACTGCCTCAATACCTGCTGTACACATATTCTGGATTTTACATATTCATTTTTGCCTTTCCTAGGACTTCCCACCTTTGTATTTCATTCAGTTTCTGTTGCATAGAATGAATTTAAGAGGTAATAGAAACTTGAAAATAGAGTGAAACTTTTTACTGTAGATAGCTGGTCTAGATACTTTAGACTTATTAACACATCGTATTTCTGAAAGTAGACTCAGTTAGGGTATGTATCAAATTATTCATATATCTGGTTTCTCTCTTCTCATCAGGATGTTCAGTGCATCAATCTAAAAATATTTAAGTTAAAAATAACAATAGCAAGAAAAGAAGCAAATACTCAGTCTGGTCATTTAATGCCAGTAAGTTGTGTTTTATTATATTTCTAAATGATACTCCGATTAAATAATTAATAATTTTATCCCTTGATCTATTTTATAAAATATTTGTTTATACTTCTCAATGGCTCATTAAATGGTTCTTGTATTTGTTTTTATTCTATGTCATGTAGGCCAGGAGTAATTGTAGATCTCTTTCCTCTATATCACCAATTAATGCTATTTGATAGCTGCTATTTAATAGAACATGCTACAAGCTTTTTGTTTTTCTGTTCCATAATTCTAGTAAGTGACAGTAGCGAGGACTGAAGATTTACATATCTTGATTTGGTATGGAGGAATCAAAGTTTATGTGAGGGATGTAGAAGATGATTTTCAGAGAGCTTGTGTTGGTAAACGTGTGAGTCTATACAGGTTATATTGAGGGCTTGGAGAAGAGATACTGATTTTTATATCAACGGGGGTTAATAGAGAAGAAGGGGCATATAATGAGTAGAGAAAAAGAAGCAACTGTGAAGGGAGTTGAAAGGTATGTTTTTGGAATAAAAATGCAGAGGGAAAGACCACAGAGTCTAGGACACTTAGATTTATCCCCACTTTGAGGCCATGGATTCTTACTGGGCAAGGTGGAAACTCAAACTTAATCTATTTTATAGGCTTTCTTAGAGCACTCCAGGGAATTCTTGATACACTGTCCAGGCTGAGAGCTGGTCAGGAAAAGTTTCAGGAGCTATGGGTATGTACTTCTGGATACTAAGAATTGCATTATATATTGGAAGATTTAAGTTGTACTTTCAAATGCACTTTCTTTGTATTATTTATGTACTTTGAGTGGTTTTATAAAAATTTTCAGTTATATACATTAAAGAAACAAAGAGAGGGCTTCTCCTTTTAAGTCTGGAGAGGACAAATAGAAGCTGTGGCTACTATTCCAGGGGTCACATGTAGTAACTGTAGGCTACATTCGAAAGTGACTACCCAAAGGTATCAGTGTTTTAATGAGGGCCTCTAATATCAAGTGAGTTGGGGAAACATCAGAGATCAGAAAGTGTTCAGTGAAGGAGAGACCTTATCTGTATTTATGTAGTAGGTGAGCTTCTATCACTATGTTGAGAATGGCCTTCGTAGGAGCAAGAGCAATAAATGGGTGAAGAGTTGCTTCTGGCTTGAACCAGGGAGGCAGCAACACATGTGCTGATGGGATTCTGAGTACATTTTGGAAATAGAGGCAGCAAGAATTTAGATAGATTGTATAGGTCATGGGAGAGAAAGGTCAAGGATGCTAATGACTTCCACATGTGTATTTCCACACAGGACATTTTCCCTGAAGTTAGACTCACATTTCCTACTATATGTTCAAGAAAAAACATGATTTGAAAAGTGAAAGTGATTATGCTATTTATGGATGAAAGTGCAAATACCTAAGCAAAGGCAAAGAAACATTTTTGAAAATAAATATCGAACTGATTAATGGTTCAGTTTGTGGAGAAGAGGAGGAAGAAATGAAAAAGATATTCTTTATTATTTTAATATTTAAAAGTTATTATTGCATTATCAAAATGAAGAATAGAACACTGACAATATCCTCATGCAGACATTATCGCTGTGAGTATTTTATTCTGTTACTTAAACTATCTAGATATTTATGTCTATGTCTATATTCAAATCTATATTCAACTGGCTATATTCATATTGATATTAAGCATGCCAAGCTGCCCACCTTGTCATTTAAAATCTTCATAAATACTCTTTGGTTTGCAATAATCTATTTTATGGAAGTATTTTAATTGGCTTAATCTTGCTCTAAATGGGTAATATTTATTTAATTATCAAAAATCATGCTATTTTTATTCTAGCAAAACAATCTGCATTTATGATTATTTATTGTTACTCCCTTGTAGCCTTTGAGATTAATTAAATGATATAAACATTTTCAAAGAATTTCAACAGCTGAGATCCTGCCATTAGCCCCACATTTAAGAGAATATTGGCTTTTTTGTTGTAGTTGTAATTTTACCCCACCAAAATGCAAAGGAGAATTCTCTGGGCTGTGATAAGGAATGAGTTGGAATGTAGAGCAATCTAGCAGGACTCTGATATGATTCTCTGAGGATGTATTTATTTAGCTTCTCTATTTGGATTAAATATTATTACAGATTCCAAGAGACCCTTAATTTGGGGATTCAAGGTAGTGAAAACTGTGTCTACACTAATATCTACATGTTTGGGATGAGAAAATACTCATCAAGAATTTTCTACAATGTGGTGTCATAAGACAGTAGAGTATAAATAGAAGTATTGAGTGCCTTAGACATAGTCTGACAAGGTCTCTTCATGCTCTGACTGGGTACACAAAGCAGCTTGTATTAGTTAGGGTTCACCAAAGAAACAGAACTGATAGGATAGATATATATAATTGGTTAATGCGTTGATAGATGCTGAGAAGTCCCATGATCTACCATCTGTAAGGAAGAGATGCAGGAAAGATGGTGATTTAAGTCCAGTCTGAATCCAAAGGCCTGAGAACCAGGGGAGCTGATGGTATAAATCACAGTCCAAGGGCAGAAGAAGTCCTATGTCCCGGCTCAAGTAGGAAGACAGGAAGAAAAAGGAGTGAATTCCTCCTTCCTTCATCTTCGGTTCTATTCAGGCTCTCAAGGATTGGATGATGCCCACCCACACTGGGGAAGACAATCTACTTTACTGAGTCCACTGACTCAAATACTAATCTCATCTGGAAACAACCTCACAGAAAGACCCAGAAATAATGTTTAATATGGACACATTTTGGCTCAGTCAAGGTGACACATAAAATTCACCATCACATAGCCATATATACTTCTGTGCATTTGAGAATAAAGCAGACTTGATTAAAAGGCAAGTGACCTGAAGTTGCCTTTTGGTGAGGTCAGCTGGATTCTGAATGATAATTGGATCATTGTCTTGGACCAAACCATTGGAGACCAGATGAAAATGGAGAGATTTTAGGATAGGCCAGAATAGAAGGGATGAGTATTGGGCCAGAGGAGAATGGAACAATATACATTTCATAGAATGCCAGCTCAGAATTCATGATTATATTGGAGTTGTGGGTTTTTTGAAGGAAGACCACAGAGGTAAAGTGTGATTCTCAACACATCATATCACAGGTACATACTATCAACATGACTGTATCACTGTTGAGGTTAACCTTCATTGCTTGGCTGAGGGAGAGTTTGCCAAGTTTCTGTACTGCAAGGTTCCATACTGTACCTTTTGTAAACATGTCCTTTGTGCAGGTCACAGTTAAGGAGTGGAGAGTTATAACTTTTCAAGGGACAAGTATCTACATAAATTATTTGAAATTATTCTACAGAGGATATTTTTCCGTACTCTACCATGTATTTATTTATTCAATCATTTATTAATATCAGTGTGGAACCACTGTATTTGTTTCCCAGGACTGCTGTAACAAATTACCACAAACTTGCTGTTTTAGGGTAACAGAAATGTGTTGTCACAGTTTGAGGCTGCAAGTTTGAAATCAAAGTGTTGGCAGGCCCACAATCCCTCTGAAGCCTCTAAGGACGAGTCCTTCCTTGCCTGTTCCTGCTCTGGTGGCTCCTGACATTCCTTGGCTTGTAGTGGGATCACTCCAATCTCTGCCTCCATCTTCACATCATCTTCTTCTCTGTGTCTCTGTGTGTCTCTCTGTAATCTTTCTTCTTCTTATAAGGACACCAGCCACTGGAAAAAAGACCCATCCTAAATCCAGGAACATTTCATCTTGAGATCTTAAACTACTTACATCTGTGAGACTTTATTTTCAAAAAACTTTGCATTCACAGGCACCAGAGGTTAGGACTTGAACATATCTTCTAGATGACACAATTCAACCCACTACACTATTGGATATATATTTTATAGTTGGGTTATAATCTAATGCTAGTTTATTTTATAGGTCTAATTGTCCTGGCTTTGGACATTGGGAACTCTTTCAGTTGACTCCTGTGTTATTTTGACCTACTCTCACTAATATGGGGCTTTTTTCAGCAGTATCTGACTTTCTGGTAGTATAAGGTGGTCCAGGCTCATCTTGTATATTTCTTCTCTGAGTCCTAGAATCAGCCATTTCTCCCAGGAATCCTGGTGTATTTTACTGGAGAATGGTATTAGAAATCAAGATATGCTAGGTGTGTTCATTGCTACTGGGATGTTGTTGCTTCCAAGTCCTCTCTGCTGAGACTGCAAGGAACTATATATGTGTATACTAACCTCTGTATATACACCTAACTATAAATATTTCCATATTTAAACATCTGTGTGTATAGTAAGGTGAACATGAGTTCATACTAATGTCTCCAACTCTATTCTATTACCATATGGATCATTCTAACATTCTCCCTTTGCTTACCTGTAACATCTCATTCCAACTGTGAAAAATCTGGCTCCCACCATCTGCTATCCAGTTACTTAATCTTTCAATTCTAGCATACATGTATTATGACTTCAGAATTGTTCCCTTATACCTAGTTTTCAGTATTTTTAAATCACATTGCTAAAAAGACAGAGTAGACTTCCAGAGAGTTTTTTCATCTGAAAGGCATGAATACACCAAATAAACTATTTTCAGTACTATGAAATTTTGGCAAAATATCACACACACACCACTACCATTGCCACCACCACCAGCAGTGACTAAAACAGAACTTAGATGTTCAAGACAAAATACCTGTCTTCTATATTAATCAACTAGTCAAGTGAAGGTCCACAATCCAATCAGCTCATGGCAAGTAAATCACACGAAACATATCTAACAACGTTTAGAACCTTGCCGATTTCTGGCATAAGATTAATTGCTTTTTACGTCTATACCTATTTATGCCAGTCACTACCATATACCAAAAATCCTTATCAATAAGCCCTCAGTACCTGCATGTTAATCACTATATATGTCTGTATATCTCTTCTTCTTACTTAAACTCCCATATCTCTTGAACTTCTAGCACACTTATCTTAGGCCCTTTGGAACTTACATTTCATCAGAGCAAGAGCCTCCTATATCCCCAACTGGTTGTGTACGGGTTTCTTTTTCTGTCTTGCACTAGCTGAAGCTAGGCCTTCCTCAGAGGATGCTACCTCCCTTGAACAACTCCCACAAACCTCATACTCAGCCTGGAAGTAGTCTAGGTTTTTCCTAATTACTATTTGCCATTTCCAGACCAGTCTCCCTCACTCATCTCGAAAACCAGCAAATTTTGAATTTTATGTCATGAAAATACAACTCAGAACTTCTCCTCTTTGCAGTAATATGCAGTCTTTCTGACCACTCCTCCTTACTGCTCCAACACAGTTTCTTACTGTGACTATCTCAAATTGTGCTTTTGTCAGAATTCTTGTGGATTCCAATGTGATCACACTCTTTCCAATACCTTATGCTCTCAATCAGTTGCCCTTTTTTCCTCCAAAATTCTTATCCTTCTCCTTTCCTCAGCAACTCACTTTCCATATCATACCCTTACCATCACCAATAATTTCAAATTTAACACATACGTCTTCTCAGTTTCAAATATCATATTTTTTGAACTCCATTCTCTAAATTAGGTATGTACAAATTTACTATTTTCTTAGTAAACTAATTCTTTTACTTTTATGCTGAATGCACCAATTTCTTTAACAATGCTTCTTAACTATCATATTTTGCCTCGATATTAGTATAACTCTGCTTTCAATTACTGACTCAATGGATATCTAAGAACATTTCAAACTTAACACGTGTAAACTAAAATCTTGCTCTTCCTCTATATACTCATTCATTCTATTCACAAGTTTTTGTCCCCCTACAGACTGTTCTCAAAAAGATAACCAAGGTCATTGTGTTAAAAGTAAGACTAATAATGTAACTTCCCAAACCTCTGAATAGATGTCAAAATTCTTACTTTCTAGCTTTATTTTTCTTCATAGTCCTTCATACCATATAAGACACTGTAGCATTGTGTATGCACATGTGTTTGTGTGTCTGTACATGTGTGCTCGTGCACGTCTGTGTGTGTTTATTGATTTCCTCACTCTCTCTCTAAATTGCAAGCTCCATGAAACATGAACAGATAGTTTATTCTGTTTTATTAACTGCTCTTTTATTGGTACAAAGAACAAGGCCTGGACGGTATTAGGCACTCAAAAATGTCTATTTAATGAATAAATGATGACTTCTACTTTTCTGTTCAAGGACAAAGATATAGTTTCCTTCCTCTGTCAGGACTTGGCAATTTCACAACACAAATTATAATTATTTCTTACTTTAAGTTGCCCAAAATAGTTGTTTTCTTAATAATGGGCAATTTAAATCTTGAAAAAAATATACATTTAATTATTTCTTTAGGGACCAACATTGGTAGCATAGTGTTCTCTATGCAATTCACTTCTGTGTCTCTTAAAAGATAATGAAAATTGTAAGCATAATAGTGCACTAAGTGTAAAGAGAAGGCTGTCATAAGAAAGCTCTATTCTGGCAAAACAAACAAATAAGTTTACTGGTAAAAGCAGTTATTTGAAGATTTATATTAGTGATGTGCAGATTTAAAATGTGAGGGATCAATTCTTGACGTATTTCAAAACAAATTCAATGTCTAAGTGAATTAATTGAAGTTTTAAAGTCTGGAACAACAAAATCAACTGCCATTTACTGAATTATAGATAATCAAGAAACATCTTTAACGGTGAGATAAAAAATAAGATCAAGGAAAAGCAATTATACTTAGAATACAATGTAAGTGGAAACTTTGAATCTGAAAATATGCTCTTATAAAACATATTGTAAAGAACAACTTAAATCAGAAAATCAACCATCAAAGAAAGGTTATCCGCATTATTTTATCCCTGATTTCTTTTAATGGAACTAGCTATTTCCCTAAAATAACTTGTTTTATTTTTGATCTTCTTGAAGATTATTCAGCTAGTAAAATGTCAGAAGCCAAATTACTTAGTATTATTATTCATAAATTTTTCCTTTTGCCAAATATTTAGTGATTTCACTGTGTCTCAAAGAATGGAGATGCTGATGTTTTTAAGGTGTTATATTTATATGGATTCACTTATGAATCCTTTGAACTACCCAATGCAACTAAAATGAAAACTACTTAGAAACACTGTTTAGTACCAAAATCAAAAGCATATGAGTAATTTTAATTCAATAAGAGATTCACAAATGAGGACTTCTTGGAGACTATAGATAAGAAAGACAAAAAAGTTGGTGAAGTTTGAGCTGGTTCTTTAAGAATGTACAATATCTTACCATAAAATTTAGCAATATCTTCCTCATTTAAAAAAAATTCAAAGGTATGGAAGGGCATAACATATTAGGGGAATGGCAAAAAGTTCAGTGTGTTTGTTTCCTTAAATAAATGGACCCAGACATAGATGATAAGGGAAATCGGGACATATAGTTCTAATTTTTATTCCACATGCAAACCATATTAGTTACTACAGAAATGAAAAAGTATCCATAAGACCTGATTATATTTCTTTAAAGGCAGCTATTTGATTTTTAAAAGGTAATATGTTTCTGTCTTTAGTGAATATAATTTTTCATATTACTTAATATCTTTGCAAAGCATCAGCAATGCTTAGAGAGCAGATGCCCCTCGTGCTGTTTTTAATGAAATTGTGGCCTTCAGAAGATGCAATGGGCCTCGAGTTTGCCTGCGCCTAATATGTGCATCTTAGAGAAGGTATGCATCTCCTTCATGCTCACTTATGTTCTACATGAATTAACAATATGAGGAAAAAGAAGTTAATTTCCTAAGCAATTCTACAGAAGGGAGACTGGCAATGAATGTTGTCAAAAAGGATTAAAAATGTCTACTCCCAAGACTATGGAGACTATGCCATAAGATAAATCCCAGAAACAGTTCAACATTTAAGTTTGCGAAATGTGGAATTGGAAATTAAATGTGTCTAATCAAGGGCTGGCCCAGTGGCATAGTGGTCAAGTTTGCACGCTCTGCTTCTGGCAGCCTGGGGTTCACAGGTTTGGATCCCAGGCATGGACCGCCGCGCTGCTTGTCAAGTCATTCTGTGGTGGCATCCCATATAAAGTAGAGGAAGATGGGCACGGATGCTAGCCCAGGGCCAATCTTCCTCAGCAGAAAGAGGAGGATAGGCAACGGCTGTTAGCTCAGGGCTAATCTTTCTCTCTCTCTCTCACACACACAAATATATGTGTAATCAAAGAAAACCATCTCAAATTAGCCTGTATTCTAAACCTTGTAAAAACGTGTCTAGATTTTACTCTCTGAAAGTGAAGCATATTATTTAGGATAGAAACTGTCATACACAAAACTCAAAATATCTCATCACTTAACAAAAGAGAGGCTGTTTCCATTCCATGCTTAACACTTTGATAATTATATTCACTGGGTGGCCTTTCCAGTATAGATTCAGGGATCTAGGTTTCTATCTATGGTGCATCATCCCCTAGAGCCTCAGAGTCCTCTGTGCGATATTCTGCGCCACATGGTAGGGAAAGAGAGCATGAAGGAACATGCAGGAGAATTTTATTATATGGATTAGGCTTAGAAGTGACCATATTGTTTCCACTCACTTAATGTGGTTATAATTCAGTCACCTGACCACATCCAGTAGCAAGGGAGGTTGGAGAATAGTCTATCTTTGCCTGAGAAGAAGAGGGAATTGTTTTTGTGTGCCCATAAATATCTCTGCCATCTATCTCCTCATCTGTCTGCTCATGGTCACAAAGATTTCACTTCTTCTTTCAACCTTTAAATATACTCACCCATTCCCTAAGGGAGACAATCCAAAGTCCTAGGGATTTACTGCATCTGATTCAAAGTCCACAATCTGTGGGTGATTTGCAGACTTTTCCATGACATATGGACATGGCTTCCTTTGGTCTTGTGACCTGTGATCTAAAGAAAGAAAACTGTTATCTAAGTCCCATTCCCTCACATAGCCCATGTACAACAGAGCAATAGAGACAGAAATCCACAAAGAAAAAAAAACTAAACAAAACAAAAAGACATCAATTTGGAAAATGCAAGTGAGAGACAACACAAAAGCAATTGGCCTGCATCAATTTGGAGTGGTAGATAAAAATTCTTTGCTTAGTCCGATTTTGCTCCCTGGGAATGAGTGCCAGTTGTTCTCAGGTCCTGATTTTGCCCTTTGGGAAGTTTATTCTTGTCTATTAATCTCCTTGTCTTTATCTGTGTTGAGTGTCGTAGATGTCCACTTATGACGGATGCATGTATGAGAACCTGTAGGTTGTTTTAAAACACAAATGATTTGTTTTGTTTGTTTGTTTTTTCTTTTGTTTTATTATGGCTTGTCTTTTCTCTGGCAATGCAATTCATTCAAAACATTACCAAGGACCTTGTCATCTATTGACTCCTTGTCAATTCCAAGTGAAGTCAATCCACTAAAGTTCTCTACTAGATATAATTCTTAATCTGAATTATATCTTTGATTATTTACCTCATGCTTCAATCTTTCAACTTAATAGTGGCAATGATGAAGCTACTTGACACAATAACTTGGGTGGGAAGATAACACCATTAAATTTATTTTTGTCCCATGGCTGATTTGTTTTGTGGTCCTATACACCTGTGAGGATTGACTTTCTCTTTTCCCCATTCAATATTTATGATCATTCTGACTTATTGGAAACACTTCCCCTAGAGGAAGGTCTAGGGAACTAGTGCCAGTGGGCCAAATCCAGCCATGCCTCTTCTTTTACAAATAGTCTATGGACACTTTCTCATTACAACAGTAGAGTTGGGTAGTTGTGACAGAGACCATAGGGAATGCAAAGCTGAAGACTTTTACTACCTGACCTTTTACAAATAGTTGACCCCTAACAGATTCACTAAGGTCATCATATTTCTTCCAACTTACCACAAACAACATCTTGCAGAATGTTTTTTCAGTACATAAAAGAGCTTTCCTACTCTCACCTTACTATGTCTGTTTCCTTGCTTTTGGTTTCCCAACTGCCAAACCCATGTCACATATTTTAGATTTTATTGGGGTAGCACCTCTCATCTCTGTTATGCAGTGTAAGCTGTAATGAGCTATCCAAATATCTCAAGGACAAAAAAGTGGAAGGTTTGCTGTTGTTTTGTTGTTTTCATTGATTATCTAACAGTCCGATACATACATCTGGTGGATGGCCTTCCACTCAGTACTTCGGAGATCTATGCTCCTTCAATCTTGTGTTTCTACCTTCCCTTAGGAATTCAGAGTCCACTTGCATGCTTGTTATTAGAAGGTAGAGAGCAGAGGAAGAGAGGCAGATCTCATAGGAGATTGTTATGGGTTGATTCTGGAGGTGGCGCACATCATATTCAATGGCCGCTCCTGACTGCAAGTAAGAATGGGAAATTTAATCTAGCTCTATGACCAGAAAGAACGTGTAGGTTTTGATAAGCACATGTAATCTCTGCTGCAAGAAAACATTACACGTAGTGTCATCCACTTGAAGTAGTATATGACTTAAATATACTGTAGCTGGTTGACAGGTGAGTCCTCCTAGTTAAATTTAAATCCACATGTTGTAAACTCTAAACAATTAGTATAAACAGCATGAACTTTTTGAAACTTAAAATAAGATTTTGTCTATATTATATCCATTATCACAAGGATAGCATTGTATCTCTGTGTTAATATTTGTCAAATGCTTTTATATTAGAGTAATCTAAACTGAATGATTTTCAAAACAAAATATTAATTGGAATAATTGTTCAAGGAGCCAGAGATTTGTTTGACTTCAAGATGTATTGGGCATGGGCCCTTTTAATTCTTTGTTCTCTAAAAATTAGGTATGTGAGAGGCTAAAACAACATTTGAATTTGTGAAGAAGCCAAACCCATTTCTGTAGAAGAAACATCAAGCTACATTTATTGAAAGGATCTAAATTCTATATGAAAATCTGCACAGACAGATCAGCAGAATAAAAAAAATACTAGGATAAGTTTAAATTTATAGTCCTTTTCACTCACCAAAAGTAGAGAATGTGATTGAAGAATTACTTCCTTTGGAGATTGACTTTTTGGTTTTGAACCTTTAAGGGAGTTTAAAATTAAGCTTTAATTTCTCCCTAAATAAATACACATACAAATCCTTTGGTAGGGATTGTTTATGTTTTGGGATGGAAAATTGAAAGTGAATGAATTGTCAGCCTTGAGAGCCAAGTAGCCTTAGTGAAATTATACCATTCATGACCAATTTTCCATCTCTGATGTAGAAATCTACCCTGCAAATCAGGGACACCAAGACAACACATAAAAGAACAACAGGGGGTAAGAGTAGGCGGAGAACCATAAAAGTACAGGTTTCCATTTCTGGATGTATAATCATACTCCTGGCGTCTTTTCCACTCCTACTAGTGGAAGAAGCCCCCATCGTTTAACACTCCTGGCATTGATCTACCTCCTTCAATTTCTCTCCCTAGAAAATAAATAGTGCCTTTATTTATTGAAAAATTGGGGAGGAATAAACTAGTCAAGATTGGTTATTCTCTCTCATTTTATTCTTGGCAACAGGCTGTTTCATAGAAATAGAGCAAGCTGATCTTCGGTTTCTGTGTTCTATGGCATATGTTTCACAAGGGCAGATCCCCACGAAGAACAGGGGTTTGCAGTTGTGTTTCACTGGCTGTATTTGGGTGAATTTGTCTACCAGGTGCCGAGATTTAGGTCTTGGCACCCTATTTGTGTTCAAATATGATTCACATATCAGTAATGTTATACTTGTGGTCTCCATCTGATGACTTTTTGGTCTTATTGCTCTATTAGTTCAGACTTCAGGAGGGGAATGGGGTTGCTATACTGGATTTACACACACACATACATGCACAAGTAATTAAATCTATTCATTATGTGTTTAGGCTATGATAATTTTTCAAATATATGAATTTAAAGTTTAAATGTTTCATGTTTTTATATTTCTAGTCAAATAAACTATGAACATACTATAAAACATTAAATAGTGCTATTAGACTTGAAATAATAATAATAAATCAACAGTCCTTTACTGCAATAGTCTCCATCCCCAATTCACACACCCCAGAGATCATCACTCTCAAGTCCTCTTGCAATTCCTTTTGATAGTGTCAAAGTAGCATTTGATTTAATTAATTTATTGATTAATTTTTTCATTATCTTTTGACATTCTGTTATGGAAGATGAAAATTGAGCTATCTCATTCACCTTCACACCTAAACACATCCACTTCCTGCCAACAGAGTTATGGCAACAATCTTGGTTAAATAGACAGTCAATAACAAGATAATTTTGACTATACTAAAACTGTTATTGAGTATCATAGTTTAATGAATCATAATTGAATTTTGAATTGTATTCAGAGATGCAACTGAGATTTTGTGATCGTTTATTCATCCTCATAGTGTTCGATAGAATTTAAATTCTCCTCTGAATATGTTCCAAACCCATGAGGTGGTCTATCTACTTTTTACTCAGTGGCACCGCTCTTGGAGCCTTTCATATGTCTACTCTCATCTCGATGTGTTTTCCCTGAGCCTGACACAGTCTTAATAGTTGATCTTTCCGTCACCTTCATCCTGAGACTTCCTGTTACTCCTATCCCTTTTACTGTAGCCAATTTCTTGGGTGCCATATCTTCTTTCCTGGATAGTGTGTTGGAGTACATTCCTTAGGAGTTCGCTTTAAAAAGTTTCTTGGGGATGGATGTATATAATGAGACTTTGTATGTATGAAATAGTGTCATCTCTTTCTTCGCTATTGAATGTGACATGGGTTTGCAGTTGGGAAACAACTTCGTACTGTTGAATGTGAAGAATAATATGAAGGCCTTGCCTCATTGTCTTCTATCTTCAAATGTGACTGCTGAGAAACATGATGATGATTTTTTCTTGGCATTTTATGGTGCTTGCTCTTTCTCTTTCTGTCTTTATTTCTCCTCACTTTTTAAGGAACTTCTCTTTATTATATGCCTGCTAAAGCTTTGTGATGGTATATTATGGAGTATGTTTTCACGGGCATTGATTTTTTTAATTTAACTGGCCTTTTAAATCTAAATTTTTATTTCTCTTTGTTTGAAATTTTTAGCTTTTCTTTGAATTTTTTTTCCTCCACTCTATTTTTCTCATTCTGTAATTGGATATTAGACATAGACTGACTCTCTTTTTGGTATATTCTTATTTTATTACTTATTTATCTTTTTAGTTCTACTTTCAGGGAGCTGTAGTTAACATTATTTTCTAACACTTTGATTATAAAAAAAATTTACCATCATTCAGGTAGCATAAATACCAAAGTAATAATTTTTATTCTGTCAAAGTTGGAAAAAAAAAAGAAATCATGATAGAAGAATTTCCAAGTGTTCTTTCCTGATGAATACATCATCAGGAAAGATTTATTTTGTGAACTCTTGCTTCAGTTACATTGTCAATGTGACTTCTCTTGTTCTTTGCTTCTAATTGGTGAGATCGTTTTTCAGTCTTAGTTTCCATGAATTTAACTTTCCTCCATATTTCATGTTCTGTTATCATATTTTTTCATCTGTATTTTTACATTGAGAATTTTTGTTGAATATTTTATGATCCTTGGCTGGCTGCTCATATATAAGACTGAGGCACCTAAAATCTCATAGGCATTTCTCTGCACAGCCAGGGCTGCCAACAGATTGGCTGCCATGAGTAGAGTGAGTGAGTGAGTGGGAAACAAGTCATTCTTTGACAGAGCCACACAAATCAATATCATTAGGTCTTTCACTGACATTTCCCCCTTTTTAGTATGGTCTCTCTCCGGTCTTGTGCCTTTCTTTGAATTTCTATTCTATGCTCTGTTTGTTCTATGATTAATAACAGTTGAAAGATTTCAATTTCTGGTGGGTTGATTACATTTGGAATTTCCCTGAGCGTTCATTTATAAATGAATCCAAGTTGGTCTGAAAATATTTCATTGCACTTCTTAGCATTAGCCAGATTGTTTGCAATGTAACACTATTAGATTACATTGCCAACCATCTGGCTTAATCCAATTTATTTGCAATCCTTTTGCTTTGTTTTGTTTTTGAACCATATATTCAGATATTAGAATTTGCAGAGGCTACTACAAAAGGATTAAGATGGTCAAATCAAAGTTACAAACTGGACAATAACTAAACTGCAACTTTGTATCAAATCAACATCTTTCACAACCATTCCCTCTTCACTTGGTTGGGCAGCAGGCCCATATAATTGCTTGAGTAGACCTATCACCTTCTTAAATGTTCAGACAGAAAAATTCTTATATTTTCTAGTAAGTATATACTAATTCTATGGTACTGATTATATTTTATAAGCTAAAACATAATAAATTTCACTCTGATTTACTTATATTTGTGTTGGGTGTCATGGCCACTCAGCTCTAATTTCAATCAGGTAGTCACACTTGTCAATATAGATGCAAATATGTATGAGATAAAATTTTCAAAGCTTGCTGTCACATCTGTGAAAGATTCTCAGGAATCCACCGGGCCAAAACACACTAGTTGAAAACACTTTTTATATTTCACACCAAATAATCATAGTTAAAACTTTATAAACTTCATGTTAAAACTTTATATGTCTCTTGACTTGAAGATTAAGGTGATATTTTTCTTATTGTAAAATATTTGAAACTATGGTGAGCTAAAATGTTGTCTTATATAATTTCATTGTCACGAAACAAAATATTAGATACTTTATCCTTCAAAAAGCTTAAATCTCGAACAGTGCCCAGTGTAGAAACAATTGGTGACATTTCTAGTTTTTTAGCTGTTATCACTGATAGCATGCTAAAGTAGTTTACCATATAGTTTTTAAGTAACAGAAAGAAATAGTGCTTCCAGCATCATAAAAACTTTTCCTTCCTTAGGGGAGTGTTTTGTTTTATACTTTGTTACTTTCAGTGCCAGTAGACTAAAGGCTATGAATATCAACAGAATAATGCAATCTACTTTATTCGGTCTTCAGGGCAGAAAACAGTTTCAAAGTCCACAACTGGCTATATCTCAAATTTCAGGTTTTTCTATTTTCTCATTCATATGAAAAGTCTCCTTTATCTTTAGTGATAGTACCATATCACTTAAACTGGATTCAACTATATTTTCTCTATTAAATTTTGAATGAGGTGCCAGCCCGGTGGTGTAGTGGTTCAGTTCGCATGCTCTGCTTCGGGGGCTCAGGGTTCACAGATTCGAGTCCTGGGCTGAGACCTACACACCGCTCATCAAGCCATGCTGGGGCGGCATTGCACAAACAAAATAGCGATTGGCATGGATGTTAGCTCAGGGCCAATCTTCCTCATATAAAAAATAAAAATTTGGGATGAGAATAAACCCATAAATCTAGTTCAAATTTAAATACTTTCTGATACTATAAAAATTTCATAACAAGTTTGTATAAACTAGGCATCTGTGGGGGGGAGAGATTTATATAGGTGAGATATGGAAATGAACAAAAACATTAATTGTTTTGAAACATTTTAATATGTGATTTACTGAACTCAGAAAAAGAATCTATTTACAGTTCATAGTGGAAGAAAATAATAGCTAAGAAAGGGAGAGAAAATGAGAAAGAAAAACTGTACTTTCAGAAGGTAGTGAAAAATAAAAGATGGCTGCAAAGAGATTGGTATTTCGTTTGAGGGCTTGAGAATGAGCAGGAATGTTCTTCCTAAGATACTGTCTATTTCTTGTCTCAGACACTTCCCCTTTACCTTTTATCTGGTTCTAAAAGTGAATTGGATGGTCAAAAAGGTGCTCTACAATTCAAAAATAACATAATTCTGTGCTCTTTACATTATTCAGATATTCAACCAGAGTTGCATAAATGTTTTCTGAGAAGACATTTGAATTCATGTAAGGTTGATATGGGATTGTATTAATACTGAGTTTTTGGTAGTAATCAGAGTAATGTGACGGGGTGTGGTTAAGAGGAGGAGAGAATTCCTGGGGAGAAAAAAACAACTTGTGAGAAATCATCCCAGTCATCTGTGTCATTTTTTCCCCAATATAAATGGACGCTGAATACTATAAGAGGAAGTGCAGAGAAAGGTATCATTTGTGACAAAAAACATCTTCAAGATTTACCATTGGCTGATGGTCAAAAAAATAACAATTTCTCTAGAGAGTTGTGCCATGTGTTAGTACTCTGATTCTCTTGTTAACCATTTGTTTAAGAATTACAATGAAAAATATTCATCTTAGTGATTTTAAATAACTTTGACAGCAGGTATGTTTAATTTTCAAGATATATAAAATTTTGAGAGCTCTTGCTAAACATATTTGAGTATTTTAATCATTTCCTCTTTGTGCCATAACATGAGAAAAATGATATGGCCATATTCTATAATGAATTGTAAATTGTGCCTCTTAAAATCTTAGTGGCTGTTTTTCATGAGCAGAGTTATATATATCAAGCATGATTACTTTAGAGCCATCTAAGCCCAAAGTGCTACAGTCAAGTAGTTAATAATTGTTAGTTTCGTGTTAGAAATACTAACCATCAATGTTCACTACCACTTCTACTACAGACTGTTAGAATATATTACTGAAAATGAAACAAACACATTCTATTTTTAAAAGACTTATAATGTTTAATCTGCCCAATAAAGTTCTTCTAACTTCACACAGACATTGCCAACCCTTAAAAATAATTGCTTCTGCAAGCCTTTTAAAAAATCCTGATGCTACTATCCAACGTGAATAAGGATCAGAATTCTAATAAAAGTTAGTATCAGTATTGAGACATATTACTCACTTTTAGGTAGGATGAGTCTAAAATAATAATGATATATCTATGTGGAGCTGTTATATAAGCAGTTGAAGATAAAATCACATAATTTGAGTTAAAAGTTGGGCAATTCATGTTGATTTAGGAGTTGAGAGTTTAAAAGATGATCTTTTTATTATCATTATTTCATAGCTGATAAAAGGAAAGTGAGTATCCATACAGAGTCTTGATGAATTCCTTAGACAGGTTGGTAAGGGTGAATTCAATCTGCAAGAAAGGAAAAACGTATGTCAGGTAAGAAAGATAAAAACTAACAAATTTAACAGGAGATTCCTAGGAAATTTGTGTTGTTTTAGAAAAAATGTATTTAGTATCAAATTCACTTTTCAGTATATTAAGGTATGAATAAAATAAACATCTCTTGAAGAAATAATAGTATGAAATAGAGCTATGACTTATAGAAGCCACATCTTGTATTGTGCTAGTAAATATTTTATTGTTATATATAGCAACTCTGATTTAAGTTTTCTTTCACTCAGGAATGATATAAAGTTTTATCAAATGCTATTTGTTGGCAAATATTGGCTTGTTTTAAAAAATTTGTCATACAGAGATCATTATATCTATATAAATATATATTTATATAATATTATATATACATATGTATGTGTATAATTGAGTCAGACAGGTATTATCTTCACTTTGTCAATAGGTTTTTAAAATACTTTTACCTAGTTAAAGTATGTGTATATGTATATAAATATTTCAGTATTTTTGCTTTTTTTTTGTTAGATGTGTTTATTATTTGTTTACTGGTTTTAAGAAAAAGGATTTTAAAGTTCTCCTCTTTCTGTGCTTTAGAATGGTTTCAACCATATCCAAACTATCAGTTCTTAAATAGGCCTAAAATTTAACCATTGCAACCATTTGAACCTGGTACTTTGCATAGAGGCATCAATGAAAATGAATGGAACCATCTTTAATTTAGTTTCTCAGTTTTTCTCTCTTAATTCCTCTGCTTAGGTTTTTCTAGTTGATTTTCAGTTAAAAATGAGATTTTATACTATATCTATCTATCTATACTATATATATATCTATATATCTATACTACACACATATATATACAACATCAGCTACCATTCAAAGTAAATGTATGTCTCATGTTGTCTTTTCCAGAATATCTAGTATTGGGAAACTGAATAAACTCATTCTAATCTGTATTTCTACTTGGCTAAGTGGTACTTTTTGTTGAAACAGAAAAAATACAATTGCTATTGAGTTTAAATCAATGTTGATTGAACATCTAACAACTCAATACTGCAGGGAGTTGGTATAGATTATCTTTAATTCTTACCATAACTCTTCAAGGAAGTTATTATTTCTTTTTTTTTCAATTATAAGATTGAGGGCCTGTCATTTTAAGTCATCTGCTCCCAAATATTTTATTAAGCAAGTATTTAAGCACATAATGGATACCTGGTTTTGAAGTTATATATGCTAAAGTCTTAAGTCATTCCTAATTTCAAAACTAATTTCCAAATCAGTGATAATTCAGTAAAATTGTTTATATAAAGTATACTACCTCTCACCCAGTCTCCTTATATGTGCTAGGGATTGTGGGGATAAAAGAGAATGAATCCTTTGTCCATAAGAAACTCATATTGGGAAAAAAATGTATATATATAAAATACAAAAATTAGAGGACATTTTATTTTATTTTATTTATTATTGTTTTTGTGAGGAAGACCAGCCCTGAGCTAACATCTGTCACCAATCCTCCTCTTTTTGCTGAGGAAGACTGGCCCTGCACTAACATCTGTGCCCATCTTACTCTACTTTATATGGGACGCTGCCACGGTGTGGCTGACAAGCAGTGCATCGGCGGGCGCCCGGGATGCGAACCTGCAAACCCTGAGCTGCCAAGCGTGGACTAAACCGCTGCGCCACCGGGTGGCCACAAATTAGAGGACATTTTAAAGATTTTTTTAAATACCTTTTTTAAAGCAATGGGTAACATTACTATTTTACATAAGCTATTATAAATGTTATACATAATAATATACTTGAATTATAGTATTATTAAACAGCACAGAATAGTGAATTAAGAAAACAAATATCATTCTAAATCTCCCACCTTTTTTAAAAGAATCTTAAATATGTGATGTATATCCTCCCATATATTTTACTACCAAAAAATGTGTGATACACTTTATCAAAAATAAGTCACTCAGTATATTTGCTTTAAAAATTCCCTTTATCTTAAATATGTATGGTATTTTCATTCATGATAAACATTTGACAATTTTTCTTCCACATGCAGCCAGAATAATTTAGTCAATTTCTAATAATTATAATTTATTTAAATTTCCTAATACTCTATTACCATAAAATATCCTGGTCATATAATATTTTATGTGAATTGCTTTATTATTTTCTTATGAAAATTTTTCTTATTTAAAATTATAGGGTCAGAGGGAATTGACAATTAAATTGTTGATACATATTGCAAAATTTCACTCTATTAAATTGGAAGCATTTGATAACTGTCAGTAGTGTTTATTCTCTCATGTCTTTCTCCCATCCAAAACTGTTGGGAGTGTTCTTTGGTGCTATCTACCAAAATTGCATAAACAAATAGCCTATGCATCACCAATTCCTATCCTATGTTGATATCCAGTAGAAATGCATGCAGGTGTGAACCAAAGACATGCCCAGTGATATTAATGCCCATGTTCAGAATAGCACCAGAATAGGAAAAAAATCTAAAAGTCCATCAATGACAGAATAAGTGAATAAATATACGGAACAATAAATATAGAGATAATAAAAGTATACAAATTAATGTTAAAACAAATTGCGTGAGTGAATGTTGGATTAAAAAAGCACCGCTGTATTAGTTTTCTAATATAAATTTCACAGATAACCAAAAGTACTAAATTATGATAGAAGGTGACGTTATGACCCTTATATGAAGAGAGAGATGTTAATGATTGAGAAGACGCATGATAGCTTTTTGGGCTGCTGGTGATGCTCTATGTCGTGACTTGGTTGGCAGGTACATGCATGTGCTTTTTGATAAATCATGAAGCTGCACACTTGTGATCATGTATTTATATATTCTAGTTAATTTTATTAAAGAATCTATTAAAGACATGTTTTGATATTTTGTGCTTATTTAAATACTATTAACAGCTGAGAATTGCAATACCTAATGGTGACTTGTTCTTCCATTTTGGTTTTCTCTTTTTGTCTGTGTGGCTCATAAATAAACTATTATTCTGATTATTGTGATAAACACTTCTGATTATATTATCTTAGCAATATATTTGATTATTGTAAATATTCTATATTATTATTGTACATATGCTATATTGTATAATTATATATAATCCATACCCTTTATCAAGTGCCTTTAAATATCAATCAGTACAGTAAGTGGAATCAGGGCAGTGACGAGGCTGAAGGAATGAGGTACTCTCCATGCTCCTCAGGCGCAAAAGGTAACTGGGAACCACAACCTCAATAATAAGGTAAAAGATATTTTAATATAATATTTGAAAAACAATTAAATTTAATGCAAAAATTTTAACAATTTAAAAATATCAAAATTCTAAATAAAGACTGGATTGCACTCTTCAGTTGCACAACTTTTCCTCACTAGCTTCACCCTAATCTTGGCCCTAAGTGGGACACATTTTTTTATTTCATGTGCTTTATATCCGTGCTCTCCTTGAATAAAAATGTACTTACATGTATATGAGTAATTTTCATATTACATATTTCAAAAAGAAAAGAAATTAACTGCCCTACTGTTTAACTTAATGAAAAGCTAAAAGGACACGCAAAAGACAAAATGCTCAGTTCCTTTGCAGTATTTGCACTGGGTTTTTCTTTTAGTGATTTAGGTATTATTGAGGCTGTGAGTACTGAACAGTTTGGAATCACACTACCACACGTTATTAAATATATAATGAAATATATCTAAGAAATCCTATCGATTTCTGATTTTGCACAAAAGGCAACTTCACTCAATTCTGTGAGAGAGATATATGTATGTACAAATATAAATCATCAATATACATGAAACTATTTCCAAAATATATTCCAAAATATACTTGTTTTCTGATTTTTAAAAATTCTCTTCTTCAGGTGCCTTGAACACGTGTTTAACGTGCCTATTCTGTAATATAAAACTGCCTGGAATATTTGGTGCCATTAATTTAGGGTAGCCCAGCCAGTTTAAGAGACGGATAGGGTTGTGGAAGCCTAAACCATTTAAGTTCCTCTATCATAAAATTAAAGATAAATTCAAATTAGCTTACAAGTCTAAAGTTTGATTCTTTATGCTGTAAGTTTTCATTTAGATTACCTACAAGTAATAATTCAGGGAGGAAGTTTATATGTGCTTACCCTACCTGCTGTGCTAATGCTTTGGAGGCAGAAGGGATAGTGTGGCAAAGTCAAGGAGGACCTATCCCCTACCCTTGCCCAATGGATTCCAGAAACGGGGCGGGGGGGGGGGTGCGGGGGGGGGGCAAACAAACCTGGAAGTCTATTTCACAGGGTGTATGCAGAAGGTGAGAGGCACCTTCCGATAACCCACATACTTTAAGTAATGTTGATACTTTCAAAAGAGAAAGGGAATAAGAAAGATAAAAGAGAGCTCAGGAATATCCTGAATTAGAGTTTGAATCATGGAATAATGTAAATAAATTTCCTTAAAGAATTTCTTATCTACCACCTGAGTGCTATGTGTTTTATTTCATTATATTTTTAGAACTTTTATTGGGTAATATTTATTTGTCCTTGAATAAATAGCATTCCTTGTATTTGTCCCCAATCAACATATTCTGCCGTGACTGCAATTTCTACCTAAATGCTGTAAAAAAATTCTCCCATCATACATTAACTGAAAATCTGAATGCCTGTGTAGTGATTTGGAAGCTTCTAAGAAATGAAGAGGGAAATGGTGTTATTAATTTTGTTGTTGTTGTGTCTCTTTTTGACAAAACTCTTATACCATCTAAAATAAGATGCTGTGTAGCATGGAGTTATTCTAGTTGCTTCTTTCTTATGAATGAATAAAGAATCCTGCTACTTTGGGAAAAAGTTTATCACTTCTGGTTGTCTCCTTTCGTTTGTCCTAAGATTTCTCAGTGTCACTGCCTTGTATGTCCCTGGGCTTTTCCTTGGTGAGGTGCCCTGTCAGAAGAAGGCATGTCAGAGAGGAATTTCACTCACACTGTTACCACCATCCTGCTTGATATAGTCCCAATTCACAGGACTTCTTGGTGTGACTTCTCTTGATTTCTGCACAGCTTTGGCAGCTAAGAACTTCATTTACGGTGTGATTGATTGCCCATGACACTCTCTTACATGTGGAAAGATTCATAGGAATGAGAATCTCTTAAAAATCTGTAAAGTGAACTTCAACTTAAATTCCGTGGTTTAGACCAATACTAATTGGTCTAAACAATTTACTAGCACTCAGTTTCTTTTTTACTATCTTCTATCGTCAAATCACTGTTTATGGCCCAAGATTTATACAGGAAATTGTGGCTTAGGAATTAGTTTTTTAGTATTTTAAAGAAAATCCAATTTTATGTTCTCTGCAATTTTGACTGTATCACATTCTTCAAATGTCTGCTCAGATATCATCTTCCTGGTGATGCTGATCATGACCCCCCTTTTTAGACAAGTAACCTCCTTACTCCCAATCTCCCTTACCTCATTGTAATTTTCTTTTTTTCTGTTAGAATTTACTGTTTCCCAGCATTTTTATGATTTTCTTAGTTATTAGATTTATTTTGTCTGTCGACCTCTGCTAGAATGTAAACCCTGAGATGGTGGATGCTTTTATTGGTTTTGTTCCCTCATATATGCCAACCTCCTTGGACAGGGTCTGGCCTCTAGTAAGTAAATGAGAAATATTTTTTGAATGAATGAATAAAATCATACAGTTGCTTCCTGGATTTTTATCATTTTTCATTCATAGAGTGACTAACTCTATTCATTTTTTGAGAAAAATATAGTAAATGTTGAAATGGCATCAAAAATTAGCCTCATTAAACCAGAAGTATGGCATCAGGTACACATTTGCCCCAAACTTATTCTTTCTTACTCTGTACCTTTCCCCATAATTAAACAGCTCTATAAACAGAACTTTCTTAAAAATAAACCCTTTGTTATGAACTTCAATATATTAAAACTTGTGTTCTGTAAAAAGAACAAACCATCATCTGTTTGATTATAATTTGCTTTATGACTAGCATAGAATTGCTGCCTTGGGATTCTTTTTTCTCGTATCCACCTTTTTTTTTGATCAATAAGCTTCCCCTTAGAGGGATCATTAGAACACAAGTTGACATTCATTAGTATTTAGAAGATGAACAACATAATGCATTTTCTTTTTGTTCAACAATCTGGCATTATTTACTTCAACATGCAAACTATATCACGGCAACGAATAAATACATGGCTATAGTTTCCTAAGTTTTAGATTTAACAATGCAAAAATGGTTCTACTGGGATTAACTCTATATCAAAATGATTTGATAGTTTAGCCAGAGCATCATATTCTGAGGAAATAAGTATAATTTATCCAGTTCTGAGTTTTGAGATTAGACTGCAGTTCTTGTGAAAGCAAGTGACATTATTTGACCTCGCGATAGGTACATTGGGGATAAATGTTTCATTTGTGCTTGTACTGTTGCTGTAATAATTTATATTTAATTTTAGCAAGTAATTTCTTAATCATTGTAAAATACAGTCTAACCTCTGCAGGAAAAAAATAAAAGTATGCTGTATATCAAACAGAAATTATATTCCTGAGAAAGAGTCCACAGATAATTCCTTTCAGCATGTTAAATGCAGTGATGCTGCAAAACATTTTTTTCAAAGGATAAGTAGTTATTCACATAAAATTTGCAAGATTTCTTAATATTTTACACATATTGGCACGAAGAAACATTGAATAAAATTCAAAATTTTTTAAACAGTAGTTATTTCTTATTTTGAACAGCTGAAATGTTTCTATTCAAGCTTTTGACTTCCACAATATTTTCATCAGTAAAGAAGTTAAGATGTTCACTTTTCTTAAAGTAAATTGACTTTTCTTTGATATACAGTCCTATGGTTTGTACACATAAATATATTGTTGTAGACACGACAAAACCAGGATGCAAAATAATTCCAACACTACAAAGAATTCCTTTATGCTGTTCCTTTGTATTCAAACCCTTGTTCCACTCCTAATTCATGGCAACAACTAGTCTGTTGTTACTTCCTATATTTTTGACTTCTCCAGGATGTCATAAATATGGAATTAGATAGTTTTCAAATCTCTTGAAGTTCTTCAACTTAGCCTAATTCATTTGCAATCCATGCATGTTGTTGCATAAAGTGTTAGTTCATTTCTCTTTATTGCTGAGTAGTAATCCATTGTGTGAATGTATCACAGTTTATCCCTTTACCCACTGAAAAGGCATTTGGGTTGTTTTGGGGGAAATTATGACTAATTACACTATAGACATTTGTATGCAGGTTTTTGTTTGAATATCAATTTTTATTTGTCTAAGGTAAACATCTAGAAGCATGATTGTTGGGTCATAATATAAGTGTATGTTTAGTTTTGTAAGAAAGTGACAAACTGTTTTCCAGTGTGGCTGTACAATTTGCACCCTGAGCAGCAATATCAAGTGATCCCATTGCCACCTGGGCTAGTCAGAACTTGGTTTTCTCAGTATTTTTTATTTTAGCTATTCTAGTATATGTTTACTGGTTTCACCATGGTTTTGATTTTCGTTTCCTTATTGACTAATGATGTTTAGCATCTTTCATGTGCATATTTGCAATTTGTCTATCTTCTCTGGTGGAGTGTCTATTCACATTTGTTAATTTTTATAGGGTTGTTTGTTTACTTACTCTTGAGTGTTGATAATTCTGTATATGTTTTGAATACAAGTCCTTTTGCTGCTGTGATTTACAAGTATTTTCTTCTAGTCCCTGGATTGTCTTTATAATCTCTTAACTGTGTACTTCACAGAAAAATTATTTTTAATTTTGATGAAGTAAAATTTAGCATGTGTTTTTTCTTTTATGGAACATACTTTTGATATCAATTCTAAGAACACTTTGTCTAATTCAAAGTCATGGAGATATTCCCCTGTGTTTTCTCTTATGCATTTTATTGATGGTTTTGTGTTTTACATTTACTCTGATGATACATTTAGAGTTAATATTGTATTTATGTGTGCTTAAATTAAATTATAGATTTTTAAATTATACTTACTTTTATTGAGGTAAATTGTTAAATAACATTATATAAGTTTCAGGTGTAGAACATTATAATTTGACATCTGACACTACAAAGTGACCACCCCCAAAAGTCTAGTTATCATCTATCACCACACAATTTACCCCCTTCACCCATTTTGCCCACCCCCCAACCTCCTTGCCCTCTGGTAACCATCAATCTGTCCTTTGTATCTATGAGTCTGTCTTCATTTTGTTTGTTCATGATTTTTTTATATTCCACGTATGTGTGAAATCATACAATATTTGTATTTCTCCATCTGACTTATCACACTTAGCATAATACCCTCAAGGTCCATCCATGTTGTTGCAAATGGCAAGATTTCATTCTTTTTTATGGCTGAGTAGTATTACATTGTATATATATACCACATCTTCTTTATCCATTCAGCCATCAGTGGACACTAAGCTTGTTTCCATATCTTGGTCATTGTAAATAATGCTGCAGTGAACATAGGGGTGCATATATCTTTTGGAACTAATGGTTTTTGTATTCTTCAGATAAACACCTAGAAGTGGAATAGCTGGATCATATGGTAGTTCTATTCTTTTTTTTTTTTTTTTTGTGGGGAAGACAAGCCCTGAGCTAACATCTGTTGCCAATCCTCCCCTTTTTGCTGAGGAAGACTGGCCCTGAGCTAACATCGTGCCCATCTTCCTCCACTTTATATGGGACGCCGCCACAGCATGGCTGACAGGCAGTGCGTCGGCGGGCGCACGGGATCCGAACTCGCGAACCCCGGGCTGCCAAGCGCGGACTAAACCGCTGCGCCACCGGGCGGCCCCCGACTATTCTTAATTTTTTAAGTAATCTCCATATTGTTTTTCATAGTGGCTACACCAATTTACACTTCCATTAACAGGATACAAGTGTTCCCATTTCTCCACATTCTTTCCAACACCTGTTATTTCTTATCTTTTTGATAATAGCCATTCTAATAGGTGTTAGGTGATATCTCAATGTGGTTTTGATTTGCATTTCCCTAATAATTAATAATAAATAATTAATAATAAAGATGTTGAATATCTTTTTATATGCCTTTTGGCCATCTGTATGACTTCTTTGAAAAAATGTCTATTCAGGTCCTCTGCCCATTTTTTAATCAGGTTGTTTGTTTTTTGATTGTTGAGATGTATGAGTTCTTCATATATTTTGGATATTAACTCCTTGTCAGATATGTGATTTGCAAATATCTTCTCCCATTTGGTAGGTTGCCTTTTTATTCTGATGATGGTTTCCTTTGTTGTGCAGAAGCTTTTTAGTTTGATGTAGTCCCATTTGTTTATTTTTTTCTTTTGCCTTTAGAGTCAGTTTCACAAAGATATCACTAAGACCCATGTCAAGGACCTTACCACCTATGTTTTCTTCTAGGAATTTTATGATTTCAGGTCTTACATTCAAGTCTTTAATCCATTTAGAGTTAATTTTTGTGTATAATGTAAGATAGTGGTCTAGTTTCATTCTTTTGCATGTGGCTGTCCAGTCTTAAATTATGCTTTTTAAACAGTTTTTTTTCTAAGTGTACTTCAAGGAACACAGTTTTCTTTTAGAGTTCTAAAAGTGAAAGTAATGTTGATCAATTTGATGCTTTATTAAGTACTTCTAGGAAGCAACAGCATTCTGGTTAATATTTAATTGATAGTGGAGAATTTATTTTCCTGGGAGAAAATTTCCTCCCAGTGTTGGCATATTCATGTAAATAAAGCATGGGTCACTACATTACTCACTTTAAGCAGATTATTTTTAGTGATGTCATAAAATATTGACATTTAAATCAATTACTTGTTATTTGTTTCCTCTAATTAAGATCTCCTTCTATTGTACTAATTTTGCTGCCAAAAAAAATTACCTACATTATTATGATTTCTTATTAAATAGTCAGATGATTTAAAACACTTCTGCCTCTGCATGCCTTTGAAGAAGGCATGAAATTTTTATATCATATTTGTTGTTATTAGTAAGCATTATCAGGCCTCTAAATTTGCTTGCTTGTTGTCTATTTGTTTGTTCTCATTTATGTTTTTTGTTTTTTTCCTGAACTTATTTAGAATGCATTTGTGTTTCTAGAATTCTGATCCACAAAACTCAAATCCACATCCCTTCTCTGCTTCAAATTTTATGTTAGATCTCTAAACAGTATACTTAGGTGTCTGTCCACTTTGTCCATATCAAAAGAGAAACTCTTGTCTAAAAATTTCTGAATTAGTCTCTGCTTTTATCTTCCATAATCTTTAGGAGGTCAAACAACTACCTCATGATGGCTGTTTTGTAAGGAATAATCATGTTACTTAAAATGGGTTTTTTTCTGATGATCAGTCTGATGCAGACACAGAATAGCAGCACCTAGAGACTGACAAAGTAAAAGATTTATTACACTCACAGATCCTAGAAAAGGGATGTACAGCAAGCCTAGAGGGCCAAAGAATACCCAAAACCCCAAAGTGGGATTTCTCTGGCTAAATGCACAGAGACAGAGACAAATAACTTTACTTGTGGTCAAGGGTAGAGTGGCTTTATAGCATGCTGGAAGCATGAATGTACTTGAGTCAACAGGAAGGTGTGATTTCGGGGGAAAATGGAGAAGTCACCAGGAGGCCTTTCATTTAGTTGCATATGTTTAAGTGGATGAGTATTGAGCGGACTCAGGGAAACTGGGTAAAGGGTCAAAGAGAAGTGGGCAGGGAAGGGACATTGAGGCAACAAACATTTACCCTTACATGACAATGACAAAATTTAAAGCCTTTGTAGAAATCATCAAATTAAGATAAACTCATACAATGTGGGCTTTAAATCCAATGACTGGTCTTCTTATAAGGAGAGGGGAATTTGGACATACAGGACACAGACATACCCAGAGGGAAGATAGCCATGTGAAACAAGTTGCAGGAATTGGTGTGATACAGCTACAAGCCAAGGAATGCCAACGATTGCCAGCAACCACCAGAAGCTAAGAAAAGGAAGAATTACCAGAATGCTCCACCGTGCAGTACAAGGAAGTGTGGGACTTGCTTCAAGCCACCCTGAGCTAATGTTTGGATTTTTCCCAAACCCCACTGAAGAGGAAGCCTCTTTACTGGGTCATGCCCCCAGCAGAGATTCAGAGGAGGCCATTCTTTGAAGGAGAAAGTTTCTCCTGAGCACTCTGGAGGGATTTAGGAATCCCCACAGGTGGGCTCTGGAATTCCAGAGTGAGTCTTCAGCCTAGGAGAATCCATTTAGAGCTCCCAGCACTGAGAAGGAAGACATCTTGAAGGCCTTCTCAGAATTTCTTCTCAGTGACTGTGACTCCCTGTGTATCCCCATCGTGATGGTGGTTTCCACTGAGGCATTGATAGCACAAAGCTTGGGGAAGAGAAGAATGTAAGGGCCAGCCAGGCAGCGAAGCACAAGGTTGCAGCTACTCAACTGGACCTTCTGAAGGTCTCAGTGGTGTTATTCTTGCAACCACCTTTCGTTTGGTTTTAAAAATAAAGTGTAGTGTTTCATTATAATATTAAAAAAAAAAGATGAAGGGTAGAAGAGTCAAGGAGAACCATTGATTTGAACAATTAAGGACACTTAATACTCCAAGGGCAAAGTTAAAAATGGTTTAAATTTAGCTAATTCTTTAAGTAGAAAGGGGTGTTACTAGAGATAATGTCAAGTTATCCAAATTTTCTTGGTTATATAGGAAGAACCATCATTAGATGAGATTGATCAAGATGAATTAAAAATATAGACTAGAAATGGTGTCAGTGATGCAGGGCAGGGAGCAGCACTGCACAGGACGCATGAATAAAATCAAGGTGCATGAACACTGACTATAAAACGATCTTATTCATACGGAAATTGGAAATGTCCAAAGACTAAAAGATTGATTGATACTGCTTTATGCTTATATGGTGTTGAAACTAAGGACTATAGATATCTTTGGAAATATGTTTGGTTTTTTTGGTTTGTTTTGTTAAACGGAAAGAAATAATTGTAGGCATAGTACAATCCCATAAATGGATGGCTCTAACTGAACAGGCAAGAAAAAAATCTTTCAGTAATGGTGCCAACCGTTTCTTGAATAGGATATTTTAAGATCCAAGCATATGCCCATTAACAGTGGAAATTTTACTGGGCATTTGAGATCTAATCTTGAGTGGTTTGACTTTTACTTTCTTATTCATGAGAATAGAGATAGACGTGAAACTAAAAGAACAAGTCTGTCAATGTATGCATGTAAATATGTGTACATACATCCACATTCACAAATCCATTTCAAAATATTCAACGTTGGGTTAGGTTCTATGGTATTCACAATGATAAGATTTCTGTACATAAAAGTTTCACATTTGCCTGAGAGGCAGAAATACAAATTAAAAAAAAACTTGAGATAAATGTATTAACAAATGTATGTTCAATGCTCTATTATAATGTCTAGGGATCAAATCTTTTCTAGAGAGAAATTAAGGAAATTTTCACTATGCTAGGGACAAAAGATTTGAACATATATCTGTTTGCTTGCTTTCAATTTGTTTGGATTCTGTAAGTGTAGATACCATGCCTCTTAAGAGCTGTCCATATACTCAGTGCGTATATAGGCCTGCCAAATAGCTAAGTCAGCATGTAAGGTATAAGTGAATGAATCATCTAAAAGAAATCAATAGTATATTGGAATGAGGTCTCCTATAATTTTGACTTTTTTTTTTACTTTTAAGTTTTTATCAGCAACTTCTGGTGCCAAAATAGCTTGAAATTTTCATTACTATGCTTCATAATTATAGCAGTAAAGTCTTCTCTGTATTACTTTTCTCTCTTATCCCCAGAACAGTGGCTATTTTTACAGCCCATAGGTTCAAATCAAAAACACCCAGGTGATAAACCGCTACAATCTGACACATTATGCATTTCCTAATAGATTTCACACTATGTTTTCCTTAAATCCCTTAATTCTAACCAAATTACTTTTCTCATTTTTCCTATACAAAGCCACAGATATTTATTGCTCTCAATATTTTTCACAATATTCTGTTGTTTTGGAAAATTGTGTTTTGATTTTTCACTCACCTACATTCTTTCTGTCTGTCAAAACCTGGTTAAGGACCTACTTCTAGAAAAATCTTCCTCAGAGTGCTTTAGTAATCATTCCAATTCTCAAAACTTTTGTTGCACTTGTAGTTTATAGCATTACTTTATCCTAAGCTACTTTAGGTAATTACTTATCTCTTAAAGTGTATGGGCTGCGTCCTCCACTAAAATACTGTCAGCACAAATAAGGCATTTTTATAGAACATAATTACTCAATATAATTAATCAAAGTGATGATATTGAAATGCTCGGGTGCCATATCATAAATGATGTAAACTTCAGAGAGTCAGAAAAACAAAAGAGTAAGAAAGCACTAATCCATACATCATTAGAGTCAACCAAGTAATTATAATCAAGGTCACATAACTTTCATACCATCCAATTCTGAAGGTCAGTTCCTAGAGAGTGAAGTTGGTTCTGACACTGTCTGAATGACCCATTCCAGAATGACCACAGAGAGAGAGATGTGCCCCAAGCACCAGTGTCTTATAATTTGTTTTCCATCCTGCAACTTAGTTATCTCTCTTCCACTCAAGGGAGAAGAGACCTGTCAAGGGTAATAGAACCTATAGTGATGGTTGAAGCAGTGTATCGTGAAATCCTGGGAAGGTCCTATCTCTTTCCCAAAGATAAAGACATATTCATATGTCCTGAGACTTAAAACAATCATTGAGCTAGTAATTTTGCACCTTAGCTGTTCTATGATACATACATACAGAGAGAGAGAGAGAGAGAAACAGAGAGAGAGAGACAGAGACTAGGAGACGAAAAGGGAGAGAGAATTTATTGTTTTTATATTCTAATATATAAAAAAAAAATTGCAAAAAATCTTTGAAATATGTTGTAGTTTTTGCAAGTGCATTTTTAGGGAAACTGTAAATCTAAAAAGGTCAAAGGTCTTGCATGAATATTTTTTGCATATGAAGTTGGGGGCTTCAGGTTACACTGATAATTTGCTGTGATGATCCTAGAGCTAAAATTGAATTTTCAAGTTAATGAAAAAAACTAAAATATTATGCAATCCTAAAACCTATCATCCAAAAATACTTCTTTGGGGGAAGCAAGAAATACTTACATTGACAAAATATATTAGATTTCTTTTCACACACAATGATCAGATGTCTTTAATCCTGCTTGTAAAGATTTTATAGGCTCGCTATGACCTGTTGTCTAAATTCATAAAGAGTATTTTACAAATATGCATTGAATGAATCAGTCATTTTATTTTTTCTAGTTTCAAGAGATAGGACATGTTTAGTAAAAAATATATGTTAAAATTATTGGTCATTTGGGACTACATTTCAATAGCATATTGATTCAAAATAGTAACTAGACAAGTTAATCATCTAAAACTGCTAAAAATATTCTTTTTTATGTTAGTATTAAATAACAAAATAATTACAAAATGTTGGGCCTATATGACAATATGCTTAATTTGTCAATATTGACATTTTTTCTGGACATTATATTTAATGATTGGACAAAATATTTTTTATTAGATACATCATATTTACTTATGAATTTTAAAGATTTAAGTGGAATTTATGTTTGTATATATGATAAGGAAAATAGAACCTTTTAAATTAGTTCAGAAAATTCTTCCACCTACAGATTTAATTTAGCTAAAAATCACACTATTTTTTGCCAAAAATCAGTTGATTTTTGATAACTGCCAAATAGTAGTGATTTTCATATTTTCAAAAACAAAAATACTTCATTCAGATAAAATTACACCAAAGCCTTTGTTACAAAATAATTGATACTTTGATCAAGAACATGAGGAAAAACCTGTTATTAACATAATATTTTAAAAACTGTATTGCTTAACAGTTTTGCTTAAGAGTAACATTCTGCCAAAAAAAACAGGGAATTAATTTTTGATGTGTTATATTTATGTAAAACCCATGTATATTTTATTGTGTAAAATATTGTGCATATTATATACAAGTATTTCCAAAGAAAATTCTGTCTCAAATATTTTTTATTACTTAATACATAGATTTATGACACTAATATATAAAATTATCTCCTGAATTGTCTTAGGCATATAATCCTTTTTTTTGTATTGATCCGTGCACTTTTATTAATTAATGTATTTTAGAGTATCTATAGATAGATATAAATCGATGTAGACATATTTATTTTTACAAATAGACATGGCTAAAATAATATTCAATTTTTTCCATGAGTATTGCTTAAATTATAATTAAGATTTCTCAACCACAGAGGCTTCAGATTATACATATCAATAGCTCTCATAAGAAAACGAACCCTACCTTTGTAAAACCTCAAGTTATGCTATTACAATACTATGATTTTAAAGGAGAAGCTAACTCATAATATTTTATTTTTGTTCAGTGTGTAGACATATAAGTTTATATACATGTATATATAATGTTATTTATGGAATTTTCTTTTGTGTAAATCAAACAATTAACTCTGAGACAATATGTTTCCAAATTACTCATCTATAGATCCAAAAGTTATATCTCATACTAATTTAATTTTCAAGAAATAGTTATAGTGTTTGTCTTTTAGTTTTATTCTTTCCTGAATGACAACTTATCTATCATCCAGTTTGAACAGAAAATATTAAAATATTTTAAGCAAAGGAAATAGGTTTCATTTTGTATGTGAATTATGATCTGTTAGTAATGGCTTTTTTCTATGTTATGAATGATTTTCGGGTTGTGTTCAGGCTCAAAAGGAAATGATGCTGTGATTGATTTTTGCTACAGGATTTTCCAGTTTACACACAGTCATATTATGTGATGTAAATGCCTTGAGGTGGTTAAAAAAAAAAGAACAGAATTTCTGCATTTATCAGAATATATGCTCTTAACCATAATTTAATCACCATTCCTATTTTTCCATTTCTTGCATTCCTCTCCTTCCATTCCTTTTCCATTCAGTTTCCTTTCATTCCATCTAATTAAATAATTTTTTTTTAAAAAGTATAGTCATAATTTTGTTTCCACTTGATATTACTTAAATGCTGCCAGTAAAATATAAAAATATAGAAAATAATATAATCAGATACAAATTAAATTATATCCATATATTTATATATATAAATTTATTCCCAAATATATCAAGTCCTTTATTGCAAATAATCTGGATTATAATAATGATAAAGGCCACCATGTTTCTAGGCTAAAATCCGTGTAGCATATTTCTGAGCTCCTTGCTTATATTTTACTTACAATGCTGCAGAACAGTAGTGACCACAGCCTTTGATAAATGCTTGCATTAATCCTCCATGAAAAAATTCATTTTGTTTTAAACTTCAGGGTTTTTTTACATATAATTTTTAAGTTAAGTGAGCAGTTTTCAATCAAAAAAGCACTCAAACAAAGAAAAAGTAACTATAGGCAAGAATCAGCAGAAGAAATGGAAAATTTTAACAGATCAGCAAGGGCTTTTAGATACTGGACGTAATAAACACAATATATCAAGTAGATGTATTTGAAGAATTAAAAGGCAAGCTCTAAAATATTTTCAGTGAAAAGAATCGTATAACAACCAGTATATAGATTGAGTAGACTCGATCGAGTATCAAATAGATCTTCCAAAAACAAAATGAGCAGACTTGATAAAGAATCACATAAACTTTCTTAACCTTAAAAATATGTTCATGGATTTCAGCTTCTCATAATGGCATTTCAGGTAATTTAGAATTAAGATAGAGGAAAAAACCTAGAAACTGTAGCAAAAAGAAAAAAAAGAAGTAAAACAATCTCATCTGCTTGAGGACATCAGAGAGTTAACAAGATAGGGAAGACTTACCTGGCCTTTATCTAGGAGATAATGGAATCTAGGCAGATAAGGGTATATTTTGAAGAGTTTTATACCTTCTAGACTTTATATTCATTTCTATATTATGAGGCTGAAAGGATGAGCATCAATTATATTAGCCTCCTGAAACTAGTGGGTTTCTTAACCTCAGCACTATTTACTCTGTGAGTGAGATATTTCTTTGTTGTGTGGGCATGTTCTATGATTTACAAAATGTTTAGCAGCATTCCTAGCCTCTACCCACTAGATGCCAGTAGCACTTTCCCAACTGTGACAACCAAAATGTCTCCAGATATTGCCAAATATTCCCTGGGTTTGTGGGTTGGGAACACAAAGTAACACCCTCTCTCATGCCCCCACTCATGAGAACCACTGGGCTAGAGGCACAGTTGTTGGAGTCCAGAGTCTGCTAAAAGAAGTGGCACTAGTGTAAACTTCTTATTTTGGAATAGGAAGGTCAAGGGATTGCACCCTAAGAGGAAGGGAAACTGGAAATACACAGGCAATCATAGAGTTTCTTCAATTCAAATCATCCCAATGCATTATGGGTTTGAAGCATGCCCAGATGTCTAGTGCAAATAGGCAAATAGCAGAAAAAAGATTGAAAATCCTCCTTGAAGGAAAATGCCATTATATTAAGCCTCAAAATATTTCTATAATTACAATTTTTAAACTTTTTAAAAATTTTGAGATATATTTATAGATTCACATGCGGTTGTTAGAAATAATATGAAGAGATCCTGCCTACTCTACCCGGTTTGCACCAATGGTAACATTTTGCATAATTATAGTATTATGTCACAACCAGGATATTGACATAAATACAATCCATTATTTTGATTGATATAATCCCAGTTTTACTAGTACTCATTTGTGTGTGTGTATATTGTATGTGTGTGTTTGCATTTAGTTCTATGCTATTTCAACACGTGTTTAGTTCATGTATCCACCACCACAGTTAATATAAAATACTGTTACCACACGGTTCCCGACTGTTGACCTTTTATGACTCTACCCACTTCTCTCTTGTTCCCCTCCCCCATCCCATTGGTAATCCCTGGCAACCATTAGTCAGTTCTCCATTTCTATAATTTTGTAATTTCAAGAATGTTATGTAAATGAAATCATATAGTCTGTAACTTTTTGATATTGGCATTCTTTTTTTCGTGGGTAGTAATTTTCTCTGCTCTGAATTCTATTCTATCTAATATTATTATAGCCACTCCTACTTTGCTTATTTGGTTTTTTATTAAAATTTGCATGATATATCTTTTTATTTCTCCCCTTTTACTTTCTATCTACCTATATTGTTGAATTTGAAGTGAGTTTCTTGTCAACAGCATAGGTCTGGGCCATGTTTTTTGTTTTCAAATGCATTCTGCCAATCTCTGCCTTTTCGTTGATCTATTATGACTACTTACATTTAAAGTAATTATTGCTATGTTAGAGCTTAAATCTGCCATTTTATAGTTGGTTTTCTGTTTGTTCAATCTACTTCTTTTATCTCTGTTTCTGTTTTCTTGTCTTCTTGCCAGTTACTTGAATATTTTTTAGGATTCCATCTTGATATATGTACTCTAGTGTTTTTGAGTGTATCCCTTTCTATAATTTTCTTAGTGATTAAAGGTATTATAAGTTTCAAACCCCCTGGAAGCATCCAAGGCAAGTTTGTCTTCATTATTTATGGATGAAAACATTGATACATGCCTGTTTTATCTGCTCACACAGCCTGGGAGAGGTGCCTCAAAGTTTTTGGGCCTGCTTATGATTGCTTGTGCTTTTTAAAAATTTTTCTGCTCTATCCTTTTTCTTTGTTTAAGCCTTACGTGCATATATTTATGAGTGGGATAATTAACCAAACCTTGACAGTACAACTTAAGTGATGGTTATCATTTATTTAGTTACTTTTACCGTGGGAGATGAGGAAAGTGGTGGTAAAAATCTTTGTTGATAGAATGGCTCCTATGCCATAGCTGATGAGAGCTCACTCAAGCAAGGTGACTGCTTATAAAAGAGAAATCACATAAATGACTAGGAGGTGATAGATCAAAGGTCAGTGGAAATTTAATGGATCAAAAGGAAAAATCTAATCAGTGGGAAAGTTAACTAAAACTGAAAGTAATTAAGGACTAACCTGAGGTTGCCCAAGTACCAAGTTATACCTGGTGATCAAATGGGTAGAAGGGAGAAGTATAAAGCCAAAAAGGTGGTTGAAAAGATGTGGTTTGGTTGGAATAACTCCTTCCTACAGATAATTACTGAAAAGCATTGCACAGTTTCAGTGGGAGAGAATATGGAGCCACTTTTAACATCATTTTGGTGACCCCTTGTGGAGCAACTATTGAAATGGATTTCACACACAGTATATTAAGGACCTCCTCCTTTTGCATTTGACACTGTGGTTAGAAAAGCATTTTCAGTGTTACTCAAGGCACTTAGATAGCTGAAGCTTTTGAAGAAATGTGGATAGATATACAAACTATCAATATACTGATCTGAATAAAGGCAGAGGTGTGTAACACATATCTTGAAAAGGGGAATTGTCATACTGCACCTAGAATTTTTAAATGGAATCCAACTTCTGAGGTTACTGAATGTTAAGAAGGAAAGCAACTTTGGATTGGTCATATAATGATACTAAGTTTCTTCTAATTCCTTTAACTCAAGTTATGATTAATGATGTAATAAAAAGGGCTTCAACTGTTAAAACTCCCTATGTGACTAATGTTGGGGGAACAGGATAATGTGAAATAATCTGTCATGGTCGTCCTCTCTTAGTTTCCCCAAAGTGGGGTTGAATAAGAAGAAAAACATTTAGTATTCTTCAAAATAAAAGAAACAATAAAAATAAACGTGGTGGGAAAACTTTGGGAAAATTAAATTGGTTGCAAGTGTTGAGATGTTTCCCTAAAATGGCCTAAAAATCGAGGAAATAAATGGAGTAGCTGCGAAATCAGTGAACACAGTGTAAAAACCAACCGATTAATGTCAGGCTCTTACTTTGAAACCAACCAACCAGAGGTGCATTCACTCCAGTGAACACGCTTTTAAGACCGATCCATCAAAAATTTAGTAGCTACTCCATTTATTTCCTCGATTTTTATGTCATTTTTAATGTCTTATCAACTCTTCAAACAAAAGATTTGTTCAATTTATCCTAGCCTTGTGAAATACAAATATATGTATATAAATCCTTTATATATATATATATATATATATATATATATATAAATTCTTTAAAAGATTTATATATATGTATATAAAGGATGCCACCAAAGAAGATTCATGACCCTGAGTAACCAGATGGCCAGGTTTCTAGGATCAATCCTCAAGAGGCGACCCAAAGCCACTTGTATCAGAATGAGTAAAATGCCCTGAGGATGGGGAAGAAATGTAAACAGATTGCTGGAAAGCGTGCACAACTGACTGCCATACTTCACTTTGATTGTGAACAAGAAAAGAAACTAAAAGCAGATACGCATTGCCTATCAACAAAACCTGGACCAGCCCATAGCTGGCAGGCAGATTACACTGGCTTGTTACCCATAGTTTCAGGTAGATACTGATGAGTCTTGACCAGGATAGCTACTCATTCTGGATTTTGATTTGTATATTCATTAACTGAAACAAACATCTCTAACATGATAAGAGCTTTAGAGCTGAAAATATTATTTCAGTTTGGACCTCATATTTATCATCTAATCAAGGAACCCATTTTAGCGCTGATACAGTGCAATAACGGACTAAGAAGAATCCTATAATGAAATTTTCATGCATCTTATCATCCATAACAAAATAGATTGATTGAAAATTGAAATACTGGCTTACTAATCTGTGTGGTAAGAGGGCAAAAGATTGAATGAATATATACTAGAATTTAATATGTGTGTTGTTGAGCTATTTGGGGGAAAATGGGGCATTTTCTTTTCTTTCTTTTTTTTTTTTTTTTCTACCTGTTCATGCAGTGCCAGGACCTGGATTGTATTAATGAATTCTGGTAGAAGGCTCAGTTTCTAAATATAATGGCATGACAATATCTCTAAATATTACTCACTGAATTCATAGGGAAATAGTGGGATGGGTTATTTCTTCTTCTCATCTGTCTAAGCTAGTATTAACAGTTGCTGCTTCTTTCCTACTCAACGGATAAGACAGTCCAATGGATGAGCTAGTACTTATCCAACTCTGTTCCATCTACTCCACATGACTGGCAATGGACAAAGGAAGAAGTGTTGGCCAGATTTATATTGCTGTTAGCTTGATGTGTCAGTCTTCTGGCTGAAACTGATGATTTTACCCCAGGAAGGAGGGTTAGCTCTGGGCAAAAATTGATGACAATTGGAAATGAGGGGAGCAATTGCTGATGGAAAGGATGCCAGTAAGTGGATAATGCAAAAAGCAAAGGCTAATTTTATTTGAGTGCTTTGTTAAAGACCAAAAGCAAGAGATTTAATATTATCACTTACTTGTATTTACAGATGCTAATAGGATGAAGTTATTTGCTTTCCTTTTCACTACCTTTGAATACCTTTTCATGTACTTGTTGGCTGTTTGCATGTCTTCTTTGGAAAAATGTCTATTCAGTTCCTCTGCTCAAGTTTTAATCAGATTGTTTTGTTTTTTGTTTTTAGTTTTTTTTTTGCTATTGAGTTGTATCAGTTCTTTGTATATTTTGGATATAAACCCCTTATCAGAGATAAAATTTACAAATATTTTCTCCCATTCCATAGATTGCCTTTTCGTTTTGTTGATTCTTTTCTTTTGCTTTGCAGAATATTTTTAGTTTGATGCAGTACCACTTATTAATTTTTGTTTTTGTTTTAGTGAGGAAGATTGGCCCTGAGCTAAATCTGTGCCCTTCTTCCTATATTTTATATGGGATGCCAGCCACAGCACAGCTTGATAAATGGTGCATAGGTTTGCACCCGGGATCCAAACCAGCAAACCCTGGGCCACTGAAGTGGAGTGCATGAACTTAACTGCTACACCACTGGGCTGGCCCTGATTTTTGCTTTTATTGTTTGTGCTTTTGGTGTTATAATCAAAAAATCCTTGTCAAGCCCAATTTCAAGGAGCTTTTTCCCTTTGTTTTCTTCTAGGAGTTTGTGGGTTTCAAGTGTTATGTCTTAAGTCTTTAGTCCATTTTGAGTTAATTTTGTGAGTGGTATAATATAAATATTCAGTTTCATTCTTCTGCATGTGGTTATGCTGTTTTCCCAGCAACATTTATTGAAGAAACTATCATTTCCCCATTGAGTATTCTTGCTTCTCTTGTCAAATATTAGTTGACATATATGTGGTGGTTTGTTTCTGGGCTCTCAATTCTGTTCCTTTGGTCTGTGTCTATTTTTATTCCAATGCCATACTGTTTTCTTTACTAGGGTTTTGTGATCTAATTTAAAATCAGGCACTGTGATGCCTTCAGCTTTGTTCTTCCTTCTCAGGATTGCTTTGGCTGTTCAGGGTCTTTTGTCCACACAGATTTTAGGATTCAGAATTTGGTGTTCATCATTCATATGCAACTCATTGACTTTTACTACATATATATATGTATTCCTAATCAATTTTGAATGTTTAATAATATTTATAACAAATTCAAATGTATCATTCTCTCCATGTATTCTTTTCCTACTTGCTTTTGTCATTCAGCATTCTTCCTGAGATCGATTACAATTAATCCATTCTTCCTCTTATATACAATCCAAATGCATGATCATATCTGAAATTATTTACCTATCCTCCATTTGATGGAAATTTATGTTTTCTGGTGTCTTTGTTCTTACAAGCAATGCTGCTATGAGTATTCTCTCTCTTTTCCTCTGGAGAACATAACTAGGAGTGAGATATACCATGTTTTTCTCAACTTGCTTTCCAAAACATTTTTACCAATTTGAAAATAGTATGTAAGCAATTGTGTTTCTGCATCCTGTTCTGCAGGCTGTTGGCAATTTTTGCCAGTCAAATGGATGTGTAAGCATATTTCACTGTGATTTGAATTTGCTTTTTGCTCTATAAGGTTAAGCATTTTTTTATATTCATTGCCCATTTCAGTTTTATTGTCTCTTAAGTATCTATTCACATCCTTTGACCATTTTTCTACTCAGGTGTTGAATCTTTTCTTGTTGATATATAACAGTTTGATGTATATTCTTGACATTAGTCCTTTGCTCATAACATGTATGACAAATACAGTTTCCAGTTTGGGGTTTTTTTCAATTCCAGTTTTCTGTTATTCTTTACTGCACACAAATTTTATAAATGCTGAATTTAGCAATCAATCACAAATCTTTCCTTATCTCAATGTTATTTGATTTTCTTATAAGTAGAAATAAATGCAAACATTATGCAAACAAAAGTAATATTTCAACATACCACATGGACTTCTTTAAAAAGAGGTATTATAATTACCCATGTATTATTTGTTAAGTTGACTTTGCAAGGAATCTGCACTTTGTGGTTAAAGTTAATAGGAAAAGGGCAAAATTTATTGCTATATCATTTTCTCCCTAGAATTAATTTGAACACTGAAGAATAACTTGCAAACTACCTAATGAAAATACCACTTAATTTTCCCGTATTTATATCTGGATAATACCCCTATGTATATTTATAGTTCAAGACATCCATAAATAGGAATGAGGACAACTTTCATGAAAGTGATCTACTCCTTCTGACATTCATTTCAAACAAAGTTTATAAGATAGATTCAGCTGATAGCATTAAGATGCAAATGAAATAATCAAGAATAAAAAAGATATGTGTGTGGAGAGAATTTCTGGAACCACTGTAAAATCAGAAGGTGTTTAGACTTAGTATTTATTCATGTACACACACATATATAAATATGTATGTATATATTCCTGGAAATCTATACATAAATATACATATATTCAGATATATTTTATATAGATAGGTAAAATTCCATACATAGTTTGAGATTTAATCAGTTGAAATGTTCTCTAAGATAAAGTTTTCTACATTTATTACTCAATTTTTATTTTATATAAAATATTACAGCAATTAAATGAAATATTCAAACAGCCAAAGGAATAAAATTAACTGGCTTTATCCTTCTCCATAAGTTAGGTGATTAGGGAGATGTGTTCACACTCTCAAGGCATTTACATATAGAAATATATTATTTTTGTATTCACTGATGAAACTTTTAGAAGTTATTTCTCTTATTAAACATAGAGGTGATCTATGAACATAAAATATCATGTCTACAGTATCAGTATCAAAGTATATTTAAAATAAATGAATATTGCATTTATTAAATTCATGAATAACATTTCTCTGAATAGAACAAAATGAGGAAAGTTAATAAAATATACATTATTGTGTTACCAATTTCTAATGATGTTCAGGCTTTAAACTTGAGCTATGTCCTATAGCACTTCTGGGTTTAATTAGTTTTTACTATCTTAACAATGTACAGTTTCTTAATATTGAAGTTGTTATTCCTTGGTTTATGATAATATATATGATTAGGAAGAAGTATAGCAATTTGGGTTGATGAAGCAATTCCCTTTACTTCAAAACCTGTTTTACATGTGCATGTGTGCTCACCCACACGTGCATGTGTGTGTGTGTGTAAGTACATTTATATTTATGCTTATAAGTTGACCTAATGTGATATACGGAATCTTTATTTGGCACACTGATATAAGGACAGTGTTATTTTTATAATTCATGTATTCTGACATCTTGAAACTGCTTATTCACAAAAGGTATGCAGTGCCCTGTTTTGTATCATTAATTCCCAAGCTTCATACCTTGCAGGTTAGAGTACTTGCCAATAAAAATGTTTTAAGTCATAGAAAGTCCTATTTTATCATCACATTTGTATTGTACAGCTTGGTCATTCAAGTCAGGCATCAGATTTAGTTCATTCATGGTATTAGATTAATTCCAAATGGCAAAATGGCTAACTTCAAGAAAATATTGTAACTTTATGCTTTTGTTTTAAACAACACATGAAAGAATCTAAAGAAAATTTAAAGAGGCATTTCAAAAATGTTTTGAGTTATAATGGGAGCAAGTCAAAATGTCTATCTTTCCAAATTGGCAACTTCACATCTACTAGCACTTAAGTTTGGGTATGACTTATGTCCATCATTTTGCTTCTACTATCAGGACAGCACTCATTGTAGGATTTGGCCATGTCACACCAATTTACTGCTTGATCTTCTCTGTATTGCCAATGAATTAGGATGGAGTGTCATTGCCCAAGCTTTCGTCATTCGTCCGCTCCACTGACTAGAGGAGGCGGCTAGTACTATTAGCTGAAAAAGTGGGATAGGATCTGCTTGCACAGACAAGAGAAGCTAGCTATCACATTCCGTTGTTTCATCTAGTCTCTGCTTTCCACAGCTGCTGCAGATCTCTCAGGTCTGCTTTAACTGGAATATTGGACAGAGCCCTTTCTGCTATTCTCTGAATATTGATAGCACACAGGTCAATTTTGTTTAATACAGTGTACAAAAGCTTAAGATAATTTATGGTATTAAAGATAGGAAAATAAGTCCTAAACCAGGATATTAGATGTAAGATTCCTCTTTACATTTCAGTATGATACCTATGCATTAGGATTATTTCAAATGAGAAAATTTGCCCAACAAAAATAGATTTTCTGATATTGGCATTGCTAAATAGCTCTTAAAGATGATCCCTTTTAAGTAGAAATATTTTAGTTTTGTAAGGAAAAAATGTAGAAATAGCTTGACCTTTTAAAATTAACATTTTTAAATGTTATAATAAGAAAATGGCTATAATTCAAACTTCCAGTTAGAGTTCAGGAAAGAATCTTTAGCAAAAATGCATTTTCTTTTTGTTATTTTCTTTCTTGTTTTTCCTCCAAATACATCTGTTTTAGCTTCAATTATTTCCCCCAGAAGGTATAGTAAAACCCAAACCCCGACAATCTCAGAATGTGACATTTTTTGGAAATAAGATCATTGCAGATGTAACTAGTTAAGATGTCCTACTGCAGTAGGGTGGGCCCTTAGTGCAATATGACTAGTTCTTATAAGAGAGAAATTTGGACACAGAGAAGACGGCCACGTGAAGACAGAGGTAGAGATGGGAGTTATACTGCTCAAGTTAAATGCTTGGGGCTACCAGAAGCTAGAAGAGGCAAAGAAGGATCCTCCCCTAGAGGTTTTAGTGGGAACATGGCCCTGATAATACCTTGATTTTGGACTTCTAGCCACTAGAGCTGTGAAGACAAGAATTCTTTGTTTTAAGCCATCCAGTTAGTGATATTTTATTATGACAGGCCTCAGAAACAAGTACAACAACCCAACTCTATCTCTTCCTCTTTAAAAGTTACTTTTCTTTATAACTATGCCATATGGATGAATATGTGTTTATCCTTTGAGGTAGAAAAGGTGTCTCCATCAGGAGGGATAAAGGGAGAAAATTAGTTGTAGAATTAAGGAGGGTACCCTAAAAAAGACAAAAAGAATCTAGTCTGTTTCAAATATGTTACAAGTATATTTTCTTGGCTTTCAATGTAATATAAAGCTTCTGACTGTGCATATGGCTATTAGAGCAATGACATTAATTACTATAATTAAAGTCTACCAAAATATATGCAGGCAACATTTCAAATCTTTATACTGATTGTAAAATGAGTCTGTAGCAAGCATTTTGGATTTCTCACTTGCATGGATTTGTCACATTAAAGGATAAGAGGCAACTCATTGACTGTTGCTGTCTTAGACATGGTCTCATTCAATTATTAATCGTGTCACCATCTCAACTGATGGAAAGGTGTTAGAATCTTTTTTATCAAGTCCCAGATCTATCACACAAACACATAGACTGCCTTTCTCCATGCTACCAATCTTTCAGAAGCCTCTAACTATCCTGCCATGAATCAAGAAAGTACTACCCAAGAGTGGTTCTACCCCACTTCAACTGTCAGGAAAGATAACAGTTGATGGAGCAGTAGCTAAAACATTCTCTGTGTATCTTTGAAAACATATGAAACCTTCCATGGTTTACTCCATGTTTGCTGCTGTGTTCATCTGTTTGAAAAAGCCCAATTGCCTTGATAGATAAATATCATCTACCTATGTAAAAAATCACAATCACATGTAAAAAAATACAACCTGTGCCAAAAGACAGTGCTTCATTTATTGGTTTGCCATGTGACAATCAATACATAGAGTAAATATTATTTCAGGCTAAGTGATACAATAAATTTGCCTTGTATAGATAACACACGAAAGCAGCTATAAGTCATGACTCCTACTAGATATTGTTTTAGTATGCATTTGTTAGTGCTTATTTGAATCAAGTGAGAGAGAAAAATAAATTTCCTTTCTATCTGTACAACAGATGCTTAAATTACCCTCCTGAAAGTATCATGTACTTTAGCATGAAAGTACCATTTATTGTATAGTTGAACCATATTCACTTAAAAATATTTTCCCTGCATTTTTATCTTGCCATTGCTTGTTCTGTGTTAGTCTTTTCAATAGTGGTGTAGTTTAACATTAAGCTTTAGTATGATAAGCATTTGCTTGTCTTGATTCCTGGTTTATAAATGTTTAATTTTCATTCTGTTCTGTCTTCCAGAACAACATTTAGTCTAACATTTTTTCAGAGGCTGAAAATGGATAATGTAGCAATCACATAGGGTGACATTTTCTAGCAGAAAGAGCAAGTGACACACCATTTATACTAAATATATAGATTTCTTTCCAATGCTAGTCAGTATGAAAACTCTTAAGAGTAGGATAAATGATAAGAGCACTTCATTGTCAACTGGGATAATTTTTTATATCTTTTAGACCACAGTGCTCCTTAATAATGAAACAGAATTTTGCAACCTTAAGAATTAATTCTAATGCTACTATCTTGTGTTTTAGTTTTTCTCTAGATAAATATTAATAGGAAATTAGCTTTTAAAGCCTTTAGAGGCATAACCTGTATCTTAATGAAAAAATAAAAGCAAGTATGTATTTCAATGGAATTAAGTGATATAAAAAAATTTAGGAAAATGAAATATGAATATTTTTAACTCAATATCACAGTATAATACAGTTGATCAGACAGGAAAATTGAAATATAAGAAAAGCAGTTTGCATTTTAACATTGACATCCTTTATATTTATGTACTGTGTATTATCTATAATCTTAAAATGGAAGATAGTTATTTGTAATGGAACCCACAATCTTGCTTTGTGAATACCTAAGCCACGGTCAGCACTTATATGATTAACAAACACAGAATCATAATAAGACCATGTGTTAAGGAACGAATCTGGAAAATGCACTTGAATTCTAGAGGTGGGTCTGTCTATAGTTCTTTTCCTGGCTTTGAATAGGTGTAAAATAGATAAAAAGAAAATCGGAGTGGCTAAATACTACAAATGCCCAAGACTTGAATTTAAAATCCTGTGTAATAATTTGAAAATTTGCTGTTTCATAGAACCCCAGTCTGGAGACCTTGTTGTGGAGCATAGAATATGTAGCAAAATGTCTTTTCACCCACCGAAGCCTCACCTATTGCTAACCTGAAAGTCTGTCCATTTTGAGTCTGACCTTAAGTGGGACTCATTAACTCCCTTTTGCTGGTAATCTAGCAAAAAGATTATTCCTATCAGAATCATGCTCAGGAGGGTCAAGATCAGCGATAGAGGGTCTTCTTGAAAAGACTAGGTGGGCATCCTGTGCTCCTTAGTAATAGCCATACATCTACCACCTGCTTTCTGATATCAGGCTGATTGGTAAAGATTAGAATCACAATGATCCATTGTTTACATAAAATGTAAATCTTTGCACCCTGGTTCTAAGAGAAGCTTTAGTCTTCCTAGTTATAGTTGTCGCTAAACATATTTTCTCCAGAGGTCCTAGCCAAGTCACTCTGTAGTGTAGCTCTCTATGAAGTTGCTATCACAACCATTTTCTTATGCCTTCCAATCCATGTGAGAAATAAATGGGTATTAGGTAAGAATCAAATTCTGGTTCTGATGGTATATCTGGAGTAGGAAGCACCACTTAGGCGTAGAGCTGAAATCAGGCTTTCAACTATTTCCCTCCTGTCTAGATTTTGGAATTCTTTGCTCTGCAAAACTAATGAGTCACATCCAGCCCACTGCAAGAGAAATTGCTGCCCTTAGTTTAAGAGACTTTCATTTTTCTGTCTCCAGAAAGGGGATTATTTGTTTACCAAACAAAGAAAGAAGTAAGAAGTTCTGATGCTAAAATATGCATTCTAAAATATGCATATGCATATTTTAATCTCCATTATCAGATAAAGTTACTCTGATTGTTTGATTGGTGGTGGGGGCAGTGGGGCAGGAGTGCAGGGGAAGTAAGAGTGGACAATCTCTTCCTCAAATTCTTGAAAGTACTTAAGTACTTGTTTATAGATCAAGCTAGAAATACTGAGAATCAAAAACAATGGAAACTCTATAATGTGCACTTGGTGTTATAAAAGAATAAAAGATTCCTAAAGCAATAGAATAAATACACATAAAAAATACACACACACAAAATAAATATGCAAATAAATAGGACAAATAAATATAAGATGAGGAAAATAATTATGAAATAAAAATAGTAAATAAAATGAAATTGATAGCTGGGTAAAGCCTATTTTATTTCAGGAAATCATGTATAGTTATGTATTATAAAAATGCTTTTGAAATTTCTGAAAAACTGAAATTTAAAGGTAGAACTTGAATAATTTGTTGATGATATGATTATATACTCGGAAAACTAGAGAGAAGAAAATTCAAAATACATGCATCTATTTTTATAAAATGCCATTGTATAAGTTAATCATAAAAATTGAGAACATACTATATACAAATTATAGTAATTAAATAGAGATCCTCTTTAGCCACAAAATATATTACCTCTCAAGGGATACGTCTAATAGGTGGCTCGTAGAAAATAAGCAAGCAGATAAAAAATAAACTCATTAACGTTAAAGACTATGTGAGTTATGGAAAGTAGCATTTGAATTAATGGAAAGTTACATCATGTCAATGGATAGGATAATTCATAAAGTCAATAATTCCTAAATCATTCCATAAATTAAATGTAATCTCAATCAAAATAATAATTTAGAGAATGGGCAACACTGACCAATCCTGCTTTTGAATAGCACTTTAAACTGCAGGTTTTCTGGAACTGTAAGTAGGTAAAAATAACTAAGAACATTCAGAAAAGGAGTAAAAGTAAAAGAACTATGCAGAAGATGAAAGCATTCAGCGATTTCTTCCAATTTTAAGGCATATAAAAGAGCACCATATAAGGATCCTGGTGGCTAGGTGTCTATCACAATATCCTCCCATCACTACTGAGAAATGTGCTAGATCTAAACAAAACCAATGCCTTGTGGTAATAATTCACAGGCATGTTGATGCAAATAATCCATAACCAATCCATAAATCAAAATTGGGATGAATTTATTATGAGCTAGATCTGAGGACCATAGAGCCGGGGAAAGTCCTTTCACAAAGGAATGGAGCATTCTAAAGAAGTGGGGGTGTACAGAGTGGTTATATACCATCAAAGAGCATGTCTCACATATGATTGGAATGTCCCTTTTACAAATAGTCATGAGATTGCTTTGCCAGCACAGCAATTTGGTGAACACAGCAGATCTGTGGTATTGAGGTGGATGGTCACAAGGTGAGTGCGGCAGGTCAGCAATCAATCTTTACTTTAGGGAGAGGTGCTTATCCCTAAGGAAATACTGATGTGGGGCACGTTACACCCTTATATTTAAGGACAGTGTTCTTGTCTTTTGAACATAGTAAATACTTAAAGCAGATATATGTGCACGCTCAATGGCCACATCAGTCCCTTTTGGAAAAACAACTTCCGGCTGAATTACTTTTACACCAAACGGCTTCCTCAGATACTCCAATATATTCTCTTGCTTCTCATTTATTTATCAGGCATAATGTCAGTTTTCTGATTATTGAAATTCAGTAGAACATTAAAGAAAACAAGTGTTGGAATCAGATCTCATTATGCTTCTAGAATTCAGGAAAATTAATGTACAGAAAAACTCTGATGGCTGCAGAATTCTTTAGAGTTACTTAAAAGTTAGGGTTTGCATGTATCCAACTCTATCAGTTGAGCCTTGATTTTCCAGAAGGATTCCCTTAATCTTCATGAGGACAGTGTGTCAACAGTATTTCCATGCTAAAAAGATCTCAACTTGTTTTTATGCTAACTTGGCATCAAAGGGAATGTGCTCCCTGAAGTTATACAGTGAGGTGACCCTGTGAGGCAGTTACATCTTCCACTTTTCCAGCCAAAGCAAAGAACACACTGGGTTTAAGTATGTTAAGAAGGAATATCTTGAGTGATGTGTTGGTTTGCCTTGAAATTGAACATTTTGGAGACTCAGAGAGGATTTGCACAATATAAGTCAAAGAGTGATGGACTGTTAATAATAGAAGGAATTGTTTTCTAAGGGAACTTGGTGGTGGTATACAAAAGTGCTCTGGTACCTAGATAATTTTGTGTATTCTTTTTTTTTTTTTTTGCGAGGAAGACCAGCCCTGAGCTAACATCTACTGCTGATCCTCCTCTTTTTCTGAGGAAGACTGGCCCTGGGCTAACATTCATGCCCATCTTCCTCCACTTTATATGGGACGCCGCCACGGCGTGGCTGACAAGCAGTGTGTCGGCAGGCGTCCGGGATCCGAACCCGTGAACCCTGGTCTGCCAAGCGCGAATGAAACCGCTGCGCCACCGGGCGGCCCAATTTTGTGTATTCTTACTATGTGAGTAAGGTTTGTGTAAATAACCTGATTGAACTAAAAGAAGAATTCCCTCCCTCTAGGGAGGGAATGTAGTAAAGAACAAATAACTATTGCTTGGGAATGTGTGTATATATATATATATATGCCCTAGAGTGGAACTTAATTTTTTGTCTTAACAAGGTATCTATTTAAATACAAAGCATAGGGGCCGGCCGGTGGTGTCGTGGTTGAGTTTGCACGTTCTGCTTTGGCAGCCCGGGGTTTGCTGATTTGGATCCTGGGCGTGGACCTAGTCACTGCTCATCAAGCCATGCTGAGGTGGTATCCCACATAGAGGAACTGGAGGGACCTACAACTAGGATATGTAGCTACGTCCTGGGGCTTTGGGGAGAAAAAAGAAAAAGAGGAAGGTTGGCAACAGATGTTAGCTGAGGGCCAATCTTCCTCAAAAAAATAAATAAATAAAAATAAAAAAATACAAAGCATATGACTTAAACAAGTCTCTCTTTCACACCCCTGTCTCTGGCTTTTTTAAAGTTAAGACTTTTTGCAGGAAAATCACTTTCCTATTTAATGGCTGTGTGATCCTTAATATCAGGAAAGGACTAGATAAGGAGATAACAGAGATGCCAGAATGGGGTAAAAGGAAAGGCGGTTTTATTGACAGCATAGCAATCCCATTATTGACTTATATCCGAATATGAATGCATATTCAGCATGAAGTTGCATGTTTTAATACTGTCTACTTATTCTGAAATTACAACTTGACTGCTATGTTTAATTTACGTCATTTCTATGTTTTACTTTTATTCCTTTACTCCGTAGCAAAGACTAAGGTGAAAATTTTAAATCATTTTTCCCTAGGAATCTCAGCAAGCACTGAATGAACAAAAATGCATGATGGAACAGAAATCGTTTTTTTGACTGTCAGCAGATATTTCAATAACATGAATGCCATCTAGTTATAATGGATTCCTTTAGAATTGATGATACTTAGAGAACAAAGAGAATCAGCCCAGAGTCACTTACTGCAAAGCACTGCCGAGTGTAATAGTTGACATGAAAATGACTCTTCAAGACTTTCAACACAATAAACCCCTGGGCAAAACCTCTCAGAGTGACTCCCGGAAATATAGAACCAACTGCTTCTCCATAAAGCTGCTACGTTATGATCACCTGGAGAGACTACAGTAGCAAATGCAAAATTCCTGCTGTTACTGGCCTTAATGTTAAAAGCCAGAGAAATGGAAAAAAGGTCGTATTTAAATATCCAGTATTTTTTTAAATCAGCTTCACAGTAAGTTTTTTTTCTCAATTATTAATTTAATAATTCAATCATCGCTATTAATTAATCACTTAATAAGCGGTAAATGTTTATTAAGCACATCTCATTTACTACTAGCCTCTATTCAAGTTACAGATAAGCATTGCAAAGATAAATATGATATTCTGCTTCCAGGAGTCCTCAATCAATGGGAGACATGACTATATAAATGAATTAATAAGTGTGATATAATGGCAAATATAAAAGACAAGTGATCTGTGAAATCACAGAAGAAACAACTTCATATAGCTAGAGTGACCAGGTAAGATGTCACAGAGGAGGGAGCATTTAATCTGCATCTTGAAGAAAAGAATAATAGAACTTGCTGTGTAGAACTAGTAATAACAGACTCAGCCTCAGAGAAAAGGAAATGACATGTAATATCAGTATAACCGGCTTAATACCATGAGTAGGAATTAGAAACTATCTTGGAATAAACAGGAAGCTAAAAATACTCTTTGCAAATGGTGTGTCAGAAAGAATTTTCATTCTTAGTATGAATACTTAAAATTATCTATACCTATAACAATGTCTGGTACAATGAAATACTCGAGATATTTGTGGAGTTGAATTGAATACAAACCTACTGAATCAAATTGAATTTACTTGGGTGCTTTAAATGTATTTGTTGATAGACTTTATTTTTTTAGAGCAATTTTAGGTTCACAGCAAAATTGAGTGGAAAATGTAGCGATTTCCTATATACTCCTGCCCACACACATGCATACTCTACTCATTAGCAACATCACTCACCAGAATTTTTTTTTCAGCAAAGACGAACCAACATGGACACATCATAATCATCAAGAATTCATAATTTATGAACCTTAGAGTTCATTCTTGGTGTTGTACTTTCTATGGTTTTGGACAAATGTATGACAACATGTGTCCACCATTATTGTATCATACAGAGTCGTTTCACTGCCCTAAAAATCCTCTGTTCTCCACCTACTCATTTCACTCTCCTCCCTAACACCTAGCAACCACTGATCTTTTTACTGTGTGCATAGTTTTGCCTTTTTCAGAATGTTATATAGTTGGAATCATAGAGAATGTAGCCTTTTCAGATTGAAATCTTTCACTTAGTAATGTGCATTTAAGGTTCCTCCATGTTTTTTCTTGGCTTGGTAACTCATTTCTTTTAGTGATGAATATTTTTCCATTGTCTGGATGTACCACAGTTTATATGTACCACATTTACCTGATAAAGGACATCTTTGTTGCTCCCAAGTTTTGGCAGTTATGAATAAAGCTGCTATATGTATGTCTGTGTGCAGGTTTTTGTGTGGACAGAGATTTTCAACTCTTTTGGGTAAAAACTAAGGAGCAAGACTGCTGAATCACGTGCTAAGAATATATTTAACGTTATAAGAAACTGCCAACCTGTCTTCCAAAGTGACTGTGCCATTCTGCATTTCCACCGGCAATGAGAGTTTCTGTTGCTCTATGTTCTCACGAGCATTTGGTGGTGTCAGTGTTCTGGATTCGGGCCATTACAATAGGTGTGTAGTGGTATCTTGTTATTTTAATTTACATTTCCTTGTGACATGTGATGTGGAGCATCTTTTCACATGCTTATTTGCCATCTGTATCTCTTCTGTGGTGAGGTATCTCTTAAGGTCTTTTGTCCATTTTTCAATTAGGTTGTTTGTTTTCTTACTGTTGAATTTTGAGTTCTTTGTGTATTATGGATAATAGCCCTTTATCAGATGTCTTTTGCAGATATTTTCTCCCAGTCTGTGGCTTTGTGTTTTAACTCTCTTGGCAGTGTCTTTCACAGGGCAGAAGTTTTTAATTTTAATTAAGTCCAGCTTATCAAGTCTTTCTTTCTTGAATTATGCCTTTGGTATTGTATTTCCAAGTATATTTTGCAGCTACATTGAAGAGAAATAATTTGAATTTCCTATTCCTGATATTCTTTAGAAGACAGATGTGATAGGCAGCAAAATACCTCTGCCCAAGATATCCAAGTCCTGATCCATGGAGCCTACAAATTTATTATTTTACATGGCAAAGGGATTTTGCGTATTTAATTCAGTTAAGATTCTTGATAAGAGGAATTATCCTGAATTATGACGTTCCTCAGTGTAATCACAAGGTGAGGAAATAGGAAAGCCAGTGTCAGAATGGTGCCACGTGAGAACAACTTGACTGTCCATTGTTGCCTTGAAGGAGGGAGGGACTAAAAACCAAGGAATTCAAGTGGCTTTGGGAAGTTGGAAAAGGCAAGGGAACAGATCCTCCCCTCAAGGCTCCAGAGGAATATAGTGGTGCCATCATTTTGATTGTAGCCCACTGATATTCATTCTGAATATCTGAAGTCCAGAACTGTAAGATAATACATTGGTATTGTTTTAAGCTGTTAATTTTGTGGGAATTTGTTACAGCAGCAATAGGAAACTAATGCAACAAATTATACTGAGAATTCTGTAAAATTTCAGGAACTTAAAATTAGTTTATTTTTTAATTTGCCAGTTTCAAAAATTTATTTCCTTTTTTTAACCAAGAAGAGGAGATACAGAGAATATCAAAAATTCTGAAAAAGAACTCCAGATTGAATAAAAGGCTTCCTACTACTTAGCATAAATTACTTAATTCCTAGCAAGATGTATCTGTCTAATCTGTCTATCTATCTGTCTATCATCTATCTATGGAGAAAGAGAGAGAGAATGGAAAGAGAGAGAGAGAGAGGTACTCTAAAATGACTCTACAATGGATTGGAATGCGTAACTCAAGCATGTTCTTAGTACCGGTTAGGCATTTTTTAAACCCAGTTTATTTTAGTGATTAACAATAAACCCTTTTGTAATGTTACATTCCTTTCCTTTCCAGCACTGCTTTTTGGCTTGGGGTACTAGCAGTGTTAAATTGTAAACTCTGATATATCAGGACAATTCTGAATCACATCTGCATCACTTGCCATTGCATCCCCAGCAACAAACATTACATCTGATGCCAATTTCAAAAATAAAGACTGGATGAACTTGTAATGGATCAGAATGGAGACATTCCGAGTGGCTCTGAGAAGTCCAAATGGCCCCAGAGCCCAGTCTTCTATTATAGTATACATATGAATAGAAAATTTGTGTCAGTTGGAAAAAAGGTTAGTCCCCAGTAGAAAGGTAGACAGTCACAGAAGGAATAATATTCACCAAGAATGTATTATAGGGTACAGATCTGTGCCTTCCAGGCTACTAATTGCTAAAAGCTTTAAAAATCATATGACAGATTCATCATGTTCTATGTTTATGCATCTCAAGCACAGTTTAACAGGAAATCTAACCATTGTGTGCAATGAGTGTGAATTTTCATGTGAGACGGCACCTGCTGGTTGTGTCGGGTGTGCTCTAATGATCCTGTTTCTGAGCCAGTGAAAGTGAGGGTCATGAACGTGGCAATAATGAATTAGTAGGATAAATGGCAATTGATTTAAAAAAATCTTGGCAGATAGCAACTTGTCCTTTTTGCAATAGCATTATAACCACATTTCTATCATTTAGGAAAAAAAGTGCACCTAACATGGGTGAATTTTATTGTACTCAGTAAATAAATATCATATAGCTCAATGATGCAGGGAAAATATAATCTCTCTTAATATGTTAAATTTTATGACCTTTAACAATTGATTTTTCTCTCTCCAGTCTTGCCATCATTTTGAGTAGTAAGATTATACTTCTCCACTTCATTGACTTTGGACTTGCTGTATGACTTGCTAGGGCAAATGAAATATGAGTAAACTAAACATAAGCCATTCTTGAGCAGAAACTTTATATGTAATTATGCAGTTTGTCTCTGTCCATCCTCCCGTTGAGATTTTGCTATTTGCCAGGAAAAAATCATTCCCCAAATAGTAAATGCTCCTTCAGCCAGGGACCCAGAATTGGAAGGCAGGTGTTGCCCAGCATTGCCCAACTGAGGCCAGTTGAGCCCCACCTAGCATAGCAAAGACCCAGGCAACCTGTAACTTTCATGTAATGTGATGAAGAATTAAATGTTCTTGTTAGCTGCTGAGATTTGAGGGGTTTGTACCCTGAAACATCAGACTTGCATGTGTATATATTGGCCTTCTCGATATCTCCATGAGTGTCATCTCAAACTAATATGAACAGAAATGAATTCTTTTTTTCCTACCCCAACTGATTCTTCGTTACTGATTTCTATGCCAGCGAACAGCACCGATATACCACCAGGTTGTCAAGCCCAAAATCTAGACATTGTCCTGAATTCCCTTTTGCTCTCTATCCCTTTAACAAATCCAAACAAACCATGAAAAACAATAGTTAGCATCCCTTTCTTACTTAAAAAAGTTTAATGACTTCCAGTTATACCTTCAAAGAAATCCAATCTTCTTACAGTGGCCTATGTTATTGCCATGTATGTTATTACTTTTCGACTCACTGTGCTCCAGCCTTCTGGCCTTCTGGCCTTCTCCTCTTTTCTTGGCTTCATAAAGATCATTCCTGTTTTATGCTCATTGTGCTAGATATTCTTTGTCCTTAGATCACAAGGATCTTGTCCTAATCCAGATATTCTTATGGCAACCTCCTGATCATTCAGACACCTGTGAATTCCTCAACAATGACATCTTCTGCCTCACAATGTAAAGCAGCCACCTGGTTAAGGACTCTCATATGATTCTATTTGTTCTCCTCCAGTGTCTTCTTATCCACTTGATTATCTAGTATTAACTTCCCCTATTTATTTGAATATTATCTGTAGGAAGTACTGTAGCAGATTTGTTCAAACCTGAATATCTAGAACTGAGGATAGTGCTTGGAAGATAGTGGACATTCATTACATATGCGATGAATTAATGAAATCAGTACAATCATATGTGATAAAATTATAGTCCTTGCAGGAAGATTGATGAAATTTTTTCAGGTACTGTAAAGAAAACATTAAAATTTCTCTTTTATTATGTTCACAAAGATAATAAGAATGGAGTTATCTTGGAAATAATAGTTATGTTATTTTTGTATGCTTATTTTTTTATATTATCATGACAGTGATCATTATCATTATTTTTAATCTTAAATATTCTATAATCAATAGTTATGCTATTGCTAAAGATTCTTCATCTGAGAAAAACTGAATGGTGTTCATTCTTTGACAAACAACATAAGGCAAATATAGTATCTATATTATGTAGCTTATTACCTGAGTTTCTGTTCTTTCAATCAGCATACACTATAGTAAATTCAAGAGAATTAAGCTTAACAAATGTATATGTTTGATAATAAAAGTATAAACATATATAAAGAGTAAACTTGCTAAAAGTAATTCCCCATCAATTGGTTCTTTGATTACTATACATTTTTATATTATCTGATAAATTCTTATTCGCAGTTCCCAAGGACTAAGTTGAGCCTATTTAATATAGTAAATAATCATTACTTATCTAACTTAACTTCACATTTTCTATTATGGGAATATTATAGCAATAAGTTGCTGGGAGCATGTTTCCAGCTGTGAAATCCAAGGCAGAGGGTATAGCTCAACAAATATATGTCATCTAAGATTTAGTTCTATTTAAGAAAATAACTTACTTTAGCGAAAGCCAAGAAATGAGTACCCTAATTATCAATTGCCTAGTTGTTTTTCACGTTCCAACCATTAGTTACTTTAGGTTTTCAACCATAGCATTATTTTTTTAATTACATAATAAAAAATGCAACTATTTTTTAAACTAATAATTGAATTCAATGTGTCAACTAAGACATCTTTAATCACTCAAAATGTGGGATCATTTTTATTAATTTAAATTGTAAAATATCATTTTAAATATACAAAATATCAAAAAACATATATGTATATATTACTTCTTAGCATAAATGCCAACTACTTAGCTATATATTCTAATATAAAAATGTGAATATAAAGGTTTTTGTTTCCTTAACTTTTTTTCCAAAGTTTGCTTTCCTAGAGAGAGAGATAGCCTCTTACCAAGAAAGTTGACTGAGATTGCCCATCCATCACTGTGGTAAATTAACATCACTAGATTCTTAAATTGACCAGGGGTAAAGGACACATGTACACATAAGGAAAACAACGGCCATTTCAATAAATTAAGGCTATTTACGACAGCCACGGGCATTCAGAATGATTCTCTTCTTACCCTGACTGATATACAAAAACTTTATAAAATGATTAACCATGCCATGGGCTTCAAAATTTGAAGGAGGGAAGGTATTATAAATCGCATTACCCTAATTCTCGACATTTGGAGAAGACCGGGGTAATCGCTGAGATTGATTAATTGCGTAGATTTTTAATTTTATTGGCTCCAAGGACACATTTTCATTTAATTCTGAGAACATCCGCTTGAATACTAAATTATATACATGTGTTTTCTGACTAATCTTTAAATTTGAATGGTTCATATCTTATATGTTTAGAATCCTGTAACTTCCAAATCTTTTAGATGATGTTTGAGATGATATCTAAATAAATTTTGATATATCTTATTGATTTTTCTGACCCGTGATGATAATTTGTGTGCACATTTTACTGATATCATTGAATTGTCAAATATATAAAAGCTATTTACTCTCAACTAATCCATCCACTAAAGCCAATGTACTTGTTTAATCACCATCTAAAATTGTCATGAATTTAACCAGAAATTACCCACGTATCATATGTAGAGAAAAATTTGATATTAGACCATCATCTTACCCACAAAAGAGCTATTTTAATTGATCCTCCAAGTTAATCTTCAATGAGCATGAAGTAGGCTGAAATATGGCCCCAAATGTGTCCACACCCTAATCTCTTGACTCTGTGAATATGTTACCCTATAAGGCAAAAGAGATCTTGCAGATGTGACTAAGTTAAGGATTTTTGAGATGGGCAAATTATCCTAGATTATTGGTGTGAGTCTAAAGTAATCTCTATGTAAGTGAAGCAGCAGGGTCAGAGTGAGAGAATGTTCTGCCACAATGGAAGCAGAGAGAGAAAGCAGTGTGTTAACAGGAGCAAAGGGATAGAGAAGTGACAACAGAAGCAGAGGTCAGAGTAATATGGGGCCACCAGTCAAGGAATTCAGACAGCTTTTAGAAGCTGGAAAAGGCAAAGAAACAGATCTTAGAGCTTCCAGAAGATACACGGGTCTGAGGATAAATTAATTTTAGCACAATGAAATCCATTTTGGGCTTCTGACCTTCAAAGCTCTATGGTAAGAAATTTGTGTTGTTTTTAAGCTACCAAATGTGTAGGAACTTTTTATAGCAGCAATAGGAACTTAAAACAGAGCATAAAATATTTTCTTTGCTAAAATATTATGTACGAGTTTGCTTCAACTGTAAGTTATACAGGATAATTATAATTGTAAAGGAAAAAACTGGATCCTGTAGCTACTTTCACAAACAACATAGAAATACTGTTATTCTAGAAATTTGACTAGCATTTTCATTTTCCAGTGGGAATTCCATGTTAATTGCATGTACTTAATTGTGAATATTTTTAAGGAAACCTTTGCAGGACTCTTACCCGTGATTTAAGATTGTGAAATCTGAACAGATAGGCATCCTCATTATAGTTATATTTACCTAACTGCAGGGATAGAAACAATTTTGTTTGTATTATTTTAGAATTCAGACTCATTCTGATGTAAAGGGGATGCATGTTCACCATAGAAAATATGCAAAAAATAAAAATCAGATTTCACACAAAAACAATCTCTGTCCATATTTCCTGCAATATAGGAATATAAATTTTGAATAATTTTACATATAATATTTTGAACTTTGCAATTATCACTAAATAATAATTCTTAAGCATGCTGCATCACATATTTTAAATGAAACTGTTAATAAATGCATAGTAGTCCACACATTGCATGTGTCATAATTTATTTAATCAATTCACCATAGATAAGCACTAGTATTTCTTCTGTTAAAAATAACACTGTGACAACATAACTGTACATAATATTACCTATGTTTCAATGATAACTATCTTGAAAATTCCTGGATGTGGAATTACAGGTTGAATTGTATACAGAATTATAGGTTATGAGATGTGCCTAGAAAATTTTTCTCAAGAAGCTTTAAAAATAGGTATATTATTCTCAAGAATGCATTAGAATGTTTATTTAATCAACAGCCTTTTCAACATTTAGCATAATAATTTTTTTTTAACAAACTCTTAGGGAAAAGAGCATCAAATGGTTTTAATCTGCATTCATTGAATTAATGATATGGAAAATTTTGAAATTGCTTTTTGTCCTTTTATAATTTCCTCCTTCTCACTTCAGAAAATAAATGCCTATGTTTACATCTACTTATTTATACTCTATTTTTAAATTAAACTCATTAATCCATCTGGCATTTATTTTTAAATGATTTTGATAGGTGTCCAAATTATTTTGACAAAAAATGTTAAGCACTTTTCCCAGCATATCATTGGAGTTCTATAATCTCTTTTCTTGATTTTTCTCTTCATTCTTCATTAATACCATGCTGGTTCAAGAATTCCAATTTTATTATAAATTTTGATATCTCTAATGCAAATGTTCTGATCCCAATATTAATCTAATGATTTTAAATAGTTCCTTAACTATTCTCAACCATTTGTGAAAGAATAAATTTGCTGAAAGAGGGCATTAAAACCCAGAAATATTGTTTAATATTTGCTGAGTAAGGAAAATGTTGAAACCAAAATTAACCCCCCTCTATATCTGGCAAGCTCCCCTCAGGTGACAACATGACTTCCATAAGTAGTCCAGGAACTGAATGCTCCTAGCTTATCAAAGCCATTTGGTTGGCAATTTCTCTTATATTCTAGCAGAAATTTCCTGGTGACTGTAATTAGCCAAGTTTGGATCACATTCTCCTTCCACCACACTTGTGAGTGTGTATGGATTTTTTTAAGGCTTTATTTCCTGTTCATAAGAGGAGTCATCACTGGTACTTCATCAAGGACACAGAATTTCCGATTATGATCAATTTTCACTGTTTAGTGTAGGAAAAATAATATTATTTTTGTATTTTGTATTTCTTTGTATCTAAGATGCTACCCATTTTAAGTTATATGCTTCATACTGTATATATTATTCTGAAAATTTTTCACTCTACATGCTTGTGTAATTTATAAATGTTTATATCAATAACTCTATTACCTATTTCACACCTGTATGATTATACCTCAGAATATTTATTGATTCAACATCTCAAGGATATTTCAAACGTCTTTAATATTTTGTCATTACAAATGACTCTGCAATGGATTTTCATATTGTGAATATGACAACATTTCTCTAGGGTACAGAGCTAGGGACACATTGCTCAAAGTGTATGCACAGCTTTAGTTTTACTACATTCAGAAAAATTCCACCACAAATTGCTTTTATCATTTACATTCCCACCAGCAATGTACATGAGTTCTCACTGTTCCAATGTCATGCAAGGCTGGTCTCATACGCACTAGGACTTTGGAGAAATTTATCAATGTCATATAGCAAGGTTGATTTATTTTGAAAGGAAAAAATATACAACCATGGCTAGAAAGAGAGTAGAAGGATTAGACCTTTATCCGTTCTTCCCACAGAGAAGCATCCCAGGGTTAAAGCTCAGACAATCGGTGAGACCCACAATGTGAGTTTATGTTCAAGTGCAGGCACGCTCTGGATTTATTCCATTCCACTTAATAGACTGAATGTGTGAGCAGTGAGGGTAACAAAGATTATGTGGGTACCAAAAAAATCTAGACTCATTAAGTGTGGTCTTGGAATATCAGTTTCCAGTCACCTGGAGATCTTGGGGTCAGTACACTCTGGATAAGAGCTGATGTTATAGTGCGGAGGAGAGAATGGGTTCAGTAGAAAAACTGAGGGTTATCACCATATACTTAATGAAGAAGAAAAGAAGATTGAAACTCTGTTATAACTTTTGTTTTTTTCTATTTATAATCCAGTTTACACTTCCTGAGTGACAATTGTGATTTCAGATATTTTTGATGAAAAGCTTTTTTAAAAATGGTTTTCATATGCTATGTTATGAAACAACTTCATATAGGAATTTTCAGTTATATAATAGGTTAACTTCATGTATTCATCCAATGTTAGTTTAATATTTACTATGTGCCAATCACTATGTTAATTGGTAAATTTATCATTATAAACATAATTTTACGTTTCCCTCAAGAAGCTTACAATCTAGTAAAGAAGACAGGTGTGTGTGTGTGTATTTAAAGAGAGAAAGAGACAGAGACAATGAAGATTATGAGGGGGATGGGGCTATGAAGGCAAAAACAAAGGTATTTGAGAGTTTTAATGAGGTAGAAATACAGTTGGGTGGATTACTGTGGTGAGATGTTTAAAAGATGACTTGGAAGGAAGTTGGAGAGAGAATGTTGGAAGTTTATGAAGCGTTTGTAGATCATATTCAGAATTTGATGTTTAATTTTAATTCCATTGGGAAACTGTTAATGGAAAACACTTTAAAAATTTTTTGAAAGAAGTAAGCAAGCTAATTTATGTTTTTAGAAAAGTAATGATGGGCACTGTATCGAGAAATCATTGGTAAAAATACTGAGACTATTCATTTAATTAACTATTTTATCTTGTGCACCTACCATATGCTAGATAATGAGCTAGGCATTTGAAAATCATTAATGAACCAAATAAAGAAAAATCCCTGGCCTTATGGACCTTACGTTCCAGTGGGGAAATAAACAATAAACATAATGCCTAATTTAATTTTACAGTATGTTAGGAGATATGTAACAATGGAAAAAGATAAAGAGAAATGTAAAGGGGATCCAGGAGTGCTGGATGGGAAAGGATAGATAGTGTAGGCCTTGTTGAAACAGTGATGGTGGCACAGAGACGTAAGGGATGTGAGATACTTAGCCACAGATCTATCTCCATGCAAAGCTAATTACGTAGCAAAGACCCATAGCAGGAGTAGGTATACCATGAGGCCAATGAAGCTTAAGCTTCAGGACTCCACATTTACACAGACCCCCTTAAAGTCCCTGTAGCTACTCTTTTATTTAAAACTTTCTATTCTTTTTCTTAAAAAAGTAGCTTACATTGTTTAAACTTTAGAATTTACCTCAGAACTGACCCATGGATTTAAAGTTGAAGGCTTCTTCCTATGTTCATGGAACAGAAACGAGGCTAATGTGGCCAGGATAACTCACTAAAAGGGCATTGATAAATAAAGAAGATATTCCACACATGAATATCGAGGGATGGAAATACAAGTCATAGAATATTGGAATAATTTTTTTGAGAATTTCAGCACTGGATTTTTCAATAATTTTGCATTTAAGAAATAAAATATTTGATAATAAACTAAGAAAATGTCAATTATGATATAAAATTTATCTCCAATAATCTTTACTAAATAAATGTTGTTTTAGTCATGTAATATTAATGCTTATTTAAATATTTTTATAAAAATATTAGAGGGAGTATTTCATACCATATATGAATTATTTTCATAAGATACAGGCATGTCAACTACCTTACAAATCTCTGTCTACCAAGTCTAATAAAATTATGATAAATTTTATCTTTAATAAATTTTTTTGCAATATCAGACAAATTAGAACAAAGTGCTGATATTTTTTACAGATGAAAATGACACAGATTGTGCTACTTTGTATAGTAAAATAATCTATCAATTTGCTTCTTTCAGTTATTTATTACAGAGATGATACAACTGAAATATTTAAGGAGATACAATATATATAATCATTTTTATTTATTCATAATTTCATTCAATCAAATTTTTACAACAGCAGGCAAATGTTGGCCACTTTGTTAAGCAGCTCAGTTCTTCGATTTGAAGTTGTGAATAGTACAGCTAAAAAACAATGAATTTTAAAGTGATAAACACATGATGTATATGTGTACCAGTTTAGCACTATGCATTACAGACTTCATTTGTCTCTATGGTCATTCAGAAGTTTTCCGAAATGTCTAGTCAACTTCTTTGAAATAATCAAAGTCCATTTTCTATTTCAAAGTGAAGTGAATCCTAATAGTATAATATGAATACTTTCCAGAGTGAAAATAGAAAGGCAACAAGTGATTTTACACCAAATTGTTAATAAGTAACAAATTAGGACTTATTAAATATCAGACAAGCATTTTCTTTAAGGCCCATGACTACAAATTCAGTAGCCAATAAATCAATTTAGATGAGAAAATCAATTTAAAGAATAAAGATCCTCAGAGGAACTGTCTTTTTTAGCCATCTACGATTGGGAGAGCTTCAAGGATTGTTGTGATTTTCTTCATTTCACTGGGAAAGCAGAGACGCAAATTTCTTCCATCCCAATTCTTCATCTGCAGTCTCCAGTACTCAAGCGTGTTCAAGAAAATCTTTGGCAAATTATATAAAAGAGCAGTGCCTGCCCAGGCATTACTGCCCAGCTGATTACTTCATAATTTTTCTCCCCTGAAATGTAATACTTACCAGCTTTCACTCTATCCACCATTAACCTCCCGACTTGGGGCGATTATTAGTTCATCAGGAAAACTCAGTGCTACCTTTGATAATCAACCACTGTGGGCTAAGTTGTGCCTGCATCACAACAGTGTACGTTCCATGCTAAATGCTACAATTTACTCCCGTTAATACTTTTTAAATGCTACAAACATTGTAGCCTATAGATTTATCCCCCATATATGTACAAAGCCTGTCTGTATCAAAGGCACTATAAAGAGTTCCGAGGCAGTCAGCAGATGTTTAGAAAGTGAGTAAAATATGATAGACCTTACAATGTGACACTAAAAATTAGATTTTTTTCTTATAAATTCCTGTTCTTTAAAAACAGTAAATTTGCATAACCAGATTCCTGAATCTTAGATTTTGTGTCATATCATAAATCATAAATTATTGACTATATTGTGTCATATCACAAATCACAAAATATATACTATGTTTGGAGTTAATGGTTGAACTCAGCATTTTTTATGAAAGATTCTAAATTTATTTTGAGGTGCACTTACTAATCATTTAATGATATTGATATGTAATCATAACAAGAAAGAACAATACTTGAATTTGTACACCAAGGGTAGAACAAGTAATCTTATCATCACATCTGCGTCAATAATTATTAAAATACAAAAAAACACATAATTTAATTTAAAAAAACAAAAGAAAAATCAGTAATGATTAAATAATTTTTAAAAACTCTTCATATATACTTGATTTAGATACTGATTAGAAAACGTAATTCAAAATTTAAAAAAAATGTGACACCCAAACATAAAATTACTAATTGAAATTACATTATAAAGTATATCACAATCTTACCAAATTATCAGTGCTAGTACATTAGTTTTGGATATGGTGGTAAAATAATTAATGTGTCTAACATCTTAGAAGTGAGATATTTGATTTCATGTCCCCAAATTAAGCATCCCTGTCTATTACGCTGCATGAATGATTTAAAGCAAAAGTATTTTTTCAGCTAGGAAATATTTAGAAGGGATAACGAAGGGGTCCAACAACAATTGGAAAACTCTTTCCTGTCTAGGACATTATGTGTATATTGCAGTCTTATCTAATCTATGATAAAAATACTTTTTTTAAAACATCCCTACTGGAAACTATTGCTTAATACAATTAAGAGAGTAGTCTTCCAAATGGATTTTATAGAGTGTTTTACAGCTTGTGTTAACAGAATCTGTCAGATTATGTCTATATGTCTAATGATAAAAATCTCTTTAATTCTGAAACACAATAAAATGCATTGCAACTAGTGCTCCTCAATAATACATGTTAAGATGTATGAGTTGTATATGAGATTGCTACTTAATCCAGTAAACCACGTTAGTGTTTAAGAGAGAGACTTTCATATAGCATTTGCTGTTTTTCTTGTTACATGAGCTCTGTTTACTAGCATAAGAAATAAAATTAATCCAGAATTAGGTTTATTATTCTATTGTTCCAGCTTGCTTCTTAGTTAAATAAGATAAGCACTTGAATTTAAGAAAAATTTCATATGTCCACTGTGGTCATCACTTCACGTTGATGATGAAAATTTTTAGGGACAACTTTATAGATTTCAAACCAATTTATGCTTCCACCAGTGGACTGTGTGAGTTAAAATCGCTCCACATTCTCACTTGCCATAGATATCATCATTTTTTATTTTAACCATTCTACTGAGTATGTAATGGGACTAATTGTGGATTTGACTTGCAAATCACAGATTATCAATAAGGTTGTGTCAATTTGATCATTTGAACATCTTCTCTGAGTTGTTCAAATTTTCTTCTGGGTTCTTTGTTTTTTATTTGATTTGAATTCTTTGTCAGCTATATTGTTGCAAACAACTTCCAACTCTATGCTTTGTGATTCACCCTCTTAATGGTGTCTTTCAAGTTTCCAATATTAAGGTTAAATTTAGAAATGCTTCCTTTAGTTTAGAGCTGAACACTTCCTGTTTATGATTATCTACATAAAGGCCTTGAAAAAAATCCTTTAAAATGGTAAATTCTAAGATATGTACTTATTCAATTTCTGTTTATTTTTTCCTATTTATCTTTTACATAGATTCACAATTTTTCTGGATTGACCACTTTGCATGGTGAAGAGATATAGTCATCTAATTCTTATATTTTTAAAATGGTTATCCAATTGGCTCAGCACCATTTATTTAAAAGGCTTTTTTTCCCCGAGAGCCACCTTTGTTATTAATCACGTACGCACACATATCTGTGTCTGTTTCTGGACTGTTTTTTACCCATTGATCTATTTGCCTATTCTTACATCAACACCATATGACCTTAACTACTATAATTTTTTAATTGACTTTTGATGAAGTTTTATTCTACTTTTTCAAGAGATCTTGGCTATAAATGGCCCTTAGCCTTTCCACATAAATTTTATGGACAGGTTGTTAATTTCCAAATTAAAAAATAAAGTTGGGATCTTTGTTTTGAATGACATTGAATCTTTAGAATAATTTGGGGAAAGCTGATCTATTTTCATTACTGAGTCTTCTGAAGAATGGACAAAGTATATAATCATTTATTTAGATCTTTTAAAATGTGTCTCAATAATAGGTTATAGTTTTCCAGTTAGAGGTTTTGTAGATCTTTGGTTAGATTTAGTTTTATTACAGTTGATATATTTTAAAAGTGTCTTTTAAGTACTGTAAATTACAGCTTTGTAAAATGATATTTTATAACTTTATGGTATATATGCAAATGAATGACGCTTGTATATATCAAGTAAACTTTATGTCAAGTAAACTTACAAATCTCACTTATTAAGTTGAATAATTTATTTGTAACTAGTTTTGAATTTTGCTTCTATAAAACATTTTGCTTCAAAATAATTATGGTTTTATATCTCTGTTCCTAAACTTTTGTAAATTTTATTTAATTATCATGGTTTAATGCACTATATAGATTCACCAATACAATGCTGAATTAAAGTGACTATAAGAGGCTTTCTGATCTTGTATTGATCAAGGAATGCTTTCAATAAATCTCCATTAAACGTGTTTGTTACAATGTTTTGTAAATGCTATTTATCAAATTAAGGATGTTCCTCCTATTTCTAGCTTGCCAAGAGCTGTTTATTGTAGATTTTAATGTTTGTCGAATGTCTTTTCTGCAACTATTGAGATGATTGATGCTTTTTTTCCTCTTTATTGTGTTAATGAGATTTAACAATGACTTTCAAACATAACTCAAGACTTACTTTCCTATAGGGTGTGTGTGTGTGTGGCATTTTATATGTTGCTACATGAATTTTTCAGCTTTTACTCATTCATTTGTTTGTTTGACTTTTAGGGATTTGCATCAATATGAATAAGAATGACCTCTAATTTTCTGAACTTATCGTGTCTTAGTCAGCTTCTGATATGAAGGATATGATGCTCTCATAAAATGTTTAGGGAAATAGCTTATTTTCTTCTATCTTCTGGTTATACTGGTAAATTAAAGATTTTTCTTTCTTCCTCAAGTGTTTGGTAATCCTTACTAGTGATCCATTCTGGTCATGTACTTTACTTTGTGGCAAGTATTTAAGATTCAGACTCAGTTTTTCTAATTTTTATCAATTAATTATTTATCTTTATTTTTACTTCAGTTTTATAAGATGTATTCTGGGAATTTTTCTAATTGTTGACATTTTCACAGATATTTGTAATGATTTTTATAGTATCCATTTATTGTGACTTACTATCTAAAAGATCTATTCTGATAGTTTCTTTTTCATTTCTGATTTGATTATCTATACCTTCTCTCTTTTTTCTCTTGATTAGTCTTACCAAGAGTTTATCAATTTTATTAGCCATATTAAAGAACTAACTTTTGTCTGTGCTCATCTTCTTTTATATGCTATTTTTGTATCTCATTGTTATTTTCTGTCTTATCTTCCTTACATTCTGTATTTAATTTGCTGTTTTTCTCCTGATACCTTGAGATGGAACCTTAGATAATTAATTTTTCACTTTCTTCTTATTTTAACATGCACATATAAGGCAATAAATCTCTGACCACATGTTAAAATGTCTTCATTAACATTTCTTTCAAAATATTTTCTAATATTTCTATTTTTCATTGACATGAATTATTTAGAAATGTATAGCTTTATTAAAAACATGTAAAGTTTTAAAAAATACTGTCTTAGTGATAATTTCAAACTTTCTAATTAATTTTGCAATGGCCAGATAAAATAATCATGATTTCAATCCTTTGAGATCAGATGAGATGAACTGTAGTACCACTGTAGCACCATTTTGAAAAAAAGTATGGATATATGTATTCTGTAGTTGTAAGTAGTGTTCTATACATGTAATTATGTAATGTAGGACAAGATTTAGAGCCTTGCTATGGGTGGGCAGACAACAGAGGTGATAATGGAATAATGGGGGTCAGAATATGCCTTAATATCTAGAGACTCCATTAAGGTGACAGTCATTCAGAGCTACCTCTAACATTTGCAGGGCCTGAAAAAAGCATAAGTAGAATAATATGAGTCAAAGTTGACAAAAAAATGGAGACATTGAATTTTATTCTTATTGATTATGTCTACTCGTATTAATGGATGATTAATAATATAAGCACACATAATTCTTAAATATTGTTGTTACTTATTTTGTTCCTTGGAGCCACTAGGAAATAATTCTTTTTGTGAGGAAGATTAGCTCTGAGCTAACATCTATTGCCAATCCTCCTCCTTTTGCTGAGGAAGACTGGCCCTGGGCTAACATCCGTGCCCATCTTCCTCCACTTTATATGGGACACTACTACAGCATGGCTTGACAAGCAGTGTGTCAGTCTGTGCCTGGTATGCCAACCCCAGGCAGCCAAAGTGGAGCACAGGAACTTAACCGCTATGCCACCAGGCCAGCCATGGAAATAACTTTTGTTATACAATATCTGAGAGGAATGGTTTGACAAATTAGCCTATTCACTGATAAAATACCCCTATACTTTGAAGCAGTGTCCCTTTTCAACATCGACAGTAATGCAACCTATAAACCTTCATGACTGAACAGGCTCCATTTGTTTTGAGGAAATAGGACAAGAGATTCAAGGGGCCTAGAACCTGACTGGACTAGTGAACTTTTTGGTGTTAGTCAAAAGAGTCAATATCTTGGTTCATACTTTGCACAGTATCAGCTCTGCCCTCTGAACATCATATGATAGTAATGTACATATATCCTTTAATAATTGTACTATTGAGTGTATTTGTGATACCTACAGCCCTCTTGCTCAGGTATAAAGAAAATAAAAAAATTATTCTCTCTCCTGTGTGATAAATGGCCTGCATTCCCCTTCAACTGGGATTGCTGCTGCTTTTCCACTATCTCTACTGTGATCAACTGGGAAATCATTTGTTTTTATAATAATCTGTGGAGTCTTAGTAATCATCTCTGTATTTTCTGCTCTTACATTATTTTTTCTCCACAAATAACTGATGGTCTGTATATATTCTCCTATATTCATTAATGTTACTTATTTTATTCCTACAATTGTATATAATTTAGTAATGTGGATTCTCTTTTGGATAATTGCACCACAGAATGGCTATAGAAGAAAATAGCCAAGTATCTCTAATCAAGCAGAACTGGTATCTAACAGATTAGCTGTCTGAATAGATTCCACTGCCAGCAAAGTGACTCCCTACTTGGGAAAGCAATCATTCCATCATCAAATTCCCCAACACCACTTCTGTGATGGTACTTTCTTCATTTCCATTTTAAGTTGTCTCAACACCTACACCATCTGACAAGTTTATGTTCTACAGCACTTTATTTTGGATAATCCCATGTGATAATTTAAGGACCTCTTTTGCCATTTCAGGTCACGAACTAGCAGTGTCCTATTTTCCTTTGATAACCAGATTTTCATTACTCTCAAAACTAAATAGATTAGATAACCAATTACATTTTACAATTTTAATGTCCAGCTGCCTGAAAATATTTGGTTGCAACAATGCAATTTCAAGACATGGAAACCATTTAAAGCTATTTTAAGCCCCCCAAATGCTTAATACATTCAACTTAGTGTTGACAAAATCTTTCTGAGTGGATGGAAGAGTGGACTCTAGATTCGTCTTCAAGAATGATTCTTAGAACAAAACTATTGGAATGGCCCAAGAGAGCTGCAACTTCTTTCCCAAAGAGGTGGATGGGAAATTGGAAGGCTGCAATTGAAGTTCTTGATCCAAGAACACACTACAAGTGCTGCCATCCAAGAATCAGGAAACTTTTGCTGCTGTAGCTACAACTACTCCCCAGTAGTCAAAAATCTGTTTAGTCACAAGAATGCTGATGCAGGGAACTCAGTATCCAAAATCTTACTTTCAAAACCAAACCAAAGCAACAGGAAGATGACCTCTTCATTCCTACACTTCAAATTTTGAACAAGTTGCATTTAACTTCAGATTAATTTGCACAAATTAATTTGCATTGAAAATTATGACTGCAAAAAAGACCTGCAAATATTGTGTTAGCTATTTAAGCTCTGATTTAGTGAGCTTTGGTGACTCTGATTAAGAAGGCACATTAGAAGAAGATTGAAGCAGATGCTTACTACCAGTTTACCATTTAACCATACTCGAATGTGAGTTAAATTAACAAGGCTGATGAAATGTAGAGAAGGGTTGATGCAAAAAGGACTTTATGCTATCTACATTTCAGAACATCAAGGTTGAAGAGTAAATACAAAAATATTCTATAGCAGTGGTAGTTGGAGGTGGGACAAGAGGAATAGAAATATTCATACACAACACCACAAAACTTAGCTGCAGTGAAATAAATCAAACCAACAGAAGATCTCTTATTAGCAACACTAGAGTCAAGGATACAGTGAAGCCATTCCTTACTATTTGAGGTAAAATGATTTTGAAGCTGTACCATTCAGTGTCTATTTCCACCTCTTTACATACTGAAGAGTTTAGCAAATTAATTCACATACCCAAAAACTCATATGGTTACTGTCTTGAAATTGGATTCAGTTAGACCCACTCATAATTGAACTAAAAGGAAATAAAAATCCTTATCTACCAACATTCAGTCTTCACCTTTGAGGGCATCAAAAAGCAATTACAGAAGAGGCAAGGTCCAAAATTAGTGTCTATTTACCAGTTAGGCAGGTGAACATAGCAGTGATGCCATTTTCTTGCGTCTAGCTTACTGATTCAGGGGTCCGGCACTACTCTGTATTATTCAACTCAGTGTTGGGAGCGTGGTGTGAGTTACAGTTCCCTAACATGTTACTTCTCTGTTATGCAGAAAGTCGTCCTTAAAAGCAGTCCAAGAACCTATTCCTCTAGTATTTTCAATAAGTTTTTGAGAATTAAACTCTCTTTATTAAATCTCTTTCAAATTAAAATAGAAGGCATTGTTTTCTAAGAGTGCAGCTAGAATCAGCAATCTTCAGTGGTGCTCCTTGAACAGATTTATTTATTTTAAATGTGTGTCGTATATTTGTTTGGAGATATAGACTGCAAATTACAAGATTTCCAGCTCTAAGAAAACCCATAATTTTAAAAATATAGCTTTTTGTTGATCCTCTAAGTTGTATTATGTTCTGTTAACATTCTCTAGAACCAGTGTTTTGGAAACACACTATGAGAAAGGCAACATTAAGCAGTTTATTTTATGAAAAAAGCACTTAAGGGATTCATGAACATCCAGCAGAATAAATCATGTGTTCCTTTCATTAAAAGTTTGGAAATTGAATTTTATTGTCACATAGATGAAAGTTATTAGAATATTAAAATACCACCACCTGATTTAAATGCATACTTTCCCTCAGGCTCCTCCTATTAAATCTTTATTGGTTTCTAACTATCAAGAAATTGGGATAGAGTTAATATCTGACCTGAGGAAACAATAAGCTCACACAAAATGAAATAAAATATTAATAAATTGAAATTAAAAACAACATAAAACTTTAGGTCTTAGAGCAATATCTCCACAACTCCATTGAGAACAACAAATTAAGTCATTACAGGAAATCAAACTTATCTCACTATGTAAGAATATTTAAAAATATTTTTCCATAGCCGATAGGAGTTCTCAAGGTCCAACAATGTATTCATCTTCTAAATATGGCTCTGGAAAACTAGATGATATGAGGTATTGTTTAAGAATATTTTATCAAGTACTTAGTATTGCATCAACCACTTATGGTACCACAGATACATACACTTTTACTTCTATAGTTTTATTTCACTAAAAACAAGAACATTATATTTTATTTATGCAAATTTTAATGCTCCAAAGGAAAAATTCAACACAAGTGAAAAAATAAACTATATCAAAGCTGAAATTTTATTGCCTTTATGAAATATTTTACATAACTATCTCCTATACTTGATTAAGGATGGCTGAAAATTAGTTAACATTTCTCCCATTAAGATGTGAACCTGTGACCTTGCACCTTGAAATCTGGGTGGTCATGGTGACTACTTTGACCAAAGAATATGGCAAAAATGATGCCATGACAGTTTTCTGTCCCAAGTCTTAGAACTGACAGCTTTCACTTCTCTGTTTTAATATTTACTCTTGGAATCGAGCTACCATGCTGTGAGAAAGTACTAGAACTATGGACAGACCCACATGGAGAAGAACAGAAACACTGCACCAAGAGACTTGGTGGTGCTCCTGTCCAAGCGCCAGCACTATCTTACCAGCCATGTGAATGGGCCAGCTTGGAAGGGGATCCACAGTGGAGCTGCTCTAGTTGACATCATGTAAAGTAGATTTGAGATTTTCCTACTAAACCATACGTAACCTGAAGATTTGTGAGTAGGTACAAGGTGGTTGTTTAAAACCACAATGTTTTGGGGGTAATTTGTCACACAGCAGGAGATAACCAGAACATAATTTGGTACCTGGAAGTAGAATATTGCTGTAACGAAAACAAAAAACATGTGGCCTCGCTGCAAGATGAATCTAGAAGTATTTGCAGAAGACTATTAAAAGTTGGAAGGGTCTCAAAGACACTCTTGGTAAAGGCATGAAAGATGTTGAGTAAATGTATAAGAGACTGGATAAAAGATGATCCATACTGTGTGGTAATGGAGAACATGGTGTTGTCTGCTACAACATAGAAAATAAAAATGTACCTATTAAAATGGTAGAATGTGCAAAGGAGATTTATAATCAGAAAATCAAAAGTGCCAATTGGTTTCTTTTAGTTGTATATAATAAAATATGTGAAGAAAGAAATAAGCTAAAGATGAAACTATTAAGTTCTTGCACAGGATATAGATGAAATACAAAAGGGCCACGATTTGCCAGTTTTGAAAATAAAGCTGCATTTATCCCAGTCTCTCTGGTAATGTAAGAATAGCTTCAAGGTAAAGATCAAATACAAGAACAGGGAAAATATGACTTGAAGTTAAAGATGTCAGATGTGGCTATCAACTTTATAAATAATTCAGGATGATTTAAGGTGTGTCTAATAAAATTTCTAAGAATTGTATTAGATCTTTCCAGTTTAAACATAGGCCTTTTAAAAATCTTAAAATTCAGATATGGAGGACTCACCAAGAGAAACGTAGAAAAGGTCTTTTTGGAAAGCTACCTATGGAAAAAGAATGACTGCTCAGAGGGAGAAACCAAGAACCTAAAATGTACAGTCAAGATCTGAGGGCTACGACTTTTGGTAGGAGAAATAAGATAATCAAACAAAACAAAACAAAACATTTTCTACACTAAGATGAAAGGGAATTAGTAACACATGCCCAGCTGGATTTCAGAAATGCTATGTACCAGGACTTCCCATTTTCTAGGTGTGTTCTATTTTCCCCTTTTTGAATAGGACCGCCTATTGTGACATACCTTTGACTGACCTATGTTGGGTATATGGGGGTGGGGAGTAAATAGCCTTTCTCCTTAATTCATAGTTTATACATGTGAGAAGTACTATGCTGGATTAACCTTATGTAAACTCGGATCTGATTTAGATAACTATATCCTGGGCCTTGAAACTGAATCTGATGCCATCAATGGAAAGATCTAAGAATCTTGAAAGGAGGTGAGTGTATTTTGTATATAATATGAATGTAAGTAGTTAGCGGTCAAAGGGCAGATTTTGGTAGCATAATGATAGCCCCAAATTCACTAACACTCCTGCCATCAACAGGTGGGCTACCATTACCTGTCCCCAGATTTTCATGGGCTCTGTAACTGCTTTGACCGATAAAATATAGTGGAAATAATGTTGTATCATTTTCCCAACCCAGACTTTGAGTTTTCCCCGATCCAGACTTTGCGTTTTCCCCTTCCTGTTTCCTTGAATATTTGCTCTTAGAATGTAACTGCCATGCTGTGTAGAACCCAAACAGCCCTGTGGAGAGTACCATGTGGAGACAAACTGAGGTCCCTGGTTGACAAGCTAGATAAGTCCTCACCAACAGTCAGTCCTAATTTGTCAGCCATATGAATAATTCATATCAAGGTATATCTTCCAGGCTCTATCTTTGAACTATTTATACCAAATCACCATTGTACAACATTCCTCAAGCTGTATAAACAGAATGTTGTCTCACACTTACTTGTACTTATATTTATTTTTGACATTTCTTCCTTGCTAATGTGGTTAGTGTTATAAGAATTAAATACGAAGCATATTTTAATTTGTGAATACTTCCCAAGTAAAGTCATTTTGTGCAGAAAATATCAGTTTTTATGTAGAAAATATCAGTTTCACAGAAACATTTATATGTAGATATATTTACCATTTCTTGCATTATTATTTTTTATTTTATTTTATTTTGAAAGCCTGGATTTGCTCACAATTTTTTTTCTGGCATTATTATATAATATGTCTACTGTAAGAAACTAAAGAATTTGGGATTATGAAGCACATATGAAAAGAGAGGAAAAACTAGTTAGCAAAGCGGTAGGAGAGTAAAGCTCAGAATACTTAGTAGTGGAAATACTAAGCAAGGAAAGGATCAGCAAATAAATATACTGAAATCCTATGGATTAATGCCAATCCATGACTCATAGGATATAATGATTGCCTTCCTAATATGTCTCGCTCAATACATGATTTGTATTCTGTACTTATTTCTTTTATTTTTTATTTTTGGTGAGGAAGACCAGCCCTGAGCTAACATCCGTTGCTAATCCTCCTCTTTTTGCTGAGGAAGACTGGCCTGGGCTAACATCGTGCCCATCTTCCTCTACTTTATATGGGACGCCGCCACAGCATGGCTGACAGGCGGTGCATCGGCGGGCGCCCGGGATCCGAACCCGCGAACCCCGGGCTGCCAAGCGCGGACTAAACCGCTGCACCACCGGGCCGGCCCCTTCTGTACTTATTTTTAATAAAATAAAGTTATGAGATATCTTAAAACCTAATCAGTTCTAGTTATGTAAGATAAATATGTTCTAGAGATCTGCTGTACAACACTGTACTTATAGTTAATAATAATGTGCACTTATAAATTTGTTGAGGGTTGTCCTCATGTTAAGTATGTTTATTACAATTTTAAAAAAAGATCTAATTCAAATCTTACCTATGGCAAGAAAGCTTTCTTGAATAATTTAGTTCTATTTCTGAGGTTATATAATTCTTATCTATTACTCAAGTGGTTTAATTTGATAAATTAGTAGAAATTTACTTGTTAAGGAACTTATTTCATATTTGTATCTTTTACATCCTCAGCAAATGAATGTAAGGAATATACAAAGTACTCAGTAAATACTTTTTTTCAAGATTGCTTTTGTTGAGATTTTTAACCTTTTGATGATAATGACAATATCATCTTCTTTTTTTTTTTTATTTTTTTTTATTTTTTTTTTTGTGTGCATGTGTGTGTGTGGGGAAGACCAGCCCTGAGCTAACATCCGTCGCCAATCCTCCCCTTTTTGCCGAGGAAGACTGGCCCTGGGCTAACATCCGTGCCCATCTTCCTCTACTTTATATGGGACGCCGCCACCCCATGGCTGACAGGCAGTGCGTCGGCGGGCGCCCAGGACCCGAACTCGAGATCCCCGGGCTGCCAAGCGCGGACTAAACCGCTGCGCCACCGGGCGGCCCCTCATCTTCTTTATTTAATTTATAAATATATATTGACCCAAATAAACCAATTATGAATGGAAAAATACATTTGAAACATTAAAGAGCTACTTAATTTTCATTTTTTGGAAAACTTTAGTCAAGGAAATATATCCAAAGATTCAATGAAGAAGTTTACCAGTGTGAGGGTCATGAAAATGTTCTGAAATCTATTGCGGTGATGGTTGCACAACTCTGTTGATATACTAAAAATCATCTAATTTTGAACTTTAAATGTGCTAATTCTAATGATATATGAATTATATCTCAGTAAAGTTTTTATTTTTTAAAAAATGCATAATTATTTCTCTGAGAGGTGACAGAAGTGGAAATTAGAGACATGGTAGCAGGAGGAGGATTTGACAGACCACCACTGGCTGGAAGATAGCACATGAGAATGAATGCAAGTGGAGCAAAGAAGGAACCCTGACTGGCAACCAGCAAGGAAATGGGGACCGGAATCCAATCACCTTAGTTTGACACAACTGACCACAACTGAGTCAATCACTTGAATGAGCTTAAAAGAAGATTCTTTCCCAGAGCTTCCAGGTACGAGCTCAGCCTGGCCAAAACCTTGGTTTTGGACTTGAGACACTCTCATCAGAGCACCCATTTGAGATTGCTTTGATTTGTAATTTACAGAACTGTGAGATTTAAATAACAATAATAAAAATGTTTTATAAGCTGCTAAATAGTCATAATTTACGTAGCAAAACAATAATTGTCTAAACAAAGAAATCTGATCCCAGAACATAGTAATTAGTTTGCATAATCATCTAAGTTTAAAAGCCAAGATACTAAGGGATGTTTATTTTATTGGATTGCACAGATTGGGAAGGAAATTAAAAATCCAAGTCAGTCCCTAAAACAGAATTATAATCAATGTTTTGCATGTAGGATAAGGAGATCCTGCTATAATAATCTTTCATTCTTTCCCTCCTGAAAAGAAAAGAAAATTTCACTTTTAAAGGGTAAAGCTAACATTATTAAGAGAGAATCAAAGGCAAGATATGAGGAGAAAATTTTACAATATCTAACTGCTTTGTATTAGTTAAAAGGATCTCATTTGGCTAAATAATCCAATTAAAATTCTGCTAAGATATGAAACTGAGATTGTTGGACCATATCAAGGGCCTGAATCAAGAAAACTCAGGACATTACTTGGACATTAAAAGAGAAACATTTTATTTGCTGTAATTAGTTCATGGAAGTATCATGAATCAATTCATAAATCCTTGAAATCAATCCCAGGGAAATCATAGAAAAACAATAAAAAAGGTATCATTAGTGTTGTAAAAGATCCTTGTGGCCCCTATATTCTGTTAATGATTTATTTCATGTAAAATATCTAGGATATTATTTTTCTGTGTAAAGGAGATTATGTTGTTTTTCTCAAAGGCCTATTGTGAGGTTGAAACTAAATATAAATTTTTATAAAACTTCTCTAAATCCAAGTATGTAACAAAAAAAAGAATGTGAATATTATATAATAACTGGAATAGAAAATGAACACAAGACTTCAATGTCAGTTAAATTGGAGAAAATGATGTGTTAAAAATATCTGATTAACTCATTTACAAGAATATGGTAAATATACCATGTCTGGACATTAAAGCCTTTAGTATACATTAAACAGACAAAACACAGAAAATGGACTGACTGTATAGCTAATATTTGAACTTCCATCTTGGACAAGTAAAACATAAACACAGTTATCAAGTGTTATTTCTGAAAACTGAGATTGTTAGAGTGGAGCAGGATAGAGCTGATTCACAAATCATATATACTTTTTTTTTCCTGAGGAAGATTTGCCCTAAGCTAACATCTGCTGCCAATCTTCCTCTTTTTGTATGTGAGCCACCGCCACTGCATGACTACTGACAGATGAGTAGTTAAGGTCCTTACCCAGGAACTGAACCCGAGCCACCAAAGCAGAGCGCACCAAACTTAACCAGTAGGTCACTGGGGCTGGCCCCACAAACCATACTTAAAAACATGCTACATTATGTTATAAAGCTTCTGCACAGCAAAAGAAATAATCAACAAAATGAAAAGGCAACCTATGGAATGGGAAAAAAAATATTTGCAAATCGTACATCTGATAAGGAATTAATGTCCAAAATGTAAAAAGAACTCATTCAACTCAATAGCAAAAAAACAAACCAATTGAAAAATGGGCACTGGAATTGAATAAAAATTTTTCCAAAGGGGGCATCCCAATGGCCAACAGGGATGTGGAAAGGTGCTTGACATCACTAATCATCAGGGAGATGCAAATCAAAACCACAATGGGATACCACCTCGCACCTCTTACAAAGGCTATCATCAAAAAGACAAAAGATAACATGTTGGCAAGGATATATCAAAAAGGAACCCCTGTGCACTGTTGATGGAATGTAATGTGTACAGTCACTGTGAAAAACAGTCTGGAGTTTCCTCAAAAAATTAAAAGTAGAACTACAGTATAATCCAGCAATCCTACTTCTGGACATATATCCAAAGGAAGTGAAAACAAAATCTCAAAGAGATATCTGCACTCCCACGTTCATTGCCCCATTATTCATGATAACCAAGATGTGGAAACAACCATGACTGGATAAAGAAAATGTGTTATATATACAATGGAATATTATTCAGCCATGAGAAAGAAGGCAACCTTGCCATTTGTGACAATTTGTATGGACCTTGATGGCATTCTACTAAGTGAAATTAGACAGACAGAGAGAAAGACAAATACTGCATGGTATCACTTATATGTGGAATCTAAAAAAGCCAAACTTATAGAAACAGAGAATAAAATGGTGGTTACCGGGGTCTAGGAGGTGGGGGACATGGGGAGATGTTGGTCACAAACTTCCAGTGATAAGACGATTAAGTTCTGGGGATGTAATGTACAGCATAGTGATGATAGTTAATAATACTATGTTATATACTTGAAAGTAGATCTTAAATATTCTTACCACAAAAAAAAAAAGTAATTATGTGAGGTGATGGAGGTGTGGTCTAATGCTATTCTTGTAACAGTTTTGCAATATATGTGTATCAAATCAATATGTTGTACACCTTAAATTTATACTATATGTCAATTATATCTCATTAAAGCTGAAAAAAAATACAACAAGGGATCTCAAAGACGATTTTCAGGAACAAATATGAGGTCAATAATCAAACATATAATTCAATTCAAACTGATATTAATGGGCTAGGCAGTTATGCAGACAACAGATAAAAAGCACACATAAAATGTCAAAGGCAGTAGAAAAAACAAGTGGAATAGAAAGAGAAGGTTAAAAGCAAGCTCATTTGAGATGAGGAGCCTGAAGAATTGCTCTGAAGTACTGAAAAGTAGTCCCTGGTCATGTTTGATGGGATGTTATGTAGTAGGCCTAATGTAATCTCATTAACATTAATGTGCTCTTTGGGGCTGGGAGAAGATTTTAATAATACTAACTATGGCTATCTGGGGTGAGCCAAGTTTTTGTTGATTCTGAAGCCAATTTTACTTTGGGGTTTCTTTCTTAACAAGAAGAATACTAAAATTTCAAATGCAAAATGGGATATAGACTGATCCGTTTCTGGCAGTGAATCATTTTTGAAAAGATACTTTCTGTATCAGTTATTCTATCAAGGAAAATGAGAGGGAAGAGTCTGAACATTTACCTGATGTTGAGAGAGGCCATGTAAAATTGGTCATTACTCTGTGTGACTGTTTGATTGTCAGAATTTATTATTTCCTCACCAAAGAACATTATTTGTATATCTTTTCTCTAGTGTCTTCTAAACTTTGGATATATTCAACATGACTGAATTTTTATGGTTTGTGGATTTTGAGGCTTTATAATACTTTCAATTTTAAGACAGGTCCTGTCAGTTTCCACAAAGAGTTTAAGAGAGCAGAACTCATTCCTGAAAAATTGATGGGACTGACTGTGCAACAAGGGAAATTGGCTATTCTGAGAACTAAAAGCAACAAATGAAGTCTTATATTCCCATATTTTAAGATTCTGTCAAATGAGTCCACAAAAGGTAAAATTAAAAAAATGAGATGTAATTTTCAGATGACTTTGGGCTGTGAAGGCAATCAAAATAATTGGCATCCCGTCAAGACTATGTATTACAGCTTACACTAGGAACTGTGGAATTAAATATTCTAAATTACTAACCTGCATATTTACTGAACAGCAGCAAATATTTATTTTACTCAGCACCTATTCTGTAACATGTACTTTTCCAGTGGTTGCAGGTGAAAAAATGAAGAAAAAGAAACCCTGTGTTTATGGAACTAACAAGTGGAGACAGACAGACAATAAATAAATAAGCTAAATATCTACTAAGATCAATGGTTAAATTTACATTCAAGAAAAGTAAAGCCTGAGTGGAGGAGAGAGAGATTTGGAGAAGGATGGTACATGAGTCATATTTTCAACAACGTGGGGAGAAAAGGCTTCACTGAGGATGTAGAATTGCATGAGACTTGAAGACGCAAAGGGAATGAATCTTGCAGATACTGGGAGGGAAAGGGTTCTAACCACACACAGCAAAAACCAAGGCTCAAGTTTTTCAGCTCATTTATATTATTGGTAAATCTTACCTTTAACTGCCTGCTTTGTAGATGGCAAGAGCTGAGCCTGGCATCACTCTTCAAGAGCTGTAATTGTTGTATTCACGTTCTAAACTTCTCGAGGCCAGTGGGTGTTTTTAATGTCCCTTTCTTCAGCATCTTAGTGGATGCTGTTGATGTTTCAGCTGCTCCTATAAATAGAGCTACTTGACTTTCCATCTATTCTCTCTAGTCAGTTTTCACTGACTCACTTTGCTCAGAATTATTGAGTTGTGCACTATAAATTGATCTCTACACATGCCTCATCCTGCTTATCTCATGCTGCTGTATCAATCATGAACACTTGCACTTGAGGCTTAAAATTTATATCTATAAATATATTAGGAATTAGAAAACTTAGTAGGTCTCTTTACATAGTTTAAATATTGGCATATTCAGACAGTAATCCTATCCTTATCCTGCTTAAAATTATTCGAAAACCAAATCACAAGTAAAAGCGTCTTCTCAGATATGTTTCCCTGTGTGTATCATGTGTGTTTTATACTGATACATTTCTATAAACTTGAATTATTAAGCTATCTTGCATATAACATCAAGTGGTAGTAAAAATTTATCTTTCTAAACACCAGACTCCAGAATTTCCCTGTTCAGAGTAATATGTTTGATGCTTTCCTAATATAAAAGATCAAGTTCAGAGGTCTATATAAATTGAAATACAATATTTAGGAAAACTTGAAAATAAACAACTAAAACAAAAATAACCATCATGATCAATAAACATCTTTAGAAAAAATGTGAAGAATAAACTGACTCATCAGGGATATTTCCTATCTCTGAAACAAAAACTTGGAGAAATGACACCTACCCCTGCCATTCCAAATAATTTATTCAGGAATTTTCTGATAAGATTGATAGTACAGCTTCTATAAAGATCGTTCCTGAATTTTCCACTACTACTTCAAGTGATAAAAATGGAGCCCACCTGAATGAGAAAATTTACTCTAATGGGAATCATTACAAATAAAGCCTCATTAGAGTAGACATATATTAGGTGAGAAGTAAGAGAAAATGTTCAAATACAGAGATGAAAAAAAAAGGGATGCTAATTAACAGGAAATGTGAATGAAAGTACTGTGATGGGAAAATAAAGATTGTTTTCAGAAAGTAGCTTGTTATTTTTGGCCACAAGATTACATATTTTCAAGAGTAAGAGAGAACTAGTAAGCTAGAGTCCATATCATAGCAACAAATAGTTCTGGACATAGTGCTTGCAATTATTTTTGCAGAAACTAGGGAACTATTTAATGTAAGTTAATTCTTTTAGTGTAAATAAGAAATATATTGATAGTAGCTATCTTTGATTGAGGACTACTTCTATAAAAAATGGGATTTCTAAATCACTTACCCGTTATATATTTAAATTTCGTAACATACCATGATGTAGGTATTATCTTCACATTACACATGTGGTAGACATGTTTGCATGGATAAAGACTACTTTTCTTATTTTAATATATTCTTTGATGTCAATTTACTGGTAACAAAAAACAATGCATTATTTAAAGTCAATGTTCTGTTAAAAGAAAATGGTAAATGTATATTTTAGAATGTACAATAATTATAGAAGTAAATATATGACAAAAGAGCACAAAGAATACGTAGAGTGAACAGAATTTAACTGTTGTAGAATTTTTGCATTATATGTGAGTGACATAATATTAATTCAATGTATATTGTGATAATTTAAAGATTTGCATTGTAATCCTTAGAGCAACTGCTAAAAATAAGGAGAAGAAGTAAAGATTAAAAAAGTAAAAGGCTCTGGGGGGCCAGCCTCATGGCCTAGTGGTTAACTTTGGCATGATCCACTTCAGTGGCCTGGGTTCAGTTCCCGGCCACAGACCTGCACCACTTTTTGGTGGCCATGCTGTGGCGGTGACCCACACACAAAATAGAGGAAGATTGGCACAGATGTTAGCTCAGGGCGAATCTTCCTCAGCAAAAGGAAAAGGCTCTGCTGGTAAGAGAGTAAAATACTACGAGTATTTGATAATCTAAAAAAAAGAAAAGAAAGACAAAAAATAGAAATCATGGACTAAAGACCAGAGGGAACAAATAGGAAACAAACATTAACATATTAGACCCGGGGCCCAGGGTTTGCCAGTTCAGATCCTGGGTGTGAACCAATGCACTGCTCATCAAGCTGTGCTGAGGTGGCATCCCACATAGAGCAACTAAATTGATGCACAGCTATGACATACAACTATCTACTGGGGTTTGGGGGACAAAAAAAGCAAAAAAGAAGGAAGATTGGCAACAGATGTTAGCTCAGGGCCAATCTTCCTCAAAAAAAACAAATTCCTAATAAACATAGATGCAAAAATCCTCCACAAAGTATTAGCAACTCAATCCAATGATATATAAAAAAGAATTATACAATACAACCAAGTGGGATTTATCCTGGGCATGCAAAGCTTGGTCAACATGAAAAGCAATCCATCACATCAACAGACTAAAAATGAAAAATCACATGGCCATATCAATAGATGCTGAAAAAGTGTTTGACAAAATCCAACACCCATTCATGATGAAAACTCTCAGAAAATTAAGAATAGAGGAGAATTTTCTCAATTTGAAAAAAATATGTATCTACAAAAAACTTACATCTAATATACTTAATTGTGAGAAACTGAAAGCTTTCTCATGAAAATCAGATACAAGGCAAAGATGTGTCTCTCACTACTCCTATTCAGTATTGTACTGGAAGTCTTTCCTAATGCAATTAGGCACATAAAGGAAGTAAAAGGAATACAGTATTGGGAAGGAAGATATATAACCATCTTTGTTTGCATGTGACATGATTGTCTATGTACAAAATCTGAAAGAATCAATAAAAAATGTCATAGTCACTAATAAGTGATTATAGCAAGATAGCAGGATACCAGGTTAAAGTAAAAAGTCAATTGCTTTCCTGTATATCAGTAATGAACAAATGGAATTTGAAATTAGAACACAATATCACTTATACTAGCACCCAACAAATGAAGTACTTAGGGATAAATCTAACAAAATATGTATAAGATCATTATGAGGAAATCTATAAAACTCTGAAAAACGAAATCAAAGAACTAAATAAATGGAGAGGTATCCCTTGTGCATGGATAGGAAGACAATATCGTCAAGATATCAGTTCTTCCCAATTTGATCTATAGATTTAAGGCAATCCCAATCAAAATCCCAGCAAGTTATTTCATGGATATTGACAAACTGGTTTGTAAGCTTATATGCAGAAGCAAAAGACCCAGAATAGCCAACAAAATATTGAAGGAGAAAGTTGGAGGACCGACAGTACCCAACTTCAAGATTTTAAAGACTTACTACAAAATTACAGTAATCAAGACAGTGTGGTATTGATGAAAGGATAGACAAATAGTTCACTGGAACAGAATAGAGAGCCCAGAAATAGACCTGTATAAATATAGTCACTGATCTTTGACAAAAAAGCAGAGGGAATACAATGGAGCAAAGATAGTCTCTTCAACAATTGGTGCTAGAACAACTGGACATCCACACACACAAAAATGCACCTAGATACAGAGTTTACACCCTTCACAAAAATTACCCAAAATGGATCATAGATCTAAAACACAAAATTATAAAATTCCTAAAAGCTAACATAAGAGAAACCTAGGTTACCTTGGATATGGTAATGACTTTTTAGATACAACACCAAAGGCAAGATCTGTGAGAGAAATAATTGATAAGCTGGACTTCATTAAAATTAAAAATTTCTGGGGCCAACCTGGTGGCATAGCAGTTAAGTTCGCACACTCCACTTCAGAGGCCCTTCATTCACAGGTTCGAATCCCGGGCGCAGACAAACGCACCACTTGTCAAGCCGTGCTGTGGAGATGTCCCATATAAAGTAGTGGAAGATGGGCATGGATCTTAGCCAATCTTCCTCAGCAAAAACAGCAGGATTGGCAATGCATGTTAGCTCAGGTCTAGTGTTCCTCACACACACACACACACAAATTAAAAATTTCTGCTCTATGAAACACTGTCAAGAGAATGAGACAAGGCACAGACTGGGAGAAAATATTTGCAAACGACACATCTGATAAAGGACTGTTATCCAAAATGTATATAGAACTCTTAAAACACAACAATAAGAAAATAACTCAATTTAAAAATGAGCTAAAGACCTTAACAGATACGCCATGAAAGAAGATATACAAATGGTAAATGAGCATATGAAAAGATGCTCCACATCATGTGTCATTAGGGAAATGCAAATTAATAAGCTGAGAAATACCACTACATCCTATTACAATGGCCCAAACCCAGAACACTCACAACACCAAAACGCTTGCAAGGGTGTGGAGCAACAGGTACTCTCATTCAGTCCTATTGGGAATGCAAAATGGTACAGTCACTTTGGAAGACAGTTTGGCAATTTCTTACAAAACTAAACATACTTTTACCATACAATCCAGCAATCGTGCTTCTTCATATTTACCCAAAGGAATTGAAAACTTATGTCTGCACAAAAACTGCATGCAGACATATATAGCAGCTTTATTCATAATTGCCAAAACTTGGGAGCAACCAAGATGTCCTTCTGTAGATAAATGCATAAATAAACTCTTGTATATCCAGACAATTGAATATTATTTAGCACTAAAAAGAAATGAGCTATCAAGCCATTAATTGACCTGGAGGAATCTTGAGTGCATGTTACCAAGTGAAAAAAGCCAATCTGAAAAGGCTATTTTCTTTTGATTCCAACCATAAGACATTCTAGAAAAAGCAAAATTATGGAGACAGTAAAAAGATCAGTTGTTGCTAGGGGTGGGAATGGGGAGAGATGAATAGGTGGAGGACAGAGGATTTTTAGGGCAGTGCAAATACTCTGTAGAATACCATAATGATGGATACATGTCATTATATATTTGTCAAAACCCATAGATTATACAACACCGAGAGTGAACCCTAATGTAAACTATGGACTTCGGATGGTTATGATGTGTCAATGTAGGTTCAACAGTTATAACAAATGTACCATTCTGGTGGGTGATATTGACAATGGAGGAGGCTATGCATGTGTGGGGGCAAAGGATAATATTCCTACCTTTCTCTCAATTTTGCTGTGAATGAAAACTTTTCTAAAATAATCTTCAAGGAAAAAATGGTGAATATGTTAAGATGCCACAAATCTGAATTGAAGTTGAGGAGGCGCTGAGGCAAGAAGAGTCATGGAAGTTGAGCTCTTCCCTCAGGCAACTTAAGTTTCTTTGAGAACTTGAGCCGAACCCCATGCAAACCCCTTCCACTTGATGATGGAGCCCTACTGACCACACCCACATTCACTGATGTCTCAGTGGGTAAGAGTACAACTAGTTTCTGGAAACAGCTCAAGATGCTTGTTCCAATGGGATGTTTCTTGGTGGAACTTGCAATTTCCACCAGGGCCCAATAATGATTCAGACACTGTTTCCCAACAGGTGAATGTATGTCTTCATGTAAAGGCATATGTTGACAAAACTGTACCAAAGTTTTACCAAAATCTATGGTACAAAACCCATAGCTGTTTCTCAGGGTCCTCCTGGAAGCCAGTGTGAATTTCATCAGTTGGAAAAGGTGTGTCTGGTACCATTACCTATCTGCAGTACCACAACAGGTCACCCAGAAGCCACTAGGAACCTCACTTCAGCCATCTACTAGGCTGGTGCCTGCAACTGATACAGAAGAAAAGTGACTTCTCCTTCTCTTCTGCCTTCATAATATTGTGCAAAGCCTCTCATAAATCCCATCACAACCTTCTCAAAAATCCCATCATTAAGATACTTCTAGAATTTATAGTTATAGACTTCTCCCTTGAAAATGGAGAAGTGTTGATAATGAGAATAGAAAATTCAGAAGAGTACTGGGAACATCTAGATTATGGGACATCCTTTTGTTGAAGGGATATTCTTACCTAACATTTTGTATTCCTTTGAAATATCGAAATAGACAAGTCCTCATTACCACAGGTATATCTTGAATGAGGTTTCTCTTTGAGATAAATTTTACATTTTCTTTTACTAATAACTTCTAAATTATGTATAACTTACTCGTTAAGGTTATTCATCTTTGATTTTTTAAAAGCTGGATTATCAATAACTGAAAAACATTTACTTTATTGTTTTATTACTAGTTTTCCTACCATTTTATCTAAGAAGAAAACTCAAGAGTTAATTAACATTCCCGCCAGTACCTGGAGGAAGTGTATGTATATTGAATAGCAAATAAATAAAATTCTTCTTACACTAGATTAGTCAGGATAGGTCAACTCCCATAAAGAAATACAACTAATTTTAGTATCTTCGCATAATCAAAGTGTATATATATCAAAGCCTAGAATTTTTTTTATTGTGTGCTTCTCGTCCTTCTTATGCAACGCAAAATGATAATATGCATGCTGAACGTGTAACTCTTCAGATAAACACATTTACAAACTCTTTCCCATATCAATTCCTGTTTAGGTAATTTATGATTGTCAATTATTTTCAGCTATCTGTACGATAGGCCAGCATCTTTTAATTAAAGTTTTCATCTTGGCACAACAATGCATATGAAAATATACTTTAAGGAGCAAAATAAAATAAATATACATATGATTTCTTTAATGTATATTTCAAGGGGGAGAAGTGAGGATTTTGTATATATAAATCTTTATAGGAATGAGTAAATAAGAGCATAAATCTATGAAAACTCCTATTCTTGGATTATTAACCAATGCTTTAGTTTTCCAACTAATAAAAATGGTGACAATATAATGCACAGTATAGGTTAAATTTCACCATGAAATGGTATTTTGGTGAATCAATAAGATATACCTATCTATCTATCTATGTATCTATCTATCTGTCTGTCTATCTATGTCATTGATTTTTTTTTCGTTTTACTCTAAGGGATAAAACTCCCTGAGTTCTCCAGAGAATTACAGCCACATCGTAGTAGAAATTATGCTTCAAGAGAAAGAATTATGTGGAGGGAAATTGGAGGGGATTTACATACCATGAAAATAATCATATTTCTCCACAAGAATGTAATGAAATTGCCTTCCTTGTACTCATGCATGTTTTTGTATAATATTTCATCTTTCTGAATCAAGCCACAAACCATAAATTTCACAACATAAAATTTTCCAGTGTTCTCACAACATAAAATTCCTTAAGGCATGACCTTCTGTTTATATGTTTTGAATTCTAGCTATAGAACTATCTGACTTGTAAAGAGTCAGAGATTTTTATGCCATATACTAGCCAGTCAGCTTCATGAATGAGGACAGAAAACACAGGGCTCCTGGGTCAAAGACAAAGGACTTCATAACTCGTTGTATACTAAGGTGCATGACGTTTATGATTGTACCAGTTTCCCTGGATCTCAAGTCCCCAAGCTAAAGATGAGGATGAGGGGTGCAGAGTGACCAAGGTCAGTGCTATGCATACAGTTGGCTTGGATCACAGTTGAACCCTAAATTAAGGATTCAAAATTTTTTATGAAGGGCTGCAAACAAATCTGCCTGACAATTTGCACCAGAGGGAGGCATTTTCTTTATTACACTGGATAGTAAATAATTTTTCCCTTTGCTCCAGGGGAAACACTATCTATACATTCCATGGGTATTTACTGTATGTACATTCTTGAAAAGATAGAAAACTAGTCTGGAACAAAATGGTGGTTAGTGCCTTACTTGCATGAAATGAAGAAACAGAAGACACCCAAGGAGCGCTGTCTCCCAACGCTGTGCATATTTTCTGTACTTCTGTAATAGCATATATTATCTTGTACCATAATTGACTGTTCACTTGTCTGTCTTCTTAATACCAGTGGCAGGCTATTCTTTTATTGCTTCTGAATCCTGAGCATCTAGAACACAATTTCTTAAAGTAATATTACTAAATGAATAAGTGCAATTTTATCTAGAAAAATTAAAATAAGGAGTAAGAATACAGTAATTTCAGAATTCTAGTGGTAGACTTGCCTGACTCCCTTTGCCTGGATCCTGTTTTGTTCTGAAAATGAAAAGAAATACAAAAGAATCTAGCTTGCTACGCTGAAAGTTGTGAGTATGAGCAAACTTGGATTTAGAAACAGTGAAAGGTCATGTAGTTCTGAGAGCATGTAGGAGTTGTACATCCTGTGGCTTTTTTAGCTCTAAAGAAAGTGATTTCTTTTGAAAGGGCTTGGTAGCTGGTTGAGTGCACTGCACTCTAATGACAAGGAGATATCATCAATTCATTTCCTGCATTTCAAGAACAAGAGGGAGCCTACAAGTACTACAAATACCGAAACGGTATCCTCTCAGCTCAGGGAACAGAGCTCTTCACAGTCTGACCTTAACCTATCTTTATAGGCTTGTCTTCCGCTACTCTCCTCTATCTAATCACCAAACTGGACTACACGCATTACAAATAGAATACCCTGCTTCTGTGACCTGATACAGGATTCTCTCTTCACTCAACAAACCAGCCCTTCTCTCTCCATAGGAAAAATACTTCTAAAGGCTTAGTCAGAGGTAATTTTTCTTCATCCTAACTTCTCTAGAATTGGTATATAAGCCCTTCTTATGGAGTACATTAATCTTGTTTTAAGTTATTAATATTTATTTGTGCATAATATCTTTATACTCTGCATTAGGTTGTACATAGTAGTGGTTCAAAAAATGCAGGTGGAAAACTCCAGTAAAAAAAAAAATGTCCCACTCCAAAATACTCTTTTTTTTAATGGAATAAGTGTTCTTCTAAGTTAATGTAAAGAATTTTCAATTCCCATGAATTCTATATTTAAAAAAAAAAGATTTATGGGGCCGGCCCAGTGGCATAGTGGTTGGGTTCATGTGCTCCGCTTCGGCGGTCCGGGCTTTGCAGGTTCGGATCCTGGGTGTGGACCTACACACTGTTCATCAAGTCACACTGTGGCAGCATCCCATATACAAAATAGAGGAAGATTGGCACAGATGTTAGCTCAGGACTAATCTTCCTCAGTGTAAAAAAGGAAGCCTGGCAATGGATGTTAGGTCAGGGCCAATCATCCTCACCAAAAATAAAAATAAAAAATTGAATATGTAGAAACACATACTATATTTCCTGGAAGCTAAAATGATAAACACTATAAATATAAACATTGTTAATTTAACAGATTATTCTATAACCTTTTTCTGAATCCATTTAAAGCAACATTTTTTTCTTTCTTTAGCATTGTATCTAGAAAAAGCAACTTCAATGATTTTTATAAAATAATAATTTAAGAAATGCCTAATGTTCATTTAAACAATGAAAGGATTAGCCCTACAGATATTTGACTGTGTTTTTAAAAGTACAATTATTTTAAATTCTTAGTATCCGTATATTATTCAACAGACTAATTAATACAAACAAATATATAGATATATGATACATATTAGATAATATGCAACTATATATGAAATATTTGCAGACAGTAAAAGTGGATTTCAAGTCAATTAATATTACATGGATTTTTAAGTTAATATTTGAAACTAATAAAGAATAATACTCAATAAAAATTGATTGGGCAAATACTATTTGAGGATATCCAAAGCATATTAAAATATCTGTAACCCATTATTTGACCTAAATTTAAAAAATTGAACAACATACAGAACTGGTGATATTATAAGCAAAACACACAAGCATACACAGTGCTGGGTAAAACTGGTACAATCTCTAGAGAGATATTTGGAATTATCAAGGAATAATAAAAATATACATTATTTTTGAGTTTGAAACTACTTCTACAAATGTATTTTATGAATTGATAGGTACTTTTGGCAATTGCCAGAAATTCACAGATTTATAAATTCATATATGGATATGTATATATATATAGATATACACATACACAATTTTAGTGTTCATCATCAACAGAGGACTAGTAAAATGCATAAAAACTAATATTTTTAGAAATTTATAGATGCTTAGATGTTTCTCCAAGCTCTTTGTTATTATTGTCATTTCATTCATTTTCAACAACCATTCTGACTCACCTTAGCAGTATTCCAAATAAGTTACAGATTAGGAAACCAAGGCACCAAGATATTAAATAGCTTGCTCAAGAACTGAGCTAAGAAAGTAATGACACTGGTAAGAAAATCCATGCAGTCTGGTGTCTGAATTCCTGCCCTCTTTTATTATATTTTACTACCTCTTATGGTACATATAAACAATATCATGGTATACACCATTAAAAATAAGGTAGATTTCTGATTTAATCCTATACACACACCCACACACATAAACATGCATATACATATTATATATATGTGCATATAGTATAAAGAATATATATATCAAGGAACAAAACAGTATATATTATATACTAACCATTTAAAAATGGAATGTGCATGTGTGTGGATGTGTGTATTTTCTCTAGAAGGGTACACAATCAGTTACATAGTTTGTATCTGAAGAGGAAGCTGAAATGGCTGGGTACCAGAGGAGAATGAATAACAAAATTTTTATTGTATACATTGTTATAGTGTATTAATTTTGTACTAAGTGATTATATTAAAATTTCCTGAAAATGTGCACACTATAAAGATGAAATAAAACAGCCAACTCAAAGAACACAATTTTAATAAAACAGCCTATATCTTGTGGCAATTACTATGATTGAGGACTAATTGGCAAAACGTGGGAATATAATTGGCTATTTGCATTTAGATTTTCTTTAAATGTTGGTTTGCTACATTTAAAATATAAAATTTTACATTTTGTTAAATCATTACCAATAAAGAAAAATATGCTGAATAATTAAATATACTCATCAGAGTTATACATATAGGAATCAGTAGGAGAAGAATGGTCCTCCTTAAATAGAATACAATCAATTTACTGACTGCCTATGATATAAGAAAGGGAGAAAATACTGTAGCTTCTTCATATAAGTGGTATCATGTAGCACTTGTCCTTCTGTATCTGGCTTATTTCACAAAGCACAATGTCTTCCAGGTTCATCCCAGTGGTTACAAATGGCAGGATTTCCTTCTTTTTTAAGGCTGAAAAATATTCCTTTGTATGTATATGCCATATATTTTTTTTACCTAAAATAGTCAAACTCATAGAAGCAGAAAGTAAAATGGTGGTTGCCAGGGGCTGGGGGAAGGGGGAAATCGGGAGATATTAGTCAAAAGGTACAAAATTTCAATTATGCAGCATAAATAAGTCCTAGAGATCTAGTGTACAGCATTGTGCTTATAAGTAACAATACGCCATTGTATACTTAAAAATTTGCTAAGAGAATGGATCTTATATTAAATATTCTCATCAATAATAATAACAAATAAAGAGGGCAGGAAAAATTTTTGGAGGTGATGGATATGGTTATGGCAAAGATTGTGGTGATGGTTTCCCAAATATATACTTATCTCCAAACTCATCAAATTGTGTATATTAAATATGTAGAGCTTTTAGTATGTCAATCACACCTCATTAAAGTAGACTTTTAAAATGGAGAAAATATAAAGGCTTTAATAGTGTAAATTTGAATTTCAAGAAGAGTTAGAAATCAGGACTTAAGTTTCAGAGCAGTAGCACATCCCAGACCTAAGCCCAGAGCTGGGTGGCTCTTTGACTGTTATGCTATATATCAGAAAGAAACATTCAGAACTGTGACTGAGCAACTGGTACAAGAGCTGCGTTCTCAGTAATTGACTACTGCAACCATGACATCCAAGGATCAATAAGCATAGGTTTTATCCAGTGTCTTACGCCTCAACTCTAGGTTACCTCTTCTATATTTCCTGCCCTGGCATGCTGGGTGAAGGCCAAGATATATAGCTGTGTGTTAATAAGCATGAGCGTTCTTCAAGCTTTCAGTGGCATTGATTTCATGTTCACTAATCCAATATAAATACCTAATTGAGCTTCTAACATTCACTGGATGCTTACTTTGATTCTACATGGCAGTGGTCAGAATCACTGTCTCTGAGCCCTCCCTAATGAGTTAGGAGGATGTGCAAAATATATTTCTCAGGGCTGGGATCAGAGCTGCATCAATTAAGTTTTGGCTTGAAGAGAATGCCAAAATTTATGGGTAAAAGAGAAACACAAAATTAGCCCTGTTTTCCTATAAATCAAGAGCCTCAAACTCAAATGCAGGTGACAAAGCAAGACAGGCAGCATAATTTAATTCAGCAGATGATTCTCCATCTAAAGGAAGCTGGTGCGGTTCAGCTCCAGCCAAACGTAGCAGGAAGAAATATAGGTCTAAAGTCACCAGATTGCCTTTTGTTCATTTGCTTGCTTTGTTTTGTTTTTGTTTTTCTTCTTTGTGGAGAGAGATGTTTTGATTTGTTTTGTTTTTTGAGATGCTTGATTTGAGCTTCACCAATCACAAAAATCTTAGTAATGATGTTCAGTTCTCACTTGTCGACTAGAAGAATGCTTAAAAAACTTCAGAGAACACATAAATTACCTAAGAATTTTGTTAAAATGCAGAATCTGATTCAGTAGATCTGGGGTGGTACTTAAGGGTCTGCATTTCTAACAAGCTCCAACTTGAAACCAATGTTGCTGGTCTATGGGTTACACTTAGAGTAGCAAAGCATTAATTCATCTAGAATTTTAAATCTACATATTAACCTTCCAGTTTTAAAATGTAAGCTGCTAAATGACTAAAGGAATGTCTATTTGTTTAAGGAGAAAAGGCAGAAAGAAGAGTATTTCCTAGTAACTTGGCCAAGTAATAACTTTATCAAATATCTATTTGGAAAGTGTATCCTTGTAGCAATATATTTCATTCCTGATATGTCAATATATTTTATGGTCAAAATTCAGCTTAAAGTTTATGTGGATTTTTTTTTGAAACACACTTAAATTGTTCAACACATTACCAAATATTAAAAAAATAATAATAATATTTTCTTGAGGGGGTGGGCTTGATATAAGTAAACCACAAAATTCTGAATAATGTGTTAAACTGGAGTCTGTTTCAGAATCACTCATCATACATGCAATTGTTGAAGAGGGAGGGGATATCGTTTCCAGTGCTCAGATATCTTATTTCCCAAGAGAGTTATTTGTAGGATAGTTGAGCATCAAAGGCAGCAATGAGACCAGGGTCATTAAAATTCCTTGTTGCAAATAAAAAGGGCTTGTAAGCACAGCACATTCTTTTTATATTTAACTTGCATTCATGCTCCAGAGGCTCTGTTACAATGTAATTTGGTAGCCTCAGCTGTCCCATTTAGGATGTCCACTGTTCAATTTTGGAAATCAATGAGTTTTCCTAAATGGTGATCACAATACTCTAGGTTAGTATATGATTACAAAATGATCGTTCCTACAGTTTTCATTTCTAAAACAAATGAAACCACAGGTTTCTCTTTTTATAATTCTTAACCCCCCCTTACTGATTGTATGATTGCCCATATGGTAAAGCAAAATTTGGAAAGAAATGATTTTTGCCTGAGTGACTACTATTTAATTACACTGTAATGGCACGCTCCTTTTTCAGGAGTCACATTCATTGCTAAATCTTCTATCTTACTTTCAACTCTTAAGAAATAACACTGAAGTGTAAGCTGACAGTGATGATAGACTCCTAAGAAATCTTGTTTGGAAATAGGGATTCTTTGAAGACTAAAAAGCTTTCAAGACCCACAGGATTAAAGCATAATGCCTGTCATTATTTAGGGTGCTATGCCTAAAATGAGGTGAGGATATCAGGAAAGAGAATTCATGAAAGTGAGATACATACTCAGGACTAGAAAATATTTGCCTTGAGAAAACTGCCGCAAGAATTCTCCATCTATGCCACATGGAGCAGTGTCAACTCATTTCATTTGTGTTTTATTACATGAAACTAGTTAGATCTCAAAAATAAAACTAGGAATGAAAATACCACACTGATACTATGTTTACATTTATTATTTAAATTTGACAAAAGTGCCAGCTCAAATTAATGGCTTCAGTGACTGCATGGTGAAAGCCTTTGGGGTATTATGAGAAATAAAAATTAAAAATATAAATATATGAAAATTTAAAAATAGATGGTACTTATTGTGTAATTAACATAGTTTGTATTGCTTAAATGTGACCTTGGGCAAGCCACACAACATTCTCTCTCTTAGTGTTTTAGGATGAAAATGGTGATAACAGGAGGCATCATCCCTTTGGATTGTCTTGAGGATTAAATAGATAATACATGAAGAGAACCTTGCACTACAGGTCATGCATTATCACTGTTACATTGTAATGTTTCTCAAGGCAAGTGCTTGTCTTACCTTATGATTGATATATATAATGTGTTTATGTATATATTTATTTATAAATATGTATTTATATGTAATACATAATATGTTTATTTCATGTGTTTACCTTTTGCTTTATAGAAGAGGACATTGCATATCTGTTAAATACCTTGCTCAAGGACACAAAACAAATAAGTGGTAGAGATACTACCATTATCATCATTACATCATCAACAGTTATTACCATAATTCTTGCTGTTAGATATTTTATTCAGTATTCATTCAGCAACTATTGAGTGCTTATTATGGGGTAGGTGCTGCTAATTTTAGTGCTTGAAATACATCAGTGAACTGAGCTGTCATGTTACTTATATACTAGTAAGGGAAGACAGATACTTAATAGTCAATGCAATACATTGAGGGAATACATTGACAATTACATGTATTAGTTATATGTTGGTACTGGATATTTTTCCGAATGTCACTCTGGATTCACTCTCCATGTTTCTTTGCTGTGATCTCTATACCAGGTGGCAGACCTGTGTAAAATAATTCCACTGTCCCCCTCAATCTTCTGGCTTCTGATTAGATTCAGCCAATGGAAAGCTCCTGCAGAAAGTTGGGGAGCATGGAGAATGGATAAGGGTGTTTATTCCTCCAGATTCTCCCTCTGCCTCTAGCTCTTCAGCTCAGGTTGTGTCCCTGGACCAATGGTCACTACTTCTACCAACTCAGTCTTCTCTCCATGACTCTTGCCATTTTCAGTAACTGCTCTCTTGCCCCGCCCTTCCGGACCTACTGGTAGTAACAAGGTAGTTCTACACCATACTTTGTAGTCCCACCCATTTCAAATATCTTTGTAAATAGTGCTTGCATGAAATCCCTCTCCAACAACATAATCCAATAATATGACATGTTTTTTATGATTTTATGATTGTGGTCCTGATTGATACTAAAAAATAGGAGGTGTTAGTGCTAAGGAAAAAAAATTGAAAGGGCAGAGAAAGATAAAGCTGAGGTAGAGTGCTGGGGCCAGGTTACAATAGGTGGTTGAGATAATTCTCATTGATAAGATGGCTTATAAGGAAAAATATGAGAAAGACGAAGGAGTTAGCTATTTGGTTATTTTATGAAAGACTATTTCAGACAGAGTGAACAGCTAGTGAAAAGGCCCTGATCTGGGAGTTTAACTAGCAATAAGGAAGCCAGTGGTGTTTGGAGCAAGAAAATAAGGTGAAAAGTGGAAGGCTATGAGGTCGGAGAGGTGACAGAAAGTCAGATTATTTACAACAATGTACGCCGTTGTTACAGTTTTGGATTTTTACTCTGGAGAGAATTAGAGATAGGTAGGTTTTTGAGCCAATCAATGAGTGATATGAACTGCCTCATGTATTTAAAGGATCCCTCTGACTTCTTTGTTATGAACCTACTGTAGGGGAACGAAGGTGGAAGCATAGTGACCTGCTGAGAGGCTAAGTAGCTTAGACTAGTATCCTATGTTAAATATATATTCAAAATATAACCAATGATATTTCCTGATAAGTAAGATATGAATGAGAATTTATACAATAGAAAGTTATTTCACTAAGATCCTGGGAAATTTCAAGTTTTTACTCACTCTCAATATTTTACTGGGCAACACAATGCAGCGTTAAAAATAAAGTCGGTGCCCCAGTGGTGTAGTGGTGTAGTGGTTAAGTTCCCATGCTCCGCTTTGGTGGCCTGGGGTTCACGGGTTCCAATCCCAGGTGCGGACCTATATACCACTCATCAAGCCAGGCTGTGGTGGCATCCCATATGCAAAGTAGAGAAAGATTAGCTCGGATGCTAGCTCAGGGACCATCTTCCTCAAGTAAAAACAGGAAGCTTGGCAACAGATGTTAGCTCAGGGCCAGTCTTCCTCACCAAATAAATAAATAAAGTCAGCTAATGGCAGATAATCAGGAGTGTATTTGTTGAACTTGCTTTCTGCTGCATGAAGCAGTGACAGACACGTAGTAGAAATGTATGTCGATATTTGTGTAAAGATATTTCCTTTAATCTATAAACAGACTAAGCATGTGATTCAACATACATCACAGGGCATAAAGCTTTGGTAATATCATTGTTGACATTTGTGTGCCAAAATAATGATGGTTCTGCATTTGGATTTAGCAAGATATGTGTTTACATTTTTCATATCAATCCAATTGAGGATATACCAAATAACAAAGGAAATATAAAAAGATGATGTTAATTAGCTCCAATAGTAAATATGGACAGTATTGGTGTCTTACATGTTATAGTTGGTGTGAAAAAACATGGCGCCTCGATAACATTTCATTTGTTTCCATCACCAGAGCAGGATTGTGTATGTAAACATTTCTCTTTTCTGAATCAAATACACACACACACCAATATTTATAACACATGCTAATATACATCACAATTCCTTAACAATTTTTAATATTTTTCTCATTATTTACTATTTATAACTAGTGATTTTAAAAAAACAACTAAATTTTAATACATTTGAAATAACATGATGTTCATGTTACAATTCAATAATGTTCAGAATACATATTTAAAGCATATACATAAATATAAACATGTAATTTATGTATAAAATACAATGAAAGTATAAAATATAATGAAAAACATCAATTGCCAAGAAATAAGTGAAAAATTTGCTATGAAATGAGTGCAAAATAAAATATATTTTACTTGTTTTAGGGACCGAATCTAAATATGAGAAGAGGATAAAATTTAAGTATATGCTATTCCGTCAAGAGTACATACAGTAGCACTATTATGATTTTTTAAATTTCTCTTTTAAAGTTAACTTTATTACTTTTAAATGTTCCATGGTTTTTTTTTCACTATACTATTCACAATCTTTTTTCAAGATTTTAATTTCAAGCTCTTTGTACATTTTACAAAAAGGTAGTGAAAAATATTTAATACCAATAAAAGTAAAGTCTTTTTAACTGTAGTGGTATAGATACAAAAATGCAGAGGTAGATATCAAGAGAGATGATATAGATAGATTTGATATAGATATAGATACAAATGATATAGATATAGATATATCTCAGATACTACAAAAAGTTTAGGTGGATAGCACAACTATTATCTTAATACTTATTGACATTTTAAAATTGGTGTTCCCTATACATTTTATATTTAACAAAATATCACATAGACAAAAAGGATGTAAAACCAGCAGGGCACCTAGTGGTATTCTGCTGTGTGATAAAACAACTGAAGATGTGGTAATGAACCTACTTTAAAATTCTCTACTAATTTCTATAGATAGTTATTCTGCACATACTGGATGGCTCTGAAACATTTCTGATTTAACATGAAAATTTTGAAATATATATTTTATCTATTGATAAATGACAACTAAAGTGGACCTTTGATCTTTGTAAACTATCAGTGCGGAAACATTAGTGTTGATAATGACAATATATACTACATGATTACATATTCCTTGTAAGCAGTAACCCTGTTTTTTCGATATTTGGATTTCTTAGTGATTTGCATGGTAATTACCTAATAAATGTCTTTAAACGTAAATCTAAATGAATTAAATTAATCAAACAAAAATTTATTGACTCCCTACTTTGTGCCATAAACTCCACCAGACATCGGACATACTATTATAAAAAAGACAGTATTTTTGCCTTACGATAACTGGGAAGAAAGTCATGCACATGAGAGCACACACACAAAACTAGTAGAATAACGTAACAGCATTTATAATCTATCTTTATGCTTTCAGTGCACAGTTGCAGCATGCAGGAAACAGGGAGTTCATGAAGCAAGCAAAAGGTCAAAGAATTTTTTAGCTGTAAATCAGAATCCACAGCAGAGTGTTTCATCACAAAATAATATTTAAACTTTTGTTGATGTATTCATATTTTTTAATTATGGTAATATTTTTATTACATTTCAACTTATAAAAGTAAAGGAGGACACACCATAAATACTCACTGAAGTTATTCTGATATTATCCAATTTTATTTTTCTCTTTTAAAATTCACTAGTCACTGGGCACATTTAAATCAAATGTTATGCTTTTATAATGTAATATATTTATATTTTATTGTTATATATACTTATACCTGCATTATATCAAAATTTTTACCCAAACTTTTATCATGAGCATTTATTAATATCATTCAATATTCTACTATTATAAGATTATTTCTGTGTGCAGACTATCTCATCATATGGATACACAAAACATTACTTAATAGCTAACAAATATCTATTATTCATTCTGATCTCTATGAATGTACATTCAATTTGTGATAGGATCTATAATATTTACATAATATTTGTCATTGGAAGTTAAACAACATTCATTTGGTGCAAACTGTGTATTATACTTGTCCTATTGTTTTCCAAATTAAAAAGTAATAAAATATACTTATCAGAAAGGATAAAACACAGACATACGCATACACACACACACAGAAATGACTCAATGAGAGTGTATGTAAGTATAATACAGGGAAGCAAGTAGGTCAAAATCCCTTATCTTTTCACCCAAATATATTGAATTTATTTCAATATATTATTCTGCGCTGGCTATAAATAAGTCCTTATTCATATATAAAATTTTTCAATGCATATTAATTACTGGTGTATCCCATTAATTCTGTTTGAAACAATTTCTTTAATCCCTTAAATGTGAGTTTCCACTGTCAATTCTAAAGCATATCTCATATGCAAGTTTTATTTTTATAGCAACAAATATTAACATATTTTTAACTCGACAAGGAAAAATATAAAAAAGAATGGCACATTCAACAGTCAGAGGCACCAATATGTAAACTTAATCATTTGTAATAGCCTAAATCATATCTACAATAATAAAATCACCTTTTAAGTTACATTCACATGTTATTTAATTACTATGTTTCTCTGGATAGCACTTACATTATAGAAACTAATATTAGAGAAACAAATGATAGTTGAAAATAATGTCAGACAGGGTTATCCTTAGTTATATTTTTACAGGTTTTCATTTCAATGTGAAGACAAATTACTCTATTGTGGCAAGAAACCATAATATGCTGGCTCTCCTACAAAGAAAATTACAAATTTGTGTTTGTTTTCTAACATTAAATAAGAAATATAATGAGAATAAATAGGGAAAAAACGAAGAGGGTGGTCATATCCAAGTCATGGCTGTCAGAAATTTCAATTTTACTTCCTAATCTATCCAATGTTGTGTGAAGAGAGCTAATGTTCAATCCTAATCATCATAGTGACAGCCATCCAGACTTGAAAGGTCTATACACATCAAAGATAAAGGGTAAATCAATCTTCATACAATTTCTAGGATATTCTTGGGTGAGATAACAAATCATGCTCTTGTTTTGTCTTAATTTTGGTTTTTATTTTATTTTCCTTCTGAAGTTAGACACAGTATATAATTATCAAATACTTTGGAATTTTATTAACATGAATAAAATGTTCATTGTTATATTGATTTGGGGCATATTATAGATTTCCATTTGCATAATCATGCAATTAAAAACTTACCCATTTATTTGGTAATATAATTAGTATTTGAAAATGGAATTTTTAATATTTATTACTTTGTAAACCATAATGGGCTCATTTATTATTAAATGTGTTTCTAGGCACTATGTAGAAATAATTATAGCTAAAATACATTTCACTTTTTATTTGTATACTGTCCATTATTTGTGAAATAATTCTTCAAATTATTTGAGACACATGTCATATTCTGTAACAGCACCACTTCAAATCAGCAGTTATAGTTATCTTTGAAATGATGAATTTCATGAATTTCAAAAATTCCAAAAATGAAATGGGAAAATGTCCAGAAAAATTAATTTACAAAGAAATATATATGCCCAATTAGCAAAATATTCTAAAACCACTGAGTAATAAATAGAAAGTCCAGCTAAGATAATGATGAAAGCTCTTTTCTTCTTATCAGATGTATAAAATCATGCCCAAAGTCAGCCATCATTTGGAAAATCAAGTACCCTCATACAGTCTTTAATGGAAGAATATAGATTGGTACAAATATTTTATTTGCAATCTTCATGAACTGTGAAAAAAATGTAAATATATTTGAAGGCTATTTCTGAATTTAATATAAATAAATACCTTTTCAAAATATGTGGAAAGATGAATGTACATGAAACTTTCTGGAGCATTTTTTGTAGGGACCAACATCTTGCAAGTATTTATTGCAAAACAGTAAAACAAGATATTTATTAACTCCGAATTGCGGCCTGTTTTGCATGAACAATGCAATCAATCATACATAAACAGATTCTGTGCTTATGGAACATTCTTTAAGAGTGATATATGAGCCAAAAGAATCAAGTTGAATGAATGTTATAAAAAATAAAGCATATGATATTCTAGAGTTTATGGCATGGGTATCTAATCTGAGCTGGAAGCACTCCTTGAAGAAGTGATGGTTGATCTGAGGTCTGACGAATGAGTAAGAACTTAGATGAAATGACTCAAAACAGAAGAACCTGAGAATACACTGAGTGCTTAAAGAAAACTATATAAAGAACATATCAAGTGTTTAAAGAAGACTAAGCTGAAACAAAGGTGTCCAGGGACAGGGGAGAGTAGATAGTATAAACGTGAAGAAGTGTACAGAGCACATAATTAAAATGGATTATCTGCAGAATGTAGTGATTGGTTGAATATAGAAGTAAAGATACGGGGCAGCAAATTGTTTATTTCAGATTTTTTACTTGGATAACTTGATAACTTACAGTATAGGGAGGTTTTTTGGATATGATGAAGATTAACTCTAAACTCAGTTTAGTTTTGTGGATTTGATGTGCCTAAGAGGCATAGAAGCGAAAGTGTTTTTCTGAAACTTAGGAGAAATGACCATGGGTATAATATATATTTGTGAATCATCAATATAAATAAAAACATTAGAGTGGATGAAATCAACTAGGGGATATGAAGATAAGAGCACTGAGATGCAACCCTGATAATTTTCTTCATTATGGATTTGGTGGAAGAGGAGGAAACTGAGTGGAGAGTGAGGAGAAGCAGCCAGTGAATAAGAAGGGAACCTAGGGGGCTGGCCCTGTGGCCTAGTGGTTAAGTTTGGTACTCTCCACTTTGGTGGCTCTGTTTGGTTCCTGGGCGCAGACCTACGTTACTCGTCAGCACCCATGCTGTGGCAGCAACCCATATGCAAAATAGAGGAAGACTGGCACAGATGTTGGCTCAGGGTGAATCTTCCTCAGAAAAAAAAGGGGGGGGGGGAATTGTGGAGATGGTGGTGTTAGAAAGCAAGAGGAAAATGATTATTTCAAGGAGGGCAAGTGTGTTTAGCAGTGTCAAAGTTTCCTTTAAAAAAATCAGGATTAAAAATGGGACCTGGAGGGGGCCGGCCTGGTGATGTAGCGGTTAAGTTCACACACTAGGCTTCTGGCGGCCTGGGGTTTGCAGGTTCTGATCCCAGGCATGGACCAATGCACTGATTTTCAAGCCATGCTGTGGTGGTGTCCCATATAAAGTAGTGGAAGATGGGCACGGATATTAGCCCAGGGCCAATCTTCCTCAGCAAAAAGAGGATTGGCAATGGATGTCAGCTCAGGGTTAATCTTCTTCACACACACACACACCACACAAAATTTAAAACAAAAAAAATGGGACCTGGAATTTGGTGACATGGCAAGACATTAGTAGAAGCAATTAAGGTCGTTTCGATATGCAGTATGGTCAAAGGTCATAAATGAGCTCAGTGAGGTTTGGGTGGTAGATGTAGAAATGGAGACAGTAAGATTAGCAGCTCTTTTGACGTATCTTGAAAGGAAAGAGAAAACAGGAGAACAATATATAAAGGTGTTGGGATGATGGCACTATGATGGCAGTTGAGAAGGATTTTTGTTTGTATATTATATATACATATATATATATATATGTCTCGGGAAAGAAGCTGAAGGGAAAGAATAGGTGGAGTGAGGAGTTGGAAATACAGAAAAAAATACAATATAAGATTCTGAGTGAATGCAATGAGAATACATAGAAAGTGGAATACTCTCCAAATAAGAGAAGTGAGAAGGACCTGATGGACTTGGGTGCCAGATATTTGGCAGATAAAATGGGAGAGTCTGTCAATCCAACATTTTCTATTCAATTGTGCAATAGGAGGCAATTTCTTCTGTCGAGAATAAGGAAGAAAGTGGAGTTGCCAAGTTTTGCAGAGACTGGAATTGATTTCAAAAACTATTGTGGAAAGATGAGTGGCACAGGAATGTTGCAGTGATTCAGTGCATTGTTCGGGATCATGAACGGTCAGTGTCTCTGAATTTATAATGGAACCAGTTCATATAAACAGCGCTCAAAATCCTGCATGATTAGAGAAGGCAAATGGTTTTGTAACGGTTTCTGGTTTGTGCAGGTATATGTTCTAAGTATAGAAGACTACAGTAAGTTTTAGGATGCAGCGATAAGTGAAAAAAGCACAAATATTTGGACACTAAGCTAAGAAGAAAGAGAAGAAATATGCAGGAAAGTGACAGGGAAGGAGTGATAATTCTCTCTTTTCTGTGTAAAATGACTGAGAAAAGCAAAGCACTCTTCCTAAGGGCAAAGATAGTCTAGGAAAACAGGGATTTTCTATTATAGTCTTGTACATATATCAACTCAGAAATCTCTTCGTAGGTGTTGGATACATGTATTTCATATAACTCAGTGGTGTCCTACAATTTAAGGATTAAATTGTGAAGGCTAGTCTATTAAATTTTCTCTTGATATTTATGTGTAGACTTCATTCACTATCAGTTGGCATCTTCAATAGTAAACATGAGAAGTTTTAATGTTTTCTGAGATAATGCTGGGTATCCTGTTTGTGAGATAATGCTGGATTGGTTTCTTTTTTAGGCAGTCCAAGTATAAAAGTAAAATTCTCTTTTCATAACATGTTTGATCATCAACAGAACTGAGAAATAAGTTATTGAGCAGGCATCTCATTGACTAGCAAATGCTGGTAGTAAGGAAAATCATGTTTCGAATCCAGTGATCTGTGTCAGGTATAAGAATTGGCACATACGTCTGGAGTCGGCAGCCGTATTATTGTCTTATGTTTTGGAGAGGTTCAATAAATTGTGAAACTTCCACAGAAGGGGATTTATATAGATTAAAAAGAATTAAGTAGATAAATACTTTCTGACATGTAATAACATGAAATTCATTGACATCAAGTTATACTGTTAATTGGAAAGGAATAGATAAATAACGGTATGTATTACATAATAAATTTTTAAGAAAAAAATGATGACATTAATAAAGGCAAAAAGCAAGATGCAATAATGTTAAGATATGTAGGGTCCAATAAGTAACCATTCTTCTCATTCAAGTTCAGAATTAGTTGAGATATGGACAAGTTATTCAGATGTTTGAGAAATCAAAATATCAGCTTTACTACTGATAAAACAAAATGGCAGACCAGCTGGAAGTTTAACAGGCAGATCTGGGGAAAGAAATAGACGCAGAAGGCTGACTTTGTAGCAGGAAAAAAATTTTGTTAAAAGTCAAAATGTGCAATACAAAGACAAATTTTAATTTGTTTATATTAGTAAAAATTTTTTCATCACAATATGCAATTACAGAAGATGTGAAAAAGTCCTAAAATGAGAGAAAATATTGGCAACATACAAATAATAGATTTAAAATTCAAAATATTTAAATAATTCCTACTAATCAACACAATGTAAAATAAAACTAGGACACTGCTGTTAGTCACTGCAAATAAACAATTCTATATTTTTCATTGGAATCTTAAAATGTTCCTTAACTTAATGATTATTGGGTATTTTATACATCCTTATCTTTCAAATATGAGTTTGCAATAATGACATTTTCATATAGTCAAACTTGAAAATATTTTTTACCAACAGACCCTCACTAAAGCAACTTCTAAAGGATATGCTTCAGGAAGGAAAGTCTGAGCTAGAAAAAGGATTGTATTTCATAATTTCAAGAAATATAAAAGTAGAATTTCTTAGGTGTTTATATTAGGCACTCTGATATTTTTTGATAAATGAATGAATCAATTTTTATTTATGTCTATGATTAAATTTTCAATTTTTACGTTTATAATGAGGGAGCTAAAATAGAACACAAATTATGAATAAGCAATCCAAACTTCCTTCAAAAGTTATCAATAAAACTTAGGTTCCTGTCTTTTAAGAATTAAATATAATACATAACATATTTGTATATAATATATATAAAGTCTCATATATATTGTATAATAATGCATATTTATATATCATATAACAATGTATATTTATATCTGTGTGTATATATATATTATTTGAGGTTTAGAAAGGACAAGGTATTAAAACTTTTCAAGAATATACTCCATTTTTTTCCCTTCAGTCTAATTGCACAGTTCCATGAGTCTTTGGGGTAGTTTATTCAAGAAATGTTACAGTAAGATAGAACCTATTAATAAAAGAGATAAAATAAATAATCTCTATAGTATCTGGGCAATACTATTCTATTCATGATAAATAAACAGGCAAACATAGTGAGCAATGATTTAAATAATCATTAATTAGGATCTTTAAATATTGCAAGTCTTCAAACTATCTGTGCAACAAATTATGAGCCACACTTAGAATTACTTATTATTTTCTATTGTTGGATTTATATTATAGAGTCTGACATTTTGAAACATTTCTGCATTAGCCATTATTTTCAGTTGCAAATGAAGACACATTTGTCCCTGGCTTGAAGAAAATAAAGGGAAGTTTTTCGGTGCATGTAACTGAAATCATATAGAATTGACTTCAGGAATGGCTTGCTCTATACTCCCAAGTGATGATATTGGAACTGCCTGGGCAGACTTCATTTTCAGGTTGACTCTCATCATATGAGGTTAAGAACATCCTCAGCAACTCTTACTTGCTTCAAGTCAAAAGGAAGAGACTTCTACTTTTGATTTATTTTCAACAGAAATCTATGAATCTAGCCACGTGGCCTGGTTGAAAACTGTGCCAAGGCAATGGAGCATATTGATGGTGCAAACCTGAGATATTTCTTTACAAGATAGTCAACTGACCCCATAGAGATAAATGGCTTTCATCTACAGTTTATAAACTTATTTAAAAACAGAAAGTTCACACTCTTTCAAAAATGTTGCTTACTACTTATGAATAATTAATGCCTTTCCTCGTATCTTAAATTTCTCCCTAAAGGATATCCATGATTTTCAGTGCCCTGAGAGATATGGCTACTACTGCATTCTCTGGCCTAGTTTTTCATGTTGCTTCCTATTGGCCTTCCACTTCTAGTCTGAAACTAAGTGATCCAATTATGTTAATCATCATTTCATTGAGATTTTGGCTTTAGAAACACTACACAAACTTGGCCCATTGCCTAAAGTATTTTTCTGGTATGAACTACAGCATTCATGATCTCCTTTTCATCCTTCTAGCACTAGCTAAGACAACACATATTACAGGATTTTTTCACAGTTTCCAATCTATATGGTCACATTCCAACATGTATTTCCATTAGCCTTTGAGATAATGGCTGTGTATAAACTCTAATCTCTGTGGATGCTAGGGATTTAATCGACTGTGGTCATCTCTACATCGCCAGCACCTTACTAAAAGTCCAGCATATATTAAGTTCTCTGTAAGTACTTAGAGAAAGAAAGATAAAGGAAGGGAGGAATAGAGGAATGGATAAAAACAGGGAGGAGGGAAGATAGAAGGAAAGGTGGGGTCAAAAGAAAGAGAAGTGTAGGGAAGGGAAGAAAAATATAATGAAGAGAAGAGGAAGGGAAGGAAAATGAGGGGACAGGAAGGGAAGAGAGGAATCATGGAAATTTCTCTCCCTTAAACACACATTACCCTCAAGTGTATTAGATAAATTATTCTGTGCTGTTTAAATCTCTCTCCTTCCCTTTTTTGTATATAACTTAGACCTCTTTTTCTTCACTTACATCTTGAAGGCAGAAGATCTTGCCTTTTCTAGATTAATCTCTTTATTGAAAACCTCAGTGCTACTCCTGTCTTTCAATTTTTAATCCCTAATGCAAAAAACTGAAAGTCTCATATTCTTCCTTCCCCTATTTGCAGTCATGAAACAATGCTTCTGACTTTGGAAAATGCTAGTCATATTTTGGAAACATCTCAAAGGATGAACTTAATTTTTTATATCCATCTAAATTTAGCCCTTGAGATAAAAGAGCCATTTTGTGAATTGTGCATCTGCACTCTTCCTGCTGTCTTTCCATTGTCTAATAATTAAATACCTGTTATGTTTATGCATTTTGGTTTAACCGGACTTGACAAAGTTATGAATTAATTGATATCAGGGATTGTACCTTACTAACCATTTTATCACCAGAGCCAGGAACATGGCCTACTATGAAGTGATTTTTCAATTAAGATCTATTGAAGTAGGGTTTTTTTTTTTTTTTGCTTTTTTTTGTGAGGAAGATTAGCCCTGAGCTAACATCCATTGCCAATCCTCCTATTTTTGCTGAGGAAGACTGGCCCTGGGCTGACATCCGTGCCCATCTTCCTCTACTTTATATGGGATGCCACCACAGCATGACTTGACAAGTGGTGCATGGGTCCACACTGGGGATCTACAAACCCTGGGCCACCAAAGCAGGGCACGCGAATGTAACTGCTATGCCACCAGGCCAGCCCCCTTGAAGTAGATTTTTAAAGTTTCTCATTTTATGTAGATAATTTTGTCATGGTCTTCATAAAAGAAATCACAGATACGTGGAATTTTGGTGGTGGTTATCCAAGTGTAGAAATTCTAGTGTACTTAAGAAGCCCAAATTAATCCATCCTTGCTCTTTTTCCCCCTATCCACAGCAATTAAAATTTTAAGCTACTGCAAAGCACTCTCCCTCCTTTCTAAGTTATTTTACATCCTTGCTACATTATTTGATAGAGGCTGATATCTAAGTTATTTTAGCCTAAATGAAATACTACACAATTTTCACTTGAGAAGGTCTTTGTTTATTTGTATTTATTTTTGTTTTGGCAAATAAAATCACTGGTCATGAAAATAAAGCATTTCAATTATTCGTTCAATCATTTTTGATGGCTCAATATGTGTCAGGAAGATACTGGCAGATGAACAGAGTAGGATGAAAATATAAATTTATTTCTAGCAATAATGAGTTTATAGTCCAGCAGAGAAACAGAATGTTAATTATACAAGTTCAATTAAGTATTTTAAGTGTGCAGCATGAAAATAGTTCTTTAGTCCTTTGAAAGCATCTATGAAAGTTTTAAAAATTTACTTTATATAGAGTAATTATATGCAATAAACTTTATAATTTATTTCAACTTTAGGGAGATAATACTAACTCATTATTTCCAAGAAGTCAGTGTTTACTAAAAGGAGGATTTGTTTAAAATTTTAAAAAACATATATTTTGGTGCCATATAAATGAAGACAAAATTCTACTTTTATAAAATTCATTGACTATATATCCTTCACGTGAAAGAAATTGAGAGAAACTATTAAGTAATTTCTGTCACAGCTACAATAACTGGACAAGGATTGAGAGAGGGTTCATATTACTTAGTGTGTATCAAAAATGTGAAATACTGTTTATTCAAATTTTTCACTGCCATCGGATAGTTCTTGAGGTTGCTGAATTTTACAGATATTTGACCATAGCTATCAAGGCTCTCCAGCTTTGTAATGAAAGGAAGAACTTTGGACATAAGCAATATTTGTTAAAATATGGACTAGGTGAGCAAATTCCTAACTCTAGAATTATTTATGGCAGCATTCCCGGGATACATTACATAACAAATCATTTGGCCAATTTACTCAATAAAATATTACTCACATTGCCACTGTTTGCCTTAGAAATGGGCTGCAAACTTACAAGGTGGTCCTGGTGGAAGATTTCTGGGAATTGTTTTCCAGTTTGTTTGCTGTGTTTTGTTGGTGGTGGCCGTGGCGATTTTTTAGTTGGTGGTGGCCATGATTTTTTAATCAAATAATCACAGAAGCAAATAATATATCTCTTTTGTTAATTGTTATGTTTGTATGTGAAGGCTGACAGTGCTGCAGCCACTGTGACATCAGTCAGAAGATCAAGTTGACAGTTGTTAACACAAGGTCCTTGAGAATATCGCTGACGTACTGCTTGGAAATGTGCCCTAATATAGGGTTCCATTGGTGTGAGCAATATGCTTTACATGTATTTAAACTAGTTTAGATACACACACACACACACGTGTGTATATGTATTTTTACATTTTCTGATGCTTGCTGTCAAAAGCATCCTAAATGGCATGCTTATTAGACAACATTGTTAAGGGTAATTCTCAGAAACACAGTCTCTGGAGTCAATTCATCAGAAGTCAATCTCTTCCCCACCATTTCAAGCTATGGGAAATTATCAAGTTGTCAATCACTCTGAACCTAAGATTCATTATCTGTATAGTGAGGCTTGTGATGAATTTTAAACAATACAATTAATGTAAAGCACTTCAAAGATTGACCAAAATATTGTAGGCAAAGGATGCATGTTAACTAATGACAGCATTGTTGCAGATAGATACCCTATGATGCACACATTTGGCAGTAAGAGAGCCTATCTACAAGTATTACCTGAAGGTTTCTCACAATGTGAATTCTTATAAGGACTTAAAATGTATCAAGTACAATTTCTAAGGCTTTGTTTTAAGACAGTATTAAACTATATATATTCACTGAAATTTTTCTATTTATACATCTCGTTACTGGACTTGGTAGAGTTTTATATAAAGAAATTAATACAAAATTTCTGGGGGAAATTGTTCTTTAAATATTTTAATTCACCAATAAAAAATGGTTGATTATAGAACTGAGGCAAGGTAAGTACAAGATGAAACTGAAACATCATTTGGTGCTAGAAATTAAGGAAAAGATCTAAATAATGAATATGTGCTTGAAGGACAGAGCAGCCAGCTTAAAGGAGCTCTTAGTAGTCAAATCTGGAATAATTTGAGCAAAAAATAAATACATATAGTAAAAGAGTATAACGCACGGAGTAAAATGAATATCCATGAGTCCATAAGAATATAAACAAACAACTGAGCAAACCAATAGGTGGGGGAGAGGAAAATAGCTCTTTCTGACAGTAAAACCTAATAAACAAATGGAGAAGAAATAACAGAAATATAAATCAATATTAGTTAAATACCACAATAATTGTTGCAGGCAAGATTCATCAATAAACGCTAACTTAGTAAGCAAAACTATGAGAAATAGGATATCTGCATAATCTCAAAGTATCTTCTCACAAGATACTTATTCATTACAAAAGAAAAAAGTAATTTTACAGTGAAGTAACCTGGCAGACAGTACTTTAAATCAAGTGATAAATGTTAGCATCATGAGTGAAATGACATTGATAGTATATACTTCCTGATGTGGTCCACACAGAAAAGCACATTGCTTCGATCATTATATTGGTTTCCTAGGGCTGCCATACCAAAGGGCCACAAATTAGTGGCTTAAAATGACAGAAGTTTACCTGTCTCTCAGTTATGGAAGCCAGAAGTCTGAAATTAAGGTGTCAGTAGAGCCATTCTCACTCTGAAACCTGTAATGGAGAATTCTTTCTTGCCTCTTCCCAGCTTCTGGTAGTGGCCTTCAATTCTTGGTATACTTTGGCTTGCAGTTGTTTCAAGCCAACCTCTGCCTCCATCACTATATGAAATTCTTCCCCCAAATCTGTATCTCCCCATGGCCCCTTCCCCTCTTATAAGAACACTAGTAATATTGGATTAATGGCCCACCCTAGTGACCTCATCTTAACTTAATTCCATCTGCAAAGACCCTATTTCTAAATAAGGCCATATTCATATGCACCAGAGGTTAGGACTTCAACATTTAATTTGGGGGGCATTTCAATTTATAAAGGTTATACCCTTGACAAAAATACATACATTGAAGCAAGTTGACATGACAAATAAATTCAATGTGGGGTCCTGAATTGGATATTAGCCAGAAAAAAGACTTTAATGGGAAACGTGATATTTGAGTGGTATTTGAAGTTTAGTTCATAGTTTTGTATCAATGTTAATTTCCCCATGTCTATAATTTTTACTGTACTTATGTAAGAAGTTAACATTAGGAGAAGCTGGGTAAAGGGTGTGAGTGAATTCTAAAATTTTTGAAGCTTTTTTATAAGTCTCAATTATTGGAAAATAAATGTTTTTAAAAATCTTCGATTCAGTAACTTTTTCTTTAAAACACAAGTGAGAAGCATCTAAATTTGTAAATGGCCTGAAACCTAGTGGAAAGTGTTGTCTTTCAGAAGGGACAAAATGTAGCCACGATGAAAATAATTATTTTACTTTGAAGTCCCTTAGCAGATAAAGAAAGATAAAATGGACTTAAAAAATAAGAAAAGAAAATGGTGCTTTGTGACCACTGTACTATAAAGTTTTACTGCTGTAAAGTTATATCTGTTTGTACAAACATGCACCAAAGAGCAAGAAGAAATTGGTAGTGTAGATAATGGTACATATTAAGTCTCTGCATTGTTCAAATGACATGAAAAATAAGTGTGTGCTAAAGAGTTGACCTTACCCAAGATCAGACCTTTGCCCTTGGCTCCTGGGAAATAATCCCTAAACACTTGGAATGTTCTAACTGATAACAATGTTTTTGTTTCCTCTGGGGTCTTCAGCACATCAGATGATCGATGCTAACAAAAATTTATTGTGAAGGCTTGGGGTAGCATAGTATCAGCTCAACCTCCAGAGGGGCTGGAGGCTGTTGTCAGCCATGTAGGAGGTCAAGCGTATCTACATGACCAAGTCTCAGTAAAATCCCTGGGCACCAATGCTCAGATGAGCTACCTTGGTTGGCAATACCCCAATATGTATTGTCACACACTGTAGCAGGGAGAAATTAGTGCTGTACAGGAATCTACTGGGAGAAGACAACTGGAAGTTCCACTTGTGGAACTTTCCTGGCCTCTCCCCCATGTGCCTCTTCCTTTGGCTGATTTGAATCTATATAATTTCACTGTAACAACAACAACAACAACAAAAACACGTAAGAATAAGAGCTTCCAGACAGTTTTTTGACTCCTTCTACCGAATTATTGAACACGAAGGTAGTCTTGGGGACCCCCAAACTTGTGATTGGTATCAAAAGTGAGGGTGATCTTGTGGACAGCCTATCTTTGCAATAAGCCACATAAAAGAAATCACATTTTAAAATATTTTTTAAAGTACCATTTTTAAAAACGTTCTTCATAAGTAATTAACATGAATTTAGTGAATGGACCTAGTTGCTAAATACTTATTAAGATAATGCTAAAATAGTTATATTTAAAAACAAAGTTCAACAATATTCCCAAAAGTAATATTTTAAAAGTCTAGAAAAGGACACAGACTTCAGAATAGCAGAGTAAGAAACTTTGCCCTTCCATTCCTCCATAAAAGTGAGAAGACTATGCAAAAATGGTCAAAACTAACTTTTTCAGAATTCTGTTAATTACGCAAAGGCTTGCAAACATACAAGGGTCATTTATTCAAGAAAAATGGTTGAATATCAGAACGAACAGTGAAGTTTGTCATATTTTAACTTGTATTGTTCCCATCTCCCTCTCTCAGCTCCACAGTAGCTTTGAAAACCAACAGCTGCACAACCACTGTAGCCATGAAAACCAGAAGCCTAGCAGACACTAAGTGGCAAATGGGTTTAAAAGTCCCCAAAAGCTCTACTCCTGGAGAACTGCCATATTTAACCTGTCTGGCCACTATTTGGAAATTTGGATTCACAAAGCTTGTATATATTTGAACTGAGGGCTCTGTGTGAGCAGCCTTTTCCCTGTACCATTTGTTGAAATCAATCGGCAGAAATTAATTAACTTGGCACCTGACGCAGGATTACAATTGGCCAAAAGCTGGCCAGAAAACTTAAAAGGGAAAGCAGAGGGACTAGATACCCATAGGGTACTTTGAAAAACTCTAACATATTTCTGCAAATTTTAGAAGGGCACGTGTATGTGTATGACGCCGTACGTGCCCAGGAAATATCTGAGAATGCACGTGTCTCTCGTCTCCAGCTGATCATGAGGCTCTGAGCAGAGTGAAGACCAAGGAAAAGTTGTAAATTGCCAGGGTGTGGAAGCCAGTCCCAAATATGCACACAGAACTCCTTGGTCTAGACTTCTTAGTTCAAGGAATTAAGGAAATTTCTATCTATCTCCAGACGGCAATTAAGTTAATGAAGCAGAGACTTCATTGGCCACATAATACAAACAATACAAATTTTAGTGCATTAGTTTAGCTTAGAAAAGTCAATAAGCAAACAAACAGCAGCAGTGACAAAAGAACAACAAATAGCACTGGCAGTGCACCCTGGGTGGGGGGTATTTGATTACCAGACTTGCCACATTATATTATTTTAAATGCCCCCTTTAAAAACTAAGAAACTAACTAAAAACATTCCAGATATGCAGATAAGTGAAAGAATGCCTCATATACAGGAAAAAGAAATTATCAATAGAAACTGTGCCTGGAGGAGTCCATGTGTTAGATTTACTAGACAAAGACTTTGAATTAGCTTTAATAAAAATATTCAAAGAACTAAAGGAAGACATATCTAAAGAACTAAAATTTTAAAAAGTATAAGAATAAGGCCTTATCAAAGAGAAGATATCAATAAAGAGATAGAAAATATAAAAAAGAAGCAAATATAATTCTGGAGTTGAAAAGTACAATATATGAAATGAAAGATTCACTTTCCAGAATGCAATTCCCAGAAAGTGAGGAGAGATATAAAAGGACAGAAAAAATATTTGAAGAAATGATGGTTTAAAACTTCCTAAATTTGAATAGGAATACTAATTTAAATATCCAAGAAGCTCAACAAACCAAGTGTGATACGTTATAAAGAGATACACCTAGATCACTCATAATCAAACTCTTGAAAGACAAAGACAAAGAGAGATTCTCAAAAGCAATAGTGGAGAAATTACTCACTATGTACAAGGAATCATAAATGAGATTGTCAGCTGATTTCTTTTAAGAAACCAAGGAGGCCAGAACACATTGGGATGACATACTCGAAATCCTGAAAAAGAAATACTATCAACCAACATCCAGCTTTTATAAGAAACTGCTGGTACAACTAGATATCCTCATGTAGAAGAACGCATTTGGACGCAACTTCATATCACACACAAAAATTAATTAAAATTGGATCATATGCCTAAATGTAGGAAGTAAAACTATAAAACTCTTTGAAGAAAACATAGGAGTAAATCTTTGGGACCTTGGATTAGGCAATTAATTCTCAGATATAACATCAAAAGCATAAGCAAAAGAGAAAATAAAATCAACATCATCAAAATTAACAATATTTTTGCTTCAAAGGAAACTTTTAAGAACATATAGACAACCCATATACAAGCATACCTTGGAGATACTGCAGGTTTGGTTCCCAACCACTGTGATAAAGTTAATATTGTAATAAAGGGAGTCACATGAAATTTTTTGATTTACCAGTGCATACAAAAGGTATGTTTACACTATACTATAGTCTGTTAAGTATGCAATAGCATTACGTCTAAAAAAGAAAAGTACATACTTTAATTAAAAAATACTTTATTGCTTATAAAAAATGTAACCATCATCTGAGCCTTCAGCGAGTTGTAATCTTTTTGCTGGTGGAGGGTCTTATAAAAAACACAATATCTGTGAAGCACAACAAAGTGAAACAATAAAAAAAGGTATGCCTGTAACGGGAAAATAAATGTCATTGATCAGATATATTTACATTATCAATATCATATCTGTTATAATACTATATCAGATATTATATTTGTGATATCACATACATTATCAGGTATATATCATACTTCTGATAAAGAACTGGTATCCCATATATATAAAGAATTCTCACAACTCAAAATCAGAAGACAAGAAAACAATTTTTAAAATTGTCAAGAATTTGGGGCTGGCCCAGTGGCATAGTGGTTAAGTTCTCACATTGGCAGCCTGGAGTTTTGTGGGTTCTGATCCCGGGCAGGGGCCTACGCACTGCTTGTCAGCCATGCTCTGGCAGTATCCCATATAAAGTAGAGGAAGATGGCCCCGATTGTTAGCCCAGAGCCAGTCTTCCTCAGCAAAAAAAGAGGAGGATTGGCAATGGATGTTAACTCAGTGCTAGTCTTCCTCACACACACAAAAAATAGTTCAAGAATTTGAATAGACATTTTAAGAAACATACAAGTGGCCAAGAAGTACAGGAAAAGATGCTCAATATCATTAGTTATTAAGAAAATGCAAATCAACACCCATGTAAGATATCATTCACACTAGGATGGCTAAAATTTAAAAAAAGAAAAGACAAGCAATAACAAATGTTGTCAAGGATGTGCAGAAATTAGAACCTTCATACATTGGTAGTGAGATTATAAAATGGTGCAACCACTTTGAAAAATAGTTGGCAGTTTCTTACAATGTTGAACATAAATTTACAATATGACCCAGCTTTCCACTGCCAGGTATATAACCAAGAGAATTTAAAACTTATGTTCAAGCAAAATCTGTATACATAGCAGCATTATTCATAATATCAAAAGAGCAGAAACAGTTCAAACACCCATCAACAGATGAATGGATAATCAAATAGTATATATCAATAAATGGAATATTATTCAGTTATAAAAGGAAATGAAGTACTGATAAATGCTACAACATGGGCAAATTTTGAAAGCATTATAAGGAAAAGTCAGTTACCAAAAAATCACATACTGAATGAAATTTATGTGAAATTTAACTAAAATTTATATGAAGTGTCAAGAATAGGCAAACCCATAATAACAGAAAGTAGATTAGTGGTTGTCGGGGGCTGGAGGCGAAGGGCAATGAGGTGTGACTACAGAAGGTACAGAATTTCTTTGTGAGGTTTTAAAAATATTCTGAAATTAGACAGTGGTGATGGTCGTACAACTCTATCAATAAACTAAAAACAACTGAATTGTAAACTTTAAAGTTGAACTTTATGGCATGTGAATTATATCTCAGTAAATCTGGTATTTAAATTAGAAAATTTATAAACATTGTAATGTATTATCATAAATAGAAATATTTCAAAGTATCCTTTTTATAGAAAAATAATAACTTTAGTTTAACTTTAAATCCCTTTCCAGTGCTTAAATTTGCACGTTCTTATCTAACTACGCATATGCGTATATATTTATACTTTGAAATTGTATTCAGTGAGTAAGGGTCATTTTACTTTGTATTATTTATTTAGAGAAAGTTTTGTTTCCTCCTAGAAATTGCTGTTTATTGTAAAATTGTGTTAGTTATATAAATGACTAGCATAAAAAATGTGTCTATGTCTTTAAAATTCCTATTACATGACATCGTATTATCCACTTAAAGGAAATACAAGAATGTTGAATTAAAATGAAGCTAAGTGTTGAGAGCTTTGGAAAATGTCAAGTTGTTTTGAAGTAATATGTTTCTCACTAATGTTATTCTATTCACTACACCGCTGCACAGCATAGTAAAGTCACTGATGCTTTGCAAGATAAATAAATAAATGATAGTGACTTCATCTCTTAGTTATGTAGTTAAAAAATTCTCTATATATCTATCTCTTATTTCTATCTGTATCTATACACACACATATGTGTATATATACACGTGTGTATGTGTGTGTATATATGCACATTTATATAAAACTGTTGAACCTAATGTTTACAAAGACCTTGTTTTATTATTTCCACATTCTCTGTAAACTCTAAAAGGAAGTAGGATAGTGCATGTAAGAAAGCTTAATAGTCATGAAAAATCCAAACACTTAAATAAAACAAATCCTAACTTAGGTAAGCAGAGATTTTATTCAAAATTGCAATAGGGAGAATGTTCGAACCTCAGGATCTGCAAGCATCTCTAAATCAAACCAAAAAAGGGCCTCCTTCAATAGCGAGAGGAAAGCAGGACTAGCAGGAACATTGTGGGGAGCAGGGTAAGCAGGTGAAAAAACCAGGGCTTTTCCACAGGAAATGTGTCTCTCTGTGGTCAGCCGATTCTCAGAATGAACTGGTAAGACACGTTCTTTTGCACCTTAGACCTTGTTTAAACTTGGCCAATCCAAAGTTTAGGTGCCCATGAGGCAGATAGAGTCCTGATTACCAAACCAGTGGTAAGTAGTGCATGATTGCAATCACTTGTTCTCTCAGAACTCTGTTCAAGAGTTAATTATGTAAGACAGACAGACATAGAAAAGGAACAGTAGGTATCTATTATTCTGAGGCAATTTCTAATAATATTTACGTAATTGCACAAAAAATGATCTACATCTCTATAAATTCTGCAAAATATATAAGATTTTACTGTTTGATCTCCCTACAGCTAATTTTCAAATTATCTATCTCTGTTTCATCATTCAAGAATGTTATTTATCTAATAATGGCCATCATTATACTCCCTAAGAGCATCAGTTTGGGGTCAGAAAGTCCAACTTCATTTATTCAGTAAAAGTAGTGAGAAATTTAGATGAACTGACTCAGAGTCTCAGACCCTAAATGTATAATTTTAAAATGATTTTAAAACATCTTTGATACAGCATTAAAAGGCTAATTTCAAAAAACAATATAGTGAGCCTGAGAGAGAGAGAGAGACAGAGAGAAATTACGTCTTACCCTGTCTTCTTTCAAACTTTGTTAACGGTGAAATCAGTATTTATTAAACCCAACGTTGCGTTTACTTTGAATATCCTAGTCAAATAGGGAATTGCCACAATGTGGGACAAGCACATATTCAAAGTGTTTATGATTTTTCTCTTTTTAAAAAAAATTTATATTCTTTAAGGATCTTGGAAAAAAAAGTCCAAATATTTTGATAAATTTTCTGCAAAACATGAGTAAGCTTGATATTGCTTCAAATTTAGCAATTAATATTTTGGTTTAAAATATTTATTATTCATAGGATGACAATAATAAATCATTGTTCAGTTTGCATTTTTTTTTATTAAGAGTTTTAATCTATCCATTAAACCATATCTTTGTTATTTTTCTTTTATTAACTTCTGCCACTTCGTCTGTTGAAGTCTTAATACTGCCACGAATTCATTGAATTGTTTACTAAGTGAAAATATTAAATTTTGCCATTTACACGTCTCAAGCATATTTCCCAACCTATTTTTCTTCTTTGTTTGATAACGGGGTTTAGTGGCATGCAAACATTCTTAATAATGATGTGTTTAAATTGGTAGGAACTAGTCATTTTTATTTCTTCTTTCATTTCCAAGATAAACTGCCCCAGCTATAGAAGTTTGATAAATATTCAATACTGTTCGTCTTTCTCCTATTGAATTTTAAAGTATATTTCTCTCTTTTGTAAATTCAAAATGATTTAATTGACATGAGAAGTTGGTGAATCCATAAATTTAATTATTTTTCTAACCACTGGGTACTGGAAATTACTCTCTTCTCAATTTACACTTCATGACTCCTTTGTTTAGGCTATGATAAAAAGTTCCAATTAGAGAGATGGGTACTGAAAAGTGGTTTTATGTAGGATGATCCAATGATCCAATAAGAATGTTTAAAATCTCTAATTATTCACAATGAGAAACTACTTCACTAGAAATTAGTGAAGTTAAAAATTAAAAAGGTTGACAATCCCAAATGTTGGTGGGGATGTGAAGCAACTGGAACTCTCATACGTTGCTGGTGAGGATGTTAAGTGGTGCAAACACTTTGGAAAACACTGTTTAGTTTTACCAAGATATTTTTAACAGGTTAACTTTCAAAGTTCAATCCCTTTTTGCCAGAGAAAAGTAAATATCCACACATATATTGTGTTATTTTTAATTTACTTCTTAAAAAAATCATTACTATTGATTTGTATACACACACATACATACATACATATACACAGAGTAGGGCAAGGGGGAGAGAGAGAGAAACCTTGAAACATAGCCATTTGAAGATGCTGCATCATTATACCATCATTCTCTCATTTTAAATTATCAAAGTTCAAAGCTGTAAATACACACACAAAACAAATATACATGTATATATTTTTAACATGTATATGTACACATAAACAAATTTATGTATAATGTATTTGTATATATCACACAAACATACAAGTATAATACACATATGTGTGTGTGCATGTGACAGAGAAGGAGGGATATTTCTTGCTGCTTGTATTTTCCCATAGATCAGTATAATATATGAATGTATATGACACATAATACTTAAAGCACATACTCAAGAACCAGATATCCTAGGTTAAAATCTCAGCTTTGATGCTTACTCTAGGAAATGTTCTTGTGGGTATTTTACATTTCTGCATAGCCTGAGTGGAGATATACTTTGAAGTATATACTTCAAAAGCATGTACTTTGAAAGTATCTTTTCAAGGATGTTAGTATAGAAAACAGTCCTGGAAAATAGAGAAAGCATCTCCCTTCAAAACAAAAGGCAGATTTGTTAACTGCCTTGAAAGATTAAAGATACTGCCCCTTTCCAGAGCAAAAGGCGTCATATTTACTTCCCATAATATATTTTTTAAACTGTTAATTTTTCTTTTTTGTAGAGAAAGATTTGCCCTGAGCTAACATTTGTTGCCAATCTTTTTCTTTTTTTTTTCTCCCCAAAGCCCCAGTGCATGGTTGTATATCCTAGTTGTGAGTTCTAATTCTTCTATGTAAGCTGCTGCCACAGCATAGCAACTGACAGATGGGTGGTGCGGTTCCATAACTGGGAAACTAACCCTGGCTGCTGAAGCAGTGAGTGTGCTGAACTTTAACCACTGGGCCATCAGGGCTGGCTCCTCCCATAATATTTGGGTTGCCTGAGTACAGGGCTCTTTTCCTGTAAAGCAAACCATGCATGAGCAGGCCACCATCTTGGCCCATATTTGTTGTCTTCACTGGACTTTTGGGAAGAGAATTTGAGAAAAATATGCTGGATTTCATATGTTTGCTCTGCCATGAGTAATAAAGTCCTTTGTTTCTGACCCAGGAGTCTAATTTTTTCTACCAGCATCCATAAAACTGTTTGACTCATTAGCTTATAAATAGGGTAAAGTCTTAGAGCTTTCACATTAATTGACATTTACTGGCTCTACGGTTTTGGACACTGTGGTATTAATTTCCTAGGTGTGTTGTAACAAAATGGATGATTTAAAACAACAGAAATTTCTTCCGTCATTGTTCTGGAGGCTAGAAGTCCAAAATCAAGTTGTCAGTAGGGCCATGATCCATGCTCCCTCATACACTCTAGGTAGAATTCTTCCTTGCCTCTTCCTAGGTTTTGGTGGTGGCTGTCCATCCTTGGCATTTCTTGGCTTGCAGATGTATCACTTCAACTTCTGCTTCTGTCACCTCATGGCATTCTCCCTGTCTGACTCTGCCTGTACCCAAATTCCTCTCTTCTTAAAGGACACCAGTCATATTGGATTAAAAGCCCAGCCTACTCCAATGTAATCTCATTTTAATTTAATTATGTCTGCAATGACCCTATTTTCAAATAAATTCACATTCTGAGGTACTGGGGGTTAGGTCTTCAGCATATCTTTTTGAATTTTGGACATAATTCAACCCATTACATACATGTTATATAACCTCTCAGTACCTCAGGTGTCTCATCCATAGAGTGAGGGAATAATTGTTATCAACATGATGGCATTAAATGAATTATTGTAAGTACAATTCTTGGATGAGCACCTTTGTTAACTATTATAATAATAATAATAATTATCATCATCATCATATACACATGCATACATAACCTTAACAGAAACTCCTCCTGGGAGGACAGAGATAGTGAAGTCTATAAATAATTTAAAATTTGATTAAGTATTAAATATATATTATTGCAATCAACAGTATATTCTCAGCGTTGTAATTTTGCATCAATTCAACATGCACATTTTCACTTAGTTATGTTTAAACCATGCATATATAAAGTGAAACTCTGACATTTAACAACCTAATAGGTATTTTGTATTCAAGTGTATTACACATATGGATAGGAATTCTGAGAGCTTTAGAAAATGTCAAGTTGTTGTGCATTTACTAAAAAATTATTGATGTAGCTCTTGACAAAACAAGTATAGTAGCACTTGTTAAAACTCATAAAATGTGTAAAAAACTAAGAAATGATTATATAAGTGAAATCTGACTTAGATATTACTCAAGGACATTGTAAAGACAACACCTCGGATCTCTGAATTTCAAATATTACGTTTTCTAATTAGTCATTGTTTAATCCCTGGCCTCGTCTCTTGTCCCAGGCCTCACCTTTCTACCCATTTTAACAACAAACCTGCCTGCTATTCTGGAAAGAGGAACCCCTACTCTCCACAAAGAAAACCCTTCCTAACAAAATGTGCATATTGCCCTAGTCCTCAATAAATGTTTACCCTAAGTGCTACTATGTCTCAAGCATTTCACTTTCGTTTTAGTTCATATAATTATTTAATATCAGTATTTGATACATTAATTCTCCATCTCCTACATTAAAGATGGTTATGATTCTCACATACCTTAAAACTAAAATATCAAGATATCCAAAAATAAAAACAATCATTCACTCACATTCGCAGGAGAAACAATTATGTACATCAAGATGGAATTTATAACCTGTATATTTTGAAAGGTTGTAATTGTAATTCAAATAATCATTTTACATGATTCAAATAAGTTAAAGGAAAAACAAATTTAAATGGCTTCTGACTACAATATGATTTTGCCAGATGAATTGTGTAGAGAAAATGTTTACCTGATATAGATGGTATGTTTCATCAATATTTGGACAATTACTGATATTTGGGTCCAATTTATTCAGGTGCCACTGAAAAGGCTATTCAAACAATGGATTTAGATAATAAAAACCAAGCCTATACTGAGGAATAAATCAATCTTTCATTTACTCAACAGTTATTTAAGTATTGATGCACATATCACGGTATATATATAATCAAAATTATACATAAAATGTGGTTTTGATATATAAAAGAAATATCTTCTCACAAAATCACTGGTTTAAAGTTTAGGTATAAGTGTCCTGATTCATGAATCTGTTTCTCCTTTCTTCTCTCAGGACACTTGTTCTGATTAGCCTTTAACCTTTTGGGTCATATGCCAAGCCTCATACCACAACAGCCCATGTTCAGGTTAATCTATAATATACAAATAATGTATTTACATAGAGTATATTGCATTAATTATCAGTCTCTCCATGGATTTCACAAACTTTAAAGTCCAAAGCTCAAAGTTTTATTATAACATTTTATAGCCTGGTTTTGTTTCCTTTTTTGGTATTTTAACCATTCATCTTTTGCTTCAATTCTTCAAGCTACTGCACCAGCTGCCTATGAATGTGTTCCTCTTCCCTTCAGTTTTTTGGAATAGTTGTATACTACCCCCAAAAATAAGAACTTAATGAGAAAATAACAGTGAAAATTGGAGTAAAATGTCAAAGAATCTTTCTACATTACCAAAAAAATCAATAAAATCCCTCTTGAAGACAGCTTCTTGTATCACACTCTGAAACTGACCCAGTACATAGCAACACCAATTATGGTCCAATTATTCACTTTAAAATTTTTTGTGTGTTGCTATTCCCAGCTTTGTATGCCTCAATGTAGTATTTATAAACAAGCTTACATTTCAGAATTCTTTACTGAAGGTGTATACTTAAAATTGGAGCTGTATGCATCACTTGTTAAAAAAGAATAATAAGCCTTAGAGAATTGACAAAATAATTCTGTGTGTCATAATTGCCACATCATTGGGATTATCACTGTTTCCAGATTTCCATGTGAAAGTTAAGACAGTAACTAGTTTAGGAGAAGTCTCAACATTTGGAATCAGAATATTTGGAATGATTTGAAAGATGTGAAAAAATATGACCCTCTAAACCTTTCTAATATGCTCTCATTGTACTTTCTATTCTTGAGAAACCTGAGGATCCTCTGAAGGGTTTGAAAGCTGTAAAATTTCCATCATGCTCCAAATACATTTCCATGGATAAAATGATGAAAAGAAGAAATTCATTAATTAATATTTTTGAGAACTATGTAGGCATGGCTTTTGGGGCCTTTCCAAACTAGGAGAATGGAATATAATGTTGAACCATGCTCAAAGTACATTCATTGTGCTACTTTGGGCAGCCAACTATGGTTCTAATTGTTTAATGGTGTTGCTAATGAATCATGAATCAAATGTTGACTCCTGATATGAGACACAAAAATAGTAGGAAACTCTTTACATAATGTAGAGAAATTAATTTGAAGAGAGTTGAAGATAAAAATGCTACCTAACTATCCTTAATTTTTCCTAACAAGGTCCAAAGTGCATGGCCATAGGGAATAAATTGATGAGAATGGCACAGTAATGTTATCAAAAAAACTTTTACCAGTTGTTTATGTACACAGGGAATTATGGCCAAAGGGACTGAAATTGAAATAAGATCTATAATGTCAATGAGTTTGGAAGGGGTCAAATTTAGCTAACCATTATTACTAGCAGTTATGGCAAGAAACAAAGTACATAAAGTCATTAAATAGACAGCAACAGTGGCACAATAATTTGATTTTAGGGAGTGGCTCAAAACACAGAGCTATTTGGCTACAGATAATGAATGATGTATTTTCAAGAAGCGAAATTAATAGGCAGCCTGTCAATGTCTTACTTGAAATGTATAAGCAAAACAAAACAAATTTACCAGGTGTGGACTTAGAAATTCTTTCTAGTGTAACAAATTCCTTTTGCTTGTTAAGTGGATGCTGAGACATAGATCCAGTGATCAAGACTTATATAACCTGGGAGAAGTCATCAAGCTGTCTACCATGATCAAGAATCAATTAGAAGATAACTCAGATCATGTAATGTTGCATAGCCATGACATGGTAATACATATATTTTTTAATTTGGTACATTTACATCCAGTTTGCTAGGAGTAAAGCAATAACCCTAGGTAAATATAAAAATAAATGTAGAATTATTAAATAATGTTGGTACTTTTATAATTGTTTTAGATGTAACCATAGTAGTAACTTTAAACAATTTTTACATTTTTGACTTGTTTACTTAACAGATTAAGGGTTTAGAAAAATCATTAAAATGTGTAGTTGAATATAATTTAACTTTAACGTAAGTTAAGGACATTATATTAAATGGAATCTACATTGGAATTTTCAAACATTTTCTCCATTAGATATTTCGGTTGAATAAAATAATCATTAAAATTAAAACAGCTGTGGATGATCCTTTCCATGGACGAAAATCATGCATCAACAAAATGCATAGAATCCTCTGAACCATCCCCTACTCTTCCTCAAAGAGGCATGCAGAAATTTGTTTTTGTGTGTAGCGACAAATGGAAATATGGAAACTTCTTGGATTGCTGAAGAGTGCAATCAAGCCAATGATTTCTGAATATTTCAAACATAATAACAACCTCTCATTCAGATTAGAGGAGATATAGAAGATACAGAACCACAGGAGAAATTAATTCTGATCAAATTTCATTTTAGTTTATATCAAATACACCCCTGGAACAATCCAAGGTTATTTCTGAAGAATTTGATTTTATAATTGCCTTATATGTGTTTAACTATAGATTTAATTCTCGCATTGTTTTGGAGTATTCAAAACCAATACTGAATCTCTCAAGAAATCTCATTAACCAGTGCCACCATACAAATTAAGTGAGATTTGTGTGGGTTGTTCCAACTCCATCTCCTTTCAATTACCAGTTTGACAAGTGTGAAAAATGGATGCGTTTTAGAAAATGACTTAAGATGACAGTAACTTAATCAGGTGGAGACTTCAATGTTGACTGCTCTTTTAGAAGTTATTTCTCTTTTGGAGAAAAGAAATATCATCTTAAGAACTTGGTATCTATACAACTAAAAAAGGCTTCCACAAAATATTTCCATTTTATCCTCAAATAATTATAAGGATATTTTTGAAGAATACTCAGTTTATTAATCTATACTAAATTTGATACAGTCTTTGGCATGAGGCAGAGAGTAAAAATATGAATTACATTACTTAAAATAAGGATAACCATTCACTGTAACAGTTTTCCCAATATAAATTGCCTTTTTAAAAAATTCAGGTTACATTGACATATAGTATCATGGCATGATGTTCTCTAATTTGAGTGTCTGTAGTTTTTACATTTTAGTCTTTTGTGTGTGGTTTCCTTTCAATCATATGTACATATATTGAGTGTATTTTAATCTTTTTTATTAAACTAGATTATTCATTTATATATTCATTCAAAATATATTTGCTGGCTACCCACTATGTGCCAGTCACTGTTTTTATTTCTGGAGTTACACGGAGCTGACTTAAATTCTTGTGCTAACAGAATAAAATAAAGAGGAAAAATAATACAATCTCACGTCATGGTTAGTTCTGTAAAGGAAAAGAAATCAGAATAGGTAGTGAGGGAAGTGTGGAGAAGGTCAGGTGTTTCTGATAGAAACCACTAACATCTTCTCTGAGGAGGCGACATTTAAACAAAAACTTAATCTGTGAATGTCTATAGGGAAAGCATTCCATGCTATAAGGCAGCAAGTATAAAATCTCTCAGATGGAAGCGAGCTTGGCATTTTCAAGGAAGAAATAGAAGCAGTATTGCTGTAGCGAATAGCATGTAAGAGTGATCCTCTGAAGAGGTAGGTAAAGAAGATTCTAGCAGGGTTGGCCCGGTGGTATAGTGGTTAAGTTTGCACGCTCTGTTTTGGTGGCCCGGGATTTGCAGGTTCAGATCCTAGGCATGGACCTACGCGCCACTTATCAAGCCATGCTGTGGCAGCATCTCATATAAAGTAGAGGAAAATGGGCACAGATGTTAGCCCAGGGCCAGTCTTCCTCAGCAAAAAGAGGAGGATTGGCAACAGATGTTAGCTCAGGGCTAATCTTCCTCTCACGCACACATACACACACAAAAATAAGATTCTAGCAATAACTTTGGGGGTCTTTGTAAAGGTGTACGTGTTGGTTTTGCAATATGTTAATCTAATGTGGCATGAAGGCATTGGAAGATTTTTATAAAAAGAGTGATATGATCTGCACAACGTAACAACGCACAAGTTGTTTTAGAAAACAGACTATAAGGAAGGTAAAGTGGCACCAGGGAAATGAGTGATAACAGGGAACTGGAACACAAGGTAAACAGACTGGTCCGGGTCAGGGATGCTGATGCCTTGGGATTGAGTTTGGTATTGGAGGTGGTGATAAATTGCTAAATTGGGGAAATATTTTTTTAATAGAACTGACAGGACTAGTTGATGAGATGTGAGCTGTGAGGTGAAAAAAAATCAAGGACGACTTTAAGTTTGAACATCAAGGTGAATGATGATGTTACGATTAAGAAAGGACAAATTATAGGAAGAAGTTGGCATTCAATCTTGGATGTGTTAATTTTATGACACTTGTTAAACAACCAAATGGAGATGTTGTTCAGTGGATAATCGGATAAATACTCTAGAATTCAAGAGGATGTTAGCAGTTGGCTATGTAGATTTGAGACTTATTCTTACCTAGATGTTATTGAAAGCCGTGAGACTGAATGAGATCACATACAGCTGCATCTTGAAACATTCCAACCACAAGCAATCATGCTCTTTCCTTTGTCTATTGGATATTATTGCCAGTCATCAATAAAATCCCCAATACTTGATATTCTTGCTATCAAGTTCCTTTCTCCATCATGCTCTTTCTTAATTCATTTTGCTATCCATGGACGATACTGCTCTTTTGGGCTTTTCGAGCGATGATTCCTTTTTCTCATATTCCACATGTCACAAGTTTCTGCATGAAAATAAACTTTCATTCATCTGGGATAAATATTCCAGAGGGTAATTACTGGGTGTTATGGTAACTGTCCTTTTAGTTTTAAAAGGAACCACCAAAGAATTTTCCAGAGTGATGAACTATGTTGCATTCCAATCAGCAATGTGTGAGAAAACCAGTTTCTCTGCTTTCTCATTAGCATTTACTGCTGTCACTATTTTTTATTTTAGCCATTCTGATAGGCATGTAGTGATATTTCATTATGATTTTATTTGCACTTCTCTAATGGCTAATAATGTTCAACATTTTTTGTGTGCATATTGGCCGAACATATGTACTATTCTGTGAAATGCCTGTGTGTGTCTTCTACCCATATTCTGATTGAATTGTTACTCTTTTAATGTTAAGATGTGAGAGTTCTTTATATATTGTAGATACCAGCCTGCCAGGATCTGAATGTTGGTGTCCTCCCAAAAGTCATATGTTGAATCCTAATCTCCAAGGTGATGGTGTTAGGAGATGGGGCCTTTCGAAAGTGATTAGGTCATCAGGGCCTAATCGCAGCCACACTTTTGACACAATCTAGTCTTGTCAGAGAGAGTTTTCCTCCTCTGGGACCTAGTCAATAGTAAAAGCTTCCATTCATGCCACTTGGTAACTTAGAGTACTATTTCCAAGTGTTGAATGTGATAGTTCCAGAATTCAAAGAGATCTACAAAAAAAATGTGCTTCCTCCTTATTGGAAAAAGGTTTAAATTATAATAATTTGTCCAATACTTTAAACGGGAGAAGTTACAATCCCCAAATCACTATAGCCCTGAAAATCCCTCTGATGTTACAGTGGTTATTGAATCTTTGGAGGAGTTATGTCCCACCCTCTGGGGCCATATGTCTAACTAGGCCTTTCCATCATACTTGACACTTCTTTCTTGTCCAGACAGATTAATATTATATCATCAATTGAATGGACCAATGTGATGTTCTGGAGGATGTGCAGAAACTTCCGGTCCCTTTGGACTATACTATTTCAGAAAGCAGAAGAGTGAACATTTCCCTAGGGCAAAAATATAAATCTATACCCTTGTTTATCTCAAATGAACCCAAAACATTCCTGGCATTCCTTTCTGATGGGGATGAGAAACAACACATTGCCCTGATCAATGGCCACATACCATGTTTCTAACATTATGTTAATCTGCTATAGATGCAAGTGAGCTATTACTTGGACATTAGAGGATACACCTAGTTTTTGTAGAGGTGAGAATTGTGAATTTAATAGGGATATAATGGGGAGCACCACCTATCTTGAAGGGTGACACAACTCGCTCCATTCCTATTGGGATATATTATTATTATTTTGAAGTACACTCTTGCCTGGGATCAGGGATAATTCCAAAGCCTTCTACTTGGAATTGTAATTACAGTAACTGTTAACCCACAGACCAAGGACTCAATGTAGGGATTCTGCCAAGTGCCAAATATAGTCATTTCAATAATATAGCTTTCCTACTTCTCTGAACAATATGTTTCCTTCTCCCACTGTTTGCGATGACAATACTGATATTCCTACTTTATTTGGTGCAGACCATCTCTTTCATAAAGCTTCTAGGTGCCACTTTAACTGTAAGTTAGCTCTATCTCCTTGGGTTTTTGCATGTATGTTGATAACTATTTCATGGGAAAATTCACCCACATCAATACATTTTTGCATGTATGTTAACTATTTCATGGGAAAATTCACCCACATCAATACATTTTTTTATCTAACCTTATGTTCCACCCTGACTCACCCTCAAGATCAAGTGTTACACGTGACCTTGCAGATCCCAGTATGCTAGCTAAGTCTTGCAACTTCATCAGGGTGTAGTTCTTTTCCTCCTTTACTAGGTCCAGCAGACTACAGTCTTGTTTTAACGTGACCTAATCGCAGTTATCTAGTAAGGGAGGTGGAAGTAGATCTGGAGGGAGTGTGTATTTCCTTTCAAGGCACAGACATTTGTGAGGAAGAGGTAATAGTCTTTATCAGGGAAGAATGGGTCACTTCTGTGAGAACAGATTGTTTAGAAAGACTTCTCAATTCTAAGTCTCATAGACTCACTTGGTCTCAACTAGAGTCAAGACCAACTAAGCCAAGACCTTGGTATAACTGGCTTGAAGTGGCTGAGAATTTATCCTTCTCTGAAGCTATGCTACTCCTATAAATAAGTCCTGTGCCTGATACTCCGATATTTCTGTGCTCCAGCAAGAGATGATTGCCTTTTTAAGATGCCACAGTAGCTTTCCAACTTTCACACTTAATCTTCAATTGGTTAATATTCATCCTTGATCTTTCATTGTCTTTCTCCAATGCATTAATGTCACTCAGCAACAGTGATCTAACCCCATTGTCCTCATACATAATGCATCCACCATGATGTATTTTCTTCCATCTTCCACTAGTATTCCATACCAGTTTACCATCTGTGAATTTTTTAACAATTCCATTGATCATCTGTGTTCGGAGCCTTTATTGATTTACCCACTACAATTAATGGGATCCACACTGCCAGCATGCTAGTGGGTAAACCAGCTCTAAGTTTCCATCTGAGAGTCTACTGTTTTGAGCTCCTCCTGGAAACAATTATAACAGGCCAGTTTCCTAAGAAAGAGATGCTGGAATAGAGATTTGTGTGTGTGTGAGGAAGATTAGCCCTTAGCTAATATCTGTTGCCAATCCCTGCTTTTTGCTGAGGAAGACCTTCCCTGAGCTAACATCTGTGCCCATCTTCCTCTACTTTATATGTGGGACTCCTGCCACATCATGGCTTGATAAGCAGTGTGTAGGTCCGCACCAGGATCCAAAACTGTGAACCTCAGGCCCCCACAGTGGAACATGCAAACTTAACCATTACGCCACTGGGCCAGCCCTTGAAACAGAGATTCTTAAGTAGGAATTTCACTGGAGAGTACCCTCAAGATCATCACATGTATAGGAGTGGAAAAAGCAGAACAGGACAGAATGAAGAGTTGAACTGCCATGTAGTTACAAAAAAGGCCTCAACAAATCTTACTGGAAGCTCTGGAACTGAGATGACCTTTCTGGATCGTCCTTCCTAAAGTCAAGGAGACTGGTATGTATACCTACTTGAATAACAGTTATTGGATAGGGCTGCATCCAGCAGGAACTCTTACTGTGGATGAGGCAGCCTTCTTAGGCTGAAAGCAATTTCCAGAAAGGGACTTACCTGAGGGTGTCAACTTCCAACACTCCCAGCAGTTGAGAGGAAAAAAAAGTCTCAGGCCTGAAGTGTGGATCTTCTAGAAGAACCATTACATTCACTTCCCCTATTAATGTCCAGATCTCTTGCACCTATTCATAAAGGATTTAGCATCTTTCTCTCCACTGTTACTGTGGGCATTTTTCTTGGTTATTTCAGCATTTACATTAACAATCCGCTTGTCAGCCAAGATGGTTTATGCTACACCAGCAATATGCCCTAGATCTCAGTCATTTAAACAACTAGAATATATTTTTTATTTGTTATATATGTCCAGAATGGGTTGTTAGAGGGCTTTTCTCATCTTAATCGTTCAAGGGCCTAAACTGAAGTAGAATATTTTCGCTTTGTATTGGGTTGTTGTAGCAGGAGGAGATGGAGAGTGGTGAATTGTTAATTGATTCTTAAAGCTTCCACTTTGAAATACAACCTATTATTTTGTGTGTTCTTCATTGAACAAAGCTGCTTTCATGGCCACTCAAATCTTCACGGGGCCCAGAAATTAAATCCTACTATGTACCCAGAAATCACAAAAACCAAGTGATCCAAGAATAATCCTAATGACTAAAACACTGTTTCATACCATTGAGGCTAGGGTCTGTCTCTTAGTTTGCTTTCTAATTTGCAATAATCTTTTCATCTTTCCTAGTTTAGCCACTCTATGGTAAGTATGCAAGACTTATTTATTACTGAAAATTGCATTACCTCCAAAATCTTGATTTTAAGTCTTCCTTTCCTATACCACAACATCCTTTCTTTAAAGCTCATATATTCTAGCACAGACATCTCAGCATTCATGTATCCTATCAAGATGTCCAAATAATTCACTCCAACCTCTTAACCATCTTTTATTCCATGAAGTAAATTAAAATTGCTCTTTGGCATACCCATTCAATTATTTTGCTGCTCAGTTTTTCATTGAAATCTCCTAGGGAAAATCCCACCTACATTAGTTCTGCAAAAGGGAAGCAGAAATTATTGTGGAAAACCAACAGCAACAAAGAATGTTCAGAGTTTTTCAAATTTTAAAATATGACCACAAATTTCAAGTGCTTAATAATAAACAAACTGTAAAACAGATACTTTTCTAAGCACTTAAAAATATAAACAATTTAATTATCACAAAAGCATTATGATGTAGTTACTATTATTATCACAAATTTACAGAGAGGAAAATTTAGAAATATTAAGTAACTTGTTTCTGATAACAGTGAATAGAATAGCCAAGAAAAAACACAAGCAAATTCCTTCCAAAGTGAATAATCTAATCTCTAATTCTCTATTGATAATCCATTTCCTTAAATTCACTCTCATTTCTCACATTCTACTCTTTCTTTTACTCTAAAATATTCACTGCCTTCTCTTAATTTCAATTACTAGATACTAATTTCACCAAAAAAATAGATGTAATTATATAAGAACAAACTCATATTATCAAATCTATACAGTTTATAAATCTATTTATTTCTGTATCTATAATTTATCATTTCTGTATCTATAATCTATATTGTTAATTATGTAATTAGCTCTGAAGATTAGCTCTGAGCTAACATCTGTTGCCAATCATCCTCTTTTGGCTTGAGGAAGATTGTCCCTGAGCTAACATCCACCTTCCTCTATTTTGTATGTGGGTCACTACCACAGCATGGCTTGATGGGTGGGGTAGGTGCATGCCCAAGATCCAAACCCATGAACCTGGGCCACCAAAGGGGAGCGTGCCGAACTTAACCACTACACCACACTTAAACCACTACATGGGTGAAATTTTTTACCCATCTATTTCCAATCTTTTCACCAGTGAGATCTCGCTGTCAATGCACAACTCAGGGAGTTTCTTGGTGCATTTCCTTCTCTGTCCTTTCTCATGAGTTTGTCGTTCTCTTTACTGGATTATTCCCTTTACTCTTTACTGAATCATAACATTTAAGCTTAAAAGAAATCCCTAATATATCACATTAAAAGAAAAATACACAAACATTTATGTAGAATATGTATACTTACACAGCTACCAGACTATTTCTCTGTTCCGGTTTTCAGCAAAATATTAAAACAGTCCTCTAAACATACTACTTCACTGTCTCAATATCCCAGTAAGGAAAAGCAAGAGCTTAGATGATTGTTCCTTCATATTTTGAAGAGGAAAAGAGTCTTTGTTTTCAGAACTCATAATAAAAAATTTTAAAGCCAACATATAGTACAAAGTTTTTTATACAATAACTATAAAATTATGTATATTATTACAAACACAATTATAACATCATTTCATGATCAACAGAAGTATTTAATAACATTAGTAAGTATATCATTCATTATGTTCAGATAATATAAATTTAAATAGCCATTATGTTTTCTATTCAAAGTGCTTCTTACACCTTTAGCTTAGGGAGGATGTTCTATATATTGGTGTTATGACTTTGTTAAATTAGCATTTGTTAAGTGAAGTTCAGGTTGATGGATGGTGAGCTGAGGTTCAACAGAAGACCACAAGAGAAACTGAAATGGAGTAGTTTATTACTCACAGGTCCTGGTGGAGGTACATAGCATGCCTTGAAGGGCCACACAAGGAGGTCAAGGCAGGGTGCAGGCAGAGAGAGTGAAGGGACCTGGGGCACATGCCCTTAGGGTCCATAAGTAGAGTGCTTTGGGGTTCCCAAGCTACGGCCAGATAGGTCAATTCAAACCAAAAAGAGTGGGGTTTTGGTAAGCACCATGGGGGTCTTATCTAAGGAGCCCACAGAGGAATACTCTGGGAGGCAAGTGAGATTGTTGATCACAAGGGCTGTTGAGGAGGTCCTATCAGAAACTTACATTTGCTTGTGACTCTGTGGGCTGCGATCTAGGGCACGTGTCTACATGAGGGGGCTAGTGTCAGTTTCAGGTCCCTAGACAGTTGGCCAAACAAAATGGATGCCAAGGCAGCAATACCATGGAGTAGCTTAGCTAAACTCTCAACATTTGGAAACACAGGTAAAGCTACCTTTCTGAGGAACATTAATTGTGGCAGAGATAACTATCATACAACAAGCCCATGTTTTCAAAAGAGAGTAAACTATTTTCTAGACTAATACTTAAAGCAAGCAGTCAGCAGTCTCAGAGCTCACTGGAAGAAAGACATCTTTGATTAAAATCAACCAGATAGGCTGTTCACCAAAAAGAATTTCAGGCTTTTGTGTATGCACAGACAATAAAGTTAATAGGGTCATCAATCTTAAAAATGATAGATTAGCAGCCTAGAATGATTGATACCACTAGCATTCAACCCGAGGATAAAATGAATCCACAGCGGCTAAGAGGAAAGACAGTTATTTTTTCATTCAAACTTAGTATTCAAGCCATTTATTTGTTGAGCAGGAACTACAAGTTGAAAAATTTATTGTATAGCATTTAAATGAATGCATAGAAATATTGACTGAGTTTGTATTTCTGAACATGGTGGGCATGGTAAATTCCCAATTTAAGAACACATGGATATATTCATATACAGAAAACTGGATTAAATCATTGCTACTTTTGAAGGTCAGTCCAGATTATGATCATCAGAATAGGATAAACAAACAAAGCAGGGCCTTTTGTAGGCCCTCCTGTTAAAGAAGCTTATTCATATCTGTGTGTCACAAATGATATAATTTAAAATCAGGCACAGATTAACCCAATATTTAAAATGAACAATTTTTCTAAACCTCAGATTTTGAACTAAAAAGGGGTGCAGTATTTTTAGCCAGTTGGAGTCAATCCCATGTTAAAAAAGATAAATGTAGCATTGAAAATAGCACAGTGCTATGCTGAGCTGTGAAAACTCAAGCACATGCCTGCCTTTTTTTTAATTGGCTGATTTTCATCTTTCTAGTGAATCACTTTAAACTTTTAATGGATTTAATATCTGATTCTCTTGGTAGGAATATTGCTAAAACTTCAGTTTTACATAATTACATACTTTTACCTAATTTACAGATTATATCTATGAATGTTATAAAACCATTCTATCCACTCAACTCTTTATGTTATATGCTACTTATTGAGCACTTTATCTGTGCTGCCTTGGACTATTTCAAACAGGTGATACTTTTCTTTCAAACTAAATCCTAAGGTTTTTGAGGACGAAAATCTAATCATCATTTAACCATAAGCCTACAACAAATAAATGTTTATTCAGCACATGCTCTAAATCAGGCTCTGAATTGGTTGCTTGGTATACAAGCCTAGACAGAGAATAAACTCTGCCTTTACAGAGACAACATAGAGGAAACAGAAAACAATGAAGTATAATACAGTATAGTAAATATTATTGCAGAACTGTGGTGGTGTGGAAAGGGAATCAGGTAAAATAAGAATGGATACGACATTTTAGAAGGATTCCTTAAGATACATTGGGATTTATCAATTAGACAATAAAGGCCTTAATTTTTTTGTTATCCTTTGTAATGCTCAGCACAGAATTATTCATTAGTCCTCACAAAACACACACCAATGGAAAAATATCTTTGTCATAAAGTCATGGGGAGGAGGTGGACTTTTCCAAAATTTTTGCCTGTTTACCAACATCTTTATAACATTACAAAGCTATAAATCACTTATATGCATGTACACAGCCATAGCCACTTACACATTTCCCTAAACATATATTACCTTTTAGCTATGCTTCCACTAGATAGCAATAGTGTATGGTTAAAATATAAAGTGGAATAAAATGCAAGCAAGAGGTAATTTTATAAGTTATTCTAAAAAGTTTTAAGAGAATTTATGTGAATTTATTGTTTATAAAGATTTATGTTGGCCAGAGCAGATAAAACAAACCTATTTTCTTTCTTCATAAAAATGCAATTCCTCATACTTTGTCAAATGCATTAACTATTCTATTTATAAAAACAAAACCACAATTGAACAAACAATGCCTACACAGCAAGTTAAAAATACAAGGTTTGGAAATAGCTTTCAAGTGTTTTCCAGCTGTAAGTATGTAACTTTCAAAAAGCTAAACTATTCTTATTTTATTATGTTTTTAATTTAAGACATTCAATATAAGTTTTATCTCTGAATGATCATGCATAAATATTTATAACTTTGTTGCTCCTGAAAAACTTTCAATATTATTTATGATTATAGTTTTTTCAATTTCAAGTAAGTATGAATTGACTTAAATGCATAGCTGAGAATTGGATGCTATTATTTGGATTGACATTTATGCTAGCAAAAGAAATGGTTTCTTGATATACATTGCTCTTTCAGTAAATATTAAACCTTTAATTTTAATTATTGAAAAAAAGCTTCGTTACTTATTGACTCAGAAATATACTTTCAAAGGCATTAAAAAATAGACAATGAGCTTACATGTCCCATATTTTTTAATTTTATTTTTAAAAATAACTATACAGATGCATAATTTAAAAAGCTTACTAGTGTAGTTGACCTTTTAGTTATAGAACTTTGCTAGTGTTATGGATACTTCCATGTTATACTGAAAAAAAAAAATTCATATCTCTTGGCTTGGGGTGAGCTGTCACTGCAGGAAAAAAATGGCACAAAACAAGTTCCAGACCAAAACAAAACAAATAACAGAACATGGGGACAGTTCAAATTGGAGGGAGACATTGGCAAAGCAAAGAAATGAAATTTTCGAATAGTTTAGAAAGCAAGAGCAAAAGCAAGGAATATGTCCAGGTCACACAGTAGAGAGGCTTTGTGTTATAATGAAGGACCATTAGTTTTGAAGTCAGACATTAAGTGTTTGAAACCTGAGTTCTAAAATTCTGTGTGAAAACATATGTAACTAACCCTTAGTTTCTCATCAGTAAACTGTACATAATAGTTACTACTGAATGAAATAATGCCTGAACTATACTCTGCACAGTGTTTGATGCATACTAAATCCTCAATAATTGTGTTATATCCATTTCTTCATAATTGATGATGTTGTAATATGCAACAGTTAAAAACAGTTTATATGATTTAAAAAAACAGAACTATTAAGAAGAAGAAGAGAGAAGATATGAATAATATAGAACAGGGGCTTTCAAGCTTTGAGTATAAAAATAAAAATAATCGAGATGCTTACTGAAATGGCCCAAACCCAGAGATTTGGCTTCAATTGGTCTGGAGCAGTGGATAGGTATCTGCATTTTTATTAAGCCACCAAGTGATTTTGTTGCATATTTGTGCAAGAAAATCATCTGGCTAAATACATAGGGACAGTAAAATTCAGGTTCTGTGGCCATTGCAACTCACGCTTTCTTGAAAGATCAAGACTTCATCCTTATGTGAAGGAAGAGCTTATTGTGTATAACAATCTAATATTTGACTTGATATCAATGTTTCTCAATCATATCAATGTCTCTCAAGCTTGAATAATAGACATATTTAAAAGAAACATATTCTGAGAGGCTGCCATCTCTTTTCAAGATGGAATATCAGTGACAAGATTTAGCCTCCCATTTGAAACAACCAAAAAACAACAGGCTATATATCTATATTTACATCTACATCATCTATATCTCTATCTCTATCATCTATATGAACACACACAATGGTTTTCAAGACACCGGAGGACAGTTGGTGATGTTTTGTGACAGATGGAAAACAAAGAAGATATTTTCCTCACTAACTGCCTTGAGAGAGTTCCCAGGCTGAGGCATGAAAGGGGAAAGCAAGATCAGAGTCCAGGGGACTCCATGAATTGAGGAGACAGAGCTGAAAATTCAGAGAGAAAAATGTGGCTGGAGATTACAACACAGATTACTGGAGAGAAGAGACCTTTACAAAGAGTTAACTCTGCATATGTAAATAGAATCTGAGTACTGATCAACACAGGTGTTTGATAGATGTACCGAAGGCTGAGTTTAAAAAAATCCAAAAATATTAGAGAACAGTGCCCAGTGTTCACACAAGGCTGAAAAAGTGCCTGTTCCCAGCAGCAAGACCAAACTTAATAATTTATATGATATTGGATAGAATTCTCAGGAAAGTCTTGCCTCAGAAGTTGGGAATAATATGCCCTATACAGAGCGCTATTCTGGACACATCAAGAAAATCATAAAATCTTAATGAACCTGAACATTCAAACTCTAAATTAACTATTTCCTAGAACAAACCTCACAAATATTTATAAGAAAAAGTTATACCCAGATCCTAAAAATGTAAAATCTATAATTCCCATACGACTTTTATTTATCCAAATATCTGCCAACATTTATTTATACAATAATATACATGGCATCATGTAAACATACTTGATGCAATCAAATAAATTATGTATTGTTTGCTTTTTATTTTTTTGGCATGTATCATTGAAAGGAGAAAAATTTGTGTGCATTGCGTGAATTTGATCATAAATATACTGAACACTGACATTTCATAGACATAAATAGCTCAGCAGTGGTTATCTAGATAACTATTCACAATATATGTGTGTGAACATTGTCATATAATCAAAGCACTCTTGGGCCCCTATGTTTAAAAATATAATAAGTATAAATGTGATAGAAAATATTTAAGCAAGAAATTAAAAGAATCAGAAGATGTTTTCGAGTGGAAGTAACTGTATAAGCCACTTCTAAGGACGTAATGCTATTATTCCAGTGAAAGATGAGAGCCTCATCTAGGAAACTGGCAGTAGAGAAAATTTAAGTGTTTAAGACTATTTATGGCTGTGATATTTAGAGTAAGTAGCTTAAGGAGAAATTATTATTTCAGAAGCAAAGCTGATAAGTTCTTTCTTATCCAAAGCAAAATTCTACAGTGATCATTGTCTTCCTGATTTCTTCCCAAAGATGTTTTGGATGAAAAGTTAAATAGTCAACTAAAATCTTCTTTAGTTTTTTGTACCTCTGTACAAAATGTAGGAAAGTATGAAAGACTATATTTTTACATGGAATATCACTTGCATGCAAATACTTAAACTGCACAGACATAAGAAATTATCATGGCCTGATTAGGCTATGAAAAACACTAAATGGCCAGATAACAATGTACTGGTTGATTGGACAAAAGATTGTCATCTAAAACAGAATGGGATAATTGGGGCCATATATTGACATATTTGTAACAAAGGAATACACGTACTAGTCATTAAAGGGTATTTGAAAGCTAAGAAAGCAAACTGTAACTATCTGTACTGTTGAAGGGGGGGATATTTAAATAAAATAAAGTAAGCAGTTGTAACAATAGTTTTGTCAGATTTCACAGAATATTTTAACCCTAATCTAGCATAATAGGCAACTTTAATAAGCATCAAGACTACAACAGTATCTCTTGGCATACTGCTGCAGTGTTTGGCCCACTGGCCAGTTAGTCTATTTGATATTACCTAGAAAAATCTTTGAGCACATCTAATGTTTAAAGTAAGAATTTTATGCACCCAGTGCCTAGTATCTTAATATGAGCTATATTAAGTTGCATACTTGATAAATTATGAAAGTCAATTTATATATTATATATATCTGTTGATATTGATAAGTGAGATTATCCTAATTAATTTGAACCAAATGATGAGGAATTTTGACTGAAATACTGAAAAATTTGAAATAGTTCATTCAAGTAATATCGAACATTCTAGTGTCAGACAACAACATAAAAATTGTGCTTAAAGAAGGTTAAACATCCTAACGTAGACAACATGGAGAAACTGGCACCATCAGTCCAGTGAAGCATACTTCTTTCTTTTTCCTTTGAATCCACTAACTTTTTCCATAAAAGGAAAGAATTTACATAGACTACCTGTTCTTCCTGCTGGAGCCCAAGTTTTTTTGAACTGCAGGAAGGCAATGCACTTTTTAGATGACTCTGATAATTGGCTGGTGCAGTGATTTATCCAGTGGATGTGCATGCATTAAATCCTTATTTCTTGGAGTAACAGCAGGGCAACCCGAGGCTCCAGGTATCTTGTATATCAAGATTAAATATTTGCAAAGCTCAAAAGAAACTACAGGGGTTTTAAGAAGTTTATATGCACACGTTTGTGTGTGTGTATTTATTTTACTAAAAATCTTCAAACACACATACACAGCAAGGTTCATAGAATTGAAAGTGTTTTAGAAATCTATGTTATTTCTTGGATTTCCTCTATACCTTATTCATGACTGCTTGCAAGTGCTGAGATAGCAGTATTTACCAACAACGCCAATATGTTTTTGCCAGTTGCAATGTAATGTTGATCTCATTTAGACTGACTGCTAATCCATCCAACTCAGTATGCTGACTTTGTAAATGATCATTACTTCATATTACCAATAAATTTAAAAATGTGCTAAAAGGCAATCTTTTGAAGCATGTTTGTTTTGAAAATTATGTGTGGCATTGACTTACAGACAGCTGTAATATCGAAATATCTTTAGGATCAAACTACATTTCCCGTAAAATAATGGGTAGTATTGTTGATTAAGTAATAATTCAAACATGTTGTTTCAGTATTCTCAACTACCACTCATTGAGGAATTTTGATAGAAAGCTTTTACAGCACATAAATCTAATTATCACACATTGATGAAGTCAGTCTCGGTCCTTTGAAATTAAAATCTATTCTATGTGCAAAAATGGTCATAATATAAAAACACATTATAAGTGCTGCCTCAAAGGAGCAACTCCTAACAGGTCTTGCTTGAATTTTTGTTTCAAAATATGTTAGAAGGTTATGTAAATGTCCCAAAATATTTTCAAAAAGTCTTTGAAAAAGAAAGTCTTCAGAAAAGAATTTTTTTACAAGGCTGGATTCAAGTTTGAAGGTTGAGTGGGATTTAGTGCTGGTCTTCTTTTTTAAAAGATAAAAGAAACATTCTAAGTAAAAGTTCAGGAGTGGGAAATAGCAGGGCCTTTGTAGTAAATATTTGTAAAACTGACATAGCTAAAAGCATGGTGAAATGGGAGGGTGTACAGAAGTAGACATGGATATAAGATGGATAATAAATGCCCAATATATTCAAATGGCAGATTATATACTTTTAATATTATTTTATGGCTAATAAAGATTATTTGATAGTTTGAAGTGGGAAAATAAATAATTAGAATTCTAGCAGCAATCTGAAAAATGGACTTAAGGATGAGCAAAAGACAGACAGACATCTCATGAGATTATTTACAACCCCAAACTTCCCTCCACCCAGAATTTCTACTTTACCTATCTTAAGTTGGCATTATGAGATATGCAGATACAATAGTATTTAGGAAGTTCTCAGAATTCTGAAGCTGTATGTGTGTATTATAGGACAAAACAAATGAAGAAAAATGTATTTATATTGTTGAGTTCCAGAATTCCCTTGTGTGTAAAGGAAATTTTGCATGAGGGGAAGCAAGGAAGAATCCTGCTGCTTTGGAGTAGAATTAGATTTCCATATGAATCTATGATTTTCAGTTGACCATATGAAATTGCCACTTTTCCAGTACCATCTACTGAAAGAACCAAGAAATAATGATATTCCACTAGTGATAAATAGCCATAGTACCCAGATCTTAGTTTCTAAACATTTCTCATGAAAAGGAACAAGAAGACTTTGGTGAAATGGCTAATTTTAAAGTCGAGACAGGGAAAATATAAGATAAACCAGCAACTTGTAACTGGTTTTACAGAAAGTAAGGAAGATTATGTGTGTGTGTGTATAATACATATATTTATATACTATTACACTTTCATGATCACTGATATTAGCTCTTTAACTAATGTTTATTGAGTTGAAAAGGAGTAAAGGTAATCGTCTATACATTATGGTTGGTTTACTCAATGTTTCATGTTAGGATAGAATCTTGGAACTGAGAATATATTTTGGTCTTCTCACCGCTTAGGCATTAGACTCAGGGGTTATGTCTCTCAGTACTTGGGCAATGTTTCATGTTTCTCCAAATCTACACTCAGCAGCATAAGAACTAACCAGTATGTATTTCTCGGTCTATTGATCACAATCACCCAGTTAAGACCTCCTGAAGACTGCATATTCCTTCAAGTGATATGTAACATTTGTACTTTTTATTCACTTCCTCCTTAAAGACACTGGATCTACTGGAATATTGCAAGAAAAAAATTTCAAACTTAAATCCAGATAATCCAGTGTGTACAGACAGATGCTGAATAAATAAAATACCACAGTTTCAAAAGAGAATATTCTAAAGGGCCTCATAGGATAAATGATAAAAGGGTCCATAACAAGCTAAATTGTTCTGCCACTACATTCATGGTTCTTAACTATCCTCTCTCTTTCATTACATGCATATTAGAAGTCAACGTGTTCTGTTGGGAGGAGAATTATATTGCTTTTAAATCTGTGTAATATTCACATTATTCCCTTAGGCTTGAACTAGACATTATTTCCCTTCTATTCCACAGGTTATTCTATGTGCCAATAAAATCTAAAATTTGGAAAGTCAAATGCCTTACTTAATTTTTATTATTCTAGGATCCAAGGACCCAATACTATTGGGGCATGGATCCTGGTATTAGAACATGTTATTCTATCTTAGCTAAACATAGCAAAAAAAAAGATTGGAATAAGTTCACATTGATATAGGTAGAGGCACAGCTAGGGAATATGGAGAAATCAGTCTAATCTACCTACTGCATGACCAGAATACTATAGACTCTGTGAAGACTGTAAGGTCTAACCTAGAGGTGGGAATTAACTAGTCAGGGATAGGGTTTAGGTAAGTCACGTTATAGTGATTCTCAGATGGTGCAAATGACTTTCTCTTTGCAGCCTTATGTCTCTTATCTCCTCAAACAAATGGGTGTTTTCTAGAATTACTGGCTGTTAATACACCCCTCTCCTCAGATTTGAAAAAGGGTGAAAGATTATTAGACTACACTAAACTTCTGGCTATTCTAAATAAAGGGTTAGTTTGTTTTTTTAATAACCTATGTTCATTGCATAATGGAAAGATTTATCAAAGCAATTGAAATTGAAAAATTTGTGTATTGAAAGATATGGTTTTAGAATATCAGGAATATAATGGTGTCAATAAAAATTATCCTAGACACTCTGTTCTTCTTGACAAGGCCTTCAGGGGGAAACTGGTTAACAAAAGCCTAATCTGCTGGGGTATTATATCAGAGCCTAACTGACCTGGAGGAAGGGAAATACTCAACTCCAGTCGACTCTAGCCATCCTGTTCTACTTAAGTGGGAAGTAAAAAACTAAGAAACACTAGTGAACTTCACAGTGCAGAGGCATAGGCTCACTAAAAGAATGAGACCTAATCATAGGGCTATAGAATGCTTCCTTTCCCCCCACGTCTCACCACCACATCACTAAAGGTTTATATACAGCAACTCCTTTAACCTTTTCACCATTTCCAGCTCTAAGAAAAAGTTACAGGCATACCCAAGACAAAAAACTCAATTTGAAGAGACAGAGCAAGCAACTGAACCATACAAGGCAGGGATCTTGGAATTATTAAACCAAGGATTTAAGACAACTATGATTAATATGCTAAAGGCTCTAATGGATAAAGTAGACAGCATGCAAGAACGGATGGGCCATGTAAGCAGAGAGATGGAAATCTTAAGAAAGAACCAAAAAGGAAATGCTAGAGAGAAAAAACACTGTAAGGGAAATGAAGAATGCCTTTTGTGGGGGTCAGGGATGAGGAAAAATCTCTGATCTAGAGGATATATCAGTAGAATCCTCAAATGCAAAAACCAAAGAGAATAAAGACTGAAAAAAACAAAACAGAATATCCAATGACTTTGGGACAACTACAAAGGATGTAAAAAATGCATATTGGGAATACTAGAGAAGAGAGGAAGAGAAGAATTGTTTGAAACAATTAATTTCCCCAAATTAATGTCAGACACCAAACCACAGATCAGGAAAGTTCAGAGAATGCCAAACATGACAAATTTTAACATAATTTGAACCAAACAAAAATGGAAACACAACTTACCAAAATTTGTGGGATGCTCAAAGGGAAATTTATAGCATTGAATGCATGTATCAGAAAAGAAGGAAGATCTGAAATCAATAATCTAAGCTTCCACCTTAGAAAACTAGATAAGAGAAGAACAAATTAAATCCAAAGGAAGCAGAAGAAAATTAATAATAAAAATTAAAGCAGAAATCAATGAAATTGAAAACAGGAAATCAATATAGAAACTCAACAAAATCACAAGCTGGTCCTTTGAAAAGATCAAGAAAATCAACAAGACTCTAGCCCAGCTAACTAAGGAAAGAAAGAGAAGACACAAATTACTAATATCACAAATGAAAGAGAGGACATCACTACAGATCCCATAGACATTAAAAAGATAATAAAGGCATATTATGAACAACTCTATGCTCCCAAATCTGATAACCTAGATGAGGTGGACCAATTTCTTAAAAGACATAATCTGCAAAAATTCACACAAGAAGAAAGATACAATTTGAATAGGCTTATAGCTATTAAAGAAATTGAATCAGTAATTTATAATCTTCTAAAACAGCACCAGACAAAATGGGTTCATTGGTAAATTCTACCAAATGTTTTAGAAAGAAATAACACCAATTCTCTACAATCTCTTCAAGAAGATAGAAGCAGAGGGCATACTTTCTAACATATTATATGAGGACAGCATTATCCTAATACTAAAATCAGACAAATATATTACAAAGAAAACAAAACTACAGGCCAACATCTCTCATGAAAATAGATGCAAAAATCCTCAACAAAATATTAGCAAATTGAATCCAAGGATGCATAAAAAAATTACACACAATAGCCATGTAAGATTTATCCTGGGTATACAAGGCTGGTTCAACATTTGAAAATCAATTAATGTAATCATATCAACAAGCTAAAAAAGAAATATCGCATGATCGTATTATTAGACACAGAAAGGCATTTGACAATATCCAACACCCATTCATGAAAAAAACTTCAGTAATTTAGGAATAGAGAGGAAATTTCTCAACTTGATGATGAATATCTACAAAATGCATACAGCTAACATTATAACTAATACCAAGATACTTGAAGCTTTCCCACCAAGAGGAGGTACAAAGCAAGAGTATCCTTTCTCACCACTCCTTTTCAACATCATACTGGAAGTTCTAGCTACTGCAATAGGACAAGAAAAAGAAATAAAATACAGATTGGGAAAGAAGAAATAAAACTGTCTTTGCAGATGACATGATTGTTTATGTAGAAAAATCTGAAAGAGTTGACAAAAAAAAAACCTTCTGGAAGTAATAAATGATTATAGCAAGGTTATAGGACACAAAGTTAACATGCAAAAGTCAATGTCTTTCCTATGTGCCATCAATGAACACATGGAATTAGAAATTAAAGACACAATATGCTTAACATTAGCACCCCCCAAAATGAAATACTTAGGTTCAAATCTAACAAAATATGTGTAAGATCTATATAGGAAAATTCCAAACTCTGGTGAACAAAATCAAAGAACAACTAAAAAATGGAGAGATATTCTATGTTCATGATAGGAAGTCCCAGTATTATCAAGACATCAGTTCTTCCTAATTTGATCTGTAGACTCAATGCAATCCAATAAATCCAAGTAAATTATTTTCTGGATATCAACAACCAACAGAATTTTGGAGTAGAATAATAAAGTTGGAGGACTGACATTATTCAACATTAAGACTTTTAAGACCTACTACAAAGCTACGGTAATAAAGACAGTGTGCTATTGGTGAAAGAATAGTCAAGTAAATCAATGGAACAGAATAGAATGTCCAGAAATACAGCCACTTCATTATAGTCAACTGATCTTTGACAAAGGAACAAAGGTAATATACTGGAGAGAAGAAAGTCTCTTCAACAAATAGTGCGGGAACAATGACACACACATACCAAAAAAAAAAAAACCTGTACGTAGACACAGACTTTCTATCCTTCACAAAAATTAACTCAAAATGGATCACAGACCTAAATGTAAAATGCAAAACTATAAAACTCCTAGAAGATAATATAGGAGAAAGATCTAGATACCTTGGGTAGGGTGATAACTTCTTAGATAAAACACCAAAGGCACAATTCATGAAAGAAGTAATGGAAAATCTGGACTTCATTACAATTAAAAACTTTTCTGTGAATGGCAATGCCAAGAGAATTAGAAGGCAAGCCACAGACTGGGAGAAAATATTTGCTAAAGACACATCTGATAAAAAACTGTTATCAAAAATATACAAAGAACACTTAAAACTCAACAGTATGAAAACAAACAACTTGGTTAATATTTGGCCAGTGACTTTGACAGACACCTCACCAAAGAAGATATATATATATGGCAAATAAGTACATGAAGAGATGCTCAACATCATTTGTCATCAGAGAAATGCAAATTAAAACAACGAGATACCACCACACACCTATTAGACTGGCCAAAATCCGGAACACTGACAACACGAAATGCTGGCGAGGTTGTGGAGCAACAAGAATTCTCATTCATGGCTGCTGGGAATGCAGAGTGGTCCAGCCACTCTGCAAGACAGTTTGGCAGTTTCTCACAAAGCTAAACATACTTTTACCACATGATCCAGCAATTTCACTCCTTGGTATTTACTCAAAGGAGTTGAAACATGTTCGTGCAAAAACCTGCACATGGATGTTTATAGCAGCTTTATACATAATTGGCCAAGCTTATAAGCAATGAAGATGTTTTTCAGTGAGTGAACAGACAAATAAACATTGCTACATCCAGATAATGGAATATTATTCAGCGCTAAAAAGAAATGAACTAATTCATAAAAAGACATGGAGGAACCTTAAATGCATAATGCCAAGTGAAAGAAGCCAATCTGAAAAGACTACATTCTGTATGATTCCGACTATATGACATTCTGGAAAAGGCAAAACTGTGGAGAGAGTAAAAAGATCAGTGATTGCCAAGGATTAGGGAAGAGGGAGGAATAAATAGGCAGACCAGAGAGAAGTTTTAGGTCAGTGAAAATCCTCTGTATGCTACCATAATGATGGATACATATCATTATTCATTTGTTCAACCCCATAGAATATACAACACCAAAAGTGAAACTATAGACTTTGGGTAATTGAACAATAATTGAACAATATAGGTTCATCAATTGTAACAAATATACTACTCTAGTGGGGGATGTAGAAAATGGGGGAGGATATGCATATGTGGGGGCAGGGTGTATATGAAATCTCTCTGTACTTTTTCCTCAATTTTGCTGTGAGCCTAAAACTTCTCTGATAAAATAAAATGTTATTTTAAAAAAAGTATCCAAATTTTAAAAATCCATTTCATTACACATTTCTGAAATATCTTTACTAAATATTCAATCATTTTTGTACTTACATAATTATGATAGGGGTCTTCAGGGCAAGATACAGTTTAAATTGCTTTCAATTTATTAAGGCAAATTAATGAACATAGAAGGAAAGCAATTAATCATAATTAGGCTATTAGCAATTGTGACAAACAGTACAAGTTACCTCAAATTATCAAATGGAGGAGAAAAAAGAAGAGGAAAAAGGAAATAATCTAGGACTAATTAATGACAATCAGGATAACTTCTCCTATTAGTATAGTGATGTATTAGGTAGGATATAATTTCAGTACATAATAGAGAACAAAATTTGACAGTGGCTTAAACAAAATTGAAGTTTATTTTCTCCAATGTAATATCCTGGATTTAACCTGTAATGGCCCTTTTAGGGTTTGTAAGAGGTAATCTAGTACCAAAATGTAATCTAGTACCCTGTCTGCTTGTCTTGTTGCTGCTTTCTTTTAGTGTGGTGACCACAACCGCATTTTACAAAATGGAACTATATTCACCATATTCCAGGAACCTGGAATAAATTAAAGAGGGACAAAATGTGTTCCATTTTCTTGATGGAAACAGCATGTAAATTGCATTTACCATTTTTCCTCACATCTAGGGTTGCCAGATTAAGAAAATGATCAGTGAAATTGGAACTTCAGATAAACAGCATTTTAATATAAATATCTCATATGTTATTGGAATATATTCATATTAAAATATTGGGAGAATATATATATTTGTTGCTTATCTGAAATTTCTATATTTTATCTGGCAACTCTACTTACATCCCATTAACCAGATTTTAGTAAAAATCACCTAGTTTTAAGGAAAATGAGGAAATGTAAAGCTATTCCAGATGGTCTTGCAGCCAGCTAAAAATTAGGGGTTCTATGATTATAGATATGGGAAACACAACTATAATTTCTATAAGTGGTATCTTCTAGGGCTGATATGACCACTAGTAAATTCAGTCTCTCTGTAACAAACATGAAGGAATCAGTGATAAACGAAAGAATCTACCTGAAAATTCACCCATACTTATTATGAGTTTCCTATCTGAAAATCGCACTTTCCTCAAAATTTACAAGCTTTTATCTCCTTACTTTCTATGTAACCCAGATCTATGTCATGAGGTCCTCAAAGCTGACAGCCAGTGATTCTGGGGTCATTTAATTCTAGGGGTTTTTCAAGTCTATCCACTCTGTTCATTATCACGCTGGGCCAGTCTGGAATACACATGTGGGAACAGATATTTTAGTTTTCCATCATACTAACTAACCTTTGGTTTGTGATTCCACTTTGATAGATACTCTATGAGTATCACCACAAAGGCATCCACTCAAATAGAGAAAATTGATCTCTATTTAGCCTTGCCTATTAGAGGCTTTGTCAGAGAGAGATTGACACTCAAGTCCCTTTCCTCCCCAAAGTCAGCCATGATAGCCCAGCTCCTTCTTAAGACTCAACACTTTAGTTTTCCAACTCCTTTCCTCCTTCTGTGCCAATCTTTGCTTCTGCTCCTTCTTATTGTTGCTGTAGCTATTGTTACTATTTTATTATTAGTTTTTGAAGGCATGACTACTGATCTAATGTAAATGTCACATTATTAAATTTGTGTTATTATTTGTTTTTGGCAACAAATATTTTGTATTCCAGTTCTATCATTTAACATATTTATTGATTCTCTCAGTTATTCACATTAATATGCATGTCTTTTCTATTTTTGAGAATTTTAATAATATTGAACTGTACTCAGTTAAGAAAAAAGTCCCAGATAACACCAAAAAATCTTTCTTCTTATTGAGATTATTCTATCTCGATCACCACCCTAGGTATAGGTCATTTCATTATCTATTAGCCAACCCTATCTTTTCTATCTATCAAATTACTTGAAATATACAATAGTCTTATTCACTGTTAAATTCATTGATAAGAAATACTTATCTAAAATGACGGAATTGACAACTCAATATTTTCTACATTATTATAACAAGGAAGTGTATAACATGCTCCATGTTGCATGTTTTCTTTCTACAAAAATAATTTGTTTTCTATGATAAATATTGGAAGCTAAAACAAGAAGTATGATTTCTGTGCTTTCCTTATCTGTCAAAGCCTTATCAAGAATTGAGGTCTACATTAAGATTTGACCTCAAAATTCTTATTTATCAAAGACCCAAATTGTCAAATAAAGAAACCTTTTGTTAAGATAACCGTGGGAAGAAAATGGAAAACATCATTTTGAGGCAAATAGAAAAGAATTACTTCTGTTTTCAATGTTAGTCTTCAAGTATATTTAAAATATTTGATTCATTTTGTATCTTTTTCATGTTCATTAAAACATGTATAGGATTGATATGGAAAGAATATTTGTAGGCTTACATAAGGAATTGAATCATGTAACCCTAATACTGAGAGTACTAAAAAATATTTGTCAGTATTTATGTGTCTCATTAGATAAACCCCTTGTCTTTAATAGAATAAGAGTTAATAAAAAACAATCAGGAAAATGTAACCTAAACGAGGCACTAATGTTCATGTTATTTTCTTATTCTAACAGCCATATTCTTAAAACAATATTTAGTTTAATTTCTTTATTGTAATTTAAAGATTATGTTAAGTAAAAAATATATCTATTCTTTACTTAAGATGAACTCAAGTAATATAACGTATATTATATAATATATATGTTATTCAGCTTAACCTGATTTTATTAGAGATACCAATATTGAAATTCAGACTGACATGATTTTCATCTCAATATTATCATGAGAAATTCTTCATTCTCTGTATCTCTTAATATCTTTTATAAAATCTTGTGTTGAATATGAACTTGAGTATTGGCTTCAAATATCTTCCTGAAATTACAGTCCCTAAATCATATACTGAGAAGAGCATCTATATTATTCTATTTCGTATTTCCAAGAAATGTCATTTTTAATCTTAGGGAAACATTATATAACCAAAGAAAGATTTCAGCCAATGAGGAGTTGAAATGAGAGATCATAGAAAATGTACCAGTATTAATTATAGAATACCTTAAATAGGTAAATATGACTTAACTTGTATTTAGGGAATGCAACTATTGAGGGTAAATGTTTAAAACTGATATGCTAACTTTTACTGTATTCTACTCATTAGATGCAAGTCACTATGCCTAGGTCACAGGGAGGAGAGGGAAGGAGAGATTACAAAAGAGCAATACACTTGTCGGAGTGAGGGATAGATTTGTTATCTGGATTATGCTGATGATTTCACGTACGTCAAGATCAAAACTTAACGAATTTTACACTTAGAAGTACACGTAAGTACACTTTAAGTATGTGTGATACAGCCGGTTACCAAAAGGCAGGAAGAGAGAGAGAGAGAAAGAGAATAAGTGACTTTTCATTAATTCCTCTCCTTCAACAACTGCATCCCTGTGCTCCCTGAAATATTTGGTAAAGAAGCCCATCCTGGCTTTTTCCTCCTGTGGCTCTCTTTTCCTTTGCCCTTTCAGACACAGTTTGAGCACAATATGAGCTATACTTGGCTCATATTTAAACTGTTTTATTAAAAGCTTCTATCTCTATTTCATGATATGTACCTGAGGAGAATTTGACACATTTCTAAATGCAAAAGAAGAAAAAGAATAGACTAGCAACGAGGTGGATATGATTATGAGAAATGTTAAGTACAGGGGAGACAGGTATTGAAAGCAAAATTCATAGTGTTGTATAATTTATCCGTTCAAGGCAGTTTATTTTATATATGAAAGTTTTCCCCTATAATTTAGTAATGTGGATATAGTTTCTTTTGACATAACTTTCAAATATTATAATGTTGTTCTTACAAATAAACTGCAATTCCTGCTTGAAGTATCCAGGAAATATTGGTCTAATGTATTACTGCAAAGTAGAGAGGTATAAAGCTTAAATAACTTTTAAGAAATTTACAGATCATTTTTATAAATAATGGCAAATTGCTAATTATTTATTCAATCTTTCATATAGTTTGTAAATTATCATTTATACATTAATAGGCATTATAATATGATCAGTGACGAATAAAGATTGAGTTTTTCCCTTGATTACAAACTTTTCTATGGATAAGTCAGTCCATTAAAAAATAAATTATATTTTAGATGCTGCATATAAGGCAGTGAAAAAAGAAATAAGACCCCTGCTTTCATGATATGTATATTCTAGTAATAATTATATTTATTTAATACTTTATAGTTCTCAAAATGTTTTATATCCTCATTCATTTAATCTTTAAATATTGATTCAAATTTATTATTATTTTTATACTTGGCAATGAGGAAACTGTAAAATTAAAAAACTTTTCTCACACGCCATCTCTTACTAAAAGTTTGGTAAGGCTGATTTCATGTAACACTGAGAAAAGAAAAGCACCAGATTCAATCTCAGACATAGTTACTTTAAAAATTTTTAGAAAAGGATTAGAAGGAGAATGCAAAGTCTATTTGCATACAGATATATTATGAGAAAATGAGGATAAAGATGATAAGAATATTCTTACAGGCAATGAAATCATTTCAGAACTGAAAGTCCACAAAGCATGCATAGATCAAATCATAACCTACCATTTCATAATGAGCTAAAAATAAACAAACAAATAAACAAAAACCATGCAAAACTCATAAATAGAATTTAGAAAAAACACAGAAATTAGGTGACAGAAATCAAAATATAAATAGAAGCAAAAGAAAACAAGATTGTAGAAGTAAAAACTAGACTCAAAGTACTACAAGAGAGAATATAATGATGCTTAAATAAAATGCTTTAAACATAGAGGATGAAAAAAGGAGAATTAAAAATAAATGCTAAAAGAAGTGAAGAAATAGATAAAATGATGATTGACTAGAAAGTGACAAATATTCATTAGAGGCAAATATAATCTAATACATGAATAATAGGATTCCCTGAAGAAGAAAATCAAAAAAGTGAAATGGCGTAAAGGAATAAAACTCCCCAAACCATAAATTCTACAATTTAAGAACATTTTACTAAAACAAAATAAAACAAAAGCAAATTTGTACTTACATATTGAAAGTCCATACTGTGTGCTGAAGTATACTGGCCCAAAATGATCAACACCAGATATTTTCTAGTAAAATTACTTGACAAAAAAAGAAAACATAATTACTTGGACAGCTAGAAAAAAACCCACACTGTTTATAAGGAGAATAAATTAGAATATTATCAGATATTTTTACAGCAATGCTTTATGCCAGAATTAAGTGGAGTAACATATTAGTGAGCCAAATATTTTATGTCCAGCAAAACCAATTATCAAATACAATGGGCACAGACAAAATATTATTAGCACATAAGAACTCAGCAAATATTTCCCCATGGTCATTTCTGAAGAATTTACTAGAGAATGAGCTTCAGGCAAACAAAATGACTGGAGAGACATCTAAATAAGGATTGATGGTGACCATTAAATTTAGTTTGCTGTAGAGGCAAGACAGTGTATTAAGATGGGGAAAATATAGTATGTAATGGCTGTATATTTTGCCAGTACAGGTATAATACAAGTATAAAAAATGGAGGGAGGAATGGGAGAGCAGAGGCAAAAGAAAAACTCTAATATTTTTAATAATTGTATTCTAGTGGTATTAATATTCTATTATACATATATATGTTTTTCTTAGCTCTTAGCTTCTACATATATAAATCAATATAATTGTGTGTACTGTTATAAATGGAGATTAATATTTGTTAATATCTGTTAGCTGTTCCCACTGAAAAAGACCTAGAAACAATGATCAACCCAGTAAGAATAATCATTCCTAACACCCAGATTGTGGCCTTGAAATGCCATTTCTCATTTTCAGAAAACAGAGTTTCTTGAAGAAATGGCTGATTGCATATGTGAGGTAGAAAATATATAATATAAGCCTGGAAAATCTTTCATACCAGGTAACACGAAACTATCGAAGACCACTAGAGTCATGAACTAAGGATTCCAGTTAAATAGGCTTCCAGTGTCAAAAAACTAAATTTTTGTTACAAGGAAACCAATCAAAAATAGTTATTTTCATGAATTCCTATTGAAAAAATAGAAAATAATTTCTCATTTTCAGAGAATGGTAGGAAACAATTCATTATGTGGTAAATAAAGCAAAATAATTTTTTTCCAGATTTTCCTAGTTGTACTGAAACACCAGATTACCAACCAAGGAATAGGAAGGGAAATTGTCTTTTTATGAAGATATTTCAAATAATAAATTAAAAATAATGATAGAATTAGAATATCACCATTTTTGCCAACCTCAGAAAAGCATAAGGCACTAAACATCAGTGGCTGCTAAAATCAAAACAAGAGAGACAACCAGACATTATGTGCCTTATATAGACTTGCCAACAGTATCCATAGTCTTGCCAAAAGGATCAAACCAGAGTCTAATCTGTTCTTTGCATACAGCTTCCAAGTTGCAAGAAATCCAGAGTGCAGAAATACATGTGAATTGCACCAAGATTATCCAGTCAGCAAAACCCAGAGTTTGGAAAACTGTACAGGTCAAAGTGGCCAACTTTCACCAAAGAAATTTTAAGGGAACAGGAAGAATAAAGGGAAAATTAATAAATTAAAAGAGATGTAAAATGATACTAATTTTTTTTTTAGTGAGGAAGATTGGTCCTGAGCTAACATCCGTTGACAATCTTCCTCGTTTTGCTGAGGAAGATTAGCCCTGAGTTAATATCTGTGCCCATCTTCCTCTATTTTCACATGTGGGATGCTGCCACAGCATGGCTTGATAAGCATTGTGTAGGTCAGAGCCTGGGATCCAAACATGCAAACCCCGGGCTGCCGAAGTGGAGTGTGCAAACTTAACCACTACACCACCAGTCCAGCCCCTATACGAAATTTTTTTAAATGAGTAAGACTAAACTCCAGTGTCAAGGGAAACACATCTGTGTAATAATGGTATTAAAAATGCAAGGAAGGGAGTGCTATAAAGTCCAGATAACTGTTACTTACTGGAGGAGGGAGCGGTCTGTGATTGGCATGGCTCCTATGGAAGGGCCTCTGAAGTGGCTGCCAAAGTTGTTTTCCTTGACCAAGTGATAGTTGCCTTATAATACTTGATTAAGCTATATATATTTGAATTGTGTGATTTTATTTTCCTGTGTTTTATTTTACAATAAATGTATTTTAAAATATTATTGTGGAACTGAATGCTGAAAAACATATAAACTAAGTGGACTTTGACTTCTTTTTAGGAGCTTTAAGTTACAAATAGAAAAATGGGAAAATTGCTAAGTATTAAAAGCAGAATTATGGAGTATAATTGGTGAGAAAATCATATTAGGGAAATATTAACTGTGATGAACTTCACAGAAACAGTGATATAGTGCATAAATATGCATAAATCTCAAGTCCATGGATACATCATTGTATTTATATATATATATATTATATATATATATATGTGTTTATATATAAAGTAGGCCAGAGGAAAAGTATGTGTCATGAATATGAAGATGCACCTGGAATAAGAATATTTTTTTCATTAGCAGCGTCTTCAACTTGTAAAGAAATAGCAACACTTCACGGATATGATTCATGGGAATTATTTCAGTATTGACTTTTCTGAACATGCTGGAGAGGATGTGGGTGAGATAATCTCGTTTCAAATATACATACATTTATGGATCAAAGCTAAATCTTTCAAATGCAACAATATGGATTTCATGATTCCCATGGGATAGTCTCCTAGTTTTCTTTTGTATGCCAATTAGTTAACGCTGAATCCAAACTCCAACCAGGGATATATGAATTTTCAAATAAATTATGCTCCCAGAAACCTATACCCTCTGATTAGTAAGATTTTGAATTCTGTTTTATACTAGATTCATGGTACTTGTGATCCACTTATTTTCTCTCGAGAACATTTACACTGCTTCTACTATTATTTCCAGTTAGAGCTTTAGTGATTTTCTACATTCAGCTTGAGCATGGCATGCCAAAGAATGTTTATATTCAGAAAATGTCTAAAAAGAAAGATAAACATCAATGAGAAATGTACAACATCTCACAATTTCACCATATGTTAAGGGCATTAAAGTGAGAACTACAGTAAAGAGGGAAATACATTTGACAATATAAAGAATATTTAATGGAAGACTTAGGTAAATAGACTGATAAAATGCCAGGACTTTGAAATGCTGAAGAAGAAATTAAGAAAGCTTATTAAACAGTAAAACTTTGATCCTGAGAAAATGTCTATATTGGAGTATAAATACTGATCAGTTTCAAAATGAATGAATAAAAAGTATGTTGCTCTTTTCTTATTCAAGTATCACCAGATAGCATAAGAAATAACAATTAGATATCTTAGAAATTCTTAAAACTCAAGTGTAACATCTAATTTGCATATACATAAAAAAGAAATATCACTTGCATCTAAGATTATGTGAGTCCGTGGAAGATTAGTTCTTTTTCACCATAGTTTATATCCACTATTTATTCAAGCCATTTTATCAGACCCAGATATTTCACACTTTCTTGTACAAGAAGAACCCCAAGGACAAGGCAAATACATGCAGGCAGTGGAGGGAGGAGGCCACAGATCATTTGCACGTTGGTATCATAATTTTTGAAAAAGTTTCTCTTGTTAATTTTATTTTAAGATATAATTTTCATGCAGCCAGGTACTTGAAAAGATAGTTCAGAGCTAATTATGACAATATGGACAATATAGTCCACTAAAGAAACAGCACGGCACAGAAAATGTAAGCTCTTTGCTTTGCTTATAACCTTGGCAGAATCTTTGTAATGTGCCATAGACTGAGGTTGTTGTTAAAAACATACCCATGTTGTAACCTATGATGGGAAGCGAAAACACATCAGTGCTTTCTATCCTTCCAGAAAGGTTGTTTTCAGTGTGCTCTAAAATTTGTAATACCTTCTCACTCAGGTCTGGGCAGTGTAATATATCCTAGCAAAGTCTCATATATTTTCTTTCCCCATACCTCAACTAAGAAGTTGAATTAGTTTTAGTTTTTCTAGTGGTCTCTGTTCTTCAATATATAGAAATCAGTTTCAGGTGAATTTTGGTGGAAATTTGCAATGATGTTTCATTGGTCATTTTCTTGGTCTGAAATTGTTTAAACACTTGAACTTTTATTGAAACCCATTTTCATCTAAACTTTAGAGTCATGTATACTAAAATAAAAATATGATATGTTTATTGCTTTTATTTAGCTGTAATTTAACCCATAGAGAGAATCCAATTCTTTTAATTGGAAGTTTAAACTAAAGTAGGAAATGAAATAGTAATAACTACATTATATGGAGTACTTACTTTGTTCCATGTACTTTTCAAAGTCTTATATAATTTATTTCTTTTTTTTTTTTGGTGAGGAAGATTGGCCCTGAGCTAACACCTGTTGCCAATCTTCCTCTTTTTGTTTGAGGAAGAGTGGCCCTGAGCTGATATGTGTGCCCATCTTCCTCTATTTTGTATGTGGGTCACTGCCACAGCATGGCTTGATGAGTGGTGTAGGTCTGCACCTGGGATCCAAACCTCCCAATCTGGGCTGCCAAAGCAGAGCTTGCCAAACTTAACCACTACACCATGGGCTGGCCCTTATTTCATGTATTCTTTTATTCCAACATTTTGAGTTGAAAGATATTAGTTTTCCCACTTTACAGCTAAAAATTGAGGCATAGAGAAATAAATTAACTTCCCCAGGATCACACAATTTTTCTAGCCTCAGACCCCAGTGGGGTGGAAACATGAAGCTTTGGGAAAGTGGAGAGAGAAGTTAGAGTGAAGGAAGAAAATAGGTTGTCACTGATTGTATAAAGTATAATATAGGTGATTTGGGTGATAAAAGAACAATTTCAGGAAAAATATCAAACTCAAGGAGATTTAAATAAATGGGTTAACAATCACATTTTATTTTGCTATAGAAAATATTCTTATAATATGCACTTTTAAAAGTAAATTATTCAAGTTGATATCAGAGTACATAGTGAAGAAGGAATGTAAGAAGCAAAATTAAATAAAAATACTCTATCTAGATAATTTAGTTAATAAAATTGTATTTATACACCAAAATATTCCATTAAACAAAAAAAGTTCCTAGTGGTATTTTAAAGTGTCAAAAAGTATATATCTTTAAAAAACTATGAACTTTAAGGTTTACATAAAATAATCATCTTGAGCACCAATCACTTTTAAAAATGTCTAACCATTGTGGTTATAGATTTTAAAATATATGAAACTCAAGTTTCCTAAAAGTACTGTTTTATATATCAATGTTTAGATTAATAGATGTTTAATCTAAAGCTTAAAACAAAAAACTACATGGAAGATTAAAGCCTTTTTTATTTTAGATTTGACATACCTTAGTGCAAAATTAAACTTTTCAAAATATTATTGCAACATAAGTTTAAAAATTATTTGCACTACTATGAAGTGACTGTCTATCTGTATCTGACCTCCTCTCCCTCATAAGTCCAAATCCACTGTGCAGCAGGAGGAAGAATTAGTCTAATTTGGAAATGTTTGCTGACCCAATAATCCAAAAACACTTCTTACATGACTTAGTCTCTGCTTGTGTGACTGAGATAAAATTTGTTTCTTCAGAGACCTATCCCCTCTCCCTGCTCCTCTCCAGAAGAGCATATGATATGAAGTCGAGGTTCAGATAACTTCATGATAGGGGAGAGGAGGGAAATGGGAAGATGGTTGGATGCTTGAATCCACATGACATTCTCTTACCCTCTCTGAAATATGCTTCAGTGTGAATTATCTGCTTGTTTCACTGGATGCTAATCACTTATGGTTAATGATTCTAACTACTTTCAGGAATTTCATGACTGTGGTCATTTGTGTCTATAGCATTCAAAGCTCCTGATGCTATACCCAGTTTTCTTTTCAATGCCAACATCTTCTGGTCCATTGACAACCTAAGACCTGTGAAGGCGTATGCAGCCCTCAAATAATCACTCAGGCTTGGAGGAAATTTTGGGTCACCTGACCAGCATGGGCAGGGCATGGGAAATCAGGAAATCCCCCTCTACTCCTGTCATTCCCTAGCTACTTCTGCCTAGGCCACTGCCTGCACATGCTGGATGTGGTTGCATGCAGCGTTACTCCCAGAGCAGCATCTACTTTCATTAATCAATTAGGGCTGCCCTGATGTTGTATTTTATAGCAACACTTTTTTCTAATGGACTTCATTTTTCCATAATTGCCTCTTTGGAAATGATCTTATATTAATGATTCGTTTTTGACATAATTATGAAGAAAAATAGTTGATATTTTTGGGGTTTGATATTTTCTTCTCATTTCCCCATCAAAGACACAACCAAAAGATTAGAAGCCCATGCTACCTCTGATAATGAAGACGAGGAGATAGGCTTTGCAAGTCAATAAGAACTGTTGTGATAAAATATGCCTCTCTGAAAGTAAAGAGGGAAATCAAGCAGAATGAGGTAGTGAGACTTTTGGTCTGAACAACATTGGGATACATGATACTATATACAAAGAATGGAAAGGGGAGTAACAAAGTCACTTCTAGTCCACTTAGAGTCAAACTATTTACCAATGATTTAAAATTTCAGTGAATTACAATCTAACTTTGATTCAAGACAATGTCAGTGATTCCCTGAAAATAGCTCTTGAGACAGACTAGGGGAGACAGAGGAGGGAGAGACTCAAGCCCTATTGAAGGAACTGATTCCCAGGAAGCACACAAAGGTTGCCTGTTTTGGTAACGGTAACACACAAAAATAAAGGAAACAAAAACTCAGAATCAGAAATAGCTGTCATCAGAAGCCTAGGAGAGGTAAAAGGGGCAGTTTAGAGAAATGTTGAATGGGAAAGGGATTAAGAGAAGGATTAAAACACAACATACAAGTACATATGAAAAGTTTTAAAATAATAATAATATCTATAAATAACGATAGGTATAAAGCATATATCTGTCAAGAGAAAAATAAAACTAAATTACCACAAATGGTGACATCAACTTGCCAGTATACCTAATGCCTTAAATTCATCTCAGGTGTAACATCAAAAGTGGAAGCCCAAGAAAACATTTTCAATACCGAAATGAATTAAAGTTCTCTTGCCTAACAAACTATTTCATAGTTATTTTTAAATTGTTGCTGTTAATATTGCATTTTTTCCACATCAAGTATAGACAAAACATTGATAGTGAGGTATACAAATAAATACAGATATCTTTCATTTTTCTATTATAAATATTTATTTGTTTTTATTGCAGTAGCATTGGTTTAAAACATTATATAAATTTCAGGTGTACATCATTATACTTCTATTTCTGCATAGATTGCATGATGTTCACCACCCAAAGACTAATTACAGTCCATCACCACACACTTGTGCCTAATCATCCCTTTTGCCCTCCTCCCTCCTTCCCCTCTGGTAACCACCAATCCAATCTCTGTCTCTATGTGGTTGTTGTTTTTATCTCCTATTTATGAGTGAGATCATATAATATTTGACCTTCTCCTTCTGACTTATTTCGCTTAGCATACTACCCTCAATGTCTATCCACGTTGTCACAAATGGCTGCATTTCATTGTTTCTTATGGCTGAGTAGTATTCCATTGTGTATATGTACCACATCTTCTTTATCCGTTCATCCCTTGATGGGCAGTTAGGTTGCTTTCAAGTCTTGGCTATTGTAAACAATGCTGCAATGAACACAGGGGTGCATGTATCTTTACACATGTGTGTTTTCATGTTCTCAGGATAAACACCCAGCAGTGGAATAGCTGGATTGTATAGTAGTTCTATTAATCTTTTGAGGAATCTCCATCCTATTTTCCACAGTGGCTGCACCAGTGTGCACTCCCACCAGCAGTGTATGAGAGTTCTCTTCTCTCCATATCCTCTCCAACAATTGTTTCCTGTCTTGTTAATTATAGCCATTCTGATGGGTGTGAGGTGATATCTCATTGTAGTTTTGATTTGCTTTTCCCTGATAGTTAATGATGTTGAACATCTTTTCATGTGCCTGTTGGCCGTCTGTATATCTTTTTTGGACAAATGTCTGTTCAGGTCTTTTGCCCATTTTTAATTTGGTTGTTAGTTTTTTTGTTGTTGAGATGTATGAGTTCTTTATAGGTTTTGGAGATTAACCCATCATCAGATATATGGTTTCCAAATATCTTCTCCCAATTGTTAGGTTGTCTTTTCATTTTGTTGATAGTTTCCTGTGCTGTGCAGAAGTTTTTAGTTTGATGTAGTCCCATTTGTTTATTTTTTCTATTGTTTCCCTTGCCCAGTCAGACATGGTACTTGAAAATATGTTGCCAGGGCTGATGTCAAAGAGTGCACTGCCTATGTTTTGCTCCAAAAGTTTCATGGTTTCAGGTCTTACATTCAAGTCTTTAATCCATTTTGAGTTAATTTTTGTTTATGGTGTAAGATAATCATCTACTTTCATTTTTTTGCAGGTGGCTGCCCATTTTTCCAACACCATTCATTGAAGAGACTTTCCTTTCTCCATTGTATGTTCTTTGCTCCCTTGTCAAAAATTAGCTGTAGATAGATATGTGGGTTTATTTCCAGGCTCTTGATTCTGTTCCATTGATCTGTGTGTCTGTTTTTGTGCCAGTACCAAGCTGTTTTGGTTACTATAGCTTTGTAGTATATTTTGAAATCAGGGAATGTGATATTTCCATCTTTGTTCTTTTTTCTCAGGATTCCTTTGGCTATTTGGCGTCTTTTGTTGTTCCATATAAATTTTAGGATTCTTTGCTCTATTTCTGTGAAAAATGTTGTTGGGACTTTGATGGGGATTGCATTGAATCTATAGATTACTTTAGGAAGTATGGACGTTTTAACTATGTTAATTTTTCCAATCCAAGAGCATGGAATATCTTTCCATTTCTTATGTCATCAATTTCTTTCAGCAATGTGTTATACTTTTCAGTGTACAGTTCTTTCACCTCTGGTTAAGTTTATTCCTAGGTATTTTATTCTTTTTGTTGAAATTGTAAATGGGATTGTATTCTTAATTTCTCTTTCTGCTACTTCATTGTTAGTGTATAGAAACAAAACTGATGTTTGTATGTTGATTTTGTATCCTGCAACTTTAGCACATTCATTTATTATTTCTGAAAGTTTTTGCTGGATTCTTTAGGGTTTTCTATATATAAAATCATGTCATCTGCAAATAGTGACCGTTTCACTTCTTCCTTTCCAATTTGGATCCCTTTTACTTATTTCTTTTTCTTGCCTGATTTCTTTGGCTAGGGCTTCCAATACTATGTTAAATAGGAGTGGTGAAAGTGGGAATCCTTGTCTGGTTCCTATTCTTACAGGGATAGCTTTCAGTTTTTCACCATTGAGGATGATATTAGCTGTGGATTTGTCATATATGGCCTTTATTATATTGAGATACTTTCCTTCTATACTCATTTTATTCAGAGTTTTTATCATAAATGGATGCTGTATCTTGTCAAATGCTTTCTCTGTATCTACTGAGATGATCATGTAATTTTTTATTCTTCATTTTGTTAATGTAGTGTATCACATTGATTGATTTGCAGATGTTGAACCATCCCTGCATCCCTAGAATACATCCCACTTGATCATGGTGTATGATCTTTTTAATGTATTGTATTTGATTTGCTAGTATTTTGTTGAAGATTTTTCCATTGATGTTCATCCATGATATTGGCCTGTAATTTTCTTTTTTTGTGTTGTCCTTGTCTGGTTTTGGTATCAGGGTAACGTTGGCTTCATAAAATGAGTTAGGAAGTGTCCCCTCATCTTCAATTTTTTGGAAGAGTTTGAGAAGGATAGGTGTTAAGCCTTCTTTGAATGTTTGGCAGAATTCACTAGGGAAGACGTCTGGTCCTGGACTTTGATATTGTGGGAGGTTTCTTGACATAAATCTTTTTTTTAAAGGAAGATATAAATATAGTCCCTTGAAAATATCTAAAAGAAAAAGTTTATTGTGACACGTATCTCAGCATCTATCCTACAAAGATTGCAACATACCTGTCATGGAGTTATAGGGTCCCTGAGTATTTGTATTATAATTAAATTAAAACCTCCTAAATGGAATTGTACTTTAAAATCTTATTTTGTTAAACTGAAATCTGTTTCTTTTTAATTTATACTCCCTGTGTTTTAATCTATCTGTTGGCCAAATAAAATTAATCTAATTTCATGCAATGTACCTCTTCTCGAAATCAAACATTTCAAGCTCTTTTAACATACAACACATTTTTCCTATAACTCTTGGATTGTGAACATCCTTACACTAGTTATCTACCTATTTCCTTCCTTCCATCTTCCCTCCCTCCCTTCCTTCTTTCTTTCTCCTCTCTTCTCTCTTTCTTCCTTCCTCCATCCCATTTTTTTTAATTGATAGACCTTATATTTAGAGGAGTTTTAGGTTTACAGAAAAATGAACAGAAAATACAGAGTTCTCATATTCCCCCCTCTATTCCTGAGCCCCCCGCTTCTCCTATTGATACATTATTATTAACCAAGGCCCATAGTTTACACTACTATTCACTCTCTTTGTTGTACATTCTAGGGATTTTGACAAATGTATGATGACATGTATCCATGTTATTCTCCTTCCATTTTTCATTCTTCCTCTCTCCTTTCATTCCTTCCGCTAGTTATTTATTGACTGTGAACTACAACTTTAACAAAGTGTAGGTACTAAGTATAAATAAAAGTGGGTAACACAAAGTCTGCACCAAACTAATTCAGATGTTTATGTAGGGGATAAACAGAAAACAAACTGAGACAATTCCATGTTGCAAAGTAAGCAGTGTTTGTCCTGGAAACACAATAAAGGCAGGCAACTTACTATTTTTGGATAGTTCAAGAGTTAATCAATGTTTCAAAAGCTTGAGAGATTAGGGCCTATCCAAGAAAGTACAAATATTACTTATTGTTCACCAGGGGAGATGTTTGCTCCTTAGAAGAGAGGCAGGATCTGTGCCTGGAGAGACATACAATCATTTGACAATGAAAGGTATCAAATGCTGTGGTACAAAGTTAGAAAACTGGCCAAAGTCAATGCTGCTTCAGGCAATTGGCTGGTGATTTGGTAAAGGAAGATAAATGTTAGGTGGTTATAAATTTCAAAGTGCAAAAATATGTATATATATGTATTGGGTTTGTTTTGCCAGATCTTAAAGGAGCAAATCTCAAACTAAGGCTTGTCAACATGTATAAATTTTTGAAAATTTAGTACATTTAGATAAAATATGTGTATAATCTATTTGAAGTGTCTGATTTCCTATATAAAACTGGAGAATTCTGACACATCTAATGTGAATGTAAGACTTCAAATAACAGAGCAATATCACTTTCTGCTCTGTTTATTAAGAATCTTATAAACAATTAGCATTATATAGACCCTTTTTATTAAAATTTATAAGATAATATATCTAATGATCATTTCAAGTAAACTACTAAGTCTTGCAATACATTGCAGTTTGGGGGAAATTTCTATTTATTTGCTGCAGATTTCCATGTGAAGAGGTTTTGTTTGAATAAGTGCCTTGTCTTTTGCACTGTGTTCAGTCTTCCCCACTGTGTGACCTGATTGGTTTGTGGCAGGTATTGTTTCATTTTTCTCTGGGTGGAACAAATCTATTAAATAATCACAAGCAGTGGAGATATTTTTTTCCTTTGTTTTTCCTCTACTGTGAGAAAGCATACCTGCATAAATATATCCAGTCTTCTACAACAATATTTTCCCAGGAAGAGCTGCTCCAAGCTTCAGGATGGAGGTGGATATTTAGAGCCTCAGATATAAAAACCACTTTCTGCAACTAGCCTACGAAAGGTGGCAGAATAGGCTACCTTGAAATATGCCAGTTTGGCATAAGGATTCTTTTGAGCTAAAGGCACTTGAGAAACAGCAGATTCAAGAAAGGCATTCTAATATCCTCTTTTCTTCTGAAAACAAGAGATAAAAACTCCCACGTGAAAGATACCCTCCCTGTACCAAAGAAAAGAAACATTCTTTGACAGGGAGTCATGGCAGAGAGAAAATTCGTACAAACACACCTTGTTAAAATAACTCTTGTCTTCCTTTCGCCTCCCCACACAATTTAGTTATGGTTCTAATAATTGCCTCTTTGTTCAACCTGGTATAAAAGCATTTAGGTTTTGTCACTTCTTTGGATCTTCATTTACTTATGAGGGCTCTCGTGTCACAGGAAACTTAAATTTGTATGCTTTTCTCCTGTTGATTTGTCTTATGTCAAGTTAATTCTCAGTCCCAACTAAAAATCCAAAAAGGGTAGGTAAAATTTTGCCTCCCCTACACCTATCAATACAAAGCGGACATTTACACTTCTGTTTACCTGACCCCCTATCTGTTTACTTTTTTTCCAAAACTAGAGGGGGAAGGAAAGAATTGTTAGTCGTTGAATCTCTAGTATACAGTATTTTTTTGTGTGCTAATACAAATTACTCTTTTGGAAACTTATAGAAATAGCACCCTTTGTTAGAATTTTTAGTATATGTTTTAATTCCTATAGTTTTGTTCATTAGGGGTTCTTTTAACCATTAACCTTGAAATTTTTTAGACTGAATAATGCAATATATGAACAAATATTTATGTAGACACAATTCAACTATATCCATTTTTCTCCTTAAAACTAGCATAGACGAAATGAAAAATAGGTTGATAAAAAGTCCTGTTAAAATAAGAAACAATTTATATTTAGGAACTGATTTTCTAAAATATTTGTCAGATTGAGACAAATCCCTGGTAAATATCCAGAAATCATCCAGAAGTCATTTTAATACCAGTAGGAGTTGTTGCCTATACTTACAGAAAATAAAGAAAGAGAGAGAGAGGGTAAATGCTCAATCAAATCATAAAATAGAAACAGGTTGCTGCGGAATTGTGTAAGGATGTAAAATCTGATGGAATGGTACCAAACTGTTATTAGAGTCAAATAGGAAAATTTAAATTCTAACACTGGAAAATATAAAATTTGTCCAGATGATAAATATTGTTAACTATTATTTTAGTATGTGTGTGTATGTGTGGAAAGATTTAGAAATGTTTATCTCCCTAACTCAAACACAAGACTAGATATTGATGAGACTTAAACACAGAGATGTGAACAGTAAGACCACAAGTGTGGTCCCAGTTTAACTGACAACTATGAAAAATAGGCCAGTGTGTGTGTGTGTGTGTGTGTGTGCACGCATAAAAACTATTACCCTGACATATTCTCATCTCAACAGGATTATCTGGCAAATAAGTAACCTGAGCTGTTAACCTCAAATCACTTTAGTTAACTTCAATTTACTTGGAATGTTGTAATTATATCTGTAAGGTTAAGAATCTTTTAACCCTGGAGAGGTTTAGAATAAAATATAGAGATGAGGGTGTAAATCATACACATATTAATGATATTTTTTGGTTAGGGATAATATCTGTATTTGGAATTAAAATGCAATGATTAAGATAATTAGCTATATTAAAAATTCTGAAATTTTAGTTTGATAATTCTATTTAAAATGTGTAACTGAGTGATAAATTTCACACTTTAGATTTTAACTTAAAAGTTCTATGAAGATTTTACTGTCTGCAAACAACATTGGAATGTTTCAGACAACCTGAGATGCAATATACTCATAAGCTGACTTTATTAGATTTACTATTATGGATTAAATAATTAGGATTAAAATATCAATGTTTGAGATTTTAAGAGAACACAGTGTTCATTACAAAAAAAAAAAAAAAAAAACCCAAATGCCCTGATTCTATTAGAGTTAACTGTAGTAGTTCATTTATTCCTTTAGAGAATGTTATGTGATTCCTTCTTTCTCTCCCTCCGAACCCCATCCTCTCTTTCCTTCTTTTTCCCAAAGTAAAAACCAGCATATATAAAATTATATTCTATCTTAGGCTAAAGTCTTGGGCTGTGTTCACAGAGGAGTCACTGAAACTTTCTGAGCCCCAATTACATCATCTATAAAATGAGAGTTTTAAGTTAGATAATTTTTAAATGCCCCTGCACGAAGCATCCAAAAAAACCCAGAGATGGCCTCATGGCATAGTGGTTGAGCTTTGGTGGCCCGGGTTCATGGGTTCAGATCCTGGGCACAAACCTACACTACTCATCAGCCATGATGTGGTGGTGGCCCACATATAAAATAGAGGGAGATTGGCAACAGATGCTAGCTCAGGGTGAATCTTCCTCAGCAAAAAAAAAAAGAGAAGATTATAATCCAAAAAATCAGATCTGTTAAAGGGCAATTTAAAAAAAGTAAAATCATTTTCTCACGCACGACTAAGGAGAGACTGCTTCCCACAGAGACTAGAGCTGAATGACGGGAGGTTCTGCAACGCTGGGAGTCCTGCCTCACCAGACAGGAGAGACCTCACGCCTTGGGCATTTAGTTGAGACCTCAAAAAGTCTACCCTTTACCCCATCTTTTTGGAGTTTGAAATCATTTCTTGCAAGTGTCTGCTGACCATTTTGAAGATTAATTCACACTGCTCCTTTATTAGTTAGACTGTGATTGATTCACATTTCATTCAGTAAAATAGCTAAAATGTTCAATATCCCCAGACTTTAGAATGTTTAAGTGTCCATATCTGCAACTGAGGATTGTCTAACTTTACAAAAAATTCTCTCTCCAAGTGTGAATATTTGGCTTTAGATGTGTGTGTTATATGGTCTGTTCCTGAGAAATTATCAACTTAAACTTTTACAGAAGATTTATTGCCTTGATTCTAAACATTTAACTTGGTTTTTAAAATCGTAGCTTAAAATCCCATAAGGCAAAATAACTTTTTAATAAAAGTATTGTAGAAAGTTTCTGCCAGATATTGGGATGGCTTTAGTTATTCATCTCTGAGAAGCTGAAGAAAACAACTAGTCTTCAGGTTAAACACACACACACACACACAGAGAGACATGGGCACAATCATTAGCATTCAGATTTCATGGATTCATATGACCTAGTAGAATTCCAAGTATTTCAGGTTCCAAATGACAAGCCAGGGCATTCTACAGAAAGAGTTCTTATTAATTGAATCTTTTTTTCATGAAGAGTAAATTATGCATATTCACTAAAGAGAGCAGAGAGAAAGGCTAGAGATTAACAGGCTATTTTCATGCCTCCAATTCTTTCATCTCAAAATTCATGTTACTTTAATGTTTTGCAATTGTTTTTTTCAGTACTGTGGATTGTGTTTAATTTGCTAATTCTTAGTATTTAAAAATAATATTGTTTTGTAATGATTAATATCCTTCTTTATTTTCTTTCAATATTTTAATTATCTATTTTATAAATTATTACAAAATAATTTATGGCACAACATACCTGCAATTTTGTATAATTCTGTGCCTGGCCAGTTTTTCTGTTTCCTTATGTGGGTACCTATATTAGTTTCCTTATTGCTGCTGTAAAAAAATGGCCACAAACACAGTAACTTATAACAACACAAATTTATTGCCTTACATTTCTAGAGACCAGAAGTCCAAAATTAGTTTCTCTGGACTACAATCAAGGTGTCAACAGGGCTGGTTCCTTCTGGATGCTCTGAGAGAATAATCCATTCCCTTTCCTTCCTCAGCTTCTAGATCACTGTATTCTCTGGCTTGTAGACCCTCCCTCCATCTTCAAAGTTCATTACGCCTATCTTTGCCTCCAACATAGCGTCACCTTTTCCTCTTCGTACTTGAATCTGCCTCTGGCTCCCTTTCATAAGGACACATGTGATTACATTTAGGGCTACCAAATAATCCAGGATAGTTCCCTATCTCAAGATCCTTAAAATGTATTCCTTTTAAGTTTAAAAATGAGACAGAGATTACCACTATCATTACTTAACATGGTCCTGGTTGATGCTTAAAAGTCTTGGCTAATACTGTAATACTTAAAGGTCCTGGCCAATGCTGTCAGAAAAGAAAAAAATAATAATAAAGTTATTAGGATGAGGAACTAAAAGATAATCGGTCATTATTTTAAGAGTGTCTATAAAATCAGCTGCATCAATGTCTTTAAAATTAATGAAAGAGTTCAAAAGGATAATACCTACAAGACCAACTTAAAATCAATATTATTTCACTTTATCATTAAAGACCTAATATAATATAATTTTTAAAAATTAGATACTGTAGTGACTTTGTACTTTACTAATCTAACAAAGTTGGAATAATATTTTGAAAAATTCTTCTTTAGGACTAGAAGGTGATCAGCCCTGATAGAAATCACCATGAGACTTGGAAGATTGAAGTAAAGTATATATCATTTTTTACGCTCTTAAATTTGGTGTTAGTACCCAGGTACAGTGATAGCTAAAGCACATTGTCAATGATGTGCTAAATTACTTTGTTGGTGTGGAGTAGCAGCCAGGCCCACAGATATTCCAGCTACCGCACTAGATCTCCTCCTGTAGATTCTACAAGCCCTAGACAAGGTGTGTGGACATCCCCAGCTCCATAGCAAAAGATGCTAGCATCTCCTGAATTTCACCTGCATCCTTGAGGTTGGAGGTGGTGAGAGACTCATGCAGGTGCATTCTTGCAGGTAAGTATGTTCTTCCGTATCCCTGTAAGTTCTACCTCATCCTTATTGCTTCTAGTTTGTCTTCATGGGTTTCAGTTTGTCTTACTCTTCCATATTTCACATTCATCCTTTTTTCACAGCTACTGCCTTGGCTGACTAGAGGTTCTTCAAACCCAATACCATGTGCAGAAGCGACATCCACCCAGAGACTTTTCAGTCAGTTCCCATGATTTTGTACTAGTTCACATCTATAATAAATCTCTTTTCTATATCACTCATATTGGTTCTCATTCTCTGGCAACATTTTGATGGACAAATATAGTATTTATTATAACAATAAAAATCTAACACAAGATCTCCATTGGGAAAACTCTAAAACATTTTTAAATAAAGGATTAGGAAAACATATAAATGAAAAGACATCCCATGATATTGAATGACATGACCTGACATTACAGATATTCTGCTTTTTCCAATTAATTTTAAAATTAAATCCTATTTAAAAAAAATTTTATTTGGATATGTATTTAGAAACTTAATAAATTTTTTAAAAATATATGTGGATGACTAAAAATTCACAAATAGGTCAATTATAAACATAAGATATGTAAATAGGTACATTTTTCTACCAGCTATTAAGATATTTCATGAAACCATAACAATGAAGGTGTGTTATCATTTAAGGATCACAGTAAAGATTTGATTGCATAAATTGTGAGTCAAAATGGAAGTGATGTAGACACTATCTCATCAGCATCACACGAGTGTTGCCTAATTTCCCTCTTCATAAAAATTCTATAGTCAGATATGCAGTAGTGATTGAGGCAACATAACATTGTTAATCAGACCTAACATCAGTATTTTTGGTTTAATACATTTTTATATTTAGCAGTTTTCCACTGCTACAAACTACCATAAATTTAGCAGCTTAAAAAACCACAAAGTTATTATCTTACAGCTCTGTAGAAGTCTGACATGGGTCTCAGTGGGATAAAACCAAGGTTTTGACAGGCCTGAGTTCCTGTTTAGAGAGTTCAGGGTCCTTGCCTTTCCAAATTCTAGAGGCCACCCACCCACATTCCTTCCTACATCTTCAAGGCAGTAACATTGCAGCTCTCTGACCCTTATTCCACAGTCACATCTCACTGGACTGTAAACTCAGCGAGAGAATGTGCTTCAATTTTAATGACCCATGTGACTAGACTTAACTCCTCAGATAATCCAAAATAATTTCCCCACCTCAATGTTCACAACTTAATGCCATCTGCAGAGTCCCTTTTGCCGTGTGAGGTAATATATTCCCAGGTTCTAGAGACTGGGATGTGGACATCTTTGGGGGACCTTATTCTACCTACCAGACAGTGGTCAATTAAAGTGACAAAATGAGTGGCTACGTGAAAAGGAAAACCAATTACAGAAAGTTCCCCACTGCAATGCAAGTACCCTCAGCATTTTTAGATCTATGGGTTTTCTCCCACTGCAGGGTGCATGCAGTCTCTTGATGCTCCCAAGTCCTTTGCTAGAGCCTCTGACCTTGCTTTGACCAAAACTCATGCCAGATAACATCCATAATTTAATCCAGGCTTCCTAGGTCTATCACCATAGCAACATTTCCAGAAAATTTAAGACCTGATAATGAGACTGATAATGAACAATTTAAGTCATAATTTTGTTCCAATTTATGTGATTTTGTTTTCTTTAGAAGCACCTTACTTGTTGCATATGGATAAGACAGATGGTTACCTTTAAATAGAGTTGATATAAAGTTAGATGATAAAAGTATAATATTTTGTCAGAAACCAAGTGTCTTCAGAATATATCAATAAAGTAAACTGTTAAGAAAATAACCAAGTATCTGAAAGTGATGATAGATAGAGTGTAAGTAGGTATGTTAGAGTATGGAAAACCTGATGAAGCAAAAGAATAATTGGAGAGAATGTACTTGAAAAAACATGCTGCAAGTTAAGTGGTTGCAATTCGAAAATATGTTGTTTAAGTTTGTGATTTAAGAAATGACTCAGTTTAAGATGATGAAAAATTCTGACTTGAGAGGGGATATGGGTTGTTGAAGCAGAATGAAAGAGAAAAACTGTGATGGATGGGCCATTCACATGGATATTTAAATAATATATGTTAATGAGAGTTTTAATACAGTAGAAGAATGTGATGTAGGAGCTTAAGCTGTTAAAAGATGACAGAGGGGTAACAGAAGGTAAGTAGATAATCCTTATGTAAAGGTCAAGGGAAAGCAATAGACATATAACTTGATACTCAGAGGAACCAGAATTTCTTTCACATGATGGAAAAGCAATATTTTGAAAGTGGTGTTTGGAAGCAAAGGTGTTACCAACACCACCTCCATACTCTGAATTATATATAGCATGAAAGAAAAATAATACTATTAAGTGGTAAGGAAAATAAGAACCATAGGTGATAATAGTGTCTTAATAGAAACAAGGAGTAACATTTAGAGGAACATTTGTTGAACATAAATAGAAGTTTCAAAGTACATTTTAGAAAAGTTGATCAGTTGGAAGAAAGCAAGTTATTAAATAGGTCTAAATGTACAGATCATGCTTTGGCAATTGAAACTAAATACACAACTAGCAGTATGACAGAGGCACCAAACAACGGAACAGATGCTGACTGGAAATAACCTAGGGCCATACTTACAGCTGAACATTAATGTTAGAGTTCTGTTCTAGAGATGATAGATAGAAAACTTGAATTTAAAACAGTGTCATAAATAAAAAGGGATGCCAGGCATGGATGTTGTAGTGGAGAAGGGAACACATAGATGTGGGGAGATGGAATTTGTATTAATTGTCATCATATGGTGTTGATGGCTACAATGCTTGTTGCCATTTCTGTCAGCAATGTGCAAACACATTAGAGTCAAATGGTTATTCACTCTTAAGAAGCATCTGGCAGTAATTCTAAAGAAAACCAACCAGACATCTTCTGGGAAAGCTATTTCCACGGTCATAGAAAGAAAAATTTGAAGGACCTATTGATTGATGGGAATGCCTAGCTGCTTCCCTGATTAAAATAAGTGGGAGATGATCCCATCTGAAAAATTGGGTAATTCTCCAACTTCGTCTCTTGTGTGTGTGTGCTTGTGTGAGAAGGAAAGAGACAGAGAGGTTAGGGGCTTGAGTTGGACGGTCTGATTTTAGCTTTTGTGTTTATCTACATTGATTCGGTAGTCTTATACCTTCACTTTGCACTCTTGGAATCAGCTGCTAGGGCCTTCTGGTTATCTGCACTCTTCTGTACAGAAAATGACACTTGTTGTAAAGGCCAAGTCCTCAGAAGACAACACTATTTTCAGAAAAGTGCTTCTGGGCTCCTCTATGTTTCTATTCTGTTTCCTGAAAAAAACAGTAGGAATTTTCACCCTCAGGATGATTCCTGTACTCTATAATTCCACTGCTTTTAGATAGCAAATTTGAAGCAACCTTTCTCATTGACAGGTACCCACTGAGAGCATAGCAAATGCAGTTTCACCTCTTATCTTGAATTTACTTCTATTTCCTGGTTCTCACTGCTGGTGTCAGTGCCTGCACTTGCTCTGATGACAGAGCAAGTCTAAGAAAAATGAAGCCAAGAATTGATTTACCATTCAGGGTAGCCCTCTATGGAGGTAACCTTTACTGGATTCATTTATTTACAACTGGTATATGCCAAAATAGGGTGTATATCATATGTTTGCTTAACAAAAAGGAGAAAAATTATCCCTGAAAAATTCGAAAGCTTAACCAGATTATAGTCTGCCTTTTCAGCTCTACGTCCAAGAAGTTAATAATTATTAGAGACTTCTATACTGCTGGATGACTTCAGATTAATGATTTCTAATCTGTATAGGGCAATTGGCACTATTTTGCCTCTTCATGTATTTCAATGATGTTTATGTATCTCCATTCTTCAGCTGATATCAGCAGCGTAACCACCTCCCACTTCCTTCAAGAAAATTGAAGTCATTGAGCAGGAACTGCATCAGTTTCAATATATATATATATATATATATATATATATATATATATATATTTTTCATATGTGAGGAAGATTGGCCCTAAGCTAACATCTGTGCCAATCCTCCTCTATTTTGTATGTGGGTTGCTGCCAGAGCATGGCTAATGAGTGGTGTAGGTCTGTGCCCGGGAACCAAGCCGATGAACCTGGGCTGCCAAAGCTAAGCACGCCAAACTTAACCACTGCACCACTGGGCTGGGCTGTCAATATTTTGCACTAAAAATAAATTGTATCAACACCACACTTCCACACACATACATGCATGTACACCCTTCTCAGAGACCTCTCTCTTTTTCTAATTCCTCCGCTGGTTTTCCCAGTCCAGTCCGTATCTATCCCATTTAAAAATCTTTTTCAATACATTGGATATATTGCTGTTTTGCTCTTTAAGCCAATCTAGAAAGATGCTCAGGCCTTTCCCAAGAAAACCAAAGAACCCTCCCATATCTCTGCACTCAATTATAGCTTTTCATGAAATGGAAGGCACCATTTTATTATCTACCCTCACCTCTTAACATACTTCATTTGGAGCTCTTCCCTCATCTTCACATAACATCATCACAATGAAGTCATTGTGATTTGTCATACCATTAAATACCTTCTTATTTTTTCTGACAGAAAAAATCTAGAATGTGTTTCATGTGGTTCATCACAGCCTCTTTATTGAATTCTTTCCTCTTTTGGATTCTTTCTAAATATATTTTACTGGTTCTATTCCTATTTTTTTCACCTTCCTTCTAGATCTTTTATCAGAACCTTATTTAGCACCATTCTTCAGTTGTCATTCCTTCCATTTTTTTCCTCTAAAATCCTATCCTCCCTCTTTTCTATACAATTTCTCCAAGAAATTTATTTATTCTCATTGCTTCAACTAATGCTTGTATTTCAAATGTTAACTAATCTCTAGATCCTGCTTAGATTGATATACTTTGCAGGCAAAATTTTTGGATCATCATTATCTTTTCAGATTATCTCCATCTGGATGTCCTATATAAAAACAGAACTCATTATCTTTCTCTAAATGTTTATTTTTCTTAAGTTTTGTACATAAATCCACTTCAACCCATTTAAAAAAATCACTTTTAGTATTTTCTTTCCTTCACTTCATTTCCCGTAACGCCTGTCAGAAAAGGACTAGCAAACATACGAATCCCCAGTGCCGTTTTCACAAATGTGCTTTAGACACATGTGCCCACTTTCCTGCTGTATCGCCTCGTCTATATGTGCCACAGGCATTTTAGATTCTACTTATGCCTGCCCCAGATCTGTTCCTTCTATGTCAGTCTTCATTTTTCACTTCTGCCTTCATCATCTTTTAATCTCTCTCCAGTCAGAAATTCATTATTTGCCTTCTACTTTTCCTTTTTTTAAACTTTTAAAGTATACTCAATTAATAAGTCCTGCTTATTTTGCTTCTTTGTTACATAGTGGATTAATCCTTTTGTCTTTGTCGTGACCTCCTGTGATGGTTAATTTTATGGGTCATGGAACCCTGACTAATATACCACTGTTCCTTAACGATTGCTGTAACTTCCTAAGCTGTTTCTTTTCCTCCAGGTTTTCCTCATTAGGTCAATTCATCTTGCTGCCAGCAGAGCCACTATCTTAAATACGATCTGACGAAGTCACTTCCAGTTGGAAACTTTTCAATGGTTTTTCATTCCCTTTATGATAAAATACATTCTTTTTAGTATGACTTGCCTCTACTTACATCTCTGTCACCTCATACATACATCACTGCTACTACATCCATAGTCATTGTGTAACAGCATTTACATAATTTGCTTTACAAACACATTAAACTATCATTTTTCTATGCCTTTTCTTATTTTGCCCCATCTGTCTGGAACACCTTGTCCTACCCTTGCATCACCCTAATACTTCCTCATTCTCTCTCTAGCTGTAGGTATCCTTATTATACAAGGATTCCTTTCTTGCGTTCCTGCTGTGTACTGAAGACAAATGAATCACGACAAGCAACTATCATTAAATGACAACTTATTAAATTAGTCTATTCTAAAAAGTCATTTTTCAAGTCTGGATTCTATTCCTTACCTATAACATCAATGTGTTTGTGAATCAATTTCTTGCCAATTGTGGGATTTGCAATAAATATACAGTATAAATCAGTTGCAAAATAAAATTGCAAAGACAGCTAAAAAATAGCATTTCATCAAGTATATGAAAACGATCCTGGAGAAGTGCTAAAAATCACAGTAAAAGAAAGAAAAAAATTAAAGAAAATGACAGGTAGATGCATGAAAGGGAAGGATAGAATAGGTTCTTTAGACAGTTGAGGCATCTCTTGATTATTTTTGAAAAAAATAGTTCCCTTTATGATTTTGTTGAAAAAATCAAACATGAAATGCAAGACTTGATGACATGGTTTTACACTGTGATGTTAAAAGAACTCAAACAGATAATCACCACTGGATTCAGACTTTGATGCAGAATCAACACATACACAAATATAACCTATATTTTATTAAATGCAGAATAAATTGAATAGTTTTTACAATAATTTTTAATTTTACTGTTCACAATGAATGTTAAAATACATTTTTCCACTATTTGCAATGAACTTCTGATGCTCATTTTAGTTAGTTTACTTTAAATAGTCTTTTTTCTCAGGTATCAATGAGGATTATCCTAAGTTGGATTTCATGCACATTCCTCAGTAAATATACTTTTAGGGTAAGGTAATATTTCTCTTTATGTATTTGCTCTTCCTCCAAACACACACCCCATAAATGTAAGCTTTTAGAAGTGATAAATAAATCACAAGCAATAGGATATATTGGAGTATATGAGGAAGCCATTTGGGTTAAAACTAATTCGGCCTGATCTTGTTTTTGCAAAAAGGGCCTGACATGGCCTGTTGAGCATGCATTGTATATCTGCTTTAAATATTTACTATGTCCTAAAGACAAGAACAATGTCCTTGAAGATAAGGATGTAACTTCCCCCACATTGGCATTTCTTTAAGGATAAGCATCTCTCCCTAAACTAAGGATTAATTGCTGACCTGCTGTGCTCACCTTGTGACCACCGACCTACTGTATTCACTGTATTGCTGTGTCAGCAAAGCAATCTCGCCACTATTGTAAAAGGACATTCCTATCATATGAGATGTATGCTCTTTGTTCCAAGACTGTATATAACCACTCTGTACACCTCACTTCTTTGGTGCCCTTTTTTCCTTGGAGAAGGAAGGCCCCAGGCTAGTCCTCAGATCTGGCTTATAATAAACTCACCTAATTTTGATTTATAGATTGATTATGGATTATTTGCATCAATAGAGGATAAGTTAATGTTACATTTTTAATTGTTTAAAAGATCATATGTCAAATAGAGAACCTGGGACCTAACAGGTATCCAAATAATATCCATTGAGTGGGATTCAAGAAAGTCTGCAAGTACAAGGTGATCAATCAACATTTCAAATTATTTTCTGGTAGAGAAGAAAGAGTCACAAAGAAAGTATTATGCTCATTCACCACTCAGGGAAAAAAACCACATAAGACAAATACAGTAAATGGTAAATACCAGGGGGAGAGAGAAGGAGGGAATGGAAACAAATAATAATTTCCAGCAAGAGAAAAAGACATACAGGAAGAAGCTTCAGCTGTTGGTGAGCATCATATTTTGATAATGGAGGATATAGTGGATACTACTTACTGACATCATATGTCTTACTGACTCACACTCAGAATATACATTCATACAAATGTGTATGATTCAGATTTAATATGTTCACAAAATAACTATCCTTTTGAAAAAAAACCCCATGAAATGAAATGACTGTATTATGACTATGAATGAATCACTGAAATATTTTGATTATGAGGGCTGAAATTATTCCCAAAATGATGATATAGGAAATCAAGCAGAAATCAAATACTTTTTATCACTGCATGGCAAAATACGTAGACACGTTTCAAACTTCACAATGAGATAGGAAAAAATTCACAAAATTTTAATAACAAAATCTAAAATCTAACAGTAGAAAGTTCTTTATGTTTTGAAAGACTGTGTTTGAAAATTAGGAGATTAGAGATGATTTTAAAGGAAGATCATAAATACAGTAAATACTTCAACAATTTTATGGTTACGTTTCTATTATGGTTATTGTATTTTTTATCATAAGCAACGGAAATGCCTTGCTGACGTGTGATTTAATAATTTAATAGTGGCAGATCAGTGAATCACGTGCACAATGAAATGCTGATAATACTTCAAATTGCAGATAGCTACCTTGAGAGATAAATACAATTCCTACTATATTTCCTTTAAATGTATATAATTAGAACAAAAATATTAGATTTCACTGCAGGCACCATACTCAGAAAATATGTAAAAAAATCTATATAAACAACTGAAGACTTTAACTGTGTGTGTTAATGTATTTTAGTAGGCATATAACATATTTGTTCTAGAGACGGTTTTCAGGAAAAATACTCCACATTTGAAGGCCCTGCCTTTAATATCCACACCTGTTGATGATGATAACCTTCAGACAAAAAAAGATTCTTGAGAAAATCATAAAGCATAAAATTTATGAAGTATAAAGTTTTAAAATATCAATTTGTAAACATCTTTCTCCAGATAGGTGTATTAGCTCAGATTATGATGAGAATCATTTGACTATAATATTCAGGAAAAAAAGGAAAGAAGGAAGGAAGCAAGAGAGGGAGAGGCAGGGAGAGAATAAAAGGGAGAGAAAGGCAGAGGAGAGGGGAGAGAGAGAGAGAGACAGGGAGAAACAGTGCTCAAACTGGAAATAAGAGGAGGAGGAGAGAGGGAAGACCTAGGGAGGGAGACAGGGAAGAAATGAGGGAGGAGGAGGGAAGAAAGAGGAAAGAACAAATCAAAACAATTCTCAGGGCGGAGTACCCGGTGCAGAGAGTGGATGAATATATTATCCATAAAAATGGATGAGTAGATTAGGATTCCTTCCTGAGGCATAGAATTTGAGAGCTGAAATAAATATTTCAGATTGCCAGTTACCATCACCCAAGTCAGAAACACACTTGGACAATGTAGAAACGTAAAGTGAGCTTCTCCATGCAGAGCAGCCCCTTGGAAAGCTTTAATGGGAGATTCAGAGGTGAGGAATTTTCCTATTATCTATTTACAAGTTCAGAAGGTTCAGACCCATTGCATGGATATTCCTTTGCCGGTACTAAGTGAGATAAAGGAAGGACCACAAGAATCAGTAGTCCCATCTTCCTCTCTGTTGTCACTGCTCTCCCCCTCCCTGCTTCCTCTCCATCTCCCTCTTCTCCTTACTCCTTCCCCTTTCCCCTCCTGCCTCCTCTCCCTCCTCTCTCTCCTAACAAGCATTCTAACCTTTTCCTTTGTTTTGCAATGGATCGTTTTGGCAGTATGGTCAAGCTTATGGACCTCTTTTCAGAATAATGTTTTAAAAAAAATTAAAAAATGCAAAATAATACATGGGGATGGTAAAAGGAACCCATTCTGTTAACACATAGTTATTAAAATTTTTGTAATGTGGAAATTTACATGCTTCTGTATTAACGCGTTTAATAACATGATACAGTGTCATGTTAATAAAACACTATAATTCCAATGCGGTGATAAGCACAAATGATTTTTAGGGAAATATGCAACAAGTGTAACGTAATATGTAAATGTCTGTAATATCTATTTCTAAAAATGTCATAGGTGTTGCTCTTACTAATGTGGTTCGTGACCAAGATTCACAATTGAAAGAAATGTTAAATTTCAATGAGAGGGTGATAAAAAATTTTTTTCTCATTCAAATTCGTGAAATCCTCCACATTCTATCCAAGAATCCCTTAGACGTGGTTGGACCATGCTGGTAGCCAAAAGAACAATAAATCCTCTGCCTAGAGGAGCCATGAGCCTTTACTCTGTTCTCTTTTTGGTATGCAAATACCTTTGGGTAAAACCAACCAGTCTTGAGTATGTAACTTGGGATTTAAAATTCAATTGCCATAGAGATATTTACACATTTTATTTTTTTATTGTTTAACATTTGGCTTTTATAGTCCAGATCTCCTCTCAGAGTACAAATAACTAAAACTATCTGATCACACTGAAAATCTTTTCTCCAAGCTTTAATAAATGCAAAGTCTAAATAAAACATTAATGCTCATATAGTCAAACCAGAAAAGTGTGAGATCTTAATGTTTATTTCTCCTTAATCACAAACTATACTTCCATTTATAGAATAAAATTAAACTTACACAATTCAGGGTAAAATCATCCTATCCCAGGTTTTTTTTGTTTTTGTTTTTGGTTTGTGTGTGTGTTTTTGTCTCCCTTAACTTCAGCTTGGAAGGTGTACCTGTATGATTGTTGATGAAATCCCACAGCAGAGTGAGGAGAAGAGGTCAACGGGTTTCTTGTCCTTGGTTGTTCATTCAAGTTAATATCCACCGAGTTATCCAACTTCCTATCTGGTCCTTCACAATATTGCTGGTAATATTGGTAACAATTTCATCTTATTCAAAAGCATGAGTCAATAAGGAACATATTTAGTCAATAATAAAAATATTATACTCAAGTGAAGTAGTAAAAGCAAAAACAAAAATAATAGTTACATTCAATGCAATCTCATTTTAATTGCAACTCAGAGTGTCTCCTTTATGATGCTGTAGCCTCACATCCTAATATTGGGAGTGCCACAAAGTTCCCATTTTATTATGCTTTGGGTGTATATTTAGTTCAAGCAAATTTTTACATTATTGCTGACCATTTAAAAACCTCTATATAAAGTTTTTGTAAAATGCCCCATTATTTTAATAGAAATTGGAAAACGTCCTAGACTAGACATCTGCTCCTTTAACTTACATTCTGGCAGCTGATTCATTTCTAAAGGAAAAAGAATCAGAATATTTGAATTATGACCCTACCTTCCTTTGATATAAAAAGGAACATAATAGATATTGTACTTGCTGCAAAAATTGTCCTCCACTCTTATTACAATATCCATGGTTATCTTGGCAACAAACCCCTTTCTCCATGACTAATTTGCAATTATAGTCACGTTTCTTTGTAAAAGTCGTCAGACTGGAACATTGCTATGGAAGAGCACCGTGATGTCCTAGGTAGAAGAAACTTGGAGAGACAAGTAAAATTCATACAATTTATATTCCAAAAAACTATATGTGATCCTGATGCGTCACATTTTATGGGGAAAACATGTCATGGAGAAATACTTAAGCTCTTTTAACAGTAGCATATTATTATCCCTTATTATTAGGTACGCTCCAGAATTGTTTTAAAAATTAAATAATATATTTATAAATGTCTAACACAGTAGCTAATATTTAATAGGTTGGTAGTAAATTTAGCTTTCTTTCTTATCCGTTGTCTTCTTTTGATTAAAGTAAAAATTTGTCTCCTAGATGAGTAACTGGTTTTGAATGAGAAAGTATTATTTCTCAAGGCCCAAAAGAGAGAAAACAGAAACTAATATTTATGAGCACTTACTCTACATTTGGCATTATTTCTTATATTAAAGTGACCAAGAAATTTTTTTTTTTTTTTTTTTTTCAGTTTCCCTGGTTTACCTCTCACCAACTCAGAACCTCCTCCAGTCTTTGGGAAATAAATCTGCCTAGTTGCTCAATTTAAAACTTCACAGTTATCTCTGATTTCTCTTTCCTTCTTCAAATGTTTCCCCTACTAACGAATTTATCAACACCTCATGAATTGATCCACTTTACCCTTCATCTCCACTGTAACTACACAAAACAAATCATGATCATCCTTTGCCTGGAGTGTAACATATCAGGTAACTGCAGCTTTTTGTATGTTAATCATACCTCAGTAAAGTAATTTTAAAAAATCTTTTATCATCTGTCATTGAAATTCAAACTCAATTATCATAAACAACAAAACCTGGAAGATCTGGGTCCTGTCTTCTTTTATGACTATTTTCCTACCACTCTCCTCATTCTTAATGGGTGTTTGTATTTGCGTATGTGTGTGTGCATGTATACATTCTGTTTTGTGCTGATGTCCAACTCTTTCTTGTATTCGGACCTTGTTGAGTTTATGGTTTTCAGCCAGAGATCCTTCCCTTGAATCTTTGAATGTCTGGTCATTCAGATGATTTGTATCTTAGTTTATACGCATGTATATACGTTTTTTCATGAGGTACACAAATATTAATAGCAGCATTATTTGTAGTTGTCCAAATTTAAGTAGACAAAATGTGATATAATCATAAGATGAAAACTGTACAGTGATAAAAATAAATGAAAACACTGCTACTCAACATAACATGGATGAAACTCACAAAAATATTGATTGAAGGAAGGCAGACACAAAAAATAACACATATTCTATGATTCTACTTATATAACTGGAATATATAGATGTAACTGGTTAAAGTGCATCCGAATTTACTATAGTGTCTGACAGGGAGGAGACAGGACACCGTGATGGGGAAGGGACATAAGGAGGCTTTTGCGGTACACAGGTGATGCTCTATTTTTTGACCTGTGTGGTGTTTGCAATGATAGGTTTGCTCTGAGCTCATTCATTGAGCTTATTTATCATTAATCTGATTTTTCTGTATTAAGGTTATGCTTCAATTTAAAAGGTTTATTAAAATGACTACTGTTTAAGTGGTTAGCAAAAAGAATGAGGGTGTCAAGCTTGATTAAGAATACACATGGTTTTGTAATTAGTTGATAGCTGCAAAATCCATGTAAAGGATAATAGGAGGATATGTTTTCAGTGAAAGCTGCAATGGGATTGTGAATACTGCATTTTTAATTAGGAATATAAATTTTACCCTACACATAATGAAGAACTATTGAAATTTTTATTCCATTTTGCTAGGTTAAGGACATTGTCTCAAGCCATATGTTATTCCCTCCTAGAGAAGATGGTTATGTAATTCAGAAATGAGAATGATGAATTAATGACTATTTAAAAATTCACTGATTTGGCCTAGTTTCCATTTGCACTGGTGTCTCTGCTTCCTCCCACCAGCATAGGCAAACAGCTGATTTCTGTCTGCACTGCAGGCCAGGATCAAAAGTGTCTTCCTTCACCTGCTGCTTCACACTGGAGAAGCCCAGGCCCTGCATTCAATCAGCAATCTGGCTTTTTTCCCATTGCCATTCGTGGGGAGTTCCATAGGCTTTCTATCTCAGGGAATGAAATCTTGGATACCACTGTTTGTATTTTGACATAGACTTCTGTCCTCATCTCACTCAAGCTCTTATTTAATACAGAGGATGACCCTCTCATGATTTTATCTTGGATTAAATCACCCTATATTGTTGGAGTTTTCCTCTCAACTCATTAGCTATTTGTACTTTCCCCAATATCTTACTATGAAGCTGCTCAGGTTTCAGTCCTAAATTTTCCTTCCATTTCTCTTTATACTTCCTAAGTCATCCCATCCATTTCATGATTTTACAGACAAACCCTATGCTGATCATCTCCCCAGTTTCTGGCAGATGTTTCACACTTATAAAATTATAATCATAAACCACAAATATCTTTAATTTAGCCTTGATGAAATTTGATTAACACCATATGCCACATGCCAATAGCAGAAAACTTGACAGGACACAAATGCTTTTGAGAATTCAAGGCACTCAACAATTAGTGTTTGGATAGGAAAGTAAGCATATTAATAAATATTTACATACCAGTTACAATATAAATTAATTTGAATTCAGTTTTTTGTCTGCCTTGACATCTAAAATGTATATTTATAATCTATTTAAAAAAACAGCAAAAAATTTTCCTGTAATACCAATGTTATTTTTTTGTTTCAATTTTAACTGGTTTCAAGAACTGTTGGTCTTTAATCTCATAACTATGCATGCTAATTTAGAGTTCACTTAGAGTTGTATCTATTTCCCCCATAGGTGATCCATTTTAGTCACTAATATATGACAACAGCTCATTAACTATAACCTCAAGAATCTGTTACTAATAAACTCAACAAATTATATCAACAATTAATATCAGTAACATAGCTAAAGTACTTTTACCTTTTAAAAATCCCAAATAAAATAAAGTGGACTAACTCATTAAATTTTATACACAAAGACATCCATATATGTATGTGTGTTTCATGAATGTGTGTATATGTATATATACATACACCTGTATATATCTGTATATATATTCATGTATCAAATAACTTAATATTTTATCTAGATTTCTCCTAGTCCTCTCAAAGTTAACCTATTATAAAGGAACTCCATATTTTGTTCCCCAATCTGTTCCTTTGCAAAATTCTCCCATTCTAGTAAATTGTGCTGGCATCTATCCGGTTAATTAATTTAGAAATCTAATGGTCACTCGTAATTTTTCCATTTTTCACCTCCCCCATCCATTCCATTAGCTAGTCTTGCCCTGTCTCATTTTTATTTAACCCTCTCCATTATGCTGCAATTAAGTTAATCAAAACCACCATACTCTTCGCCAAAATTGCTTTTGTTCACGCTCCATCTAACATTACCCATCAGCAGGAAATCATCTTAAAAATATTTATATTTGATAATGTCACTCCCTCTCTTAAATCATTTGAGGGTTTTCATCATACTGTCTGTAAAGTCTAAACTACCCACCACAGCTTACAAGTCTCTGTATAATATACCTTCAGCTACTTTTCTAAAATCAACACTTTCACACTTCCACTTGGTAAACTCTTTCTCATCAACATGCCATAATTCTATTCTCTGAGCATCGAGTTCCTCTACTCTTCACAATTTGTGAACTCATTGTTCTGTCTTGAAAATGCTATTTTGCAATGTTCTGAGCATAGCTCATCCCTAATTTTATAGCCATCAGTGCCTGTGTGTCTCCTGAGAGATTCTAGCTTTCTGCATACTGCAAACCTATTTGAATAGCTCTTTCTTATCTTTCTCTCCCAACATCCTGCTTTTCCTTTCATAGATATTATCAACCTAATTTTGTTTCTTCGCTTGTTTTTTTATTTCCTTCAGTAATTTTTAAAATTTAAGCTCTTATAGGACAAGGAGCCTTTTCTGTTTTAACAGTTTATTGCTAACACCTAGCAAAGATACTAGCATATAGCAATGAAGGAAACCAGAATGTGTCACCTCAAAAGATGCCTCTTTGACGTTAAAAATTATTTTGAGTTGAAGGGAATTAAGAAGAAGCAGATGTGAGAAAAACTCTCTCTACTCTCCTCTTTTCTGCCTAAAGGCAGGGTATAAATTGGCCTTCTACTGGGGACAGACTCTTAAGAGCCCAGAGATGGCACCAGAGGAATCTGTAAACAAACCTTACTCCATTAGTTCCCATCGATATAATTACCTTCTCATAGTCTGCTGCCCTTGGAAGCCTAAAACTGTTTTCCTTTGTCTTGCCATTCCTCTACAAATTTATTGTTCTTTGTTGAAGATGCTATATAAACTGGATTTATAATCCCAGACTATGAGTTACTTTTCATTTCGCTTTCTCCTGTGTGATGTGTGCTGCACATGTTAATAAACTGACTTTCTCTTGTTAATCTGTCTTTTTGTGCAAGGACCAGCTGAAAACCTAAGATGAGTAGAGGTAAAGTTTTGCCTCTCCTACCGTAGGTAAATTTTCCTGTATCTGCTGTAAAAAAAAAAAAAAAGAAGAAAAAATACCACAAATTTAGTGACTTAAAATAACACAAAATTATTACCTTATAGTTCTGGAGGTCAAAAGTCCAAAATAGGTCTAAAACAGTAAAACCAAGGTGTCAACAACCAGCAGAATTTCATCTGGAGGCTCTAGGGAGAATCCATTGCCTAGACTTTCCCAGCTTCAAGAGGCTGCCCACATTCCTTGGTTCATGGCCCCATCCCATCATCTACAAAGCTAGCAACATTGAGTTGAGTGTTCATCACAATACCATCTCCGTGGTTCTTTCTCTTTGTCTTCTCTCTTCCTCTTATAAGGACCCTTGTGATTATATTAGGCCCAGTTGGATAATCCAGGATAATCTCCCCATCTCAAGGTCAGCTAATTAGCAGCCTTAATTTCATCTGCAACCTTAATTTTCCATTGTCATGTAACTTTACAAATTCACATGTATTGAGAAGTTCAACATGAATATATTTGGGGGCCCTTTATTCTGCCTACCACAGTAGGCCATCATAAGTTTTTGTTTTTCTTTTATGAGTGAACAAATGATAAATTTTCCCCTAAGTACCTTTAACTCTCTAATATAGATGCTTGGGTAGGTGAGTTAGGTGACATTGCACTACTCCTAAGCACATATACTTGCACATTCTTTATTGACAATATTCTTCCCTCAAAAAACAAAAACCCAGAATTATCTTAGCTATATAAAGCGCCATAACACTGTGGACCAGTTTGGGTCGCAGGAATAAACAGAGCTGAAATTGAATTCTATCTCCAGAAATTATTCAAGTAATTTGTAAAATCATGGCCAGCTCATATAACCTCTCTATTTTTAACAATTTCTTAATATGCAAAATAGGAATAATATCATTTTTAATACTTCAATTCTATTTATGGGAAGTTTCAAAGAGGGTAGGTGTCAATAAGTACTACTAGTAGTTGTTGATGATATTTTTGTGGTTATTATCATTTACAGAATACCTGCCTGCGGAAATGTTTTCAATAGTTAGAATTACAGTAGGTAGGATTGTTAAAATGTCTTCACTCAAAGCAACTGTTTTCATACAGTCAGTGATTTGGCAAGTTGTGTCTGTCAAAAGTGGGCTATAAGTAAGAAAGGTCACTGAAAAGATTATTCCAGTTCTCTAATACCCAGTTTTTCCTCTCGAGTGTGGTTTAATTTCCTTTAAACATCTGCTCTGAAATAATTTACCATTTCAGCTCTGTTTAACTTCCAGCATTTGTGACTCATTCTTGCTTTTCTTAATCACTTCCAAAAAAGTAGTCATAATCTACCTCAATTGCTTGGGGAGAGGAAGTAGAACACATTTATTCCCCTTCATCTCAATTTAAACTGGATGCTATATTGTTCCAAAAGGTTATCAAATCATGTTTATAAAAATAATTTTCAAATGATGTCAAATTAAAACGTTTATTTTTACATCTCCTCTGATAACAATGCATTGTATCTATAAGTTTTTAAAGACTTCAAGGAGACAAATGTTATGATAATTTCTATTACGAAATCCATTCTTTGTTAGTCTTTTCATGGGAATTGTAAAACGTCAGAAATGCCATCGAAACTACTTCTCTCTATAAACATGGATATTTTCTCTACAAATGGACATATACATAGGTTTGTGTTTTCGCTACGTTTATATGTGAAGTTTATTTCACTTTATCTGTTCTAATTTTATTTGGTTGATATTTGGAGGGCCTTTTTCTCGATTGTATTTTTTAAGTTGGTTTTCTTCATATCTGAGTAATAAATGTCGATTTTTAAAGTCACGCAGTGCTATGAGCTTATGAAAAATCGATAGCAGAAGTTACTTGTTCTTTTTTCTCTGAACATCATCCCACCTTCTAGATGCAGTACTTTCGTTGTTTCAACTGTTTTCATACACTACTGTATCTTTATTTACTTTGTTATAAGTTATCACTTGGCTTCCTATTATTGAAGATGGCTACTATAGCTTGCTTATATTCTTATTCCTTCCCTACCTTATCATTATGTCAACATTTTTGTTTTAAAAGAAAATCACTTATTTCGATATTATCACTCAGTAAACAGTACTTCATTTATATTTTCTTTATTGTACATAATGGGCTATTTAAAATTGCCTAAATTTTTTTCATTTGATTATAACATTGCTCACTCGTCAAAAATTGTTAAAAAGGACTCAATATAATTTTATATATAGTCAATCCTCTCCATAACATCATAGGTTTTGTTTGTGAGTGTTTTTTTCAGGGTGAGGGTTGTACTTGGATTTGGTTTTCTTTTGTTTTACTACATGTGTAAAAGAAATTCTTCTGGACCTTTCAGCTTTCCCTCCCCAATCAACTTGAGTTTCTGTTGGGATCCCTGTACAGCTCCTGTCTCAACATCTCCCACTGCTGACGGCGTGGAAATTCTCTTCATCTTTAGCATTGTGTCGATATCCAGAACAATGTATATAACAGCTAAGATGGAGGATTAAGTCTACGATTTTTTACTTTTTTCTTAAAAAATCATCATATGCATAGTTTACAAATTTATTTAAGAAATTTTATATTTTGTGGGTTTTATTTGAAATTGATATTACTAACCAGAATAAATAAACCTAATTAGTAAAACTATCTTAATTTTACATAAAGTTAGATATTTTACAGACTAGTTCCATAAGAATGATTTAATCTAGTTACATTTTGATATCATTACATTCAGAGCAATCATGGGACATCTGCCTTCAACCTGAAGCTTATGGAGTGCTATTTCTATTTACTTTATTAGTGAAACTCCAAATCTATATAAAGCCAATTCTTCATTTATTCATTTCCTGAACCAACCACTTAGACACTTAGGCCCAGCTGAAGTGCTGCAACCTGCTTTGGCTTCCTAAATTCTTTCACACTCTCGATCTCTGAGACAACAATTTCACTTCTTCTCTTTTCAAACCTTCAAAATTTCCTACCACCTCCTTGCTCACAGCTACTGACCTTGCTTCCTACTTCACTAAGTAATTGAAGTCATTGAAGAGGTATTCCAATATTTTGCTCACTTGCCCCTAAAACATATTGAAAAACTATGGTACCAAAGATTTTGTAGCAAAAATGGTTGTAAGAATGTAACCATTGATATTTTTAAATATTCACATAGCAATCTATTTTGATGCTAAAATTCTATTTATTCAAAGGGAAATACAACAGAATAAGATTTTGAATCTAGGCAATATATTAAAATGATAATTCAGTGTGCTCGATTTATGGTTGATTTTAAGAATGCAAGCCGGTTTCGCGTTCAAAAAGCAAACAATTTATTATAATTCTCTGTGTTAACAGGGTGAAATGGTATATGATGCTGAATGGCAGTTGATAAAACATGCTATTATTTCACATTAAATATTTTCCCCCAAAAAAGAATAGAAAAAAACACCTTTAATCTGATAAAGGGTATCTACAAAAATATTACAAGAAATACCATACTTTTCAGTGAAATAAAAAGAACTTTCCTCTTAGTTTGGAAACTAGGCATGATGCCTGCTTCTATTTAACACTCTATTACAGATCCCAGGCGGTGTGAGAAAATGAGCAAAAGTAATAAAACACACAAACATTGGAAAGGAGATGATAAAGCTGTAAGTCTTTATACATCTTGATTTTGTATGCAGACTATGCAAAGAGGTTGCAGATTAACTATTAGAACCAATAGACTAATTCAGCACATTTGTTAGATTCTAGATCAATATACAAACATAAGTTGTGTTTTTATATAATGGCCACAATGATAGCATTAAAAGCCATATCAAAAACATCAAATGCTCATAAATAAAACTAATAATATGCCACGTTCATATTATTTCAAGTTGTCAATTCTCCCTAAAGCAATATTTAGGTTCAATGTTATCTTAACAAAAATCCCAACTTTCTTGTGAAGATGAAAAGCTGCTTTTAAAATATGTATGGAAATACAGAGAACAAATAATAGCCAAGGCAAACTTGAAAAAGAATAAAGTTGAAGTATTGGTACTACTATATATCCAGCTGTATATCAAAACCAACAGTAAATGAGAGAGGGTGGTGTTGTAAACAGGCAAACAGGTAGACACACCATTGGAACAAAACAACCTCATTCATACAGAGTCACTTGGATTATTACATGTGTGGCAATGCAGTGCAATGACAAAAGTATGATACTTTCCACAAATGATGATAAGGCAATAAGATAAATTTGTGAGAAGATTTTTGACCCCTTACATCATACTACACACAAAAATAAGTCCCAATGTTATATAGACCTAAATGTAAATGCTAAACTAGTAAAGGTTTTAGAAGGCAACATAATGAAAAATCTTCATGACCTTGATATTGGCAAAGATTTCTTAAAAAAAGATACAAAAAGTGATAAACATGAAGAAAAGAGATAAACAATTCTACGTTAAAATTTTCTGTTTATCAAGATATATTATTAAGTGAATGAAAAGACAATCAACAGAGTGGGAGAAGATGCTTGCAGTATTTATTAACCAACAAAATCTTGCATCAATGATATATGTATATGCATATATACACGTATATGTGTGTATTCATGTATATAGATGCACACACATATAATCTGGAAAAATAATTAAAAATAAGATGAATCAATTATTAAAATGGGCACAAGTCACTTCACAAAAGTGAATATCCAAAGGACCAATGAACTCTTGGGAAGAGTTCCTCAACTTAAGTAGTCATTAAAAAAACAAAAAAATTAAATAAAATTACAATGAGATATCATTACATATCCAGCAGAATGGCTAAAAAATAAACACACACATAATATCAAGTTTGACACAGATATAAATGAACTAGAACACTCATATATTATTGATTGGAATCTAAATTGCTGCAAATGATTTGAACTAATGTTTGACAGTTTTTACTAAAGCTTTACATGTGCATACCCTATCCCACACTTAAGTATTCCACTTGCAGGTATAATGTATTCAAGAAAAATTGGTACATATGCAGACATATCTCTGCAGTCATTCAAAGAATATTTATTGCAAAATAAATTAATTAAGAACTGAAAACAATCTACATGCATAATAAATACTTATATAATTATACAGTAGAATATTATTCATCATGGAAGTCCACATAGCAGTTATCTTGGGGGGAAGGAAAGAAGTGAATGGAAAGGAGTAGAAGGTAGATTTCTGGTGTGTTGCTTGTCTTTCATTCCTTTCTTTAGCTAGTGTTTGCATCGGCATCTTTCCTTTGCAAAAATTCGTCAAATGATGCCACTTGCTTTAATTGTTTTGTTACATATATGGAAATGTTTGCTTAAAATTAATATACTTGTAAAAATATTTTCTGTGATGCACACATTTAAAGCAATACAATTTAACTGCAAAATTTGCATCATAAATTTATCCTTTTTAATATAGTATATATGGAATTCTATATTGCTCACATTCTATGCTCCTCCCCTACAAACACATTTTAACATAATCATTGAAGATAATTTATGCAATTCTAAACACTCTTTGCAAAGTGTCATTATACCGTACAGAAATGTCTCCTCAGCTGCGCATTATTAAAAAATTAATAAATGTCATTGAGATGTCTTTTGTTTATTTGGAAAAGTAATTAACCAGGAATCAGAATAACTATCTCCCTATCCCAGTTGGAGCAGAAAATATATACTTTTAATTTTCCTGTGTCTTCAGGTGTGTGATCTTGGATTTGGTGAGGCTGAAATAGAAAAAATTAATGTCCCCACTATGTATAATAAAATGACATTCCTTTTACTAAGGAATGATAATTATATAAAAGTTTAAGCATTATTTTAAGTTAATTCAGGAATCCTTAAAAATACTTCAAAAATAAACCTTATTTGATATAATAATGACTGATTCCCAATAATGAGTATTTAAAGTACATGTATAGATTTGAGATTCTTAAGAAAAAGATGACATGATGACAATTTTATGCCATGAAACTTAGAGCAAATAAATATCCAAATGTGCAAACTTGCAGGAAGAGAAAATGAAATTAATCAAAAGCATTTGATTCATTTAAAGAGAAAAGTTAAACATCAAGTTTCTTTTAGATTTAGCTTTGGATATTTTAAGAGGCAAATGGATCCTTAAATTTTTAATCATGCATAAATGTTGCTTTTAGATTTTGCATATTAAACATTTTTACATAAATTAAAAATGGCATAACTAAAGATTTATTCTTTGATTTTTTTTCATATTTCTAGCTAGCACACTACCTAAACCATGTTTGCCACTTACTCTTCTTTTTTTAAACAGCTTTACTGATGTATAATTAATACACAAAAACCTTGCACATATTTAATATATACTATTTGATGAGTTTGGACATAGGCAAATACCTGTGAAACCATCACCACAATCAAGGTAATAGATGTACCCATCATCTTTACAAGTTTCCTTGTGCCTTTTTTTTCTTCGGTTGTTTTGTAAGAACATGTGCATTCTACCCTCAACAATTTTTTAGGTGCACAATACAGTATTGTTAACTATAGGCACTATGTTTATAGGAGATCTCTAGAACTACTCATCTTGCATAACTGAAATTTATACACATTGAACAACAATTCACCATTTTCACCCTCCCCCAGCCCCTAGCAACCACCATTCTATTCTCTGCTTCTATGAGTTTGACTATTTTAGTTACCTCATGCAAATGGAATCATTCGGTATTTGTCTTTCTTGTGACTTTCTTGTCACTTAGCACAACGCCTTCAATGTTCATCCATGTGGACACAAATGGCAGATTTCTTTCTTTTTTAAGGCTGAATAATCCTCCATTGTAAGACTATAACACATTTTCTTTATCCTTTCATCTGTTGATGGACATTTTGGTTGTTTCCGTATCTTGGCTACTGTGAATAATGCTACAAGGAGCATGGGAGTGCAGATGTCTCTTAGATATCTGATTTCAATTCCTTTGGATATATACCCAGAAGTAGGACTGCTGGATCATATGATAGTTCTATTTTTAATATTTGAGAAACTTCCATACTGTTTTCCATAGCAGCTCTTCCACTTTAGATTCCCTACAAGAGTGTACAAGGATTCCAGTTTCTCCACATCTTCACCAATACTTGTTGTCTTTTGTTTGTTTTTTTTTTAAATAATAACCATCCTAACAGATGTAAGGTGATATCTCATTGTGGTTTTGATTTGCATTTTCCTGATGATTAATAATTTTGAGCATCTTTTCATATACACGTTGGCCATCTGTATGTCTTCTTTGAAGAAATATCTACTCAAGTCCCATTTTTTTTGCCCATTTTATATTCACTTCTTTTTTTTCTTTTGCTGTTGAGTTGTAGGAGTTTTATATATATATATATATATATATATATAATATATATATATTTTATTGATTTTTTATCACTATATATATATGATATTAGCCCCATATCACATATATATTTTGCAAATGTTTCCTCCTATTCCATGGGTTGTCTTTTCACTTTTAAGATGTAGTAGCAATTAAGCAGCTTTAAGATGTAACAAACGTAGTCAGCTGGCCCACGCAAAAGTCCTTTATCAAAATGAGATTTGCACAAAGGACTAGGGACTTGTTATTGGTTTAAATACATAGGGCCCAACCATTCCCAGGTCCAAAACACATCTCATCCTTACGTAGAGTTGAACAGACTCATACTTTGAGAGTTTGGATGACTTCCAACTGTCATTCAAATAAGTGATGGAAACAGGGATTGAATAATAAATCATAAATTTCCCTGATTCTCTGGCAAAATTTTCTCAATACTTAAACTAATGTAATGAATAATTATGAATTATGGCTTAAGGTCTGTGAAAATGTGGTTCAAGTTGAATAGTCTTGCTGAAACCAGCAAACAGCCATCAGTGATTAAGCAGCTAGTAACTAGGGGGGAATTGGAATTGGCCACCTCAAAATATGTCTCTGCCTGAAAGACACCTTGACCCCCACCCCGACTAACTGACCAAAAGAGTTTGGGATGGGAGGACTGCCCCCCAGAACAGGCCATCACCATAGACATCTCCAGTTTTCTGGGAGGGTCCTTGCTCAGTTCTTAGTTCTGGTTACCCTTTGTAAGAGACATTTAAGTTTGTAGAGGAAATCTCCATTTGTAAATGTATCTTCTTCCCTGTACCAAGAAGAAGAACAGGATGGCCTAACCTAGAAACTTGTCAGAAGGGAGGTGAGGACTTAAATTTGCATGATAAACTTACCCATTGTTAATTGTGCTTCTCAGGCAACATGCTATCTGACTCCCACTATGTTCCTATAGATAACATCTCCCTGGAGCCTGGGTCACCATGGTAATGGGTGTTTGAGCTATTTTTTGAGGAATTGGAACCCCTTGCCCACTTCATGCCGGTTCAGACCACTAACCCATCAACTGGGCCCAAGGAGGTGTCAAGAGGTTAAAACTCCACTCTCAGGGCATGCTAACACTGCCATTCTGTGAACATGCATCTTATGAACAGGCATGAAACCTGACTACGCTTGCACAGATCATCAATTACCTCATCTCTCCTCAACTCTGATCATTTCAGACCACCTTGCCCCCTACCCCATAAATATCCCTGAGTCCCTATTTTTGGGAAAGTGGATTTGAGATTCATTCTCCCGTTTCCTCACTTGGTTGCCTTGTGATTACTAAACCCTCTCTTTCTGATGTAATCTTGTCTTCTCAGTGTTTAGCTTTCTGGGCAGCAGGCAAATCTGGACCTGGTGCTGTAACATTGCTGCCACAAGAACATTCCTGATAATGAAAATGTTATAGAAACTGTGCTTAGGGTATGGGATTTTTAGGAATCCAAAATACAATCATAGAAACAATTTTAAAAAATTAAATGTCTTTAAGTGCCTTTTCATCAAACAAGGAGATGTGTGACTTCAAGTCTCATGTAGTAGGCTCATTTTATATTGGCAAGTTCCAAATTGTGTAAGATATATAGTAATAAATAGTAAGGTATTTTTAGCAAAAATCACATTTGTACAGTAAAATGATTCATAAAGCAAACTGATATGTAACTGGCCTGCTTAGCGCTCTGATTCATTTGGAATTTTCTGAACAGATACAGATGACTGAAGGTTCTGATTCAATTCCATTTTAGGCATAGACCCTTCATTTCCTTATAAACAAAATCTGTGAGATGGGCCTGATGGGGAGAAAGAGCATTCTCTACCCGCTCTGGGTCCTTTCTGGCTGGGCTACAAATTAAATTGACATGAGGCCGAATAGCAGGAGAAAATCAAACAAAGCTTTTCAAAACATGTATACACGGGAGAGACCAGGGAGTTTCTCTCGACAAAATGGCGGAGATTCTCCTCTTATATAGACAAACGAGGATTTTTGGGGGGGTTGCGAGTGTCAGCCACGAGGGATTACAAGAAAAGCACAGTAAGGTTATTATGCAGATTTAAGGGCTCACCTTCCACACTGACAAGTTTCTAGAGATGAGGTTATCATTCTCTCTTCCCAGTACAGAAAGGGTGATACCTTTACAAATGGAGATTTCCCTTACAAATGTCCTGTTAGGCAAACAGAACTTTGATAGGAATGGGCATAACAAAGACCTTCCCAGTCTATCGATACCCAAAGTCATCCAAGGTGAAGGCCCATCCCAGGGACAGGCCTTCCATGCCAAATCCCTTTAGACAGTGGGGGGGGGGGGGGAAGGTCAAAGCCTCCTTCAGAGCAAGGTAAAGAGACACATCTTGAGGTGGCCAATTCTGATTCCCCATAGGTCTTTGTATGGATATTAATTCTCACTTTGTCTTCATTTCTCCTCCCCACTGAGCTCCAGGCATTGAATTAAGGAAAGATTCTAATACCACTAAATAATAGTTAAGAATTAAAAAGTTACACTCCATTTTAGTGAGTAAAGATAAAAACTATGTCCTGAAATATATGCAGTTTGAATTATAATTAAACGAAGTAAATTAACTATTTTTAAGGAAAACAAGTGAAAACAAGGAAGAAAAACTTTAAAAGGATGATTGATTAGAAGAATGTTTTATGTTTTCATCTAAAGACAAGAACAGATCAGATTTAATGACACCAAACCAAGATCAAACAAGTATAGGACAGGACTGAACCTGAATATAAGATAAATAGTCAAAAGAAGGTAATTAAGTAAGCAGAGAAACTTCTCAGACTCAGTCTGGAATAAATTGAGCGTTAAAAAAGCGTTTTTATATCACTTTCAAATGATAAGCTAAAGCAGAGCACTTCTGTATGAAGGATGATAGCAATGGTATCTCCAATATGTGTGTATTAGTATAGTAAATACAAAAATATTTATAACAATAAATTTACAATTAACAGTGTTTTTAATCTTTTCTGAAATTAGCTGTAAATTAAAGGATCCAATAAAACATTGGAACATGATAAATTGAGAATAATAAAATTAAGCCATAACCTTCTACTTTTCAAATAAATATTTGAATTGTATTTCTTTTTCTGACTGCAGAGCATAAAGAGACTTTTTCTTTGTTTCCTTTCTTGTTTAATTTAATTTTGTTTTGTGTTTGGTGACTAGACAGGGTTTCTAATCTCCTAGGGAAAATAAGAAGAATTAGTCATTTAAGACAATGAAAATAGCATGGTTTCTACTCAGTGTCCCCAAGTAATCATTCCAGCACAATACCATTTTCTGCAAGGTAGAGAGAGAACTATAGTTGATGATTTGGGTATGGAATTATTATGTACTAATAACAGTGCATGGCCTATTACCATGTGATATCTCCTGCTGCTTTATAATTAGCTCTGTGTGTGGTTTGGACAAGTGGCTGTGCACTTCATGGACTGTTCTCCAGGTAGAACATAACGGCTCCTTGGGAGCCAATTAGCCGGGCCTGTTGAAGCCAATTTCAACAATTTTTAGTTTGTGGATTATAAGCCAAAATGTCGTAGTTGTGAAAAACATATAGAAGATTTGATGTGCTAAGAAGTCATATCCATCTTGACAATACAAATTCCTTTCCATCCATGCTTGTTAGTTATTATAACAAAGAATCATTGCTTAGAATTGTCTATGATTCTGAAATTGCTGGAGTGTTTAGCCTGCAATGAGTAATAACTAACAATTCTTATTTTCAGGACAGATTCTTAAATTTGAATGTAAATAAGAGAGCAAAAGGAAGTCAGACTTGGTGTGTCCTTTTACAAAGACAATAATGCTTGCTAGAATATTTTAAAAGAATTTCTTTAAGAGTTGAATCCACCATAAAGCAATGAGCACAAAAATGTCATGTTTCATAATGTATTTTTGTTGTTTTTTATTTCAGGACTAGCATTTTGCACAAATTTAGGGTCATTCTATATGAATGACAGGTGTAAATTTTGCAAAAGGCTGCACTACTAGAATCTGGCAATTTTATATATAAAACAAATGTTTTGTTGACCTCTTTCTTTTCTAACAGCAAGGAACTGATCCATGAATGTTCCCTGCCTGTCTTCTTATGTTGCAAATGGAGAGAGGATATACCTGAAAACTAGGCTCCGCTGTATCCACAGGCAGAATATCACCACCTACTTGGTGCGAATTATGGGGTGCTACAGGGAAGTAGCCAGCACCGAAAACTCCTTTATCAAAAAATCACCATGTCTAGGGACTGGCCCATGGCCTAGTGGTTAAGTTCAATGCCTTCTGCTTCAGCAGCCTGGGTTCAGTTCCCAAGCACAGACCTATATCACTCGCCAGCTGCCATGTACCCACATACAAAAAACAGGAAGATGGGCACAGATGTTAGCTCAGGGAGAATTTTCTTCAAGCAAAAAGAGGAATATTGGTAACAGATGTTAGCTCAGGGCAAATCTTCCTCAGCAACAAAGAAAAAAAATTACAACATCTAAAATTTCCAGTATTAGACCAATTTATGGAATAAACTACTGTCTTAGAATGTTGCTATTGAATGCAAATATGCCAGTAGAGATATTGCGAATGCAATTTCTTAAAGATATTTGTTGTATATTTTAAAAGAAAATGATAGTTTTATTTTTAATTTTTTGGCCACTTGCATTACTAAAGTTATAGGGAACTCTTTGTCCATGTCAGATATAAACCAGGCACCAAAATGAGCTGAAGTGATACACATTTATAAATAGAATAGCCAAAAAGTGGGTTTTGTTACAGCACTCATTCTGTAAATTACTGAAATTGTGAAAATTACTATATCTAATAATTCTACTCATCTAACTAAACAGTTATTTAAAAGATGATTGACTCTTTATAAAAAATAATAATTTATTGTTAATTTTTTTTCTTGTTAAAACATTTATTAGGTAGGATGCTTTGAGCTCCAAGGAATAGAAATGTGATTCATATTGGATTGAGCAATAAGATACTTCATTGGCTCACAGCACTGGAAGTGCACTGGTAGGTTGGACTTCATGTGCCACTCGATCAGGGTATCTCCCTTTGCTCTGCCTTTTTAGTCTGGATTCTTCCTCTTGTGGTTTTTGATGGCTGTAGCAGCAGTCAGGGTCCCAAGATTTCTGATTCATCCCAAGTGTTCTATCTTAATAGTAAATAGGCTCACCATCTTGAAGCCACTGATAAACCTCTCTTTACTTTCATTGAATCAAATTTGCTTAGGTGTTTTCATCCCTGTGTCAAAAACGCAAGGCAGATGGGATGACCATGATTACTGAAGACTTGTCAGTTCCCACTTCTGGAGCTAGTGATCAATTTCCCAAACTTATCTATTGCTACACAATGAGAGAGGGTGAAATGGATTTGGGGGATCATACACAATGTTTCCTACAAATATTCTCTAGCAATGCCCCATCTCCTACAACATAGAGTCCAAGCACTTAGCTTGTCATTCATAGCCATTCATGACATGACCCCTACTTGGCCCTTTAGCTTTACTTCCCTCAGCTCAACTCCTTTCTTTTATTTCTTCCACACAGTTCACTTCCATTGCTCTCATACTAATTTATTATGCAGAGCAACTGTGTCATCCTATGCTAAACAATACAGGTCCCCTCGGCCTTCTCTAGAAGTCATTTCCATGTCTGATAGCTAATTAATTCTTTAAAACAAAACAAAACATGGCTTTATTTAAATAGTCATAGACAATGATTAGATAATCATATGTAAGAAGTCATTTAAAAAATGCTTTTCCACATTTGTAAAACAAAATCTCTTTTTTTCTTTTGCACTTACCTTCAAATCTGTTTTATTTTTTTAACTGTTAAACATGTTTATTTTAGCTATATTTAGATTCAGAGAAAATTTTAGAAGATAGTACAAAAAGATTCCATACATACCAAAAGTCCTCTATTATTTTTTTATTATTTTTCATTATGGTAAAAAATATATATATAATTTACCATCTTAAATTTTAAGTGTACAGTTTAGTAGTGTTAACAATATTCACATTGTTGGACAACAGATCTCTAGAACTTTTTCATCTTGTAAAATAGAAATTCTATAATTATTGAACAACACTACCCATTTCCCCCTCCCACCCCAGCCCTGGCAACCACCACACCTCTTTCTGTGTCTGTGAGTTTGACTACTTCAGACAGTATAATATGAGTAGAATCATAAAGTATTCATCTTTCTGTGACTGGCTCATTTCACTCAGCATAATTATCTCAAAGTTCATCCATATTGTTTCATACAGGATTTCCTTCTTTTTTAAGGCTGAATAATATTTCATTTTATGTATGTAGCACGTTTTCTTTATCCACTCATCTGTGGATGGACATGTAGGTTGTTTTCATATCTTGGCTTTTCTGAATAATCCTGTGATGAACATAGGAGAACATCTTTGAGATGCTGAATTCAATTCTTTTGGATATATGCCCAGAAATGGGATTGTTGGATCATATCATAGTTCTATTTTTAACTCTTTGAGGAAGCTCCATACTGTTTTCAATTGCAGCTTCATCACTTCACATTCACACCAACAGAATAGCTGGGTTCCAATTTTGTTACATTCTTACCAACACTTGTTATCTTTTTCTTTTTTAAATAATTATTCTAAGTGTGAGATGATATCCGTTGTATCTTTGATTTGCATTTCTCTGATAATTAGTGATATTGAGCATCTTTTTGTATACCTGTTGGCCATTTGTATGTGTTCTTTGGAGAAATGTCTAAGTCCTTTGCCCATTTTCAATTGGGTTATTATTATTATTATTTTTGCTGTTGAGTTGTAGGAGTTTCATATCTATTTTGGATATTAGCTCCTTACCAGATATATGACTTTAAAATATTTTCTCTCATTCCATAGGTTACTTTTTCCCTCTGATGATTGTTTTCTTTGATGCTTAGAAGTTTTTAAGTTTGATGTAGTCCATTTACATATTTTTGCTTTTGTTGACTGTGCTTTTGATGAATTTATTGTTGGTTTTATAACTAATATAGAATTGAAATGCAGAACAACAGAAGAAAATGAATGGGAGATAAAAAAAATTTACACACTCATAAGATTTTCATATTTTATTCAAAGAGATATAATGTTGCTTGAAGGTACATTGTAATGTTAAAGATACATGTTGTGGAGTGTAGTATAACCACAGGAAAAATAAGATCAAACAATGAAGAACAGCTAATAAGTCAGTTGTGTACACATAATGGAATACTAAACTATTAAAAAAGAAAGGTTAACCCGAAAGGAATTAGGAAAAGAGAAAAATATTTTTAAGAAAATGTATTTAGATGATGGGTCTGAACTTAAATGCATCAAAAATTACAGTTAATATAAATGATATAAATAGTCCAAATAAAAAACAGAGACTATCAGACTAGATAGAAAAGGAAGCCTAAATTACTATATGATATCTACAGAAACACACTTCAAATATACAGATACAGATAGGTTAACATTTAAAAGATGGGAAAATATATCCTATGCAACATTAGTACAAAGAAAGCCTTAGTAACTTTATAACATCAGACAAAGTAGAATTCAAACAAACAATAATACCATGGATAAAGAGAAACATAGCATAAAAATAAAGGGTCAATTTATCAAGGAGCTAGTACAATCCTAAATGTATATGCACCCACCTGCAGTTTCAAAAAGCACAAAGCATAATCTGATATAACTGAATAAAGCAGTAGATAAATGCTCAATTATAGTTGAAGATCTCTCCATTCTTCTTGCAGTTTTTATTAAAACGATCAGACAAAAAAATTAGTCAGAGTATAGAACATTAACACAAATTATCAATCAATTAAACCTAATGGACATTTTTAGAACATTCTATTCAACAACAATGGAATACACATCCCATTCAAATGCACATGAGACACACCAAGATAGAACATATGTTCATCAACGAAACAAGCTTCCATGAATTTAGAAAAATTTAGAACATACAGGGTATCTATTCTGGCCATGACAAAAGTAGAGAATAGATAACAGCAAGATAGCTGGATAATTTCCAACTGTGTGGAAATTTAATAATGCAATTGTATATGACAACACATAGATCAAAGGTAAAATGACAGTTGGTATTATTTTAGCAGGCAGATGGAGCAATTATTATTCAGGACTTGTGATAATATTTTAATAGTTTTAATGTAGAGTAAATTTAAGTTATAATATCAACTTTGATAATAAAATTCTGAAAGAAGAAGTTAGGGAAGATTTTTAAAACTATACGCAATTATAGAACGAGGAATGAAAGAATGAGGAATCAAGAAAGTTTGAGACAGGAATAAAGACACCTCTTAACCTGGAAATCCCAGACACTATTTGCTAAGTCTTTGAGGTATATTGCATTTGATTTTAAGTAACAGCTGGAATGTTTTAATATTGTAACTCTAAGTTGCTTCTTTATTTTGGGTTAGACTTTTATCAGTACTTTTATTTTATAAGTTGAGATAGCTCTTTATTTTAACCATTTCTTATTAGAAAATTTGTGTAAAACTATATTTATGACATTTAATACATAATGGCAAGGAAAACATGTCCTGCATTTTTTATTTCAGAAAATAAGTGAACATTGTTGTATTTTTTTCTTTTTATTTATGAAGTTGTAAGGTGATAGTTGTCATAAATTTAAAATAATATAATTTTGATTTTGTGGACTCTTTTCCCTGTTATGATTAAACAGATACTTCTCTAGGGAAGTTATCTGTCTATTATATAAATCTCTTTTAAAATGTATATCCCTTATTAGTTGAAAACAGGAAGAATGTAATTTTTTGTGAGTTTTTAGAAATAAATACTCACAACTGGTACCCAAGTATCCTGATAACAATCTGAAAAATCAGCTCCCTGTGTGCCTTGACCCAGGTCATTCCTAGCAGCCTGGCATCTGGCCCTTGAGGTTTGTAAGTATCACTTCTGATGTTGAAATTGGCACAGGAGTTTTTAATATTTTTAAACATATTATTGCCAGGTGATACTTATTCTAAATATGCACATATGAATTAGAATTAATTTTAATAGCTGATCCAAAGTACTAGTAAGTGGCATACTTCTATTGCCTACAGTCTTTACAGATTTGTTCATATTGAGCTGTTTTACAGCCATACAATTTGATAGTCTTGTTATCTATCTAGAATAACTGCGGCATATCAGTTGAACTCTATATGAGTAAATCAATTAGATCTTGTCGTGGTATATCGTACTCATTAGTCTTTCATATTTATTCAGTTTTATTAAACACATCTTACTGATTTTACTGATCAGGTTACATTGATTTCACTAATATTTTTCCTTTTTTGTTTGTCGATAACACTGACTGTGCTTATGAACAAATTCAGTTTTAAGGTCTGCTGAGTAACCAGGAAGAGATACCAGGAGCACCACTAGTAGATTTATTTCAGTGACACTGGATCTTTTCTATTGATTAAGTTTTTCTTAGTAAGAGCTATATTCCAAGTCTCTAAGAGCTATCACTGACAAAGACATCTGGATAATTAAAGTAATATAGGAAGCAACTAGAGACAATTAAACATTATTCAATATACAGCTCACTGTGGAAGAGTTTAGACTTTCCTCTGGGATCTTTCCAAGTTCCCTTTAACACTTTTATAATATCAATTTTAAAAGATGGGCCATTTGCATGTAAGGTATTTTAGCTGTGGCTAATTAAAACCTCACAATATTGGGTAAGAATATGCAAATAAAATATTCCATCCAATGAGAACAGAAGTTCTTGATTATTCTCAAAGAAGAGATTTAATTAACTTTGGATTTGAAATAATTTTTATTTGAGTTGTTTATATACTGCTCTCCAATCTGGCTGTTTTGAAGGTAAAGTTTGGCATATTCTTGATGGTCGTTTTTCAATAGAATGAGATTTTTTTATTGTCTTCCTTGTGTTTGAAAGATTTCTGTCAGAGTGGCCCAGAAGCTGTCCCTGATCATACTCACAACTGATACCCAAGAATCTTGATAGCAATCTGAATAGTCAATCAACTTGTATGTGCCCTTGACCCAAGTCGCTGCCAGCAACCTGGTGTCTGGCCCTTGAGTCTTCCAAGTATCACTTCTTACAGAATGACCTTTCTCTTGGTGCCAACCTCTGACAACATGACCCCCATGCTATAAGCCTCCTCCCTGGAGTTTATCACCAACTGCTCTCATGAAACAGCTATAAGAATGCACGTTGACTGTTCCTGTCCTCAGGTGGCTTGGTGTCTCACTAGTCACTCAGTCCAGCACAGCTCAAATTTAAAGCCTTCTGGTGGCCTTGGGTGAACTCAAACTGACATGAAAGAATGGGAAACACACATACAACTCAGGGATGTTACCTCTAAAGAGGATGAGCTAAGAATATTCAGAGATATGGACACATTAATTCAAAAAGAAAAAGAGTAAAATAAAAATTATTCTCTATAAAGTTTTGAAGGGTGTCCTAGGGGTAGCAGAGAAGGGAGGTCCAGCTCCTTTGTATGCTGCAGTGCATTGTCATGACTGAACCATGGCAATATTAATTTTACCTTAGAAGAGGAAATAACCAGTCCAAGCTAGTAATTAGTCTGTTGGGGAAAGTCTTGTCCTTGGCAAAGACGAAGTGGGCTCCCACTGTGAAGCTCTTGTGTATTTTTTTGTCATTTATTACATTATTTACTTGAATTTTATAAACATCTGTAACTAACAATTCTGTCTCCAGCTCAAAAAAAAAAATGAAAGATTCTCTATCCCTAAATTCTTGTCTTGAAGCAACTTTCCAAAATTAGTTTCTTTGAAAGTAATGTTACAAATTGAGAAAAACAACATACACATACACACATATATTTTAACTGATTTCTAAAAAAATCCAGCACGCTGGACTCCTTTTGCAAAAATAATGTTTTTCAGCTTTTTTCAAAAGCAGACTTCAAGGAGTACCATAATTTCAAAGTTATAAAAATAATCTTCAGCTATTTGTTTTAAATTTTTAACCTGTTTTTTCCTCAACAGATGTGTATATGTGTGTGTGTGTATCTGTGTATGATAGCTCTTCCTAAGAGATAATGTACGTGAAAGTAAGAATGATCAAGACTATATAGAATGAATTTTCTAAAGGTAAATTTTATAATGATTTCTTCACTAAATGCCATAAAATGGGTCTTACTAAATATGCTTAAGTTTACAGTGTGAATATGCTTCAGCATACATATGTAGTGTTGTTATATTGGTCAGATATGCCATTGAGACCTGCACAAAATAAAAGAAATTTTGATCCTCTGTATTGGATAAAAATTTATCCTTAAGAAAAATCATGCAGCTCAGATAACAACTATTAAGCATTTATTCTTCTGAACGTGTTTTAGAAGTAATAAAAAACTGAAACAATAATAATCCAGTCCCAATTCTGATGAAACAGAAGTAGGATATTTGGTTTTCCTAGGAGCAGAGGCAGTGAACACTCTAAGAGGCTCTCTAAGAAGTAAAAGAATAAGAAGCTTGCAAAGAGTTAAGATATGTGGAATTAACATGAAATTCATACACTTCTACAGTGTATTTAGTGGTGTCATAGTCTCACTAGTTCTAAAACTAATCAAAATAAATGTGAATACATATTTATATTGAGTCTAAACATTAATATAAACATTAATACATATGTATAGTGCATATTCATAATACACAAGTAAGTGAAATAACATGTAAATATTACAATACTGATTTGGGAAAAGTCTTTTTAAATGAACAAATTTCATAAAGATAATCTTAAAAAGACTGATATGTTTCACTACAAACAAATACGAAATTTCTATTTGCCTAAAAATAACATAAAGTGAAATATCATATACAGATTTATGGAGAATATCAGTAAGATATATGACAGATCAAATATAGATGTCTACATGAATACAAAGTTTCTATTTTACAGTCATAAAACTCATAATTAGTCCAATAAAAGTGGGCAAAGAAGTGCAAAGAGTAAATCACAATAGAAATGCAATAGCCACTAAACATATTTCAAAAGTGTTCATCTTACAAATGACTAAATTCTAATGAAACAATATGTTCACCAATCTTTCATCTATCAGCTTGAAATAAATTATTTAAAATATATTAACACCTTGTGTTAACCAAGGAATAATAAAACTGGTCCATTCATATATAGTTGATAGGTATCTAAGTTGAAACAAATCTACTTCTTAAACAATAAAGCACTGACACTAATCTTAGATAAATTCTTTCAAAAGAGGACAGAACAGAAGCAGAGGAGGACAGAACACATCCAAAGTAATAACATAAGATCAGTGTAGTATTGATACCAGAGTATGACAATAGCATAAGAATAAAGATAAATTCTGAGCAGTATCTCCAAAAGATGCAAATATAAAAATTTGCAACAAAGTATTAACAAAACAAACTCAATAATATATATATGAAAGGAATAATGCATCGTGAAAAAATAGGGTTCCTCTCAGAAATGAAAATTTGAGAATTCACATTTATATGATGAAGGAAAGAAATCATATGATCATTTCAAGAGAGAAAGTATTTGGCACAATTCTTCATCCACTTATGATAAAAACTCTGCTTAACCTGATAAAATATAACTACAAAAATGCTACAGCTAATGGCGTATGTAATGGTGAAAGCCTATATGCTTTCTTTCTAAGATTTAGAGAAAAAAGGAAGGTTTGCTCTTACTGCTTATATTCAATATTATACCGGTATCTTGGCCCATGAAATAAGGTAAGAAAATAAATAAATAAAATAACCATTGGAAATAATAAACTGCCAGCAAAATAATGAAATTTAGCAAGGTCAATGGACAAAATATATATTTTTGTACAACAGTCACAAACAATTGGAAAAATAATTTTTTTTGAGGGAGGTGGGCCCTGCACTAACATCTGTTGTCAATCTTCCTCTTTTTCTTTTTTCTCCCCAAAGCCCCAGTACTTAGTTGCATATCATAGTTGCAGAGTTGTGGCTCTTCTATATGGGATGCCGCCTCAGAACAGCTTGATGAGCAGTGAGTAGGTCTGCACCAAGGATTCAAACCAACGAACCCCAGGTCACCAAAGCAGAATGGGTGAACTTAACCACTATGCCACTGGGCCAGCACCCAGGAATAATAAATTTAAAAAAATAGAATGTGCAATAGGATAAAAATGCTCAAAAATATATTTAGCAAAATCAGCGTACAACCTTTACAATAAAATTATAAAATGTTGCTGAGGGAAATCAAAGAATATATAAAGAAATGGAGAACTATACAATATGCATTAGAAAAGTCAATATTTGAAAAGTTTATTATCTTAAATTAGTGTATAGATTCAACACAATCTCATTCAAAATCTCAGCAGAATTTTTGAGGGGGGTAGAAATCAACAACTTTATTCAAAAACTTATACGGAAAATCAAAGGACTTAAACAGCCAAGACTTTTTTTTTTAAATAACAAAGGCCTCAGACCAACTAATGTTAAAGCTAACTCTAAAGGTAAAATAACTATGGTATTGCATTGTTGGTGCAGAGAGACATATAGTTTAATGGAATGGAATTGAGATGATTCCAGAATGATCAATTATAAATGAATCATAGACCTAAAGATAAAAGCTAAAATTTTAAATCCTTAAAAAGAAAGCTTAGGAGAATGTCCTTACAGCATTTGAGTAGACAAATATTTCTTAAATAACCTTACACAAAAAGCATTAAATGTAAGAGAAAATGATAAATTGGACTTACCAAAATTAACACTTCTACTCTTCAAGGTACTTTAATAAAAAATAAAAGAGAAGCCACAAACTGAAAGTATTTGCATACAGAGCAAACAAATTGTACCCAAAATGTATAAGAAAATCTCACAACTCAAGAAAATAAACAACCCAATAAAAAACTGGGCAAAGGATTTAAACATATCCTTCACAAAAAAAGATGTTCAATAGCATTAATCATTAGGGAAATAAACATTAAAATCACAATGTGACACCATCACTTATGTTCTAAAATGGCTAAAATCTAAAAGTCTGAAAAACGAAGAGTTTACTAGGATGCGCAACAACGTTTTCTGTGCATTATGTGAGGGAGAGTAAAATAGCATAACCAGTTAGGAAAACAGTTTAGAAGTTGTTTATAAAATTAGACATGCCCTTAAACTGTAACACAGCAATTCCAATTTCTAGGTACTTACCAAACAAACTTGTGTGTGTACATTTATAGTAAATTGACTCATGATAACCAATATTGAAAAAACCAACATATCCTTCCATGAGTGAATGGATAAACAGGTTGTGACAATTCTTTCAAAAGGATGCTGCTTGGCAATAAAAAGTAACAAAATTACTGATACACCAACTTCATGGAGGAATCTCAAAATCATCATAGTAAAAGTAGTGAGATACAAAAGAGTACATGCTATACGATTCTTTGCATTTGTATTTCTAGAAAATGAAAAATAATTTACAATGAGAGAAGTCAAATTAGTTGTAGACTGGCATAACAAGTTGGGGGGATTTGTTACATAGGAGCATGAGGGAACTTTCTGTGATGATGGAAATGTTCTCTGTCTTTATTGGGTGGGGACTCCATGAGTACATGCATTTGTGAAAATGCCTCAAAAATATATATTTAAGGGGCCAGCCCCGTGGCCTGGTGGTTAAGTTTGGCGTGCTCTGTTTCAGTGGCCCAGGTTTGGTTCCTGGGCATGGACCTACACCACTTGTCAGCCATGCTGTGGCAGCTACCCACATACAAAATAGAGGAAGATTGGCCACAGATGTTGGCTCAGCACAACTCTTCCTCAAGCAAAAAGGGGAAGATTAGAAACAGATGTTAACTCAGGGTGACTCTTCCTCAGCCAAAAAAATAAAGTACATTTAAAGTGTGTATATTTTAATGTAACTTATATTGCAAAATGTTGATAAAATATTAATAAAATCATTAAAGCAGACTTTGTGGATTGACTACTCCAAAGTATCTTTCTCTCTTGATTTCATCTACCCTAGATGTTGAAATAAATAGACTTGCTTCTTGGAATACTTTGTAGCTAGGGCTCATCTTATGGCCCAATTCTGGCTAATAAGATGTGAGCTCAAGTCACTGTCAACTTCCAGGAAAGTTATTAAAAGGAGAAACTTACTGTAAGGACTCCTTCAACCCTTCAACATTTATTGCTGCACCCCTTGCACTTCTGCCTTTCAAATGCAGCTATAATGACTAGATTGACAGATCACATCACAAAAATGGAACAAAAAATACGTGCCAGAGGAGCAGAGAAGGAAAACAGGAAAATGAGGTATTTAATAACATCTTCGAGCAGTCATTAGCCCTAAAAGGCTTATCTCTGGACTTGAAACATGACTAGCAAAAGCCTCTATTGGTTAAAGGAGTTGGAACTAAGTGTTCTTTTGCTTACAGCTGACTGCACAACTTCCTGTGTAAGGAATGCTGTCTATGACTCAGCAACTCAACACTGACAACTAATATAAAGAAAGAAATAATAATGGGTTTTTTTGTGTGTGTTTTTCTGTATTCTCCTAATTTATTGTGATAAATATATGGTGAATACAGAAAGAGGAAAACAGCAACAACAGCTAAAACAAAAACATATACAAAACAACCATTAAAAATAGATTTTAAATGGCTTAGAATTTGAGGATGTTTATTAAAGAATTTAAGGAAGACTCGTTTGTTAAAAACGGAAGAGTAATCCTATGAGAAATGTGTTTAGATTAAGCCATCCATAAATCTATTATCCAAATGTTATGCAGTTGTAACAAAATCTATCAAAGAAAAATTGCACCAGGCAAGTTGAACAGTCAAGGAACACTTTACTCAAGACTGTTGCAATAGGGGAGAGAGATTGAATTCAACTCCAGTGAAACAAAAAGGAATGGAATTTTTAAGTGCTGGAGTAAGCTAGTGGAAATATACTAGAGGATGTTAGGGGTGAGTTGATCGATGTGATTAGGCTGTATCTGTTTGCTAATTGGCACAGAGTCTGGGAGATTGGGACCCTATTTTCCTCAGTGATTACATTGCAAAGGGATGGCTCCCAGGTCCTTGAGAAAGATAGTCCTGGAATGTAAAACTGGCAAGAGGTTGAGAGAAGATTTACATCTCAAATGGGCAGAGAAAGACTTTACAATTGCTAATTTTCAAAAGTAAATGCTTTAAGAAAATGTGGTCAGGGGCCTAGAGTCAGTAAAAAACTTGTCTAAAGTTTAGTCAAGCCGAGGGCATCTTTGAGCTGTGTTGATAAATTCAATTCAATTCAATTTATGAGGTGGAGACAGCCCACAATTTTGCTGTCTACTAATATATTCTGGATGAAATGGGGAAGAGAGAAGAGTAAGGGTTCTTCCTTATTTAATCATGGCCAGTGTGTGCTTCTTACCAGAGTTAAAGTGTGCAGATGTCAGCCTGGCCCGTCACTTGTTATTTTGAGCAGATCTAGGTTAAACTTGGGTTTTAACAGAAAGACATCTGAGCATCTTTTCTCTCCCAACAGTTGGCAGTTAAAATTCTACTTTCAAGCCTTTGTTTTATACTGCATGCTTGATATAAGTATTCATACAGTTTAGGGAAAATATAGACTGTGTGAGTAAGTGTGTCTCTGAAGAAGGAGTGAGAGTACAAGTGTGTACAAGCTGGAGGACCAATGAAGGGCATAAAACACAAATGATGGTGATTACACTAAAATTAAACTTTTCTTGCCCCCTCTTGCGTGGTGAAGTGTTTCACTCTTACATGGCAAAGCTTTGAAATAGGTCCATTCTGAGTCATACTACCTTGGGCTGAATCACCTGAATTTCTATCACACTTGGCAATTAGGTCTCTGGTACCTGACCTCTACTCACCTAGACTTTCCAGATGTTTCATTTTCTTGGTGCTACACTGGTCTTGAAGGTGATAAAAATCTTACACTAAATTGATCTCAGAATACTATTGCTTTTGTCCCTCGTAGCTGTGGGGTTTTTTTCTGGCATAATTTATTTGAAGTCATGGAGGCAGTAGAAATATTTTAGTTGCCAGGAAGAAAACCAAACTATTAACAACAAAATATTTAGGATTTCTTTAATGTATTGAAGAATTATATTATGAAGGTTAAGGACGTGCATTCTTGAAGCAGGATCACTGGACTCGAATACTTGCCCAGCTACTTCACACTTGAGTAACTGGATAAGTTACTTTAAACTCTCTGTGCATCAGTTTGCTCCTTTGTAAATAGAAAAAATAACAACAAATGCCTTATCAAGTTGTGAGTGTTAAATGAGCCTGAAACTTAATATGTACTATATGAATGTTTATTATTATTATTGTCAATGTTGTTATTACAAATTCAGTACCCTATGACTAAGAACCAATCCTGGTGTATAGGCAAGAATAGAATTCCACAATAACCTGTGCATTTGTTTTCTGTTGCCCAAGCAGAAGATGTACAACCTAGTGCAGGCTGCTTCACATGTTTCTTATTGTAAAGGGTAGAATTGTGCTGAAACAGCAGTTACTGGAGCCTGACCTGAATTAGTAGGCTCAGCAAAAATATACAAGATATGCTTCTCTCCAAGAATCTTATTATTTTGAACACTGCATGGCTAGAGACATGCTTTCTTTTTTTTTGTAAGGTATGTACGAATAATGGGATAAAAATTAGAATAAATAGAAAGTACATAGCCTTTATCTTCATCTGTCTTCTGAGTTTTACATGACCCGGAAAAGTGTTTTACTAGGATCAGGAGATATGATAAGTTGTTGGAATGCCTTACATAATACCTAAGATAGTTAATTTTAAAGGTCGTTCTTTTTCTAAAAATTATCATACAAATCTGTTGGCTCATGTCTTCTCTGCATTTCCTCAGTGGTCAGCTCCTTAACCTCCTCTCACAAACAGCACTGCAGTTATCTGGCTATTTCTCTCACCAATTTGTGTGTATAATTTTAGAGGTGGTAGCCTGAGACATTGCAAGCAATGACAGCCTGTGTCTTAAGAATCCACCTGAGAATCTTTCCCCTAGAAGATTTCAGATAAATAGTAAGGTAAAATACAGTGAAGTGGGAAAAGCTTTTCATACTTCGAAGGCTGTATTGGCAGCCTGTGTGGTCTAAGGCTGCTTTCTGTTAATGTTTATTCATCATTAAAACATTCAAAGGGAAACAAAGGTAACCCAAATGGTATAGCTAGGGCAAATTAACTGTGATTGCCCAAATGGAGACTACCTCATTACCTTCTAAACTTAGTAACTACAACATAATTGACGGTATAGTGATTTGCCACTGATTATGTGATCTCTTTTCTACTATTATGGTGTTATTACGTGCAGAACGCAAACTTGTAGATTTTTAAGAGATGCATAACAAAACACACAAATTAAACCTGCTTCTTGTTTTCAATTATATTAATTTTAGTTTTGGATGGTAAAAAAAGTGGTATTTTAAAAATCCTATTAATTTACCTATTTGTTTTCAAATGGTAAATCTGGAATTCCTATGTAAGCTCTATGTGTCTCCATTCAAATCCATAGTTATTTTTGTTTTATTTTGTTTTTTAATGTATAATAAACTTTTTTAGTTTAAAATTAGATTTACAGGCAAGTTGCAAGAATATTATATAGAGTTCCTATATACCCCTGGTCAGATTTCCCCATTATTACTATGGTACATTTGACACAACTAATGAACAAATATTGATGCATTATTGTCATCTAAAGTTTGAACTTAATTTCCTTAGTTTCCATCAAATGTCCTTTTACTCTTCCAGAATACCATCCAGGTTACACATTATATTTAGTTGTGATTTTTCTTTAGGATTCTTTAGCGTGTGAAAGTTTCTCACACTTCCTTTACTTTTGGTGACCTTGGCTATTTTCAGTAGTACTAGTCATGTATTTTGTAGAATGCCTTTCAGTTTGGGCTGATCTGAGATTTTTCTCATGGTTATGCAGTGACTATGGGTTTTGGGGATGAAGACCAGAGGTTAAGTACCATCCTCATCAATTCATATCAAGGGTATATGCTATGCCATCAACATGACTTATCACTGCTGGCGTTGACCTTTCTTATCTGGCTGGAGTAGTGTGTGTCAGGTCACTCAGCTGTAAAACTATTAGTCTTAGAAGAAAGTTACTCTGCACCTTTGACACTTAAGGGGTGGGGAGTTATGCTCCACCTTCTGAAGGGTTAGTATCTTCAAAAGTTTTTGGAATTCTTCGTGCGAGAAATATATCATTTGTTCCTTATTTATTTATTTTTTCAATTATTTATTTATATCAGTATGGGCTGACGGATGTTTATCTTACCCTTTGGGTTATAATTCAAAACCATGTAAGTTTCTTTATTGCTCAAATTGTTCCAGCCTTGGAGCTCTCAGTTAGCTCCTGTGTCTCTTTGTTACACCCCCATTGTTGTCATATATTTTGCTTTTGTTTGTTTATTTCGTTACCATTTCCTCACTTCCTGACACTGTAAGAAGCTCCAGGCGCATCGGTTACATTCGTTTCCTGAATTAGCCATTTTTCAAGGAGTCTGTATTCCTTTTATTGAAGAATGTCATTAGGAACCAAGATCTGGGAACCGGATGTGCTCTTGTTACTAGGGTGTTGGTGCTTTTAGGCTCTTTAGTGGACAGAGCTAGGAAATATATTTGTGTGTACTAACCTCTCTCTCCATACATCTGCGCCTGTATTGAGCTAACTATGAGTTCATGCTGAGGTTTTCCAAATTTTACGTGGTACAATGTGGTTCATTCTAGCTGTTGCCCTTTGTTTATCTTAACCTCCCCTTCAAACAGTGAGAAATTTGGATTTTCCTATCTACCATTCATTTATTTATTTGTTCAATCCCAATATACATGCTTAGTGGTTTCAGAATTATTAACCCTATCCCCATAGGAAAGAACTTAGCACCTAGAGTCCAGTGTTGATGTATACTTCACTTTGTGTTTAGTCTTAGAGTCTCCATTCATTTACAAATTTGCTTAGTATAGTCTCTCTTCCCGCCATTACTTTCAATGAGGTTATGTCAGAAATTTGTAATACAATACATTATTTTGTCACAGTCTGCATTCCATATTTGTGTCCCCTCATCTCTTTATTGATTTTTAAACTTTGTACACATTGTTTTACTCTTTATATATATTACATATATAATTTATATATAAGATTTATTTTATATGTATATAAAGTATTACTTTATATATACATAATTGTTTTGCTCTCTTGTCCCATGACTCTCTCAACTTAATTGTAGGTACATGGAGGTGATCAGGTTTTGGTGAGACAACCATCTCTGGAGTCTCTTCTTCCTGTACAGTTTTGCTCAATTGAAGGCATTAATTTTGCAAACACCTACTTAGGGACAACTTATTTAATTCAGATGTAGTCATAGTAGAAGTTATGGTCACATCCATGGTTTATTCCAGTGCTGAGTTATAATCATCCATCTTCACTCAAATGGCTTTTCTCTTTCATCTTATTCTTTGCTGGTAGAGATGTAGTTGCCTCTTCCAACAGCATTAGTCCCCAAATTACTGAACTTTTTTTTTTTCAAATTCCTTTCTCTTATATTTGTAAATCAACAATTGCTTTCTGTGCTTGTCTCTGTTTTTGTAATGACTTTGCACACATAGCCCATAATAACCCATATATTTACTAATATGCTGCCTTTAAACCTCTTTGTAGAGCTACGATTTCATTAAGCACATGAACTGCCTTCCAAGAAATCACAGAAGAGTTTATTCAATGTTTCTATGCCACCTAGCCATTTAAATGTTTTTCTAATCTCTATATCTGTTTCTTCAACATCCATCACTCAAAACTAATGTCTTACATAATGTAGATTTTCAAGTCCTAAGAAAGACTCCTTTGAAACAATATATTTCAATAACTTCATTTTCCAGTAATTATTTTTATGATCTCTCCCCATCATGTTGTCATCATAAGAGATGAATTCTGTACAGAAGCGGTGAATGAGAAAGTCAACTAACCTTCTCCCAGGTAGGGCACGTGACTTACAGCAGGAAAGTAAGAGGCTCGACTTGAAAATGCATCAGGAGAAACAATATTCTCAAGAAGAACTAGGTTCTTCTCAAAGCAAAAATGGGAAGAAAACATTAAAAGAAGTGATTTAGGGTAAACAGTGAGTGTTCTGATATAAGATTCTCAGTTCCAAAGGGAAAAGTGAAAGAGTCTGTGAAAGCAGGAAAGGTTGAGAGATGGATTCTGATAAGAGATAAGAGTTTGTATAGAGAAGCAAGAAAATAAGTAACCCCGTAGTGCATAGTGATGGATAATCTAGTAGGATCTGCTCCTAAAGGTCACTCAGAGAAATGAAAACATGATACATTTTGAGCTGAACAACACAGGAATCAAGCAGCACAACTAGTTGCAATTTCTAGGCTGCTGGTGTCACCACCAAGAGAAAGAGATGACTCCTCAGGACACTCAGGAACTAAATACTCTGGGACACTTTTTTGCCCTAAATAGAAATGCTGTGCCTTGCACAATGTTTGGTGTGTGATTTTTCTCAAAAAAAAAAATTTGTTAATGAATAAATCCAGGACACAATTCAGATAAGGACATCAATGAAAAAAACGTTACATGGAAACAAAGAAACATTGACCTTGCTGTTGGGAAAGTTGGTTTCTGATCTCTGAGCTGTGCCTTCCCGGCCTTCTGATCAGCAGTGTGCAACTGTACTCTACTGGAACTTTTCAGTCAGAAAATGAGCAGACGGAATTAGATTTTTTTCCAGGCTCCTTATTATGAAAATTTTGCAATTTCAATAATTCCCGTCATTAGTCATTCACAAGTGAATGACTTTTCTTCCAGTTTGATATTTTTTTATGTTCAGGAAATAAAGTGAGAAACAACTGCAAAATTGGCATATTTTTCAACTTTCGATTTTCTGCCGTGCATTCCTCAGTCTATCCTGGTGCTCTACACCACGAGGAGCAATTATCTTCCTACCAGTAAACTCCATTGTTAGCCTGCATGGAGCTACTCACCTACAGTACTTCTAATTATTGATGCATTTTTCCTTTTTCAAAATGTCAGATGGTGTTTATGTGTAATCATCTGGTTTGCCACCTGTGGCTACTCTGTCCACTAGTACAAAAATGGACAATTGCAAATCTCCCTCATTGTTTCATTTGAGCCTCTGAGTCCCATGAATTCTTAGAAGAAAAATACTGGGTCTCTACAATATTTACATTGTGTGTCCTAATTATCTCAATGAATTATACATCTGCTTGTGATTACTAAGCCTAGGAGGATGTTGCCTGATTGGTGATTATATAGTCATTTTATATTTTTCCATTGATTATGTTAATTTCCTTTATATTATATTTGATTATTGTACTGAGTGAAAAATTGCTAGCACCTGCCTCTCATATCATGAAGCATACTGCAAATATTATTGGCCCAGGCAGCTTATTTTGCTTGTAGATTTTATATAAACAAATAGTTTTAAATAATACATTTTTTCACAACAAAATTGTTTTGTCCTTTGGCATTTTTCTTCTATGTAATTTGATGTATGTATAATTTTAGGTAATAATGCTCAGAGAAGAGGAAAATAATTTGTGTAAGGTAAATAAGTAGTTCAGAACTATGTCTTTTTTTTTTTTTTTTTTTGGTATTTTTACTAATATACAGCTGTTACACTTTTGTTTTCTTCTTTCTTAGTTCCAAATTAATTCCTACCTTTATTTTTCTGGCATCTTTTCACTGACTTTTTAAGTAAATAATTATACCATCATCCTAAAAATGAAACACTATATCTACTTACACTCAACAAGCATGTTTCATGTGTTAGTTCACTCATCCATTTGTTTCCTCTTAAAATACAAAATGTTCATGAAGTTTTTAAAGTTTAATTCATTTCCTTTTTCTATACTGTTTGTGTAGTATAAGAGCCCATCCTTTGGAGACAGACTGTCCAGGTAGAAATTCAGGTATTAACACTTCATAGCTACGTGATCTTGACCAAGGTACTTGAAATTTCTCTGCCTCTCCTTCCTCTGTTCAGTTGAGACAATAATAATTGTAAAATCTTGTATTATTGGGAATAATACAAGAATTAAAGAATATGAAGTTAGCTGCTTTAAAAAGTCTCTTGCACATAACAATCACATGAATAATTTACCAGGAGCTAACTTTCTCAAAGTCAATGTGGTGCAATAGATTAGATAGATAGATAGATAGATAGATAGGTAGATAGATAGATAGAATTTTCCAATTTGTCTGCCATTTCCCTGAAGAGGAAGTTCAGTTTGAGTTTGTGCTTTTAGAAATGGACACATAAAACAAATTCCCTTTGGAAAGTGACTATAAATATAAAAAAAAATTAGTGGAAGAGTTGACCAGTATGTCAGGTATGTTTTCTCCAAAACGTGAAATATTATTTGTTTTTCAAGAGTATTTTCAGATAGAAGTTGACTAAAATATGAAGATCTCTTTAATATATTCAGTAACAAAAATGTAAAAGCTCAACTTTGTGAGGCCAGCTATTGTCACTTGTGTGTTTGTGTCTTTCAGAACACCAGGAACTAAGATTGATTTGTAGGCAGCAGTTCCTTCCCTTCTAATTCCCCCTGGTTTCTGTCATTGTCTCTCTCTCTTTTTAAGCTCCATTCTTCTACTCAACTCTGAGACTAAATAACTTAAGGTTTAGGCATGCCCCAGCTTCTAAATAATGGTTCTCAAAGGAAGATCCAGGGACACCCTGCATGAAAAACTCTTTAATGTTAATTTAAAATAAATTTCTCAGTCTACTCCAGACCTACTGAAAAGGAATTTCTGTAGAGGATGCCAATAAATCCGCATCCTTGTGAAGTATCACAGATGCTTCTTAGGCACAGTGAATTTTGAAAACCACTGTTCTACGGTCAAAGAATTTATGAGGAGCAACTGTAAAACACCTAAGCCCATGTTTTGGGATTTTGCATCAACACCCTTGTGATTTTGCTCATCTCACCCTGACCTTGTGATCAATTTCCAATATATTCTCTAATTCTGTGTCTCAGATCTTCTAGACCCTAGTTTCTAAATTATATCCCAGATCTAATCAGTAGAATTTTTTATATGTTAATGTTTGAACATGACCCTCATTCCCACATCTGTGCCCATCTTCCTCTACTTTATATGGGATGCCGCCACAGCATGGCTGACAAGCAGTGCGACGGCAGACACCCGGGATCCGAACCCGCAAACCCCGGGCTGCCAGGCTCGAACCAAACCGCTGCGCCACTGGGCTGGCCCCTCTTCTGCTCTTCTTTTTATGCAAGAGTTCTCTGATACTATGTGGGTACCATGTGTGGATTCCCTGGCTTTCATGTTGGGATATGTAATGACCTGATTTTAAGGTTTTATTTGAATTCCTAAATTAAATTGTTTTCCTAACAACCTTCTGTTTATCATTATATACCTCCTCCTAACATAACCTACCTGGTTAGCGTGACTGGATTCTCAGCATTAACATCTGGTTCTCTCCGTTAGGCAGACTTCTAAGTCTGCCCCATTCCACAGTGCCATGTGTGTATGATGCCTTTATAAACATATATTCAAGTTACAAATAAAAAATAACCTCCAAATAGGATTTTATATCTCTAATTTTAAAACAAGATTTTGCCTCAGAAGTAATATGGATATTCAGCAATAAAAGATGAACATCAAAAAGAATCATTTGTATCTGAACGCTGATCCTCTCCTTTGGTCTGGGAATAGGACAAAGAATGACAGTGTCTTATAATCCATAGCTTTTTATCTTTAATAATGGACTGCTATCATGAAGAGGTATAGCTACAAGTTTCAATGTGAGTCAAACTATTATGTTAGTAAGACCTTGTCCAATATTAGGATCATACAGGACTCTTTCTTGACAAGGGAGTGGGAGAGCTATATCAACACCTTGGAGATGATAATCTTCCCACCACCCGCTCTCCCACACGTGCGCACATACCCTGGCTCTGCAACAGCTGTGCTCACATTACCGCAATTTGTCAGAATCAGTGTGACCCTGAGATTGGTTTATTAACCATAAATACTTTCCATCTCTTGCCATTGATTGTAATCCTATTTTTTTGACTCTCTGCCTGAATTGATTATATGAATTTGCTGAAATGAGGACAAATTTATTTTAGAGAAAATACAAAAGATTGAAGAAAATTTTATCTCACATGTATAAATAAGAATTAATGATATATTAAATACTATTTGTTAAGATTCTATTAATTGCCAGATAAGGTGGTTTGCAGTTTTCATATATTATTTCAACTGGTCTTCACAGCAACCTCATAAAAGAGATATTTTTATCCTTATATTATACATAAGAAAACTGAGTTTTATAAAGCTTAATTACATTGTCCCAAAGTCACATCATAAGTTAAAATTCAATTTTCTACCACTCCAAGATATCTGCATTTTCTACTCTGCTGTGATATTGCTTCCTACTCTCCCGTGTTATTCTATTTTCTTTTGTTATTGTTAGAATCTAAGTAGTTTATGAAAGCATTACAAACTAAAAATATCATAGTGTAATAAGAGAACAAGTTTTCTATGAAGACACATTCAAAAGGTAATCATTATCATAATCATAGTAATCTTTGAAGCCTATATAATTAATTAAGTGATTCTTCCTTTACTTAAAATATTTTTGGAACTCTTCTTTGGGCAGTATATTCAGAAACCATTTACTAGTTACCAAGTAAAATTAGTCTTATAGCAATTTGTTTCGACACAGTTCATTGTTTTGATCAACATGATAACCAATTCTTTTTTAATATGACTCAGCAGTGATAGACTTTGGGTGACCTGCAATGACTACAGATGGAATCCTCACAATAATAGCCTTCTTGTGAAGGAGGGATGAGACTCTTTCTCTGCAGATAATCTTTTGGAAAAAGAACTAAAGAAAGTGTTTAGGTGATACCAGTTTCCTAAAGAAATGAAAGCAGATTGAATGTGGTTTTGTGGGACATCAGAAGTGACCAAACTCAAAACTGTTTGGGGTCAAGAATTGGAGATTGTAGCAATGAAAGGTAATAGGGAACCCCTGTGTGATTTTTTTTCAAGTTTGTAAGGTATAATTTATATACAGTACAATGCTTGCTTTTAAAATTACTATTTTGATGAGTTCTGACAAAAGTCTACAATCAGATAACCACCAACACAATCATGGTATAAAACATTTTCATCACCCCAAGAAAGTTTTTATGTGCCCATTTGCAGTCAATACCTATCCTCACTCCATCCCCTGGCAACCACTGATTTTGATAGTTAAAATGTATACAGCGCTTTCTCTGAAGCAGTTTTCTTTCCTTTATGTTTGTCTCAGATATCTTGCTCTCTCTCGATCATTCACTTTAAAAAAGAGAAAAAACTTTTATGACCTACAGTGTATACCCATGTTTTCTTTGGTGTTTTTGTTAATATAGATCACTTTTTGATATCTCTGTTGCCAGAAACTATTTATTAAATGATTCTGTCTTTAGAATTTCCTACCTAGTACATTAATCACAATTGAAGCTCTGATGCTTGGTCCTGTTATAAACACACATCACAAGATAGAAACTAACAATCATTTATAAATTTCAAAATCACACAAGTAATTTACATATATTCATTGAATACTATGAAAGGAAAGCACAGTTCAAAGCCATGTTTTGTAATCCCTATGTACACAGGTATCTCTTCTTTGACCTTCTGTAGCCTTTGAAGGGAAACCATACTGAGTGAATAAATACTGTTATGTATTTCTGACCACAAAGTCAGAAATTATTCTAAGCATGAAGGATACAACATTAAAAACCTCTACCCTCAAGAAACTAACATTCTTTTGGCTCAACCACTGCATTTTCAAAGACTGTGGGGTTTGTGTCCAAAGGGTGGCTGCCTTAGTTAGAGTGGGCTGATTTCAAAATCTGTCTGATGATAACTGTGAGACACTACAAAGTCACTTATTGTTTAAGGGCCTTGGGTTCTCAGTGACAAAATACAACTATGGATACTTATATTGTTATTGCAAAAAGTAGAGATTATAGTATGAAAAATTGTTTGCATGATGTTGAGGATATAGAGTGTGCTTAATCAAAGGATAATCATTATCATTTATTATCATTAAACAGATTGCTTCATTTAATATTCAATAAAATGCTGAGTAGAATTATCTAAATTTAGACTTTAAAAAATCTAAGAATTTCTAATATAAATAATTGGAAAAAGATTACATTGATGAAGATAAGCAATAAAATTTTTAGTATCAAATGGATTGTTTTTGTGGCATGCAGTACATTGTAATATGTATAAATATATGGGTTTTATTCAGTTCCATTTATACACATATCATTTATTGTTATTTTTCAGCTTTATTGAAGTATACTGGACAAATAAAATTATAATATATTTAAAGTGTACAAGGTAATGATTTAATATAGTATACATTGTGAAAGGATTCCCACCATAGAGTTAATTAACACATCCATCACCTCACTTATTTATTTATTTATTTGGTGAGAACACTGAAGTTCTACTCTCTTAGTAAATTTGAAGTATATAATACAATATTATCAACTATAATCATAGTTATATGATTTTATAACATATATAATATATAAGATATATAATAAGGCCATATATAGATCCTAAAGGAATATAGACTTTATTCCTTTCATTACTGAAATTTTATATCGTTTGACCAACATCTTTCCATTTCCCCCAACCCCAGCCCCTGGTAAATGCCATTCTACTCTCTGTTTCTATGAGTTTGGCTTATTTAGATTCCACATATAAGTGAGAACATATAGTATTTGTCTTTCTCTGTTTGACTAATGTCATTTGGCATAATGCCTTCACGGTCCATCCATGTTGTTGAAAAGGCAGGATTTCCTTCTTTCATAGCTAAATGATAGTAGATGATAAATGTAGATATATAGACAGATATAGATACAGATCTAGATATAGATGGATTGCACTTCTAATTTATCCATTCATCCAATGACAGGCACTTAGGTGATTTCCATATCTTGGCTATTGTGAACAATGCTGCAGTGAACATGAGAGTATGGACATCTCTTCAAGACAGTGATTTCATTTCCTTTGGCTATATACCCAGAAATGGGATTTCTGAATTGGATGGTAGTTCTATTTGTAATTTCTTGAGGAACCTCCATACTGTTTCCACAGTGGCTGTACCAGTTTACGTTCCCATCAACGGTAAGAAAGCGTTTCCTCTTCTCCACATCCTTGTCAGCATTTCTTATCTCTTGTTTTTGTGATAATAAACATTCTAACATACATGAGGTGATATCTCATTTTGGTTTTGACTTGCATTTCAGTGATGGCTATTGATGTTGAGCACCTTTTCATGTACCTATTGGCTATTTGCACGTCTTCTTTGGAAAAATGTCTATTCAGGTCCTCTGCCCTTTTTTAATTGCTTATTTGTGGTTTTTTGTGGATATTAATCCCTTATACATTTTGGATATTAATCCCTTATTTGCTATGTGGTTTGCAAATATTTTCTCTCATTTCATAAGTTGCCATTTCATTTTGTTGATGGTTTTCTTTGCTGTGCAGAAACTTTTTAGTTTGATGTAATCTCTCTTGTTTATTTCTGCTTATGTTACCTTTGCTTTTGGTGTCAAAGCCAAAAAAATCATTGCCAAGACCAATGTCAAGGACCTTAATTGCTAAGTTTTCTTCTAGGAGTTTTACAACTTCAGGTCTTATGTTTAAGTCTTTATCTTTTCAAGTTGACTTGTGTGTGTAGTGTAAGATAGGGGTCCAATTTCATTCTTTTGCGTGTGGCTATCCAGTTTTTCCAGGACCAATTATTGAACAGACTATTCTTTCCCCATTGTATATTCTTGGTTCCTTTCTTTTAATTAATTGACCATATTTGCAGGGTTTATTTTTGGATTTTCTATTCTATTCTATTGATCTATGAGTCTGTTTTAGGTTAATACCATAGTGTATGGATTAGTAAAGCTTTGTAGTATAAATTGAAATCAGGAAGAGTGATGCCTCCAGTTTTCTTCTTTTTTTCTCAAGATTGCTTTGGCTATTTAGAGCCTTTTTGGTTCCACACAAATTTTCTTTTTCTGTGAAAAACACCATCAGAATTTTTATAGGGATTGCATTGAATCTGTAGATTGCTTTGGGTAGTATGGATATTTTAACAGTATTAAAGTATCCAATCCATGAACATAGAACATCTTTCTATTTATTTTTGTCTTCTTCAATTTCTTTCATCATGTCTTATAATTTTCAGTGTACAGATCTTTCACCTCCTCAGTGAAATATATTCCTAATTATTTTATTCTCTTTCATGCTATTATAAATGCAATTATTTTCTTAATTTCTCTTCCTGATAGTTTATTGTTAGTATATAGAAACACAATTGATGATGTATCCTGCAACTTTACTGAATTTCTTTATTAATTCTAACAATTTTTTAGTGGAGTCTTTCGGATTTTCCTTACATAAGATCATATCATCTAGAAACAGACAATTTAACTTCATCCTTTCCTATTTGAATGCCTTTTACTTTATTTTATTTTTGCATAGTTGTTCTGGCTAAGATTTCCAGTAGTATGTTGAACAAAAGTGGCAAGAGTAGGCATCTTTGTCTTGTTCCTGATCTTAGAGGAAAAACTTCCAGCTTTTCACCATTGAGTATGATGCTAGTTGTGAGTTTGTCATATACGGTCTTTATTATGTTGAGATACATTACCTCTGAAACCAATTCTTTCAGAGTTTTGATCATAAAAATATGTTTAATTTTGTTGAATGCTTTTTCTGCATTTATTGAGATGAGCATATGATTTTTATCCTTCATTTTGTTAATGTGGTGTGTCACAATCATTGATTTGTGTATGTTGAGCCATTCTTGTATCTCAGAAGTGAATTCCATTTGATTATGGTGTCTGATCTTTTTAATATATTGTTGAATTAGGTTTGCTAATATTTGTTGAGGATTTTTATATCTATGGTCATCAGGGACGTTGGCCTATAAATTTTTTTTTCTTATAATGTCCTTATCTGGCTTTGATAGCAGGGTAATGCTGGCCTCATAAGATGAGTTTGGAAGTGTTACCCCCTCTCCTTTGCTTTGGAAGAGTTTGAGAAGTACTGGCATTATTTCTTCTTTAAATGTTTGTTAGAACTCACCAGTGAAGCCCATCTGGTTCTGGACTTTTTCTTTTTTTCTTTCTTTTTTTTTTTTTTTTTTTTTTGTGGGGAAGATCAGCCCTGAGCTAACATCTGTTGCCAATCCTCCCCTTTTTGCTGAGGAAGACTGGCCCTGGGCTAACATCTGTGCCCATCTTCCTCTACTTTATATGGGACGCCGCCTCGGCATGGCTGACAGGCAGTGTGTCCACAGGCGCCCGGGATCCGAACTCGCGAACTCCGGGCTGCCAAGCGCGGACTAAACCGCTGTGCCACCGGGAGGCCCCCGGTTCTGGACTTTTTTTTATTGGGAGATTTTTGAATACTGATTCAGTCTCCTTACTAGTAATTTGTCTGTATGGATTTTCTTTTTTCTTCATGATTTAGTCTTGGTAGGTTGTACGCTTATAGGAATTTATCCATTTCTTCCAAGTTAAAATTGTTCATAGTAGTCTCTTATGATCTGTAGTATTTTGGGATGTCTATTTCTTTCCTCAGGTTAGGAAAACTTTCAGCCATTATTTCTTTGAATAAGCTTTCTGTCTCTTTCTCTCTTCTCCTTTTAGAACCCTTATAATGCGTATATTAGTCCTTGTGGTGGTGGCCATTAAGTCCCTTAAGCTATCTTCACTCTTTTTTATTCTTTTTTGCTTTTTGTTCCCGTATTGAACGAATTTGACTGCTCTGTCTTTGAGTTCACTGATTTTTTCTTCTGCTCATGTAGTTTGCTGTTGAACCCCTTAATTTTTCAGTTCAGTTGTGTATCTTGAGCTCTATGATTTCTGTTTGATATTTTTAAAATACTTTTCTATCTCTGTTAAAATTCTCACTTCCCATGAGTTGCTTTCCTGACTTCAGTGAGCATCTCTAGGACCATTGTTTTGAACTCTCTATCAGGTCAATCACTTATCTCCATTTCATTAAGTCCAATTTCTGGAGATTTACCTTGCTTTTTTCTTCAAACATATTCCCTTGTTTCCTTGTTTTCCTTAACTCTCTGTTGATTTTTGTCCAAAATATGAAACAATCACCACTCCTAGTCTTGACAGAATGGTCTCGTGTAGGAGAAGAACCTCATCAATCAGCCTGGCCTGAACTCCTCTTTGCCTCTCAAAACTTGTGCTTGTCCAAGCTGCCAACTTTGTTCTTCTTGCCTTACAGTGGTTGAGGGTGTTTCAAGACCCATCAGTGTCTCAAACAGGAGGATCGTAGTCAGCACCTAGATGTGGGGTGATTAGAAGCTAAGCCCTCAGGCTGCAGTTGGGAAAGTATACAATCAAACCCCCCTTAAACGTAGAAACTGGGAGATGGCCATTTTTGCCTGTATCGTGTACACTGAGCCCTGGGGGATAACGGCAATGAGTGCTTGCACACCCATTAACAACAGTTTTTTGTTTGCTTTGATCCTGTGGGACTAGTGAATGAAAACTTTGTTGGCTATAAGAGCTAGGTAATTTGGGGGCCTGTCCATTAGATGGTAGCTGTAAAATCTGGGACACTACATGTGTGGACAAGCTCCTTTCAGGGAGATGCTGGTGACTTGGCTTCATTGTTGGAGCCAGCCAGAGGGAGAAGGTGGGCGAGGTGTCCATTGGCTGTTTGGGGGTCCTGGAGGATCATAGTTAGCACCTAGATGTGTGCTACTTAGAAGCTGACCTTTGGGCAGCAGCTTGTAAAGTATACACTCAAACCCCTTCCAGGGAAAGATTGGGAGATGGGTGTTTTTGCCTGATCCTTCTGTGCTGAGCCCTGTGGGCATAGCGGCAGAGAGTGCTCAGTAGTAGTGTTTAAGAGCTACTTCTTTGTCTGCTATGGTCCTGTGGGTCTTGTAAAAACAAGCCCTGATGGCTTTTCAGAGCAATTTGGGTACCTGTCCCTCATGTTGCAGCCTTAACAGTGGGGCACTAGATGTGTAATCTTCACTCCTTAGGGACAAGCTGGTAGTTGAGAATTGCGTCTCAACTGTATGCCAAGAGTGGGATTTATGGTGAGAGTGTGTCTCAGCCTTTCCTACTCTTTCATGTGGATGTTTTCTCAGTTGCCCAATTTGTAGGAGTCACTCAGATAATATCTAGATTTCCTTCAGAAGAATTGCACCATTTGTAGTTGTATATTTGGTGCATCTGTGGGAACAGCAAAAGTCAGACTCCCCTATGTCGCCATTTTGGTTTGGAGTCTCTCATTTACTGTTATTGATAATAAGTAATCATTATATAGAAATTTTAATAAAATTAGCACACAATCCCCAAACAAACCTAATAAGTTAATTTTATTTCCGATCCCATCCCCTTGGAAATCTTTCTACTCTACAGTAGTTTAAATGAATTGCTAAAATGATAAAGAATATTTTTTATATAGTTTAGGTTTTCTTTCTGGTTGATAGACTCTAAGTTCCACGAGGAACATAATGTCCATATATCCCCAGTACTTACACTGAATAGAAGAGAAATAAATATTTGTTGAATGAATATGGGCTACATATCAATTATGGAGATTATTAAAGTTTAATGTAGCTGAATATGTTACTTATATGTTACAAATTTTTGGTTCCTTTTGTCAAGCTTAAAAAGGTCTTGAGTATTTAAAATTATATGCATTACATTTTTCTAATACTGCTTTGTAAACTTAGAAAGGCTTCCTGTAATTATTTCAGGGCAAAAAAATTTAATAGGATTAGGAGGATAGATAAAATTAAACATATTCTGAAATACCTTCTCTGAAATAAACTGATTGTACATGTGTGAAGAGTTCTAAATGAAAGTTGTTAAAGCTTAAGTTTCTTCTCTCCGTTTGCTTTCCAGTGGTTTCCCAGCACACTTAGGAAAAAAGGTCAAACATTTCACTATGAGAATTGAGGTTCTAAAATATCTTCCCTATTGCTCTGTCTTCATTTCCAACGTTCTCCCTACTCTCCTGCATCCCCCTGGTGTAAATACACTTCCGTTTTTCTATGCTTTGAATTTCCAAAATTATTTGTGCCTCAGGACCTTTGAATTTTTTGTTCCATGTACCTGGAATTCTCTTCTCAAGAAAAGTCCATGGAACAGGATCCTCTTCTTTATTCAAGTCCCTTTTTACATGACAACACTCTCCTGGGAGGCTTTCTTGACTCCTGGCAAAATTGGTACCTTTTTTCTCAAATTTACCTGCACTTACCTCAATGTCTTTTTTAAAATAAAATGTGAGCACCTGAAGTCATGTTACATTTTTACTTGCCCATTTATTTAATATTCTTTTACTCACTGGAATGTCAGCATCCTGGGGTCAGGAATTTTGACTTTTCAGAGCTTTAATAGTAGCACTTAAATGTGCATAGTAAATGGGAAATAATAATGTGTTAAAGTGAGTAATGGAATATTTTTAATAATATTAAATTGCACTTATAATTAAAATATATTTGCTTTGTTTCTGTATTCATTCTTTTAGGTTAATTTGCATATTAAATAATATTTATTCTAAGAAGGAAAAATAATGCATGCATGACATATACACACATACATATATTTTATATTCATTATTTAAAAAGTATGTCTTAAGTAATAAAAGTTTGCTAAGTATACCAAGATATGTTTATATTTTTAATAATAAAACTTTAATGATAAAACAATTTTAATATCTGTACAATTTCTTAAGGTTTCTCTTCCACTTAGGTATTAGTCATATTTCAGTTCATGAAAATGTATAACAAGATGATTTCTATTACAGGAACCCTTTGATAAATGTGGATAACAAGTAGAAAGCCCTTTGACCATTGCCAAGAGACAACGAATTTGAAAGACTGTGTTGTGGAATAAGGAAGAAAGATTCTTGGTATCTCAGTGTATGGAAAGGTCGGAAAGTTTTACTTGGTGCCATAATGATCACTTGCCTTTATATTTAAAAATTTTAGGCAGGCAACAAAGCATCAAACTATGTGAGTCAAAAACTAGTAGAATTTCAAAAATAAATAGATGAATCCATTATCACAGTTGGAGAATTCAATACCCCTCTATCAAAAGTCAGCAGATCCAGCAGGCAAAATTCAGGGAGGACATAGTTGAACTCAACACCAGCAATCAATTGGATATAATTGACATCTATAGAATACTTCATCGAAAAAGAACAGAATACACATTCTTCTCAAGCTAACACGGACCATTCACCAAGATAGACCACATTCTGGGCCATAAGACACACCATAACAAATTTAAGGAATAGAAATAATGCAATGTCTGCTTTTAGAACAAAATGGAATTAAACTAGAAATCAAGGAGAGAAAGACAACTGGAAAAATCCCAAAATATATAGAGCTTAAACTATACACTTCTAAATAACACATGGGTCAAAGAAGAAATCTCAAAAGAACTTTAAAAATATTTTGAACTAAATGAAAATGAAAACACAACTTATCAAAATTAGTAGGATGCAATGAAAGCAGTGCTTAGAGGGAAATTTATAGCATCAAGTGCATTGTTAGAAAAGAAAAGAAATCTAAGCTCTAGAATCTAAGTTTCAAACTTAGGAAACTAGAATATGAAGAGCAATTAAATCCAAAGTAAATAGAAGAAAAGATAATAACAAGGATTAGAGGAGAAATCAATGGAAATTGAAAACAGAGAATCACTAGGAAAAACTCAATGAAACCAAAAGCTGGTTCTGTGTAAAGATCAATATAATCAATGAGTCTCTATTCAAACTAAGAGAGAGGACACAAATTACTAATATCAAAAATAAAAGGGGATCGTCACCACAGATTCTATGGACATTAAGAAAATAATAAAGGGATACTATAATCAACTCTATGCACATAAATTTGATAATCTAGATGAAACAGACCAATTCCTAGAAAGATGCAATCTGCCAGAAAACACAAGAAGAAACAGACAATCTGAATTGGCCTATATGGAAAGGATTGAAACAACAATTAGGAAACTTCCAAAACAGAAAACACCAAGCCCAGCTGGGCTCAGAGGTGAATTCTACCAAATATTTAAGAAAGAAATTATATCAATTCTCTACTTTCTCTTTCAGAGGATAGAACTAGAAAGAATACTTCCTAACTCATTCTATGAGGCCACCATTACCCTAATACAAAACCAGAGAAAAACTTTACAAGAAAAGAAAACTACAGACCAATGTGTTTCATCAGCATAGATGCAAAAATCTTAAACAAAATGTTAGCAAATCAAATATAACAATGCATAAAAACAATTATACACCATGACCAAGTGGGATTTAGTCCATGTATGCAAGGGTGGTTCAACATTTGAAAATTAATTAATGTAATCCATTATGTCAGCAGGGTAAAAAAGGAAAAATCACATGATTATATCATTAGATGCATAAAAAGCTTTGACAAAATCCAATACCCATTCATGATAAAAACTCTTAGTATACTAGTAGAAGGGAATTTCCTCAACTTGATCTACAAAAATCCTACAGCTAACATCATACTTAATTGTGAGAGACTGGAAGCTTCTCCTCTAAAATCAGGTATGAAGCAAGGGTGTCCTCTCTCACCACTTAATTTCAACATCATACTGAAAATTCTACATAATGCAATAAGACAAGAGAAGGAAATAAAAGGTATACAGATTAGAAAGGAAGAAATGGGATTGTCTTTGTGCCAGAAGACATGACCGTCTATGAAGAAAATATGAAAGATTTGACCCAAACAAAATCTTCTGGAACTAATAAGTAATTATAGCAAGTTTGCAGGATACAAGGTTAATATAAAAAGTCAACAACTTTGCTATATACCAGCAATAAGTAAGTGAAATTAGAAGTTAAAGGCACAATATCATTTATATTAACACCCCCCAAAATTAAATACTTAGGTATATATCTAACAAAATATGTACAAGTTTTATATGAAGACAACTACAAAACTCTCATGATCAAAATCAAAGACCTAAATAAACGGAGAGTTATTCCATGTTCATGAATAGGGATACTCGATATTACCTCTCTAGAAAATGTCCCTACTACTTGAGAAGTACTCTTGCAATTTATTGATAACAACGGACACAGTGTAAACTCCTGTGCAGTATAATACCAATAGCTATCATTCAGCAACCAGATTCTACTAATATTAATTTACTACCTGTGTGCCAGGAATTGTGCTAGGTGATGGGAATGGAGCAGTAAAGAAAAGAAAACTTTCCTGCTCTTCTCTAATAAGCATACTAGCGTTCATGGGGGAAGTAGACTTTAAACAAATAGTTGTGTAAAAGTCAAATGTCTGCTAATGTAAAGTTTCACAAAGAACAATACAAAGGATTGATTATGAAAACTTTGAAAAAGGGCCATGCTATTTTATATAGGGCAGTCATAGAAACATCCCAGATACTGGAACCTTTCAATAGAGATCATTCCAGGAAGACTGAGGAGACTATCTTGTGAATATCTGGGGGGAAAAGTATCATAGAGAGAGTGAATAGCAATTGTTTAGCCCCTGAGGCAGGGGAGTGCTAGGCATGTTCAAGGAATAATGAGGAGGCGGGTAAAATTAAACAGGGTAAACAAGATGGAGAGTGGGAAGGGATGATATTGTAAAGAGAGCCAGGGACTGTATCATAAGTGACAATATAGGCCGTGGTAATTTCTTTGGGTTTTCCTGTATGAGACAAGCAGTAAAGTCAAGGTCCCCGTGCTGAGTTGCAGTTTTAAAATATTGTCTCTTGTTGTTGTATGAAGAAAGGACTGTAGGGAAGTAAGTATAATTGCACAGAGACCACTTATGAGACTATTTGAATTGTCTATGGAAGAGATTATAGGGTCAGAATATAGGTGCAAGAGGCGAAAAGAATTTGCTTTCTTGATATATTCAAAACAAGAGTTGACACATTTGTCAGTGGATTGGAATAGGTATATGACAGCAGAAAGGAGCCAAAATGCTATTACCAAAGTTTTTGACCTAAACAACTGAAAGAATGGGTTTTTTTTTAAATTAGATAGGGGAATAAGCAAAAGACGTAAAAGTGATGGGTAAGAAACAAGAATAAGTGTCTGGAAATGTTAATTTTGTGATGTTTATTAGATACCCCTGTGGAAATATTGAGTAGACAATGTAAATATTCATGTTTTCATTTATGGATCTTTTTCATATCTATTATATTGCTGCTTTCAAGAAAATTATTTTATTCATTTAAAGTAAAATAAGAATATCTTATTTAGACATGATCTTGACTGACCAGAGTGCATATTTTCTTATCTTGAACATAAATTGCAGCATATTTTTATGGCTATTTTCCAGGTTACCAGAATGATGCTTGCGTAATATTCAAGGTATACCATGAGAAAATACACTGAAGAAATGAACAATGTGATGCTTTTATCTAATCAAGGTAGAAAAATACTGGAATATTACTGTTTCAAAAATTATTTACTGTGTGAACAATATTAGCTGGAAAACATTTTATCTCAAAAATGAAAAATTCATACATATTATTTTAAATTGAAAAACTTGAAAATAAATAGGATGCTTCTCAGGAGTATATCAGTGGTTGGAATTGAGTTGATTTTAGGAGTAAAAGAGTGATTCCAATGTCCACACTTTAACATATATTCTTCCCAGTTGACTAGGAATTAGAGGGAATCATACTCCTACAGGGATAATAGAAATTCTACCAAGTTCTTGGTGGAAATTTTTAGTATGTTGTGGGCGTGCAAAGTAAGATTTGTCATTTCAGAAACCTAGACGTGTAAGGAAAGAAGAAGTTAGTTGATTATTCATAGAGTGTTGCAGGTAGCCTCCTAAAAGTATGATAGTGGCAATATCTGCCCTGTAAGCAAACCCGGTCACGGTTCCACTACTTCTGGCAATATCAACATGAAATATAGACATTAGCACCGACTTGGGTGATCTCTCTGAAAAAACCTACTGATCAGAGTTCTCTTTTTAAGATCCCCTAATCCAAGAAAAGATTCTTAGAATCCTTCCTGCTCAAATACATTCCTTTGAGTTTATTTAGTTCTCACGCAAGCATAGGGATTGGGATATGGAGGAGCAGAGAATGGTACAAACCATACATAATCTTTGGGAAAAGTCATTTCGGAATGGGTTCAGACAATTGTCATAGAAGAGTTCTTATAATTAATGGCGTGTGCTGCTTGGAAATGCTTTCAAGTATCTATCTGTAAACTTTGTGATTTAAGCGTGGTTGATGAATCACGAAACAAGTTTTAAAAATGTTTCCATTTTTTAATTTTCTCATAATTATCAGTCTCATTAAGACAGTGCATATTTTAATGTTTTACACTGCAAACGTTTAGCATTTCAGAAATGTGCATGAATAGATTTTCTGTATGCTAAGTTGGGAAAATAGACAAAATTTATTACACTGTTTCCCAAATCTAAGCAACACACTGACACACAAGCAAACTTTTTGTATATCTATGTCTTCTTTGATTATTGGAGATGACATTATCCCTAAGCATTGCTTTGAACCTCTCAGATATTAAAATAAGACATGGGGAAATAAAGCCCTCAAATTTATTTATTTTTTTTGCTCAAAAGATAAGATTTTATTTTTACAGTTCAAATTATAATTGTTTGGACAGAATTCTTATAATACAAAGCAGATACCTAAAATGGCCTTCTATATTACTAACATATTAAATTAGATTTGAAACCTTAAGTTATTGTGTGGGCTGTTAATTGTATGTGATACTAAGAAAGACTCTAGAGCGTATCTAAATGCTGAGCTTTATTTAAAACTAGGTGCTTGCCCGGAGACCATCCCCTCTAACAAGTAAGTGTCTTTTAGACAGACCATAACATAGGCAATGATTAATTTGACATTGTAAATGATTTAGCAGGTGGCAAATATTAAGTAGCTTAACAGGATTTAACTCAATTGTAGAAAACCAAAACCTCGAATAGTGTTCTTTAATGACTTTTCAGTAATTGTGCTAAATGACTGATGTAGTATCAGCTATCTTTTCAAATTAAACTCAGGTGTGAAAGCATGTGAACATTTACTACTTTAAAAATCCCCTTTGGGTTTAGTGTTAGATCCATTTCTTTCTTTCTGCAAAGGAAATAATTATTATGCTGCCTTATAATGTTTCCTTGTTTTCAAAGTTATTGAACCAAAACGTAATAGATCAAACTGCAATTTTATTTTCTGCTAAATTTCACATGAAGTAATGGAGGAAATTGTTAGAATATCATATCATTTTTTAGTATTTTGATTTATACCTATGGGATATAATTATTTTTATATTATAAATTCATAAAGATAACATTGTTTAGCATTTAAAATGCAACAATATTGGGCTCCAAACAGTTACGGTTAGAATATATATGCATATGTGGGTATATGTGTATGAATATTTGCATATATATATGCAAAACACATATTTAAAACTAAATGTAAATTGTTTTTTATTATTCTAAGCATATAACCATCTGCAATTTATGGTTTTTTACTTGGTTATTTGTGAGATTTTTTCAAGTTCATCTGTGCAACACTGGTTGTATTCATTTTAACTCCATGCATTATGCCATTGTAAGTATTTATCTCAAAACATTTGTCCATTTTACTTTTGATGGACCTGTATATTTTTACAATATTTTGCTGTTAAAACCAATACTGCAGTCAACATTTTTATCCATTGTCTCCTTGTGCAACCATGTGAATTTTTCTGAGATATGTATTCAGAAGTGGAATTCATGGAATGAAGGATATTGCATTACGATTCTTTCTAAACATTGCCAACTTGCTCTCCAAGTTGGATGTATCAATTAACAGCCCAATTGACAATGTGGAGTTCCAACTTTTCAGAACCTCACCGACAGCTGGCAGTATCACTTCCTTCCTTCTTCATTTACTCCCTCTGTCTATCCCTTCCTTCTTTCCTACTATCTGTCTATTTCTGCCTTGTTCTTCCTTTATTAAACCATACTATTCTGGTGAATGTGAAAATGTATCTCGTTACAATTTTAATGTTTACTCCTCCATCTATAGTGAGTTAAAGTATCTTTTTAGCATTTTTCCATCCATTTTTTCTCCTCTTTAAATTATTTGTTCACATCTTTTGCCCTTTGTTATATTGTAATTTTGATTGATTTTGAAAGGGTTTGTAAAAGATCTTTCTCTATTTTGTATATTATCTTTGTTCAGTTTTATGTAGCAAATAACTTTTCCTAAATGTTGACTTATCATATTACTTGTTTTATGTCTTTTTCCATACATAAGTTTTCATTTTAATACAGTAAGATTTATTATTTATTTGTGATAATTACATTTCATTTTGTTTCAGTGGTTCTTCTATCCATGAGGTCTATAGAAAGCCCCTATATTAGAAATATGGTTTTAATGCATTTCACACAGCAGTTTTAGGGTTTTGTAGTAGAAGATTTCGAAGCTGCTAAGCACACAGTATTTTTATAACAAAAAGTCTTGGAATCTAAGATATAAAATCTTTATTATAAATTATTCTGGACTGTAAAGGAAAGTGTTAAACCTTTCATTTTAGAGAAAAGCCATAGAGAGTTATAATTTGACACCATTATATGTACTTTTCCTCTACATGTATAATTCATACTGGAGAATAAATATATGCCAGTTAAGCATATTTTTTCCCACCAAAGTATAAGGACTTTGTTGAAACATTCCATTTTATCAGCAAACTCTCATCTTTGAAATAGAGGTTTTCTCTGACGCTCTGATACACTATTACAGTTTCAAGTTGGCATTATTCCCAAGGCTTAAAACATTTATAAATTAAATAAAACCTATTTTGGATATATTTTTTCTTTCTAAATTAAGAACACATAAAAACAATTTAAAAATTCTCACTAGCCTTTTCTTTGGAAATTATTGAAATAAATGGCATATTCATTGAAAATAATTTAATCTACTTTTTAAAAAGAAAAATGTAGAAATAATTAATCATAAGTGAACTATAAAACCTACACTCTTCAATACATCACCCTTATTTGCAGATAATTTCTGAACCAGTATGTATATTCATTTTTATAAACTAGAGTTCTAAGACAGAAAATAAAACTTGAAATTTTAGAATTCTCAATAAAATCTTCACTGAAGTAAGCATCGAAATACATCTTCTTATAAATTTAATTCATTTATTTTTTAGATATGAGCCTAATATACATTAAAGATTCCCAAGCCTAAAAATGGTATTTATTATGTAGATGTGTGAATTTCCATTGAGTTACTTAGAAAAAAAGTCTAAGAGCATTAGAAAAGATTGCAAACTGAGAGGCTATCTTAGTAACTTAATGGAAAAGTAATCTTGTTTAGTGGTTCAATATTTTTTCCTGGTTAAAGATTTAGTCCTGAGAATAATCAATATGCAAAGACCAATGTAGGAAATGTCAATATTTAAAACTTGAATTAAATAATGGACAATTGCAAGGCTTAATATTGTACTACTAAATGCATTTGTTTAAATAATTATTTACTTAAAAGTATCCATAGTAAATTTAATTGGAATTTAGAATTGGAAATGCAAAGATATTGATTAACTTAATCTTTGTTATTAACAGTGCAGAAATGTGTGTATATAAGAGCTTTTCATTTTGTTTATTTACTGTTTATAATTCATTCATACATTCATACACTTATTTTCAAAATAAGGAACAGCTCTTAATCCACTACCCAACAAAGGAATTAGAACATTGCCAGTAACTTATAGGTACCTTGTCTTCCTCCTCTAAGCTATACCTCCCCATTCACCCATGGTAAGCACTATCTTGTTTATAATGTGTATTATTCCCTTTCTTGTTTCTCAATAGTCATCACATTTCTATGCATGCTTATATAATATCTTGGTTTTATAACTTTTGAATTAGAGGTATGGAATATGAAATAATATATAATGCCCTGAATGTTGTTTTAATACCCAATATTTTGTTCTTGAAGTCCAACTGTGCTGTTGCTTATTACTAAAGTATTTTATTTTTTATTGCTGTATGCTATTCCATTTTTTAAGCATACTACAGTTCACTTATCTATATTCTAGAAGTGGATGTTGTGTGTTTTTTTTAAGGTTTTTCTATTATGAGAAATGATGCTATGAAATTCTCTGAATATCTCATTTTTTCATGAAGTCTGTCTGATATTAGTTTCATTATTTTTAAATTAAACATTTTATTTTAAGATAATTTTAGATTCACATACTATTGTAAGAAATAATGCAGAGAAATTCTGTGTACCCTTCACTTTGTTTCTATTGTTTATATAGTCAATATTTATTTAATTTTAGGTTTATATCAGTGTTAATATGGGTAAAGAAATGTAACTTCACTAGCTACCTTAAACAAAGACCTATTGTTCTAAAGGTAAAAAAACAAAAACAAAAACCAGTAAAACTTCTAGAAGATAGCAGGGAAAATATAGAAGATAGCAGGCAAATATTTCTTAAATTGGATACAAAACACTTTTCCAAAAAAGGAAAGCTTAATGAATAAGATTTTGTTAAAATTAAGATCTGTTCAAAAAAAATACTTTTGGAGAAATAAAAAGGCTTAAATATTGAGAAAATATTTGTGATACATATATCTGACATAGGTCCTCTATATAGAACACATAAATAATTCCTATCAATTCATTATAAAAGGACATGCATAAAATAAAAAAGTTATCAAAATACTCGGACATGGCACAAGAAGTATCCAAATGGCAAACATAAGAAAACATATCCAAATTATAAGTAATCAATTCAAATTTAAGTCAAACCTATAATGAGATCCCCTAGTGCCTACCAAAATGGCTAAATAATTTTTTTAAATTACCAGGTGTTTTCAAGAATGTAGAGAAATTTGAAATTACATAGTCTATTAATGGAGTGTAAATAGGGAATATCCACTTTGGAAGTATCCACTAAAGATTAACATACATGTTTCTTGGTAGAAATTCCTCTCCTGGTTACATAAATAAGATAAATGTATACATATGTGCAACATAAGACATGCACAAAAAGTACATGGGGGTATTGTTTATAATAGCTACTACAACCCAAATGTACAGCAAGAGAAAGATGTATAAATAAAATTGATATATTCATACAATGATCTACTATATAGTAATGAAAATGAACAAGTTAGAGTTATACACAACAATGGGGTGAATCTCACAAATGTGATGTGGAAAGAAATAAGGCAAACACAAAAGTACTTGTCCTGTGATGCCATTTATTTAAAGTTCAAAAAGAAGCAAAATGAAATGACAGTACATTCAGCTTTCTGTTTCCAGGGGTTCCCCATCCGGTGGACTCAACCAACAACCAATTGGAAGGTCTATGATGGTTGCATCTGTACTGAACATGTACAGACTTTATTTTCTTGTCATTATTCCCTGAACAATAAGGTATAACAACTATTTACATAGCATTCACATTGTATTAGGTATTATAAGTAACCTGCAGACAATTTGATGTATACAGGAGGATGTGCATAGGTTATATGAAAATACGATGCCATTTTATTTAAGGGACTTGTGGATCCTTGGATTTTGGTATCCCTGGGGTTCCGGGAACAAATCCCTCACCAATACCAAAGGACGACTGCAGTCAGGATGATTGTTGCCTTTGTGGAGAAAAGGCAGGAGGGACTTTCCAGTTGCTATTCCTCTTCTATTTCTTGATAGTTGTAGTTACAAAGATGCGATCCTGTTGTGATAATCCATTGAGATGTACAATTGTGAACTGTGTACATTTCTCTTTGTATGCCAAACAATGTTTCAAAAGCATTAAGTATTGCTATAAACATTTCAGAAATTTTCGTCATTCAGACGTGCAAGACTTTCTCTAAAACTTCTACTTTTCAATATTAAAGAAAATGACAGTTTTGTCATTTTTGTCAAGACTGATTTTTAAAAATCAGTTGTGTATCTTATTATTTTCATTGCATTTATCTGATTATTAATAAAATTAAGAATGTCTTCATCCATTTTCTTCACAATTTACATCCCCTAATGCCCTAGATATTTAGAGCATTATGTAAATAGCATGTACCTGGATTTATATATGTCTATCCATCTATCTGCCTACGTGTTTATTTTTCTTTATAGTGTGAAGTGAAGTTTGTAAAGGATGACTCCTTTTAAATTTTAAGGTATGAATATTAATGTATTTGCTATGTTTAAAACTAGCTTTACTATTAGAAATGTTCCTTTACTGGTAAAAAGTATTTTCTCTTAAAAGTGGTCACCTCAAAAAAAATCACATCTTTAAAAATAAATGGTCACCTCAGAGTTGTAAACAAGTTGTAATAAATATTTCTGGAAAGTACCAGGAGGTTCTAATTTGTATTAATAAGAATTTTTATAACATAAACGAGCTTCATAAAACAAATTACATAACACTTATGTGATAAATTATATAACATTTAGCAACCAATCAAAATATTGCTAATGCAATGCAGACTAATAAAATGTAAGGTTCACACATGTCAGGGCAGGGAAAATTCCCTTTGTCTCTTCTTGTGTTCTTATGGCTGGACTAATAGTAAAATTGACTCAAGACCAGATTAACAGGAGAAAAAACCCAGTTTAATATGTATGTATTGGAGACCAGAGAGAAATGATGCTCAGAGAGTGAACAAAGCAGGCAATTTATTTATCTTTTACACAAAGAAACAATAAATCTGTGAAAAATTGACAGGACAAAGAAACTTAGACTTGGGGTATGTAATTAGTGAAGAATTTAAGCAGAGTTTAGGCTTGAAGTGGTTAATTAATAAGGTTTGTTCGTTCAGACTTCTCTGCCCTGAATTCCCTAGCTCTGGTGAAAAGGACACAGAGAAAACACCTTTCACATGGGAGTTTTATTTTCTGCTTTCAGGGGAAACAGAGACAGGAAGGTCAGAATGCCCTTTTTGCCTTTTAAGTAACTGTATCTCAAAATAGTCGGTATGTCACTGTGGAACATTTTGACATTGCCTGTCCTGGGCCCCAACACACACAACTCGCAGGATTATATTATTTAGCGTATAAGTCAGGTCAACCAAACTGATAAGGAGTCTCCACTCCCTTTGTCCCTCCGGAGTGTGAGCTGAGCTGGCTGTTGACCAACACAAGCTGATCATAGGTAATTCCAATCCCTTGGGAAGATTTCCAGAAACAAATGTTACTAGACCCACCAACTGAGAGTGAGCAGCAGGCAAAGCCGAGAGAGAGGTGAATCCCTTGTTGAAAAGAGGAAAATGAAAAAAGTTATGCCAGCTAAGTTGTGTTTGCTTTCTACTTGCTGACTTGTCAAACCCAGGCTTTTGGTGGATCTTGATTTGCTGTTGCTCAGAATCATTGACTTGGAAGAGAGATGAATGCCCTTAAGAGAGGATCATAAGAAATTGATCCCTACCTTGGTAGAAATGTGGCTTTGAATATTACTTCTGCTACTGGATGTGCTGGAAATACTTAAGAGTAAATGTAGAAATGTAGTCTCTGTGAAAGATGGTTAGCTGTTTTAATAAAGAGAGAGATGGAAGAACTTTCTTAGAAATCAACCCTTGGTATCTCATAAAAAGAAATTACTAAAATATTAGATAAAAGCCAAATCTTTTGGGAAGAAATCTCATAAAATCAGGAAAAGTTTAGAAAAAAGTAGAATCAGAAAAAAAGGACAAAAGTAAATTGTATGAATAGCACAGAACTGTAAGTAATCACAATGTGGTATTAATTATCGTATTAAAAATTAAGCAGCATTGGCCAATCAGCATCTACCTGATGCCACAGATAATGATTGAGTTCTCGCAGCTATGCCTCTTTTGTTTTAGAGAAACAACAAAAAAAGAAGAAAATCAAGATAAAGAAGTTATAGAACCAGGGCATATATCAGGCAGATTTACAAGATCTGAGAACTTTGTGCCAAGACCCAGGACAGAGGGGCTGGCCCAGTGGTATGGTGGTTAACTTCATGTGTTCTGCTTCGGCAGCCAGGGATTCGCCGGTTCAGATCTCAGGTACAGACCTATGCACCGCTCATTAAGCCATGCTGTGGTGGAGACCCACATACGAAATAGAGGAAAATTGACACAGACATTAGCTCCAGGACAATCTTCCTCACCAAAAAAAAAAAAAAAAACCAGGACAGAATCTTAGTGGCTTTTGACTTTATATATTTAAACAAATGAAGCTGATACTATCTTTTTATCACTACCAGAAGTGATAACTATAGGAAATATAATCAGATCCTGAAAGCAATAGCTGCCCATGAGAAAGATAGAAAATCCTCTTAATTTATATATTTGAAGCATTGATGATCAGCACCTCATGTGAATTGCATAGTAATCGGACCTTGGGAAAAAATATGAGGCTATCAAATTAGTAACTAAATTAGATATGATTGAATGGGAATATAAACCTTCATCTAAACTAGTATTCTAAATATCATGGACAAAACAAACATTTCTAATAGTTTATTATCAGATTGGATCTGCAACACATGAAAGAAAAATTATGACCAAGTAGTGTTTATTTTAGGAATGTAATGTAATTTGAATATTCAAAAATTAATAAATTTGATCTAGATAGCCCTTTGATCTGGACGATGAGCCTACTTGCTCAATAGAAAAACATCAAGATAAGCAGAAAAATGGCCATGAGTGCAAACGAATTTGATTTATAAGCCATATAAATTTCACTTATGATTAATAATATTTGACAAATATATTGATTATATGGACTGACTGAAATGCTGCCCAGACTTGGGCTTAAGTTTGACTCTGAAAATTAATAACTCAGTAACTTATATTACATCAAGTTAAGAATTACATTGTGGAAAAAAAAGAGAATTAATCATTCTTGATAGTGTTGTGATGGTGGTAAAACAAACTTACCACCTGATATACACATATTTATTAACTATGTGATATCAGAATTGTTACAGTTTGTTTTATTATTATTGGTAGTAGTATTAGGAGCATTTATTCAGATATCCATATTGATACCAACCTTTAATTATTTGACTTACAATATATTCTATTACATTTATTATCAGAAATAGACGTGAACAGACAAAATACAGACATTACCAACTTTCAGGAATTTTATTTTGCAGCTACATAACGAAGTATAGAAATGAGTTAACAATGATGCAGATCATATCCCCAAAGTAAATTCTTTCAATTTTCTCTGCTAGTTGCAGCTCATAGAGCACCTTCATATAGATTTAAAATAAAATAAACTACTATTCATGTATCTTATAGTATTCCTCTTTGTAGACACAGATCCTGCTGCCAACACTGCATTCTCAAAAATTAATAGAGGGCTTTCATGGCATTCCTATTTAAGTGTATATCTGTGTGTGTGTGTGTGTGTGTGTGTGTGTGTGTGTGTGTGTAGCTGTGAATGGAAGTCAGGCAATAATTAAAAAAAAAGAATTCTCGGGGCCGGCCCGGTGGTGCAGCGGTTTAGTCCGCGCTTGGCAGCCTGGGGTTCGCGAGTTCGGATCCCGGGCGCCCGCCGACGCACTGCCTGTCAGCCATGCCGTGGCGGCGTCCCATATAAAGTGGAGGAAGATGGGCACGATGTTAGCCCAGGGCCAGTCTTCCTCAGCAAAAAGAGGAGGATTAGCAACGGATGTTAGCTCAGGGCTGGTCTTCCTCACCAAAAAAAAAAAAAAAAAAAGAATTCTAGGCACTTAAAAGATAAATCAAAAAGAATAAGGAGAAACTTTTAAAATGACACTAAGACTATTCAGTGTTTTACCTTCACTTCAGTTTTTCCCAAAATTTGATCAACAGGACCATGTTAGAAATTCATATTCTAGACACCTTCCTGGTCCAAATTCATTTTCACACATCAGAGTCATTTGGGAATAATAATTTCTATATCTTTGATAAGCTTCCAAGTGACAATTTTGCATAACAGTTTGAGAGCTACCCTTCTTTCTTGATAATAGAAAACTTCTATTTCTGTTTCTGAGAGGAATTTTTTAATGGTCAAAAGCTGAAAGCAAATTATGAAATGGATGTCGAAGTCTTTCTCCCATTAGCAAGAGTCACTTTCAGCTCAACATTGCTAAAGTTTGAGTAAAGATCAGTATACGTGTCGATTTAACTCATGAATGGGGAAAGAAGGAGGACTTTCTTTGACATTTGAATTTTGTGAAAAACAAACTGCAAATGTGGAATGCATAGGTTTCTGTATACTGCTACTGTCTTCCTTGTGTTGGCAATGAACCAGAAATTTAAGATGTGATGATTGAGGTGACACAAAAATATTTCGGTTCTGATAAACTTTCCAGGGTGTGGTTTCTGGTGGAGTTGTCAGAGAGATCTCGTGTTAAAGCATGCAACTTGGAACTCCAGATGCAGACAGAAAAACAGTGAAAATGTTAAATAAAAAAAAAAAAAGGATGTTTAGCAGGGATATTCCAATTAATATCACTGCATAATAAAGCACACAAAAATTAGTGACTTATAATCACAATTATCATGTTATTATCTCCTTGAGCAAGGATGTGAGCAAGGATTCATCTAGATTTCTGGCTCAAGAGCTCTCATGTAGTTATTCAGGTGGTGGCTGGAGCTGGAATGGCAGGGGTTGGATGGAATAGATGGGTGCAAGTTGGGCACTTCTCTCTCTTCATGTTATCCTAGTTCTCCATGGATTTTCTCCTCTTCGCTGTATTGGACCTGCTCGTAGCGTCACCACTTCTTGTAAGTGAGATTACTTACTCAAAGGTCAGCAAATTACAGCACAAGTAGGATTGCCAGATAAAATAGGACATTCAGTTAAATTTGATTTTGCTGTAAATGTAAAATAACTTTTTTTTTGTATAAATATGTTCTGGACAATATTTGGGACCAAATTACACTTTAAAGGAAAAGATATTTGTTGTTAATCTGAAATTCAAATTTAACTGGGCATTCTGTATTTTTATTTACTAAATCTGGCAACTGTGGGCCAAACCTGGATGGCCTTCTATTTTGGTAAATAAAGTTTAAATGGGACACAGCCAAACCGAATCATTTAGGTATTGTCTAGGGAAGGTTTAGCGCTGCAACACCTTAGTTGAATAGTTGCACAGAAACCACATGTCTGGCAAAGTCTGAAATATTTACTCTCTGACCCTTTACAGAACAAGTTTGCCAGCCTCTGCCTTGTAGGCAACTTTTCAGTGAGAAAGGTCAAAGCTACATCCATTTTCATAAGTAAACCTGGCAAGTCTCATAGCTCACTTCTGGCATAGTCATAGCTGCCAAGATTCAAGGTGAGAAGAATTAAACTCCATTTTTCAAAAAGGAAGGGGAAGTTACTGGAAAAACCATGTGAGACAGTAGATACTTTTTCAGCCATCTCAGAAAATACATACTTCTACTCACTGACTCATTGTTTCAAGACAGCACTCTGAAAACAAGAGGCAATTGACAAATAAGATTTCTGTTTGAAAGTTTTCCACCATATAAATTTGAATATGCGTAGATTAGAGGTGATTTCCCCTAATGGTATAACTCATTGGAAAAAAAAAGAAAATACAGTATTGCTTTTAAATAAAGCCTCAATTTAAATTCACTTTTAAATTATGTGTCTACTGTGTACCAACAGGCTAATATTCTTCTTAAAGTAAGTTTCTAAAACAGAAATTGTCAAAATATGTATAAGATGATACACAAAGTAAAACAAGCACAGTTGATTAGTTACATGCCCACCAGTCGTTTAAGTGTCATTTTTGCATTCCCAGGCAATTTCACTTTAAGAGTAGAGATGGGAAAGCATATCCACAGTCTCGTGAAAATGTCAAGTTCTCACTAGTACATATTTCCTGACACTTCTAATTTGCCTGATTAAGAAACGTTAGTCATATCATAAGGTACTAAATAGCTTAGTTTGGACTTAATTCAAATTGTGTAAAATAAATTTTAGAAGGTACTATTTTTCTTTCCTTTTTCTATTTTTCTAAAGTAATACATTTATAAATTTACCTTCCTTAAACCTAGTTTAGGTTTTCACAAACCCACAGTATGTGGAATTGCAGATAGTATTAAAACGGGTGTAAGAGAATTTAGTGGGTTTATAAAACCAATGAAAATGTTAACTTCTAACATTTTAAATCAGATGATAATATTGTTTCCATATGGATATTTAATGCTTTGATTTAATCCATATGCCTCTTCACTGTTTTTAATCTTCATATAAACTCTGAATACTGTGTATCTAAGATAAATATTCACATTAAGTATGTAAATTAATCTCATTTTAGTATTATTTACTAAATGCATGCACATAAAATAAATTAAGGACTGTTACACCATTGAAATAATACAGAACTTGATGTATGTAATTCTAGATGTGCTTAATAGCAAAAATTCCAAATAATTCATATGCAATTTTAAATATGCAGCCTATCTGCTGAAACTTAATGCAAATTATTTACCAAACCAATAAAAAAGTTGTAAAAGTTAGTTATAAATACAGTGAGAAAAAATTTTGGGTATTGTAATTTGTAACTTTTAGCTGATGTTGATTAAAAACAGAGAAAAAGACAATGCTAAGATACAGATGCATGTGATTATCATTTTGATTCCTCAAAGCAACTAACTCACTGATTATATGGAAAATGATTATCTTCAAATAAAACATATTCAGCTGTATTGTGTGCTGCCATTATGTTGAATGATTCACACATCCATATATTTAGGATGAAATATTGCAGGAGTGTAGTAAAGATTTCAGTGTGAAGATAAATTACTCAACAAATGCATATTAGTAATAATTCCTTTAGAAACATCATTGAAACTCCAACATTGAGTTATTTTCTAAATAACTACTCTTTTAAGTTGTAATTTATTTTTTTACTTAATTCTTGGAAACACAGAAGTTTATAATCATGATTTTTTTCTTTTGTTCTTTTTTGGCCATTTAGAGATTAAGCTCCACACACATTCGTAAGAATACGTTACTGATCTTAGAGTATGTGATAATAATAGCTAACTACCATTTATTCTGTACAGGTAACATGCTAAGTAATTTGGATGTCCTTAGTGTATCTGTATAATATGGATAATATTACAAGGTCTTTTCTACAGAAGGAGAAACTAGGTTTTATCTAATAACACAGTTAAGTGATGAGGCTAGTATTTGAATACTTGCAATTTGATTTCAAATCCTTGGCTTGTCGTTACTACTAAGCATTTATCAAATACTGAGTTAGTATTAAGAGCCCAAACAAGAAAAACTAAGTCCTTGACCTCACAAACATCCTTTACGGTCTAGTGTTAGAGATAACACTGGTGAATAAATGATATGATAAATAGAATAACGAACAAAACCTTATGAGATTGCAAAGAGGAAAGACATTATGTAAATATGACATCTGAGCTAAGTTTTAATAATTAGTATCACTCCAACAAGTAGCAAGAAATACTATTGTAGACAGAAAAAATAACATATACAAAGTCATAGAAGCATGAAATTTTTGATTGACCCTACACTTTTCCCTATTTGCATCATTACTAGTTGAGTACACCTTCTAGCATTCTGAGGTCATGTTTGTTTATTGTAGCATGGGTAAAGCAACATTTTAATTGTGCATTCCCTGTCATTTTCAATCACAGGCATACCTTGTAGATACTGTTGATTCGGGTCCAGACTACTACAATAAAGCTAATATCGCAATAAAGCGAGTAGCACAAATTTTTTGGTTTCTCGGTGTATACAAAATTTATGTTTACACTATACTATAGTCTATTAAGTGTGCAATAGCATTATGTCTAAAAAAATATACATACCTTAATTAAAAAATACTTTATTGCTAAAAAATGCTAACCATCATCTGAACCTTCAGTGAGTCATGATCTTTTTGCTGGTGGAGCGTCTTGCCTCAATGTTGGTGGCTGCTGACTGATTAGGGTTGGCATTGCCTAAGACTGGGTGGCTGTGGCAATTTCTTAAAATAAGGCAATAATGAAGTTTGTCTCATTGATTGACTCTTCTGTTCATGAATGATTTCTCTGTAGCACATGATGCTGTTTGATAGTATTATATCACAGCAGAACTTCCTTCTAAATTGGTTAATCCTCTCAAACTCTGCTGCTGCTTTATCAACTAAGTTTACATAATATTCTAAATCCTTTGTTGTCATTTCAATAATCTTAACAGCATCTTCACCAGGAGTAGGTTCCATCTCAAGAAAGCACTTTCTTTGGTCATCCATAAGAAGCAACTCCCCATCTGTTGAAGTGTTACATGGGATTGCAGCAATTCAGTTCCATCTTCAGCCTCCACATCTAATTATAGTTCTCTTGCTATTTCTACCACATCTGCAATGACTTCCTCCACTGAAGTCTTGAACCCCTCAAAGTCATCCATGGGGGTTGGAATCAACTTCCAAACTCCTGATAATGTTGATATTTTGATCTCTTCCCAGGAATCATGAATGTTCTTAATGACATCTAAAATGATAAATACTTTACAGAAGGTTTTCAATTTAGTTTGCCCAGAACCATCAGAGGGATTACTATCTATGGCAGCTGTAGCCTTCTGAAATGCATTTCTTAAATAATAAGACTTGAAAGTCAAAATTACTCCTTGGTTCACAGGCTGCAGAATGGATGTTGTGTTAGTAGGCATGAAAACAACATTAATCTCATTGTACATCTCCATCAGAGCTCTTGTGCGACCAGGTGCATTGTCAACGAGCAGTAATCTTTTGAAAGGAAGCTTTTTTTCTGAGCAGTTAGTCTCAACAGTGGGCTTAAAATATTCAGTAAACTTTGTTGTAAAAACAGATGTGCTGTCATCTAGGCTTTGTTGTTCCATTCATAGAGCACAGGCAGAGTGGATTTAGCATCATTCTTAAGGGCCCCAGGATTTTCGGAATGGTAAAGGAGCATTGGCTTCAACTTCAAGTCACCAGCTGCATTAGCCTCTAACAAGAGAGTCAGCCTGTCCTTTGAAGCTTTGAAGCCAGGCATTGACTTCTCTCTAGCTGTGAAAGTCCTAGATGGCATCTTCTTCCGATAGAAGGCTGTTTTGTCTACAGTGAAAATCTATTGGTTAGTGCAGCCACCTTCATTAATGATTTATTTCAATCTTCTGGATAACTAGCTGCAGCTTCTTCCATCAGCACTTGCTGCTTCACCTTGCATTTTTATGTTGTAGAGATGGCTTCTTCCTTAAACCTCACGAACCAAACTCTGCTAAGTCCAAAATTTTTTGTGCAGCTTCCTCATCTCTCAGCTTTCACAGAATTGAAGAGTGTTAGAACCTTGCTCTGGATTAGGCTTTGGCTTATGGGAATGTTGTGGCTGGTTTGATCTTCTATCCAGACCACTGAAACTTTCTCCATATGAGCAATAAGCCTGTTTTGCTTTCTTATCATTCAGGTGTTCACTGGAGTAGTAGTTTTAATTTCCTTCAAAAACTTTTTCTTTGCATTCACAACTTGGCTAATTATTAGGTGCAAGAGGGCTAGCTTTGGGCCTGTCTAGGCTTTCAACATGCCTTCCTCACTAAGCTTAATCATTTCAACTTTTAATTTAAAGTGAGAGACAGTGCAACTCTTTCTTCCACTTGAACACTTAGAGGCCATTGTAGGGTCATTAATTGGCCTAATTTCAATATGATTGTGTCTCAGGGAATAAGGAGGCTCAAGGAGATGGAGAGAGATGGGAATGGCAGTTGGTGAAGCAGTCAAAACACACACAATATTTATAGATTAAGTTCACCATCTATTGGGTGTGGTTCAGGGTGCCACAAAATAATTAGAATTGTAACATTAAAGATCACTGATCACGGATCATAACAAATATAATAATAAAGAAAAAGTTTGGAATATTGCGAGAATTACCAAAATGTGACACTGAGGCATAAGAGAGCAAAACCTGTTGGAAAAATGACACCAATAGACTTGCTCAAGGCAGGGTTACACAAATCTTCAATTTGTAAAAAACATAGTTATCTGTGAAATGCAACAAAATGAGGTATGCCTATACTAAATTGTTAAATACCAGAAAGCAGGTTCTATATCTTAGTTATCATTTAATCACTAACTTATAATTTAGTGATTGGCTATAGTAGAGGTGCCCAAGAAATGCTTGCTGAATATGTGGAAGAATCAACAATGGAGACTGACATATTTAAGATGAATAATTGGTATTCGTACTATATTCAGATTTTTTCTTTAATGATCAATTATTAAGGTAAGAGATATAAGAAAGAGAAAGAAACATTTATGGAATCAGGATTCAATGTTTTAGTTAGGTATAAAGTATCTTGATGGCACACAATGTTATAAGGTACTTTTCTAAATTTTACATGAAGGAAGTGAAAGTAGAACCAGCAATCTGTTGCACTCAAACTGCATAGTATAGAGTTTCTTAACTTTCGTTGGACCACAAATCCACTTTTTAAACTGATCAAGATTGTGGATCCATTCTCAGAGTAATGTTTTGAAATGTACAAAATACATAGGCTGACTAAGGAAACAAATTATATTGTAATATAATTATACATTTGTCAAATAAACGTGCTATATTTTATTATAAATTCCTTCTTATGAATGTATTAAATAACAAGATCTTGTAGCTGGTCTAATAATTATTATACTTTCCAAATACTGAGTGTAAATGGTATTTTGACATATCTACAAATATTGTCCCTTTCATGATAGAAAGACAAAACACAAAACAAAGCAAACAAAAAACCATCACCACCAACAAACAAACAAAAAAAGAAAAATTCTTGCTTACCTTATCTAAGAAACTCAATCTTACCAAAATCCATGACCTTGTTAATCGTATCTATCAACTAGCAGTTATAATTAAGTTATGTGGGACAAATGTGTTGCAGAAGATTGCAAAAATGACCCCAATTCTTTAACACTCCTTTTGCCATATGACTTTGAGTCTCCTCCCACTCTAATGATTGCCTTGAGCAAGTGACTTGCTTTGGCCAAGGGGTTTTTAGCAAATGTGATACAAATAAAAGCTTATAAAAGCACATGTACAATTGAACTTGGTCTTTTTTGCACCTCTGCCATTGTCAAAAGAACATGACCAGGTCAGCATGCTAGCAGATGAGATACGTGGGCTAGCAATAACTTGCTTCAGTAGTCCCAGCTGAGGCCATCCAAAATCAGCAAACAGCTGGTCAAATCCCTATGTGTAAACTAACCCAGCTAGGGTCAGCAAAGCTGTCTCACTGACTTCTAGATGACCCGAGAAATGTGAGTTGTAAACACTATTGCCATATGCCAGCTTCATTTTGGCAAGAAGAAACTAATCCCACTCTGCACACTTCATTTAATGTTGTCTCTCAATTTGAGAGATAGAATAAAATAGAACACCTTTGGTTTGAAATATATGTATATATATATGTATATATTTCAAATCAAAGGTCTATTATATATATATATGCATGTAAACTTTTATATCTCTTATTTTTCATGATATCTTATTCTGCACACAGTCATTAACAACTAATGAAATCAATTCTATGCATAGTAAGGGTTCAAAAATATACATTTCCTATAAATTATAGAATCATTTTCACAATGAAACATTTTGGAGTTCATATAAAATTAGTGATGAACAAGGGCAATTAGTTGGGACATCTACAGTAAACCTGATTAATCCCTCCTTTGAAGAACGAAGTGATATAAGACTGTACACTGAAAAGCAGTGTATATCCAAAAAAAAAGAGCAGCAAAAAAGCCATTCATTTTCAAGGAGTTAAATATTTACAAAAGGTGCAAATAACATATAAAAACCATGTGAGTCTAGCTTATATTTACTCACTTATTGCACTAGTTACTAAGAAATAATTTCCCTTATTGTCCACATTGTATAATTATGCCTAACTGTTAAGTTACTTAAAAGCGCTGCAAAAGTCCTGCTTGATTTTTAAGTAACATCAAAAGCAGATTTCTACATCTTTTAGTCAAGCATTTTAATTTCATTTTAGAAAGAAAGCCATTTAACTATAACAAATAAAATGCAGTGCATACTAAGTCAAGTGTATCTGCTCTGCATTTTCCAAAGAATTTGTTTTTCATCATCATATCTGGGCACTATGCAAAAAGGAAATGCGATTAAAATAGAATTGTACCCAGTGGCCCAAAGAGAAGAAACCAATCTGTCAAAAATAAAGACAGAAATTCAAAATAACAAGTTGAAGTTAAGAAAGGATAAAAAAAAATTGGCATTGTATAAAACAAACCCATGAGAATAACAAACAGTTGGAATGCTAAGCTATTTCATCTATGAAAGAACTCTGGAAAAAAAAATGACTAAACCTTCCTCCTCATCAGAGAGACTCACAGAAATAGTTTTAGTGTTATTCAACAGAGTAGTTAAATTGCTGAAATAGTGCCTTTCTTTTTATTCTTTTAAACTATTATTACTGCCTTAAAGCCTTGATTAATATAACTTTATTATGAAGATAAGATTGGAACTAAAATGAGACATTTGAATAAATCATTAATCAAGTTCTCCTTAATCTGGTTTCATTCGTTCAATAATTCCATAAATATTTCTTGAATGTTACTGTTTTCCAGGCACTGCTCTAGTTGCTGGGAACAGAAGAGTCAATAAAACTGACAATATATCTACCTCCATGAGACTCACTATTTAGTGTGGACAGACAGAAAATAGTTTAGTAAGCAGAATCCGAAGTAAATATTTTGTCAAGGATAAATATCTTGAAAAAAATTAGACAAGGCTGAAGGCATAAAATATAGAAGGTTATTATTTTATAATGGATTATTAGAAATGAACACTCTGATGACATAAAGTTTGAGTAGAGACTGAAAGATAGAAAAGAGGAAGTGATGTCCGTACTTGGGTGTTATAGGTTGGTTGTGTCCCCCCAAAAGATATGTTGAAATACTAACCCCCTGGTACCTGTGAATGTGATCTTATTTGGAAATAAGTTCTTTGAGGACATGATCAAATAAAGATGAGGACATTAGGATGGGCTCTAATCCAATACCACCAGCATCCTTAGAAGAACAGAAGACAATAATACAAGGGCGAGAATGCCATGTGACAACGGAGGTAGAGAAGGAAATTCTGCAGCTGCAAGCCAAGGAACCCCAACCATTGGTGACAAACCACTAGAAGGTAAGAAAAGGCAAGGAAGTATGATCCCCTACAGGTTTCAGGGAGAGCCTGGACCTGCTGAGACTGTGATTTTGGACTTCTAGCCTCCAGAACTGTGAGACAATAAATTTTTGTTGTGATAATCCATCCAGTTTGTGACACTTGATTATGGCAGCCCTAGCAATCTAACATATTGGGAGAAGATAATTACAGATTAAAGAAACAGCAAGTGCAACGGGCAATTTATAAATATTCCAGAATAAAGAAGCGTGCAGCTAAGGTGGCAAAGGATACAGAGAGGGCTGATGAATCGAGGTCACTAATTCAATCAATTTCTCTAATACCAAAAAGTTACTCTGTAATTAAAAAAGAATCAATATTAGGAAAAAATAATACTGTACTAAAAAAAGCCATAACCCTATCTACAAATTTGACTGTTTTAATTATTAAATGTGATAATGAAAGAGAACTGAAAATTTATGAAAAAAAGGAAAAGATTAAATCTGCAAAGAAATTGAGACATGGCAAAGTATTTTTCAGTGAAGTTAAATCAACAAACAAAAACATTAGACAAATACAAAACAACAAAACAAAAACATTATATGACAAATAAATATAATACCTTTTTATTAAAGAAAATTATAAAATTAAAAAAACACTAATTGAGGTAGTGATAGTGCTTACTGATAATAAGGTTTTCTTAGTTTCTTGGAGGCATAACAAATCTCAGTTGGCCCAAGAGTTAAGCAAGTGATCTAAACAAGCTAAAATAAAATCAATCATTAAGATTTTTTATCAAACAGTGGGATGAAATTTATCCCCTTTGAAAAGTTCTAGAAAAAAAAAAAACTCCTATTGACATTAATGCATTCCTTAACTTCATTTCCTGCTTTATTTTTCTCGTTAGCACTTTTCACTTATTTGTTATGTGTATTTACTTCTCCACTTACTAAAATATAAGTGCATGTGGAGAGGGGTTTTATCCATTTTGTTAATTATCGTGTCCTCTAGTGCTAGAAGAGAGTCTCAACAAATACGTACTAAAAGAATGCATGGTATAACCTGTATTGTGTGTGTGCATTCATTAGCATGTATATAAGGGAATAAATATTTTTAATGTAAAAAATAAATAGGAAATAGTAGTAGTATTTTCCTTGGATATTATATATCTTAGGTATTGTTACCCATAGAAATTATTATTCCTATTCCCTTCTGTCAGGGGAAAAAAATGAATCTACAAAAGATTGCATTAAAAATTACATTTATTATGAATAGTTACTTTACTACATTATTACAAATATTTTCAGTCATAATATTTTGGGATTTCTCTGGAATTAGATTAGATGAAACTTTCCAAAATTTGTTCTGTGCACAGTTTAGGAAATAATTATTGCCTGTGCTGTTAGGAGTAGTGACACTGATAGGTTAATAGGAATCATAAGGGTATATTAATACCAAACATTTGTAGGCTATGAAGCACTTCATCTCTGCCCTCCCTACACATTCATTACAGATGAACTCTATTAACAGCTTAAAATTATTTTTCAATCTTTTGCAGTTATTTTTTCCCCAGTAAATGGCTATGCTGCCACAATTTCCCTTTACTCTCTTTGTAACGGAGTAAGTTACATAAGTAAGAAAGTACATAAGTAAGTACATAAGTAAGAAAAACATAAAACTTTAGAGAAATAATTAACGGGAACGGTTTTTAGTCAAAGTAAGAAATTCCAGAAATGGCCATTATATTAATTAAAATGATTATTATTTTAATTAGAGTACTACAAAATAATATAAGCAATGTTTGCCAAATTTTTATTAATTATTTTGGACACTCTCTTTTCTTGTATACCACTTTTTCTTGAATATAGTTTAGCTATTTCTTGAATTTTCAGACCTATATTTTATACTTCATAAAAATAAAAATTTTGATTTAGATAATTTAAATAATTAAATTTATCATTCATCTTAGTAGCTGAATGGGGAGGCTGTTACAAGATTTCCACACTGAGGAAAAATACAGATTTCCAAACACGAGACAGATCTAAAGGTCTTATTTTATAGTCTTTATTTAATGATTTTCCTTAAGAAACTGTGTATTTCAGCATACTGACCATTAAAATGTTTGTGGAAGTATTTGAAGATATAAACCATTTTTTATTCAGAAACAATTTCAGACTTCACTCCATCTAATAGTCTGTGACTAATTGCTGAAGATGCATACATTTAGGACTATGTCTTTAACTTTTCTTGTTTTGGTGAGGAAGATCAGCCCTGAGCTAACGTCCGTTGCCAATCCTCCTCTTTTTGCTGAGGAAGACTGGCCCTGGGCTAACATCCATGCCCATCTTCCTCTACTTTATATGGGACGCCGCCACAGTATCATTAATAAGTGGTGTGTAGGTCCACACCCGGGATCCAAACCTGCAAACCCTGGCCTGCTGAAGCAGAGCACACGAACTTAACCACTACACCACTGGGCCAGCCCCCTTTAACTCTTTTTATTTAAAATTTTTTTCATTCCCTCAGACTCAGCATATTTTAAATGACAACAAGTTCTGGAGGCTGATAGTCCAAGGTCAGGATGCCAGCATAGTTGGGCTCTTAGTGAGGGTCCCCTTCCTGGTTTAGAGAATGTCACCTTCTTGCTGTATTGTCACATGGCAGAGAGAGAGAGAGCAGGTACACAAGCTCTCTTTCCTATAGGGTACTAATCCCATCATAGGGCACCACCCTCATGAGCTCAACTAAACCTAATTCCTTCCTAAAGACCCCAGCTCCAACATCATCACATTGAGGAGTATGGCTTCAACGTAAGAATTTTGGAAGGGACATAAACATTCTCTTCATTGCGTTAGGTCAGCTCCATTTTCCCCACCCCTTTCAGTGAAGTTATGTCATGCATTTACTATGTTTGATTATTTTGTCACTGTTTTCATTCTATTCTGGGATACCCCAATATCCTGGTTGATTTTTTTTAACTACACCCAGAAAAGTTTACTCTGTATGGGTTTTGTAAAATACATAAAGTCTGTATCCATTATCCACATACCATACTTCATTACTCTAAGAAAAAAAATCCTGCGTGGTCACTTTGCCAACAACTCTTCACTCCCATCCCTGGCCACCATGGATCTGTTCTCTGTCCATATAATTTTGACTTCTAGAATACCATACAATAGAATTATCCAATATGTGGCATTTTGAGTCTGGTTCATCTCACTTAATAAAATGCACTTAAGTTTCATCTACGTTTTTCTACGAATCATATAGCTTGCTTCATTGTCAACGGATAGCATTTCATTTTATGGTTGTGTTACAGTTTTATTATCCATTCAAGGACATCCAAATAAGGATACCTTGGTTGCCTTCAATTTTTGATGGTTAGGAATAAAGCTGCTTTAAGCATTCACAAGTAGGTTTTTGTGTGGATATAATTTTTTAAATCATTTTGATAAATACCTAACAGAAGGTAGCTAAGTTGTTGGGTAAGCACTTATGCAGAATGAATTAACTCGACAGACCTGAGTTGCTTAAACTTTGTACGTTCCGAATAAGGGCCTGTTTTTATAATTGTCTCTTTCGCCCTGCTCCTGTGAAAAAGTGGCAATCCCCTTATGACTGTAGCTCCCAGGAATTTCTCACTCTTACTCTAGTCTACATTCAGACTCCAGCAATATCTCATAATTTCTAGTTAAATGACCTTACCAACTTATATGAAGTTTGACATCTTCTGCCCAGGAAAGCAAATGCTTAGATCATATGTCTGTTTGTCAGTGTCTGTTTCTCTCCAGATTTTGAGATGACTGTCCTGTGAACTCACTCTGATAGATTTCACACACAAAAAAGTCATTAATTTGATGCCTGTCCATTTTTTTCTGGTAAGAATGAGAGCTTCTTTTTTCTCTTTTCATTTTTCTACATGTCCATGCATAAACCAGAAGCCTTTTTCTCTTTGTTTTTGATTACCTGCCTCTCTGCAATGACTACAGATAGAACCCTTAAAGCATAGTTTTCTCTTGGGCCAGCCCAGTAGTGTAGTGGTTAAGTTCACATACTTAACCCTGGTGGCCCAGGGTTCACAGGTTCAGATCCTGGATGTGGACCTACACACCACTTATGAAGCCATGCTGTGGCAGGCATCCCACATATAAAGCAGAGGAAGATGGGCACAGATGTTAGCCCAGGGCCAATCTTCCTCAGCAAAAAGAGGAGAATTAGCAACAGATGTTAGCTCAGGGCTAATCTTCCTCACCAAAAAAAAAAAAAAAAAAAGAATAGTTAGGGGTAATAAATTAAGTGATGTGATAAAAACCAGAATATGATTACTCACTTGGTAGGACTTGACTTGGGAAGGATGTGAAAGATCTTCTGAGGTGATGAAAATTTCAATATATTGATTTGGGTAGTGGTTACATAGAATGTGCCTATGTAGACACCTATGTACACTCAAAGTTTGTGTACTTTTTGTAAATTATGCCTTGATAAAAATAATTTTTAAATAAGTATAGAAGTAACTCTATTTCTTAATCCTTATCTGGCTTTCGGTGTGTCTAGTTTCAATGGTTGGATCTCCACTATGCTAAAATATGCAGAGGCAGCCTTATGAAAGTTAAGTCTTGATTAGTAGATGGCAACTTTGTGTGAAGAATGTGGAATTGCCTTTTTTTCTTCAACCCTAAACCAGAGGTACAAAGCTTGGAGAGCAGAACAAACTGCTCAATGGATGTAGCTGCCCTGATCAATTGTCTAAAGATTGGGAGGAGAAGGAGGGTAACATAAAATCTAACACTAATACTAGACAAGATAGCAAACTAATACATACCATATGCAGTCTGCAAACCCCATCTCTTTTAAATACATCAGTAATGTCAAATATTTTCATGTTAACTTTGGTATAAATTGTTATTCTAGTGATGAAAGGAATTCTGAAGCTGTGTTTGGAGACCCAAGGGGAGAAAATACTATGATTGCATCCAGGATAAGTGGAGATGTCTCCCTTTGCCACATTGTTGCCACCATATACTATAGCCAGGCTTTTTACCATATTTTCTCTGTATTTAAAACTAGTACCTGTGTCCTGGACAGTTTCCTGTGTTTTCTTTTAAAATACATCTGAAAAGGGAATATATTCACTTGGCAAAAAGTTAATCTATGAATTTAAATGCCCTCTTTCATTGATAATAAATTCTTTTGTATCCTTGCAGTGTTAACGCTTGTGAAAGCAAATATAGAAATAAATTCTTTCTTTTTTTTTTTTGCTGAGGAAGATTCACCCTGAGCTAACATCTGTTGCCAATCTTCTTCTTTTCTTTTTTTTTTGCTTGAGGAAGATTTGTCCTGAGGTAATACCCATGCCAATCTTCCTCTCTTTTGTATGTGGGTCACTGCCACAGCATGGCCACTAACAAGTTGTGTAGGTCTGTGCCCGGGAACCAAACTCAGGCTGCTGAAGCAGAGCGTGCCAAACTTAACCAATAGGCCATGGGGCTGGCCTCTAGAAATAAATTCTTATATTTACTAGTTTTTAATATAAAAGGTGGGACATGACACTATTTCCCACAGTTTTTTGACAATCAGTTTATCTTGGAGAAAATTCAGTATTTTCCATAGTGTTCTCTCATTCTTTTTCTTTTGCAGTGCATATAATTACATTTGTGTATATACCATGATTTATTTACCCTGTTCTCCATTGCTGGATATTTGGGCTGCTGACAATAGTTTGCTGTTTCAAATAAAGCTAAAATGAATAAACTAGTACATACATTATTTCACTTGTGTAAGAATATCCATTAGATAAATCTTCAAGCACAAAATCACTGGGAGAAACTCTATATACACATGTAATTTTGATATATACTGCCAATTTCCCCTCCAGGAACTTTGTGCCAATGTACACTCTCAGCAGTAATATATCAGATTTACTGTTTCCTTAGTCTCACAAAAAGAGTGTGTTATCAACATTGGATTTTGTCAAGTGGATGGATGCAATGTTGTATGACAGAGTAGGTTGCTTTATTTTTTACTGAGGTAGAATTTACACATTGTAAAATACATAAATCTTAATTGTACAGCTTGTTGAATTTTCACGTGTGTTCACCATGTGAACACCACCCTGTCGAGATATAAATCATTCCCAGCATCCTGGAAGGCTCCCTGATGCTACCCTCCAAGTGGGACACCCCTAAGGATAACCACAATTTTGATTTCTACCATTAAAGATTTAGTGTTTCCCATTTTGCATTCAATATAAATGGAATATAATAACATTAGTGGTATGGCATATCTGTTTTTTCCCCTCATTATTATGTCTATGATGTTTACTCATGATATCATGTATGCAGATTTTTCATTCTTTTCATTGTTGTGGTATCCCATTGTATGAATATATCACAATTTATTTAATGAATAAATAATACTTGGATTAGTTCCCATTCTTTGCTATTTAAAAACAATCTCCTAACCGTGCTTTATCTACATCCTCTCACTATTTAGTATGTTGATTTTCATAATCATTCCATTGAAAACATTTTCTCACTCATATTTCATTTCTTCTTTGATCCATGAGTTATACAGACTTGTGTAGTCAATGGCCAAACATTTGGAGATTTTCCAGTTAGCTTTCTAATGTTGCATTCTAACTTGATTTCACATATTAAGAGAACATACACCCAAATGATTTTAAAGCTTCGATATTGGTTGCTACATGTCTTATAGTGGAGCCTATTAATTTCAGCATGCATTTGAATAGATCATATTTTGCAGATGTTGGATATAGTGTTCCACATATTTCAAATATATCAACACTTAACCATTATTTAAATTTCTATGTTTTTAATGCTTTCTTTGTTTGCTTTTCTCATCAGTTTTTGAGAGAGGTCTGTTAAAATCCTGACTGTGGATTTTTCTACTTCAGAATTTAGTTCTGTCAAATCTTCATATTTTTTGAAATATGAGTAATTGAATCTGAATTGACTAGTTTTATCGGTTAGAAAAAAAAATAGAGTTTATTATGACAACTCAATTTAAAATTGCCCAGTTAAGTATAATGTGAGAATCTCTATTAAAGACCCTATTTCCAGAGCTTATTTCAGGTTTGTTAAAAATTCTTTAGGCTAAAACTTGGATATTTCCGTGGAGTTTGTTAATTTACTATTCTTCAACTTAAAGTGACTTAACCAATATTAGCAATTTCAGTTTAAGGACCAAACTTTAAATAACTGACTTAAAGGCATAATTTCCACTTGCTTTTCTGTCCCTTTCTCTAGTTTCTTTCCATCAAAGCTGAGCAATATCTCAAGACTGAATTGCCAAGCAATGTTTTGATAAAGAATGAAAGCGTCAGGATTGAGTGTGAAATGTATCCAGTTCCTTCTTAAACAGGCCCTGCTTCAGAGCTATCAAATCTAAGAAGAAAAACTGCAATCTATGTAAAATTAGCCTAATTCCATGTGAACATTTACACTAGTTTCCCACTTCTCTGAATGGATCATTATTTTGAGGTTAATAATTTTAAAATTCCCAAGAATACCATAGAAATTGATTCCCACTCCCCAACACCCAAGATCCTCTTTTGAAAGAAAACAATTGATGTTCAATAATACTTGTACTCCTGTCAGGTCCAATTTTAACTTTAAGAGAAATTGATTATTGATTATTCAGTGTATGCAGCAAGTTCTATCTAATACAGTAGTCTTCTTTTCTCTGTGGTTTCGTTTCTCCACCGTCAGCCTGGTTCTGGAAGCAGATGATCCTCCTGACACACCTACAGAAGGTCAATAGTCACCTAACACTACTTCACAAAGCCTATGTCATTCACCTCACTTCATCTCATCACACAGGCATTTTATGATCTCACATCATCAAAAGAAAAAGAAAGGTGAGTACAGTACAATAAGACATTTTTAGAGAGAGAGACTGCAATCACATACTTTTATTACAGTATACGGCTATAGTTGTTCTATTTTATTATCAGTTATTGTTGTTAATCTTCTACTGTGCCTAATTTATAAATTAACCTTTACCACAGGGATGTTTTTTGTTGTTAGTACTGTGGAGTCTATTCCGAATCCTAGAGGCCCTGTGTGCAGCAGAGCAGAACCCTGCCTGGTCTTTTTGCACCAGCCTCTCACCTTCCTGCACTGTGTTAGACAATGCTCTGCTGCTATTCATAGGGTTCTCATGGCCAATTTTTTCAGAAGTGAGTGTCCAGGTCCTTCTTCCTAGTTTGTTGTAGTCTGGAAGTTCTGCTGAAACCTGTCCACCATGGGTGGCACTGCTGGTGTTTGAAATACCGGTGGCATAGCGTTCAGCATCACAGCAACACAGAGCTGCCACAGTATGACAAGCAGCAGAGTGGTGGTGTGGTTCCTGATGAGGAAATAAACCCAGGCCAGAGGTAAGAGTGCCGAATCTTAGCCACTAGATCACCAGGGCTGGTTATCATAGCTCTGTAGGAATAGGGGAAAACGGTATAGATAGGGTTCAGTACTATCCGCAGTTTCAGGCATCCACTGGGGTTCTTGGAACATATCCCCCATGGATAAGGGGGAACAGTAGCAATTCTTCACTTATATAAGGAAACTTATGCAATGTCTTATCTTCCCAACTCTCTGGAATCTTTGGAAATTTTTACTCACTGGTGAGTGATTTTTTTCTTATAGAACAGTCCCTATTATTTCTGTCCACCAATATCTGGATTTTAGTGGCTGCTTTGATTGTAAAATGTCATGAAAATAAAACTCAGTTATGTTAACTGAGAAACAGAGGAAGCCACATTACATACAAAATCAATTACGTGTAATCATAATCGGTCTTGCATTTATTACTACATTTAGACCCCAGCAGAATAGCATGAGAGAATCACTCAGTGTCACACAGCTTTCAATATAATCTCCATAATTTTTATTCCAAACTCCAGACACATAAATAATACTTGAAGCTTCTTAAAAAAAAAATCTTACTATATGTGATTTCAGCAATACCATCATTTTTGAAAACAAAAGTAATGATAAACTGTTATCCATAATGTTAATTTATCCACATTTTTACTTATGCTATTAGATTTTATCAGAATTATGCAGGAAAAAAATGTATGACTTCAGTTTTGGTGTATATCTTTCACTGCAACATGCAAATATATTTAAAACAATTTGATGGCAGCTAGCAGAATCCTTTATTTCTGCACTTAATGCCTTTAGAATTCTATAAAATTTAATGTGGTATATTTATTCAGATGTGTACAGAGCTGATTCAATAACACTATTTCACTTTACTATCCTAGGTGGCATTCTGCTTAGAACCTCATGCTTCATAGTTGAGTGAATGAATATTTGGGCACAATTTTAACTACATTTTCCCAATATCTTGTGTTTATCTTACCTATCTCTCTACCTATCATATACCTATCATCCATGTATCTTTCTAGCCATCTATCTTTCTTTCTAGTGGAAATCAGATTAGGTCACAATAAATTGTTGATGAGGTATATGGGCTGTGTTCAATAAAAATTCCATTTAATAAGCCATTTTATCCATATCAATTTTTAATTTGTAAAAACTCACTGGTATATTGAAAGGAACAGGGAAACTGCTGAAAATTGCAAATATTGAAGAATCATAATTATTAATATAAGGTGTCCTACTATAGAGAATGGGTAGAAATAAATATTGGTAATGAACTCCATTTGACAGACTTAATTTCTAGAGTATTACATATGATAAGATGAACATTTCATGGAAGATCAATGTATAGTATAATTAACTGTGTCTTAGCAATATAAAACTATGCTTCCTTCAATGCAGCAAGCTAGACTCTAATAAGTAAATAATGTTGGTGATTTAACATCTCCATTATGGACTGAATTTTTGTGCCCCTCTCCTGAATTCATATATTGAAGTCCTAATACATTGTTAAAAGATAAACTGAGGCACATTCAAAATTTTAAGAGTTTATTTGAGCAAAAATTGATTTGAATTGGGCAGCATCCAGTCTAGCAGATGGGAAGGAGCTCTGATGAGCTGTACAAAATGAAAGGCTTTTACTGGCAGAAGGGAGCAGGAACAAGGAAGTTACATTAGGCAGAAAAGCAGGTTGGTTATTGCAAGGTTACTTTCCTTTAGGGGACAGCACAGGTTTATCAGGCAGATTACCTAACTAGTGCTGACCAGGCAGTTCCTGACTGATTGATTGGTTTAAGAGCCCAGTTCTGGGAGAGCTGAAATTGTAATTAAATCTTGGTTTGACATGGCCCATAGCATAAGTGACTACATTTGGGGCCTGTTGTCTTGTTTTTTCACACCCTAATATGATGGTACTTGAGGCAGGGCCTTTGGGGGGTAATTAAGTTTAGATAAGATCATGAGGGTGGGGCCCCCATAATGGGGTTAGTGTCCTTATAGGAAGAGAAGAGACCAGAACTTGCCGTCTCTGCCACCTGAGGACACAGAGAGAAGACAGTCATCTGCAAGCCAGGAAATAAACTCTCACCAGATCATGACCACACTGGCAGTCTGATTTCAGACTTCCAGTCTCCAGAGTATGAAAAAAATTTTTCTATGGTTTACATCACTTAGTCTATGTTGTTTTGTTATAGCAGCCTGAGCAGATAATCTCCAAGAGTAAGTTTGCTTTTCTTTAAAATGGGTATAAGGTCTGTACCCTTGCCTGACTTCCAGGAATTGTGTTACAAATATCAAGTTAGTAAATATTTGGAATCATGAAGTTATATATACTTTTGAGTTGAGCATCTTATTGTCATTTAAAACATTGGTGAATGCTCAAGGCATATGGAAAAGGAGTCTAAATAAAAGTTAAATGTAAAGATTTGGCATATCTATTTATAAAATTTCTTTTGGTCATGATACTCTGTCATTTACTTCTCTCTATATTGTTCTCCATTCTGAGCTTCACCAGAGATTTTTAGCCCACCCCCCCAACAAAGTATTTCATCTATTTATTTCATTACTTCATCTCTGGTAACACTTGTCTTCATCATGTCAATTTCAACCAGACCAGACTACTTACTGTTTTTAAATATGTTCTCTCAAAGAAATTCTATTGCCAGATGTTTCACACAAACATGTGTAATTTGAGACCCATGGAGGTGGGTTAGATAAGTACTAATTTATTTGTTCTTTGCCATTGCTTAGTTTTCTGGAAGGGAAGTGGGAGTAATTGATCATTAAAAATAAAATGTAAATATGTTTTTAAAACATTTAAAGGTAACTACTATTCAAATAGGAATGCAAATTGGAATAAATTACTATGTAAAAAAATTGGAACAATCAACCAAAATTGATTAATGCAGGAAGATCCAGGAAAGGGATAAAATAAGAAAATGACAGAAAAACATAGCAAATAAAAATATAAAATAAGGTCAGAGGAGTGTTTTGGATATCCTCACTTTGCTCCTCTAGATTTGTCTCTAATTTTCTCCATCCTTCACCTTGTCTCTGAGCGCAAAGAACCTGACCTGTACCCCCAGGTCTCTTGCACTCTGGCTTCCAAATGTCTAGGTCAATGGGGACCACTGGAAGAGACATGTGTAGGACAGAGGGAAAGGGGAAAGAACGGGGTCACTATAATTATTACCCTGGCTAATTCCCTGCAGTATTACCATACCCAGGCAGTTTCCTGTCAGGTGGCCCTCTACTCACAGCTCTTTCCTGCAGTCAAACCTAGGGTTGTTGAGCACTCCACTGTTACTAGTCTCAGGGTAACATACTATCACTTGCCATTTCCCCTTACCCTACCTGTCTTTGAAATAGGTGCTATTGCAATTATTAAACTTTCCTTAAGTATTCATTTTGAGGCCACCATCTCATTCATGTGAGCATCCTATCTAATACAATATGTGAATAATAAGTCATATCAAGGAGGCAAAGTCACAAGTCAAACTCAACCTTGTTCGGTAAGTGAAGAAATTCAATGTTTTGATTCTGTAGGTATCATTGGAAATAAAATAATACTGAAAAGTTGACTAAAAACTGGTTAATGAAATATACCAGAAAAAATGAACTGAAAAGGAAATATAAAAATATTAAAATCATCAATATGAAATATAAGGTCAAAATTTTTCTACATATCTGGGGAAATGGAACTGGCAGCATTAGACAACAGGGTGATATAATTAGATGACATATGGTTGGGTCTATGGTAGAATTGCTAGATTTAACAAATACAAATGCATACACCCAATTAAATTTGAATCACAGATAAACAACTAATACTTTTTTAGTAAAATATGTCCCATACAATTTTCATTGTTTAACTGAAATTCAAATTTACCTGGTGTCTTAGTCTGTTCAGGTTCCTATAACAAAATACCAAAATACTAAGTGGCTTAAACAGCAAACATTTATTTCTCACAGTTCTGGAAGCAGGGAAGCCCAAGATTAAGGTGCCAGCAGATTCAGTTTCAGTTGAGGTCCTGCTTCCCGGTTCACAGACAGCATTCTTCTTGCTGTTTCCTCACGTGGTGATAGAAGGGGCAAGAGAGTTCTCTGTGACCTCTTTCATAAGGGCACTAATCCCATTCATGGAGACTCCACCCTCATGACTTAATCACTTCCCTAAGGCCCCACCTCTAAATATCATCACATTGGGGATTCAACATATGACTTTGGAAGGATACAAACGTTCAGTCTATTGCACCTGAGCATTCTTTATTTTAACGCAACCCCAGCAGGGGATACAATATCTGTGTACTACCCACTGCATATTCTGTGAATGTTCATTAAAATGCCCTCAACACAAAAGAGGTACTTAATAATCACAAGGGATTACTATCAACCCAGTAGAGATCAGTCAGTCTCCTTACTAGATCTCTCCAATGTGCTCTTATAAAACTGTGGCCCTGGTTTCAGAGACAGAGGCTCTACAGAAGGTCAATGATAAGAATTTGACCTCACCAAAGTTCAGCAGACTGTATGAACAATGTTTGCCAAATTAATTAAAACAAACTTGCTCACATTCTTCCAATAGAATATAATTTCTCAAGTGAACAAACCAGTTCACTTGGCAGATTGATTTTATTACTTCCAGAATGATGGAACCAATCATCGTCCTCACTGAAATAAGAGGATTTTCATTTTCTTTCACAGTCTGTAATAGCTCTTCCAGTGCCAGCCCCCATAGATTTACTAAGTGTTTTATATAACATCGTGGTATTCCAACATCGTTTTGTAATACCCTACGTTACAGAGCAGACAGTAAAGCAATGTGCTAATTTCTAGGAATGTCACATCTTTCCATATACTCCAACAAGAAAAGCAATTGGTCTCAAGGTTGGTTGGATTCACAACTGAAAATTAACTTATTATCACAGCTATTAGACAACATCTTGCAAATTTAGATGTTTTCCTGTCCAATTTCGTGTTTTCTGTACCATGACCAAGAATGTAAATTTTTCCCCATAGGCATAGTATACAACTAGTATATATAATTTTTTGTTCAAAATTCAGTTAGACTCTCTTTACTTGATGAAGACCTGAAACAGTGGATTCTTTCTATAAGCCACTAAATGAGTGAGTTAGAATACTGAGAGACAAAAATTTGTTAAAAGGTTCTCTTTTCTGTCATCTCTTTAATTTAATATTAAGATAATATTATTTATGTTTTGAGCAAATATTACTCTCATGTTTTTATTTCCTTTCCTAGTGAAGCTTTACTCTCCACAAACTTTGTTAAATCCACCTTGTAATTTGAGTCTTTCTGTGTTCAAAGAAAAAGATGTAAATGTTTGTTATCTGGTCCTTGCTTCTCATACAGTTGGACCTCCTTCACCTTAAATAATCAAAATCATTACACTGACAGCATCCAGTTACATTTTACCTTTCTTATTTAAAGAATTAGGGACAGGCTTTCTCTGTTGTCTCATAGAAGTATACAGAACTGCCTCCATCTTCTATACTCAAAACCATCATAGAGAAAAGATTCATTATATATTTTTTCTCTTATTTTAAATGTGAGAAATAGGCTGCTTCTATTTTCTCACAGAAATATGTACACATTAAAGAAAGAAACACTCATTAAATTAGGCAGACTGAACAAGAACACTTTCCCTCATTCCATTTGCTTGTTATAACTTAACTAGATTATCTCATGGTGATATATCAGCCTAAACCTTCACCTACTGTGTTCTCTTATGTTCACAGACATCATGAGTCAATAGACCTGATACACTGTAGGATTTTCAGTGGGATTGCCGGTGAATCTCCTGGGGCAGCTAATTTGAAAATGGAAAGGTGGAATTTGAGATATTACTTCTGATAATAAACTGAGAGACAACTAGAGGGAGAGGATGTTCTGCTCCCTGTGATTCTGGGTTCTGCTGAATTGAAGGGTTTAGCCACCACCACTGGATTACAAACTAGAATGACTAATGTTTATCTGGGGCTCCCTGTGCTACTGAGTAAACAGGCAGCTAGGTCACAATGTTACTGGGACACTTGATCTTGACTATTGAGGAAAAATAAGGTCACTACTGGACAAAGCTGTAATGGAAACCAGGAGTATATATGGAACCTGAGGGATTCTCTGTAGCACTTCTTGTACTTGTCCACAAGCTTTAAAATAATAAACTGCTATTACAGCTCTGCACAGGCATTGCAAACAACAACAACAACAAAATACCTCTCTGTTCCTTTAGGATGAAGATTTGAGTCGCACTACTGGGCAACTCACTTACAGCAAGGAACATAGAATGGATGGTAGAGAAGTCATAAATGTCAATAAACTCTTGTGATTAGTTTCATAAGTGAAAATATTGAGATCCTAAACCATATTTCCATTCTTTGTTGTGCCATATAAATTTACATATTTCAAAAATTTGCTTTTTCTTGGTTCTTTCACCTATTATGTATAAGATGTAATAGGGGGCTGCAAAATTATAGTTGATTTCAAGAGTTATAAAGTATATTTATGGACAAACAACAAAAAGAAGCAATGGACATCAGAGCCAGATATCTGAAAAATGAAGCTAGATGTTGGCTTACCTGATGTTGGAGCTGGTGTTACAGTGTCTTCTTTTGGGGTTAGTTAATGTATTTGGAACTCTTTATGGGAGAGCTCACTTAGGTTGGGAAGGATCATTAGAGAAGTATCAAAATTGGTTAGAAAGAGGTGTATTTGTGTTGAAAGGAATAACTATGGACTACAGAAGACCTTTGCAGTTATTTTTTTAAATCTTCCTAAGGCCATACGAATTTCCATTTGACAAGTTAGCTTTTCACCAAAGTGCATAGTCTTGGTAAGATTGATAAGTTGTTCAGCTTTTCTCTCTCCAAGTGAAATGCCCATTACTGAAGCTAAAATAATCTCTCCGTCTTGCTTAACATGCTGAAACTCAACTGGAGAGATAGAGAGAGAAGAGGAAATAGAATGTAAGATGTTCTTGCTGCCTGCATTGTCCCAAGTTGCCTAAGCTCTTCCAGTGGTTTTTGTTCTGCTTCCAAGTCTTGATCTCCACTTTCCATTTTTACCCACTATGGTTTACCTTCAGCATTTTTTTTTTAATTTAACGTTGTTAAATGCAGATTCTGGCTTCTGCAACCAAATACCCCAAACTGATGCAATCATACTAGCGAGGCAATAATTCATTCCTATTTTACTATAATATTGTCGTTTTAACAAGAATCAATGTTGAAAATTATTCAATTCCTTTTATTATCTATGAAAGAAGGTAGTATAGTTTTTTCCTTTTACATATTAATATGGTGAATTTTATTAATATTCTGAAAGCTATTCTTGGAATGATTTTGATGGGGTGTTAATATGGTAATGTTTTAGTGGTTATGCGTTTACAATGGAACTGTGTGTAGTTTTTTTTATTTTTAGTATTTTTGTTAATTTGTGAGGGTGTGCTAAGAATGTTTCCTGATTTTATATAACTATATATCTCTATATTATCTGAAATTGATTAAATACCATTGAAATTCACTATTCTGTAGAGTGATATTGTCCTGTTACCGCACTGCAGGTCCAGGTTGGTCGATGTTGCATTGTGAAAGAATTTACAGAACAGCAAGGACGGGTACAAAGAGTAAGGAATTTATTAGAAACATACACTCCACAGACAGAGCGGGCACACTCCGAGGGAGAATCTGCACCAAGCGGTTTTGCAATTACATCTTTTATATGCTTGCTTTTGGGTAGGTGGCCTTATCCTGTTTCTCAAGGATCTCACTGCTAGCTTTTTAGATGTTTTTCGGAAATGTCAAGCTGCCTGGTTTGTGCTATATGTGTTAACTTATTCTCACACCTAAGTGGAACCAATCCTGTAGAGGCAGGGCCTGGGCTTATCAGGCTGCACATCAAAACAGTGAGACAGTGGGTCTGGGAACTTGTGGTTACCTAAGATATACCCGCTTCAACTATAATGCAGGCTAAAATTTCCGTGAGCATGTTAGGTTAACTATGTCTCAGCAATCTCCTAGCAATGCTCCCCCCCAGCACGACCCTCCTGCTCCCTTCCAGTGCCAGATCCCTATGCTAACCTGCCTGTCTCAGTCCCACAACTTTTGATTTTTCCATTCTGTTCTGTTTTTTCTCCACTCCTTTTCTATCTTTGCATTTCAGTTTGGATAATTTCTGTTTATCTACCTTCAAATTCACTCATTTTTTCCTTCATCTATGTCAAGTGTGCTGATAAGCCTGTTCAAGTTATTCTTCACATCTGTAACTATATTTTTTATTTTTTGGAAGTTAGCATACTATCTGAATTTTTCCTATAATTTTTGTCATTCTGTTGAAGTTACTGATTAGATTTTGCACATTGTTTGTTTTTTCCACCAAGGGCTTTAACATATTAATCATATCCCTATCTGATAGTTCCAAATCTATGTCTTATTTTAATCTGGTTTTGATTTTTTTCCTCTTCAGATTGTGTTTTATGTTATGTTTTCGTACACCTCATAATATTTTGTTGAAAGCCATATGTGTTAATAGGGCAGTAGGTAATGAGGCAAATAGTTTGAATGCTTGAAGATCATTCTTTTCCTTTTGCTGGACATTTGGTGTGTGGATTTATGTTAATCTAGTTAGAATTTGGGCTGAGTTTGAAGCTTATTGTTGTCAAGTTTACTGCCAGTGTGCCACAGAATTTAAATTCTTCTAGGGATATCTAGTGGGTTGATTTGTCAGAGGGTTTTTTCAATTCCCACTCACCAGAGAGAATCTCTCTGTCTGCTCAGCCAGTAGTATCACACTGTTATTTTAGCTCCGTTTAGCATGGTGATGAATGACTGGGGAATGAGAGTGTTCTCTGCTATTCTGGTTAACCTCTGCCTCTATCTGGGTATTGTATCATCTGACCTTCCATGTGTTCTTGCCTCTCAACTTGCTATAATCCTAGGACTATGGAATGCTAAGGCATTCCTGCTCCTCTTCCAGAGGTAGAATGTCTTTTATCTCTTTTGTTCCCTTAGTTGAAATGGATTTCTACTTGTACCCTAAGGAAGCAGTGTTTTTCGTTCTGTTTTGCCCCTTGTTTCATTTGTATATTAAGGCTTTTGTTCCATCAGGGAGTTAGAGGTGAGCTGGGTGGAACTTCAGTGGTAGCTACTCCTCTCTTCCTCCAGTCAGCACCAGAAGGGATGCTTCCTTGGGATTCTCCCTGGTCCTTTCTGTCAGAACCTAGTGAAAGTCATGAAGATAAAATATCCAAAGAGGGTGCAAACTTCCTTATATCTGCAGCCTTGAAGGATGATTTCTTGACCCTGTCATCTCAGTTCTCTGGTGGGTTCAAGAAAAGTCATGTAAGTTTTCCAGTGTTTTGTAAATGCGGGAGCAACACTTCTTGTAGCTCTCTATATCTGCAAATAGAAAGGGAAGTCTCACTCATGGTAAAGTTTTTATTTCTCTGTTGAGTATTTTCTTTTGCTTATTTGGTTATCTTTCTTGTGTATTGCCTATTCAAGGTGAATTTCCTTTTCTAATCTGGGTTATCTATCTTCATTTTTTAATTTTAATAGTAACAGTGCCTTATATATTTTGATTGACGTATTTATTGTGTATATCTCCTGTAACTCACGTTTACATTTTCACTCTTTTAGTAGTTTTTGTTTTGTTTTGTTTTGTTTATTTTATTTTGTGAACAAAGTGGTTAATTTTAATGAAATCTGATTAAGCATTCTTCTTTGTTGAAGTTACTTTGTATCCTATTTAAATAATTTTTTCATTCTGACATCCTGAAAGCAGTCTCCTATTATATATTTTAGAAACTGTATCACTTTACTCTATGTTTTTGTCCACGATATATCTGAAATGGGCTTTTAGAATATGGTGTGAGGTAGGTTTTAGGTCCATTTTTCCCTCATAGGTATATCCAACTGAATATGCAATATTATATTTTAACGTCTCCTTTGTCCTATACAAGCAGGCACAATTTGTGTGGGTTTGTTTCTCATCTTCTATTCCATTTGTTTTTGTATATAATATCCTTATACCAATAAACTCTGTTTTAACTACAATACTTCAAAAATACCTTGATATCCATAGTCTATATCTTTCTATTTTTTTCTTAACCTTCAGGATTTTGTCTCTCTTGGCCCATCCATGGAATACACGATTTATGCTAATGTGTTTTTTATTTCTGGAATTTCCATTTAATTTTTAGCTCATTTTATCCTCAAATTTATCCTCCTATATAAAAATAGAACAAAATTCTCAAATTAAATTATATATAAAGATAGAAATTATCTATCTTTATATTGCATATACTACTAAGAGTTATTTTAAAGTTCATTTTTCTCCCACATTAATAATAGGAGCATCTGAGGCTCTGTTTTCATGGTCTGTGTATTTTTTCTGGATTTTTTTTTTTTTTTGTCATTTAATTCTGTTTCTAAGCATTATTGGTAATTTTGAATGATATTGAACATTTCCTTTGGAAAATTCTAGTTAGTATGAATGATATTATCCTATCAAGAGAAGATTTAATTTTCTGGACTAAATATTGATAGAGCACTTGAACAAATAGAGCACTTGAGCAAACAAGACTTAATTTCAAGTTTATCCAGGATCCATCTGGAAATTCTTGAAGTTTTGTCTATTTCTTGTTTGCCCTTACTTTTAGAATATAGCCATTTATAGGTCTCAACTGTAGATCTGAATTATTTTCTAGAATTCAGCTTTGTCATAAAACTTGAAACCTTATATTTGTATTGCTTACATATGTACCTGCCACATCTCTGTATTACTTTAAACTTCTTAGAGTTTCTTTCTGCTTGGTTTGTGCACGCATCCGTGGTATAGGAGGGGGAAGATGACTTGTGGATATAACATTGAGCTTGCTTCTGGGTAGTTCCCTTTTCTCCAGGGTCTGATACTCTCAAGTTGTAGCTGCTTTGATAACTTTGAAATCCAAATTCTATCTCTCATAACCAGTGAGACAGCCCCAAGCTCCAGTCTCTTATTCTCTACTTGACGTCTGAGTTTTACACCCCCAATTACCGAGTGCCCAAAAGAAAGAGTGACAATGTTTGGATCACCTTATTGTGTTTGCCTTTTTCCAGAATCTCTGCAATTTTTCCTATGGTCATCTACACTTGATATTTCCTCCGTTTGGGATCCTCTTCACCTAAGTGTGAATATACCTGCATCCAGATCTCATCTTAAATGCTACCGCTTTAGAAATAATTTATCAGATCATTAAAGCAATATATTTGTTTCTTACTGCTGTCTCATCACTCTTTTATTTTCTTCATAGAATTTGTCACTAATGTAATTAATTTTTGTCTTACTTCCCTACATGTTTGTCTGTCTTTGCCCATGATAAAATGAACTCCTTGAAAGCAGTCATTGTCTCTTATTCTCCGTTATATTATTGCATAAAACACAGCTGGCATTGAATGAGCATTTCTTTACATTGAAACAATGCATTAAGGGAAGACCAAGCTTAATATTCAATTAGAAATTTCAGCATAAATAATGTACATAATTTCTAATGCTTCATATGGGATCAAATCTACTTATTTATATATAAGTAAGTATGCTGCATATTTATGTCACAGATTATTAGAAATTTTAACAATAGCATCTTTACTTAGAGTGGAATATGCACTTGAAGACAAGTAGAAATTATTTTATATAGCCAACATTTAGTTAAATAGTTATCTCTGTAACCCATTCATTTATTTTAAATTTGCTTCAAATTTAAAGTGGATATCAGTAGAGGAAATTTCTCCAACTAAGCTTAGTTTTATTCTTGAGACAAAACAAATAAACAAACAAAAAGTTCATTTGAATTGAAATGGCTACAAATTACCACCATTATATAATTAAATATTTCATCCTTCAATTTATTTGGTTATCTTTAAAAAAGGCATGTTTTCAAACACTCAAAATTCATTTTGCATTACTTAGATGTTTTCTTAGATTCTTTATACTTGCCATGAAAAATGAACATCATAAAACATCTGTGTACATAATAGAGTAGGATTTTAAAATAGCTATTTTAGATAAACGTCACTATCACAATCATTCTCTTTGAATATTTAAAAAATATATTAACCAACTGTACAACTACTAAGAGACAAAGGCTATGTTCAAACATTAAAATATCCAAGTGTCTAGATTTAAAGTAAAAAGAAAACCTTTGACAGAAGACAATAAAATAATTAAAAACATGCCTCCTGCTTTTGGAATATTTTTCATGCATCAGTAAAAATCTTTTCGGCAAAGTAATAGAATAAAACATAATTAGGAAATGGCAGTCAATTACTCTGGGAAGTATTTCTGTTTATCACCATTAAAATGTTGCTAAGCCCGGAGACAAATGGTATGCGAGTGTGCATTTGTCAGATAAGGGTTCTGAATAATTAGTGCTCTTAAGATTAGCATAAATAGCCCAAGGGAGTATTCATACATAGAATAAGTCAAGAAAGGAAAGGTAAAAAGAGAAAGGAAGTAAAGCAACACCATGGGCTAACCCATAGTAGTTTAGAATAGTTTTTCTACTTTCCTATTTATTTAAAGATGAAAACATAAAACTGACCCTTTTTTTATCTTGACACAAACTGTGTCTTTACTCCACGTAACAAATGTAATGAGGTTACATTCACTTACACCATAATTTTGAATCACTATTGGCTATTTTTCAAAGAAAAATATTCCCATCGATTTTAAACAGTTTTAATTATCCCCATAACACCATTAATACCATGAGAGAAGCAGATTTAAATGAAATCAGAAAGCAGCATTTTACTGGCCAATCTGACATCGCACCACAAGAAAACTTTCCATTCATTCCCATTCTTTCTTTATGCACCTCCTTCTAACAAGGAATATTTTTCAATTTGGAGTAGTAGTTGGTCTGTCATTTTGCTGATCAATGCCTACCTCGTTCACACACTGGCATAGGAATGTGCTTTTGGTCTTCCCTCTCCTAATGTTTCCTATTTTCTCAATTTAAACTTTTATTCTGTTCCAGAACTCTACTACTTCCTTATGAAGTTTGTTTAGCTATGTTTTTGAAGATCATCAAACTTATTTTTCTCACCCACATGATACAGAAGGGTTCCCAGTTGCAATTAACAGAAGATCCTTTGCCTGTTTTTAACAGAAAATAAATTTATTAGAAGATGTTAGTTTGAGACAGGAGCCAGCTTAATGAGACAGGGCCATCTGCAAAGCTCCTGGCCTAACAAGATAAGGCCCCTAACCGATTGGCAAGGGATCCACATTCAGATAGAGGCCAAGATCCACATTCCACAGCCTCCGGACTTTTCTGGGCTTATGCATGTGCCCTAGCACCCAGGAGTCCACTGAAGGTCACCCTAGCCCCAATAGCATAGTAAAAATCCAGGGGTGGAGAGTTAGCATGCTAACGATACATGCAACGCATGTGGTGGGATGTCGTGTCGTGTCAAATAGCAGCGCAGGTGCAAGCACAACTCCGCCTCTACATGCCATGCGACAAGACGCTTCTCCCCAGCCTTTGTCCAATAAAAGCTCCAGGATCTTGCTCCCTAAGGAGCTGGTCACCTGCCCCTTTCCTTGCCGCATTGGCTCCCTTGTGCCTACTCCCATTTGTTGTCTGTCTTGATTTCCATCCTGGGGGACAACAAGAACCCAATGTGCCTGTAACAAGTTTACACTATTTCCAGGACAAATAGCTCCAGACTTAGAAGTTGAGAATACTGCCTGACCAAAACAATGAAGGAATTTCTCCAGCAAGTGTCTCTGTCACCACTACCCAGGGGCCAACACTGTAGCATGAAGAGTCTGCAAGCTCTGGTGACTCCTAAGACCCTACACCATAGATACTCCTAAAGAGAAACAACACTTGCTGAGAAGGAATATTCTGAGCAACTATGTCTTAGTGTCATTTCCTCATGATTTCATTATCTTTTGAGTGATGTTGATTGTGGGAGCCTAGTCACATCCCTGTGTCTTAGCAGTAAGGGCAAATGAGGTCTGAGCTTTAATGGGGCAAGTGGGACACATAATGAGGGAAATATACATCTGCAGAGTGTTTTTAAATTGTTGGGCAGAGACAGTTGTGTCTGATGGTCACTAAAAGCCCTTCCAGATAAATTTTGTTTGTTAGTTTGTTTTTTAAACAGCTTATCCAACTCAATTTCTACAAAGGCTATTTTAGCAAAGTAAATGTGAATAGAGGGTAATTTTTTTCCAAATCCTTCTTTTAGTGCTTATATCCCTTATTGGTTATCCATACTGAAAAACAAAAGCAATCTGCAACTTGTATCAAATAAAAAAAAAATCGGCAACCACTGTTGTATTCTTTGTTTCTCTCAGTTTGACTCTTTTAGATACAGCGTATAGGTCGAGTCATGTAGTATTTGTCTTTCTGTGACAGGCTTATTTCATTTATCACTGTATTCTTCAGGTTCATCTACATTATTGCATATGGCAGGATTTCCTTCTTTTTTAAGGCTAAATAATATTCTATTATATGTATATACCACATTTTCTTTAACCATTCATCTGTCGATGGAAACTTGGGTTGTTTCCATATCTTGGCAATTGTGAATAATGTTGTAATTAACTTGGGAGTACAGATATCTCTTTGAGACCCTGATTTTAACTCTTTTGGATATTTACCCAGAATTGGGATTGCTGTGTCATATGTTAGTCCTATTTTTAATTTTTTGAGAAACCTCCAAACTGTTTTCCAAAGTGGCTACACCATTTTACATTCCCACCAACAATGTATGGGGTTTCAATGTCTCTACATCCTCATCAACCCTTGACAGATATTGGGGAGTGGAGGAAATGGGGACTTGTTCAATGGGTATAAAGTTTCAGTTATGGTAGATTAATAAGTTCTAGAGAAGTGCTGTAGGATATAGTGACTACAGTTAACAATACTGTCCTGCACACTTCAAAATTTGTTAAGTGTTCTTATCCCAGAAAAAAACAAAGAAAACAAAAGGACCCAAGGAAACTTTGGGAGGTGTGGGATATATCTTTTATTTTGACTGTGGTGATATGTTAGTGTGCATAAGTTCAAACTCATCAAATTGTACATATTAAACATGTACAGTTCTTTCAGGTATTTCAACTATACCTCAATAAAGCTGTTGTTAAAAATTTTTGAAAGGAACAAATCAGAACTTAGATAGGGAGAGGTTTAATTACAAAGATTATTGCAATATGGAGAATGCCCCAATCTTAGAAATCTGCAAGAATCTCATCAAAGCGATAAAGCTTTCCTTCTACGTGGTAGGGTGAGGTAGGCATCAGTTTCAGCAGGAAACTTGAAGGGGAAAGCAAGGAAATTTGGGTAAGCAAGAGAAAATGACCAGTGGGGTCTGACAGCAAAAATGTCTCATTATGGTCAGCCAATTCACAGGATAAGCTGATAAGGGAGCATGTCCCACTTTTTAGTTCTTGTTCAGGCTTGGGGGCAAGCAGAATCATAGAAAGGAAAGAAACCTGATTAAAGTTGGGTAAGACAAAGCAGAAGGTAAGAAATGGGTATCTGTGAACACTTGGTCAGTTCTTCCTGTTGTTTAAGGAAGATAAAGTCTATCCTTAAACACTATTAGAGATGGAACAAATTATTTAAAGATTGAGGTTAGTCCAGGTACTCAGGGGTGGGTTGTCCTTGATGTTTTTATTGGCGCTGAAAGATATAATAACTGTTGAACATCTTGTTGTACTGACAGCTGTTGAAAGTTATTAGATATCAGGCATTTAATGAGAGGAATACCCAGGAATATAATAAAGAGAATAATTATTAAAGATTGACTAAAGGAGTAAAATCAATTTGAGGTTTGGAGGGAGCCAGTTGAGAAGATTCCAAGATGTTTTGCTTGAAGCATCTTCAGATGGCAGAGTACAGCAGTGGCAATACAACGAATTTCCCAGATTGCAGTTTGAATACCTTTGGTGATGGCCTAGACACTAGGGGGAGGTTTCAGGGAACATATGCACAGAAATTGCTTCCATCCACTGCACAAGTAACCCTTTGGGGAGCAATAACCATGAACAATGCCAGATGATCGTGGAGTACCTCTTGCTGCAGTTCCTAGAGCTCTCTGACAATGATGTTGGTGATTTTGGTAAGATTGTCCACAGTCCCGGTTATTTTGTGGAGCAGAGTATGGTAAATGCAGAAGTTTTGGAAAACCTTCTAGGTGGCCCACAAAGCAGCAGCTCCAGGTATGCAGGTTGAGCACATGTGACCTGCTGAAACATCGAGTCTTTGAGGTTTCCTCCTAATCTCTCTTAGCCTGTTGTTCTAAGGGTTCCTGAGAACCTGTTGAGAAAGGAAGATAACTGATTCCTTCTAGGGCTGGGATTCTATGCCTAAGCTTAGAGCTATAACATGTTTTTGTAGACCTTTTCAATAGTCTGCCCACAAAATTTAAATCTAAGGTAAATCAGGTCATTTGGTTAAATATTTGATAAGGACCAATAAGATTAGCTAAATAAAAGAATCCAGCACAATTGGCAGGCAGACATCAATAGGTACAGCTGTGACAAATAAAATATATCTCATTAGGGGCTATCCAGAGCTTAAGGAAAGAATTGTCCTATGGATTTATATTTTTGAGTATATTTGAGCTCTTTTTGAAAATTAGTGAGGTTCAGGAGGTTTCTTTTGAAGTGCAGAGAAGAAAGCTGAAGGACCCATGAGTGATAACATAAAGGATGCCCTTATAACTGATGTAGGTATAGAAATTTGGGGAAAACTGGAATTCCAAAGGAAAGGGAGTGCATAACCAGCAATCAAAAGCTGAGTTGTAAGATTGTGCTATGAGTTGAGTGAAGGAATGCCATAGAATCTGGAGTCCTTGCAGGAATAGGATAATTATTAAAGAGGGAAAAAACTTAGGTGAGGGGAAAGAGGAGATAATACAAGTAAGGCTCACCTCCAGTTTTTGGTCTTACCTGTAGGGAGCTTGGAGGTCATCATTCCTGTGTACACATAAAAGCTCAATAAACTGAAAATCAACAACTGTTCTCAGACCCATCAGCGAATTGAGGTCACACAACAAACAGCTGCACCCAAAATTGGAGAGACAGAGAGGTAGACATAAAGAATCACAAATTAAATGAGCAGAAACCTCTATGGGAATGGGTACCAGGGCAGAGAAATGTAACCTGTAATTGGTTAATTGCTGGAGGCTGAATGTGAACAAGTTTAAGAGCTAAGAACTACAAGAACACCCAGTCTCAGGGGAGCATCTACACTTTTGTGAGTTTTACATATAGCAGCCTGACCAGGTTCTCACAATAAAGGTCAGAGAAAAATCTCCTTCTCTTCCAGCAGAGAGAAGGGAGAATAGCCATTTTGAAATACTCCCAGAGCATTCTCTTCTTCTTGACAAGTTCTGCTTTCAAGAGAAACTACTATTTTACCAGAGTCTTCCCTACTGGGATTTCATCAGAGCCTACCCTACCTGGAAGAAGGGAAATACTCAACTCCACTCACCACTAGTGTTCCATGTCGGGAAGGGAAATATCCAACTCCAGCCTCCTCTATCCCTCTTGCCTCAACTGAGAGGGTGGGGTCAGGGGAATTGAGAAACACTTGTGAAGGTCACAGTTCAGGGGCAGAGGCTCACTGAGACCTAATCATAAGTCTATAGAACACCTCCCCTCCCCCTACTCCTTACCACCACATCAGTAGGGCTCCTATATCATAACAGGGAACACAACCAAAAGAACTTCACGTCTCAGACTTTATTTAACAAGTCTCTTGAGAGCCCCAAAGATGACAGGGGAGACAGAACCAAAGAAATCAGAAAAAAAAATAGCCTCTGACACCTACAGCTATGGCAAATATTAACCTAACCTCTAATCAGATGAACAATAAACTCTTACACTAAAGGTCTATTTATCTCAGTTCCTTTTACCCAGTGCATTTCATCTGGCTTTCAATAAAAAGTACAAGGCATACTAAAAGATTAAAAAAAAAAAAAAAAAAAACAGAGTTTGAAGAGACAGAGCAAGCATCAGAACCCAACTCAATATGGCAGATATGTTGGAATTATCAGACTGGGACTTTAAAACAATTATGATTAATATGCTAAGGGCTGTAATGGAAAAGTTGACAATATGCAAACGGAGATGAGTAATGTAATCAAAGAGATAGAAACTGTAAGAAAGAATCGAAAGGAAAGCTAGAAATCAAAAACATTGTTACAGAAGTGAAGAATGCCATTCATGAATCATTTAAGTAGACTTGACATGGCTGAGGAAATAATCAGTGAGCTTGAAGAAATGTCAACAGAAACTTCCAAAACTGAAATGCAAATGGAAAAACAATGAAAAGACAGAACAGAATATTTAAGAACTGTGCGACAATTATAAAAGGTGTAAGAAAGTAAGGCTCATTATGAAAGGCTGCAGTTGCTGTGAGGGGAATTATGTGGATAGCAAAGGTGATGTTGGAGTGGATAGAGGATGCAGTAAAGCAGGACAATAAAAATGGTGAGGATAGGAAGTAGGCAAGGGAATTCTAGGAGGTCCTGTTTTGAGGTCCTCTCTTTTCTTTGTGCATTTACTTTAAAAAACACTGCCCCTTTGACATGTAAACATTTTTGAAAACTTGCCAGTTTTACTACCCAACACTGTCTTTCTCAAGGAGTTGGAAGACATCCCTTTGAAATTTAATCATCAAGGAGGATAGAGCTTCTATCTCTCAGTCTCTGTGGGAGGGTAAGATTCTAATTTAGGTGGGAACCTTGCTCTAAGCTGTAAAACTACCTCCTGTTATGAAGTTACAGGGCAGTTTACTTTTCCTTTGGGTGAGACCAATTTGTATTTGGGGAAGGCAAAATGTCAAAGTTGTCAGGAGGTTTGAACACTTGGCTAAATAGGATTATGGGTGGTTAAGAAACAATACTTGGCTATCTATTATACCAAACTGACAGTATTTTTTTGAAGTAAATATAGGAGGTAATAAAATATTATAAAAAGCCTTAGCTCTTTTAAAAGTGAGACTTGGTTCTCTTAAATAGTCAAAAGCATGATAAAGTCAACACAAAGCACAGAAAATTATTCTGATAAGACAGAATCTTTGCCTTCTAGGAAGATCACTCAGAAGGCAAAGAAAAGCCATTTACAACCTTTTGTCGAGAGCAGACCAATAATCCAAGAAAAATTTGTCATTTTTACAGAAGGAAAACCATATTATAGTTTTGTATTAATACACTATTTTTTCTAAAGCTCCTTTTAAAATCTGATAAATAAATGTACAAATATGGATTTTACCCCAAAACTACCAGTTTTGACCAAAGGAAATAAAATTCCTATTTAATGAACATTCTACAACTTTCCGTATGTATTTCAATGTTGTTCTACTTTTTTCTCTTTCTCATTCTAGATAAGCTAGTCTTTACTTTGACACAATTACTCTCCTTTTCCTTAACAAAAACATATTTGGCATACCTTGCACACAAAGTTGCTTCCCTTTGCTATTATACAATTCCTGTGAAATGTATCTGCTTTAGCTACGTATTCCTGTCTTCAATTGCAGTAACATGAAATGGCAGATGTATTGAATTCCCTAAAATAATTATGTTTTGTCTGTTAGGCAGCTGGTGAAGTTGTAGGAGAAATTTTGCACCAGATGCCTTTGGCAACTTAGTTTCATTATGAAATTTCATGTGAGGCTTTGTCTTTTGTTTGTACCAGATTGGTAAATACAACTGGGGTTTTTTTAGTTTAGTTTTAAAATATTTTTTAAGAAAAAAACAACTTTTCACTACATTTATTTTGTTTCAGTGTGTAACTATCATAATTAGACAAGGGTGCTTAAAATTAAATATCTTTCAATCATATTTTTATTTTGGAAAAACAGCCATTTTTCACAGTCTATTTTATTTACCATATCTTTTATTCTGATTTTATTACCATCTTTTTTGGCAACACAATGCCTTTTAAGCATTGCTAATTATTGACACAGAATCCCTCATGAAAGTTCATAGAAATTTTCATCAACCTTTTTGTTGTCTGAATATTTAGTAAGATTTTGTTAATCATTAGTAATTTCTGAAAAGATAATAGAGTTGGTGTTACATATGGATTTAATGCAAATGAAAGGACATTTTATTGTGAATTGCAAATATAATTAGGTAATAGTAATATAAAAGTTAACATCAGGCTTATTGAATGTAGTAAGATGTTTACTATATGATCAGGTTAACTATATATTCTAAAAAAGAAAAACATCCCAAAGTATACTTGGTATTTAAATCAATATGCTCTTAGGATAAAATAATTTCCACCTTCTTTAGCCCTAGTTTCTCATCTAGCAAAATGCATACAAGCCCATTTATCTTTTATGGCGTCCGTTCTAGTCTGATAACTTCTGCGCAGATTTAAACTTTTACTTTTATGGGCTTTGAAGGTGGCGAGAATATTTCCAAAGTATGACAAAATATGATTTTTGTTTTGCTTAACATTTACAAGTTTTTAGTTTATATGTTTCAAACCTTCTAAATTCGATGAAGATTAGATGAACTACTGAATTAACACTGCCATTTATTTTAATATGGGGTATGTTTTCTAGTCAGCATAGTTTCACTTAAATAAAAATGAAGATTACTCAATATATATTCCTTCCATTTCGATGTAGCAATCTAGAAAATATTTGCTATGGTTAGCTCTATATTATTGTGATATACAGAGCCACATTAAATTTTAAACTTTCATTCTCTGTGAGTTTATTAAACCACATGCATATTCTGATAACCTCAGATTGGTTTGTTTATCTCTCTGAGTCAAGTGGAGCTTTGCTTGTTTTGGCTTACATCCTTATCCCAGACTAAATCCATTTGAGAGCCACAGATGAATGATTAAAAAATAAACACTGAACATTTGTAGCAAATCTTTTCTGTATTGCAAATTTGAGGTAGATGGAAAAGAAATTTAAAAATGTATTTTCATAAATAATATATCAACATAGTTCTTTATTTGTATGTCTGTTTTTAACTCTGCTTTTCCTTTTACAAAAGTTATTTTGGTGAAACTTTGCTTAAATCCTATCATTTTTTTCCTTACATTTATAGCTGTCATTCCTCTGTAAAAAATACCTTTCATTCATTATCTGGGGCTATTTGGTTGCCAACTAGTAAAATTCTTTGTAGAAAGGCAAGATGAAGACTTACTACATTCCCATTATTTCTCAACTTTCAGAGTAAGGTGTTGATGTAAAAGCTATTTCAATATTGTAAAATGAAATTTTACACTTTGCTTTCTCTTTTTGTAGTATCATTACAGACCTATGGATTTTTTGTGTGTGTATATTCAGTGTATTTCAAATGCTTACATCTTCTTTTTTAAATATAAAACTTCCCCTAACTAAGCTGTGGGAGACATTTAAACTTGCTCCTTTGTTATGTTGACGAGTGCTCATTAGTTTTTCTTCCTGAGACAAGATGTCCCAGGCTCACCTGATATATTTTCTGCCCCAAATCTAGATTCATTCATTTCTCCAAGGAGCTTCAAGCACTTCAAATGCATCCCATTTTGACATATAGTCAAAACCTGGTGTTTTAAAACCATTTGAAAATTTTCTGTCTTCATTATCATTTTGGAGCAAAGTAATGTAGAGATAGTATCATTTGTTACAATTTATCTCAAATACAATGATCACTTGCTTTTTATTTAATATTTTTGAATATGAAAACTATTTATGTAGTCTAGATTCAAATTCACATAAGAAGCTATATTCCAAGATTTTTCTACTAGTCCTGCATCCTGTACCACATTTCCCAATCCTTCCCCCAAAGGGATGCAATTTTATTGGCTTCTCACTTATTCTTCAAGTGTTCCTATTTACTCTCAAGATGATACTTTGTACTGTTTTGTCATCTGCAAAAAAGAGATGGTTTTGCCTCCTTTTGTAATGCTTATACCTCCAATAGCTGGTTTTATCTAGCTGTATGTGCTAATGCTTCCAATATAATGTTTAATAATAGGAATCATAATTTGTATGCTTTCCTATTTGTTAAACACAGTGGAGAAAATACCTTTATCTGATTTAGTGAGAGTTTGCTTTGGGGAATGTTAAAGAAATAATCGTTTAATCCTAATTCATTGAGAATTTTCCTCAGAAATGGATTTGAATTTAGTCAAGTGCTTTTTTCAGCACTTATTAATAAGAATATGCCTTTTTCTCCTTGGCTGTATTGATATAATAGATATAATTTCCAATATTAACTCATATTTACACTCGGGATAAATCCCACTGTTGCAGGGAATAGATATATTCTTCCAGTTATGAAGACCTATGTTATAGCTATAGTAATTAAGAATTAAACTTTGGGCATATGGGTAAAAGATTTTTTTTTAATTTTTCTCTTTGATATTTAATTATCATTTCCTCTTAAATGTTCACTTCTGTTTGTCATTGTCTTCTTAAGTGTTCATATATGTTCACTTCTGCTCACTTGTAGCTAGAGTTAGTTACAGGATTCTACCTTCATAGGGACTAGGCAATGTAAGTCACATGTAGACACTTGGAGAGCAATAAGTAGCTCAATAGTAGGTCTTTGTGTTAAGCTGCCTGTTTCTCACTTTTCACCACGAACATCCCTTCAACTCCTAGTGGAGAGTGACAGGTTAGCAAAATTTATTTTAAATACAGCCACTCTCAGCTGGCGAGCTCAGCTTGTCACAGTCTCTTTCATGCCATTTAACTTCTCCAGGAATGGACCCAGTCCAGGCTTAATGTGTGAAATCAATTCTGGAAGATAATGGTGGCCTAGATCCAAATCTCCTATCCTCTCCTCCTAAGAAGACAGAGAGATATGGGGACAAATAAAAACAAAAGTAGGTGTCAGAGAAAACTGGAAATCACAATTTACATGTACTCCATGCTCCAACTCGGAGTCCAGTGAACGTTAAACAGATGAACAGATTTTAGGGGATTTGTAGCAGTGGGGAGAAGCTATAAAAATTCAACTAGTGTTCATCCTTGCAAAGACAGGGCTACATTCTTAGTGGGAAGAGCTCAAAGCATAAATAAGGTCGGGAGGATCAGATCACCGGGAGAGTAAAAGGAAAGAGCTTGAAAAACAATGCAAGGAACAATTTGTGTCTAGATTGTGTAGAAACCCACATGGTTAATATTGTTGACTATCCATATATGTACATAATAATTTCTATGAAAGTCCCAAAGCACAGACAATCATAAAATAGGATACCATAAATGCTAAGAAAATATACATATGCTGAGCAGAAACATGATTTTCTCTAACTTGAAAATGCAGTTTATTTTACTTTAGAAAATTTGAAGGAAATTTTGGAGATAGTCTAAAACCTGAAAATGCAGTTTATTTTACTTTAGAAAATTTGAAGGAAATTTTGGAGATAGTCTAAAAGGAAAAGTCAGAGCAATCTTAGTATAATCATATCTTTGTGAATGGGAATACAGTTGACCTCAAAATCTAAGGACAAATTTCAATTTGGCTTATGAATTTGGGTTGAGATTACTTATCTAGAATGGATTATGTAGAAATTCCTTCAGAATGCCATAGTTTTAGAAATGCAGATTAGTATAAACAAACAAATTCTACAGGCAAGAGATTTGAATGCTACCTGGTGTCATGACCAAGGCTGCTGGCACTAAATCAAGTTAAGATTACTTTAGACAATCGTAAAAAAAAAAAAAAAGCTATCGTTATTTTTATACAGCTAGTTTTTTCAATGTCACAACTCATAAGAAGATGCATTAGTTAATCCTTCAATATTTTGAGCTTGCTTTCCTCTTCAGGAAAATCTTGAATTAATTCACTACTGTGTGAAACAATGTTAAGATGCAGCTTGCATTCTCATTTTCTTAAAGGTAAAGTAATTTTAAATTTGAATGGATCCAATTTGTCATTCTTTCCTTTCATAGCAGAAATGTAGTATCATGTTTATAAACACTTTTTCTACTTTACAATCATGCAGATATTCTCTATAATTACCTATGCCTTTTTCATATTTAGATTTACCAATCAAAGAGGAGGGATAGGTTTTATATTTCATTCCACATGAGGAAGAATCATTTTTTCAGCTTCATTGAGCTAAATGATGAAAAACACTGTATATATTTAAGGTGTACAACTTTATGTTTTGATATATCTATACACTGTGAAATGATCACCATAATCAAGTTAATTGACATATCCATCACCTCACATAATTGCATTTTCTTCCTTCTTTCCTACCTTCCTTCCTTCCTTCTTTGCTTTTGTCTTTCTTTTGTGTTGAGAATGTTTAAGGTGTCCTCTCTTAGAAAATTTCAAGTATAAAATACAGTATTGTTAACTGTAGTCACCATACAGTACGTTAGATCTCCAGAACTTATTCATCTTGTATAACTCAAACTTTGTACCCCTTGACCAATATCTCTCCTTTTTCCCCTCCCCCTAGCCCTTGGCAAACACCTTTCTACTCTCTGCTTCTCTGAGCTGGACTGTTTTAGATTCCACATAAAGTGAGATGATGCAGTATTTGTCTTTCTGTGTCTGGCTTATTTCACTCAGTATAATGCCCTCCAGGTTCATCTACATTGTAGCAAATGGCAAGATTTTCTCTATTTTTAAGACTGAACAATACTCCATGCACACAACACATTTTCTTTATCCATTATTCTGTTGACAAATGTTTAGGTTGTTTCCGTATCTTGGCTATTGTGAATAATGCAACAATGAACCCAGAAGTGCAGATATGTCTTTGAGGTCCAGATTTCATTTCCTTTGGATGTACGCCCAGAAGTGGGATTGCTGGATCACATGGTAGTTCTATTTTTAGTTTTCTGGGGAATCTTCATACTGTTTTCCATAGTGGCTATCCCAATCTACATTCCCACCAACAATGCACCAGGATTCCCTCTTCTCCACATCCTTACCAACACTTGCTATTTTTGTCCTTTTGATAATAGCCATCCTAATGGGCGTGAAGTGATATCTCTTTGTGCTTATGATTTTCATTTGCCTAATGATTAGTAACGTTGAGCACATTTTCCTACACATGGTTGACAATGTATGTTTTCATTGGAGAAATGCCTATTCAGGTCTTTTGCCCACATTTTAAACAAGCTATTTATTTTGCAATTTAGTTGTATGAGTTCCTTACATATTTTGGATATTAAACTCTTATCAAACAGATGGTTTGCAAATATTTTCTCCTATCCTGTAGGTTCTCTTTTAATTTTGTTGATCATTTCCTTTGCTATGCAGGAGTTTTTTAGTTTGATATACTCCCACCTTTATATTTTTGTTTTTGTTGCCTGTACTTTTGGTGTCACATCCAAGAGATCATTGCCAAAAGCAAAGTAAAGAAGTTTTTTCCTCATGTTTTCTCCCAGTGGTTTTATGGTTTCAGGTCTTATGTTTAAGTCTTTAATCCATTTTGAGTTTATCTTTGTATATACTTTGAGATAAGGGTGCAATTTCATTCTTTTGCATGTGTATATCCAGTTTCCCAACACCATTTCTTGAAGAGACTGTCCTTTTCTCAATGTCTATTCTTGGTACCCTTGTGGAAGATCAATTGACTATATATACATGAGTTTATTTTGGGGCTCTCTATTCTGTTCCATTGGTCTATGTGTCTAACTTTATGCCAGTACCATATTGTTTTGATCACCATAGCTTCATAACATGTTATGAAACAAGGAAGTATGAAGTCTGCAGATTTGTTCTTTTTCAAGATTGTTTTGGCTATTTGGGGTCTTTTGTGGTTCCATATGAATTATAGGATTGTTTTTTTCTATTTCTATGAAGAACACCATCAGGATATTGATAGGGATTACATAGAAACTATAGATTTCTTTGAGTAGTATGGACATTTTAACAATATTAATTCTTCCAATCCATGAACATGTCTGTGTCTTCTTTAATTTCCTTCATCAATGTTTGATGATTTTCAGTGTGCAAGTCTATCACTTCTTTGGTTAAGTTTATTCCTAACTATTTAATTGTTTTTGATGCTATCATAAATGAGATTGTTTTCCTAATTTCCTTTTTGTATTGTTTGTTGTTAGTGTATAGAAATGCCATTGAATTTTTACATTGATTTTGTATCCTAAAACTATGCTGAGTTATTTTATTAGCTCTAAAGGAATGTTGTTGAATCTCTAGGGTTTTTTAGATATATGATCATTCACCTGCAAAGAGATATAATTTCACTTCTTCCTTTCCAATTTGAGTGCCTTTAATTTTTTTGTTGTTGCCTAATTGCTCTGACTAGGACTTCACACAGGACTATCTTGAACGACAGCAGTAAGAGTGGGAATAAACGATCTTTATTGTATAGGGGAATCTTCCTTATATACAGATTTTTTTGATAGTTTTAACTAAGAATAGATGCAGAGAATCTTGAAAAAAAGCCAGAGAGGAAAAAACTTAGCCATAAATGAAAAATTATGATAATGATATCAGAATTCTCATCAGAAATCATGCAAGCATGAAGAAAGTGAAACATTTCAAGGATTAAAAGAAAAAAAGTAGAATTTTATACCTCATTAAATTGTTCTTTGAGGAAATATAAAGAATTCCTCAGACCAACAAAAACTCAGAGAAATTATTGCTAGCACATCTACTCTGAGGAAATTCTAAAATAACTTCTAGGTCAGAAATTCAGAACCAGATAGAAAAAGAAAGTTTTATCAAGTGAATGGGTGAAAATAAATCATTTATATTTGACTCTTAATTGACCTAATAGGTAATCATTTAAAGTAATAATAATAACGTATTTGGTGACTACAGCATATAGATAAGTGAAATGAATGGTAACAACATTATAAGCTTGGTAAGGAGAAAGTGGGAATACTGTTTCATAAGCTATCTGCATTATCTATGAAGTGATATAGTCTTATCTGAAAGTGGACATAGATTAGTCATAAATGTATATTGGAAAACCTTGAGCAACCACTACAAATATTAAAAATAAGTATAGCTGATATGTTCAGACAGTAGAGATAATGCTATCATATAAAATGCTCAATTAAAACAGTAGAAAGAAACAAATATAAGCAAAGAACAAGCACAAAGAATAGAAAGCAGTTACAAAATATTAATTTAAATATAAATTATAAATTTAAATTATAAATATTAATTTAAATATATTAATATGTGAATGGTCTAGATACACCAAATAAAAGAGAGATTGTTAGTGTGGACAAGAAAAAAAAGAAAAGAAAAGGCCTTACTATGTTGTCTGCAACAGGCCTACTTCAAATGTAAAGACACAGATAGTTTAAAAGTAATAGGATATAGGAAAGTATACAAGCTTACACTAATCAAAAGAAAGCTGGAGTGGCTATATTAATTTCAGACAAAGCAGACTGCAGAACAAGAAACTTTATCATCAATATAGAATGACACTGAAGAAGTCAATTCATCAGGAAGATGTAACTATCATTAATAGGTGTATGCCTAACAACAGAGCATCAATATACTTGAGGCCAAACTGTTAGTCCTACAAAAATTAATAAATAAATACACTATTTTGGTTGGAGACTTCATCACTCCTCTTTCAGTAACAGCATATCAAGCAGGCAGGAAATCATTAAGAATATAGTTGACCTGAACAGCACCATCAATCAACTTGATCTAATTGAGTTATAGAATATGCATCCAACAACAGTAGAATCCACATTTATCTCAAGCTCACATGAAACAATAACAAAGAGAAAACATGTTCTGGACCATAAAAAACACCTTCACATATTTAACAGAGTAAAATTCATGCAAAGTACATTTTCGGACTACAATGGATTTAAACTAGAATTCAATAACAGAATGATTGTCAGAAAATTCCAAAATATTTGGATATTAAACAACACCTTTGTGAATAATATATGGGTCAGAGAAGAAGTAACAGCAGAAATTAAATAAAAAAAATACACTAATAAAAATTTGTGGGATGTAGTAAAAGCATGCTTAGAGGGACATTTATAGGAGCAAATAAATATCCAGGAAAAGAAGAGAGATTAACTCAATAATTGAAGCTTCCATCTCAAGAAGCAAGGAATAGAAGAGAAATTTAAGCCTAAAGCAAGCAATAAAAAGAAATAATAAATATTAGCACAGAAGTGAATGAATAGAAAGCAGAAAATTGTAGAGAAAAATCAACTAAACCCAAAAGGATTCCATGAAAAATATCAATAAAAATAATTAACCTCTAGTGAGGCTAATCATGAGAGAAAGAGAGAAGATACACATTCCCAATATCAGAGAGATAATTACTATGAATCTTAATCACATTGAAGGATAATAAAGGAACATCATAAACATTATGTCTAAAAATTTAATAACATATTGATGGATCAAAACCTTGGAAGGCTCAAACTCTCAAGAAGAGGAAGAATCATCTGAATAGGCCTATATCAATTAAATAAATAGAATAAAAAATAACCTTTCAAAACAGAAAGCACCAGGCCCAGATGGGTTCACTGTGAATGCTACCAAACATTTAAGGAAGAAATTATATCAATTTTCTACAATCCCTTTCAGGAGGATGGAAGCAGAAGGATTACTTTATAATACTTCATATTCCTAATGAAGCCATGATACCTTAACACCAAAAACAGACAAAGATATTACAATAAAAGAAAACTACAGACCAATATCTCTTATGAACCTAGATGCAAAAATTCTCATCAAAATATTAGCAAATCAAATTCAAGAAAGTATAAGAAGAATTATATAACATGATCAAGTGGTATTTATTCCAGATATGCAAGGCAGATTCAACATTTGAAAATCAATTAATGTAGTATATCACATCAACAGATTAAAGAAGAAAAATTACGTGATCATATCAATAGATGCAGAAAAAGCATCTGTTAAAATTCAACATCCCTTCATGATAAAAACTCTCAGTAAACTAGGAATAGAGGGGTACTTTCTCAACTTTATAAAGAAGATCTATGAAAACCTATAATTAACATATTATAATATGTAATGCTGAAAATCTCAAAGCTTTCTGGCTAAGACCAGGAAAAACATAAGAGGATGTCCCCTCTCATGACTACATTTCAACATTGTACTGCAAGTCCTTGCTAGTGCAGTAAGACAAGAAATGGAATCAAAAATTGTTCAGTTGAGAAGGAAGAAATAAAACTATCTTTATTCATGGAGGACATTTTCATCTGTATAGAAAATTCAGAAGAATCAACAACAAAAAAATAACTTCTCCTGTAACTAATAAGTGATTATAGCAAGGTTGCAGGGTGCAAGGTTAATATCCAAAGTCAATTGCTTTCCTATATACTAGCAATGAATAAGTGGAATTTGAAATTAAAAACATTACCATTTACATTAGCTACCCCCAAAATTAAATACTTAGGGATATATCTAATAGAATATTTATAAGATCTATAGAAGAAAAGCTACAAAACTCTGAAGAAAAATCTTAAAGAAGAACTAAATAAATGGAGAGATATTCCATGTTCATGGAAAAGAAGATTCAATATTGTCAGTTCTTCCCAACATGATCTATAGGTTCAACAAAATCCCAATCAAAATCCCCATAACTTATTTTGTGGATATCAGCAAACCGATTCTTAAATTTATGTGGACAGGCAAAATGCACAGAATAACCCACTCATTACTGAAGGAGAAGAAAGTTGGAAGACTGATATGATCTGACTTCAAGATTTACTATACAGCTACAGTAATCCAAACAGTGTAGTTTGGGAACTAAAAAGACAATTAGATCAATGGAACTAAATTGCAAGTTTAGACCTACAGAAATATAGTCAACTGATAAGAAAGGCAATATAATAGAGCAAAGATAATCTTTTGGACAAATTTTACTGGAACTACTGGACATCCATATCCAAACAAGTGAATCTAGATACAGATCTTACACTCTTCACAAATATTAACTTAAAATAGATCTCAGATCTCAACATAAAACACAAAACTAAAAATCTCCTAGAAGAGAACATAGGAGAAAACCTAGATGACCTTGGGTATGGCAATGACTTTTTAGATACAACACCAAAGCCACGATCCATGGAAAAAAAATAATGGATAAGCTGGATGTCATTAAAATTAAAAACTTCTGCTTTCTGAAAAACAGTGTCAAGAGAATGTGAAGACAAGCACAGACCAGGAGAAAATATTTGCAAAAGATACATCTGATAAAGGATTCTTATACAAAATACACAAAGAACTCAAAATTCAACAATAGGAAAATTAACAACCTGATTAAAAAATGGGCTAAAGACCTTAAAGCTTACCTCAGCAAAAAAGATATACAGATGGTGCATAAACATATAAAAAGATGATCCAAATCATATATCATCATCGTATGATGTCATCAGGGAAATGCAAACTAAAATAAAAACCAGATACCACCACACACCTATTAGAATGGCCAAAATCCAAAACTCTGACAACACCAAATGCTGGTGAGGATGTGCAGCAACAGGAACTCTCGTTCATTCCTAGTGGGAATGCAAACTGTTGAGCCACTTTAGAAGACAGTTTGATAGTTTCTTACAAAACTAAACATACTCTTACTATAGGGTCCAGCAATCACATGCCTTGGTATTTGCCCAAATGAACTGAAAACTTATATTCACACAAAAACCTGTACATGGATGTTTATAACATTTTTATTCATAATTGCCAAAACTTGGAAGCAACCAAGATGTCCTTTAGCAGGTGAATGGATAAATAAACTGTGGTACATTCAGACAATGGAATACTATTTAGCATTAAAAAGAAATGAGCTATCAAGCCCTGAAAAGATGTGGGGGAAACTTAAATGCATATTACTAAGTGAAAGAAGCCAGTATAAAAAAGCTATGTACTGTATGATTCTAACTATATGGCATTCTGGAAAAGGCAAAACTACGGAGAAATAAAAAAATCAGTGATTGCCAGTCACTGTGGGGGTCAGACAGATGAATGGTCAGAGCACAGAGGATTTTAGGGTGTGAAAATATTCTGTGTGATACTATAATGATGGATAAATGTCATCATAGATTTATCCAAACCTGTAGAATGTACAGCATCAATAGTAAACTCTAAGGTAAGTGATGAACTTTGGGTGATTATGATGTATCAATGTAGTTTTATCAATGCACTAAAAGTACCACTTTAGTGGTGGATGGGGGATATTGGTAATGGGGGAGGTAAATCTCTGTACCTTCATGTCAATTTTACTGTGAATCTAAAACTTCTCTAAAAAATTTAAAGCTTAAAAATAATAAAAGAAAGCATCTTATAATACTCAACATCTGTTCCTGATAAAAACTCTCTGCCAACTGAGGAGTGCTCTTTTAGGCCCAACCATGGGTAATTATGTTACCAGACACAAACACAGGTTCTTTACCCACCACACAAGAGGGGCCAAATAAAACAGGAATGCCAGGCTTATGGCAAGGAAAGAGTTTTTATTTTAGGTGGTGTCAGCTGTGACACAAGAGCTCTCAAATCTGTCCGATCTCCCCAAAAGATGGGAGGCAAGGGGTTTTAAAGGTTGCGAGGAATGCAGCTGCTTGTAGGGGGGTTGAGCCCGTGGCCTTGCTGATTGGAGCTTTCACACCAGCCTGTGTTTTGGCCTTGTGATGCTGCTTGTGGGGGAGGATGGCGAGATAATGGAATCCACAGGTGGGTGTCTTTGGTTGTCTGCCTCTGTGATGGACATTGGATCCTGGCACCAGCAAGCCAAGGATTTGGGGTCTGGAAGCTTCAGCTTCCTGATATCCTGTGGATATCAGTTTCCCTATAATAAAATGTCAGAAGACCCATAACTAGCCCAAACTTCAGCAGGAGCCTAGCTTGAGGCCACCTGGGTTTTTTAACAATCTGTAACTTCTGTTTGCCTTGTGAAGTTACCAGTTACAAAGGTTGAAAAACTGATATTTACATATGAATGTAACTTAGAGGAGCAGGGAAAGAGGATGAGTGCTTCTGATTTTAACCCCATTCATGCTGAGTTTAATGTAGGGGAACTGTTATCAGGGCTGGCATAAATTACAAAGGCTTTGCCTGATGAGCACATACTAAACTCTCCAACTTTCTTGTTGATTTTTCATAAATGTTCTTTAATAGAGGTTTCTTCATTTGCTATTCACCCTTAAGACTATTTCCAAAGTTTTTAAAAGGCTTTTATTTTTTAAATAACTTTCGCAAGTTTCACTGGTAGTGGTGTGACTGACGAGGTGCCCTGAGAAACTCAAGGGTGGGTTTAGAAGCATTTAACTATTTCCTAAGTAGGTGTTTTCCTTTTGTTATGTTAATGAGATGCAACCACCAACCACCCTGAAACAGACCAAGCCTCACTACAAGAGATACACCCATGGCCTTTGCCTTATTTTTATTGCTAAGATCTCTCCAGGAGCAGCTTACACCTCATTACCATAACCTGCAGTGTATTTGGAAGCATATTTTCCAACTGAGCCTGCACAAATGAATACCCACCTCTCTCTTTTGAATATTCATTCCCCATCTGAAATAAAGGTCCCTGCTTCCCTTTGTTCCTGGATGCCCATGACTTTGGAAATGATTCCTCGTGGTCTCCTATTTGCTGCAAATACACTTTACCTTGTGAGACAACTTCTACTGGTGTAGAGTCTTATTTAACTCACCAGGAGGCAGGTCCACCTGGTTCAGTAACAGAATTGGCACCCAATGTGGGGCACACCTGTTCGTGGTGCCTGTGCCACTAGCTTGACATCGCCGCCCCATTGGGAGACCCAGCAGCTGCACTGAGAACTTTGTTTGGAGGATCTCTCAATGGAGGTGAGTAGTGCCAACCCCAGGGCACAGCTATAAGACTTATTTCCTTAAGTTGTCTCACAAAGCCTGTCTGTTGGTGCCTGGCTTTGGGGTTCCAGTCCCCACATGGAAGTAGCCTGGCTCAGGAGAGTGACAGCCCCCTCTGTTTGGAAAGATTGTGTGACCTGGCCACTCCGGAAGGGCAGATGCTTGGTTCTGGTGAACAGGATCAATCCCTGGTGACTAGTCAGGGGTCAACCCCACCCCCCCGGAGATTGAATCTCCCCTGGAGTAATGCCATGGAGGTTTGAGGTCACTGAGTCTGTCCTCGTGTGGTGCCTGCAATTGTAGGAGGGGTCCCGTTGGATGGAGTTAAACCCCTCTGGAGTTGTTGGGCCTGTTTTTTGTTTGTTTACTTGTTTGTTTGTGAGTTTTTGTCCAGGATGCTCGACATAGCATTTTTATCAGGGACACTTGATATTAGCATTTTTGACAAGGATTCTCAACATTAGCGTTTTTGTCAAAGATGTTTGACATCAATCTTATTTTTTCATAGTTTGGCTTTTCTGGACTCCTAGGTCTCCTTTTTCTCTTGCCCTCCCTATGAGTGCTTGCTGGGTGAAACCCAGTGTTCACCCATTTTATTTTTCCTTTAAGGACTTAGTTACATGACCTTGGTCTAGTTTCATGCTATTAGGGTGCTAAACCTGTTCTGGGCACAACCTTGTGGCATCTGCATCACAACCAACAATTACAGGTTGCTCACAGGAGGTTAGAACCAGACTATGAGAGAAGGTGCTAGAATATGTGAGTAGCAAACTCCATCCTGGAGGAGGGTCCATTGAGCTGCATCTTCCAGAATTGGAAGGTCTTCAGGTATTACCCATAGACCTGAGAGCAGTTGATCTTTTTATGTAACACAGCCTGGCTGCAATATTCACTGGAAGGTGGGGGAAAATGGCCAGAAAAAAGGGACCTTAAATGTTATATGGGAAGAAATTCCCATGTCCAGTGCTTTATGGCACTATGTCTACCAGATCTTTTTGAAGAGAAGGACCTGCTTCTCCAAATCAGGAAACACAGAACTAAGGAAAGCCCACATCAGAGTCCACCTCACTCAGATACTCCACCTTCAGACCAGCTGGTGAGCCCCAAGAGACCTCAGAGGCTGTAACAGTGCCAAACCTTTTACTATCCACCTCCCAGAAGCAATCCCTCTACAGGGAATTGGACTCTCCAACAACCAAAGGCCCTTTATCCTCCTCTTCCAGATAGTACAACTAGATTAGGAACCAGTTACAAACCTGGGATATATCCCCAAGACAGGTACCTGATGGTGAAGGGAGACTTATGAATGTGTACATCCCCTTTCTCCCTCTGATTTGTGTAATTGGAGGGCACACACCAAAGAACTGAGGGCTGACCCAGAGGAATTCATAAACCTGACAAAGGGAATCTTCTCCACTCATAATCATATTGGTAGATATTTAAAACCTGTTAACTACACTCCTCATGACTGAGGAAAAGTCTTCCGTTAAAAGCTAGCGAACATGCAGAAAATGAATATGACCCAGGATCAGACATTCACAAGCCTAGTGAACAGGCTGTACCAGGGACTGACCCTGGGTGGAATCCCAATGTTCCTGATGATCAAGAAAAGCTAGGACATTTCCAGGTCTGCTTTTGAGAGCCATGAAAATAGTAAGCCAGCCAGTCATTAATTGGTCTAAATTAAGAGATGTCCAACAAGGCCCTGGGGAAACCCCTCCATTTTTTTCAGAGGCTGCAGGATTGCCTCAGGAGATATAGATTGGAGCCCCAGGGCCCAGGGCAGTACAGTGGTTCTTAATACCTGTTTCCTATCTCAAAGTGCTCCAGACATCTGTAGGAAGTTCCAAAAGTTGGCTAGAGGTCCTGATACTAACCCTGCACAACTAGTAGAGGCTGCATCTAGGGTGTTCAATAACCAGGATGAAGCCAAGGATGAAAATGAAGACAAGAAGATGAAAAGGCAAGCAGCCCTGTTAATGTGGCCCTCCAGTCTACTCAAGGTAACCCGAGGGAGAGAAAGAAGATGCCATGGGTGAGTGACCCCGGCCCCCACTGACGGACCTGAAAGCCACCAACAACAAGTGCGCATACTGCAAACAGGAAGTGCGTTGGCGGTAGGACTGTCTAAACTGTCCCCATAGAGGGAAAGGATTGAACAAGACTGAGAAGTGGCAACTTCCCTTGACTACAGATGAGATGTAACGAGGCCATCGGGCTCCCCAGCTGGCTCTAGGAGCCCTGGGTGACCTTGGCAGTAGCAGGAGAACATGTTAAAAATTCTTGCTCAATACTGGAGCCACATTCTCCATGTTGAATGCCCACAAAGAGAAACCTTTCTAAAGGAAAGTGTGACATAAAAGGAGTAGCAGGAAAAGGAGAGACCAAAAGATCTCTGGAGCCCTTGATCTGTGAAGTAGGATCAAAAATGCTGAAGCATTCTTTTCCGTGTGTGCCAGAATGCCCTGTTCCTGTTCCTTTTCTGTATGTACCAGAATTCCCTGTTTAGATAGGGACATGCTATTTAAAGTTAGGGGCCTCAATAAGTTGGGAACAAGACAAAATAGAAATTCAAGTTTCCAAAAGTTGGGGAGTTGAGCATATGACCCTATTATAGGATATATCAGAACCTGAGAAAGAGAGTCCCCTAAATGTTTTAAGCTGAGCTAACTCAGAATTATGGGCACAAGAACAGGTGGGGCAAGTAGCTGGTGCCATGCTAGTAAAGGTAAAATTGAAGCAGATAGATCACTGGCTCCAGACAAAACAATTCCTCTTGAAGCCAGGAGCCATAAAGAGGAATATTTCCTGTAATCAATGGGCTTTTAGAACAGAGATTGATCAGGCTGTGGAGATTCCCATGGATCACTACCATGTTACCGATTAAAAGACTGAGAACAGGGGACTATAGATTTGTTCAAGAACTTAGTGCTGTCAATGCTATACAGTACTGGATTTATAATAGCAGTTATCTTCATTTTGTTTCTGGCACAGAGCTCCTAAAACTCTTATAATTTCCCAGATAAGAGTGGTAGGGGCATCCTTTGTTATGATAATTACTTTAGTTCTACCTTCGGAAAGCCCCTAAGGGTATGAGCTGGTTGTCAGGGAAGCCAACTTTGTGATTTGAGGGTTGGAACTTTAAGCCCCATCCCTGTCCCCACACCTCCAGCGTGGGGAGAGGGGCTGAAGACTGGGTTCCATTGCCAAAAGCTGATGATCTAATCAACTATGCCTGTGTAATGAAGTTCTCATTAAAGCCCAAAAGGATGGAGTTCTGAGGGCTTCTGGGTTGGTGAACACGTGGAGATTCAGGGAGAGTGGCTCACCCAGAGAGGGTCTGGTACCTCCATGTCCCTTTCCTGCATATTTTGCTCTATGCGTCTCTTCCATCTGGCAATTAAGTAAAATGTTTTCCTGAGTTCTGTGAGTTGCTTTATCAAATTAATCAAAACAAAGGCAGGAGTTATGGGAACCTCTGGTCTGAGGCTTGTTGGTCAGAAGCACAGATGGCAATCTGGACTCACAATTGGCATTGAAAATGGGAAGCAAAGGGTAATCCTGTAGGACTAAATCCTTAATCTGTGGGATCTGATGCTATCTCCAGGTAGACAGTGTCAGAATTGAGTTAAATATGTTAAACTTCTTAGCCAGAAAGGGATATAAAGTGTCTAAAAGGGGCATAAATATCTAAAGAGACTGTAAAGTATTCGGGGTTCATGAAAGACAGAGAATAGCTATAGGAGTGCTAACCCAAATGTTGGGACCCCTAAAAAAAGTGGTAGCCTATTTTCTCAAAGCAGCTAGACACTGTGGTGAAAGGATGGCCCCTGTGCTTAAGAGCCGTAGCTGCCATCTGCCTCTTAATCAAGAAAGCAGAAAAACTGACTATGGGCCAATCTATGACAGTGTAGACATTCCCTCATCAAGCCTCCAGCCTGCTAGAGACTAAAGGACATCTATGGCTATCCCAGAATAGAATACTACAATATCAAGCTATACTGCTAGATTCCCCTCAGATTTCCTTAACACCCTCTGATACCTTAAACCCAGCTACCCTGCTCCCAGAATCCAATGGGTTTATTAACCCTGCTTGCCCAGAGGTGATTGATCAGCTTTACTCTAGCCACAGAGATCTCCAGAGCAAATCATTGCCTAATGCAGAGAAAGTATGGTTTGTAGATGGGGGCAGCTTCATGAATAATGGACAAAGAAGAGAAGGTTATGCAGTAGTGTCTCTGCATGCAACCATAGAGGCCAAGGGCTGACACCAGGCGGCTCTACTCAAAAGGCAGAAATAATTGCATTAACCAGAGCTTTGGAATTGGGAAAGGAAAAAGTAATAACAATATACACAGACTCTAAATATGCTTTCTCTATAATTCATGCTCATGGAACCTGTTGGAAAGAAAGAGGACTCCTTAATAGCAGCAGTAAAGAAATTAAACTTGGGCCAGAGATCATTAAACTGCTGGAAGCAGTAAAGGGCCCCAAGGAAGTAGTGGTGGTCCATAGTAAAGGCCATCAAAGTGGGGGATCAGAGGCCATAAAAGGGAATAACTTGGCAGCTGCAGCTGCTAGAAGGGCCACTATATCAGGAGACCTTCTCCACTTGCCATTAATTCCCACTCTATCGTTCTATGAGTTTACTCCAGTGTATTCCCCTGATGAAGTAAGGGAAGCCATGACACAGGGTTATCAGTGGCCTCCAATAGTTAAAGGCGGGATGATAGACTCACAAGGGAAGATTTGGGTCCCCAAACAAACAGCTTGGGGGAACCTTAAGAGTGCTCATGATTCTACCCATTATGGAAAAGAGACCTTATTCCTATGGCTAAGGAAGGTCATAAGCACCCCAGGTATAAAAGAACTTATTGAAAAAATAACTTATTGAAAAAATAAATAAATGCATTTATTTCCAGAAGAATAATGTAAAAACCAGATCTCCTGTACCTCCCCTGGCCAAAGCAACTCAAATTCAGGGAACTTTACCAGGCGAAGACTGTCAAGTTGATTTTACTGTTGTGCCCACAGCCCCTGGAGGGTACAAATACCTCTTGGTATTTGTGGATACATTTACTGGATGGATTGAAGTCTTTCCTTGTAGGTTGGAAAGGGTGAATGAAGTAATAAAAGTGTTGTCAAATAATTCCCCATTTTGGGTTGCCTGGATCAATTCAGAGTGACAGTAGGCCAGCTCTTATACCAAAAATAACCTCTGAAGTAGCCAGAGTTTTAAAAATTAAAAGGAGGCTACATGTTGCATGGAGACAACAATCATCTGGAAAAAACTGAGCAGGCAAATCAAACTTTAAAGAAAACCTTGGCTAAATTGTGCCAAGAGATGAAGGAAAGTGGCTAAAATTGCTGCCAATAACCCTCACTAAGATAAGGGCAGCTCCAAAAGGCAAACTGAGGCTTAGCCCCTTTGAAATGACCTATGGGAAGCCATTCCCTAAAGATTCAGATTTGCTCACAAACCCAGATCCAGAGGTTTCCACAGCAATCAAACAAATAATCAATCTGAAGCAGGTTATGGATGCACTCAATAAGTATGGAAACTTCTGACTTCCCTTGCCTACTGAGGTCAAACTCCACCCATATGAAAGGGGAGGTAGGGTCTATCTTAAAACTTGGAAGAGTGGTTCATCCCAAGATCAGTTAAATCCTATTTGGGTAGGGACCTGCTTGGTTTTACTAACCACACACTCTTCCCTAAAATTGGAAGGAGTCACCCCTTGGATTCACCACACATAGGTAAAAATGCACCCATGCCTGAACATCAAGAGAGATCGTCACAGACAATTGATGACTCTGAGTTTTCCTGCAAACCATGCTCTGATATGAAACTCTTGTTTCAAAAACACCATGCAGATAAGTAATGACCGGCTATCCACCCCAAGATCTGCCCTGTATCCTAATCAACCCCCCACCATTTAGGCATGGTATGCTTCCAAGGAGGTTGCATGTTCCTGGGCAGCAAGACTAGGCTTACCAGAGGAATCGGCAATCCAGTACGTAGACTATAAAGAGCTGGTGGAATCGGGGTGGGAGGGGCAAGTATGCCCAGATCCTAAACACATTGAGGCTATAAAATTACAGATAGTTGTTATGAACAACTCAGGGCTATGCGTATGATAACCCACAAACATATTTGAGATTAGCTGGAATTCTGCTCCCCTGCTGGTCCCTATGAAAACCCCCATGCTCAGCAGGAAGCAGTTACAGAAGATTCATCTTTGACCTACACTGCTGGAGAACTAGGAGAAGGATAAAACTGGAGGGGGGATTTTTCACTGACTAGGTGCCCTGAGAAAATCAAGGGTGGGTTTGGAAGCATTTAACTGTTTTTCCAAGTTGTTTTTTTCCCTTTTGTATGTTAAGGAGATGCAACCACTAACCACCCTGCAACAGACCAAGCCTCACCACAGGAGCTAGGCCCATGGCCTTTGCCTTATTTTTAATGCTAAGATCTCTCCAGGAGCAGCTTAGGCCTCATTACCACACCTGCACTGTATTTGGAAGCATATTTTCCAACTGAGCCTGCACAAGCGAATACCTGCCTCTCCCTTTTGAACATTCATTCCCCATCTGAAATAAAGGTCCCTGCTTTGCCTTGTTCAAGGACACCCATGACTTTGGAAATGATTCCTCATGGTCTCCTATTTGCTGCAAATACACTTTACCTTGTGAGACAACTTCCACTGGTGTAGAGTCTTATATAAATCACCAGGAGGTGAGCCCACTTGGTTTGATAACAGTGGGTGGGTGGAGCCCCTCACTCTGTTATGCCAGTGTGGATCTCCTAGTGACTTTTTTGACCCATGAGCTTTTAAGATGTTGCCTTGGGAATGTAGATGGGAGAGAATTTCCTAGTTATAAATACAAATTTGATTTATAAACTTAACACACACAAGATCATAAACATCTTGATGAAAATCGTCAATCTTTTTGATATCAGAAAGAAGTTGTATTTAGCTTATAATAGATAAAGCCATCACAGTGGAATGGAGCTCTAGATTTGTCCTTATAAAAACTAAACAATCCTCTCCTCTGAAAATAATAAAATTAAAAGTCAGTTAGGTGAGTGTATCAGCATTTGTGTGTCAGACCAGGCACTGATTGCCTAAGGAAGTCAATTTTGCTCAAAATTTTAAAAAGCTTATGTCTAACTTTCTTCAAACAAGATGCATCAAAGACCAAAAACCACATAAAGACACACTCTCCACTTTCATGACATTTATGGGTACACAGTTAAGGCAAGTAGCTTTCAGTGCCACCTCCAGTACTTTATAGATACTGTGTTGAACACAGGATATTTTTTCAGAGCTTGACACATAATGGACACCCAAACAGTTAACTATGGCATTAATAATGACTATTAGTAGTATTTAATTTTTCTTAGATACTATGATAAACACCTTGTTAGTCTTGCACATAACACCATTCTTAAAAGCCTTCAGATAATTAAAATTTTCAACAGGTTTAATCTGGATTTGGATTTAATTCGAGGTCTGGAAGTAAAAACTGACAAAACTTCTCTCCACATGAAGGTGTGTTTTCATCTCATTACAGATAGCTGAAGTGGTTTCACAAATTTGAATTTTTACCTTTTCTTGCTGCTCACTAGGTGATTCATTTTAACTACTGTCACCCAAGGATTAAAATTCCTCTGCTCTTGCAAGCCCCAGGCTTTGCTATGGCTTTCAGCTGTATTTGGGCTGCTTTGTTTGTGCTTTATAAAACTTAAAATACACACCTGTACCCACCACGAGACTAATAATCCTCATTGTTATATTTCTTCTCATTATCATATTTCTTTTTTTCTCTATGACTTTTTCATTTAAGGAGTCTCCTTCAGTCAATCCTCAGAAGATCTTTTGTCTATGGTTGGGCCTGACACAAATAGTTGCGATAAGTGTGAAAATGGGACAAATGGTACTGCAGCCTATGTTAAACAGTACATATAAAGTGCTAGAGATGGCAATGCCTACCTGCCTTCACTGTGTGCTGATAAACTGTATGAAAGTGGAAAGGATGTCTTTATGTGATTTTTGGTCTTTTATGCATCTTACTTGAAGAAAGTTAGATATAAGTTTATAAAATTTTGAGTATATATACATGTGTATATATACACATGTTTGTGTGTATACATATACACACCGATTATACAAAATATTATGGAATCATCACAATTTCTCTATGATGCAGGTAATTTTATTATTGCCATATGACAAATGAAATAAATAAGGCTATCAGACATTAAGTAATTTGAGTAATATCCCAAAGACACTTATATAATAAATAAATCAAATGTAGTGACAGATATTTTTAATCATGTATTTTTAAAGCATGAAGAGAGTACATTTATTTTTCAAAAAATAATGAAGAGATGTTATTGTTTAACTACATTATATATATATGTGACATTTCCAATCAGTGAGGTTAAAGAAAGAATGTATAACTGGGGAGCTAAAAGTTAGGTTTTAGGGAAGTAAAAGATAAAAAAACAACCTGGAACCTTATCTTCCAATTTATACCAGAATACAATCCTGATGAGTCTAGGTTTAGATATCCACCAATAGTCATAAAAGCATCTTTAAAATGCGTGGATAATTTCCATGCTTATATTCTTGACGTGGGTAAAATATTTCCAATGACAACACAAAATTCAGATATCATGAAGGAGAAATATTTTAAAAATTGAGTGCAAAATTAAAATGTCTATGTATCCAATATACTATAAACAAAATCCAAAGTCAAAATGAAAAATATATATATGACTACAAAAATATGACAAAGAAAGGAATAGCAATCTGATAAAAATGTCATGCACAATACATGAACAAGTAGTTATAAAAAGACACAGATTTGGCAATTAAATAAGTGAAAATTACTACAACATCACTGATACTTAAAGGACTGTTATAAAAATATGTTAAATAAAACGTTTGTATATGTGATTTGGGTAAAATGCTAGATTTCAAAATATTCAATGTTATGTGTAAAGTGAAGGACACAAATTTGGTGTTCATGGATGAATAAGTAGTTGTAACCCATTTGATATAAACTCATTTAATAACTTTCAAAATAAAAATGCACAAATAATTTGATATAGTCTTTATATTGACTGGAAGTATCCTAAAAATATGTGTAAATGTTCATTTTTTTGTGCTAAAAATAAGAAAAATCCTAAGTACCTTTTAAGAAAGAATAGAATAAACAGAGTGGGTGTCATAAATAAAATGTTGTTGAAAAAGACATAGGTAGATTTATGGGCAGGATATGGAAAATCTGTGGTCTCAATTACGATACAAGAAATTTTTATATTTTTAAATATACGGGGAAACCAGTCTGGTTTGAACCTAATCTGGCCTGAATTTTATTTGAGCCAAAGAAGCCTGACTTACAGCTTGTCAAACATACATTGCACGTCTGCTTTAATTGTTACCATAAAGTAAAGAATGTACCCTTTGAAGACAAAAAATTCATGCCTCGCTTCCTTTCACCCTGCAGTCCTTAAAGATAAGACTGAATGCCTCCGTTCCCACAACTCCAGGTCATGTTGACCTGCTGTGTACGTGCTACTCTGTAACAAAATATCTCCTTGAATCCTTGAAAGAATGTACCCTGTCATGCTTGATGTATGTCTCTTTGTTTGGAAAGGGTATATAACTGTACTGAAAATGACTCTTCAGAGCGCTTTCTTCTCTTGCGAAGGCTGCACTCCTGGGCTATAGTCATCAGTTTGGCTTGAATAAAACTCCCTACTATAGAATGATTATTTTTTATTTGAATCAACAATTACTAAGCTAGAATAGAGAGTAGAAGAATACTTGTAATATTATCTAGAAGATTACATAAGGAACTTTAAAAAATATTGTCTTTGAGACAGAGGACAAGAGTGGTGAGGAAGGGATAATTACATTTCCATTTTAATTTTGGCAAAATTTGAATTCCAATAACAAAAAAAAAACCCCTTTCTTAAATACTTAGATATACAAAAATGCATTACCACCATCAACATGGAAACAGCACTTTCAGAAATTCTAAGGAATATTTTTCTAAAAAAGTATGTCTATCTAATCTATATCTATCTATCTATCTATCTAATCATCTCTTCTACCTACCCACCAACCTACCTATTTGAATATAGAAGTACCAATTTTAAAAATTAGAAATTTCAAATTGTATATTGCATTCTATAATTTATAGAAAATTTTACTTAAAGTTTCCATTTGTATGATGTAGCTATTTAAAATTACATTTCAAAATATATATTTATTTATTTACTTATTGTGAGGAAGACTAGCCCTGAGCTAACATCTGTTGCCAATCCTCCTCTTTTTTGCTGTGGAAGACTGGCCCTGAGCTAACATCCGTGCCCATCTTCCTCTGCTTTATATGGGACGCTGCCACAGCATGGCTTGACAGTCAGTGCATCTGTCCACACAGCGATCTGAACCTGTGAACCCCAGCCGTCAAAGTGGAGCACACAAACTTAACCGCTATGCCACTGGGCCACCCCCTCAAAATATTTAAATATACAAATGACAAGTGAAAATAAACTACTTTCTTTGCTAAAATCACCAATTGTATTGATTACCCATTCATTTTTTAAATTATCACTATTAAATTGGTAATAAACTACCAAGTTTTTGACATTCTTTAGGTTAAAAGGTCAATTTCATTAAATTTACTAAAATTTAATGAATGTTAAAATTGAAAATCTAAATCAGTAATTAGCATGACTGTGAACAATATAACAATAAAAATGTAGAGAACAACTGCTTTCCTCACCCAGCTTCAGTATACTTAAAAAGAATCACTGCTTAACTAGTCTTTACTTTGTTGAAACAACTGTGCAGTACAAGCAGTGTTCTGTATCTTTTTATTATAAGAGTAACAACAGACAGCCACATAATGTTATTTCATGTTAAAGACTTGGTTTAAATCTGTTAATTAAAAAGTTAATTAAATCCATAAGTACTGCGTTTGTTATGTGCAAGACCACTCATAATGCATGAAGTTGTTATTCTGTGTCATTTATAAAGAAAACTAGTTTTGCTTTCCTATTAAGATTTGCATTTTTTTAGCACTTCATGTGCCAAATATCAGAAAGAATTTAAAGTTGCTTTAAAATATCTGGTAATGATGTTTCTAGAAATCTTCTAGAATTTGAACTTAAAGAATAAAATAAAAAGATGAAAACTGCAATTCAATTTTCTTATATTGCGTACATATAGGTGTGAAATGTATTACTTGAAGTTGTAAATACGGGGAAAAAAAAGCCTAGAAATGGAAAATCAATAAATACCATTAACATGAAATGAAATAATGCCTATACTTTGCTAATAAGGCTTATAAAATAACAAATATATGTATATATACACATATTTGTGTTTGCTATCACGTCGAATGATGTGATTTATGCAATTTTTTATATATTATCTAATGATGGCCCCAGGAACATGAAAATGTTTGATAAAAGTTTAAATAAAGAAAATAACCATTATTGCTGGTCACTGCCATTTTACCCTCTCTCATTGGGCATGAAACCATAGCATAGATCCACTAGCTTTTTGTGTCACCAGGAAAGATTTTAGTCTCTTTGGCAACATTAATTATTTTCCCAGTATGGAGTTTTGCATAATACAAAAGAAATATGTTAGACAACTCACAAGAGAGTAAGACTTGGATACGCATTATCGGCATACTTGCTGTTTGGATTCTAGCAGGAGTCAGCTTTTAGTTAATTTCCAAACTCTTCTCTTTCACATTTTCTTGAAAACTTTCCAGTTTTTTTAATTCATATTTTTATAGCACTTTGCTAAACACGACAAATACAAACTAGTCGCCACTAATAACCTTTTCTCCTAAAAGTGCTCAATATGTATGTGGTCTGTCTCCCAAATTATTATAATTGATGGTTTTACCAAAAATTTGCCAGTGTGTAAAATTAAAACCTACTTTTTAGCTTAAGGTATTCATTTTTTCCCCCAACTGTCATATGAATATTAGGCCAATTTTAAGTATTTCTTACAAAAGCATTCCACCAATGATACCATATTCTGCATTATTTAGGATGGAATAGAGAATTTGGGGATAAACTCTCTGTGATTTACCACAACAGAGGTTTATTAACTCCTCTCTCATGTGCTACATAGTTCAGCAGGCTTTTGCCTACAGAATTGCTTCAGTACCCTGGCTGATGGAGACTAAAATCACGTAGCTGTATCATATAGAAAATAATTTCTCCACAGTCACTGTGACAATTGAGCAAGCTAGCTATTGTTTCTCAAACAAGCTCTGAATTGTATCTGCACGAAATTATACACTCCACTTTCCCTCAGAGTTCTTTGGGCACCATTAGTTGTATGGCAACTAATTCAAGGTGAGGAGAAATGCAAAAGAACAAACGTATATTATCTGAACAGTACATATCTCTGCCACTTAAACCTTAGCATAAAAATCCACATGAAGAGAATGAAAGTGTTGAGTTTAAAGAAGTCACAAGAGAATTTCTTTGGAGATAATTGTTGGAGAGCTATCAAGCACTGATTTGACTCATGCATTACACCTGTGTGTCAAGAACTATGATTTTTGAGGAAAAATGCACAGTACATGACGTGTCCCTTGGATTTGGTGAAAAGGGAGGACTTGGATTTGACTGATGCCAGAAAAATCTAAAGCTGAGAAGCTTTGGTTATTGACAAACTTTTTTCAAAATAGAAAGAAGGCTTCGTGAAGAGTGAAATGCACCTTCATTAAATGAGAGCACTAAGGATACAGGAGAGTTTCAAATGGGTGTAACAATGCTTTTTGTGTGCTTATATTATCAAGTCATATTTTTCTAAGAAAATATCCATTTATCTAAATTGTCAAATTTATTTGCTTAGGTTTATTTGTAACATCTCCTGTAGATCACTTTAAGCAATGCAGTTCCCCTTTTTCTTTCCTAATATTTAATATTTATCCATATGAGAGAATGTCTAAATGGGATAAATCATACACATGTGACATGTCAGCAATATGACTTGGAAAATAACTGTGTAGACAATGTTTTTGAAAATTTCAATTTTATGTTCCCCCTAAGAATTGATGAGAATTAATTCAAAGTACCTGTTTCCCCAAATTCTACCCTTAAAATATTTTGTTAATAAATACTGAGTCAATAAGTGCAGTTTTCATTCTGCAAAAAGATACATTTGATTTCAAATGTTATTAAGAATCATTCTAAGTTAATTTTAATGTATGTATTTGCGTATACCACCTGATAAATAATTGACCTTGTGCTATTCCATTACCGATTTTAAGTGCTTTAGAAATCTATTATCAGATTAATTTTCTTGAGACTGTTCAACAGTGTGTATATAGCATTACTTTTGTTTGTTATATGTATTGTTATTTAGCTTGAAAACAAATCATTAGGTTTATATGATTAGATTTCAACCTTAACCATTTCTTAAAAATTTAGAAGTTTTTAGTCCTTATCATTTCTCAGGTGTGTCATATCTTCTGGTTGGGCCAATTGGAATGGCGTAGAAGTGTTTTCACTTGTCACGTGTCATTTTATCTACAACCAGGCTCTTAAGACTGTGACAGCATTAATAAAGCATGTCTTGGAGCAATGTATTTGTTCTCACAGGCTGAAATCCATTCACCTTGAAAGCACTGCTCATATAGGATGAATAACTCTGGAGATAAGATCTATCCTATTAGCAATGAAAAAAAATAGCCTCCGAGAGTTATAAATTTAAAAGCAAGTATGTTTGTTGGTATTCAGTGCCTCTATACATCTTAAACTGCTTTGGCTATTAGTGTATTAGATGGAGAGTAAAATCCTTTTAGAAATAGAGAGGCAGTTTGGCACTGCTGGACACTAGTGCAAGAGAAGGGAAATTAAATCACCCAGCCCCATCAGTACACTGAAGGAAGGAACATACAAAATTGGGCTCATAGGGACTAAAATGCAAAAAACAGTTTGACATTCAGAAATAACTTAAATGACACACAAATTAGATTCAATAAAAAAGAATTTCCCTAGAAGGGAATGAGTGTGGAGGTTGTTATGCAGCTCCCTCTCCCCCCTCCCTCATCCAGAGGAAGCATTAATAGCTGTGTAAACCAGAATTCCTGTTATGTTTCTATGAAACATTCAGAAGGAAAGCCAAAATTGTAATAAATTTTGATTTACACTAATATAAATACATTTTAAATTCTTTACCATAGTGAATATGCCAAAATCTGGAATAAATGATCCAAAACATACCCAAGTTTTAAATACTTCTGATGGATATGGTCAAACTGCTGTCCGAAAGTTTCATACAATTTTAGCAACACATTAGAATAGATAACTCTTCAATTCTACTTTCACATCAAAGCAGAAAGACTTTTACAGTGAACACCATTTTGTAACCACCTAGATTCTACTATTAAGGTATTACAATACTTGTTTTGGCACTTATTTATCCATCTTTTCATCTCTCCATCAGTATAACTTACTTTTTGATGCATTTAAAAGTAAATTGCAAGGGCCGGCCAGGTAGCCTAGTGGTTAAGTTAGTGCCCTCCACTTCGGCCAGGTGTTTGCAGGTTGGGATCCTGGGCGCAGACAGATGCACCACTTGTCAGCCATGCCGTGGCGGCGTCCCATATAAAGTATAGGAAGATGGGTATGGATGTTAGCCCAGGGCCAGTCTTCCTCAGCAAAAAGAGGAGGATTAGCAACGGATGTTAGCTCAGGGCTGGTCTTCCTCAGCAAAAAGTAGAGGATTGGCAAAGGATGTTAGCTCAGGGCTAGTCTTCCTCACACACACACACACACACACACACAAAGTAAATTGCACACATTAGTACATTTTCAATAAATAATTCATCCTGCATAAAATTCACTAAAGCTCAAGTTTTGGATTCTATTGTAATATTTGCATATATTAAGTGTCCTATGCTTTGATTAATGTATATACCTGTATGTCAAGAACTGTCAATGGTCTCAGATTTTATCCTAACTGCAGAATGACGCGTTCAATGGATGCCAGTAGAAAACATGACACTTATTGTTCAGAGAAAGAGAATTGCTTATTACTCACTTATTACAACTGTCACAGTGGCTCACACTGTCACAGTCAATTCAGTTTACGTGTGTGTGGCAGAGACGTCATAAGTCCTGGTGGCTTCTTTAGGACAGATGTCCCAGAGAGGCAGGTTTTGTTTAAAGTAGAGGCCACACAGACACAGGGAGCTCATGATATCTCAACTTTGAAGAAGTCAGTCCCACTGCTTCTCCAAAACATCCCCAAGCTGCTATACTTCAGCACAGACTGTGAACGAAAATTGATTTTTAAAACACAAAAATAGTAGATAGAATAAAGTTATTTTTTTTAAAATAAAAAGCCCAAGACTCAGCTTGAATTGGAATCAAATATGTAATTTCTAAAAATACAAAACATCTAAAGTATTCCTTGAAAGGACTGTATGTACCCATAAATCTGAATCTCTTTTTATTTCTTTTATAAATTTTGTGTGGTTTTCCATATGTAGATTCTGCCTATATTTCATTAGAGTTATATATAATAACTTCAATATTCCAGGGAGAGATTGTAAAATGAATTAACATACAGATTCCAATTATCAATTATTTATTACTTTTATATAGGAATGCAATTAACTTTTCTAAATTAACCTTGTACACTTAGTTCTATGGTTTTTTTGGTAGACTGTCTAGAATTTTCTCCATAGACAATGATGTTTCTGCAAATAAAGGCAGTTTTATTTCTTCCTTTCCATTGTACGTGCACGTCTTTCTTTTTCTTGCCATATGGCTTTGCCTAGTACTTCCAGTGTATTTTTGGATAGGAGTAATATGAGATGACATCTTTCCCTTGTTCCTGGTCTTAATGAGAAAAGATTCAGTCTCTTACCATTAGATGTGATATTAGGTGCAGATTTTGCATAGATTTATTTTATTAGAATTAATGAAGTTCTATTTTATTCCTAATTTGCTGAAGTTTTTATCATGAACATATGTTGAAAGTTGTCTAACTATTTTTCCTCACATATTAATATGTTTTTTCTTATTGTGTTAAAATGGTGATTTGCATTGTCTGATTTCCAAACATTAAATTAACCTTGTACGCCTGAGATAATGTCTGCATATTCGTGATGCATTGTCCTTTTAAAATATTGCAGGATTAGATCTGAAAATAAGGATTTGCATGTTCATTTAGAGTTATGGGTCTACAGTTTCTTTTCTTATCATTTCTTTGTATGGTTTTGGCATTAGTGGAATGATGGCCTCATAAAAAGTTTTGGGAAGCATTCTCTCTTAATTTTTGGAAGAGACTGTGTAGACCTGGTATTCTACAATAATACTAAGTAGGCTTGGAAGTTTCTTTATGGGAAGATTTTAAACTGCAAATTCAGTTTATTTAGTAGAGATAGAGCTATTCAATTTATCTATTTCTCCTTGAGTTAGTTTTGTTTGTTTGTGTCTTTCAAGGAATTTCTCCTTTTTTTCCTTGGTTCACCTGGCTAGAGAGTTATTAATTTTATTGAACTTCTCAAATAACCATCATTTGTTTTTATTGATTATATATAAATTTATAGATATATAAAAATGTATATGTGTATATATTCATACATATTGTTTTCCTATTTCAACTTAATTTATATCTTAATTTATTTCTATATTATTCTTTGTTTTATTCTTCTTGCTTTGTATCTATTAGCTCTAATTATTCTAGTTAAAATAATTTGAAGCTTAGGCTTTTGATTATAAATCTTTCTTCTAATATGTATGTTTAATGTTCAAAATTTCCCTCTAAGTAATGCTTTAGTAGCATTGCATGCACAAATTTTGGTGTTTTTTGTTTCATTTTCTTTTAGTACACTGTGTTTTTCAAATTTTCTTACAACTTACTGTTTGACACATGAGTTATGTACTAGTGTATTGTTTAATCTCTAAATATTTGGGTATTTTCCCGATATCATTCTATAATTATGTCTAGTTTAATTTCATTATGGTCTGAAACATACTTTGTATGATTTGTACGCTTTTAAATATGTTAGATGTTAAGGTTTGTTTTTTAGCCCAGAGTGTGGTCTATCTTGGTGAGTGTTCCATGGTCTATCTTGGGGGGAATGTCTTCTGCTCTTATTAGATAGAGTGTTCCCTAGATGTCAGTTAGGTCAGGTTGGTTGATAGAGCTGTTCAGCCTCACTTATTTTCTTCCAACATTTTCCATAAATTATTGAGAGGGAGTATTAAAATTTCCAACTATAATTGTGGATTTGTTTAGGTTCCCTTTCAGGTATCAGTTTTTTGCCTAACACATTTTGAAGCTCTATTTCTAAGTTCACATTCCTTTGGGATAACTATGTCTTCTTGAAGAATTGACTGCTTTCTCTAAAGGTAATGTCCCTCTTTTGTCCTGATAATCTTCCTGGTTTTGTCTATTTTGTCTCAAATTTTAGTACTTTCAGCCCAACTTTCTTTTGGTTAGAGTTTGTGTGGTATATCCCTTTTTGTATCTTTATTGTTAACTCATTTTATGTCTTGCTATTTAAATGGGTTTCTTTTAGGCAGCTCCTGCATTTTTATCCAATGGGACAATATTGTCTTTTAAATGGTGTGTTTAGGTTGCTTACATTTAAAATGATTACAGTTATGATTAGATTATAATCTGTCACCTTGCTAGCAGTTTTCTCTTCCTTTTATCTGGTTTTTTTTTTTTTTTGCATTTTTCTTTTTCTTTCTTTTCTCATTTTAATTGAATCTTTTTTAGGATTCCACATTGTCTTGTCTATTTAATTATCATAATTACCTTTTAAAGATTTTTTTAACTGTATTTTACAATACTGAGTATAAAATAATCAGAGTATAAATTCAAATATTTTTTTCTGCTTCACGTGTAAGGTCTTTATAGCAGTATATTCCCTATTCCTCCCTACAGTCTGTGCCATCTTTGCTTTTAGGTACACAATAAGCACCCAATACATATTTACTATTGTTGCTTTAAATATCCAGTTGTCTTTTAGAGCAAGAAAAGTAAGAATATCCTCTTATTTTATTCTATTTCTGATAATGTTCATTTATTTCTTTGGATTCCAGTATCTGACCTTTAAAACTTTCCTCTCATCTGAAGAGCTTTTTAACATTTGCAGAGCAGGCATGCTGGCATTGAATTATCCAATATTTGTTCATTTGAGAAAGTCTTCATTTTTCCTTTACTTTTGAGGGATATTTTCACTGGAAATGGAATTGTGAAATGGCATTGTTTTTTTCTTTTAACACTTTAAAGATGTCATTTTACTGTGTTTTTGCTTATGTGGTTTCTGATGAGAAGCTGACTGTAATTGTAATCTTTGTTTCTCCATATATAGGGTGTTTTTTCCCCTTGTCTTCAAGATTTTCTCTTTACTTGTGATTTTAACAGTTTGGATATGATATGCTTAGGGGGGTGTGTGCACGTGTGTGGGGGGGCAGGGGGTTGGACTTTACCTGCTTTGTGTTTCCTAAGCATTCTTAGATTTGTGGCTTGGTCTCTGCTATGAATACTGCAAATTATCAACTGTTATTTCTTCACATATGTCTTCTGCACCATTTTCTCTAAATTCTCTTTCTTGAATACCAATTACGTGTATTCTGCAATGTTTGATATTTTCCCACAGCTTTTGCATGCTCTGTTCTGTTTTTATGTTGTTGGATTTTTTTTCACTCTTTTTTCTCTTTGTGTTTTAGAAGAGTAATTTCTTTTGATGTACCATCAAGTTCACTGATTTTTCCTTGGTTGTGTCTAGTCTACTAATAGACCCATACATTTTCATTTGCTTTGTTTTTGATTGGTAACATTCCATTTGATTCTTTCTTAAGTTTTCATTCTCTGCGGATATCCAGGTGGTCTTATGTTGTATTGCTTCTCCATTAGAGTCTTTAACATATTATTCCTAGTTATTTTACATTGCTCTTCTGATAATTCCAACATATGAGTCATTTTTCATTCTGGTTCTCACTATCATTTTCTGCCTTTAGACTTCATTTTTTGTTTTGTCTTATGATAAGCCTCATATTTTACTTTATTATTTTTTTTTTTTTTGAAAGCTGGGAATATTTTATAAGAGAGGAGACACGGAGATCAAGATATAGACTGCTAAGGGAAGAAGATGAGTTTTCTTCATGACTGTTCTTGGCTTTTGGTGTTGGCATTTTCGATAATCTATTCAGGAGATTGGATGTGTTTAAATTTTATTGTTGTTATGGTTACCAGAGGTGAAGTTTACTGGTGGAATGGGCACCAGAGGATTCAGATTCCTTTAGTGAAACCTTTTCATCTCCACTTGGCTCTGTATCTTTCCTTTGTGTTCCTTCCCACTGAGAATCAGTCTCTCGAGTGCCATATTCCCAGTTATGTTTACTCAAGGCTTGTTAGTATCATTAAAGGGAGGTAGTAGAAGGGAAAGTTCTCTGATTTTCTCCTTCAGCTTCTCACAAAGGCTTATATTGCGACCTGGGTTTCAACATCGCGGTTTTCACAACAATTCTCTACTCTAGAGGTGGACTTGCTTCTTTCTCTTCCTAATTTTTCTCCCTGCTGCTATGTGTGTTCGCCAGTGTCTCCAGGCTAAGATTTTGCATCCCTTCCCCTTGATCCAGAGAATTAAGGCTTTCTTACTTAGGAGATGGAGGGAAGATGGGGCTGGGCCACTATTCAGTCTCTATTCCCTTCTCTCAGCAGCAATGAGATTCAGCCAGTTCCCTCCAGATACAGACTTTGATGAATATCCTCCTGCACATTAAACCTTTTCTTTTCTAAGAGAGTTAGAGAAAGTGGGTCCAAGCGCACTTTAGTGTGACTTATTTTCCCTTCTCCCAGTCAACGGCATAGGGGTAGCTTTCTCTGGATCCTCTCTGATCTTCCTCTTGAGAGCCTTTTGGAGTTTCTGGGAGAAAGCTTGCCAGATGACAAGAATTGCCCTATGACTGCGGTCCCCCTCCAGAGCTTCATATTCTCACAATAGCCAATACTCATAGCGCCCATAAGCAATTCATTTCAGTTTATCTTCCTACTGGCTTACATGGCTTCCGTTTATGTGTGCCTCGGGTAAGCGGAAGCTGGGCCCTGTTTTTACCTGTGTGTACCTTCCTCTAAATTCTGGGATGGCAGTTTCCCCTGTGACATCATTCTCTAATGGGTCCAAGCAAATCATTGATTTTTAGCTGTTTGTTTTTTTCCTTTTTGTTGTTAAGATCAGAGAAACATCTTTCTAGCTTGCTGCTTCTCCAGGTTGAAACTAGAAGTTTGATTTTTATTCATTGAAGAATTAATGATTTTATCATAAGAGACCAATTGGAATTCCCTGAAAACCTTTTATCAGTTTAGTGACATGATAAAGTCTGTGTTTTTCAAACATGTCTCTAGATGTTGTATGTGAAGCTATTTGAATGAGTCAAGGATAGAAATCAGAAGTTTACTTATAAGAGAATTGCATCGATCAGCTTGAGGGATGTTGGTGGTTTGGAAGGAAAAATAGTGGAAATAATATGCTTGGAGTAATACATATACATTGAAAATATTTGTTATATATTTTGGAAATACAATTTTAAAAATACATTCTGATAAATTGTCTATGAAGAGTGAAGAAGAACAGGATGATGAAGACGACTCAGTTTTCTGTGACTAAATTGGTAATATTTGCTAAGATGATAAGACTGGAGAATTAATTTGGGTTTGCAGGATATAATTAGTTATTTTGCCAAATGTTTTTGGGTCCATTGCTTCCACACAGAAGATAAAATTGTATTTTTCTAATCTTCTTGTGGTTGATTTAAGCCAGCAGAGGTGATACTTCCATACCAGGAATTTAATTGCCAATGAAAAACACTCTAAAGCTCTCTTTTTTTCACTAGAACAGTTATTATTCAAGTTTAAGACTGTGGCTGCTCTATGAACCCAGGTTCCAGAGTGACTATGATTTATAGTACTGTCTACTGACCCTCAGTGTACAAGGAGTGTGAGAAAGAAATCAAAGTTTGTCATTTTAAGCTGCTGAGATTTTATGATGCTTTTCCCCATAACAGTGTAACCTAATCTACACTGACTCGTCAAGGGGAAAAGTCAATAGTTTGGATTTGGACGTTTTAAGTTTGAGATATGGAAATGTCTATCTTGCAGTTGGATGACTGAGTGCAAAGGTGAGAGTGGAGGCATGAGTAGGAAATAAATTAGAGAATCTTCACCATGTAGAAGATATTTAACACTGTGAGGATAGAAGATATTGTCTAATTAAAGTTTCGAGGGAGAAGAGGAGGCAGGACCTTCAAATATTTAGGAATCTATACATAAAGACAAAGGTATCTGATCAGAAGATGATAAAGATCAGACTATATTTTGATGGTCTAGAGGTTGAGAACAAAGAGTATTTTAGGAAGGTTGGAGCAGCTACCAAAGTCGGCTGAAAATGTCAAAAAGGTAAGAATTGAATGATTTGATTTTAACAGCATGAAAGGCATTAGTTACTTTATGAAAAGTAGTTTCAGAGATAAAGGAATAAGCAAAACTGAAGCAAGGAAAAGAGAGATATTCAAATTCATTTTCATCATTCTCTAACATCAAGTGTATTAGACACTATTGAATATATATGTATATTTATATTATATTTATGTGTACATGCTCATTTATATTTATATCACGTATATATGCAGAAATTTACATATGTATATGTAGATACACATATATAAACACACATGTGTATGCATAAACTATATATGCATATATATAGTTCATATATATGTACATATGTAAACTTACATATATAAGAAAACTATAGACTATTTTTTCATAATTGCATATTTTCCTGTATTCTTTCTATGAATACACGGAAATTTGAATTACTTTACCCAAGCTACTCAGGTAGTAAGTAGTACAGTAGGGTTGTAAAATTAGGCAATCTGCTTTTTTGAAAAGCAATGGTGATTTTGCTGTAGTAATTTATGTTTAAGTTTACATCTGTCATTTATTTTATCTTTTTCTTTTCTTTCTACTTTCTTTTTGCTTTGTTTTATGAAATACAGTTTGCATTGCTAAGTGGTTCCCTATACCTTTTTCAATGATTTTGAAATTTTACTTTGTTTTCAGTTATTATTGATTTATTCTTATATTTTACACTTATATTTTTGTGATCACCAATATGATAACTGAATCCATTTATTTTGACTTGACATGTATAAGACAAAGGATATACTCTTTAGGTAATTCTTCACACTCCCTGGTAGTAAATTTACTCTTATTTATGAAAGAATTTCTTATAATATCTTTACTATCTTTAATACCACTTTAAAGAATAATCTTTTGAAATATATGTAGTCTTCTAAATATGTTTGGAAGCTTAATTTATTCTGTTCTTCATATTAGCTCATTAGAACTTTCTGGTGCTATGTCTAAAAGAAGAGATCCTTATTCTTGACTTCAGGTTTATCCACATATAAGTATATCTGACTATATTGTTTAAGTATTTTACTGAAGAGCCAAATATATTATCACTATATATGATTGTCTCATATATATGCACACATATTTGTATATATGTTTGTATTTATATTTAAAATCTGGGACTTTGGGGGATGGCCGGGTGGCATAGTGGTTAAGTTAGGCATGTTACGCTTCGGCAGCCCAGGTTCATGGGTTCAGATCCTAGGTGCTGACTTACACCACCCATCAAGCTGTGCTGTGGCAGTGACCTATATACAAAATGGAGGAAGATTGGCATGGACGGTAGGTAAGGGCCAAACTTCCTCAAGCAAAAGAGGGAGATTGGCAACAGATGTTATTTCAGGTACTATTTTCCTCACCAAAAAAAAAACACTTGAGACTCTGAATATTTGAGCATGCATTTCAGTTGTCTTTAACATGAATGATAACCTGATTCAATATAAATTTAAGGATCAACATTTTTTATCTCAAAAGCTCTTTAAATAGTATTGTGTTGCTTTCTATTCTTAGTAAATTTTGCAGCAAAACTGATATTTATTTCTTCAGAAACCATTTACATATTTGGTCTGAAATTACTAGGAGTTTTGATCTCATAATTAAAAGTCATCTCTTTTCTAATATGCTTACTTTACATTAATTTTCAATGATTTTTGAGCATTGATTATTTTGGTATTTCTTTTTTCATTGCATTCTGTCTCAATTCTACTTATTCTCTAGTCTACCTTTATGCAATGCATAATTCTTATTTGGATGTGAGTATTATCTCCTCTGTCTATATCATCATATTTCTTTTTAGGTTGAACACCCAGTTCATGAGGCATATTTTCTAATTTGCACGTGTTTGCAGGTAGCAGCATTGCTAAACTTTATGCCACTATGTAACAAGCATTTTCCATAATCCCGTTTACAATAAGTTTCTCCTCACTTTCATGTAAGTTCTCCACTGCAGTGTCCCCAAGTCCACAATTCAACTGACAGTCCGTTCAAGGGAATGTGGGCTTTCACTACTGTTTCCCTCTTAATGTTCTTCCAGCTGCCACTCACTGCCTTGTCCCAAAGCCACGCCCGTATTTCAGGCAGCAACCTGTTTCACGTTAATAAAATCTGTATTTGCTATCTATTAATAAACAGTGGCTTTTAACAACAAATATTTATTATCTCACAGTTTCTGTGGGTCAAGGATACGGAAGTGACTTCTTAGTTGGTGTCTCTGACTCTAGGATTACCATGAAGTAGAAATCAAGCTGCCAACTGGAGCTACAGGTTTATTTGAGGATTTGATCAGAGAGGGATAAACATCCTAGCTCATTGACATAATCATTGGCAGGCTTTGGTCCTTTGCCATGTGTTCGTCTCCACAGCGCTGCTCCATAGCAGCTGGTATCCCCCAGCGTGTGTGATCCAAGACAGAGAGTAAGCACAATTAAGACAGAACTGCAGCCTTTTATAATCTAATCTTGGTAGTAACGTCCCATTACTTCTGTCATATCATATTCATTAGAAACAAGTCACTAAGTCCAGTCTGTACTCAGGTGACAGGATTACATAAAGTTGTGACTACCAGTAGATAAGAATCACTGAGATCTAGTTTAGAAGCTGTCTGTGACGAAAAGGAATTTCTAGTTGTACAGATACTCTTTCTCTATAGCAGAGTCAGTGAAAGAGAAACAATTTCTTACAGCTGTTAATTATATATAACAAATTTATTCTTTTTCTGTTATCCAAGTAAAAGTATGCTATTACTTCTCAATCCCAAAATGTAGAAAATATGAAATATAGAAATTCATCAAAGATTTTGACTTTGTGAAGCCTCATAATTACAGAATTGTTTAATTTCACATATTATGTGTAAAGTCATTGGTGTTTTATAGAGAGTTAAATAGAGTTACCATTAGTGATGGCTAGCCAAATTTGTTTTAGACAGGTGTATTGTATGCTGGGAAATAAAGCAAGGAGGAAACGTATAGTTATATTACTAATTGTTTTCTAATCGTTTGAAGTATTTAAACTAAACAATTTCTACCATTATGGGTTCAATCATGTGATTGTACTATTTACTAAGTAGTAAAAAATATTTCCATGAAATTGTAATAGAATTTATCTAATTCATCCCAATCATCAAAAATCTATTGTTTATTTCTTAGATAGTAACCACTTCATTTGGCTTGACATCATCTGCTAATTTAATGAACAGGCTAATATTATTTTTTTGCTGTCAGGCTTTTAGTAAAATATATAAACAACATCTCTCAGTCCAGCTATTTTGATACCTTTTAAATATATTGCTTGAAGTTGACAGGGTCATCGATTACTACTATTTGGGAGTGACCCTCCTATACACATTCTACAGTTTATCAAGCGTGTTGATGAGAATACCATGTGAGATGGTGCCAAAAGGTCTTAGTAAAATACAGATTTGTTAGATTTTTTTCTTTCCTTTTATCTAAGAAGCCTGTCATCCTGTCATCCTGCATGAGCAATGCTTTCAAGTTGAACGAATTTGAGATTGGAAGAACAAATATGCTGCCAGTAGCCATATTTTATACAAGCTTGACTAATGCTTATTGCTGAATGTAGTGGAAGGATCGCTGACATGAACTATTTTTACCTTGTGGAATTTAATTCTTCTTCTACTTTTTTTTTTTTTTGGCCTTAGTGGAGATTGAGAATGAAATCTTCACCCATACCATACAAAATTTACAGTTCCCTAAGCAAAAGGTGGTGACCATAAATTTTTTCCTCATTACTCCTTCTGTTCCAATATCCTGCTCACTTACATCTATGAATGCATTACGCTTTCACTATGACACATAGTGGTGTTCTTGTTTGACAGGTTTAGCTGACAGATGAGGACATCCTGGAGATCATTCAAGGGCTGATGCCCTTGGGTGAGGCTGAGAGGTAGATGTCTTGTAGTGTGTGGAAATTGGTTTATGTTTCTATTGGAGATCATGGAAATAATCACTACCCTAGCTTTATAAACATTCCATTTTCCACCATTGTAATGGACAACTTAATAACTAATATAACACAGACTGATCCTCCCGCAAGACATCTACCTTGTAAAGAAAAAAACAGTGTTCCAAGTTTTTGATTCTTCCATCTTCACCCAAGTTAGACTATTTACCAAATAAGATGTAGAAGAGACTATGCATTCTCATGACTTACAAATAGACAGAGAAGAGCCTATGCATTGCTAAAAGATTGATCAGAAAAATTGATCTGAAAAAAGTATTGGTAACACACAGTAATATATAATCTGTGGACACTACTAGAACAAAATTAGACAAATTCCATTATTAAAATACCTTATTGAAGATGACATTCAATTTTTAAAATTATGAACAATTGTTATCTCAAAAATCCATGAGTGTTTTTCATGGATAGCTTATTTTGTTAGCTTTTTATATAGCTTTAGCATATCTCAATAATCTTTTTCTTTAAAACATGCCTAGTTAATACTTTTACAGTGTCAGTGCACTTATTTATATTCTTTCCTTGGGTTATAATACTGTTAGATGTACTTTGAACATCTTTTTCTTCTTATGTTACCATTTTCCTAACAAAATTCTTTATTTTAGTTACAATTATTGCACTGTTAATCACTGTGCTTAATTAAATATCTTTGTTTGCATATACAAGTAGCACATGATCTTGTATTAATCTCTGTATCACTGGGAAAAGAAGAACTATTCATAGACTCCAAACTACCAGAGCAAAGATTTCAAGCTATTGGCCATAAATTATGAGTGATGAATTCTAATTTTTTATGTAGCTATATTAAAACAATAACTGTGGATTTCATAATTTCTTTGCCCAATTTCTTTTCCAAAAGTAAATGTGTAAATAGAAGAGGTAATATGTTAAAAAATGTTAATAGTGATTTTAAAGAAAATTTAACAGTGGTTTATAAATAAACAAACCAAAGAATATATAACATAACTAAAAGTAAGTACCCTTGCCAAAAAGTTTGTTTATTTTTATAGATAACAGCAATTCTACTAATGTTGATTGAAGTAAGAGGAGCTATTATTTTAATACAAGTATTTTATTTTTTGTTTAGCATCAATAGTATGAGTTACGCAAAATGCTACTAAGTTAAATTTTATATTTAATATAATTGAAACAAGAATTAACTTGCCCCAGATTCTAGTCTACAGATTTGGAATTTGGAAATAGGAGATGGTATTGAATAGTATAAATTATTATATCTATTACACATTTTTCAACAGTATATTCAATGAAAACACTGTTCACCTACAGAGGACTAGTAAAAAAATTACAGAGATATATCAACTGAGGCTCTAATTCCGTAGAAAAAACAAAGTTCAAATAAAACAGAACATTTTGAATCAAACAGGAGAAACAAGACAGAATGAGGAAGTTCATCACAATTCAGTGTCTTTTAACTCTTTCACTAGGAGCTAGGATTTGGGTCTCAAGTTTAACTTCCTTGAACCTGTAATTTAGGAGTTTTGATTGCATGTTGGTTGAGACCTTACGGTAAAAATTCTCAAGTTTGGAGCCTGAAATAATGGGAAGAATCAAGAACTGGTTGTTCTTGGTTCTTGTGTGAATAGATATGCCTTCTATTAATATTAGTGGGATAGTAAAAACCAACACTGGTCAATTTTTTTTAGAAAGCCATTACTTCTGCTATCTTTCCTACTAAAGATTTTGAGGAAGTTTTCGTGAAAGAAATTTTTCCTTTACTCAGTAGAATCCACTATTATCACACCTATAATAATTATAGATAACAATATATAATGTCATTATGTAATTATAATTATTATATCTATAATAATGAGCAAAATAAAACTGAGCTTTTGAAAAATATTGTTCACCTTGGAAAGTTTTACAAAATATACAATTACACGCCAAAAACTGTAACCACAGGCCCATTTAGAGCCAGTTCAAACAGACCCCATCTCTTATCAACAAAGTGATTAAGGATTGTCTTTCAGAAAAACTGCAGAGTCACACAGCCAGGGCATGCACAAAAGAAGAAATTGTGACCTGAAATGACCTCAGAACCAAAGACCCTCCTCCCCACGGAAAGGACTGGGCCATGACCAGAACTTGAAAGCCGGACTCTTATCAGAAGTGAGGGCTCCCTCATCCAGGAAGAGCCAGTGTTAAAATTCCTCCCTTACCTCATACAAAATATTTAGAACCCCATCATAAATGTTTAGAGTCTCATCATAAATGTATAAAACCTTAGCATAAATACCTGCAGCTCACCAATCAAGAACCTGTCCCACCAGTGTTTCTGTGTGCCAACCTGTTCTCCCCGACCTCTTAAATTTTGTCCCACATCCTAAATCGGGGAGACAGATCTGAAGGCATACATCCCCTGTCTCCCTGGTGATCAAACTCGCAGAATAAAGCTGATTTCTCCCCTCAAAGGCTGGTGCCATAATTAATTGGCTTGTTTATGTGCATCAGGCAGAGAACCTCTATTTTGGTCAGTAACAAAACTACTAGGTTTAAGAAAACAAGATGCTAGGGGCCGCCCGGTGGCGCAGCGGTTTAGTTCGCGCTTGGCAGCCCGGGGTTCGCGAGTTCGGATCCCAGGCGCCCGCCGACGCACTGTCTGTCAGCCACGCCGTGGTGGCGTCCCATATAAAGTGGAGGAAGATGGGCACGGATGTTAGCCCAGGGCCAATCTTCCTCAGCAAAAAGGGAAGGATTGGCAACGGATGTTAGCTCAGGGCTGGTCTTCCCCACAAAAAAAAAAAAAAAACAAGATGCTAAAAGTGTGTTTAATGAAACTAAATGAAAAAGTAAAATTGTATCATACAGATGATTAATGTCTTGTAAATGCTCTGAGTTGTAGTCCATTATTAAGGAAATAGCCACATGATATTCACTTTGAGTTTATAATGTGAAAGGATGACTTTCATAACTAGGAGAAACCACTCAATGTCAGACAGATACTCTGTTCCCAAACCCCATACATTTTAACTTACTACTTTTTTTTTTTTTTTTTTTGTGAGGAAGACCAGCCCTGAGCTAACATCCGTTGCTAATCTTCCTCTTTTTGCTGAGGAAGACTGGCCCTGGGCTAACATCCGTGCCCATCTTCCTCCACTTTATATGGGACGCCGCCACGGCATGGCTGACAGGCGGTGCGTCGGCGGGCGCCAGGGATCCGAACTCGCGAACCCCGGGCTGCCAAGTGTGGACTAAACCGCTGCGCCACCAGGCGGCCCCAACTTACTACTTTTTAATGAGAACAAAAAGAGGTTTTTTTAGGGAGAATACAAAGTTTAGCAATTCTCCACTGTGCTTGATGCAATTAGTAGAGCTGCTGGGTAGTTATGAAGAATAGCTGAGTCACATACATCCCTAAAGAAAGTATTCTTTCTATGAAGAGTCAAAGGTAAAGTTAATTGACATAAAATACAAAAACACTTACAAAACAAAACAAGAGAACATAAAGAAAATTAAATATGCTCAAAATCATATCTTTAAAAAAAATAGAGTAGATCCTGCATGATTGCTTAAAAGCCCTTGATAGTATTGAAAATTATTTTATCCTTAGTTTTCCATAAACAGACAATTTCTAGTATTATATATTTTATAATTGACAACTTAAAATAGACTGAAAAGTAGCCATTAATAAAAACCTCTTTACAAGAAATCACTACAGCATATAGAACTGCACCTATTATAAGGTTATCTATATCTAAATATTTAAGATGTTTTGGAAAGTCATACTATAAACAAAAGCTTCGGGAATACATTTGTGCATGTGTTAATTAAATTCTCTACAACACATTCTCCATAACATAAAAAAGTTTACAATAATCATTAAGGAAAAGACAAACTCTTATAGAAAAAACAGCGATATGCAAAGACAAATGGTCAATACACATGTGAAAAGTTTTTCTCATTAGTAGTCAAGGCAACAAATTTTGCGTAAGTTATCACTATATGCTTTAGATTGGCAAAAAAATTTAAAAATCTAGCATCTATCTATCTGTCTGTCTGTCCGTCTGTCTGTCTATCTATCTATCTATATCTATCTATCTATCTATCTATCTATCTATCTATCTATCTATCTATCTATCTATCTATCTGTCTACACATCCATCTTTCTGGCAGCTTCAAATGTTAATGAATATGGAGATGAAGTGGGAAATAAATTCTCATACACTCCTACTGGAAATAAGAATAGTAACAATCTTTTTGGAGAGCCATCTGGCAATGACTATTAAAACATATGATTTGGCGTTCTTGTATTTTATTTCATAGTTATAAAAACACTTGTATATAAGGATATTTAATATATAGTATAAACTATTATTTTATCCATTTAGCATAACCTCATCAGGCATTAGTCATTTGTCTGCATGTAGTACATGTATGCTTAAAGAAGACAGAATGTTTTGAAATTCTTCACATTCTCTGAGGATGATTTAAAATAAAAATTTTAAATTTATCATGTCAAAATTTCATAAGGAAAAAACTAAAATCTTGTGAACAATATCCATCATAAAGCACCTTTAAACTTGACCTAATAATAATTTTAGAACGTGAACAAACAAGAAAATGTTGGGGAAAAATAAGCTACCCAAAACACATTTTGTCCTTAAAAATTAAAATCTAAAATCCAAGTCAAAAGAAGAAATTATTTAAGAAGATAGCCTATAATGTATTTTATAAAGAAATCCAAAAACTCACACAAAAAGGTTGCCAATAGGAACACCATGAACTGCCAATTTTTCAGTAGTTATAGAAGAAAAATTTTTATAATTTGTCTAAATCATGAATACTGGGAATAAAGGAAAATGGAAAAGTTATTTTTCAAAAAATATTGCTGTATCATAATCTATTGATTACTGATGTTAATAAACTGCTACTTCTAAATAAAGTAATTCAGATATTCAGACATCTAAAACATTTAAATATTTATATCACAGTGGACAAAAATGATGTATTAAAACATGACTCTTTACTTGTTACTAAGTAGTTTCAATCTCTCACACGGCCTAATGAATCTAAAGGAATATTGATAGAATGTGAAATCAGTAAACAACAATGCCATGCAATTGTCATTGACAATTCAATAAATGTGGTTGAAGATATGTGTGATTTAGGAATCCCAACATATGATCTTTTACTCAATTACTTTAGTTATTTTTTTCAGAAAATAATTATAGTACAAAAACATATAACAGAATTACTGGTATTAAGAATGAGTCAAAATTAAGACATAAGACAAACACATTTTGGAACTGCATAATGATTTTACAAGATGTTCAAACAAGATAGAAGAACAACTAGTACACATTTCAAAAGTCTTCTTGAACAAAATAAATTTTGATACTGATCTACATGATTAACAGCAGCAATATAACACAACTTATTAAAAACCAATGGCTGCTTTCGCGAGAGTGGTTTGTTGGCTGGTAACTGCCTTGAAAATACAATAATTTCTGAGTTATATCTGCTGTAAGATCCTCCCATCTTGTACTCTGGATGGATGCTGTACCTGGTGTGTAGCCATTCAGTGCTGACATTAAAAATATTTAATATTATGTGCAGAAATGGCCCCAAACAATAAAGACAAGGCCGTAGTGCTAAATCAAATCAGTTACAGGGTCCTGAGGAATCACGGGTGAGAACTTAGAGTCAGGATAAAGTGGAGGATTTTCAACTCAAGACAAGAGTTCTTTTCACTATTTTAAAAAGCCAAATAGTCAACAAAGTCCCAGCTTAAATAGTAATTTGGCAAAACTGAGACAACAAAAGAAATTATTTTATCCTGAAATTCAATTATATTGATATTGTTACATTTCTAGATCTCAGGTTTAAAGACAAATTTTCACTTAAGGAAAAGTCTAAAGAATTATGAATATTTAAAAATAACATTAGAAACACGTAAGTATATAGGAGGGTAAAAATTTTAATAAGTCTTTCTATGAATGCACACATTAAAATGAACTTCATTTTTGAAATTGCATGATTAAAATTATATGAAATTTATAAACAAAATTTTTAATTCAGAAATTGTATGAAATGTGTCTTTAACTTATAGTACTATCAACAGTAGCTGCAGTATCCCATTCTGGAAAAATAAGCCAAAAATATCTTTCCAGTCCACCATAAGCTGAGATGTGAGACTTATCTTCTACTGAGTGCTGAAATTTTGCAGCAGAATGACTCCTGGAGCTAACAGTGCTAAGAAATTAATATTCCAATGATATGAAGCCCCAAATTTCAAAATTTTAATAATAAAATAAAGATAATGATTAGTATTTTTAAAATAAAATTCAGATTTAATCATCTACCTCAGCAATTTATTCTGTGATATTGATACCTGACTTATGCCCAGCCTCTGCTGAAATTAACAATCAGTCATTTGGTGATTTGTTATTATGTATATTTAGGGCACCCTTATTTTCCTATGTTGTATTTTTAAGAAACGGAATCAAAATATCGAGAGATGTATAAAATATTTCCTACTTTTAAATCAGGAAATGACAATAATTCCAAATATGCGTGTGTGTGTGTGTATGCACACAATACACACACACACACACGCATTCACAAGATCCATGGAAATGTACCAACCTTACATTTTAAGGAGAGAATCTGCTGAGTGGACTGCAGTTAGCTGACAATATTTAGCTGCTGCACCCATCCACTGCACTGTTCATGCTTTGGCCACAATCTCTCCAGGCTGCCCCCAGGCAATGACTCAGGATATTATGATGTGGGAGTCTTTACGACTCAGTATATTATGATGTGGGAATGATGTTTTCTCTTGGCCTCTCCTTGTCCTGGCTGGGATTTTCTTGGAGCCACACTGCCACCTGAGACTGTCCGTCCAATTCTTCACTCTGTTCTCACTCCTTTCACAGCTGCCAGTACAATATCCTGGTTTGGAGGCCCTGTCTGCCTACTCTCACTCATTCTCCCCTTTATGATTTCCTGCCCTCCCCCCCTCCCACAAATTTATCATTTTCTTCCTTCTGCTTGCTTTGCTTTTATATTGCTCTTCCTTTTCTAGGTTCTTGATTTGGAAGCCTAAACTACTTATTTGAGATTTTTCACTATGTTCTAATGTATGTATTGAATAATATAAATGTCCATATCATCATTACTTTAATTGTATAGTTGTGTTCCCCAAATTTTAGTATCTTGTATTTTCATTTTCATTTAATCCAACGTGCTGCTAAATTTCCTTTCTAAACAATGGGTTATTTATAATCGTGTTATTTAGTTTTCAAGTATTTGAATATTATCGTATTATCAGTTATTGATTTCTAGTTTGATTCAATTGTGGTTGGGGAACACATTCTAAGTTTTTGTTTCCTTTACATTTGTTCAGTTTTGTTTTATGGCCTAGGGCATGGTCTATTTTGGTACACGTCATGGGGAGACTTGAAAAAGTGTATGCTTTTTGGCTGGCCTGGTGGTGCAGCGGTTGTGATTGTGCTTGGCAGCCCGTGGTTCACGGGTTCAGATCCCGGGCGCCCGCCGACGCCCTGCTTGTCAGCCATGCCCGTGGCGGCGTCCCATATAAAGTAGAGGAAGGTGGGCACCCATGTTAGCCCAGGGCCAGTCTTCCTCAGCAAAAAGAGAAGGATTGACAACAGATGTTACCTCAGGGCTGATCTTCCTCACACACACAAAAAAGTGTATACTTTGTTGTTGGGTTGAGTATTCCATACACGTCAATTAAATTCTGTCGTTTGATATCAATGTTGAGTTCTTTCATATTCTTGCTGATCACATTATGCAATCAACTAACTACAATTAATTATTCTAGCAATTATTGAGAGAGGTGTTCAAGTAATCAATTATAATTGTAGATTTGTTATTTCTCCTTTCAGTCCTATCAGCTTTTGCTTCACATATTTTGCTCCTCCACCTCTCCTCCTCCTCTTCCTTTTTTTCTTTCCCCTTCTTCTTCTCACAAAGTTTTCTTATCTATTAAAATTTATTAAGCATATTAGTTCATATTAAGTGTTTATTGATAATGGGTGCTACTTGCATTCCTAGACTGAAAAACTCTAGAAAATATTTGTATATACGTATTTTTGGTAAGGAAGATTGGCCCTGAGCTAACTTCGGTGCCCATCCTCTTCTATTTTGTATATGGGAGGCTGCCATAGCATGGCTTTATGAGGAGTCTGTAGGTCAATGCCTGGGATTCAAAACTGCAAACCATGGGCTGCCGAAGTAGAGGGCACAAACTTAACCACTATGCCACCAGGCTAGCCCCTAGAAAATAATTTTTAATTTAAAACATACCTAAAATCTGATTGTTAATATTTATGGTGATTTTTTTTTCTTTTCTAGTGTACCTGTGCACCAAAGATTATGCTGTTTTATTAAATGTTTGGGGAAATGAAAAGTTTGATTTAATACGTTGAAGATTTGAAAAATTGTTTCGGAAACAGGATCAAGACTCATTTTTGAGGAATAATGGTTAAATCTTTAAAGAACAATTAAATTAGAACATACAAATGGGAGCGTAGGGAGAGATGTTATCTTACTCCAAAAGAAGTTGAAGAAAACAAGGAGAAGAAATGAAAGTAGAAGCAGAAGTGAAGCAGAAGAAGGAGAAGGCGAAGGAAAAAGAAGAAGTTTTGAATTGGGTCAAGTAATATACCCAAAGATACATAAATATTTGGTATAATGTAAAGATATTTTATGCTTATTAAATCATAATAGCATCTTATAGTTATTCAAAAAGTGATAATGGTAGAACATCTAAACCTTTAGAAAAAGAGAATAAATTTTGAGTATTTTCTTCACCAGGTATATAAAACTACATTCTAATTAGGTCAATAATCAAACTAAACTTCCTGGTCACTTGGACAATTAAAAAACATATTTTTTTCTCTGTTCATGTCCAAGCCTTTTGAAATGAGAATAAAGGAATAAAATGAAAAAAGTAATGCATAAACTTACGAGAACAAGGAAGGAGATGATAGCCAATGGATATGTCAAAAAATCATGGATGATAGACACTTTTGGGACAAGCAAAGGGTGACTTACAGACCAAACTCATTGACTGTGCTAAGTGCCTGCTGGGACTGGCGCCAACATAAAGTAAGTCAATTCATGTCATAGAATATTGGAAACTATCAGAAATTTAAGGCAGCAAGTGAGGTTCAAGGAGGTGGTCGATACTAGTGGATATGTGAAAGTTTGTGGGAGTATTAAACTGGTAATTTACTCTAAGTCTTATAGTCAGAGGAATCCCCTCATTTCCAGAGTTACTCAGGCCACCATTTAACTCCACCTTCTTCAGTGAGGTTCTGTCATACATTTCTAATACACATAGATTGTGTTGTTACATTCTGCATTCCATCCTGGCATCCCCATTTCCTAAATGATTTTTAAAAACTTTTCAGACATTCAATTTAATTCTCTGTGCAGTAAAATTCTATGGATTTTGACAAATCACAGCGTCATGTATCCACCACTGCAGTAACTTAAGAGTAGTTTCACTGCCCTAAAAAGATCCTGTGTTTCATGTATTCAACTCTTCTCCTCTGCCCACAAATCAATGACATCTATTGATCTTTTTTACCATTACCATAGTTTTGCCTTTTCTAGAATGTTGTATAATAGGAATAACAATGTATTCATTTCAGACTGGCTTCTTTCATATAGCAATATGAATTGACAATTCATCAATGTCTTTTTACAGTTCGATAGCTGATTTCTTTTTATTGCCGAATAATTTTCTATTGTATGAGTGTACCACAGTTTGTTTATCCATTCATTTATATAATGACCTTTGTTTTTTCCATTTGGGGGCTATAATGTATTAAGTTACTGTAGACATTCATGTGCAGGTGTTGTGTGGACAAGTTTTAAATTACTTAAGTAATTTAAATTTAAATTACTTAAGAGTGTGAGTGATTGTCACATCATATCTAAGACTATGTTTAGCTTTCTTAGAAACTGTCCACCTGTCTTCCAGGTTGTTTGAACTCTTTGTATTCCCAATAGCAATAAATAAGATTTCCTGTTGCTCCACACAATCTCCAGCAATTGTATATTCAGAGAGTTTTTCGGTTTTTTGTTTTATGATTTTAGCCATTCTAATACGTATGTAGTTGTGTCTCATTGTTGTTTTAATTGGTAATTTCTAATCACAAATGATGCTGAGCACTTTTTCCTATGCTTATTTGCCAACTATCTTGAGGTCTGTGTTCAGATCTCTTGCATATTTTTAAATTTAGCCGTTCGTTATGTTATTGTCGTGCTATAGCATTCCTTACTTTTTAAGAGTACTTTATCACATATGAGCTAAAATTCTTCCAAAGAGAATGAATTTCAACATCTTATATAGACATATAAATGGAGAAATATAATGATTTTGGAGAGGCATAGACAATATTACAGAGTAAGTAAATCTTGAGCTGATAAATGAGGGATGAAAGTGCGGTATGAAAAAGAAGCTGACATCTGGTGCTGACAGCATGGGCAGACTTTCTCAGGCGTCAAGGGACATGGAATATTAGGAGTATTAAATAAAAGCCTGTGTGTCTAACAGCATATAGAATGATGACAGATGAGGATGCAATGTTTTGCAAGGGTCAGGTTTTGCTGCAGATTTTGCTTATTATTTTAGGAGCAATGAATGAGGGATCCACATGATCAGTTTTGTTCTGTAAAATGAATTTACTGTCTTCAATTTTAATACTACTGGATTAAATAAAGTATGGATGTGGGAAGATTAGTTAGGAAATTATTGCAGTTGCCCAGGTATGACATGATGGTAGCTTAGACTAGGTTATTGTAAGTGTTAAAATCAGTGAGACAGCCCTATATATTTATTGTCTGTGTGAGAGAATGAGTTTTCTCCGTTTAGGTCTGAAGAAACTTGGTGGCTGATCTTGGAGTTCATTGTTAAGTGGAAGCATTGGAGAAGCACCAAAAGCAGTGGTAGGTGATGAGTTAAGTCATGGACCAGAAAGTGGGAGGCAGGAGTAAACCAGATGAATATGGTGCAAAGGACTCCAAGAAAAGAGTGGCTCAAGGAGACCATAGCCAGTCATGCCATGTGCTGCTTAGTGAGCATATGGAATAATTTTTATAAAGGCTAGATTCAAAAGTGCTTTATATGCTGTTAGTCATGTCAAGAAGATGCTGAGTGTTGAGAGTATTAAACAGCAGGTGCTCAACAACTATGCTTAAGATCTTATCTTGCTTTTGAGATAAACATTAAAGATTGTGTATGTATGTGTGTGGTTGTTTTTTGCAATTTTATTTTGCATCAGTGAGAAATCTTCCAGATAATGAATCCTGAATTCCTTGAGAAGCTGCAGCCTGCAGTCAAAACTGAGCTATTTCTAAGGAAGTTATACAGAGCAGAGAGACTTGCAGACTGAGGCACATTGATTGGGATTATTAAGCTTTAGCCCAAAACTCTTCTACAGGGCACTTAGTCCTAACAGATATGCTCTGCTGCAGGTAAGACTCAAGGATTCCTTAGTACCTCTGGTCTATTTCTTATAAGAAAAGCTGGCCGGATGACTTCATTGGACTCTTTTCTTCTCCAATTCCACAGCACAAATTTTCCTCAATAATTATTAACATTAGAAAGAGAAATGAGCCGAAGAATGATTGAACAAATGAGACCTCAAAGAAAAGAGAGAAATTGCTCCAAACACACCTTTGTCATATACCAATCCAATTAAGTCATTAGCCAGATACTTGGCTGTGTTGCTGTCTTTATCTTGGTCTCTGCTGTTTCTTCTCGGTAAGGATGTTGGAAACGATAGGAAGGAAACTCTGATCACCCCCACAGAGAGCAAGAATCATCTCTGAGTATAATTACCTTATTTCAATCCTAAACAGAACTTATTCCATCAAAGAATATTTTCTGTGATCTTATAACTGTCCAAGAGTTGATACTAAAGAGTTTAAGATAAATGCTATATATTATTGTGTACAAGAAGAAACTTTCTGCCTGGATCAGAAACACACACAATATGCACTAAGATAATTTAGTTTTCCAGATTCTTTGCTTGCTATATATCCAATACTGCATTTTTCACCTTACAGTAAAATTTCTAGAGGTTTTCATAAATTTTCTTATTGTTATTGTTTTTTGAAAAAGTATTTTTAAAAAATAAATGCTCAACAAGGTTCTACAAGGCATTTAGTAATAATGGAACCTTGTTAATATATTAATAACCTTACTGAATGTGGCCATAAAATTTCATCACTAGGTTGCCATGCCCTGTCTAAACTTAGGACCCATTTATATGGGATCCAGAAGCAATTGCTTTAACACTCTTGACATATTGATATGACTCTGGACAAATCAGGCTTGAAATATATTAATACAAATTACATTCCCCACGGTGAAGTCTTGCTTCTTTTGTCACTATTATTTCTCAAGCCTCCACAGTGCATAAAATACCATTATGATACATTGAGCAATGGATGTCAGGATCAGTCAACATTCATGCAACACTCAAAAGAAAGTGCTGAAGGAGAAAAATAATAATACGTAAATCTCACCAGTTAACTGATAGGATACTATATATGCTTTAAAATTTTTGTTAAATACTGTTATATTAATATATAGGATTCCTCTTGTGAATTAGCAAAAGTAACACCTCCTGGATATATGAAATAGGAAAATAAAGTGGCATCTTCTCTGAGCAGATTAATTAGAAAAAGGCATCCCACTTAGGAAGTGAGCTTGGGTTGGGGAACCTTTGGGTGGCACGGTAGTTTAACTTCTCAAAATTGTTCCCAGTATTACAGAATTGGTAGAACTGTGGAATACTAAATGTGGCAAAACTGTTCCTTTTGTAAATTTATCTCTACAGTTTTTTTCTGTTAATCATCCCATGTTGAATCATCAAGAGCAAAATATGCAAGTGAACAGTCAAGAGTTTTCATATTTATTGTAATTTAGAAGAATGATTATGAAATGTCAACTACTTAGCAAAATTCAACTGAATTAATAATCATGCTTGCCTTGTACTGTGAAAAACTCAATTTATTGTCAAAATATAGACTGTATTATAATGAAATAAGAGAAGTTATTTGAATTTGAAATTTCTACTGACAAATTATTTTCTCATAATAGAATATAAGCTGCTTTATTAAATAAAGTTTTTAAACTAATTTTGTGTATGAAGTTTCAAATTATGCATTAAATTAATGAAATTGTAAATCAGGGATATTTCTACATTTTATGGAAAATAGATTTAACCAAATGTTTAACTTTAAAGAGCAAAATAAATGTCACCAGAAATTATTCCACTATAATTCATAAATATTTGGATATGTGTAAGTAATTGGTTTTTTAGAAAACTTTGACACAAAATTTCTCTTCTTTTATGTAATGAAACACCCTGTTGCAATGACTATTTGGCACATAATGAAATAACAGCTTATTTTCTTACATTCTATTAATTTAAATTAAAAAAATAAAGTCATTTGTAGTTGGAAAAATAAGAGTATTTATAAATAAAACCCACCTGCATTTACTTTTCCAAGTGTTGATTCATGGCCAATTTAAGCTTATCAGTTCAACTGACATGTCTATATTAAGTGCTAAAAGTTACACTTTCTCTACTTTAATAATATCATTTATGGAGATGGAATGATCATCTGGAATGTGTGTGTGTTTCCTCCATTGAAGTCACAACTCAGTGTGACTCAGCTGCATCTTGGCAAAAGCATATTTCTCCCCAGGATATCAAGGAACCATCAGATATCTGTATCTGCAGGCCCATCATCCCACATATTCCAGTCTGTTTCCTGTGATTCCTGCTGGTGTTTGAGGAGAATTTGCACGACACTGTTGTAATGTAACAGAGGTCATTCTGCTCCTGTGCATTTCATCATGAAAGTTAAAAGCTTAATGTGGAGGTTGAAAAAGTTTCATGTGATAAACTATAGAAAATTTAATAATGATAACAATATTAGCATTAAGGTAAGCTGATGTGTTTTTGGTAGACCTCCACTTGTCCCTTGAAGCTTTCTCTTTGGTCTAGTTTAGCAGTGTGACTTGCATGGGCAGTGAACAGTGTTCTCACTCTTGGTTACTGAAAGATAGAAAAAACCCATCTTTCTTTTTGTCTACCTTTCAAGACTTAGAATATCTAACACCTCCCTTACAGGATCATGTTCATATGTTCTCTGACAACACAAATTACACTCGGGAGGTGCTAGGGGCTTCCATTTCTCTGCTTCTTGTGGGAAAAAGGCTGAATGCTTCTCTTGATACTGGCCACTTGAGTGACAGGCTGTTTGTGCCATGGACTGAGCTGTTGTTTGCAGGATGTGGGAAATCCCCAGCTTCCAGTTGGGAAAAGTAAGAAACTGTAGGTTAGGTGTTCATAAAATATATTTGGGAAGTGAGGCTGTTATAGGTAGGTAGTAAGTCAGACATGAGCAGGGAAAGGAGTAAAAGCTGACAATTCAACATAAAATAAGCCTCCTTGGAGCGCCACCTAAGACCTAAGGCCTGACACCCACAACGTCCTGTTTTGCAGCCAGACAGGTAGCTAGTTATGAGTGAGAGAAACCTACAAATCCTGACACCTATCCTATTTGTGAAAAACTAAAATCCCCAGCGGCAGAGCAGGTGCACAAGGAGCCCCCACATGCTCTGCCCTGCCTTTACCCTCATTATACTAAAATCATAATAAATTTACATTGCAGTTTTGACCCCCCTTGTGGGGGATGGATGACATGAGAGTTCCAATAGGGACCATCTAAGGGAAAAACAAAAAAACCCTCCCAATGTGAGAGAGGAGGCAATAAGCCAGTTGGATAAACCCCCTTCAATCCCCTCCCGTACCCCTCCACCACCTATATAACCCACAACGTACTCAAACCTCGGGGCAGTCGCTCACCTTGAGCCTGTTTGCTCCCTTTTTCAGAGTGTCTTTTCACTTTGCTAGTAAACTCCTGCTTAAAACATTCTTGCTTGTGTTTGCTCACCAATTCCTTTGTGATGCCAAAAAAACAAAAAAAAATCCAGCCAGCCACCCGGTAACAAGGCTAAGAATTCATGTCATGGAGTTTAGAAAGAGATGTTTGAATATTTTTGCTACAGTAACTTTATCATTGGTTGTATGATTTTAAATGATACATTATATGACAGATGGAAAGAGAGATTAATTTTCCTCCATATAAGCTTAACTTACTAAGAACTCAGATGATTCACCATGGCTAAAATATAAAATCTAGTGACAAGATAGGCTGTATTACTTGAATTATAATTTCAAGAAGAGAGAAGTTAGTCTCACAGTTCTCTGTTTAGCTCAAACCATGCATGTATTCTTTTCAGTTCCCAATGTAATAATTTAAAAAAATGCAGTGACACCCAGAGTGTATCTAAAAGATTTCAACAAGAATTTTGATATATCCATAAACTACCAAATCATGAACTACGAAGAATAATTACCTCTTTCTCACTGGATAAGAGGAATTTGAATATAGGAAAGGATGGAATAGAAATTCCACTCATAAAAATGTGGTCATGTAGATATAGAAGGCAAACAAGAGAATATGAGTAAAAATAACAAATATAAATCTGTATATATATATTTACTTGGTAAAGTATATTTATAATTTCTTAGATGTTGTCCTAGCAGGATCCCTGCCTTGAAGAAGTCAAGCCTGGTCTTGTGCTGACTCTTTATTTCATTTCTGACCTCCTTGATTCAGAAAAGGAGGTTGTGAGGAAAACCAGTCTCCTCCTACTCCAACCAGCACATCCTGAAATCTGGCAAGTGCAGATGCATGTGATTTCACTCTAATATCCAATATCATGTCCCATTGTTATTGTCAGCCTCTTCAGAAAAGGAGCTAAAAAGACCACAATTATACTTGAATGGCATTTGATTTAAATAGGGCTGCATTTCTGCTTTCTTACTCCTCCTTGCATATGTCAAGATTGTTTTGCTCAGGCTTTTGCATTGCTCTTCTCTCTTCTTCTCATTCGCACATTTGGCTCTTTCTCAGAAGCCTCCCTAACCTCTGCCCCTGCCCATGAAATTGTATCGTATTACTTTGTTATATTTCATTCATGTATAGCCATCTGAAATATTTTAATTTGTTTATTTGTGTATTACACATCTTCAAGGCTGGATGCAAGCTCTGTGAGAACAAGGGCCTCATTGCTCATTCACTGCTCTAAGGACCAGAAGAGTGTCCTGGAAATAGGAAGTGCTCAGAATTGTGGGTTGAATGAAGAAAATTCAACACATGTAACAAACAGCATATAACCAATTGTTAAAAAATGATTAAAGAAGACAATTTGCTTGATACAAACAAACTTTATTTAACACTTTGGGAAGTGTACAGTCTTCTTTTGGAGAACTGCAAAATGGGGTGGAAGGCAAGAAGCTTGTAGAGGATAAAGAATAAAAAACAAGGAAGAGAAAAATAGAAAATATCTGATTGGCTAGGGCCACATAGTTAAACTTGTTTGGGGTGAGACGGCCCAGCGTTGGCTTGGCGTTTGAGGATTGGCTGACTGGATACACTGCGTTTCTGGTCTAGGGGAACATTTACAGGGACATGAAAGTTAACTAACTTTTGCTTTGTTGAAATGGTGCCCCAGGCAGGAGCGGCTCCATCTTGGGCGTAGAAAGTTATTTTGACACTGACATAATTTGGTTAGTAAAATTGCTTTGAAGAGTAATTTTCATCATTGATATTCTCAGGTATTAGAAACTTACTTCACAATAAGTTTTGGCTTCTTGGAGCATACGCTAGGAACTCGACATAAAAATCTTAATAGTCAGTAAATAAATAAGTACATATATGTGTAACTAAATAAATAACTATCCCAGGCCTACAAACATATCTTTACTTATAAAAGTTTTCTCTGTGTAAAAAACACTGTAACTTTTCTACTATTCCAACTAGGACTTGTTACACAAAATACCTACAAAGGGAAACCTGTTTCAATGAATGAGAGGCATTGTTATCATACAATCTTTCAAGGAGTGAGAACAAAGCAAGCTATTCATGTGATATCGTTATCAAATTATCTTCACCGAATCTCTTTTGCTAATATTTCTGTGTATGTCTGAAAGAAACTATTCAAGATCTTTTCATAAAGTTTCCTTTTTCTGAAAATAGATGTACAGTTTTAAAGAAAAAGCTATTTCAAATTCAATCAGGAAATTAACTAATTCACTTCTCAACTTCTTTATGTATTGAGAGCTTACTGAGATCAAGACATTATTCAAATAGGATAATATCAATCCTTTTTAAAAAATATTTCTACATTTTTTTATTATCCTAGGGATAAGTTCAAACATGTTTAGTAAAGTGTAAAAGATGATTAATATCACCTTTGCCTACCTTTCTCTTTATCACTTAGCATACTCAACCCCACCAAACCTATGCCCACTTTGTTCCATTCATACTAAAGTATGTCAAGTTATATGAACATGGCAACAATAATTTTCTCCGCTACCTAGATTTCACTTTGGTTTTCACTTTGGATTTCACTTTTCTTCCTCAACTGCTCATCCTTCAAACCTTAAATCAAATTAATCCCTATCTATGAAGGACTTCCTGATCTCCTCATGCTTCTGCTTGTGGGATAGGACTTTGGGAAAGCTTCTGTGAAATTAATTGTTTGCAGGTCAACTTTATAAGCCTTTGAAGGATAAAGAATTTGTTACAATTAATTGAATGCTGAGAAGTTAAAGTAATGCATTGTGAAATGAAAGGTCTTAAAATATGAATTCCAGTAGATGGCTTGGCACTAGGTCTACAAAGATACAGGTAGGCTTTCTGTCCTTTAAGGATTTATAATTCTTATATAAGGGAAGGGGGGGGGAGGGAGACAGAGAGATGAAAATATACCAACACAAAGATGTACTATGCATTACATAGTGGTAAATTTAGTAACAGAAATTCACAGGGATATCTATCACAGAAAACGTAGAAATTTATTTGTGAGATAATTATGATTTAAGTGTAGGGAGGAAAAAATAATTTTCCTTCTATGCTTCTAGGTTCTTGGCTGAGACCCCTTTCCTCTGCAGTAAAAGACCAATTAAAGAAGAAAAAAGCAATTTAATTACAGTTGTACATACCTACACATATATAAGGGCCCCACAAAGATATGAGACTCAAAAGGTGGCTGGATGATTGGCTCATATAGCATCCTGAGCTAAAGAAGGCTATAGGGATCTGGGGCTTCAAAGTGGGGGAAGGCAATTGACAGGAAGGTGAGAAGAGGAGATGTTTAGTAAACACAGGTTGCCCTGCCATGCAGATAACTCTCTCAGGTGAAAAAGTGATCTCTGGTACTAGCTCTCCTCCTGGTACAGGCCCCCTTTCTAATTTAAATTTCCCTTACAGAAGGGTAACTTCTACTCTCGTTTTAGAGCTTCTCCTGTGTCTGCAGTTTCTCAAAATAATCTTTATAGCAAACAGGCACTTCCAGGGGTGGCATATTCTGCTTTCCTTCATAAACAAAGAAGGCAGGTATATCAGACACAATCTGGGGGGAAGCAAGAAGAAACAAAATTTTACATGTGGAATTTGGGGATCGATTACAGTTTGACTAGGGAATAATGTCAGATCAACCAAATAATAGTGAGGAATTGACCAGAATGAAAGATGTTGCATGATAAAGTAGGAAATTTTTAATAAAAAAAAGAATGACTGCTTAGTAATGTAAGGGTGATATGGGCTATGGAGAGCTTTGGGAATCATGCTTTGAAGATTTCATATCAGTTATTGTTACATATAACTCTTTCTTTCTCTCTCTCTTCATATATGTAAATCTTCATCCTCACAATAATGCTGGATGTGTCATCCTTAAATCCCAGTCTAACAGCATAAAGATCAATGGTATTCCATTCATCTATGACAGCCCTGAAAATTTAAGTCAAGCCTATCTGCATCCTAAGTCATTGTAAATAAAAATTCTCTCAAAGGCAAAGCCAACAAAGACTTCCATTATCTGTCATTTATAAATTAAATGTGGATAATTTATTTTTGCTTTGAAATATACTAATAAAAAATACACACAGCTATTTAAACTTACTATAGTTTGCTTTTAAAATCCTGTTTACTTTGTATTTCTTAATTAGGTAAATGTAATCTTATGTAAACACGAAGAAATGTTTTACCATATAATCACTTCAAGTATCCATTATATAAGTAAATGAAGCTAGGATATATTTTTTTATGCATGGCAAATTTTGAATAATATCTTTATTCTATAAGAACATATAAATTGACTGTTCTATACTTTGAGTTAATTTACACATTTACAACCCATATTTTAAATTTTTGTTGATATGACATACAGTTGAACCTAGGGGAGAGGAAATTTGCATTTTGTCTTAGACTTAGACTTAGTAGTTATTACTTCATTAGTTTGCTGAGAATCTCTATCTTGAATAGTGCAAAAACGTGAAATAGATTTTTACATGCTTAGTGGCTTTTTGCCACTTTCTAATACTAAGCAAATTTCAATTTAGCCCCTATATTAATTTGCTAGAAGTGCCATAAGAAAATACCACAGATTGGGTGGCTTAAACAACAGAAATTTATTTTCTCAACAGTTCTGGAGGCTAGAAGTCCAAGATCAAGATGTCAGCAGGTTCAGTTTCTCCTGAGGACCCTTTGGCTTGCAGATGGCCACCTAATTGCTGTGTCCTCACATGGTCTTTTCTCTCTGTGTGCTCATATCTGGCGTCTCTTATTCTCATAAGGGCACTAGTCATATTGGATTAGGGCTCATCTAAATGCCCTCATTTTAGCTTAATGATCACTTTAAAGGTCTTGTCTGAAAATACAGTCACAATCTGAGGTACTGGGGGTTAGGATTTCAACATATGAATTTTGGGGGGATACAATTCAGCCCAATACACTCCACTCTTCAAAATTCATGTTCTTCTCATATGCGATATACATTCACTCCATCCCAACATCCCCCAAAGTCTTAACCCAATTCAGCATCAACAAGTGCAAAATCTTATCTAAATATCATCTAAGTCAGGTATGGTTGAGACTTGAGGTATGATTCATCCTGGGACAAAATTCCTTTCCAACTGTGAATCTGTGACACTGGACAAGTTATATACTTCCAAAATAAAATGGTAAGACTGTCATAGGATAGACATTCCCATTCCAGAAGGGAGAAATCAGAAAGAAGAAAGGGTCACAGGTCCAAGTAAGTCCGAATCCCAACAGGGCAAATTCCATTAGATTTTAAGGCTTGTTAATAATCCTCTTTGGTTCAGTGCTTTGTGCTCCAGGCCCACCAAAGTGGCAGCACTGCCTTCTGCACCAACAGGGGTGGTGGCCCTACTTTCTTCACCCTGGCAGCAGCATCACCCCAAAGGGCCTGGATAGAAGTGTTGTCCCTGTGGCCCTAGATAGTAGCCCTGCCCTTAAGGCCCTGAGTGGAAGCTCTGCCCTATGGAACCAAAGAGGAGACAGCCTTGTCCCCTGGACCTGTTCCCTTTGGGCCCATGATGGCACTGGTGGCCCTGCAGACCTCTGACATGCCTTAGGGTCATTTTTCCCTTTTCTTGAAGGATAACATGTTTGCAGACAGCTCTACTGGCATGAGATTTATTTTAAGGGATTGGCTCATGTAATTGTGGAGACTTGGCAATTCCAAAATCTGCAAGATAGGCCGGCAGACCCAGGGAAGAGCTGTAGTTTGAGTGCAAAGGTGGTCTGCTGGCAGAACTCTCTCTTCTTCCAGGAAAGCCAGTAGGGCCTTCAACTGATTGGATGAGGCCCACTCACGTTATGAAGGGTAATCACTTTACTCAAAGTCTACTGATTTAAATGTTAATCTCATCTAAAACTTACCTTCACAGAACCATCTAGAATAAGATCAATCAAATATCTGGATACCACAGTCTAGCCAAGTTGACACATACAATTAACCATCACAATAACTGTGTTTGTTCCCTATTGGCCCTGTTAATCCAACTCTAGATATTCCAATAGTGATAACTAGGATCAAAACCATAGTCATAACCAGAAAGTAAATTATCATATGTAAATCAAATATATTTTCAAATTGAAAAAAAGTTTCAAAAATCATGATTATCTGGAGGAGAAATTTTTGAGATAGATTTAGAACTTTTTTTGAGTGTGTGTGAGGAAGATTAGCCCTGAGCTAACATCCCTTGCCAATCCTCTTTTTTTTCCTGAGGAAGATTGGCCCTGGGCTAACATCCATGCCCATCTTCCTCTACTTTATTTGGGATGCTGCCACAGCATGGTTTGACAAGCGGTGCGTCAGTCTGTGCCCGAGATTTGAACCTGTGAACCCCAGGGCCGCCAAAGCACAGCGCATGAACTTAACTGCTACGCCACTGGGCCAGCCTCCAAATTTAGAATTTTAACATCAGAAAAGACCCACTCCTAACAACTTGATTTACTAATTAATGTAAAATTATGCTATGGAGTGATTAAATGAAACCTATTATAACCTTGGCAAAAACTAATGTAAAATCAAAGTTATTTTCTACTCCTCTAAAATCTATACCACTGAAAGAGATGGGAATTGATTGATTTAAATGTTGTTATACACCGAATAAGGAATGTATTTTTGCTGAATTGGCTGAACAAACCAAATATGTCTCCACTACATTGTTATTTTTATTTTCATTTGTGTTTATCTACTGCTTGATTACTGTCATTTCTTTTCATTATGCTATCTTTTTAAAGCTCATTATTTTAGCTTTTATAATAATTTTCTTTGACTTTTACTGCTTACTATATGGTTAGAAATCATTTTTTTCATTTAGCGTTGCTAAGATGATGACAGCAGTCAGTGGTATTTAAAGCACTTTTCTACCTTGTCCCTCATTCTTCTTACAGTGTGTTCTGACATCTGATAAATGCAAAACAACTTCAAAAGCACTTAGCCATGTAAATAACAGTGCTAAAAGCATTATTAAAAATTTTGAAATCCAGAGCTGCATTTAGTCACAACTATAGAATACAAAAATTATCAACCCTCTCATCACTACTCAGCTCCTTGTAAATGATGACCTTCCAAAAATTCATTAGATTCAGGAAAACAATTTGCATGTGAAAGCATCTTCTGTGTGTGTGTGTGTGTGCGCGCGTGTGTGTTTGTATGTACTAAAAGTAGTTTAGAAGTAGGTGCTTCAGGAGGAAAATAAATTCATTTTTGCATTGCATAAGATCTATATTTTTTGTTAGATGTGATAAATTATTCTACTCTTTCCCAATGTTTATATTTATTTTCCCTATGAAGTGCACTTAATTTATCAAACTATTATTTGAGTGTCATATGTGCCATTATTTGTAATGCTATCTTCTGCAAAAACTATGTCCACCCATTATTAGAAGGTTAGATTAGGGGAGATTCTAGTATCTCTAGAATAAGCCAAAAACCCATAGAGGAATTCATGACAACATGGGTGGCTGCAAGGTATGCAACTTTGAGATTCATCTTTTATATATACTTAACAAGCAGCATTGAGAAAGGTTCTCTGAAGTAAAGATATGCACGCTTTACCATTATTTCTTTTTGAGTGCTGTTTTGTGCACGTCACCATGCCAGATACTCCTTATAAATGTTTTTTTTTTTTGAGACAATATTGTTGCTAAAACATGTCATAATGAAGTGCATTTGGAGATACTGTTATTGAAGAATACTAGTGTTGAAAATTCTTGGAATTAATTTTCCATTCATATTCAATAGGGAGAAACAGGACCCGCGATATTGAAAATAATAATCCCTGGAAATAGAGATCTCCTCGCCTGAAGTGCCCCATCCCCTGCACATGCAAACACACTCATATCAGGTTGTAATGAATTTGCTTTCATTGATCATAGCATGACTTTGAATTGCAAGTGATCTGGTTTTGAATCTGCAGTATGCCCCTTACAAGTATGTGAACTTGGACAAATCAACTGAGTTTCTCCTTGATCCTGTTTCCTGGACATAATAATGGGTAAGATTTTGTTCAAACATAAAAGTTGGTACCACTTATTATTATATTATTTCAAAAAGTGGTGTAAATAATTTAATACACCATCTAAATTTTCATTAAATTAATATAGAATTTAATTTATAAATTCTAGTACTAGTCCAAAGGCCAGCAGGATTGAGGCCTGGGAAGAGCAGATGTTTCTGTTTGCATTCTAAGACAAGAAATAGCTAATGTCCCAGCTTGATGCAGTCAGGAAGGAGGAATTCTCTCTTACTTGGGGGAGGGGCAGACTTTTTGTCCTATTTAGACTGTCAACTAATTAGACGAAGCCCACCCCCCATCAGGTAGAGCAATCTTCTTTACTCAGTTTAATTGCTTTACCAATTTAAATGTTAATCCGATCCAAAAACTCTCTCACAGACACACCAAGAATAGTGTTTGAAAAAACATCCAAGCACCTCATGGCCCAGTCAAGTTGACACATAAAATTAATTATCATGGTGGAGGAGGGTTTGTATAATTATAGTGTCTATAATTCTCACTCCTAGTAACTTGGAAAAAGATACATTTGGAAGGTGAGGCTTTAACAATTGAAAAGTATAGGGACAATTATATTTAAAAATATAATTAAAAATAATTTTAAAAGGGATTGGCCCGGTGGCATAGCAGTTAAGTTCACATGCTCCACTTCGGCGACCCAGAGTTTGCAGGTTTGGATCCCAAGTGTGGACTGATACACCGCTTGTCAAACCATGCTGTGGTGGTGTCCCATATAAAGTAGAGGAAGATGGGCATGGATGTTAGCCCAGGGCTAATCTTCCTGAGCAAAGAAGAGGATTGGCAATGGATGTGAGCTTAGAGCTAATCTTCCCAACAACAAAAAAATAATAATAATTTTAAAAGATTGTTTGGAAAACTACAAACCAATATCTTTCATTCACATAGATGTAAAAGTACTCAATAAAATGTTAGCAAATTGAATCCAAAAAAGTATAAAAAGAACTGTATACCATGACCACGTGGAATTTATACCAGATATGCAAGACCAGTCCAACATTTGAAAATCAATGAATATAATCCAACATATCAACAGACTAAAAAAGAAAAATCAAGTGATCCCATAATAGATGCAGAAAAAGCATTTACAAAATCCGGCACCCATTCATGATAAAAATTCACAGTAAATTAGAAATATGGAAGAACTTTCTCAGATTGGTTAAGATTATCTATAAAATACCTACAGTTAACATAATACTTAATGCTGAGAAACTTGAAGTTTTCCCACTAGGACCAGGTAAAAAGCAAAAATGTACCCTCTCACTTCTTTTCAACAAGGTACTGGAAGTCTTTGCTAATGCAATAAGGCAAATAATAATAATAATAATAATAAAGTAAAAGATATAGAGAAAACTGTGTTTGTTTACAGATGACATGGTCATCTATGTAGGAAATCCAAAAGAATCCACCAAAAAATTCCTGGAACTCATAAGTGATTATAACAAGGTTACAGGATACAAGGTTAGTATACGAAAGCAAACTTCCTATATATCAACAATGAATAAATGGAATTTTATATTAAAATACATTACCATTTACATTAGCACCATCCAAAATTAAATACTTAGGTATAAATCTACCAAAATATGTACTAGATCTATATAAGGAAGCTGTAAAACTCTAATGAATGAAATAAAAGATTAACTTAATAAATGGAGAGATATCCCACATTCACGGATAGGAAGACTCACTATTGTCAAGATGTAATTCTTCCCAACTTGATCTGTAGATTGATTGCAATCTCAGTCAAAATCCCAGCAAGTTAAGTTATAGATATTGAAAAACTGATTCTAAAGTTTATATGGAGAGGCAAAAGACCCAGAATACCCAACACAATAGTGAAGAAGAACAGAGTTGGAGGACTGACACTATCCTACTTCACATCTTACTATAAAGCTACAGTAATCAAGACAGTGTAGTATTGGTAAAAGAATAGATAAAGAGTTCAATGGCACAGAACAGAAACCCTAGAAATAGACCAGCCAACCATCACCTTCTGGAAAGCAAGAAGGAACCCATGGAAGCATTTATAAAGATCCTTATCTCCTATATCAGGAAGGTAAACTGTGCTAAAAGTTTAGCCATAAACTTGATTGTAAGCTTGCCAGAGCTCCAGTGGAGGCTAAATGCACAGTCCCAACAGGTTTCCTCAGCTTTTTTTTTTTTTGGTGAGGAGGATCAGCCCTGAGCTAACACCCATTGCCAATCTTCCTCTTTTTGCTGAGAAAGATTAGCCCTGAGCTGACATCTGAGTGCATCTTCCTCTATTTTGTATATGGGATGCCACCACAGCTTGGCTTGATGAGTGGTGCGTAGATCCGCACCTGAGATCCGAACCCGTAAACCCTGGTCTGCCGAAGTGGAGTGCATGACCTTAACCACTATGCCACTAGGCCAACCCCATCCTCTGCTTTTTTTATACAAATGAGGACATTTGTGTAAACATGCCTGAGAATCTTGAACACCTGTATAATCCCTCAATCCTCTGAGCTGGCAGAGGTAGCCTTCTTTCCTTTGCTAGAGCATAGCAGACTCTTATCGTCTAGAAACCTTGCCAAGGCCTCAGAAAAGGTAGATACCTCAAGAGATGATATCCTCCTCATGACTCAAGGCACTCATGTTTTTCCCTTTGGCAGAAAACTAGGTTCCCAACATAGCCCAAATAGAGAAGTGCAGTCCCAGCTACAGGAGAAGTAATTTACTCAGCAAAAGCACTGCAATATCTGGATAATATTACCTGTTAGGAGCCCAGGTAAAGTGTATGAAAGTGGATCATGAGGGTGTTATACATGGGTGCCATATAATATAAAGCTAATAAGGGAGATGCTATTGATAGGGACATTCAACCTTGACTCAGAATTTAACACACAAATACACTTGAATCTTGGTGAAAACATTGGCTTAAAGTGAATGTAGTAGAGATGCTGTGGTGTTTTGGCAGAATATTTTGGGAGAAAGCTAAAAGGGATTAGAGTTGATATAAATTAAGAACAAAGTTACCATTGTCTGACTATGTTTTCCATCAGAACTTGGAGGACACATCCTTCACTAAAACAGTGAGGAATGTACTGAAGAGGAGAGCTCCAGAACAGCTGAGAAGCCAAGTGGTTATGGTTTTTTATATAAAGGTTCTAGAGTTGAAGATGCTGTTATGGAAATGCAGTATTCATTAATGGCAATAGGCATGATGAGATTTTGTCATAGCCGAATCCAGGTGTGCTTTCTATTGTCAGAGGCAAATGGAAATTACTAAAAAGAAACCACAGGGCAAGAATTTCAACCAGAAAACGTGGCCTGTAGGAATTTGTGGCAATGGCTAATAAAGCATAGTATTCCTAGAAGTGGCATAGATGGATAGACAATGAGGATGTCATTTATCTTGAATAAATAAAAAGGATCAAGAAGTAGAGAAAATAAAACTAATGACAACTTCCACAATAGAAGACCATAAACATCATCGACTTTCCAGATATGAATCAATTGCAAACCTAAATCTTATAAACATAAAGGGAGGTTAGGGCTCCTTCAGGAAGGGCAATGTATCGCCCACTAGAGAATACAGAAAAATACTTCCTTAATCTTTCTCAGGGATTCAGCAATCAGAACAGTAAAAGTAAAATAGTAGAGTGACAGTAAATCAAGAAGAGAGATATACAGACCCATCAAAAGCTATCGAATACAGTGTGTGGGCTTACATTGATATCAAGGGACTTATAATGGTATCACACACCCTTCTTTCTCCATTACAGTGGACTGTCATAGAATCCTCTCTAAAGGTCATGTCTCCATGTATGTCATAGGTCTGTGGGACTGTTCTATGATAGTTTTTTTAACCCTGCTTGCATGTGTAGGATAGGTATACTTAATAGCTGCCAGAATTCACATTGAGTTTCTTAATTCATGGACTAATAGCCATTAAGGAAAGAAGGTCAAGTAGAAGCTCATGAAACTGCCCACAAATCCTGGCCTAGAGAGTAAGTCAGAAGCAATATGGCGTCCCATAAGCCCATACCTGTCCAATCCTACTCCATGTGACTGGGAATGGATGAAGGGGGAAACATACTACTGCCAGATCTATCTATGGGTCAGTGTCTAGCCGAACTTGATGGTTCTACCCTCAGGGTGGGAGAGGTCTACATGAAAACTAATGACAAATGGAAAGAAGGACAAGTGATTGATAATGAAAAGGGAACAAACAAATGAATAATGCAAAAAGGAAGATCTCATATTGTCTTGGTGCCTTGTGAGAGGCTCTGAATAAGATAATATTACCTCTTAGCTATATTTACAGGTGCTCATAGAGTGAAACTGCTGCAGAAACCTCCTCATTGTTTGAAGCTGAAGGTCCAGGATGGTCCCAACGGATTTAAGAAGTATTCAATCTGGAGTTATATATGTGATGTGTTTCAGTGACACCAACACCACTTTGGTTAGATAAACACCTAGGATAAATACCTAAATTCTGATGTTGCTTTGTATTTTGATTTCCATACAATTTATATCTATTACAAAAGGAGATAATGTGTGAGAACTGTTGCCTGTGTACAAAGGGTTTTGTTGAACAACATTTTCCACAGATCACTGTGTAACTATAATCCTTGGTGATGATGGTTGATAAAGATGACCAGATGTGATGGACATAGAGTATCTGCTAGATGCCTGACTTGTCATAGTATTACGTGCCTTAATGCTTATAGGCCAGTGTTGGGGGGCGGGGGGGGGCATGGCTGGGTGTTTGAAAGGGGAATGATCAAGATAAAGAATAACCAGCAAACAGAAACCAGTGTCAGTTTGGGGATCAATTTCTATTTGAAGTAGCTCCAGTGTCTACCAACAGTGCCTGTGGGAAGCTTTTAGACATGCATAAACTAAAGTTTATTTGGGGTTGACCACTACCCATACAGCATGATCCTAAGGAACTATGAAAAAAGGCATACAACTATGTCCAAATAGAAATGGAATCTGGAATTAACTGAGATTTTTTTTTCTTTTGATTTACAAATTAATCCATGACAGAATCTGGTATATGAGTGAAAGTTGTTTTTGTTAGGAAGGCTAGTAAAATATTATAGTTAATTCTGATTTATTTTTTTAACAATATAAATATATCCAGAATGGATATATTATCTGGCATAACACTGGTGTAATTGGCTAGATTAATTTGTCCAATCTCAACAAAACCTTAGATGATACTGAGTGATGATCGAATGGATTGGGAGACTTAATTAAAACCTCCACAAGAGATTCATTCAATAAAAACTAATTGCCCAGAGGAGGAAATAGAGTTATTTAACAAGAAATTGTTAAATTGAGTCAATACAGGTTTCCCCCGCTACCCGAAAGTTTGTTTTACGACACTTTGCTTTTACGAAAGATTTACCTGCATTAGTACGTTTTCGCTAACCGAAAGAAATCGGAAGAGGATTTTCGCTTTTACAAAAAATGGCGAAAAGCAAAATTAGCGTTCAGCGTTTGTCTTGTGGCCAGCCATTATAGAGGCAGCCCGCCCCCGGAGCAGCGAGAGTGGCGCCACCAAGCTCCTTTCCTGGGAACTACACTCAGCATGTCAGCATACGTCACCATAGCTTTGCACTGTGTCTGTGAGCAACTGTGCTTTATCTGGATTTGTTTTGGTATGTTATTTTTGAGGTCTGAGAACTCTCGAAAATTTTTCACATGTAAAGTAATTGCTTCTTTGCTTTATGACATTTCTGCTTATGAACAGTTTCATAGGGACGCCCTACTTTGGGATAGTGGGGGAAACCTATATTGACTCAATCTGTTGATACCTTTAATAAAATTCAGATTTCAATAGTGGAAGAATGTAAAAGAGTTCACAAACTTCAAGATGATTGTGAACAAATTTGTGCCAGAATGTTTGGTAAACTAAAATTCTTTAAAGGAACACTTCATTTGACAATACAGATTATCAGTATTTTGGCAGTTATCCTGTTGCTTTTTCTGTTCTATAAATGGTGCAAAGGAATGATTTATAGTTAAAAATCCTGAGCAAAGAGTGAGAGGAGAGACTATGGAGAATAGAATGGATTTACATGTTAGAATCCATGCTTGGAAAAATTGTTAATGTTGTCAAACAAGGACATCTTTAAACAAGTAAGGCATAACCAAATTTATGACCCACTCCAAATATGAAAAAATGAAGCTTTGTAGATGGAATCTCCAAACTTAAAAAATACAATATAATTCTCTTTAGATAGGAGAAACAATCAGACAAGAGTGTATTTATACACACAAAACTTAAACTGGGACCATTAGGAATTGATATTTGGTTATTCCCCTTCACATACAAATTTTAATAACATAGTAAAACATTTGGGTTCTACAGGCTTATTCATTCTGCGTGTAGTGATTTATATTTATATAGCCATGATATTGTAAATAATCAGATCTGTGCTGTCCAATACTGTAGCCATTAGCCACAAGTGGCTATTTAATTTTATGTTAATTAAAATTAAATATAAAGTAAATAATATTTAAATCCACCCTTCCACAAGCCACATGTCCAATGTTCAATAGCCACATGTGGCTAGTGGTTACATGTAGTAGATAGAGTTGATTTACAGATGGACTGAAAAAACTATATTTATTTCTGGGTGTGCTTAGATGTCTGTTTGTTGACTCTTGGCTAAAATAAGATCAGTAGGATTTATTATGTGTTGTTTAAAAACTGAAATTCCCTTTGCAACCCCCAGACACAGGTTTGTTTTGTTTTTTTTTTTTTTTTACTGAGTTTTAACTGGCCTAACCTGGCCTGATTAAATGCGAGAGGGGAATAAAAATCCTACTTGGAAATTATAGTATGAGCTTACAGGAAGCCAAGATTCCTTACACAGACCACGGTGGTTCAATCCAGGGACAAAGCACAGCTCATGTGCAAATAAAACTCCTGGGGAGCTGGCACATGAGATGTCTTTCAGAACTCGGATGCTTGCCTGCATTCTGTTTCTCTTGCTGTATACACCATATGCTTTGTCTTTAAATAAAAATCTTACGCTCAGTGGGATTCTTTCAAATATCTCAACTTGAAAAATCTTTGTATTATTACCATATTTGCCAGTGATTACAGAACATTTGTATCATCACAGAAAGTTCTAACAGACATTTAGACCCATTTTAATTTTTCAAATTTAGAAAAAACAGACTGATAAACAACAAAAAGTGTTTTCAAATATAGGCAACATAAAAATAGTAAGAAATCTAGCGTTTGAGAGAAATGTAAATTTAACATTTTCCTCTTCTATCATGAAAAACAATCTAAACAACCTAAAATGAATAAGAAAATGAATAAAGTTTAAATATAAAATACAATTTCATAAAGATAATACTTAGTAGGAAAATAATGTGCCATCATATTTTATACTGAGAGAGAAAATATATTGTCAAAATTGTTAGCTCAAGAAATAAGTTGGCAAATATTATATTTAAAGTTATAACGACAACTTTGAGAAAACTTAACAGAAACCATATTTTTTACCTTTGGGGAAGAAAAAGGGTATCTAATTGATAATCAAAAACTATGAATGATCTGAGATGTGCTTAGTGAAAATGTTAGCCTGCCACAATTTTATTATTATCATTAAACCTTTTTATCAGAGAACAGACATTTTATTTACTCAAAGAGCAACCAAACAGTGCTGGCGCCACATGGCCCAATTCCCCATGTGGCAACATGGTGAACAATGGATGTACCTGTATGAGCTACTGGGTTTGCACCACAGGAGAGGAACACCAAAATTATGAGACTTGGCATCAACTGGCATATCTGCCCCTCCTTCTCTCCAGGGAAGAGAGTAATCGCACGTGCACGAGAGAGAGAGAGAGAGAGAGAGAGAGAGAGAGAGACAAAGACAAAGACAAAGACAAAGACAAAGACAAGGACAGCACAAGAGGTGATTGTTTTAACCCTGGAATGTAAACAAATAGCAAATTCTTTCTGAGGAGTAGAGGAGAGGGTCTCTGCTTTACCAGACCTGAATGTAAGCAAATGGTTCTGGGAAAGAAGAGTCTTTAAATCTCTCCACAGCAATTCACTGTCTCACTTCCAAGGCATCTTTACCTTTCAATCTCCATTAATCCAGGTTGCCAGAAAGCTCTTTGCTCAGAAAGCTCAGATTTTGCAGAAATGTGAAATATTTATGAAGTGTTGTTTTCCCAAGAAATATATAGTCCCAGAGAGGTTCAAAACATGAACTATGCACAAAATGAATTTACAACATGTCAAATGTTATGAAATTATTCTCAAAAAGGAACACGTGTGGCTGAGTTCACTTTTGTCTGGCATGTACTGTATAATTTTAAATCTCTGAATAAACTTCTATGTAAAAGTCAATGTTTATTAAGATAAATAATTAAAATATGCTCATTTAAAGCATACACACACAGACACACAGACGCATACACAGACACATATAGTGTAACCACAGTAGTTGTTTAGAATTTAGGCTAATAAAAGATCTTTTAGAGGAAAATATATTTTTATAATTATTTTTGTTTAGAGTTACAGGTTCCTGTCGATAATAAAAAGCAGAGAAACTTCTAGTCAGTTTTATTACCGAATTTAATTTCTCTACAGACACTACATCTTCTGACTGACTGAATCCAGGTTGCACTGCTCCCACTGTACAGTCTTTGCATGCCACGGGAGTCAAGTCACTTCAGGAGGGCCAGCCTAGATTAGCTGACCCCTATCTGACCTCTAGATGTAGGAACAAACTCAGCAGGTGAGCAGACTCACCCAGGTGAACCTGATTCTGTGGGAATAATTAAAGTTTTAATCCACTGTGATTTAGGTGGTGTGTTATGCAACAACAGCTGACAGATGCAAACATTTAGTAAGGAAATGAGGAGTTAGTTTTTAGATATTTTGTGCTTGAACTCTTACCGTGATTATATCTCAACCACAGGTAGCTGTGGGTCTAAAATTCTGAGGGAAAGTCTGCATTACTGACCAATGGAAACCATGAATTTATATGAGAGGCTTTGGTAGGGTTAAAGGCAGAACTCTAAGAGATACCAACATTGTGCAGAGGAATATAGGGAGAAAAAGAAATCTACATGGAGAAAGAAGGAATAGTCAGAGAGATGAAATAAAAATGTTACACAAGGCATCAAATGAGGGGGAAAAAAGGCCTCATTTAGAATTTATCTGATAACATCATGTAGAACTTATCAGTTCATAGTATGGAAATCTAATTTCTATAATGGCATCTTTAAAGATAATTGCTCTATTTTTTTCACATATACACCTCTTCCTCTTAGAATTTTTAAAACTCATGAAAAGAGATAAGTTTATGATATAGAGTAAGCAATCAGCATAGAGTAATTTAATGAGTGACTATTAAATAAGTGACTATATGAAGGAATGAATAAATAACCACATAAATAAGTAAATAAAAGCTTATCTTTGTAAGAAATTCATTGGATTTAAGAGATAGTGTCTGTTACAAAGCCATTTATTAGGAAATTAAACTTAAAAGATTTATTATGACTATGTTATTGTTCTCAGATTTTAGTTGAAGAGTATTTAATTATGCTAACTGCACCTGAAAACAAATTTAAATGAGATGAAATTAGTGTGAAATTTAGAAGAAAACAAATGCCTCTTATGACAAATAAATAGCTATAGTAGCCAACTTTTTATAAAACACATGAACATGTATTGACATTATAATTTCTCTTAGATGATTTCAACAGGATTTTATTTTAATTTATCACTTAAATACTCTTGCATAACATTTAAAATATTAATCAGATTACCTGCACCAGATTACAAATTGCTGATGACTTACATTCCATTTTCTTTAAAGAATTAAAAGCAAAATTGCCTAAGTACGTGTTGATTGCACCAATATTAAAATAACTCTCAGATTTCAGTTACAGTTTATAGAAATAGATTACAGATAAACAGGGAACACTGTTTATTTTCTCATATGATACTTCGTAGAATTCTCTTATACAAACTTTCCCAGGTATATTCATTGTTACTTAATTGGATGAGGATGGAGATGGTTTTATTTTTGATGGTGTGGCTATATTCTCAGTGTATTATTACCTCCACTGAATTTGTCAACGAATAGTGGAGTTCATAAGGAAAATAAACATAGGAGATAATTTAACTTGAGAGTTAATTTCTATTATCAATAATATAAAAAAAAAGCCAAAAAAATTTCCTAGGGAAAACAAAGATAATGTATCTGACGTTTGTAAAACACTAATGCTAAGTATTTTGTATGAGTTATATCAATTTTTCTTACCAAAAACCCATGAAGTACTTATATTCCAATTTTCAGATACCAAAGGCTTTCTGATTACAATAATTTAATCTTTACACTGCATCATGATAACAGTCAAAGAGTTGATGAGTATGTATCATAATAGCAGTAATGGTAACTCCATGTTTTGAGGTGTATTTTACTGCTTCTCCTGTAAGAGATTAAAATAAATCAATAGAACAACTTCGATGATTATGTGATAAATATTGGAAACAAAAAATGAGTCAGGTTAAGGGAACTTCATAATGCATTGAGAATCTATTTCCTCATCTGAAGGACTTATCATCTTTTACTCTTTGACTCTATTGTTTACATCTTAATACTTTAAACAAAACAAAAGAAATATGCAGTTGATAAAGGGCATATATCAGTTTGTCTGATTACAGAGAATCAAATTTAATGTGTTAACTTCAAGCCAAAGTGGAATTTTAATTTAATTTAATTTTTTTCTTTTGGAGAGGAAGATTAGCCCTGAGCTAAGATCCACTGCCAATCCTCCTCTTTTTGCTGAGGAAGATTGGCCCTTGGCTAACATCCATCTCATCCTCCTCTATTTTATATGTGGGATACCTGCCACAGCATGGCTTGGTAAGCAGTGCGTTGGTCCACACCCGGGCTCTGAACCGGAGAACCCCGGGCTGCTGAAGCAGAGTGTGCAAACTTAACCACTAAGCCATCAGGCCAGCCCCCAAATTTTTAATTTTTAAAGGTATTAATGACAAATCAAGAGGAGACCTAAAGAGACAGATTAGAGTGAATTTACAAGACAGAGTTCCGAGGAAAACTATTAGAAATGTGCCACAGAGGTAGCCATTTTTTTAATCTTCATAACAGGTTTACAGAGATATAATTCACATACTATACAATTCACACATTTAAGGTGTAAATTCAGTTTTTAAAATATATCCATAAAGTTAGCAACCATCACCATAATCTTTGAATATTTTCATCACTCTCAAAAGAAAGTCTACTCATTAGCAGTCACTCTGTATCACCATCCCCTCAACCTCAGCCACAGGCAACAACTAATCTACTTTCTGACTTTATAGATTTGCATATTCTGGACATATTATATAAATGAAATGATACAATCTGTGGTCTTTTGTGACTGGCTTCTTGCATTTAGCATAATGATTTCAAGGTCCACCCATGTTATAACATATGTATTTACATTACCATTATTTATTTTAGAATGAAATTCCATTGTATAGAACATTTGGTTTTATTCATTAATCAGTTGATGGACATTTGGGTTTTTCTACCTTTTGGTTATTATAAATAATACTGCTATGAATGCTGATGTACAAGTTTTTGCATAGATATATATTTTTAATATATATATGTATCAGATTTAAATTGCTGGATCATATGGTAACACTATGTTTACCTTTTGCAAGGATCGCCAAACTGTTTTGCAAAAGCTACATTCTTTTCCATTCCCACCAGCAGTGTGTGAGGGTTCTGATTTCTCCACATCCTTGCCAATACTTGTTATTATCTATCTTTTTGATGTTAGCCATTCCAGTGGGAAGAAATGATTTCTCGTTTTGGCATTGATGTGCATTTCCCAGATAGCTAATGATGTTGAGCATTTTGTCATATGCTTATTGGCCATTTGTATACTGTCTCTGGAGAAATGGCTATTCAGATCCTTTGCCCTTTTTTTGAACTGGGTTATTTCCTTTTATTTGTAAATTCTATGAGTCTTTTAAAAAATTGTTTTATTGCGGTTATTTTGGCTTATAACATTGTGTAATATCAGATATACATTATTATATTTCAGTTTCTGTATAGATTGCATTGTGTTCACCACCAATAGTTTAGTTTTTATCCATCACCATACATATGTGCCCCTATATCCCTTTCGCCCAACACCTACCCTCTTCCCCTCTGGTAATCACAATCTGTTCTTGTCAATGTGTCTGTTTATCTTCCACATATAAGTGAAATTGTACAGTATTTGTCTTTCTCTGTCTGATTTATTTCACTTAGCATAATACCCTAATGCTGTGATGAATATAGGGGTGCATAAATCTTTTTGAATCATTGATTTCATGTTCTTTGGATAAACACCTAGTGGTGGAAATAGCTGGATCATGTGGTACTTCTATTTTAAATTTTTTGAGAAACCTACATACTCTTTTCCATAGTGGCTGCACCAGTTTGCATTCCCATCAGCAGTGTATGAGGTTTCTCTTTTCTCCACATCCTCTCCAACACTTGTTATTTCTTGTCTTGTTAATTATAGCCATTCTGACAGGTGTAAGCTGATATCTCATTGTAGTTTTAATTTGCATTTCCCTAATAATTAGTGATGTTCAACATTTTTTCATGTGTCTGTTGGCCATCTGTATTTCTTCTTTGGAAAAATGTCTGTTAATATCCTCTGCCCATTTTTTGATCGGGTTGTTCATTTTTTTGTTGTTGAGTTGTGTGAGGTCTTCATATATTTTGGAAAGTAGCCCCTTGTCATATATATGATTTACAAATATCCTCTCCCATTTGATGGGTTATCTTTTCGTTTTGTTGATGGTGTCCTTTGCCACGAAGAAGCTTTTTTGTCTGATGTGGTCCCATTTGTTTATTTTTTCTTTTGTTTCCTTTGCCTAAGTAGACATGATATTCAAAAAGACAGCTAAGAGCATACTGCTTATATTTTCTTCAAGGAGTTTTATGATTTCAGATCCTACATTTAAGTCTTTAATCCATTTTGAGTTAATTTTTGTGTATGGTGTACGATAATGGTCTACTTTCAGTCTTTTACATGTGGCTGTCGAGTTTTCCGCACACCATTTATTGAAGAGACTTTCCTTTCTCCATTGTATGCTCTTGGCTCCTTTGTCGAAGATTAGCTGTCCATTGATGTGGGGTTTTATTTCTGGGCTCTCAATTCTGTTCCATTTATCTGTGTGTCTATTTTTGTGCCAGTACCATGCTGTTTGATTACTATAGCTTTGTAGTATACTTTGAACTCAGGGAGTGTGATACCTCCAGCTTTGTTCTTTTTTTTCTCAGGATTTCTGTGGCTATTTGGGATCTTTTGTTGTTCCATATAAATTTTAGGATTCTTTGTTCTATTTCTGTAAAGAATGTCATTGGGATTCTGATTGGGATTGCATTGAATCTGTAGATTGCTTTAGGTAATGTGGACATTTTAACCATGCTAATTCTTCCAGTCCATGAGCATGGAATATCTTTCTATTTCTTTATGTCTTCTTCAATTTCTTTCAATAATATCTTATAGTTTTCAGTGTATAGGTCTTTCACCTCCTCGGTTAATTTATTCCTAGGTATTTTATTCTTTTTGTTGTGATTGTAATTGGGGCTGTATTCTTGATTTCTCTGTCTGCAAGTTTGTTATTAATGTATAGAAATGCAACTGATTTTTGTATGTTGATTTTGTACTCTGCAACTTTACTGTATTTGTTGATTATTTCTGATAGTTTTTTTGGTGGATTCATTAGGTTTTTCTATATATAGAATCATGTCATCAACAAATAGTGACAGTTTTACTTCCTTTCCAATTTGGATCCCTTTTATTTCTTTTTCTTGCCTAATTGCTCTGGCTAAAACTTCAGTATTATGTTGACTAAGAGTGATGAGAGTGGGCATCCTTGTCTTGTTCTTGTCCTCAGTGGAGCAACTTTCAGTTTTTCACTGTGAGTATGATGTTGGCTGTGAGTTTGTCATATATGGTCTTTATTATGTTGAGGTACTTTCCTTCTATACCCATTTTATTGAGTTTTTTAAATCATAAATGGATGTTGGATCTTGTCAAATGCTTTCTGTAAGAATCTTTTATATATTCTGGATATTAGTCCTTATCAGATAAATGATTTGCAAATATTTTCTCTCATTCAGTGGGTTGTCTTCACATTCTTGATGATGTCCTTCAAAGTAAAGTTTTTTTGAATTTTGATGAAGTCCATTTTATGTAGTTTTACTTTTGTTGCTTGTGCTTTGGTGTTATATTCAAGAAAACTCTGTCTAATTCGAGGCTATAAAGATCTAAATCTAGTTTTCTTCTAAGAAATATGTAGTTTTAGCTACACATTTAGATATTTGTTTGTTTTTGCATTAATTTTTGCATATGGTATGAGATAGAAAGCCAAGTTTATCCATTTGTATGTGGATAGTCACAGCACCATTTGTTGAAAAGACTATTTTTTATTCTTTGAATTATTTCTGCACCCTCATTGAAATCAATTTACTGTAAATTTAAGGTATTATTTCCTGACAGTGAATTCTATTCCACTGATCCATAAGTTTACCCTTATATAAGCACTATACTCTCTTGAATACTGTAGCATTGTAGTAAGTTTTAAATAAAAAATTTGAGTACTTCAACTTAGTTCTTTTTAAAAATTTTTATGGCTTTTGCCAATTTCTGCAAAAAAGCCAGATGAGATTTTACAGGAATTTTGTTGAATGTGCAGATCAATTTGGGAGTATTGCCATTTTAAAATGTTATGTCTTCTGATCTATGAACATGAGATGACTTTTCATTTATTTAGGTTTTTAAATGTCTTTTAACAATTTTAATTTACTTATGATAAGTTGTATATTCTTTTTGATAAATTTATTCCTAAGTATTATATTATTTTTGATGCTATTAACATCAAAATATTTTACACTATTAGGAAGCCTCTGGTTTCAGAACTGCACTACTTCTATACCGTTAAGAAGCTGGATAAGAATAAAATTGCCACAGTTAAAAAAACTGTTGTTACTCATGGCTCCAGAAAAAACACCATGTCCACTTTGTCCTGCATGAGTAAAATGGATATCCCATACCTTTTGTAGTAGGCTCTGACTGCAGGCAGTAAAAAGAAAAATCAGCCCAATGTGCTAATACATGCTCCGTTTGCCTCCCAAATATGATGAACCAATGTAGATCACATCTCTAACCATAATTGCAAAGGAATCAATAGAATGTGTGTGTGCACCAGAGTATACATACATGTATTTTTTTCTCTTTTTACTTTTAGTCTCAGCAATAGAATAAAGCACACTAGAAGTGTGTTCTTTAAGTAGTAGCATCTAAATAATTAATGGATCACAACACACACCCAAAATTAAATATAAAGAACCAAATAGCATGGTATAGAATGGAAAATATTAAAGCTTATTACATGTAATAAGAGGAAGTTTCCCAACACTTTGGTTTTTTGTGTGTTTGAGTTGCTGTGTAAAATATATTATCACTATGGGTCGTAGTAGAAAATTTTGAAAACAAATCTGCACCAGTAGAAGAATGGACTAAATGTGATATATTAATCAACCATGTTCAACACAGGAAAAAATAATGTTGAATAAGCTTCATATTTAATAATCATCTAAATACTCTCTTATTCAAGTAAAAGTTGCCATGTAGTTTTCAAATTTAAGCCAAATAAATGGGTTAAAACATTGGCTACGGAAAGACAGACAGACAGATAGATAGATAGATATAGCTAGAGATATTGATATTGAGGTATGATTTACAGAGTTTCTGAGATAGTCTTTGCAAGAGATAAGGAGTTGAAGCAAATATAGTAATGAAAGTGCTGATTTACAGGAACCCAGATGATAGCATTGAAAGCTTTTTAAAAGTCACAGCAATTTACATGTATAAATTATACTTATGGTATGTGTAAGCTCCCTTATGATTAGGGTTATTATAGTTTAAAACAGATTTCCAAAAGGGAATACTGTACATGATAGCAAAGGTGCTCCTCTACATCTATTTCTTAACTGAAGTTATTTATCACAATTTGAAATGCACTTAGTATTATCTCAATTGCTGCCCATTTACTTTTTAATTGGGTTAAAATATAATGTTTATCTTACAATTCAATAATTGGAGCTATTTTTTGGAACTGTTTGTTATAGGCAAAACCCTCAATAAAAGCTGATGGTGAACTTTAGAGAACGTACTCTCAGCACAGTAAATATTAATATATTTGTGTCAAGCCAATAAATGGTCGAAGAGATTATGCAGCAAATTCACTAAGTAAGATAAAGGACTAAAAGCAAGTGGGCTTTTGAATAGGAGCATTATAATTTCTTTCTTCATAACAGTACGCCTTGGCTAAATTTTCCAAAATTTAAGGCAATCATCATATATTTATATATATATATTTCCTTTCCTACACAACTCCTTTATAGCACGCTTCTACTTATTGTAAGAAGCTGTAAAGCATGGTGGTTACTGGCACAGACAGTGAAGCTACACTTCTGCTTCCAATCCCAGCTGAGTCTCTCATTACTGTTTAATCTCACTCAGGTTACACTACTTGCTTCTGCCTCATTTCTTTTTTTATTTTAAAATTTGGAAAATAATTTTATTTACCTGACAAAGGGGAAAAAAAGAGTCCTCTTGGAACCTGGGTTATGAAGGAAGAACTTAATAAAGAGAATTTAATAAAAATCACAACTTGCAAAATGAACTGCACCATTTTTCACAAAACAGAAAACCTGTGCCAAGCCAAACTATGACAGAGACGAAGTCCAAATTCCTTTAACATCAGTTTCTTTGGACACATTCTCTCTAAGACCATACATGGATTTAAATAAGAGTAATTCCACATAGACCCACATGTCATAAAATAAGGCTACCAACTATTCCAGCTACTCACCTAGTTTACAATTCTGAGCAATGCTTGCCAACATAATCCTCTGACTAACTCTAGCTCTCAAAATACTCTAAGTGCCTTTCTCTAATTCCTCCCTTTTGACATGCCCCATGGTTTCCCCAGGTATTTATTCTCCCTGGCTTCAAGAAACTAATAAACCTAACTTTGTATGACTACAGATGTGTTCATACCAGTCTTTAGCTGGTAAACCTGTCTCTTCCACAGTTCCTTCATTGGTAAATAAGACATTCAATATTTCCCATATCAATGATGGTTGTAAGGACGGGTTGAGATGATAAATATATAAGTCATTCATAAGTGAACACTTTACAGTGTTTGCCTTTATTCTCTACTTTTTAATTTATATCCTCAATTTATCTTTTCTCAAAGTGTGCTCTGAATAATTTTATGACAAAAACACATTAACACCTCAGAAAGTACCAGTGTGAGTTAAGCCAATACGATAATATGCAAAAGTGCTTCTGTCACCTTAAATATGCTTTAGAATACATTCATTATTTTAACATCCACATAAATCAAAGATCAAAAAACATAGCTGAAAAGTACTATGACAAATTTGAGTTCTATTCTTTTGATACTTATACCTCTACTCTTTGTGCTGTGGAGTGAATATTTCCTGGAAAATTAAACATTTTGTTAATTGTTCTGTTTCTACTTGTCAATTGATCAAAAGGTAGAACTTTCTAGCTGTTTCAACAAGTTAATTTCTATTATTTTTGTGGGCTTTATCAAAACTTACTATTTCTTTTTTTTTCTATTGATGCTACTGTTTTTAAGGGCTTATGTGTCATATACAAAGCTAAGTGCTTTCTAGGCATTACCCCTTAAAATTCTCATAACTATTTCATGAATTTGGAATTATGTGGCTCAGAAAAATTAGTTATTCGCCCAATATCCATATCAAGTCACGGGACTGTGATGATTCAATCGGGATTCTCTTATGACTCCATTAACATCTTCTGGGGATGAAGCAAATCAAATCCCAGCTTAACAATAACTACACCCACCAACTGCATACTTGATGGTTCAATTTGAAGACCCTCTGTGTCAGTAGGGTTTGGAATAATTTTTCTTCTTTCATTTAAGTGAGTGCTTTCTCTTCATTGACCTCACTAATGTACTGTACACACCTATTTACCATGTAGCTTATAAAGGTAGAAATTAAGGAGAGCCATTGTAAAACTATATTTCAAATCCTTTAAAGTGACTCCCTTGAGTGTCAAAAATTTTATGATTTGAGGCTTGAGTGTGGCAAATGTTATAGTGTCCTTGTTGTTTAAAAAAATGTTGAAGTTTCAGCTATTATTTTCCCCTTTCACACACAAAAATAGAAGAAACAATAGAGAATTGGAACCGCAAAAGTTGCTAATTGTTAGAATAGAAACACAAACACAAAAATTCAAACATGAGGACAGACTTATTTATAAGACAAAAGAAGTATATATAATACTCTTAAGGTAGTTTATATATAAAATATTAAAAACAAATGCATGTTACATGATCATACAATTTGTTGAAGGCAAATAAGCACAAATATACATCAAGACCAAAGTTTTATAGCATCAGACAATGAGTTCATAAGAGGACATTTAGCTAGTTAATCAGAGTTTCAGAATTGTTCCTAAACATGTCACACTTTTTTTGGCCCTCAGAGGTTCATTCCTATGAACATTAATTACTTTAAATTTTCAGCGACCGAAGGGGAGAGAAGGATTGGAGGGAGCTTTCTGAAGAGTTTGAAACTCCCAAGTAAGTTGGAAATAGACAACAGACTATGGTAATGAAAGATCTACTCTTGCCAACAGACCTTAGATTTATCAGGGAAACATGTGGGAAGCAGTGACACACTGACGCAGCCCTTTCACTATCAGCTGAACTTTAGGGCTTAAAAAAGCCACCTTCTCCCATCTCTCCCTGCCTCCCCCCAAGAAAAGAGAATCTATAGATTTATACATACAAGAAAACATTAAAAGCTTATTCTCATCTTAAAAATCACAGGTGACTCCTAGAAGATGACTTAGGAGAAACTTAGGTGACCTTGGCATGGCCATGACTGTTTAGATACAACACCAAAGGTAAGATCCATGATAGAAGGAATTGATAAGCTGGATGTATTTAAAATTAAAAACTTCTGTTGTGTGAAAGACAAGGTCAAGAGAATGAGAAGACAAGCTACAGACTGGGAGAAAATATTTGCAAAAGACCCATCTGATAAAGGACCATTATCCAGAATAGACAAAGAACTCTTAAAACTCAAGAAAGAAAGCCTGATTTAAAAATGGGCCAAAGACCTTAACAGACACTTCACCAAAGAAGATATACAGAGCAAGTAAGCATATAAAAAGATGCTCCACGTCATACGTCATCAGGAAAATGCAAATTAAAACAAAAATGAGATAGCACTATTTCTACCACTACATCTATGGCCAAAATCCAGAACACTGACCACAACAAATGCTGACACATATGTGAAGCAACAGGAATTTTCATTCAATGCTGTGGGGGTGCATAATGGCAGAGACACTTTGGAAAATAGTTTGGCGGTTTTTTAGAAAACTAAACATACTCTTACCATATGGTCCAGCAACCACACTCCTTGGCATTTACTCAAAGGAGTTGAAAACTTATGTCCACATAAACACCTGCACATGGATGTTTATAGCAGCTTTGCTCAAAATTGCCAAGACTTTGAAGCAACAAAGATGTCCTTTAGTAGGTGAATAGACAAACTGTGGCACATTCCAGGCAATAGAACATTATTCAAGGCTAAAATGGAATGAGCTATCAAGCCATGAAAAGATATAGAGGAACTTGAAGTGCATATTACTAAGTGAAAGAAGTCAATCTGAAAAGGCTGTATATGGTATGACTCCAGATGTGTGACATTCTGGAAAAGCCAAAACTATGGAGATGGTAAAAAAATCAGTGAGGGGAGGGTTGAGAAGGTGGAGCACAGAGGGTTTTCAGGACAGTGAAAATAGTCTGTTATGATACACTAATGATGGATACCTGTCATAACACATTTGTCCAAACCCACAGAATGTACAAGACCAAGAGTGAACTGTAATGTAAACTATGGACTTTGGGTGATGATGATGTGCCAATGTAGGTTCATCAATTGTAACAAATACACCACTCTGGGGGAAGGCTTTGTATGTTGGGAGCAGGGGTATATAGGAAACCTCTGTACTTTCATCTTAATTTTGCGCGGAACCTAAAGCTGCTCTAAAAAAATAAAGGCACTATTAAAAAAATCAGTAAGGGAAGATCTTTACTTCTATATTGAAATACAACTTTACTGACAGGAAAAATGTTTGTTGTTTTGGTTAGTCTTAGAGTCTAAGTAACTGACATCAGTTTTAACTCTGTTTGCTCTTATTACTATCTAAAATATTTTTACTTAGTTGAAAGAAAATCCAAAGTTAACACAAAGTAGAAAATCCCCAAACAATACAATCTCTCGTAAGTCTGCTATTACAAAGCCTCAAAGGATTTACTAAATTGAAGTGAAAGTAGGAAGGGACAAGAATGAGGAGCTTGTCCAATTCCCACTGGGGGGAAAGGATCAATGTTTGTACAAATTGCTAAGCTGTTCACGAGGGAGAAACCAACACTTCAACAGGTTCTCTCTTTGTTAGAAGATGGAAACAGTTGCATTTAATTCTCTGAGAATTTTCCCTCCATGGTAAAGAAACGGAATGCAGAATGAATCTTAATTGATCTCTTCATCCAAAGCGTTAAAGTTGGTTTCTATATTCACGCAGTTAGGCAGCTTTTGTAAACAGGGTGTGGAGACTATAGATTCATCTTCCCCAAACCATAAACCATTGCCTTACATCTAGCTGAAGAAAATATTAACGTGAACAATTATAAAAGTTACTCTTAGCAACAACAACAGCAACAAGAGTAGTGATCACTGCTATGTAATTTTAAGGGAAAATGACTAAAAATAAGAATTGTGTTCTTACTGCATAAAAAATTACAACAGTTCAGTTTTCCTTAATGAGCCACTTATAGTGAGGAGGCACCCTGCCTCAGTTTACAAAGGGACACTATGATAATGGTTCTCAAACTTTTTGGTCTCATAATACCTTTATACTTTTAAAATTTATTGAGAATCTCAAAGGGTGTATTTTTATGTTAATATTATCAACATTTACCATAACAGAAATTAAAACTGATAAATTTTAAATATATTTATTTAGGTATTAAACCATAGAATAATAACCATAAAAATCACAATTAGAAGAATATAGGGTAACATAAATATAATATTTTTATGAAAATAATTGGATTAAGAACAATGAGAAACTGGCATTGTTTTACTGCTTTGCAAATTTCTAATGTCTGTATGTATTGTAATAGTTGGATTCTTATATCTGTTTTGGTTTATTTATCTATAGTCGGTTTATTGTAATATGTTATTTTGCTTCAAATATATATAGAAAAGTGGCCTTGAATAGATATGTAGTTGAAAAAGGAAAGAATATGTAAACAATCTTTTCAGATATTAATTTTATACCAACACTCAACAAGTGATAGCTTCCTAAAGGATATTTGCCATGTGGCATTTAAAAATATACTAAACTTTTCAAATTCCATTAGATTAAAATCTATTTGTAATCTTGCACTTTAACTAGATCTTTCATCCATGTATGATTTTGTAAAATTATGCTTTGGTTATTTTGGAAATATTGGTTCATTAAAGAATGCAGTTCTTCTAAATTTTGATACATTTTATAACTTAGTATTAAAAATACACATTTCTTATCATCACTAATCTCATCAATAAAAATATTAAGTATTGGGAAGTTCTCAAGCTCATGGTGGCAAATAGAAGTTTTCAAAATTCTGATTTTCACTTGAAAATTAAAATTTTATCATTGGCAAAATAAATAGTTGTTTTCATTGAAATTACAGATTAATTTCATCCATATTTAATAAAATGTATGCAAATCTGGATAATCTTTGTTTCAGAGTCAGTAGTTCTTTTAAGGAAAAAGTGGTATCCTATGATAAAAGTTATCTTATGCTTTACATTAAGATAACTATTATACAGAACTACCGTAAGCAGCAGAAGTGCTTTTTGCATAATATACATTTCATCACACTGAGTATTAAAAAATGTTTACTCAAGGGTTGAGACTTAATAAAATTAATACATTTTACTGTTTCATCAAGGATATTATTAAGTGAAACTGCTGCACTATGCACAAAATCTTTCAATTAGCAAATCTCAATTTTCTATTAACTAAAGGCAGAGCAAGGGTAACTACAAAGAGCTAATTCTGCATTCTACTAGTAAACAGAGAACATAGTAGAAGCTGTTTACAAGGACCTTGTAAGGCCCATTAATCATACTGAATAATGTAAGTGTAACATTCATTTGTGTTGTGTTTTGGTTTGAGGAGCTTATCTCACTTTTGGCCACTCCAATTTACTTGAAATTATTCTTTGTTGGCCGCAGTCAGAGGTTGCATTAAGTAGGTGAGAAAAAGATTATGAATTTGCAGTCCTCCATGTACATCTGCTGCAAGGAAAATGATTATGGGCATGAAGCATATTTGAACTTTTATTTCTTTAGTATGAAGAGGTAATTCCACCAGCAGACAGCCCTACAGTGCAGTTTTTACCAGAGTGCTGCAGACTTCATGGAATGTTTAACTCCATAGTCCACGTATAGATCAATACTTCTAGGCAAAGAAATGGAGACCGGTTGGCTAGCACTAAGTGCAATAAAGAGCAAAACAGGAAACTGGAAAATAAAAGTCCATACCCAAGACTGCCAGTTGATATCTGGCAATTCCCCATGTATCACTTCTTCCCTTATCTGCAGTTGCTCTTCCAGGCTTCCATTCTCTGAACCCAGCAGGTTGGTGCTGTGCTCTCTCCTTCTGCCATCATCCATGAGGTTTTAGCCCCAGTGAGCTTAGCTTCTCCTCTCACCACTCAGTAAAGCAGCAGCAGTCCAAATAATCTTTTTTTGTGTGTGTGAGGAAGACCAGCCCTGAGCTAACATCCATTGCTAATCTTCCTCTTTTTGCTGAGGAAGACCGGCCCTGGGCTAACATCCGTGCCCATCTTCCTCTACTTTATATGGGACGCCGCCACGGCTGACAAGCAGTGCCGGCGGGTGCCCGGGATCCGAACCAGCAAACCCCGGGCTGCCAAGCGCGAACTAAACCGCTGCGCCACCGGGCCGGCCCCAGCAGTCCAAATAAGCTTAATCAATCATTCTCCTAAAAAATAGCAACAATAATAATAATAACTAAAAATAAAAACTAAGGCAAAACGAATCACAAATATAGAAAACCAACATATACCAGATCTTCCCATAGACTCCATTACACCTTTGGGACGAGCAAGAGATTTTTGGTGTAATAATTTTTTTTCAAACTATTTTCTTCTTCTATGTAAATATGCGCTCTAAATGCATACGGTAGTGTAAACTGAATTAAATGTGTTATAACCATTCCCTTTCAGAAGTCTAATGAAATTTTCAAATAAAAAGTGAAAATCAATTTCTCTTTGCTTCACAAATAATTTGAGATAAGTTTACATTTGTCATTTGTCTTTACAATAGAAAATAGTAAAATTTGCAACAGTGCTGTATCTAAAAATGATATTTAAAGACAATGTCCCTTTTTTGTAGTCAATTTAACCATTATAGTGTAAAACTAAAAAATGTGGAACAATAGAGACAGATATGATTGATGTGATAGAAATTATTTTCTGATGCAGGACACTTTCATGTGTTCAAAAAAGTAATTCATATTTAAACTGGCTCCAATCTGTGACTAGAATAGTGGCCCCAAATTTCCTTAAACAAATCTACTATCACAGAGGCCAAGTATTCATGATATGATTAATTCAAATCAATTTTGAAGGCTAGACTCTTGGCTTGAAAAAGAAAAGTTGTGTTACCTAAAATAACTTTCAGGAAACAAGCATTTTAGTGAAGATGTATGAAATATTGATTCAGTTTACACATTACTGTTTATTAGCACAGTATATTTTAAATTAAAGAAAATGACAAAAAATAGTTAACCAAATATATTTTAAGATCATTCAATAATACAATTACATAATGAATAATCCTTTAAAAATGTAACTACAATTATTCACTTTAGCAACAAAATTATTAGGACATTAAAAGATGTCAAATAGCTCTAAAACAAAATGAACTCTTCTATAAAAATGGAAGGATTGCCAGACTACATCAAAATATTGGCACCTCTAGGCTACTATTTTGTCATAATAGTTTAACTATGAAATTTTTTTTTAAAACAAACTTAGCCCCTGTTATTGGATGAGTCTCCACCTGACGTGAGTTCAAAGACATCCTGAGAAGGATAGCCTACCTACATTGATTTTGAACTTGAATTTGTTGTTCCAGAAGTAGAAAGCAGCGTGGATTCAGTTAGTACATTATGTCATCAGAGACTCCAATCAGAGTATTGAGCAAGTTCAAGAACCAGAATTATTGGCCAACTTTAGTCACATATGTTACTCTCCTGAATGTATGTCACTATCCTGAAAAAGGAAACTTTAGGAGCTGCACCAATTACACAGGATCAGATAATCAAAAAGGTTCAGAAGCCTCCTATGTGTGCTGACAGAAGGCTTTTTGTACAGCATCAGAAAGTAAATCAGGCAATCTATGAGGGTCTCAGAATTCCAGATGCAGGCCCCAAGCTCCTTTCTCAGTCACAAAGGCTGTGTTTCATCTTTTTGAACCAAAAAGACATGTCCAAGGAATTTTGGTTTCAAGGGGTTCCAGGCAAAAATTTTCAGTGGTGTCTTTTACCCCTTTGGTTATATAACCAAGCCAGTTTGTGTAACTAGTTAAATCCCGTATAAATCATAAAACGATACATTCCTCAGCAATGTAAACAAGGTAGCCCTGGCTCTCTTCAAATGAGTTCTGAACTTTAAGTTGCATATTTCTTCCTATTCTTGGTCAAGGGTCAACACTAGATTTTCAGCTTTCCCTGGGGGTAACCATGGTGTTCAATTAGTCCAATTATATGATAGCCCTATCTTACACAGGAGCTAAGAGAAATATAGTTGAAATTAAAGACACATAAACTTGGTCCTATATTATAAAAAAGTATGACTTCAAAATCCAGAAACAATAAATATATTTTCCCTATTTTTAAAATCTTTTTAATTTAGAGAGGACTCCCTAAACTTTAAAGGAGCACTTCCCTAAACTTACTTAAGATACGGTGCTGCAGTGTTGGAGGACAAATAAAAAGTACATGGATTTACGGAATTTCCCATCAACAAAAAATTTACCCCTTCCACCCTCACCCCCAATTCTCTATGTTGTCAAGAACACTTTCCTATTGCTGTGCAAGTTGTAAACAAGTTTTAAGTTCTGTGTTTTTAGTTGTTTTTGTTTGGATTTTTGTTTTATTGCTGTGAAAGCTATCACTGATGACTCCATCCCTGACCCATACTCTTACCCTTACCCACTTGCAAAACTTTTCCAGTTTATTTTGAAACCAAACATAATTACGTTGTCAAGCTCTGTAATGAACTTTCTCTTTTTTTCTGCATTTTCTTTGTTAGCTATCTCTGCCCAAGGGAATTTTAAACACTGTTCTCTCTCCTCAGGGTTCTGACCCTGCTGCTTACCCTGTACCTGTCAGCAAATAGCTTCACTTATGACTTGAAATGAAAGAAGTGGAAAGCAATTATCTGCATATTTTGCTACTCAGCCTAAAACATTTTCTCTTCTCCATTATCTTTGCACAATCCCCATCTATTATTATAGGGAGACACAATTCCATGATAGAATAATCAAAATATGTTTCATCAGTAAAAGTCCTCAGTCCTTTATGAATTTATTTGTTTATATATAATTGAATTAATTAATATGAAGTGGAATACAGTGTTCTTTGGTATTAGGATGGAATACGTGATCATTTAAAATAATATTTTCTATTCATATTCATATTTGATTTTTTATTTCCTTTTTGTTTCATTCATTTTGATTTTAAAAACAAAATTTTGAAGCACTTTTGTTTTAATATAAAGATTAAACATAGAAAATTCATAAATATGCATAAATATGCTTTAAAATAGATCTATAGATATATTGGTTTTGTACACGTTAATATATTTTCAGAAATATAGACACACTTGTGTTTGTGGGAGGAGAAGAATTGAATATTTCTAGAAAATATAAAAGCCTTAAAACCAAGCTTTCAAAACTGATAGTAGAGACGCTAATTTTGTTATACATATTTATCAATTTGCATGAAAATAAAATGCTTCATAACAATCAGAAAGCAACAATGCATGCATAAATTCATGCACAATGGTTCAACTATGAATGTGATTCAGCTTGAGTATTTCAGAAAAGTTAAATTCTAATTACATGTATGTACATTTTATAACTACAAACTTCTGCACTAGCAAGAACATAACTTTGAACTATTGAGAAAATTTATAATATGCTGGAAACATATATAAACATTTTCACATATAGCAAATATGTGTGTATATATGCACTCATATGCATACATAATCCTTTCTTTTCTGATTATAGAAAACATATTTATAATAAAAATAGAAAAAAGAGCAGAAAAATGTGCAAAATAATATAAAATCACCCACAAGTCTACCACAATTTGAAGTTCACGTGTAGTTTTGTGGGGTGAGTGGGTGGGCACTAATAAGCATGAGAATGCCATTATATTCTTAATGTAAATTATACTATGAAATTATATAATTTTTTTCTCATGCATTTAAGATTTTTCAGTGACATAACTTGAATGGCTTCTCCCTATGGCATCCTATGGAATTCTATGATGTGTTTGGTTCATCAGTATATCCTCACGATTTAAAAATGCCTGTCACATAGAAGTTGCCTAATAAGTAATATTTGAATGACAGAATACTAACACTAAAGAAATTTCAGATGCTTGATATCCAGGTGTTTTTAATTTTTCAAAGATACGAACTTCCTTATGTATGCAAGAGTATATGCAATTCCATCAAGTAAACCAAAAGTATTAAAAAAATAAAATAAAAGAGTGGGTTGCATTTCTTATTTTTGATTCATTCTTCACCTCATGGCTGCTGAAACCACCTTTACACTGTCAATGAATTTTATATTATTGAATCTAAAAGAGTCTTTTTATGTTTCTTTTTTACTAAAATGTTCTATATCATATAACAGTATGTTATGTATGTATTTATGATTTTCTTTTTCTAGTATATTAAATTAGAAACTTAAGTTATTGATTAGAGGCCTTTCTTTTCTGATACTGATTTTTAAAGCTATACATTTCCCTCTCAGTACTGTTATAGCTGCATCCCATACATTTTGATGTGCCCTGGAGTTTTGCTTTTCATTCCATTCAAAATATTTTCTAATTTCCATAGTGATTTCTTCTTTGACTGGTAAGTTACGTAAAAGTTTGTTTCTTAATTTCCAAATATTTGAAGATTTCCCAAATTTCCTTCTGTTGTTGATATCAAATTTAATTTCATTATGTATGGAAAACACACTTTGATTACAACAATCTTTTTAAATTTATAAAAATGTGTTTTATTTTCTGGAACATATCTATCCTAGAAGTAGCTCATGTGTGCTTGAAAAAAAAGGTGCATTCTGTAGTCGCTTAGTGGAGTGTTTTATATGTGCCAGGTTGAGTTACTTGATAATGTTTTACAAGTCTTCTGTATTCTTGCTAAATATCTGTATTTTCAGAATATTTGGAATTTCACATTGGACTTTTTCTTTTGGATTTTTTTATGGATAAAATAAGTCATCAGTGTAGTTATTTGGACTAAAGTTGGACAAATCTTTATATCATTATGAAATATAAGTTTCACAAGATTTTTATATTAGTTTTGGCAATTTTATATGTTAATGTCTTCTGCTCATTTTCCTATAGGATTTTTGCTCTTTTTTTCCTCAATTTTTAACATTTCTATTTGTACTACAGATATTAGTCCCTTATCCGTGCTATATGTTGCAAATGTTTTCTGAGCTTCTCATTCATCTGTTAACTTTAGTCAACATGTCCCCTGCCTTAAGGCTATGGTTGTGTTATGTAGTCACATTTAGTCATTTAGGTCATGTGTAATAACAATCATATATTTCTGTATGTCCAATATATTGATGAATTACTTCAATGTTTTTTCTAATACATGTATATTTAATTTTTTTGTGATTAAATCTCTGATCAGTGTGAAGTTTCATTCCTATGTATGGTGGTGAGGAATTGATTAATTTCATCTTTTTGTCTGAATGACTATCTAGTTGTCTAAAAAATCATTTGTTTAAAATACCATCTTTGTTACAGGGATTTGAAATACCATATTATCATTTAGTAGTTTTCTGTGTTAAGATAGATCTAATTCAGTAGTTCTTATCATATTCTTTAGTTTCTTGACGTCTTCATGTGCCAGAAGCACAATATTTGAATTTTAGAGCCTTTATAAAATAATTTAATATTTGTTAAGGCTAACTGTGCCAACCACCACCTCATAGCTGTTCACTCTAGTGTTTTCTAATCTTTACATATTTATTTTTAATATAAAATTTAGCATCCCTTTACTTCCTTATCTTCAAGTGATGCAACCTCTCTATATAATTGATTCTCCTTCAGATGCAATGCTTCTGTATGGTTTCTAGTTCTGGTCTCACTCATTGTCAAGCCCCTTCCCTATGACCAGTGCTGTGGACTACCAGGAGAGTATTTTGGCATTTATATTGGACTTTCTCATTCTAGGTTGCTTCATCTACATTTTCTTCTCCTCTTTATTATTTTTCATAGTCTTCTAAGTCTCCTTTTTTTCCTACTCTCAGTCAACATAGAGTTGTAGTAGTGAGCTGAAAGTCACAGCTCTTTTGGAATATATTTTCTCTGTTCATAGGTAATTTGAATGTTGCAGTATTTTCTGACTCTTAGTAATGCGGAATTCACGGTCCATGAGTGATTTTTCTCTATCTTCATTTTTATTTTATGTTTTTGAGGAAGAGCATGGGAGATTTTCACAATCAGGCAGCTATCGTTGTTCTCCAAAACTACATGTCTGAAAAAGTAATGAAGTTTTAGAATGGAGACATATTTTAGGCAGAATATTTAGTAAGTTATTGCAGTTTCAATTTTTAAATAAAAATATGATGGTATGTTGGTAAGCAGCAGTAGGGAAAGATAGTAGTGACTGTCGGAGCCATTTTGGAGGTAAAATTGATTGATTTCATGATGTGTTAGCCAAAAGAATAGGTAGAGAGCGGTAACATATGTTCTTAATGGATAACTTACAAAACATAATAGATAGTAAAGCCATTTACTGAGAGATGATTCAAAACAAAAGACCAGATTTGTAGAAAGCTATATGTTAGTTTTTGATATTATTTGGAGGTATTAATTTGGGGTTGACATCTATCAGCAAAAATATATAATTTATCTGCTTTGAGATGGTTGTTAAATCTGGGGGTGCAAATGGACTTTCCAAGAGCAGTCATGTGAAATAACAATGGAAATGTCCATTGATTTTAGTGACATGGAAATTCTTGGTAGTCTAAGTCAGAGACATTTCAGAATTTGAAGATCAGAAACAAGACTGGAGTAGTTTGAGAAATTAAGCATTGGATAGATAAGTTTAGATTAAAGAAATATGAAAAGAAAGGGTTAAATATGCAAGAAGCCACAACCAATATGGCAGTGGAAATGTTAAGGAATGCTTTATTGCTTTTACTCTATGACCATTTTACTACTTTGGCATTAGAGTTTTCCTTATTAATGTTCAGGTACTGTTTTTATATCTCTGATAATTGTTTTTAGAATAGAATTTCCACCAATCTTCTTTATTTGTGCTTTACTCACCTTAAATTCACCTCTGGGTCCAAAGGTTCAAGTTATCACCAATTTTTGAGCCTTTGGGTGATTTTTGCTACATAATTTGATTTTCACTTTAATCCATTGCCAGATTAGGATTAAATTTTCTAGGTCTGCTAAATTATTTAACATTCATCCATTTCCTTTTTAGGACCCAAAATTTTGTTGCTGATCTTTTCTCTTTTGCCCCTGATTTTGTGTGTTTATGCCCTTTATCTGTCATTTTATTAGTATTTTAGTAAAATTTCAAGAGTGCATAAAAGTAGATGTGTAGCTTCATTTAACCCTCTTTTCTGACATATTTTTGTTGCTGAAAATTATTCACCACACATAGTAGCATGGTAAAAATCAAAGTTTTTTTTGTAAATGTGAATTTCTATAAAATGTAATAGATCAAAATTAAGTAGTGATTGAATACATGAATTTACTTTTTGAAATTGACCTGTTAAAAACCAACTACCTACATAAAGAAGAATTTGAAAAAAATATTATACTAAAAAACATGAATATGATTATAATAGTAGGAACAGTCTGCCATACTTTCTGAGGGTTCTTTTAGTTAGTTTTTAGCACACACAAAAAACAGAATAAGGTCAACAAAAGAAATAAAAAGGGAAGTAGACAGATGGAAGTATAATTAAAAGAAAAATCAATGAGATAGAAAACAAGAAAAGAGTAGAACTAATATATAAATCAAATTTTGTTTCTTTGAACAAAAGAAACAAAATAGACTAAACACTAGCTAATGTAATCAAGGATAAAGTGGAGAAATAGTGAATAAATACAAGATGAGAAATGACAAGTAGATAATTATTGAAACTGAAAAATTATTGATAAGAAAATATCAAAGATCAAAATTTAAAAGTTGATAATTATCCAAGAAAATGACTAAATTATATTTCTATTCACTGTATAGATAAGGATAATATGCAACCATTGGCATATGAAGAGGCAATCAAAAAGTATAAAGAAAGTAATTTAGGAAAAAAATACATTATATGGTACATCAGGCAGTTTATGTTAGAAGTATTATGCTGCTTCCCTGATTTTGTGATGTTGGCAATATTTTTTATTTTTAACATATGTAATTTCTTGTGATTCATTCTCCTTCTAAATAAATATCTATGTGCACCAAATTTCACATTGTTTTCCTATAAATGATGCACAAAAATGTGTAATCTCTAAATCTTATGGAATCTCGGAATAAGGGCTAATAGTTATTAAGTAAATAAGATATAACAGGAACTGTCCCAAGTCTTTTATACTCACTATCTTATTTATTATTGACAAGCACCCATTAAAGAGTATATTAGCATCATTTGTCAAAGCTAGTAAGTAGTAAAGTAGAATTCATATCTATATCTACCCCAATCAAGAGATACTTTTACCTATACACTATACAGATTTATTCTTCTTGCAGCTTAGATTTGAGGTCTCTGGTGAGTGCAAGCCCTATTTTTTCAATCTTCTGTTCAACAGACATGTTTAATTAAGGGGAATGGTCTACCATTGTCCATACATTGTGTAGTAACCGTATTATGCTTTTTGTTGTGAAATAATGCTGCATTGTTATTATATAGAAAATCTTTTTATGTTTCTTCACAGAGGAGTTTAAATGACTTCTATTCTTTTGTTTTTTCGTGAGGAAGACCAGCCCTGAGCTAACATCCGTTGCTAATCCTCTCCTTTTTGCTGAGGAAGACAGGCCCTGGGCTAACATCCGTGCCCATCTTCCTCCACTTTATATGGGATGCCACCACGGCGTGGCTGACAAGCAGTGCGACCGGAGGCGCCCGGGATCCGAACCTGAGAACCTCAGGCCGCCAAGCGTGAAATTAACTGCTGCACCACAGGGCGGCCCCATGACTTCTATTCTAAAGGTATAACATCACTAAATTATTACCACATCTAGATTAATATGACAAGGTGACTTTTATTTTATGCTTTTCCATCCTAACTTTACTCTACGTTTTAATTGTAAATGTATTTTGTAACTTTGTAATTTAATGATCATTCTCATATGTAATAAACATATTACTCTTTAAGAAACTGATCTATAAAACTGTGTGCAAGAAGGTGCCAATTCAAAGTGTCCCCACCAAAATATTTTAATTACGTACAGATTTATTTTGGAGAATTTTTTTTCTAAATATTTCTCTAAATTCCAGTAAGTCGCAACAATAGATATTGATATTTCATAACAATTCTATTTATTCTTTTTTTATAATCTTTATTTGATGGCTTCATATGATTGATCTTGTTTTAAAATTTACTTTTCAAATATTTAAATTAATACTTCTCTTTACTGTCATAAGCAAAATCACACAGGGAGTCATTTCAGGGCTATGCCATAATTAATGGAATTGGAAATTTCAATTTTATCTTTCATACTCCTTTTGCTCCCTTGAGAGAGTCTTGTTTCTACCTGCCTTATTTTTATTCCATCTAAAATTTCTCTACTCAAGTGCATCTAGGTATTAGTTCTTTTCTTGTAAAAAGACTCCTTATTTTTAGATACCTGCTCTATTTAGTTTTTATTTTGCTTCTTCTGGAAAGAGCACACTTTTTGTGTGATCTGTCTTTTTATACTTCTCTCTAAAAATAGAAAAATTATGTTATTTTTGTTTTAGTCACATTTTTATTTGATCCTACAATTACAGTGATCCTGCAATTACAAATTGAAATGCCTTGGATTTGTCAATTTTATGAACTACTTTGCTTTTCTCTTTTCATTTTTATGTACCTAAAGATTTCACATCTTTAGATATATCATTCAATGTATCTCCAATTTAGTTGATTTTATACTTGTCAAAAGAGTATAAAATTTATCACTTCCTTTTTGAACAAGATTAATTGTGTGTGTGTGTTTATGTTTTCAATTATGTCAACTTTAATGTGAATGGAAGACACAGAAGAAACCACCTTGCAGAACAGTAACTGAAGAACAATCTAATTTTGTTTTGTCCTATTTATTTAACATAACCTAGTTTTGTACAGCAAATGTAGGTGGTATGCCTATACTTTCATCTAACACATACTTTAAGTAGACACTACACGTCAACTTATGAGTTACAACAGTGAACAAGAGAAATGGAAAATAACAGTTTATAAAATATTACATAATTATGAACATTTAGTCATTTTCATCTAATCTTTAAAAAAAATGAACACATGTACAATGATAGTAAACAGTCAAACCTGGCAAGGGTCGTGGTAAATGGAGTCTCGTACAAGCTGTATCCTATAGAAAAGTATTTACCAGAATGGTATTTCTGTAAATAATGAAAGTACTCCATAAATAATGAAAACTAAAAAGCAAATCTCCAACATGAAACAATTTGAGTGACTCTCTATAAAGCAAATACAAATAAAAACACATCAGTTATCTAGTTCAAAATAGGTCACAAAATGTATTTTGATACATTATCTTACAAAGAATATTTTATTTTTACTGTTCTTTTTTTTCAGATGCTTGGTTAGGTGGAACAAGGATCACTTAACAAGAGTCAAACTATTGTTTGACCTCTGTCTTCTTTTATCTAAACTTCTTCCTCTGAAATGAAATTTAGCATTGGTTCAACCAAAAGAAGTTGTGGATTCTCCAATTATCCTCTTAAATGTAGTTTTCCAGACTAACACATAAACCTTGTTATAACTGTAATTTTCCTGTGATTTTGCATGGTCTAAGAACAATGGTTTCTCAGATTTTGTTCTCTCTTCACCATCTTATGTTTGCCTTGTTCGGAAGTAAGTTCTTGGTAGGGGATGTGATCTATTTAGTTGGTAGGAATAGGAAGTGATGTATCTTCCTGACCATTAATTATAGTGATTTATCTTATAGCTTTGGACAAGAAATTGAGAGATTTTCGAAAGGAAAATTTTGAAGCTGAGTTAAATAGCCTGATTTACCAAACTGTCTACTGCTCATTTTTCTTCCCAAATATCTCAGTTGATGACTCAGCTGCTCAAAATAATCTGTTTAATTAAATCAATGCTCACATACTGTATATATCCAAAGTGCATATGGAAGGAAGAAATAGAAGCAATATGCTTCAAATGAAATGTTTTAAAAAATCCCACGCTAAATTTGACATGAGTATTTATATAAGAAATTCATATATATTCATATATAAGAAATGTGCCTTTCTTATTTTGCTTTAATTTTTTAAAGACCTCAGTTTAACCCTTAGATTAACATGTGAGATTGCTAACGGAATAGTTGTGCATTATTTTTGTAATTAATTCGCGATTCATGTGTTTTACTTGAGACATTTACTATTGCGGGAAGTACATATTCTTTTCCCCACTGTATGAATCGAAGTCAAATGATATGGATAGTGACTAAAAAATATATGATTAGAGAAGCTGAATATGACACTGTTATACCTCCATCTGGTAAATTCAATTAGCTATTTAGTTTTCAGGCATGCCAAATAATCCTTTCCTTACTTAGATGGTCGTGTTTCTTCATCTGATTATTAAAATACTAAAGTACATAGCTGACTTGAACGTAAGTCCACATCAAGAAGATGGGACACAATATTCAAAAAATTGGAAGAAAAAGAGGAATAAGTGCACACAGGATGAAAAAAGTGTTCATGGCTCACAAAATTATTTAATTGAAATATTTTATTAAAAATGAAATCTTATTCTGACGTGGATTGCTATTATGTGAATAGAAGGGAGAAGACAAATACAAAGCCTTTGCTAAAAACAAACCTCAACCAGATTAATGTTGCAGTCAGTAATGTTGTAGTCAGTATCAGTTGCTTATATTGAAAAAAAGGGGGGAAATCCTCAATATAATTGGGAAGTTGCAAATTTTACAGTTTTTCAGTCCATGATACATGGATGGTGATATTCAAAGATGAAAAAAAATATTGTCTAATTTTTCTTACCAGTGTGTTTATACTACAGAAGGAAAGAAAGACATATAGCTAATTAGTGTGTGATAGAAGAAAATAGAAATACATTTGAAAATTGAGAATATTGAACAGTCAATTTAAATTTTTAAAAACGGGGCATCAAAAGAGGTCACATTTGAACTGGGTTTCTAGGTAGTCCCAACGTTATCGGGGAGCATTCCCAAATGAGGGATCAGTCTGGAATGAAAAGTTAATGGGATAGTGGAAGTAGAACATGGAGGCATGTAAAAGAAAGTGAGGTTGGAAAAAGAAGTGATGGTGAAGACAGGAAGGGATTTAATGTTATACTAAGAAATTTGTACTTCATTCTGTATGAAATCAGAAATCTTTGAACATTTTAGAGAAAGGGAATGACATAATCTGAGTAGATTTAAGATCAATAATTGGATCTAACGTGAAAATAGATTGAAAGAACATAGTCTGAAAGAGACCAACTTTCTATCATCACTGCTAAATATTTTCTGATTAGATAATCATATGAACACCTACAGTCTTTATGTATTTATTTTTTCACAGGATTTGCTCAAGGCAATCATTTTACTAATTGAAATATTTTCTTCTCTTGGTGTTTATAATACTCCACACTTTCATGGTTCCTTTTATCTAGGAGGTATTTTGTTTTGCTTTGTTTTGGTCTCTCCGTCCTCATAATATATAGCTGTAGTTTTTCTCATATACTTTCAAAGTGTCTAATATTTTTATGCAAATATCTCACAAGTGCGTATCTCCAGCAACTGCTTATCTGCAGTGTTCCTCCTGGGTATATCACCTTGTAGCTCAAAGTTACTGGTCACAACCAGACTAAAATCATTATTTATCAGGAAATAAAGTGTGCTGTTCATTCATTCCCGATTTTATTTTAAAAAAAATTGGAACTTGGGACTCGTTCTAAACTTAGACCATTCCATCACTCTGTATATTAATATCTACCTAAAGAAAACTCTATCTTTCTGCAGCTTTTTATAACCACTTCTATTACCTTAATTTAGGTCTTTTGCATCTCTTAGCAGACTTTTATAATGGCATTATGAATAGGTATCTTGTTTCTATTATTTTTCCCAATCATTCCCTCCAAAACACAGAATGATCATGAACTAAGGGATAATGCCATTCTGTACTTAATAACTTCTCACATTTGGGGGAAAATTCCAAATTCCAAATTCCATAATGTAGCATGGAAGACCCCTTGATCACTGCTCTGCTTAGCTGCACCTCTCTTTGATCTAAGTTTTTAGCTATCTGAAGTTCCACAAAGATGTTAGGCTTCTGTGTTACTCGGTGACTTTGTTCATACTACTCTATTGCTTTCCAAAAATGCCTTTGTCCTTTGCTTGTTTAACAAAAGCCAAACTCATCTCTAATTTCTTTAATTTTCTCAATGAAGTGTCATCTACCCAAGGCAGCCTTTATTATCTGTTCTATTGTGTCAGTCTCAATTCCTCATATATACTTCTACCAGCACCACAACACACTATGTATTTGTCTATCTCATCATCTACTTAAGAGTAGCATTATACTTTATAGGAGCTTGCTCCATTAGCACTGTACATTCACATTGAAATTTTCCATAGTCTATCACCTCTTGACATATAATTTAATTTATTTATCTATTATATTTCTAGTTAATTTTCTCTTTCCTTACTAGGAGAGCCACGTCAGGCCAGGGATCTTTGTCTATTTTGTTCACTGATGCATTCCAAGTGCTTAGGACAGTGACCAGCACAGAATAAGCACTCAAATTCTTGTTAAATGAATGAATTAATAAGAGATAAATTAATGTGAATTCTATGTTGACTCCAAATTATCTCTTATTAATTGATGAAGCCAACAATTCTTAAGTAATTACAAAAATTCATCTCCAGTGAACATATTTTTTCTGCTAGGAAAACATATATTGATGTTATGGACTGGTAGTTTGTGTTCCTCCAAAATTCAGATTTTAAGCCCTCACCCCCAATGTGATGGTATTTGGAGATGGAGACTTTGGGAGGTAATTAGGGTTAGATGAGGTCATTAGGGTGGGGTCCTCGGGAAGGGATTAGTGCTCGGAAGAGACATCAGAGAGCGCTCTATCTTTGTCTCTCTCTCTCTCTCTCCATATACACACACCAAGAAAAGACCATATGAGGACACAGCAAGAAGGTGGCCATCTGCAAGTCAGAAAGAGAGGCTTCACAAGCAATCAAATTGGCTGCCACGTTGGTCTTGGATTTCCCAACTTCCAGGACTGTGAAAAAATAAACCACTATTGTTTAAGCCACTCAGTCTGTGGTATTTTGTTATGACAGCCCAAGCTGACTACAACAATCAATATGCTACAGGCATCTGCATATCCAAATATGCTAAACTGAACATATGGTTTTCCCAACATCTTTGGCATTTGTTAGCTTAGTAGGTGGTACCGCCATCCACCCAGTTAGTCAAATCAGAAAATGGAAATTATTACTGACTGTTCTTTCACCTTGTTAGCATTCCATCAGGCTCTACCTTCCAATTGGTTATAGATACTCAATTCCCACTGCACTAGTAATCATTTCTTGAAGGTTGACCTATAGTTTTGGAATGTAGATTACTTCTCCCACGGTAGTTCATCTCTTCATGTGGTTTGTAATTTTTACCGTGAACACATTTTTAGCTGAAGCTCTTTTCAAGGAACCCCTTCAGACACTTAGCTGTTAAAAATCTTTAAGACTGTTTTCCTTTGGCTTCAGGTGGAAAGAAAAGTTTAACTAGAGCTATGGTATTCTGTCAAGAGGGTGTGTATGTATGTGTGCATGTACATGTGTTTGTGGTTAGGCAAGATGATGTTTCCTTTTGTCTTTAGCTTGTGCTCATTCACAGATGAATACTTACACTTTTATCTTAGTTCCAGCTCCCAGTCACTAAAGAAAATAGTCATCATCCATTCTTGTTTGGAATTATAACTCCAGACCCCAAATCCTCCATTCGGTTCCTATACACTGATGGGTCATTTAGCTGTAGCTTGTCTTGCCACTCTAGCTTTCATTTCTGAAATGTTTCTTATTTGTTTTTAGCTCAGATAAATATGTGTGTTGTATTTTATTTAGTATTTTTGTGTATGTGAAATAAGAAAATGCATTTTCCTTGTTAACTCAGGCTGCCACACTAAACAGGTGTCAAGAGTTTTGGTTTTTGTCTTGGCTAAATTATGACAATTATTTTCTATATATTCTCTATTTACAACTCCCACTTATTTGATCCATTGTTATTTATGAAATAAATTCAATCCACTCTCACTTGCATGCAAAGATGCTCCTACTGTGAGTTTTCTTCTTCAAAAGCAGAGGGGTTAAATACAAATAGGCTAGTCAGGCATCCATGCTGCATCACTTAGTAACAAAGGGACTTCGATCAATTTGTTAAATTTGTATTTATTATCATATGAAAATTTAACATGAGCTCTACCCTCTGAACAAATTTTTAAGTGTACAGAAATTAGTGTTGACTATTGGTACACTGTTGTACAGTAGATCTCTAAGAACTTAGTCATCCTGCTTAACTGAAACTCCATGCCCATTGATTAGTAACTCCCCATTTCCACCCCCCCAACCCTTAAAACCACTATTCCCTGTTTGAGACTATGAATTTGACCATTTTAGATACCTCATATGTTGGAAACATGCAGTATTTATTTTTCTGTGATCATCTCATTTAACTTAACATAATGTCCTCCAGATTCATCCATGCTGTCAAATATGGTGGGATTTGTCTTGTTTAATTTCATTCAAGAATGTTTTATAGTTGTCAATATACAAGTCTTTCACGACCTTAGTTAAGTTTATTCCTAAGTATTTTATTCTTTTTTGTGATATTGTAAATGAGATTGCTTTCCTAGTTTCCTTTTCGGATATTTTGTTATTAGTGTATAGAAATACAATTGATTTTTGTACTTTGATTTTATATCCTGCAACTTTACTGAATTCGTTTACTATTTCTAACAGTTTTTTTTTTTATGTAGTCTTTAGGGTTTTCTATATACAATGCTTTGAACAATTTGCTTAAAATCTTAGTTTCTTTGTTGTTAAAATCTAATAATTAATATTAACAATAATCTCATAGACTTTTTGTGAGTATGGAATGAGATAATGCCTGTAGTATGCTTAGTCCAGTGCCTAGCTTTTAGTAAGTAATCAAAAATATTGGCAAATACAATTGCTTTTACAAGCTGTCAAATATTCTTAATAAACAGATCAGACCCATGAGTATATCCTAAAATTCATACTCCACCAATTTTCTCCCAATGATAACTGATTTCAGGGTTTTGAGCAGAGGGTTGGTATAATTTTACTTGCATTTTATTATGATCACTTTGCCTCTAATACTAGGAGTGGATGAAGTGGAGTCTGGAGGTTGAGTGCATGTGGAGTTATTAGTAGGAAGATGACAGTAGCAGTCTTGATGGGAGACGATGAAAAGTTGAAATAAGTACGTACATCAGAGATTAAGAAAAATGAGTATATTTAATAATCGTTTATGCATTTCAATTTAGAAGTTTGGTGAATGATCAGGTATAGAAAAATGAAGTAGGAAATGTCAATGATAACATCTCTATAAATGCTCTAGGATGCATAGTGCAATAGGATGATTGAGAAAGATCCTGACTGAGGAATGCTAGTATAAATTAAGATTTTAGAGAAACATTATTCTTTATTTATTTTTATTTTACAAACCAACTATTTATTTTTATTTTACAAACCAACATTGAGTTGTTTTGAAATATCTGTATAATGATATTACCTAATTATTTGAAATATTGAGGCAGAACTTAAAGGAATGATATATACTGAAATTTATATTCGGGTCCATCATAAATACAGACGGATTAAGTGTAGGCATATGTGGATAAGATTTCCAAGGGAAAGCATGCACAGTGAGAACCAAAGAGGATCAAACTTTGAGAAAACCCATTCCTTAGTGACTGATAGGAAGATAGTGTAGATGAAAGGAGACTGAAAAATAATGGTAAGAGAGGAAGAAAAAAATAATATAATTAGGGTTAACTTTTACTGAGTAATTAATTTGTCAATGATAAGCATCTTATGAGTTTTATCTCATTAATGTGTTTTAATCTCATTAATCTGGGACAAAAATCTTAAGCACTAGCTCCTATTAAATGATGAATCCTCCCTTTAATAATGATGACTTTGTGGTTTAAAGAGATTAAGAAAATACCCCAGGGCATTGTGTTCATCAGTGCCAGATACAGAACTCAAATGAAGACTCTGAAAACAAAAACCAAGATCAGTGTAATAATTTTGAATCATCAGAAGATAATATAATAGAAATAGAAATAAATAGGTATGTTTAAACTACACATTACATTTTACTTTTTACTCTTATTTTTTAATTAAATCACAGCCTACCCAATCAAAATAACAGCATCCCTATCATTTTGTTTCATTATTACATTGCCTATATCCAAAGACTTAAAGAATCAATTGAAATATAAATAGGCCAGTAAAATGAATCAAACTTAACAAGACAAGTTATAGCTTAGTGTTTAACAGTCTCTTAATTGTTGACATAATTAAGTGAGCAGAACCATTAAAGTCACTATTTTGTAAGTTGTGATATAAGAGATAAAAATAAAATACTCTTTTCCTAATTAAATGACTATAAAGTGCCAATTCGTTCTTTATTGGAGCAATTTAATACAAAGAAGCATTCAGCATTCTTTTTAAGCAAGAGTGCTCCATTCTTTTTTTCATTTTGGCTTTATAACATCAGATTTGAGCAATGATAAGAACTCAAGAACTAAGAATGCTATGGTAAAATTAATCTATAAAATTTACTTGCAAAAGAAGAAATTTCTAAAGGGGTCTTGATCCAAATAATATGTATTTTGTTAATCATCTGTGGGGAAAAAAGCATGGAAATTGTTGTGAAGGGAAAGTATAGCAGATTCTAAACAGCCTGTCATAGGACCTAGACTGAAGAGTATCATATTCTCATTTATATTACTCAAACTACTTCCTGTTTCCACAAGTCTTTATTATCACCTTGGCTTTTGAGCAGACATTGAGAATGAATCTGTAACTGTCTTTCCTCCACAAGGATTAATATACTTTGTAGTAACAAAAGATAATTTAACAATAAAAAGTTTCAGCATAAACCATATTATTTTCACACAAAGTTTAGGCACAGTGAGCCATTCTCATTAAAATATTCATAGAATGAAATATTTTACAGAATAATTAATGAAAGTTACAACTCACCAAGAAAACAAATAACTCAGAGTGATGTCAGCAAGATGGCGGAACAGGAAGTCCCAGACCTTGTTATCTCAGAGAGACACTGATGTAACAGTGGCATAAAGATATAATTTGGCAATATGTTGATGGTACATGCTTCCAGAGATGATTTGCTGTGTCTCCTGTTTAGCATCTCAGCCACTAACAGATCATCAAATTTTTGATTTTTTGCAGTGAAGGATTTGCCCTGAGCTAACATCTGTTGCCAATCTTCCTCCTTTTTTTTCTCCTTCCCAAGGCCCCAGTGCATGGTTGTATATCCTAGTTGTAAGACATTCTAGTTCTTCTATGTGAGCCACCACCACCACATGGCAACTGACGGATGGGTAGTGTGGTTCTGTGACCAGGAAGTGAACCTGGGCCACCTAAAGTGCCAGACTCTAACCACTAGGCCATCAGGGCTGGCTCCACATTTTTAAGCTTAATTCCCAACTAAGGGTTTTTTGAATTTACCTAGTTACTATGAATTTGAACCACAATTGTAGCTGAGGCCAGGCTAGTCGTTACAACTTCTCAGGCATTTTTGTTTTTGCTGCTCCTGTGTTTAGTGTCAAGTAATGCAATTCCTCTTGCAGTTTATGGGGTCTACGGCAGTGGGGAATGTTTACTTCTGATTTACCCTTAAACTGAGGATTTAGCCCCTTAGTTCCAATTTTACTGAGGGAAAATTTCCTACTTAATTCTCTGCTCTCGGTGGCCAAAGGCTGTGTCCTTTGTTTTCTCTGTAAAGCTCAAGTCAGCTTGGCAAATTCTCCCCTGTTCAAAATGAGCTTTAGGATTCAATCTATGTTTTGTAACTTCTTTATTTAGATTTTTGAAATACTGATTGATCTACATTAACTTGCCAGCTCTTTAATACAAAAGTGTTATTATCTTTTGTTGTTGTTGATTTGTGTCTTGTGTGTGTTTATGCTTTAAAAATTTTTAATCCAGCAGTTTTCGTTGTTTTCAGTGGGAACATAAATTTTTCTGCCTGACTATTCATATTACAGAAATGGCTCAATCCCTGTGACATTTATCCCTGTTCATTACCTGTGCATGCATTTACACTTGACATAAAATATAAATCTATCACTGCTGAGGAGTGTGGATTCTCTCTGATAAAATTCATCTCTGAGCCTCTTGAATGTTAAAGCTGTTTATACATTTGATCTCTTCCTCTTTTTATCCCTCTCATTTCTTTTAATTCTATTTAAACATGTTCAAAGGGTGGTGTGTTTTTTTCCCCCAAAATACTAAACGCATACCTAAGTTTGTGGTATCTAGATTTCAAAACACTATTTCTAATAACAATAATAAAAAGAAAATGAGTGTGCTGTTTAATTTATATCCCCAATGACAAACAAAGCACCTCAAATAAAATGACAACAGGTTAAGAATTCAGCCCACTGAATAGATGAGTAATTCTGGGCAAAATTACTTTCATGTCTGAAACATTACTGTCGTGTGTTCAGTTTCTTTTTACTAAAGATGTTCCTCCATTGCCCCAGCATTCTGATTGCTTCTGCAAATCTCCTACTGCTCTCTCCATCATGCTATTCTCCTTCCTGGTCACCAGGTAAACTGGGGGGCCCAATTCTTTGAAAAGGTTAGTTCAGGACATATAGATGCCCGAGAGCTAAGGATGTCTTTCATCAGAAGCGGAAGGAGAATGTCTCTGCTTCTTGGCATTCCTGCCCTTTCTATAAACCACAGATGGTCCTGCTGACATTAGGGCCTTTACACTGCAGTTACCTCTGCACCCACATCCTTCATCTAGATATCAATAGAGCTAATTCTCTCAACTTCTGCTTTCATCATGCTGTTCCCCTTACTGGTCATCAAACACACCAGGTACATGGGAGGGCCCAATTCTTTGAAAAATTTAGTTCAAGACATAAGTGCCTTTGCTCTGCAGTTACCTCTGCCACACACATCCTTCATCTAAAGAGCAATAGAGCTAATTCTTGCAATTCCATTCATTTCCTAGGCAAGGGCTACCATGACCACTCTATTTAAAGTTCCAGATGTCTCCCACAGAACTTCTAATCTCTTTACCCTCTTCCAATTTTATATTATGTTTAGAAACTACATAATTTTCATATTAATTATGTTTACAAGTTATTGTTATTATACCTACCTGCTTCTCTCCCCCATGAATGATAAATCCAAGAGAACAAGGTTTTCCTGTCCATTTTGTTTACGATTGTTTTCAAATAGCTAGGAATATATCTCTTATATGGTCAGTGCTCAATCAACTCAAGCTATTTCTAACTCATCAAATGTTCAAAACATTAAATTAATTAAATAATATTTAAATATACTCACATTGTGTTAAAGAGAATTAAATTAAGTCATAAAGCAATAAAATATACTATATGGAGATTTTTAAATGTGCGTGCATTTGAGCACTCCTAAAGGAGAGTCATACACTGATTTCATTTGATTTTCAAAGAGGTTCATAATCAAAACTCTCACCCCCAGCTTCTACTCCTATGATTATCTAAATGTCAACTTAAAATAAATAAATTTTCACCTTCCAGTCTCGGTTATTACTTTGAATTTTTATCAGAATGGTCTATTTAATAATTTCTTCAGCATTGAAATCACTTACATCTTGACCCTTTTATTTCTCTTTTAAGAAAAGATTGTAGGATAGGCCTCAGTATCCCTCTTTTACTGCCTAGGAGAAGAAATTCAGAGTTCAAATAATTTTCTTTAAGGAATATAACTATTAAACAGAAGAGTCATGAATAGAATGTAATCCTTCTAAATACAAATATAACATTTTATGCTGTAGCTTAATGATTTCTTTTGACATTTTCAAGCACAATTAAATATTGGAATATAATATATTGAAGGAAGCAGGGGTAATTTTAAAATAATTTGGTCTCCTACATGCTCAAAAATATTAATGTCTAATCTCACTTATTATGATTACTCCTTTACCCAAGCATTTTCTACATAACTAAGTTTAGTTTACATTTATACATGTTATATTTTATATACATTTTTTAAAAAATCTTACTTATTTATAATGTTATAATTATTCTCCATTTATGTTGTACGTGTGCTTAGATTGCATATTACAATAGCAATATATGATGTTTAGGGGACATTTGGTAACATTCTATGAATGGAAGTAGTACAGTCGTCCCTTAGTATCTGCGGGGAATTGGTTCCAGGACCCTCGTGGATACCCAAATCCAGGGATGCTCAAGTTCCTTATATAAAACTAGTGGTATTACATAAAACCTATGCACATCATTTCTTATACTTTAAATCATCTCTAGATAACTTATAATCCCTAATACAATGTAAATGCTATGTAATAGTTGTTAACTGTATTGTTTAGGGAATAATGGCAAAAGAAGTCTCAACCATTGTGGGCCTTTTGATGCTCAGATTTGGAACCCACAGATACAGGAGGCCAACTGTAGATATCTGTTGATCTTGCTTATGGGAAAATCCTACCCCTTATATGGTAACAACTCCTCACATTTCCATTAGAGAAGAAACTTTCACTTCCATTTAATCTGTTTCTGATGGAACTCTTAATCAGTGATAGGTAAGAGATTTTAATTTAAGATAGACTAACATTTCTCTTGGGAATTGAATCTCTAATAAAATATTCTAGGGACAGAAAGAAATTTGTGTTGAGGTTTTTTTGGTTTGTTGGTATGCATGTTTTCTGCTATCTCCTCAAAAACTACAAACTATGAGTTTCCACCTGACGTCACAGGAGTTACCCTGTTTCATGCCCTTGCCTGCCTTTCCTTCAATTCTATGAACTACCCTATATCCACCCAGTAATTTTATTTTGTTAAGGCTTCCTAAAGTAGGGCATATTGCAACCAATGGACTCTGATAAATAAATATCTATATTTACATATTTTTTATGAAATTAATTTTCCTTTAATCTTTATATACTTGAAATTAGAGAAACATTTTATTCCTAAAGTGGCTCCACATATAAAATACTCAACTGGTTCTTTTTAATTCTAGATGTAATAGGAAACATTCTTGCAACTCTGACCTGGCTTTAAAGTGTTTAAAATTGCTAAATAAGATCTTTTTTTATTGTTGCTGTTGTTATATGCTGGATGAATAGGATCATGATTAGTCTAAGTTCATGAATTTACAATCCCTACTGCAGGATGAGGTCTGTTTTAGGCTATGCTTCTAGATGAATGTATAGGAATATCAGTGGCTTACAGAAAGGGCAGGAATGCCAAGAACAGAGAAAGTTCTCCTTCCACTTCTGAGGAAAGGTGTCCTTACCTCTTAGAGATCTCTTGGACATCTGTATGTCTTGAACTAATCTTTTCAAAGAATTAGGCCCTCCAGTCTAAAACATGTTAGGAAAAAAAGAGAGAGTGAAATAAAGAACAAAAAAATGAAAGAAAGAACAACTGAAAAGAAGGAAGGGAGGGAGGGAGGGAGGAAGAAAGAAGGAAGGAAGGAAGGAAGGGAAGAAGAAGGAAATAAAAAGAAAGAACATGTTTCTGCTTGATCAAAGCCTCATGTCAATCTTTCACAAGCTCTGGTTACAAAAACGAACACACAAATACAAAGATTTCGCTTGACTTTCCTGGTTATAAGTGGAGGGAATCTCCTAAGGCAACAAATTGAGTTTACTTTGATAGGATTGATTTTAAAAGAAGCAGAGCTGCCAGGCAAAGAGCAGCCATTAGTTCACAGCAAATCACAATGCATCAGCCAGAAAGTGTGTGGTGTTAACCTCTCACATTATCAGCTACCGGCACACAAATGAAAGTTTCCTCTATCCAAAGTCATGTCTCACAAAGAAATCTTCAGAAAGGTTCATTTTGTCAGAGTTCCCTAAGAAACTGCGCAGTCTTTGGATTCTTCTTTTCAGACAAAGTTGGCTATGTGCTAAATTCTTTTTGGGTTTTTTTCATAATGTGCTTTTTTATTTTATATCACAATCATCAGACTGCCAAAAAAAGAAGAAAGGAGGAGGAACTGAAGAGATTAAAACAAATTGAAATAAATGTGATTGGTAGCACAGCCATAGAGTTGAACAGAGGTTTATCTTTGGAAATATTGCATATGTTTAGTAATTATAGAGATTAATAATACAATAAAAACTCTGGATTTGAAAAAAGCTAACATTTTTGATATATTCCTACAAAGGATGGATGATAAAGTGTGGATGATATGTTTTCCTAACATAAATGGGAATTGTTAAAACTCATACTCAGACCTGAATAATTTCTGAAACTCTCCTGGAAGACAAAGAGAGTAACCTGTTTATGATTTGAGCTTTTGTATGGTAGAATTACAACAGGCGGAAACACATGTTGGTTGTACCCCTGACACTGTCATTTCCATGATGGGCATCAGAAAATGTAACATCTTTTAAAATGAAGATTCAGTGACCATGCTGGAAAGACAAATATAGAGGGTTAAATAATTCTTAACGTTAGTGTTGTCTAGTTCATAGTCTTTCACTGGTGAATTAAAAATATAACCCTGCTTAAATTCTAATATTTCCTTCTGGTAGAATCATTTTCCTTACTACTCAAGTGAGAAATACAGTATTGCCCTTAACAATTTCTATTTCTTTGCAAAACATAATCAGTTAGGCACTAAATGCCCTTCATTCCACTATTGTAAAGAATCTAGTATCCAATATTTTCCCCTTTTCATTTGTGGCCCTGTAAATCAAGCCATTAAATTCTAATAGTTCAATAATATGTTCTCCTAATTATCTATATAAAGTCCCAACCATCGTATCTCAATTTTGTACATAAATATCAGAATAGCTTTCCTAAGCCTTGCTTTACCGTACTTCTGTTTAGCTCAAGTAGCATCATGATTGGATTGACTCCAATATTGCCCTTTAAAATGGCCATGCCAATTGCAATTCCCAGCAAAAGTATGTGAGACTAAATATATACAATATCTTACTCCAAAAAAATTAATCCCAAATTATCACACCTCAGGGTGATTCTGCTTAACTAAATAGTAAGTTGTTGATTTATATTATTTACTTGAATACAGATTATTTTAAATATCTTTTAAAAGTATATTTATTGGATTTTGGATTATTTCTTCAGTAAAATGTCTTTGCATAAGCAATGCCTATCTTTCTATTAGATTATCTGTCTTTCTCATATGGATGTATAGGAATTCTTCATATTTTCCAGACATTAAAACAATTTCCTATGTCTTAGAAATAACACCTTTCACTATATCTTTGGGCATCATTTTATGCACAGAGCTTTTTTTCTTCAGAAAGTCTTAATTTTGTTATATCGATATTATCACTTTTACCATTACCCACAATTTTCTGTTTGGACTATGAATTCTGAGTGTGTTTTGGCTTGAGGTAAAAAATATTTCCCTATATTTTGACACTATGATGTTTTGCTGTTCATATCTAGCTCTTTGATTTGATTCCGATGTTGACTTTTTTTGAATTTAGTTTGGCATATGGTTTGAAATAGAAAATAATTTCATGTTTTTGCCATATGTGCTTCTGTGTTCCAACATTTCTTGTATAGTCCTGCATTTCCCCATTAAGATGAAATGCCAACTCTATTATATACCAACTTTCCATATATGCATACCTACACAGATATGCCATTCAATCTATTTCTATATTCTGCTGGGTTATTCCTACAATAGTTTTCTGTCTTAATAATTATTTGCCTGTAATATATCTTGGTATCTTGTAGAACCAGGTGTAATTTCTGATTCTGGTTCTTTATAATAGCTGCTTTTCTCTATTCTTATACTATGAATTTTCTTATGAGCTTTTGAATACTTTCACGAGTAAGCCTTTTGGGGTTTTGATGGGAATTGGAATCAATATATAAATTAATTTGAAGAGTAGTCACATTTTTCTTGTTCATAGATACCCTATATCATCATTTATTTAGGTCTTCTTTTATTTCTTTGAATAATGTTTTAGCATTATAACAGAGATCTTCCACATTTGCTTATATATCTTTCAGTATCAATATATCTTATGTATTTTTATTTGACTTCTGTGTATTTTTTTAATTAAAATTTCTAACTTGGTTTCTACAAAAAACAAATCAACAACAAGCAAACAGACTAAAGGACAAAAAATATCTTGAGGAATTTTGTTAGATTCCCCTCTTGTTTTAGTATCGATGTTGATTTAATCATTTATCTAGCAAAACTTGCTGATCTGCTTAATTATTTCTCAAAAATTTACTGAGAATTTACTAACATTTTCTATGTAGACAAATATGCTATCTGTGAAAAACCACAACTTATTCTTCTCTTATTTATTTATTTGCATCTAAGAATTGTGTTTCATTTAAGTTTTTGTAGGTTACACCTATTAGGTTAACATAAGTCTGTGATCATTTGTTTTCAAGTTTCTACTTCCTTGATTAAAAATGACCACATTTGGTATTCTATTAATCTGAAAAATAAAGTTTAGCAAAATCTTAGGAAAAACAAATTGGATTGCCACAACTGGCTGAGACCAAACCTGATCCATTCCCTTGAACTTGAAATATTATAATTGGAAATCTGACAGAATGGAAGATGAGAATAGTACATTTCTCTAGACTTCTCTTATTGTCTGCTGCAGATGACTCAAGATTACTTTGTGCTGCTCAATAATATCTGAATTTACAAGTTTTAACATGTTTTTACATTAATAGCTCTTTCTGGATGGAGGTGTATTTCTGGTCTCCTCATTGATTCAAGGTGCAGGGCTAATTTCCAATATCTCTCTAGACACTCTCTTTCCTTAGACAGGCAAGCAGCTTCTTTTCTGCCAAAATCACCAGTAAATAGAAAGAAAAGTCTATACTGAATTCATGTGCGGGGTATGTAGTTCTTACCAGTGGTGTCCAGTAGAATTGCAATAGTGGAAATATTCTATAATTCTGCACTATCCAGTGGAATACTCACCAGCCACATGTAGTTATGTAGTACTTGAAGTGTGGCTGCTGCCGAGAAGGTTAATTTTAGTTTAAGACTATTAGTTTCAAGTGAAGTATTTGGTTCTGAGTCCCCCCAAATCAGTAGGCACTTTGATTATAATCTCTTCCCAATCACGGAGTCTCAGGAACCAGGGGCCTATATCCAGGGCTAAATCCTGATAGGCCTATTTTCCTGTAAAGTTTCAGCAATTTCCAAGAAAAGAATTTATGTTGATCTCTAAGATATAAAGGAGCCCTGTCACCTAGTCACCTGGAATCCAAGTTAAATTGGAGTGAATAAAGAAGTTTTCCATTCCAGCATGGAAAAATGAGTATGAAAAACTTAGATGTAAATATTATTGCAATCGACAAAATTGTGTTCGTGAATGTTAGCATATGAGTGAATTGTAGCATGGGGGAAAGGATCATAGTAATATAACGGTTATTGATTAAAATGCTTTTTTTCCTATATCAATGTGTTTCTAATAGGGTACTTTATCTTCCCATTTCTATATCAAAACTTAGTAGATGGGAACACTATCATCTGTTGTGATAATATTAAGCAATGCTTCTAAATTGAAAATATGACTATGCCATTTCTTGACTGAAGGTAGCACTCTGTTAAAACAAAATCATGCAGTTGTATCCAAGTGATTATATATTTTATAGTTGCATTATTTACACAGAGAAGAGCTCAAGAAAGGTCAAGGTCAAGAAAAGTGAAATCCATTCCTGGAACAAGGAAGGAATATATTAATGACAATGTTTTTTTCTCACAACGCAAATGAAACCCATATGTCTTAACGGTCCTTTTTATCTTATTCTTTCAATGATTTTAGCATTGTTATTTCATTTTTAGCATACACAAGAAAACATTAAGGAAGTGCTCAATGACTTATTTCAATGCAAATACTGTTGTAACCCAGGTTACCACATAGAACAGTGTGAGCACCTCAAACATCTATCATTTCTCTTTCCCCATCTGCAAATTAACCAAAACCTTAACTTTGGTAATGAAGGTGTTGCTTTTCTTTAAGATTTTGCCACCCAAAATGCATTCATTATCATAATTTTTACACTTTTATACTTTGAATTTAATTGATCACTTGTATTTTTCTCTTTAATGAAGTGTATGTCCATGAGATTATTTCCTTTATTTTTTGTAGCTGCATTTTAATCATTATTGCTCAATAGTAGGAGGATGCCACAATTCATTCTAGTACTAATTTAGATAATTTCCATTTTGAGGAAATAACAAATGCTCCTTCTATGAAGATAGCTATATATATCTCTTGGTGCACATGTCCATTTCAAACCTATAAGGTTATTGTGAAGATTATTTGCAATAATGAATACTTAGAAGTATTAATGAATATTTTATGAGGCCTAATGAATGAAAGTTTATTTTAAATTATTTTACCATCAATACATGGCATCAAAATGTAATATAAAATCACATTTATAAGTAGTTTAATTATTGTATTTCTTGTAGAAAGAACTAATGCATGTGTCCATAAAGTGATACATACAGGCATATAATTTCACACACATAACCAAGAATTGCAAATTGATCTTTAATTCAAGGTCTGAATAAAATTCCAATAATTCTCAGCAATTCAACACCTTGTGGAAAATTAAAGGTCCCAGATAGTTATCTAAATTTAACTAGGATTTATATATTCAATGTGACCTTTGCCTCTCAATTCCTGTGTCATTTATGCTTTATTGTTTGGCCACTTTTACACACATGTGCAACTATAAACACATGCACACAACACATGAGCACGTCATATAGACTCACTCAGTAATTGCCCCACTGATTGTTATAGTTATAAACGTCCCTCTCCATGTTTGTGTGGGGAGAGAAAAATGTCAGGAAAAATACTCAGAGGAACAGGAAGACGTGCTGATGGTGTTTTAACCAAGTGGTTAGATTATAATATTTTTAAGAAGTCTTCTTTCACTTGTCTGCATTGTTTTCAATTGTTCAGAATTATAGTTTTTCATATAAGTAACCCAACAGCAACAGTACAATCTTTAACAAAAAACAAAAGGAAAAAGAAAAACAAAACACTTGCAGCTAAGGAGTAAAGTACCTAAACTAAGGTTTTCTTCATGGAGAATCCTGCTAACGTTTATTCACCATCAACTTTCATTTACTTCTTTACTGTAAAAATTACATTTTACTCAAATAGAACATTAAAAATTATATGTATACCATACAATACTCTGAATATTAAGATTTAGGAGAAAGTCAATTGGTATTTTATTTCTTCCAAAATACTTTTTTCTTTAAGTATGTATATTTTCATTTTTTGAGATATTAACAAGTCAGCAAAAAACACTCAGAAAAAGTGTATTATATCTCTTCACCAATCTACCAAATCCTCAGTGTTAGGCATGAATTTGAAATCTTTTCATAGAAGCCAAATATTTGTAGCAATGATATTATAAGGCAGTTACTTGAATATTATTGTCAAGCAGAGCACAATAGGGGTTTTTATAGTTATTGGCATAAATTTTCTCCTAATGAGCCTTGTCAGAGAGAGAAGGGGAGATAAAAACAGAGAGAGAGCTACATAAAAAGAACTTGACTTTTTTTTTCTTAATGTCTTTTTAAAAACACATGTTTCATTAAACTTTGAATAAAACATATTAATAATAACTACTATTTGTTTACTATTTAAACACTAACTTATATTATCTCATTTAATGTTCTCAAAACATCCATGGATTTAGTAGTATTATCCCTGTAAAATGTTCTGTGGTTACGTAAATCCAACATGACTCACCTACGATATGGCAGATCTGTTATTTGAACCCACGTCAGGTTACGACAAATTGATGCTGTAAAAAGAGTACATAACTTGCATTGGCAATTACTTCTTGTTATTTCCTACATTAACTCTTCTGTTAGGAGTCTGAAATTCTCCAGCCCAGCTAGAATTTGCTTTTACTACCTCCAAAAGAATTCTTCCACTTGGGTCTCACTTGTCTCTTACTTGTTGCACAACAGTGTAAGGTCACTCCTGCCTTGTACTCCTGTTCATCTGTGCCCTGAATGTGATCTTCGGTCCTTTAATCCAAGTGTTTCTTCAAAATTCAGTTCACACCCAACATTCTCTATGTAGTTTTCTATAACTCCTCTGGGTCTCATAAATATTATTCCGGTTTAAATTCCTCTCATTAATTGATAACTACTGAGTATCTTTACTAGAAATATAGGGCACTTATAAGTGTTGCTACAGGGCAATAAATTATATACTACACCATTGTTCAGTATTTGTTATAGTTTTCATCCCACAACTAAGTAATAAATAATAGTTTCTTAGAATTCCACATTGATCTAGAAAGTGCTGAACATATTCTTATTTCACAATAAATTCTTCCTGCTTTTCATTTTTACCTAAAATACAAATAGTAAGAAAAAAATTTTTTCACTTTCATGATTACAAAATTTAATTTGAAGTTGGTTATGAGAAAAAAGGAAATTAGCTTCAAGTACATACATACAAAAAAATCTAATAGTCATTTTATGGATTTCAAAAACTAGCAAATGCGTTAGAATTCTTCCTGGAAAAATGAACAAGAGAACTAAGTCTGTGTATAAACAGTAAAATTTAATAAAATCAAGCTCTCAATGTAAAATAATATATTTCAAGGGTTTTTTTTTCTGTCTGGCTTTTAACTGTCTATACTATGTTTTGGAAATTATTTCAGTTCTGTTCAGAGAAAACCAGGAAATGCAAGTGAGTGAATAGAGTATAATGAGAAGCAGTGCAGAGACTTGAGTCAAGCTGCACAGGTTCAAATACTGATTCTGCCCCGTGTTTGCTGAGTGTCCATTGGGAATTACTCAATCCCCCATCGGGGAGCTTCCTCCTCGGGAAAACGGAGTGACAACAATACCTGCCTCTCAGTTTTGTTGTGAAGATTTAAAAAAATGATAAATATAAACTAAAACAATATTAATAAACATTATATGTATTTTCTTTTATTTTTGTTACATTCTTAGAAATCATTAGATTCTGAGAGATGATGGATACATTTCTAAAGGTTAACTCTTATAGCAAAATAATGTGGAGTATTTTTTAACACAACCCACCATCTCTAATTTTCAATGGAATGTAATAAATATCTAAGCATAAAAATTTCCAATGATAAAGAAAAAAGACATTTTTTCAAAAATAGCATTTGTGGAAACAAAATTAAAATAACTGTTTTCTGTGTATATTTTCTTGCTCAAAGTTGCTAAACATTTGTGAAATTTGCATGTAATATTTCACTAGCAAAATTTAGTTTTAGTCTGAAATTCAAGAAAATGACAAGAAAAGAATGAGAGAAATAAGAGCCTCTTAGATAAATGGAAGAGAGGAAGATATTTCTATTAAAGGCATGTTCTGCTTGTCTGGAGAGCAATACCATTATCATAAAGTGGAGTGGTTTGCCATCCTTGTCGCCTTGCTGTCTGTATCAGTGACCTTTGGGGCCCAAATAGAGAATAGGGCAGGAACCCTGTGGTGTAACATGTGAGTTTTAGAAGACAAATATTAAGATAAAAACTCAAGCACTGGACATGAAAGATTAAAGGTAGGAGAGAAGGGAGGTGTCTTGTCAAAAAAAAAAAAAAAATCAGTTGGCTCCCAGGGGATTTTGATGCTTTTCTCTAAAGTTAAGTATATATTTCAAGCAATAACCTGCCCTAAGGATGAATGAGACAGATAGCCTGGTTACTCTGTAGCTAGAATATGTATTGGCGGTTTTGATAGGATGTGTGCGGTGGAGTCTTGAGAAAGCAGACAGCTTCAGGCACTAGACAGTGAAAGAGCATATCCTTTGCTTCTAGCACCTTCCCAAGGATGCCATGAAAAGTAATGCTGTGAACAAGATATGGATGTTTAAAGATTGATATCACCAAGATTATCACTAACTTAATATTCATAGATAATATTTTGCCTTACTCTCATCCTAAATTATTTCTATTAATCCTCATGACAATCCTAGGGAGTAGCTTCCTTCATCAGACTCATTTCGAAATGAGGAAACAGAGGCACAGACTTATCTTCCAAAGGATTTCAGTTATTAACTAGAGTGGTGTGTATTATATGCATATATTATGTTTACATCAATATTCAATATGCATCTTAACAAAATTCTATTTTGAGAGTAACAAGTTCTTTAATACTGGAAATTTAAAAAATATATATAAAGGTCAATTACCAATTATTGTTAAATGAATGTCTTATGTTAATTCATAGAATTATATTGGACTTAAACATCCTAATATATTAAATTCTTTGGGGAGGAAACAAAACTCTAACCGATATATAGGTAATAGGAGGATATAAAGGATATACGGACAATGATATAGTATATATGAAAGAAGAGAAATCAATGAATTACAGTTATAGGCAAGAAAGTTCATTAATCTTAATATTAAAATATTGGGTAAAAAAAAAAAGTCCTCCAAGACAATATAAACTCTTTATGATGTCAGATAGTTTCCTCACATGCATGTGCTCAAGGGGCCTTTATGGATCTCTAAACTTCTCTTTTTGCACTGCCCTATCCCTGATGGTACTCAATCCTGAGAACTCCAGTGTCCTTGTTACCCAAGGCCTCTCAAATCAGTTTCCTCAACTCAAGACCTTACTTGGTGCCCCTTCCCTCTGCCGCAACCTGTAAACTTTCCCAAGGCTGTAGGCTGGTGAAATCTTACTGCTCATTTCATTTGTTTCCCATTTCTCAAGAGTCGCAGTTCTTGATCTGGAGTCTCGAAAACTGATTTTTTCAACTTTTTGTCCAGGAAGTTAGGTATTGCTTCTACTACTCCATCTTGTTGGAGACAAAAATCTAGTTTTTAAAGTGAAATTAAAACATTTATTGAACAGCTTTGGTGTCTTGAGATTCATTTTTTGTATGGTTCTCTTTATATTATGATTTTCCTTGACAATTGTATTGAAATCCCAATGCTTACGCCTAGAAATATATGTTAATATGTTAAATTTGAGAGTTTGATGGAATAAAGTTTGTAGTAGTTTGACTCAAATGGTACATATTTCCTACTCAGTAGTTAAAGATGCCTCATGTAATCTCTTTAAAAGTAAAGTGGTTTTGGGGCCAGCCCCATGACCTAGTGGTTAAGTTCAGCATGCTCTACTTTGGGGGACCGGGTTCGGTTCCTGGGTGTAGACGTACACCACTCATTGGCGGCTATGCTGTAGTGGTGACCCACATACAAAATATAGGAAGATTGGCACAGATATTAGCTCAGGGCAAATCTTTCTCAAGCACAAAGAGGAGATTGGCAACAGATGTTAGCTCAAGGTGAATCTTCCTCTGCAAAAAAGAAAAAAAGTAAAGTGGTTTTTTATTACATTAGCCAAAATGATGGATTAAGGTCCTAAGGAAACCCTCTCTTCCATAAAAGCAATGAGAACAATGGCAAAATTGTTAGAATCAGTATTTTCAGAACTTTAAAAAGTAACAAAAGTGTTGCAGCATTTTATAATACTAATATTATGATGATAATATAAAGTGCTAGGTAAGCTAGTACAGTAAGGTCAATATATGAAGAAATAAAAATTATAAAAATATGTGCACCCAGTAGTAGAACCCCAAATACATGAAGCAATGTCCCAGGATTAGCAGCCTGAGGAAAAGAAAAATACATGAAGCAAAAAGTGACAGAATTGAAGGGAGAAATCAACAAATCAACATTAATAATTGGAGATTTTAAGGCCCCCTCTTCCAAGAATGATAGAACAACTAGACAGAAGATCAGCAAGAAATAGGTATCTAAACAACACCATAGACTTAGATATCTAAATACAAGACATCTATACATTCCACCCAACAACAACAGAACTCAGACTCTTCTCAAGTGCTCATAAAATATTCTCCAGGAAAGACTATGTGTTAGGCCATAAAACAAGCCTTACTCTATGTAAAGGATTGCACATATAGAGAGTCTGTTCTCTGAAACATCGAATGAAATTAGAAATTAATAACGGAAGAAAGTTTGGGAAACCTACAATATGTGGACATTAAACAATATAAGCCTAAATAACCAAGATCAAAGAAGAAATCAAAATAGAGATTTGAAAATACTTCAAGATGAATATAAATGAAAACAGCATTAATAAAATTTAAAGAATGTAGTGAAAGTAGTGTTTGGAGGGAAACTTATAGCTTTAAATTCCTATATCAAAACATAAGAAAGATCTCAAATCAACAACCTATCCTTCCATTTTAAGAAACTAGAAAAAGAAAAAACAAAAACAAAAAGAAAACTAAGCCCAAGTGGAAGAAAGTAAAGAATAAAATTTAGAAGAAAAATGAAGCTAGAGAATATAAAACAGAGAAATCAATGAAACAAAAAGTTGGTTCTTTGAAAATATCCATAATATTGACAAATTTTTACCTAGACTGACCAAAAAAAAAGCAGAGAAAACTCAAATTGCTAAAACTAAAAAGAAAGAGGGAACTTTAACCAATCTTTCAGAAATAAAAAAAATGATAAGGATACTATAAACATGTGTGTACCAACATAACAGATTAAATGAACAAATTACTAGAAACAAACTACCAAAACTGACATAAGAAGAAAATTTGAATAGATTTATAACAATGAAAGAGAATCAACTATTAATCACAAAACTTCTCATAAGAATAAACAGACAAAGGCCAGCCTGGTGGCGTAGTGGTTAAGTTTGTGTGCTCCACTTGGGCGGCCTGGGGTTCGCATGTTTCGATCCCGGGCACAGACCTACACCACTCGTCATGCACACTATGCTGTGGTGGTGTCCCACTGATAAAATAGAGGAAGACTGGCACAGATGTCACCTCAGGGTCAGTCTTCCTCAAGCAAAAAGAGGGGAATTGGCAACAGATGTTAGCTCAGGGCCAATCTTCCTCATCAAAAAAATATAATAATAATAATAAACAGATCAGGCTCAGATAGCTTCATTCTGGAATTTTACCAAATTAAACAAATTAAATTAAGCAGAATCAAATCAATCTTTTAAAATAGAAGAAAAGAGAACAAATCTGTGAGGCCAGTATTACAAAAACCAGACAAAGACATCACACACACACACACACACACACACACACACACACACACAAGAACTACAGACTACTATCCTTTATTAAAATAGATGCAAAAATCCTCATCAAAATACTAGTTAAAATGAATAAATCAACATAAAAAGATTATATGTCACGACCAAGTGGTATTAGGAATATAAAATTGGTTCCACATACACAAAGCAATTGACGTAATACACCATATTAATAAAATAAAAGACACAACCCACATGGTTTCTCAATAGATGTAATAAAAACATTTGACAAGACGCAACATCCTTTCATGTTTAAAAACATTCAACAAAAGAATGGAAGGAAACTTCCTCAATTTTATAAAGAACATCCACCAAAATTCCACAGATAATCAATGGTGAAAAAATGAAAACTTTCCCCTAAGATCAGGAAAAAGTCAAGGATCTCCACTCTAACCACTATTATCAACATTGTACTGGAGGTGCTACCTGGGACAGTTAAGCATGAAAAGAAATAAAAGGAATCCAGACTGGATAAGAAGAAGTAAAACAATCTCTATTTATATAACATGATTTTTTATACAGAAAATGCCCCCAAATTAACAAAAAACTATTAGAGCTAATAAAGAAATTCAGCAAATATCAGGACACAAGATCAATATAAAAAAGTAATTGTATTCTATACACTATTTTATTAAGTGTGCATACTATACTATATATAAATACTATACTGTATATATATATATATATATACACACACACACACACACACACACACTATACCATATACTACAACATCAATACGAATAAATATTGGAAAAAGTGTACCAAAAGAAATGCAAGTCTTATACACGGAAAACTACAGAATATTGTTGAAAGTAATTAGGAAAGATCTGAATGAATTGAAAGATATCCCAAATTCATGATTTGGAAGACTTAGCATTATTAAGATGGCAATTAGTTCTCAACTAGGGTGTCAAGATAACAGAATGGGAAACGAGTCTTTTCAGTAAATGATGCTGTGGTCATTTGTATGTCTTCCTCGGAGAAATGTCTATTCAAGTCATTTTCCCATTTTTTAATCAAGTTATTTTTATTTTTGCTATTGAGTTGAGGAGTACCTTAAATATTTTGAATATTAATTCCTTATTGGATAAGGATATAGGGTTTGCAAATATTTTCTCCTATTCTGTAGGTTGCCTTTTCACTCTTGATTATTTCCTTTGCTGTGTAGAGGCTTTTTAGTATGATGTAGTTCCACTTGTCTATTTTAACTGTTTTACCACAGTAAAAGTAAATAAAAAAGTAAAAATTAATGGTGCTATTGTAACTTAATGTTCACATGCAAAATAAAGAAGTTAATTCCTTTCTTACACCTTAATACAAATTAGCTCAAAATGGATCATCAGTCTATGATTAAGAACTAAGTTTACCAAAAACTCTTAGAAAATATATGAGTCAATCTTTGTTACTTTGGGTTAGGCAAAACCATCTTAGATACAACAAAATCACAAGCAACAGCAACAACAAAGATACACTGAACAACATCAAAGTTAAAAACTTTTGTGCTTCCGAAGACCATGAAGAAAGTGAAAACACCACCCAAAGAATGGGAAAAAAAATTGAAAATCGAGTTGCCGAAAAGGGATTATATACAGAATTTTAAAGGAATGCTTGTAATTCAATGATAAAAAGAGAATTCAATTTTTTTAAACGTGCAAAGCATTTGAATAGAAATTTTTCCAAAGAAGCAATACAGATGGTCAATAAACAATTGAAAACATGCTCAACATCTTCAGTCACTAGGGAAATGGAAGTCAAAACCACAATGAGTTACAATTTCATTCCCACAAAGATGGCTGTAATAAAAAAGATGAAAATTAAGCTGTGCTGGCAAGGGTGTGTGGAAACTGGAATCCTCATAACTTGCTGGTGGTCATGTAAAATTGTGTAGCTTCTTTGGAAAACTCTTTTGCTGTTCTTCAAGAAAGTAAACATAGAATTACTACAGAACCCAACGATTTCAATCCTAGGTATACAAGAGAATGGAAAACACATGCTGACCCCCACACAAAACTTGTACATAAATATTCAGAGCAGCAGAATTCACAAAATGAAAAAGTGGCAATAATCCTAATGTCCATTAATTGATGACATTAAGTACAACGTGTTATATCCACACAATGGAATATCATTCAGACATAAAAAGGAATGAAGCAGAGAACCATGCTACCATAAAGATGGAATTCATCCTACTTAGATTTTTATTGAGCTTCTTGGATGTGTAAACCAACGTATTTTTTAATCAAATTTGGAAATTTTTGACAAATATTTCCCCACCTCTTTCTCTCTGCTCTTTTCCATTATGGGTTAGTTCACACAGTCGATGGATAATGTCCCCCAGGTCTGTGAGGGTCTATTCATTTTTCTTTACTTTTTTTCTGATCTATTTTCCAGTTTGCCAATTCTTCCTTTTGCCTGTTTAAATCTATAATTGACCCCCTCTATTTACTTTATCTTTTTGGTTATTGTACTTTCTAACACTAAAATTTCTATTTGGTTCTTTATAATGATTTACATATCTTTGTTGATATTTTTGATGAGACATCATTTTCATACTTTATTTCTTTAGGCATAGTGTCTTGTAGTTCTTTGAAGTTATTAGTTCTACGCCTGGGACTCTGCAGGAAGTTTCCAACAGACTCCTCCCCACCCCCCACCATGTATAGGAGTCACACTTTCTTTTTTCTCTACATGTCTCATAAATTTTTTTCAACTGTTTATTTTTTGTCAACCTTATTTTCATTTTCTGTTTACAATTTTTTACTGAAACTCGAGATTTTAAATAATATAATGCAGCAATTCTGGAAATTAGATTCTTTCTCCCTGCCCGGGGTTTGTTGCCCCCTGCCCTGATGTTCGTTGTAATCGTTGAGTTTGCCTGGAACTAATTTGTCTCCTAGCCTGTGCCAAGCGGCTCTGTGCATGCTGTGGCATGCCTTCAACTCTCAGCCGGGTACATGACAACTCTTAACCTAGTCTTCTCTTTCTGCTTGTGCAGAACCTCAAGGTCAGCCAGAGGTGAGAGCTTAGGGTCGCCTCTGGCCATTTCTGAGCATGCTCGCAACCTGGAGCATGCGCACAGCCCCATAATTGTGCTTGGCCTTCTGGATTCCCAAGAACGTGTCAGAAGTTTTCAAAGCTCTCTATACATATCTCATTTCCTCGCTTTTCCTTTCAAGATTTTTTTGGTTACCTTGTTTGCCTCAACTGGTATCACAAGTTCTGGCAGCTATGATGTTCAATAATTGCCACTAATGATTTTCCACAAATTATTCCAAGCAAAAGGCTGTTTTTGCGTGTGATTTCTGAGTCAGGCCAAATGAAAAAAATTCCCTATGAATTAGTATCCCGTGGACCTTCTAGACATGTCCAATAACGACAATTGTCTTGAAATGGGACTTCGAAAGAACTCCAACACCATTCTGACCACTTCGGTGAATGCTAGGCTGCTGATTTCCACTGTCACTGTAGACTGTTACTTTTCAAGGCTACGACGGAACCGGGAAGATAGACATGGGAATGGGCAAGTTTTTAACATCACTGACAGCTCACTGTTCTTACCAAAATCCAGCTATGTTTTTTGAATAAACATTCCCTGGATTGTTGCAAGCTTTTGGTTAGTGTCGAGTTATGAAAAAGTTGATTTGACAAATTTTTCCATAATCACTGTTAGGAAATGGAGGAACTTGGGAGATCCTTATTCCACCATTCCCCTTTTGTCAACCTACTTTGCTTTACTTTTATTAGCAAACTTTAGTGAGCCTGCTGTGTAGGTTCATTATTATAAATACTATTATTTTAATACTTTGGGGACTTCAAATTTATCTTCGCATTTTCAAAGGGAGTGGGTCATCTTAAAATTCAGAGTTTTATATATACTTCCATTTATTAATATTTCTCAAATCTCTTTAACAGTACTTGGAATGTTGGTCTCTTGTATAGCCAAAGTTTCTATTTTTAATGCAATTTAAAAATTTATTTCCCATAAAAATTTCTCATCAAAACTTCCCATCGTGTTTTGAATGCCTTTGTGTCGCCCAAATATCCTCTAATTTATGTTATCCTCCAATGTTATTAGATAACATGTTTTTCTTCCTCTGTTATAACATGAATTTATATTGAAAGAATTATATATATTTGTATATCACATTTAAGGGTCATTGATATATCCCATGCATAGCTTGTCAGGATACAGAGGCATAAGCCAAACTCTTAGAAAACACAACTAAGTGGAGACGAAAGTCATTTCAAAAGTTATTGCAGCGTATCAAGTAAAAAGAGAAAAAAGCAACCCAGGCTTAATGGCTAGAAAAATGAATTTAAAAGAAGAGCCAAATAAAAATAATTTTTCCCTGGGGCTTTAAGGATGAGTATAATTAGGCCATATTGAAAAATGGTGTAAGTGTGTATGGGTATTTGGGTGTATGTGTTGTTGTGTGTGTTTTTATACAAGCCTGAGTTTGCTTGGAGTTAGTGTTAGAGCAGCATCATAAATACATTGTTTAGTAAAATGTTATTTGGGAAATACTCAATATTTGATAGTTGGATATAGGGGAAAATTAGAATCTTGGAAAATATATATATTTCAGATTAGAAATTAAAGCTGATCAATAAAGAAACTAATTCATAAATATATAAATATAAAGCTCTTATTTAATATGTGAAGATAAGACATGGTTATGTCTCTGAGCTCTGAAGTCCCAGGTAAGATATTGCAGGTTTTTGATTAATGGTTTTATTTTACTTTTTGCTGTTTGAGTCATTTCTCTTTCACAGGGTAACCTCTGTTTTCAGACTTGTTTGGTGTTATAGTTTCATTAGAGAGAAGTTGTTCCCAATTTGTTCTTTCCTGCCCAGGTGTGACCCTTGCTGATATAGTTTGGAAACCTAATTCCCATACAGCAATGGATAAGTCAAGGGTCAAACATGGGAAGCATGCCAATAGTCTTTGAGTTGCAGTTACCATTCACATCAAAGAGAGAGAGCAAAGGTCAGGGCAGAACGTGGACCCAGGAATTTTAATAGAAAAGCTATATTTGGCCATTTGAATTGGTAGTGTTATATGGGATAGGTCACTTTTCTTCAGGTAGAACAAAAGCAAAACTGATTATATATATGTATATTTTATATATATAAATTTTATATTTGTATATATGTTATATATAAACATTTCAGTATATTTATCTTGATGTAGTTCTAAAAAAATAAGCCAGAAAGGAGATATTCTCACATGGATACATATGTTCTGTTAACTTAAAGTTAATTTGTGTACAATTAAAACTGAACAAGTCATGCATATTAAAATGCTATAAGTGTATTTTTTTTGGTAATATTTTCTCTTTTTCTTTTTTAGTAATCTTTAATGTATTTAACACTGTACTAGGCGATGGATCATTTAGAGTTTTAAAATGAGTTTAAGAAATACTTGTTCTGTAAGTGAAATATTGATCAGCAATGACAAATGTGAATTTCTTAACCTACTTATTTTCTTGTCACAAAAGTATTTGGCTTATATTAACAAGTCAGGTATGTCCCAAAGATAGAATAATGATTATATAAAATAAAAAACAAAATAATTTTATAACTTTATTTTTTATATTATTTATTTATAACTTTACCCTTTTAATTTAAAGCATTTGCTTTTATAGTAATGCTCTTGCTAATGTGCCAATTTGCAAATGGACTATAGTTTGGAAAGTGAAGGTGGGAAAGTTGATCAATTACAGTATACACTTAAGAATGAAAAAATATATTTGCTTATAATAACATTTAAATATTTAAAAGTATATGTATCTCAGTATTTGATTTTATTAAATCTAATATTTGAAGAAAAGGTAATTTTTGTATAGTGACATTGGTACAATAATCTCTTAAATGTTTGCCCAGATTAGTTTATAGAACTGACTTGAACATGGTATATCTTTTATAGAGTTCTTTTGCCTTGTTTTTTAAAAAATGATTTGATTTTTCATGATTTTTCCATTTTTCAATGAGCATTGGAAGTTATATTTTCTGGAACTGTTTTGAAATATTGTTTAAAAGTATTAACGTAAAATGTTTCATTATATTCTCTCATTTTTATTACCTTCATAGTCTGCCCTTATAGACACTTTTTTCTAACTTTATTTAAGCTACTACTCCTTAAAAAATGTGATTGATTTTATCTGTCGATTTACCTTCTCACTGACATTGCGTAAGAACTCCTAACGTTAGACACTCCAAAACACAGTATCCTAGAAGATATGTAGATATTTACCATTTGTACTGAGAAAAAAATACTTTAAAAAATTTTGCATTGCATGTAATTGTACTTGATATGCTTCATCTTTTCATAGGCTAAGACATTTACATTTTCCTTTCTGTGCATTCTAGTGTGTATTTGCCATTTTCTTATACTTTTAGAATTGGCATATTACAGGTATTTGCACTTAATGAAACAACCTTTTTATTACATGTACTGTAAATATTATTAAACAATTCTTCATTACATTTAAATTTTGTAGTGATTGTCCAAGCTATATTACTTTTTACTTCGAAGAAAAATAATCTTTATTTTCCTTTACTATCCCAAGACTTTTTATATATTTTTGTGAATTATTCATAATCCTAATATTTCTTTCGGGAAGGCCCATTATCTTTAATACACTCTTCAATTTTTTTGTTCTAGTCAAATCATTCTGTCATCTATCTACCTATCCTCATCCGTCTGTTTTCTAATTTGTATATATATATTACTCCCATATGATCTTTTGGTTTTTCATCTCATCAGTTTTGCTTTGTCTTGCCAACAAAGTGAATTTTAATTCTGCTATCATGTTTTTGTTTTCTTTGTAGTAATTTCTAATTTCTTCCAATTCCCTTTGCATATCATATTATTTAATATTTGTCATATATGTTCTGTTTTTGTGCCTTTCTGTACCTACTTAATAGAAACATTATTATCTCTTTATCCTTCATCCATTCATTCATTAATCATTTCATTTACTCCACAAAAATGTATTAAATACCTCATTTGTCTGGGACTACTACCTGTACTGGAGATATAATAAAGAACAAAAGAAACATGTGCCCTCCTCAGCAATATGAAAAAGGAATAAAATTGTAGGTCAAGTAGAGATAATTCACATAGAGAAAGTTATTAAAAATGACAGCAAAAATTTTGCAATTGATTAAAATATTAGGATTGTTATGGATATCTGTTTAATGAAGTGACAACAAAGGAGAAAACTAAAATAAGTGAAGAATTAACCCAGCAAGATGTCTGGAAGAATATTATTGTGTGTGGGGGGAATTGAAAGTGCAAATGCTCTCAGGTAAAAACAAGCCTCTTAGGTGTAAAGAACAGCAGGGAATGCAGTGTTGGATGATATTCTCACATGACTATATCATCCTTCTTTTGTCCACTCATCTAATACTGGACATTTAAGCTGTTCCTTATTTTTTTCAACACTGTGACTATGGTTGCTGTAAAAATTCTTTCATTTATTTTCTGTTCTAAATGTGAGTTTCTTTTGAACATATTTTAGTAGTAGAATTCATAGGCCACAGAATATGTAAGTATTCAAATTCAACTGATAATACAAAACAAATTTCCAAAACGGTGTCATCATTTTACACTCCAGCCAGAAATGTATATAATACAAAATAGCTCCACATCTGCTACAACACTTGAAATTGTCAGATTTTTAATTTGGGTGTGTTTTTTTTTTTTTTTTATGAAGAAGATTGTCCCTGAGCTAAAATCTGTTGCCCATCTTCCTCTTTTTGCTTGAGGAAGATTGTCCCTGAGCTAACGTCTGTGCCAGTCTTCCTCTATTTTGTATGTGGGACTCCACTACATAATGGTTTGGTGAGCAGTGTGTAGGTGAGTGCCTGGGATCTGAACCCACAAACCTGGGGCTGCCAAAGCAGCATGCACGAACTTAACCACTACACCACTGGGGCAGCCCCTAATTTTTGAAGTGTAAATGTAAGTAAATTTGTTTCTCATCCTAATCTTGATTTGGCATTAATCTAAACTTAATTTATGATATTTTTTAGACATATGTTCAATAAATTATAAGCAATGATTAGACATCATAATGATGTGATTTTGATCTTTATCATAATCCTTGGCTGGTATAATACAGGTGAAAAAATTCATGATGAGAATATTTGTTTAGTATCATTCCAACACTTCCTGAATTCTGCTTTCTTGTATGCTTGTTGTTGCCTATCACTACAATATCATAATACATTAATGTGAACTGTATTTCTCTTTATAACATTTTAAAGTTTCTTGTTTATATATGTAGATTTCTGCTGTATATATACATGTAAATTATTTTATATATTTTAAATTTCTTTAATAAAATGATTTATATTTTAGCTGGAGGTATGAGTTTTTCGAACTTTCCTGGCTTTAGCTAGACATGTCAAATATATTAGAAGACATTATTAAACCTTCATTCAGAAATTTTTCCTATTTAATTCTGCAAATGGATCTAGCAGGACATTAAGGTACTTCCTGAGAAAGTAAAAAAATTACCTAGATTATAAAACTATGCCCTGCCGTTCACCAAATTGGAATAAAAGACACAGGAGAAATGAGCTGCAAAGTTGACAGGAAACAATATTTCCCTGAAGGACACATAATAACTGTAAAGTGTCATAACAATCTCTTTCTCTGAGAAAGTCTACTGCTTTCTTACTCACTGAGGAACACTATTCTCTAAAATCTTAGAATATCAGAAACTTTTCTGTTTGAAATTGTATCAGTAAGAATGAACTACCCTATGCCTGAAGGATCTAAGTCACTTTGTACAGCCAGGCATTTTTGATTTACAACCCCGGTAAACCCCAGATTTCTGGATATAACCCTCCACGTCAGTCTTAACGTTAAAGTCTCCAAGGAAACAGGACCCAGGGCTAATTTGCAGTCCAAATCTCATGCTAACTCCTTTACTCACAGCCCTGCTTTGCTTGAGCCTGTCAAAACACTGTTTCATTTAAATGTCAATTAAACTTCCCTCCCTCTCCAAATCCTATAAGATCTCTATTTTCCTTTCTTTGGGGAGATACACTATGGTTCTTCTGATGTGTAGGCTCTCTAATTTCAATGATTCAATAAACAGTGGGTGTGTTCCTGATGGTTTGAGGACATCAGGAAAAATAGGTTTTTGACTGTGACCCTGAGTACCGTAGACTGGGCCTTTTATTTTCATGATAATGCACACAACTTGAGACAAATCTGACAGGAAACAAATGTGAAAAATAGAAAATCAAAATGAAAATCTATTAGCTCACCCACAAAGAACTTGAATCAAATATGATTAAATAAGCATTTATATTTACAAAAAAATTGGTAGACATTTATTTAAAAATTCAGAAAGAAATGAACTAGACAAAAATAGAAAGTTGTGAAGTAAAAGCAGACAAAACTCTATAAAGAAATTGAGGCCAAAGACAAAATTTTCTCAGACATGTAGACCACATTACAAGGTATCCAATGAAGAATAGATGTAATTGAAAATGTAATAAAGAAGGTGAAGAAATGATTTTCTATGATTTTTGGAAAAGAGAATTCATGTTATTATGTGAGAACACAGAAAAATCATCAGTACTGAGATACCTGTGAATCAGTGTGTACAATTGCATTAACCAGGATTCTCTGGAGAAACAACCAGTAGGATATATCTATATCTATACCAGTATCAATTATTTATCTATCTACCTATTATCTGCCTATCTATTGAGATTGATTGATGATTGATTGATTTAAATGATTTGGCTCATGTGATATATTGCGGGCTGGCAAGTCCAAAATCTACAGGTCAGGCCGGCAGCCCGATAATTGGGTAAGAGTTAATGTTTCAGTCATGAGTCAAAATTTTATAGGCCAGCAGGCTGAAAACTCAGGCAGGGTTTCTTGTTGCAACCTTGATTAGAATTCCTTTTTCTTTGGGAAACCTGTCTTTTAAGTTAGTAGCTCCTGGTATATTAAAAGAAAAATGTAAAATTCATAAATGTAATAGATTAGTAACTAAGTGCAGTTTTTTAATATCCAGAGGTATATTTGTCTGAGGGTTTTGTACTTTGTTAAATCATTAATTACAAAATTTATGCTCCTAATTTTGTGAAGAATATTTTTATTCAATGAATTAACTTTAATGGATATTATGTTTTCAGATTCCTCATGTTTACTTTCATATTCTTTTTCTCATTTACATTTCATGATAGTTCAGTTTTGAATAAAAAGGAAATCAAGTAGCCCCAAAGATGGGTTTGATTACGTCAGCATTTCTAAATGTTTTCCATTTCTTCAGAATCTTAATATACTGATTTTGAGAGACGTCTGCTCTCATCGTTTCACTTCATGCTTGCTTTAACCACTGATTTCCTTCCTGCTCTCCAATCTGCAAATTAAAGCCCAGGAGTCCCAAATCAGCCTCTGACAAAGGTATTCAACCAGAAACGATAACTGTGTCAACTACAAATCTCCCAGAGTCACTGAAAAATACATTCTAGTCCATCAAATCATTCATTTTCTGGGGAAGAAAAACCATTATATTCCAAGAGATTGAAATTTCCTCAGAAGATTACACTATCTTTAATGTCAGGGTTTGTTATAGTCATTTTTCTCCATCTCAGAAAACAAACTCTGGCAACAACTGAGTATATGCTCAAAACAAATTTACTTAATTAAATAAAATAATTGTCCTATGGGAAATCCTTAGTAAAGTAAGAGACAGGCTAACCTTGCCCAGGAGATTTTTGTGTCTTTATGCCTGTATGTATATGTGGCATGATGGGGTGGGGTGGTAACTAATTACGGCCTTGACATGAAGCATTTAATAAATAAATGCAGCAGATGACAAAAGAAAGTACCTGAATCTAACTTTCCTAAAAGAAAAACTACCACCAAAAAACACCAAAGAGCAAAAATCCATTTCATTTTCATTACATCGCCATATTTTTTTGATTTAAATATTTTATTTTTCCCAGCTAATTTGCTGTGCAATATATCATCTTAAATATTTTTTTGCTATGAAGGTATCATCTCAAACATGTTTTACATAATGCCTATTATTTTGTTCTATCTTCTCCAGGCAACAAAAATATTTCTGATTTTTAATCTTGACATTTTTCAAATCTACTCTTGTAAAGGAAGCACTTTATATATAAGTACATATGCATATTTATAATATAATATCCAGCACCATCTAATTGGTTATAGACATACAAATTTTATATGAAGAACTTGTGAAAAAGTTGTTGGTTTTATAAAAAACTTAGAAAATATATAGAAGAGACATTTTCTTAATTGCTGCTTTTTAAATATCTGATAGTTGTGTATGCTACTCTATCAACTTTTCTTCCCTGTAATGAATTAACTTAATGAATTGTGTGTGTGTGTGTGTTTGTGTGTACTCTTTCTCCAGGCACAAACCAAGAGAAGATAGGCAGTTAATGTCATTTCAGCAGTTAACTTGTCAAGGAAATGATCTCTGTAATTCTCCTGGCCTTTCTCTCATTGAACTAAGATGATTGCTGTTGCTCCAGCCATTGCTGTCATGTTCCAGAAAGAAAGAAAATGGATGGCAACTACACAGACAAAAGCGATGAAATCTATTTTGGAAAAGTAAATGTTCATACAAATCTCTAGAAGAGTTTTGCTTGTTTATTGTTATTGATGCTGTTGTTTTTGTAGTTGGAACTGTTGGACAACTTTATTTGTAAGATAGAAAACCTTATTTGTAAGAAAGACTAGAAGTACATTTATAACTAGATATATTGCTTTCCAAAACTAAACAAAATTGTGAGTCATTTATTATATTACGAGGAGAGAATGGATGTTGTGAGGGTAAACAATAGATTATTCCATACTTATTCCACACACATAATAAAAACTACTAACCATTCATACTATAAGTATACATTTTAAAGTAAACATTATTTCACTACTTTATGTATAATTTTCTAATATCCTATTATTTAGAAAACAAGCAATAATTAATAAAAAGTATTAACAAACAAAAATAATTGTTTTCTAATGTAAGAATCGAATTTATATTAAAACAATTTATAGCCAGTCAAAAAAATAAGAAGAATAAATGAATAAATAAGGTAAGTTATGTAAAAAGTTTTATGAAATTAAATGCCCAGCTTGTGTGCAATGATGATGTTCATCAAGTCATCACATATACCTTAAACTTACACAATTATGTTTGTCAATTATATCTGAATAAAGATGGGAAAATTTTTTTTTTTAATTTTAAATTATACTGCATTTTCCTTGTTAACATCAGAGTGAATAGAGAGGTAAATTTTGATCTACATACTCATGGAAATAAGAGACACTCCTGGACAAAAATATGTCAAATATTCTTTTATTATCTTACTCCTCTGATAATACACTTTAACTGTTTTTGTTAATTCTGGCAAAGTTTAATGATTTCCACCATTTCTTGATCTTTGAATTAAAAAAAAATTTGAATTTTCCCTAGTAATATTACCAAATATGCTGTAATACAAAAGATCAATTTAAACTACTTTTGGAACGTTATTTATTACCATTTACTCCACACCAATCTGGTGATACAGACTTATTAAAACAACAGTGTAATGAAAATGACATCACAAATCAATAATAAATGATGTTATCTCATTAAATAGCAACCAAGTGCACTATGGCCCGTCACGAGAATGTAGGTTAAAAAGTACAAGTTAGTTTCTATACTGAAAAATATTAATTTTTAATTTTTATATTATTACTCTTCTTGCATATTCAGAATCCAATGTTTTGCTTACTGGAAGTTCTTTTTTCATAAAAAAAAACATTTTCCTGAAATATTTGTACAACAAATGCCTTAAACAAAAATTAAGCATTTTATGGCCCTCGATTTTTAGTGACAACTAAGAACAAGAAATAAAATGAAGAATTTTATGTGTAGGCAGAGCCATATTATTACAAACATCCATGTTAGATGATTTTTGTTTATAAGGTAATTATACTAAACTATAACTATCGAGCATAAAGATTTGGACTTTCACAAGTTTAATATCTGTTGAGTTCAAACCTTCTTCATTACATTTTAATTTTTAAAAATATGAATAAATCTTAAACTTAATTTCATGGCCCTTTATTAAATTTGCATATGGGTTTTCATTATATTGATATGTATTACTTAAAAATAACTAAAGAAAACAGAAATAAATATATAACAAAAAAGTACTCTTATCAGTATTATTAAAACAATTCATCTAATGATTAGAATATAAATATTTCTATTAGTTGCATTTGCTATGAAAATAAACTCCATTTTTGTTTATATATTTTTGGGCACTGATGATGTTTATCATGTTTTAATTAATTAGAGAAAGAAAATGAAGACTATATTTCAAGCAAAGGACATGGCTATATAACAAAATAGATGGTCAAATACTATTACAATTTTTGTATGTTGGCCATTAGTAGTAAGAATTTTTTCAAGAATTTAGTCTATGATAGACTTCTTGATCTAACAAGCAATGATTTATGTTTTATAAAGAAGTCCCTTGTAAATTATCCACTCTGTAATTGCAGACTGATCAAATTTGATTGTTGGTATTTTTACTCACTCTTTTCCATTGTATTTTCTTTTCCTTAATGTGCTCTTCAATGGACTCTCCTATCAACAAGGCTAAACTTTACAACATAACTTGCAACTAGAATGGCAGCTTGTCTTTCCATCAGGACATGACAAGTAATACAAAGGAACGCTTATCTCCTTACCGAAAGGAGAGTAATTGCTGTCTGAGTATGAGTCTTAAGACTCTTTAGACTACTTACCACATAATGATAATATGAAAGAGAATAATTTTTTCTCTTTTATTTATCTGGATACTGATGACTTTGTTCTGAATAATTCTGTATAGGCCCACTTTTTCATGTTTGATGATTAATGAACATTTACAAATTGTCAATGAAATGATTTGTCTCAGGATTCCTATATCTTAAGATAATTTTTAATCAATAAAATTAAACAAAATGTCATCATATATTTCATAATTTAATTTTTGTGGATGTATTTTATTTTTGGATTTGTTTTTATGTTTTTAGGAACTCTAATGTGTACCGGTATCTCATTGTGTGTTTTTTTAATTGAGGTACAATTCACATAGCATAACATTCACTGTTTTAAAGTGTACAAATCGTTCATTTCAAGTATATTTACAAGGTTTTGAAATTATGACTACTTTGTAATTACAGGAAATTATCATCCCTCCAAAAAACACAAACCCATACTTATTAGAAGTCAATCCCCAAATGGCTTACCCTCAGCCCCTGGAAACCAGTAATCTACTTTCGGCCTCTACGAATTTGTCTCTTCTAGACATTACATATCCACGGAATTATGGAATATGCGACCTTTTGTGTCTGACCTCTTTCACTTAGTTTAATGTTTTCAACATTCATCTATGTTGTAGAACGTATCATTCCTATTTAGGGCTGAATAACGTCCAGTGTATTGTTCTGCTATACGCCAATTAGCTTATCCATTCATCATTTTATGATATTTGCTTTTATTTTCACTTTTTGTTTATTATGATAATGTGGCTCTGAACATTGCTTATAAGCTTTTATACAAACATATTTTTAATTATCTTGGTTACATACCTAGGAATGGTATTATAACCCTAATCAACTTTTGAGGAACTTTGATATTGTCTTTCAAGTAGATATACCATATTAAATTCCAACCAGCAATAAATGAGGGTTCCAATTAATCCATATCCTTGTCAACCTTTGCTAGTGTCTATCTTTTTGATTATAGTTTTCCCAGTGTGTATAATAGGTATTTCATTGTGGTTTTGTTTTATACTACTATTTTCCTTGTCCCTGAAGAACTCCTATTCACATTTCCTGCAGTGCAGGTCTGCTGACAATGAATTCTTTCAATTTTCATTTGTCTAAGAAAGTCTTTATTTCTTCATAACCTTTGAAAGATAATTTCACTGGTTATAGAATTCTAGCTTGGTGGGTTTTTTTAAATTCTGTTTTCTTTTAACTCTTTAAATATTTCACTCTCCTCTTCTCTCTCTTGCATGGCTTCTATAGAGAAGTCTGATGTAATTCTAATCCTTGTTCCTCTAAAGTTATGATATATTTTCCACTCCACCTGCTTTAAAGATTTTTCTCTTTGTCTCTTTTCTGCAGCTTGAATATGATATGCCTAGGTTTAGATTTATCTGTCTACTTATCTGATTATCTATCTCCTGATTCATGATCTCTGAGCTTTCTGAATCTATTGCATATATCACCACTCTTGTAAAATTCTCTGGGATTATTTCTTCCAATATTTCTTCCACTCTATTCTCTCCTTTCCTTCTAGTAGTCCAATTACACATATTTTATACCTTTTTAAACTACACAACAGTTCTTGGTTATTCTGTTGCTTTGTTTTTTACTTCCTTTTTTCCTCTTTGTTTTTCAGTTTGGGAAGTTGCTATTGCCATATTTTCATGTGCACTGATGTTTCCTTGGCTTTATCATCAAAGGTATTCTCCTGTCTGTTACCATGACTTATTTGCTAGCATTACCTTTTGCTTCTTTCTTAGAATTCCTGCCTCTCTGCTTACTTTACATTTTTATTTTTACATGCTCTCTAATTTTTTCTATAGAACGCTTAACAAACTAATCATAGTTATTTTAAATTCCCCACGTGTAATTACAAAAGCTGTGTCATATCTGGTTCTGATTTTTGCTTTGTCTCTCAAATTGGGTTTTCACTTGGCTTGTAAGCATGCCTTGTAATTTTTTGTTGAAAATGGGACATGATGTGTCCAGTAATGGGGACTGAGATAAACAGTTCTTTAGTGTGAGGTTTCATGTGAATCTGGGTAGAAATTGGGCTGTGATTCACATGTATTGTAGCAGTAGATGTCAGAGACTTCTGTTTACTCTAGTGTCCTTATTTGTGTCTCCCCTGTTATCTCTTTGTTTCCCTAAAAGCTCCTACTTTAATAGTGTCTGCCCCTACCTGTTCTTTCAGCTATAATCAGCTGTGATTATACTGTAGCTCCCTTGATGTGGTATTAAGGTACAGAGGGAAGCGAGCCTTGTTCTCTTATCTTGTGATGAAATATCAGTCTCCTGTGTCCCTGGGTTGTGAACTTTACAAGGAATTTTCAGCTTCCTCCCCCCACTTTGGTGAAAAAGGTGTTTGAAAAATACTAGAGTTGAATTGTTTCCCTTCCCCGAGTTGGATAAACTGTGGTAAATTCTTTTCCACTGCTGAAATTGCCTTTCTTATGGAAAACCCTCTGGGTATATTTCAATATGACCACATACCCGTTCCTCCTGTCAACATGACCCCATATCCCTCCTCCTGAGGGTGTTTGCTTGATTCTTCACTGTGAAAACCCAGTGAGGTTCCTGGGAACAAAACCAACAAAATTGTGGGAATCTCACAAGATTGCAGCCCCCAGCTGTCACTAAGTCTAATGCTAGTCAACACCCTGCCCCTGGCAACACACCAAAGTTATTGTTTGTATTCCTACTAGTTTATGACTCCAGCCGCTTCTGTTCCGAGTAAGCTGATCTTACCTGTGATTCTCTGTATTCACCTACCTCTCCAGTACTTGGGATGGAAGTTTGCCTGCAATCTTAGTTTTTGATAGAAATAATACAATTCATTGATTTTCAATTATTTTCTGCCTTTTTTTGTTGTAAGGATATGAATGATGACTTTCAAGCACTTTAAATGTCAGAATTGAAATCAGAAGTCCCACTCAATTTTTTATGTTTCTTGTATCATTCTATAACATTTTATCACATAGATTCACATTAACAACACTACAGTTCCATTAAGGAACAGTTCTATCAACCCAAAGAAACTTAGTTAAAAGAAAAGATTAAAGAAAAAGTGTCAATTAGTAGACAAGTTTCATGAAACATATTTAGTGATTTACTTAGTAAAGTTTGAAAACAAAATGCTTACCTTGGAAATCTCTTGATTATCCTGCTCTAATATTATCAATGGGGAAGACAGGACAAGTGTAATTTGCCACAATGCATTTTATTAATTAATTGAAACAATGACATTTTCATGTGTGTGTGACTTATAGTAATAGGTTAGCAATTATTTTCCTACCATTGAATTAGCAACTCTCCCAGCTTCTAAGGCAAGACAACTTCCTTAGCTCACTTTTTAACATCAAATGGTAGTTATCTCTTTGTTTTCATCTTCTTTTGTATCAAGACATTAAAGCTTGTTATTTGTCTTAAACTCAACTTTTAGATTCATTTGTAATATTCAAGCTTTTGCATAATTGATAGAATGAGGTATATGATCCTGAAAACAAATGTCTAAATAAAATACATCAAAATATTAACAATAATGTTATGATGTTAAGAATAATATTTCTTTCTGGTGGTAAAATTATGGATAATTTTTACCTTTTTATTATATTTAGTATTTTTTCTAAATTTTCATTATATTATTTTAATATTTAGAAAAAATATAGGGGCAGAAATCTTATTTGAAGAAATAATGGCTGAAAACTTCCCTAACCTGGGGAAGGAAACCAACATCCAGACCCAGGAAGCCCAGAGAGTTCCAAATAAGAGGATCCCCAAAGAGACAAACATTGAGACATATTCGAAATAAAATGTCAAAAGTTAAAGAGGAGAGAATATTAAAAGCAGCGAGTGAAAAACTACTTGTTACATACAAGGGAACCCTCATAAGAATGTCAGCATATTTTTCAGCAGAAAGTTTGCAGGCCAGAAGAGAGTGGCACAATATATCTAAAGTAATGAAAGAAAAGAACTTTAGACCAAGAATACTCTACTAGGCAAAGTTATTCAGAAGTAAAGGAGAGATAAAGAATTTTCCAGAGAAGCAAAAGCTAAAGGAGTTCATTACCACTAATCCAGCCTTAAAAGAAAGGTTAAAGGACTCCTTTAAGCTGGAAAGAAAGGGCACTAATGGTAACAAGAACCCATATCAAAGAATAAATCTCACTAGAAAGATAAATATACAGTAAAGGTAGCAGATTAATCACTTACAAAGTAGTATGAAGTTTAAAAGATAAGACTAGTAAAAATAACTATGATTATAATAATTATTTGAGATACATTTTAGGTATTAAATTTAAATACTTAAATCCAGTAGTGAAATGGTAACAAGATTGCAAAAATTAATGGTAAAATATATTGAGGATCCCGCCCAGTGGCCTAGTGGTTAAGTTCAGTGTGCTCCACTTTGGTGTCCTGGGTTCGGGGTTGCCAGGCACTGACCTACCCCACTCGTTGGCGGCCATGCTGTGGCAAACCCACATACGAAATAGAGGAAAACTGGGGCTGGCCCAGTAGTGTAGTGGTTAAGTTCACATACTCCACTTCAGCTGCCGGGGTTTGCAGGTTCAGATCCTGGGCATGGACCTATGCACTGCTTATCAAGCCTTGCTGTGGCAGGCATCCAACATATAAAGTAGAGGAAAATGGGCATGAACATTAGCCCAGGGTCAATCTTTCTGAGCAAAAAAGAGGAGAATTGGCAACAGATGTTAGCTCAGGGTTAATGTTCCTCACCAAAAAAAAAAAAAAAAATAGAGGAAGATTGGCACAAATGTTAGCTCAGAGCAAATCTTCCTCAGCAACAAAAAGAAATATATATATATAAATATATATATAATAACATTGTTATAATTTGTTTGCTTCCTTTGCTTTGCTTAATTTGGCCATGCCTGTGAAATTTTATGAGTAAGTAAGAGACAATGCCTGTAACATTTTCTGGTACTTATGATGAATCAGTATAAATCTGGAGATTTTATCTATGATAATATAAATCATCTAAACAGAAACTTAAACACTGTGTCCAGATGCATTTCATATATAATGTTACATGTGAGTAGGGATCATTTTAATGTCCCTAAAATTGTAGTTTAAAATTAAGAAATTTAATTACCATTTATTTATTTAGATTGTCCACCAATATCTCTATTTTTGCCTCTATATTTGCCACTTTGCTGTCAATTCAAAAAGAATAGACACATTCAGGAATGAGATTGATAACTGGGGTGGGAATTATCTCATTACACCTGACATAGATCCAGCAGATGGTGGGAAATGATAGTTTCTTATATTCTGACTTTTTTGTTTCCTTAGTATTAGATATATTCAGAAATATAAAGGAAAAATATCATTTTTCTTTTAAAGGGCATGCTTTATGCTAATCTCCCACTCTGCCTGTGGAAGAGGCAATCTGAGAAGTAATTTTGTTAAAGAGAAGGAAGAAAGGATATAAAAAAGTCACAAATATTGTGCAACTATCAATCTCATAAATTATTTTGTATTATGCAAATGATGCACCAATTTTGTATAAAATTAAGGACAAATTATTTTGTAAAATAATATTATTGTGAAAGTGATGGTCAAAGATATTTTATATTTATTTTTTAGGAGTCCTAGACATAAATAGAATACATTTTCTATGCAGTGCTTTGGAATTTATTTTTCTTGATGGTTTTCCAAGCACATGGTGAGTAGGTCATGGGCCTCCATTAACTCACATTTCATTTTTTAATGCCATGCTAATCTACTAGAAGACTAATTTTTTTGGAGCTGAAAAGGATTAGCTCTATAGAAAAAAAAATCTCAAATAGAAAAGAAAGAGTGGCATTAAGTGATCTTTTCTTTCTATTCTGGACACTGTTTTGTTTGAAGCATTTGGGAGTACTATAGTTTGCTGATTAAAAATATTGTTTAAAGTACAGAATCATAAAATATAACTTAAAGAATCCTAAATATTTTTACTTAAAATATAAATCTAGAGGCTGGACCCTTGGCCTAGTGGTTAAGTTTGGCACACTCCACTTCGGTAGCCCAACTTCAGATCCTGGGCATGGACCCACACCACTCATTAGCAGCCATGTTGTGGCAGCAACCCACATACAAAATAGAGGAAGATTAGCAACAGATGTTACCTCAGGGCAAATATTCCTCAAGCAAAAAGAGGAAGATTGGCAACTGATGTTAGCTCAGGGTGAATCTTCCTCAGCAAAAAAAAACCAAAATATATATATATATATATATATATATATATATATATATTCACACACACATATAAATCTAAAATATTTTACTTAAAGTACACACATGTACACATTACTTTAGTTTTTTTAAATATGTTTTATGACTTGTTCTTATCACGTATTTCCAAAATATATTTATTGTTTTCTGGCAAACCACTCTGTTATTCACATTAATATTTTGTAATTAAGATAACAAGTACAATTAGCACAAAAAAGTTTGGAATAAAACACAAATGATTCTTGATAAGCACACATATCATTTGATAGGTGCATAAATACATGCTAGATATTTACCTATTACTGTAACCATAGAACTTACAAGTCTGTTTTTAAAGGAGTTAGAATTTAATGGTTAAGCTACTGATGCTGTTCAAAGGTTAAATGAAACGTAAAGAGCACTTTTACTTGAAAAAGTAACATATTGAGTAGCTACCATTTTATAGAACTTATTGGAGACAAAGAAACTCTTTGCATTACTACACATACAGCAAATGCACCTATGTATATGTATAGGTATATAGCTTGCAGCAAACTTTATCTGTCGAGATAAGACAAAACTTTCTGCAATTAATGAAAATTGGAAGAGCCCTGAGGCAACAAAGAAGGTGACAGATATCACAGTATTAAATCACTTGGGCAAGAAAAGCTCCCAGAATAATTTTAAGAGGAGGGATTTTCCTCCTTCCCCAAAACTTTCCAAGATACAGTAAGTAAAATAATAATAAGAAGATGCATAATAAAATGATTATATTTACTTTTCAAGAGGTGAAATTGTGTGTGTATATATTTGCATAAAAACACTTATGAAAAACATAAATAAATGTGGTTATCTTTCCAGAGAGGATGGTGTGACTAGACAGCAGTGGGAGCAATGTTCTTTGCTATATATGTTTTCATGGTTTTTATTTTTCAGCCCTGTAATTTTATTAACTATTCAAACTATATTTTGTTATTGGAGCCCTTTTATGTGAGCTATTAACATGAAATCTTTGTAAAGTGAAACATTTCCTTTCATTCACATTTTTATATACACACATATTTCAATAGACCTTTTATTCTAAGAAAGACCATAAATAAATATAGCTTATTTAAATAAATAAAGAATATAAATCTTCTCCTGAGTTACAATTTCTACCAGATCATGTTTAAAGAAGCAAAAATAAAATCAGATTCTTTATAAAATAACTGTACTTTAGTTTGATAATCATGATTAAATTAATTGCATGAACATGTGTATTCTTACAAGAGCTCTTTCATAGTTTAATTTCAATTGCTCTCAACTAAAATTAAAAAAAAACACTAAAGAGTCATAATCATTTCTTCTTATCTGTGCTTTGTAGATGCTCCATGAAAATTTGGCACCTCTACTCACACAAAATACTTAAGTGCACTATCAGAAAAGATCTTTTGTAATAAAATTAATTTCTGTTGAAGCTTGCTAAATTTAAATACACTGATGCTTGCATGGTTAAAAATATTAAAAATGCAAGATTAACACATTTCATGCAAAGTTCAAGGCAGTAGTTTGATACTTTCCATCAAATGGTAAGAGAATAATTAAATGATATGGCTTCTTTTCTTATCTTAATTACAGTTGTCCACGAAGTCTCTATTCCATCATGAAAGACCAGTCTGGAGGTGTTTGTAAGTTAATTCTCATAAAACAGACTCTGTGAGCCAAGATTCTCTCTGATAATAGAATAAAGCAGATTTGGTGGGACTGAGTTCTTCCTAAGTTTATTTCGGCAGTTGGAAGAATGGGAATTCCACCATATGGGAGAGTAGGATCAGGGCATGACGGAGACATTCAGATAAGACCCACTGAAGCAGCTAAATCACCTGGAATAATGCCTATGGTCTGCTGTCAAGACAGGAAAGCCTTTCAAATTGGTCAAATGTACACGGTTGTAAAGATATGAGGAAATTGGGGGGACAGGATAAAATATATCACATCAAAAACTTTATGACTTTATTCTTTCTTTTTATCTTTTTACCTTATAATACCTATGTCCTTCAGATTTTTAAAAGTGATTCTTACATTCTCTGTAGAAGATATAGAATTTGTATTACTTTGACCAGCTTGTCATCCCTAACAAAATTATTTTAGCATGGTACATTCTAGAGTATTAAGATCAAATGATTGGTTAATATTTTATTAACTTTGACTGATTTATGCTGTATAATTAAGAAATATAACAATTAAAATAATAAAAAAGACACCAGTGTGTAGGAACTTTAGATTCGTTTCTCTGGAAGGGGATATTCCCAAGCATTAATATAAAGTGGTTTGTGAATATCACCAACCGTGCCCAGTTTTTGGTCCTAATTAAAGCCTAACTTATGGTCTGAATTAATAAAAATGCAGCAATGCAGGGGATACATAATAAAACAGTGAAGTACTTATAGAAGAGTTGAATTTTCAATGAGGAAAATTTCACTGCTGTAAGTTTTCAATTTCACTTTTCTACGAGGTAACTATATCTATAAATATTCATGACACAAACCATTAAAAAGGTAGTCAAAATGCCATTTAATATTTCTTGCTCCCCGTTTCATCTGAATGCAAACTAGATCTACCCAAACTACTTTCTTGAGATTTCTTGTAATACAATTGCCAGGTTTAACAAATAAAAATACAGGACACCCAGTTAAATTTGAATTTTGGATATTCAACTAGCATTTTTGTGTGTGTGTGAGGAAAACCAGCCCTGAGTTAACATCCGTTGCCAATCCTCCTCTTTTTGCTGAGGAAGACTGGCCCTGGGCTAATATCCGTGCCTATCTGCCTCTACTGTATATGGGACGCCGCCACGGCATAGCTTGACAAGTGGTGTGTCAGTCTGCGCCCGGGATCTAAACCTGCGAACCCCAAGTCGCCGATGCGGAGCGCTCAGACTTAACTGCTACGCCACTGGGCCGGCCCCCTCTTTTTTTTTTTTTAAGTATAAGTATACCCATGCAATATTTGGGGCATACTCATATAAAATGTATTTATTGTTTATTTGAAGTTCAAATTTAATTGGACTTGTCGTATTTTATCTGTCAACCCTGCTTGAAAACCCCAGATCAGATGTGTTCAGATAGTGTTGAACTGAGATTTAGGAGTATTGTAATGCCTTTTAGTTACTGTAAAGATAAAGGCTGTTTTGTCCAAGAGATCCTCAAGTGATACCCAATTATTCTAGTATGATCAATAATAGCATTCTTTCATTCTTAGAAGTGCCCTGAATTGAACATAGATTGTAAATGCTATGCGCTTTGATAGGAGATAAGGATATATTGGGTTCCTACTACTCTCACTAACATTCTGTTCTGTTTATGTTTTTACTTCTAGAAGTATGACTATGAACACAAAACAGATATAGATCCTCAGTATGCTCTCCCAGGTATATTTATGCAAAATAAAAAGTACGTAATATAAAACTAGCAACATAACTTTCAGTGGAAGCTGTTTCTGTTACCTGAGAGAAAAAGAAAACCAAAATAACAGTGTTTTGACAGCAAGAGAATCATTGCAGTATTACGGGCAGAACCAGTTCATGCTCTATTCAGTTCCCAACCAATAACAAGACATCCACCTCGGTATTTTATTTCCAAAGGTCACACTCATGAAGATGGGCTATTAGTAAAAGGGGAAAATAAAACAATTTTAATTGCCACAGCCAAATAGAATAATTGCCTGGGCTTTTATATTTGAACTTTGAGGACTTTAATTATGTTTTTAATTTTTTTTCACTGAGCACCTCATTATCTTGTGTGCATTGTGTTCATGCAAATACTTGATTCCATCTCTGATTTGACTGCCCCAATTTTCGGCTCTTGACTCTCCAGCATGACTCCCTTTCTGATTTCCTTATTGCTGGATTAAGTCTGCTAGATTAGATAGAAAACAACCAACCGCAGAGAAGAGAGAGAGAAAGAGGAAAGAAAAAGAGAGAGTGGGAGGGAGGGGGAGGGACACAGAGAGAGAGAGAGAGAGACAGAGGGAAAAAATTGCCTAAATTCAACTTTGTTACATTTGACTCCTTCTCACTTTTACAATATAACAATCTCTATGATAATTGTATTTAAGTTACCTCCTTCCCTAATTTTCTGATCTCCCCCTCTTCAGCACTTTTCCACAAAATACAAACTTAATCTAGTATCTTTCATCTTAAAACAACCCCTTCTCTTCCACATCCATTCCAGCTTTTGCTCCATTCATTTATTTAAACTTCTTCCTCTACACATCCTCTAGTTCTAGATTTCTCCATAACTGGCACCACAGTTAGTTACTCATCTCTACGTCCACACTAGTATAATCTTGTAAATTCTCCTCCAAGTTTTGTATCAATTTATTCCCTTTTTCTCCACTGCCAGCAACCTTCTCTTTCATGGACTACTTATCTAGTTTTGCATCTGTTCTCTCTACATAATATCTTGTTCTCTTCATTCCATTCTCCTTTTTATCAAAATATACAACTATTGCAACTCTCCTGGACAAAATGGTATCTATTTTCATGGTAACTAAAAGGCATGGAAATACTTTAAATCTGGGTTCAATCCAGTACTATCTGAATAACTTTGCTCTACTTACTACAGGAACTTCAGATTTCCTGGTTATTTCTCCTCCTTTGCCTCAGAGGATCATGGTAAGATGTGGATACCTGAGCTTTTGTGATTGAGAAGCAGAAGGAAGTGGAGGAGAAGGACTGAGTGAATATGGTGTAGGGTGGGAAGGAAATCTGATCAGATTTAAGGAAATCTGAAGAAAGCGGTGCAACATCAGCCCGTAGGATGAGGGAAGTGACGAAAGTATGTTCCTCATTTTGCATCAGAGAAACATGAATTGAGAAGTAGAATTAGTTTCAATTCACCTTTTCATTATTGCATGATTTCCTTGTCTGTAACATTGGTATGAATTATATTTGTTAGGATATAAGAGGCCAGCCCATAGCAGACTTGCTGAAACATATGTCTAGGTCATCTGAAATTTCACGCTTTTGCTCAATGATTCACTAGCTATATTTGAATATCTTCATTTATTATTTGACGTTGGTTCTGTTCAGAATCATTAAAACGTACAAACCTATGAAGATGTATTCATTCAATGATTATCTTGGAGAAAATAACCTTCTATCCTAATTCCAATTGTAAAAAGAAAGCTAAAACTAAACAAAATTATGTTTTTCTTATTTTCCTTTTCCTCTAGCTCTTTTGTACACACTGTGGTAAGTCAGTTTTTCCAGAAGAATTTTTTTATAGTAGATATAAATTAGTGATTTGATGATGCTTCCTTTTAAAATAAACAACTTTTGTGCCTGTGTTTTGAAATGGAATTTTCAATGTTAATGTGAGTTTTGAATATATAATGCCATGTAGTTGGTACTAGCAAACTTATTTTTTCCTCGGCTATACTTTAAAAAAAAGTTTCCTTACATAGCCTGTAAGACTATGTAAACTTATTTCATAACACATATTTCTTCAAGCTTCTTTGAGATAAACTACTCAGTCAATTTTTGAATAGCTGTTGTTTATCCTATTTGCAACTATTCTGCTGATCTTTAATTAATTAGTTCTTTCCTTTTTTGCTTCTCAGTTCATCCTTCCCTTCTAGAACTTGTGTTTTCACCTTTCTCATGTTATCATGAGTTTCCTGATTTTATAATTGCTAGGACATAACAAGAAGGCATCACTAGTTAGGCTATATTTATTTTTTTAAAGCAGAAAAATAAGTTTTAATAGTAATAGTCAGTGTAGATAAGGCAGGTCTTCTGGAGATTTTCAGAAAACTTGTGGAAAACTGGCCCCAAATTTAAAAGCTAATTATCTACCACATACTTCCTAACATCTGATATAGTAAATGAAAGTCTTCTCATTAGTAAAAAATATGGATAACAATTATTTTAAGTACTTTTTAAAGTGTCTTCTTTGCTTTTAAACACTCATCTTTTACTCATGTAATTCTCTGTTAAATCTTGAAAAGAATTATTTTCACCTTTATATTAACCTTGGGAGCAAGATTTAGAATATCTTTGACATAGGGGTATGAAATTCACATGCAGAATCAAACTATTTTAACTCGGGAAAACATGATTTAGAATATAGTAAGTTTAGAACCATTCAGATATTTCATTCCAAATTAAATATTTTACAAATGTAAAAAATGTGCCAAATTTATGGGAATTATCAAGATCACTGGATTAATTAGCAGAGAATGAAATTAAATTATGTATTAGATATATGGCCAATTATTTATTTAGGAAAATAAATTACTGCTAAATTCAAAGGGATTTACTTACCAGGTCTTTGTAAAAAAATCATTGAAAGCAATTTTCCAAATGGGGTCTAAAAAGAAAGAGGTTGTTGCGTATATAACTTCTTTTATCATAACAATGTATTTCTATCAAAATTGCCAAAATAACTATTCATGATTGTGTAGGCTTATAATCAATCAATGAAGTCAGTTTCATCTTATCTTACAGGAACAGTTGCTATTATTGTCAAAATTTTATATAAAACATGAAAACAATCAGGTATCTAGAGGTTAAATTATGCCAGGTTACATGGGCTGAGAGTGACAAAATAATGGCTGGAATTCTACCACTTTCCATTCCTACATTATTTTTCTTCCACATAGAATTTGCCCCATTTAAGCAAAACATCTTATTGCCTATGTTATCTTTTTGTGAATTCAAAGAATTTCCCATCATTTGTAACAAAATGGCAAAAGTTTAAGCAGCCAGTATTGTATTGAATATTAACATTTCATAAACACAAGATATTCATTTGATTTCGAATTTTATACAAAACTCACTGGGTGCTGTCAAACCACTTTTTCAGACAGTAAAAATAACTAAATGTTGACTAAACTAAATGCAAAATGATATATAGTAGTTTAACCGAATATGTAGAATCCTAAATACCATCTCGAACATTTTCAAATCTTTAATTTCTCCAATGAGGGTTAATATTATACTTTCTGGATATGAAGTGTGTGTCTTTTATTCAGTGACAATAATTGAAAAGATAACCAAACAGCCTGTAGAATCCATAAATACATATATTTCATATCACAAATGATTTGAATAGATTTTTTTGGTTTGGATTATGTTATTACAAGGAAGTATAGAATGACATTAATTATGCTCAATATCAGTTGTTAATGCATTTTAATATCTATCATCAGTTATTTCTTTCAGGTAGAAAATCCAGACATATAATATATATTTTATTGAACTTTTGAATATATTGTCGTTATCTCCGAGTATTTTATTTTCCAATGACTTTAGGGGCTTTACAACTGTGATCCTAAAACAGGGAGAAAAAAAGGGAAAATAATAATGTGTGTTTTATCTTTTCCTTTCCTTCCCTCCTTTTCTTATATTCACTGACCTACATTATTTCAGAAATAAAATGAAGCATATCTTTAAAACATTTATACAATACGGTAAAGTAAAAACACTATATAAATTGAATAAAACATAAATAATAGTATAATAAAATATTTACAAATAGTAATATTAATAAAAATTGATGAAACATTTCCTGTCCTATATCTTTTCATTAATTTAGGCAAAAATTTGATTTGTACTTTTTATTATCCTGCACAAAAAAGACATACATTGATATTTGATTCACAGTATTTATAAAATAATAATAAATTGTCTATAGGGTTAAAAATATAGCTATGCTTGTTATTGTGTACTGAGATAAATCTGTCTTAAGTTTGGTCTCTCTGTGTTGCCCTATAATTCTCATAGTCTTCTCTCTCTCTCTCTCTCTGTCTGTCTCTCTCTCTCTCTCACACACACACACACACACGCGTATTTAGCATATGAATGAGAAGTAAATGCTGAAAATACATGGTGAATGAGTAAGAAAAAAGAAAAGTAGTCATGGAGTGTGACAAAGAAGAAAAGCCATGTGTGGGGACCACGTAATATTCTAACATCAGAGAGAGAATAACAGAATAGATTATCTGAGAAATTGTTTTTATCGTGATGACATTCAAAGAATGAATTTGAATGGTCAGAAATAAAAGACAATAGTTTTTAAAAGAGGAGAAAAACAGAATGAAAAAAAGGCATTAATAATGGTTGATGAGGATGAAAAGATTGGTGTGGTTGCTGTAGGGAATAGTGATAGAATGCTGAGAAATCAACAGGGAAAAGATTGTGTGGGCTTGTGCATCATGTAAGGATTTCCATCTCTACCTTGAGGACAGCTGAAAGATATTTGTAAGTCATAAACATGGGAGAGACAGGGTTATTCAGCTATGCTGTGGAGAAATGGCTAACAAGAAAATAATAAGGGCAGCAGTGACTGGTTGGTCTAGCCTGCAATAGATTGCTAGAATTGGACCTTCATTAATTTCTTTATGTGGCAAATATTTATTGCATATATGACAAACCTAAGACACTGCTCAAACCTCATGATGTGTTCACACATTTTAGCTTTCCTATCACTTATTTTGCCTTGAGGCTGCAACAATAAATTTTATAGTTATCTATTTTAAATAATATGAAATTCATAAGGCTTTTTCTTAATGACCAAAGACAAACATATTATAGAAATGACCACCATATGTGGTTCAATGTTTGACCTTGTAAAATTACAGCAGGAATAAGAAACAAGGTGGAATTTTGTCAAATGAGGTGCACTGGAATTTGGTTAGTGCCGAGTAGCAAATAACTCCCTAGCAACTCTATTAAGTGTATAATACTCATAAAGGTGATCTGATAACAGGGGTAAGTAACATGTCTCCCACCCTTCACTATGGAAGAAAAAAAAACCCTCTCAATAATGCTATCTGATATTATGCTAGTTGTGGATATATTTATTCATTTCTCCATCAAATAAATTAAAGCTGAATTCATCTCATATCTACACAAAAATCACTTTACAAGACAATATTCTGAGAATAGATGTTGATGATGGTAATGAAGAGGAAAGTATTTTAGGGACCCCAGGAAGTGGCAGAGGGGAAATAGTGATATGGGGTTTAAAAAAAAGTGAAGAAGGGACTGGGATTACTATCTTTTAAAAGATTAAAAAATAAAAATGACAACAACGAAAATATCTTTCCCCACATTTAAGTGTAGTGCATAAATAGACATTACTTCATTATTAGTGTAGGATTGCAAGTTGGGTTTTTTCCTTATGGTCTTAATTTTCATTAACCATATTTCTTAGGTGTTTTAATAGTTTACTTTTTCTTGATTATGTTTGTTTTAAAGAGAAGAGGGAGTTTGGCTTTTATAATAAGTTTATTTCTCACTCTCATCACAGTGAAAAGTAGGTAGGTTGGCTCTCACAGGCAGTTCCTTGGGGAGGTGAGTTCCTCCTGTTATGTGGCTCTGTCACATGAGTCCTTTGCTTCCACTCTGAAGACTAGAAGAGACACAGAACACAGGTTAGGCACACAGGCTTTACTTGCCTCGGCTTGTAAGTCACTCACGACCATCTGCTCACATTCTTTTGGCCAGTCTCAATTACATGGATCTTCTAAACTACAGATGAGGCTGGAGAATAATTATTTCTGTTAGCTTAAGAAGAGGAAAATAAAAGTTTATCTAACACTTAGCAATGTTTTAGTGTTAAACAATATTTTATATATAAACCCCCACCCATACATATCGTAACATAAATTTGCATATTATTAAAATACAAATGGAGTTGACATTGTGAAGAATTGCAGTATAAAAAAAGCCGATGCCTTCATCTTCACAACCTGTGCTGAGATATCTTCTGCTATATTCTTCTTCTGGGACTTTAGTGTGTGACGATATTCAGAACCTATTTAACATGCCATAGCTCTAAATTTGCTAGACCACTTGAATCTTTGCATTCCATGTAGCATCAAAGTTTAGAAGGTAAATCTTGAGAAAGAGGCAAATCCTATGTATTAGGTAAAGGATGAACAAAAAAGATGTTCAAATGCAGTGGAATCAGAGACTATTCTCAGATCACTAAGTGCAAAAAAACAGAAACAGCTACATAAAGTGGCCAAAATTGACATGTGGAAAAGGTGCCCAGTGCTGGGGCAAATTTACGTTGGACTCCTGATATCTAAGTAAGATGTCTAAAACATCTTTCAGCTTGAGAGATTACTAGAACATTAGAAGTATGTTTTGACCCTTATTTTTAAAAGTGTTTATTGTAATCCTTCTGCCTGTATTTATAGTGCATTTTTCCCCTTTTTAGGTTGTTATCACTTTCAAGGCAGCATTCTGTCTCAACTATTTCTAAATTTCGGGAGGATAAGGGCACCCATTCTGAAATGTGTGACTGAGAACAAAATCTCAGGATTATATTTTATGATTTGTGAAACAATACACACTTAGATTAGTCCCGCTTTCTGGTTTAGGTCAAACATTTAGGAGACTTAGTTAATATCCTTAAATATTTACAGCAAATGCATGAGGTATGTATGTATAAGCATGAGAGAATAAGAGAGGGACAGTGAAAGAAGAGAGAGGGAGAAAGACTAAAAGAAGAATATTTAGTTGACAATATTGCAAAAATAAATTAAATAAGAGCATATATATATGTATATAGTTTTTACTATTTATTACTCCTCTAGTTTCAAGACTATTTCTTTGCAATATTTTGTTTAACAGTTATTTCTGAAGTTATTTTCATTTTTATGTTTAGAATTGACATAAAACCTCTGATACTTGAATTTCAGTAACTTCTGAATATTTCCAAAGAGATTTGTTTTGAATTTTCCCAAAACAAGTGTTGAAGAGAAAAAACAGCAATGGGAATGTTTTCTTTCAAATATGTCAGTAAATCCAAAAATTAAATCTGTGCTTGTTGTCAGTATGAATCAAAATTATATCTTTGGATATTTCCTTTTCACATCACAGGGCAATTCCTTAAAAAGAAATATATATAGAATTCAGTGATTCCATCACACAATTTGATATAATCAGTACACTAGCATTCCAAATTATAACCTTCCATCTTCTTGTAGCTTTTTGAATAGGTTGCCTTGCTCATTTACTTATAACTATGGTCAAGATAATTTGGGGGCAAAAAATGAATTAAAAATGTGCATCTGCCCCCAATTCCTCCCCTTTCTATATTTTATGCAAACTTCCTTAAATTTTCTTTTCACGTTAACTGTTTCTTCACCTTTTATTTCTTCCCTGGCTTTCCTGTGTTCTTGGTAACAACAGGGCTCGACTATTATGGAAGTATCAAGATGTTGCAGAAAGGATTTTGAGAGTAGGTTTGTCCTGAGTTTAATTTATAACAGAGTTTAGAATCTGACTTGGCACTTAATAATTAGATGACTAAATCAAATAAGTTAGCAATTCTGAGGTCAAATACCTTAATTTGACTATCATCAACATGAAATATAATATTTTTATTCCTCAGTGGTGCTGATAAAGAGTGGTGTACAAACAGGAAGCCCCTTTCCATCCGTGTGATTCTACTCTAGTAGTATATTAAGCAGATAACCTGAGTAAGCACAATCATCACAAGTGTAGATTGTGTTGATTGATCTGAAGGAGGTTTGTGGAATTATGAAAAAGTGAAATGAAAATAATAAAAAGTTAGGGGCTGGCCCAGTGGCGCAGAGGTTTAGTTTGTGCTTGGCAGCCCGGGGTTCACCGGTTCTGATCCCAGGCGCCCGCCGAGGCACTGCTTGTCAGCCATGCCATGGCGGCGTCCCATATAAAGTAGAGGAAGATGGGCATGGATGTTAGGCCAGGGCCAGTCTTCCTCAGCAAAAAAAAAGGAGAAAATAATAAAAAGTTAATTGAGTGGTGACCCAAATATAGAAGTGAAACTGTGAGATCAAGACATCATGAAATCCAAAAGAAGAGAGGTTTGTTTGAAGAAAAGATAATAATTGTTTCAAATAGTGGTTTACTGTCAAACTTGATGAGGATTAAAAAGTGCCCTTTGGAGTGAAAAACTGGAGGTCATTGATGATGAGAGAGAGGGGGACATTGTATTGGAACGGTAGGCCACCGAGGCACACTGGATTGGACCAACGAGAGAAAGGGAGAGAGTTCCAGTTTCCCATAAGGGTGGGTTTAAAACAATGAAAATGGTGGATAAAATATAAATCAACTACAAAAACAAACATCATTTTAAAAACATTGGTAAACAGAAATAAGGATGGGTGAAAAGATGACAATTTTTAATGAAAAGATATATATACAAAGGTACTCACAATATCATATTGAAGCACTGATATACGGATAGAGAAACGTTGAAAGTAAGAGGACAGAAAAAAATATATGCAACGAAACTAACCAAAAGCAAGCTGATGTAGTTATAATAATGTCTGAAAAATAAAAGACAAAATGTACATTTTGTAATAATCAAAAACTCAAACCAACAAAATAATAGGACAATTCTAAACATGTAAGTACCTGATAACATACATAAATTATATAAAGAAAAATTGAGAGGAATAGAAGGAGAAAGACAAATTCACACAAATTACAGTGAGATTGCAATACATCTTACTCAATAAGTAATGATACATGTAAGCAGATAACCAAAACGCATGTAGATTTGGAAAATATGGTAAACATAATTGATTTAAAAGATGTATATTAAACATCATACCCAGAAAAGCAAGATGCATATTCACTTAATTTCATATGGAGTAGTTCACAAATTGATCATTCTCTGGCCTATAAAATGTCTTAATAAATACCAAAGGACAGAGTGAAATAATGAAAATATGTTCTTTCACCAGAGTGGAATTAAATGAGAAATCAAAACTAAACAGATAATTAATATCCCCATTTAAATTCCCAGATGAGTATTTCATGAAAAACGTTATGACAATAAGCTCCAATATCAATATTTCATGAACAGCATTATGATGATAAATTTGAAATTTTATATGAAATGGAAAAGTCACTGAAAAAACTGATAAAAATAGAAAACTGATATAGTCCCATAGCTATTAAATAAATTAAAATTTTAATTGAAATTATTCCCACAAAGGAAATTGCAGGCCCTGTTGAATTTACCAGTAAACTATCACATACATTTAAGAAAGAATAGAATCATGATTACACAAAATTCACCAGGATGTAAAAAAAAATAACAGAAACTTTGTTTTATAAAGCCAACATTATCATAATAGTAATATTTAATGAGATCATTACAAGAAAAAGTAATTTTACCTGAATTCTTCTCATTTTGGGGTCCTTGCTCTTTATTTCTAAAACACAGCTTTATCAGTGTGTTTTTCATGTTGGGCATACTTTTTATTATTCATAATGCTGGGATATGTAAAGTAATTAATGACTCAATTCCAATGTCTTTTGTCGTTGTCTATGTTTCAACAAAATATGGAAGAGCAAAATTTCAGGGCTGCCCGGTGGCGTACTGGTTGAGTTTGCTTCGGTGGCCCAGGGTTCACACCTCTAATCAAGCCATGCTGTGGCAGGTGTCGCACATATAAAGTAGAGGAAGGTGGGCACAGATGTAAGCCCAGGGCCAATCTTCCTCAGCAAAAAGAGGATTGGCAACAGATGCTAGCTCAAGGCTAATGTAGCTCAGGGCTAATCTTTCTCACTAAAAAAAAAAAAAAAGGAAAAACCAAATTTCAAATAGATTACATTATGTTCCTATAAGAACCTATCTAGACAAAATACAACTTTTTTGGTTATTTGCTGAAAGTGAATCATGTTGAACACAAAAAATGTTCTCATAGCTTATTAATGTTGAAAATTTTATAAAATTCAATTATCCCTATATTTTAAATGCAATTATATTATAAATGAAGAAACTTTTTTTCTTTCTTGAAAGAAGTCTAAAGTACAAATTAGTTACAGCAGGGATTCTGTTTTACAACTCATTACAATCTGCTCAACTCACTTCCTGAAGTGTCTAAGCTGTTCCTTAAGAATTACACACTTGGAAAATTCTTGTTTGCTATAATATAACACAAAAGTGTTATAAACTAACAGTGCTGAAAATTATTACAGTGTATTATCTTGTACTTTTGTCACCTACAGTTAAATTGATGCCTATCATGTTTTTAACTACTGTATTTAAAACACATTTGTAGTTGGCTCTAACCTCCATATTATTGTATCCTTTCACTTTTCTGGTTTCACATAATGATAATGCTGCTAATAATAAGCTGCCTATTCATTGTGGGTATTTTTAGAAAGAAAAATTGGAATGTAGGTAGATTTGTGCATTCACTAGAGTTGGTCTTAAAACAATGACTGAACAGAAATATAAAAGGTCCCACACATAGATTTTAAGTAAATATATCAAATACCTGCTAATGTGCATTCCAAGAATATGTCAAACTCTGCTTGTTTGTGTATTTACCAAATAAATAAATAAACTAACAAAAATAAGCTTATTTGAAAAACTAGGGCACTTTTTTAAAATAAGCAAAAATGAATTATCCAGTTTTATGTTATGATGAATCTATTCTTATAGTGCTCTCATACTTAAAACTACATTTTGAGGTCAGCAAGCAGTAATAATAGCAGCACACAATTTTATGCACTTTTATATTTTCTAAGAAAATAATTTCATATATTCTCTCTTTCATTATCAATAAAAAAGACGAGGAATGAAACTCATCATCTATAGAGCCAAGGATTTCTAATTTACACTCCTTTGAGTACTCCACTAAGGTATATTAGAGCAATATAAATCAAGCCTTATATGACAGTAGAGTAATAAGTATGGACTATGTAAATTGTTATGCAATAATAATCATTCCTAAAGGAGGTAAATAAAATCCGAAGGTCATATATAGCACATGTTGAAAAACTCAAGTCTGAGATAAAAGTGAAGGAAAAATATGTGACTGCATGTGTACACACATGCACACACAGGGCACAATATTTAACTTCAGTTTTATTGTGAGAATCCTTCACTGCTCAGAAGGTATGGGGAGGACTTACTTTATATTAATCATGGAACAGGATGTAGGATCAACAGGACTAGGGTCACAGTTTAGCAGACTTTGGTTAGAAAATTAGTGTAGTAAGACAGTGGGGAAAATGGTTTGGGATTAAGATCTGGAAAGATCATCATGCAAAATATTTGGTACTTACAGGTCTTTTATAAGAAGTATGGCCTAACTTCTCAATGTGTGTTGAGATTGTGCTTTAGGAAATTTTAATTGAATAATGCCTCGTATTTTCTCTCTTCAAGTTATATTATTGACCAATATATTTATTTTATATATCTATGTTGATATTGATATCTATATTCCAATAAATTTTCTATTCCTCTGTTAAACTGAATGGACATAATTTCTCTACCAAATACAGTTTCCTAATGGCTGGCCAAAACTTCGCAGTCCCTGGAAAGGGGCTATCTCTCCTTATTTCTTTAACTGAAGTCTCTACCCTAGATACTGCTGGAAAAATATCCATGGAAATAAAGATATATTGACTTCTGTCTCTCTCCTCTTTGATTTCAACATGCAAATAGCATTAGACTTATTCAGTCTGGCAGGACAATTTGATCAGATTGAATCAAGCCAAGCTTCTTTCTAAAATACCCAAATACTTCAGGTGTGAAAGCGTAAGAAAAATGTTACTAGAAAATACTTCTAGAAATAATTTTTTAAATTGCTGAACTGATCTTGTTGCCCACCCCTATGCTAAATATGTGTGCATTCATAAAGTTTTTCATATGTCCTGCTCTAATGTTCATACAAACACACTTTTAAATCTCTTTCATTTTCTCTTTCTACCATTGCTAGTTCTTCACATTTCAGATTCTACACATTTTTAAAAAATTGTTTAAAAAATGATTTAAAAAATCATCACATTTAAAAAACATACTAGAAATATGTCTGTATTATACATAAATATACCTGGATCCCACAGGTCCCATGAAACCACTTGGATGGATGTCAAATTACCCTTGTTGAAGGAAGGATACATCCCATGAAGTCTTATTCGATCATTTTTGCTAAAGTCACTCTCAAAAGATTTTTTTTTTTTTTTGTAGAGAGAAGAATACACAGTTAGAAAGAACCAGGTGTGAAGAAGTGGGATAAAGGGTCATGTGAACAGATAGCAGATCTGAGAGTGTTTCACCCTGAGATCTGCCTCGTTTTCACAAGAGGTTCTTACGGAAGGACAGTGTGCTGGTTTAGGCTAAGGGTGGGCCAAAATTCATGGCTGGAGAGAAGGATAGAATCCAAATCAAAGTTTGGTTACCAAGCATTTTGTTCCAATTGATCAGTGGGAATGAGCAGTTCAGCTAATCATTTGTGAGGCAAAAAATGGGAATCTGGAGGGTCTGTGTTTGGCCTTGTTATAGGTAAATAAGGGGTCATCTGTGACTTTTATCTAAGTCACATAGTTATGATGGTTCTTTGTAGAAAGCCAGTGTCTGGAACACAAAGTGGGGGAGATTTCTTAACCTTCACTGTTTTCTAGGATCATCATGTTCAAGTAAAGTTTAACATTTTCTATACAAATACAAAATACCCTTTACTTGTTGGAATCTAATCTTAAACACAACTGCAAGATCAAGGCCTTCCTAAATATATGAGTTGTAGCACAAAGAGTTATATAATTTTCAAAATTTGATAAATAAATCTCCATAATTGATCTATATTTACATCAATAGCTATTTTATGTTTGTAGATCCTTCAATAACTAAATAGGTTTATGAACACTGATTCATTCTTTAAGGAACTACTTGTTTCTTACCTGACATTTTAGCTACAACTCAGGCCTCTGTAATCACGTTCTTTTTTCCAGATTATTTTTAGGGAAACCATCTTATTATAATTTTACTTGTCATAGGAAAAACTTTATTTCCATTTGTTGTTGATTAATGTAAATTATTTAATCAACAAACACACACCTAGGCCTACCACAATATTTAACATTTCTTCTACATTCGAATAACAAAAGTATTGGGGAAATTTTGAAAAGTATTATACTGTAGTTAAGACAAGTATCTTAGAACTCTCTTCAAAAATTATCAAACCACTTTAATATTCAATTTTCTGCATACATCTAAATAAAAACCTTATTGGTAAAAAAATATTTAGCATGTAATTTCTTAGGATTCTATGGTTAACTACATTTCCTTGAAATTTGTCATTTGTTATCAAGACAGCTATGATACCAGTGACTGAGATATTTAGAATCTATGCATGCTCTTAATCACATCAAAGATTGTTACATTTTATCTCTTTTAATTTAATCCTGTCCAAGGCATAGTAATATAGATATTTTATCCTCATTTTAAAGATGAGAAAAGTCTATAAGAGAATTGAAACACCTAATTGGGGACAGAGCTAAAATTTGAGCCTAGATCTTTTGGAAACCAATGTTAGTACATTATCCATACCACTTGTTAAAAATATTTCTGGTGCATTTTTTGTCAGACTGGTCTAATGAATAGGTTAATAATTCATTATAGACTACTTACTTCTCCCTCCAAAAGTTCAGTGAGACCATTCTCAGCATGATTTAAAAAAATAAGATCAATCAAAAAAAGTCTATCATATACAAGTAATGTGCTAGGTATTTGAGAGTTGCATAATCGAATCAGATTATGTCTCTGTGTATTGGGATTCCATGAGCTAGTAAAGGAAGCAGAAGTGTATAAGGCAATTACGGTACAAAAAGGTATTCATTATAAAACTGACATAAACAAAGTGCATGGAAAAGTCTGTATCCATAATCTTAGTTGATCCACAGTAGAAAATATATGGCATATATTTTCATTATTTCAAATATATATATTAGGACACTAGTTCTCAGAGTTTTAAAATGAATTGCTTAAGGTTATACAACTAACAAAATGTGTAGCCATCACTCAGATTCATACTATCTGTTGCAAAATTCCAGTTCTTACTACAATGTTGAGTTGTCACCTCACACAGATTTTTAGGAAGTGAAAATCATTATTTTTCTATCATGATGTTCACCTAGCAATGTGGATTACTCACTTTACATATAACTAGTAACTGAAATTCTATATTTGATATTCACCACTACTTTAGAATTATAGGAAACTGTCCATATTGTTTTCAAATACCTCCACACTAAAAACTTCATTTCCTTTAAGTGGACAATGTTATTTCTTTGAATATTTAAAATAATTTGAAATAAAGCACAATGGTTTTTAAACCACAATAGGCTATAGTTTTAATATTATTTCTTAATAATTGTTTAATTAACACCACTGTATTTATCACTTAGCAAAGAGTCTTATTTTCAGTAACTCATTACTAGTCCAAACTCTTTGGAGCTCATTTGTACTGGTATGTGGGTCCATTTGATGGGGAGCTTTTGTTTAATTGTCATTGAATAATTTCAAATATTTGACTTAATTTCAAATAGTTCCTAACCTGTTCCCAATAATTTATATTATGTCTCACAGTCCAAACACTTTTGGCTTTTTCTATTTTCCCTCAAACCCTTATTATATATGTGATTACACAGCCGGGTATAAATTGGCAAGTTAAGCCCATTATCCTCTTAAGTATCACTAAAAAAATGCATTTGAATAAAACTTGAAAAGAATTTTTGAGTTGTCTTTTTTGATTACCTCTAGCTGACTTATTTTAGCGAAGGATTGTTAAAGCTTTCCTTGGCTTATAAAAGACTTCAAACTAAATAATCACTTTCTCTATTGTAAAGGCATAATCAAATGTGTTTCTAGGCCAGGGACATGGATACAAATCAGAAATACTTTGAATAGAGAGGCTACATAAGATTTTACCCTGTTTTGAGGTTAACAAGTGAGCCTGTCACATTTCATAGATTCTGATGGAAGACATAAGACTCTTGGTTCAGAGACAAAGGATTTTATTACCGACACCACAGAAAGAAGCCTGGGCTTCATGTATACAACAGTTACCCGTGTCCCTCAAAATCCCTTGGTAGTGATATGGAGTCAGGCCCAGGTAGATATTGTGAATACAGTGGGTATTTGTCACAGTGAGGAAGCTTGAGAGTAGGAAACACTAATCGTATAAGGGGCTGCTAGCAAACCTAACCTTGTTGAGGAAGAAGACACTACCTTTATCATACTGGTCAGGAAAAAATCTATAGCCCCATTCGTATATGGCCCTAAAAGCCTTTGGTTTACCTTGAGCACTATACATGGTCATCTACTTTGTGTTTAAAGAGTCCTCAAACTGAAGATATACATGGCATCTTGGATATATCCAAACGATTTGGCTTATTGGCCAATAATCAGGAATGAAAGAAATTGGGAGATAGATGTCGTCTAGGGGTTTGGGAAAGAAGTATATGTGTAGACCAACAGTATTGGTAATATAGTGTGTACATTTTGTATCACATATCAATGCCCAAAAAAGCATTTACTACAGAACACTAATGAACTATGTGGGTAAGACGACTTTTCCAGACTCTGTCCTTGACACTGAAGATTTTATGCAATATACAGTCATGTACTGCATAATGTTTCAGTCAGTTACAGACCACATATGTAATAGTGGTCCCATAAGATTAGTACTATATTGCCTAGGTGTGTAGTAGGCTATACCATCTAGGTTTGTGTAAGTACACTCTATGATGTTTGCACAATGATGAAATCACCTAACGACACATTTTTCAAAACCTATCACCCTTGTTAAGCAACACATGACTGTACCGATGAATGAAATAGTCATGGTAGCAGAGGTAGTGGCTATGTGTGGGCTTAATATTAAGGGCTCTCACTTCCCAAGGCTAATTTAGTTCCTGCCAGTGCTAAATGCCCAAACTCTTAGAAGAAGATACTGAATCTAAGAAATCAATATTATGCAATGCCTTAAAGAGAACAACCAGTCACTTGGTAGCAAATTGATTATGCCACACTCATTCAAATCTAGAAAGTACATCAACATTTTCACTGGGATTGATAGATATTCCTGGTAAAGTTTGCCTTTTAGCCTAAAGTGCCTATGCTAGCACTAACTTCCAAGGGCTCACAGTGTGTCTGATTTACTGATGTGGGATTCTTCATAAAATAACCTTATACCAAGGGACATAGTTGATAGCAAAAAATGTGTTAATGGGCCCAGGACCATGAACTCATTTGTCATAACATATACAGCATCATTCCACGTACCAAATTATCCTTACCTTGGGTTTCTTTTCTAAATAGTTTGTACAGATTTTTTTATGGTCACAGTAATAACCCAAATAAAACCAATACATTCTGGCATATCAAAAATCCTGCTCACATAATTCTCAGTCAGCTTTCCTATTAATGTTTTCTTAAATATGAATGGATCGGGCTGGCCCAGTGGTATACTGGTTAAGTTCACGGGCTCCACTTAGTTGGCCCAGGGTTTGCTGGTTTGGATCCTGGACATGGACTTACACACTGCTCATCAAACCATGCTGTGGCAACATCCCACATACAAAATAGAGGAAGATGGGCACACATGTTAGCTCAGGGCCAATCTTCCTCAGCAAAAAGAGGAAGATTGACAATGGATGTTAGCTCATGGCCAATGTTCCTCACCAACAAAAAAAGGATTACCAAAATTGAATAGATATTTGAAGAAAATATAAAACATGAGAATAACAATCAAGAAAAATATATGTGGAGGTATATAAGCTATATTTCTATATTAAAAATAAATTAAATATTTTAATAAACTCTAATGCATCTTCAGAAAGAGTTTGTAATAATCTAAATCCATACATGAGGAGAGTGAGCTAGATGAGAGAAGACAAAAACTAAACACTATTAGAAATTAAAACATGATTTAAAAAAAAAACCAAAAATATCCATATAACTTTGGAGGTCACATCCAACACTATTTTGTAAATGGAGATGATCCCTCAAAAAGGATACAGGCAATTGAGAAAAACGTGAGAGAAAGGGAAAAATCCAAAGGGGGCATGGGTTGTCCATCATCTAACTAATAGGAATTGCAGGTAGATAGAAAAGAGAAATTGAGTGAGAAGAAATTATTAAAGCAATCAAAGGGGAAGATAATAAAATCTCTTTAAAAATACACACACATATACACACACACAGAAGGAAACTATTAAATATAGGCCACTGGCTCCACATGCCTCCAAAGAAAAGTTTGATTTACGTTTAACAGGGAAATTAATTGTAAAAAACAACCAGCCAAACTACCAAGGAAATTGTCAAGAGGAGGCAAAAGTGCTCAAAATAGTGAAGTCAATCACTATTTTGAAAAAAATACATGAATATATGTATTTTGATACATGAAAACGTATTTAATACATGAAAATACAAATATATGAAAATGCAAAACACATGTATTTTGAAAAAAGTACATGAAAAGATGAAAAAATGCTTTAAAAAGCTGAAACTATTCCGTTACTTAAAAATCATTATATTTGATGGATGTGAATTTGGCAGATAGGTCTTTATGAACATTCTTCATTAAGTGTCTTGTCTTTGATATTGTTTTTAGGTAACATTGATTTTAAATTATTATGTCTTCTTCCCATCACTCCACCTACATAAGAACTGATCATGGCTATTGGCTTAATTGCTGCCTATTGACCCACTCAAAATAGAAAGAAAACAGGTAATTAGATTGCATTCACCATATTTTAATTTGGGATCATCAATAAAACTATAACATAATTATTGAGACAATTCTGGACATAATGATAACAATCCTTAGATTTTTACATTGATTATTTTCTGTGAACATTCCCAGAATAGTATTCCTAAGTACTCTCAAGATATTTCTGCTTTAACTCATGGATTTATACTGGTAAAATTGTTATTGCAGGAGCTAAGTCGTAACTGGTGTTTATTCTCTCTCCATTAGAGTCTCGTGCAAAGTAACTATTGCTAATAAAAACATGAGGGATACACACATAATTTTCTGGCAAAATCAAAACAAAACAACAACTTTTACTTTTTTTTTTTTAATGAGGAAGACCAGCCCTGAGCTAACATCCATTGCCAATCCTCCTCTTTTTGCTGAGGAAGACTGGCCCTGGGCTAACATCGTGCCCATCTTCCTCTACTTTATATGGGACGCCGCCACAGCATGACTGACAAGCAAGCACTGTGTCGGTGGGCGCCAGGATCCGAACCCATGAACTCCGGGCTGCCAAGCATGAACTAAGCCGCTGCGCCACCGGGCGGCCCCCGAAACAGTAACCTTTGGTTTAATCTAAATGTTCCATGTACAAAACCTTGAATTTATTGACTTTTTAAGAGAACAGCATATTATTTTGAAAATTACTATTAAGAAACATGGAAGGCTATTTTCTTACCCAAAATTAATTTAGAGAGCATGATAGTGCACTTTCCCTAAGTAATTTTTCGTGTGTATAAGGGAAAAAAAAATGTAATGACAAACAACGTGAGGAGCTGAAACACAAATGGGAAGGAAACATACTTTACAAGGCAGCACAGTGTATCAACTAGGAGTAACTATAAATATAGACTTCTTGTAGGAGGAAGGCTGGGAACGTTACAGAAAAATCAGTTAGAATTTTCAAAACAAAAAAGAATAAAGTGTATTTGAATTAAGTTACCAAATAAGGGTAAACACTTTTGGTTTTACTTTTTTGAATGGTGACAAAATTTTGCTAACATCTGTTCTGTTCAGCCCACTGTGATTCTGACATTAGCACGCTTTTTTTTCTTTTCTAATATGCAAAGTATGCTATTTGGTATTGTGACTCAGTGATACTAAAGAAGTGCTTGAAATTGTCTCCTTTTTCTTCTCCTCCTGTTCCTTATATTCCAATCTCTCTCTCTCTCTCATTTTCTCTCTCTCCCTCTCCCTCTCTCTCCCACTCTCCCCTCTCTTACATGGCATAAAATACTTTGCTTTTGCATCTTTAAACATTATTCTGAATGTTGAATGTTATTAAATGTTTCTTAATAACTTACATGTTAACTATTCTGGTTATCATTAGATTACGGAATTACCATAAATAACACTAAGAAGGAATATTTTGACTCTCCAATGCATATTTTGACTAAAAGATAATTAAACTGATGAGATTAGTCCTGTAAAAAACATTGACAATCAAAGTTCTATTTTTTTATTGTGCAAATGTATGCTTTATTTTGACAATTTTTTAAATATGTATGAAATTATATCTTGTAATTTCTACTAGTAGTTTTATACACATTAATAAAGTACACATTACATCACTTTCAAAATAACAGAATGTGTGACCCCCATGGAAATTAACCAAACTCTCTGGTATCACCCTTATTCCTTTCTTCTTAATGTCTTTGACTTTTAAATTCAAGAAGTATACATTTAACACACAAATAATTGTTTATGGCCCTCATATGTAAGTACATGTTTTGTCTTGTTTTAAAATAAAATTTTGAAAATATTTTTAAAAGGCATATTGATTTTAAATCAGTGTTATTTTAAAATATGTATTTTTTTGCTGCCTTCAATAGGGTGCTTTTTTTTTGTTTGTTTAAGATAAATAGCATTTTTAATGCCAGTAGTGATTAAAAAAACCCACCAGCCCTCTTATTAATATTATCGAAATTCTGGCTTTGCTTTTCTTACTATTCACCATTTCTGATCTCATAATTAGATTTTTTTCCCATAACTTCACTATCTTAAGCACATATCAATAGTTCTTTAAAACTTTTGGACAATTGTGATTTTTATTAAAAATATTATTTTAAAAAATCAATATGTCGACAATAACACCCAATAAAATAATTTTTAAACAATTTATTTCTAATTAGTTAAATTTTAAATTAAAATAATATGTTTTGGTCAAAATAATGACAAAAATACTGTTTAATTATTTCCCTTATAATAGATACTGTGCTTAGAGTTTTCATGTATAAACTTATTTTACTTCTCTGAACTCTCTAAGAAGCCACATATGGATCATTCCTTGACTTTTGAATGGATATATTGAAGGTCTAAAAATAATTGAATGCCATCATTAAATGCTGAAAGAAAATAACTGCCAGCTTAGTTTTGCCAGCCTTTGCTGTGCACATAAAATACCTTGCAAACATAAACAAGAAATAAATGTCCTCATTAAAATTATATTATAGAATATATGAAATTGTGTTTTCCAGAGACAAGAAATGTGCATTCATTTAGAACATAGATTCGATAAAATGAAAATAAAATTAAAGTGATAAATGAAATTAAAAAAACAATGAAAACATTTTAGAAAACATAAATGAATACTGACCAATAAAAGAATATTAAACTATATATTGTGTAATTTAAAATATTTGTCAAATGAAAATATAAGGTGAAAATAGCCTTTGAAAGTAGAAGTAAGAACAATATGTGATACAGTATTCTAAATTTAATAGAAGTAATAATTAAAGAGCTCTAAGTTTGATAGAACTAAAAGGAGAAATAAATCCATAATCATATTGCAGATTTTAACAAACATTTCTAAGAACTGATAGAACAAAAGTTAAAAAATAGTAAAAATAGAAGAAATAAGAATAATGTGCCCACTATGGCAAAATAATAATTATTTTCAAGGGCATATGTAATATTTATCAACATTGACCATATATTGGTCCATAAAGCAATAGCAACAAATTTCAAAGTAGTACATACATCATGGAATATACGTTCTCTAGCCATAGTGGGGATGTGCTATAAATCAATAACAAAATATAAAATGAGTAAATCCTCTCTGGAAAATAATCAATACACCTAAAATATTTCATAGGTAAACTTAATCTCCAAATATTTTAATTGAACGATAATTAATATATGCCATAAAATACTTGTAGAAAGCACCTGAAGCCATACATAGAGAGGGATTCTTAGATTTAAGTGCATATTGAAAGTCTGAAAATCTATAATCTAAAAATCTAGTTCTTGAAGCTAAAAAAATATGTTAAATCCAAAGGAAAAGAATGAGCAAATTACTAAATATAAGAGAAGAAATTAATGTGATATAATGCAGATAGAGAAATGCAATAGAGAAAAATCTAAAGTTGGTTTTCTGAAAATAGTGTGATAATAAACTACTGGTGAAATTGATCAAGGACAAATATATAAGGCATAAAGATCAATATCAAAAATGAAAATTTGATATCACTACATATTAAAAGTAATAAATATGAAAATTGATGAAACATACACATTGCTAGAAAAGCACAGCCTGTGAAACAGAGATAAGAAAGGTAAAATATAAACAGTCCTAGAATTGTTAAAGAGCTTAAATCCACTATGAAAAGTGAATACTCCATGGGCATATGTCTCACTAGTTAATTCTTCCATACAATTTTGGAAAAAATAGTATCAATATTATATAAATACTGCATAATTTGTTTCATGAGGTCACATGACCTACATACCAGAACCTGACAGGACCATTACAGGAAAGGGAAATTGAAGGCCAATATCCCTTTGAATATTGATGCAAATAACCTAAAGAAAATATGTGTGCCTATATGTAGTGATTTATAAAAAATCGGAATTATCAATAAACCTATGTGCATTCATTTCAGGACTAAAATTTTGCTTCAATATTCATATCAATCAATGTTATCTATGAATTTGATATAATAGAGAACTTATATTCTTTGGATGCAAGAGTTGGTAAGAAAGAACGCTTAGCAAGCTAGGAGAAGGCAACCACTTTACATTATAAAGATATTTACAAATGATCTCTAGCAAACCTCATGCTGCAGGGTGAAATATTGAAAACTTGAGATTCAGAATGAGAAGCCAATATCTACTATCACAACTTGTGTTCAACATTGTACTAGAAAACTGGACCAGTGCAATAAGATGTGGAAAAGAAAGGAAACTTACAAGAGTTTAAATACAATTAAGTAAAACTGCCTGTATTCATAGATAAAATAAGAATGTGCATTAACACGAAAGGAATATGCAGATATGGATTTAGCAAACCACAGGAATACCAAGTCAATATGAAAAAATAATTTATATTGCCATACTTCATCCCTAAAGAGAATAGGAATTAAATACCATTTATAATAGTATCAAAGACATCAAATGCATAGGAATTGTTTTATGATAGATGTGCAAAATAAGTTAACACTAAACTACAGAGCATAATTGAGGAAACTCTAATTTAGTGAAAGAATATACCATGCTCATGGATCAGAAGACTTTAACATTTAAAGATGTCAGTTATATTAATTTATAGATTCAAGGCAATCTTAATAAAAATGCTACTTGTTTTAAGGGGGATTAAAATATATTTCTAGGAATTATATGGAAATATAGATGGCCAGAAATAGCCAAGACACCTTTGCAGAAGGAAAACAAAGTGAAAGGTCTTAACTAACATATATTAAGACATTAGTTAATGTTAAGCAAGAAAACTGATGCAAAAATCTACATACTTTATGATATCTATTTACACAGTTCAATACTGGGAAAAATCAGTCTAGGGTGTCATAAGCCATTATAGTGACTACATTTTGGGAGGAAGGGGTTAATGGCTTGTCAGAGGCTCAAAGTGGGGCTAGGATGCTGCTAATAATCCATTTGAATCATGGTTAAATGAATGAGTTCATATTATGAATATTCAATGAGCCAAACACTTATGATTTAGGCATTTTTCCGTAGGTATGTTATACTTCAATAAACATTTATTTTAAAATGTATATTAGATATGTGTGACTGCACTCACTTTACACATGAGAAAACTGAGTGAAAGTTAAATAAATTGGCAAGTTTACCATTTATCACTGTCAAGACCAGTATTTTTTTAGTTTGATTAAATCCAAAGTCCATGTTCTTACACAACAATTATGCATTCTTTGATAAAAACCTACATTTTTTTTCCAATGGAAAAAATGAAAATTGAATTCCTCATTTGGTTGGAAAGAAGAGTAGAAGAGTTAGAGAGATTAGAATCACTGGATAATATAAGCACTAAGCTAAATTCAAGAAAGACAAAGTGACGTGGATTGAGGGTATGTCCTTCATTGATCCTACACATTAAGTCTCTCACTATAAAGGCTGAGGAAATACTAGTTCAGAAAAGTTTTCAAAGTAAAATGATTGATGTATTTAACATTGCCCTGATCTCAGAGAAAGTTGTTACTCTGGGCTAAACTGAAATTCTTTTGGCTTTTCATGTGAGGATATCATCATTTTCTCAAGCTCCTCAATTCAACTTTTTTTGTGAAGATGGTTTAATCAACTGCTGACTACAGCTGTTTTTACATTTGCTTATGATTATCTGTATTCTTCATTACTACCTGTCTATATCGAGGAAGAGTTTATGCAATAATTCATTTGAAATAGTCTAAGTCCTTTGCTTTGGTCAATAATTGTATCATAATATGGTTTCTTTACAATGTTTTCTTCCCGTAATAATATAAGTAGCTTGTTTTTATGCGACATAAGTATAAAAACAAACACATCCTGAGAGTATATATGTTTACAATTGACTGAATTTCAAAAACTTAAGTAAACAGTCATGTTGAAAAACTGATCTAGTGACACAATTTGATCTATTTCATTACTAGTAGAGTAACTTTCTCAGAGGGTGGATATTAAGATCAGGAGGCGTTTTATACAAACAGCTACTTTCTCCTACACCCAACATGACTAAGTGATCTTACCTTCCTTACTTTGGTTCTAAAAGAGTATAATGAATTAGTGTACTCAGTTAATGAGAAGGTGTCCCTATCTCTCCTCCCCTTGAAGTTTTCCTCAGAAACAGGAACAGAGAAATAAATCTAATTATACCATGTATGTGAGTCTATGTATTTAAATTTTAGTCATACGCCAAAGAAAAAGAATGATTTTGAGGACACAGAAATCTAAATATTAGCCAACATTTGTATAATAGAAAGAACACTGGAAAGAATATTGAGGGTCCCTGTTCCAGTAGTAGCCCACAATTATTTGTTCAACTTTGGACAGAATATATCAATAATGATAACGATATAAATATCATCTGAGTTGTACTTTTTAATGCAGTTAATTTAATTAATGTAATTAAATCATCTAGCAATTTAATGTGCATTAAATGTAATTAAATTAAATTGAAATTTAATGTAGTGTCTATTTGAAATTTAGTTTTATCATACCCCCTGCTCGAGATATGGATTACTTGGGAAGGAATAAAAGATATTATTTTCTCTTCCTAAGAGATTAACCTCTGTTAAGGCTCAGTCTGTCTTTTTCCTTATGATATCAGGGCATCAAAAGAGAAGATGGTAGTGGATGAAGGCTAAAGTTTAGATAACTTCTAAACAGGGCTTTCTATTTCAAACATCTAGGCCAATGTAGACAGTTTAACATATTGCTCCAAAGCGTTTGAGATGGTGTAAATTGACGATTAGTTACGTGAAGCTGATATTTAGATAAGAATTAAAAAGATCAGGGACTTCTGAGTGGGATTTGCAATATGCTTTAGAGCCACAAAGGGAAACATCACATACAGCCCACGGATTTTGTCAGAAACTTGAACCCTCACCTTGAGTAACTCAGAAGTGCAAGATGTGTTTTTCCTTGATAAATGACAGTTTAATAATTGAATATGATTCGATCCTATCAATATACTAATATTTATTTATTGTCCATTTATTCATTGTCCATTTATTTAATATTTGTTGAATATTTGCATTCCTTTTCATTCCACTGTTTAGATTGATAGATGGGTAGAGATAATTAACATATTTCTGAATGTTCTTTCCTGTTAAATAACATCAGATATTCCAAAATGTATTAACATAATTCAAGTAACTTTCCTTAGATAAGTAAAATTCAGAATATCCCACAAATACTAAAAAGCTAGAATGACACATTTTTCTCCTTTAAACTAAACATGACCCATATGCCTTGCATTTTTTATAATGTTGCCTTTGCTATCTGTCTAATAATCAGACATTGACGAGAGTGTGCTTTCAGTTTGATGATACTGATGTAAGCCAGTTGTAAAGAAGTTAAAATTGTTTATACCAAATGGATGAAGTATAAATACGTCTGTTAACATTACTTGACATTATCAAACTCCTTTCTATATAATCCAGTGGTTAGGCTTTGATTCAAATATGCACTACGGACACAATGCTCTTCACCTTAGAGCAATCAATGAAACTTTAGCATTTTGAGTTTTAAAATGATGAAAATTGTTATTTTTAATCATCTGATGTATCTTTTAGTTCTTAAATTGTACGTTTCTAAGGTTCTTTGACTTAAAAACGTGCCCAAAGAATGATTGATCCAGTTGAGATTTCACCTGCATAGAAATTTTCTTTCCCTCATACCACAAGAGCAATTATGTCTTCTCATTTGTTTTTCTAACTTTTTTTTCTTTTCTATTGAATTTACAGCAGTCTCTCATCACAATATCTAGGTCCTATCATCTCTGATTCTGTTATTCTACCCTGCTGTAGTCTCCTTTACTCTATTCCTCAACATATATATATATATATATATATATATATATATGTATATTTAGTGTCTTTATAGCTGTCTTACTTCTTCCTCTACTGGAACTTCTGATCCTAGCCAGTGAAGTCAAAGCCATTAATTTGGAACTGGCTGAATATTTGCATTCATGACCTTTGGTAGTGATTGTCATTATCCTGTGATTAAATTTAATTTTTACCTCCTATTAGGAGCAAGACTTAGCCTAAGGTCAGGCTTGGATTTAAATCTCAGCTAAATCATGTACCAGCTGTGTGATTTTGGGCATTTTTATTTAACTTCTAAAATTTTCCCTTTCTTTATGTCTTAAAGGGTAATAATAGGGAAATGTGAAAGTAAAAATTAAACTAACACAGGATATCTTCCATATTCCAAATACTAGAAGCATTATTACAAATTGAAACAAGGTTAAAATTTTTTAACTATGTATTCCTATCCTTTTCCTGTCTTGACATTCTACCCCACCATTTAAAAATAACCAAGTTAGTGGATCTTTTGTGTATAAAACACAATGCTAGGTTTATCAGTTAGAATTAAGGTCTGCTATGAGTTACTGAAAGTCAAAAATAGCAGTGAATTAAATAAGAGAAGGCTCTTTTCCTAAAATATAAATTCTAAATGTAAGCAGTCCATGGCTGATGTGGCACCCCTAAGGTCATCAGAAATCCGGCAACTTTCGTTACTAATCCAACCTGGAAAACAAGATCCCCGTTATAGCCATCAAGAAGGACTGGGTAAAGAAGAGAAGAGGCAAAGAGTAAATAAAACTTGTCTTTTTCTAATAGTTCCTAGAAGCTATCACATGCATCTTTCAGTTTCTCATACATCTTATTGATCAGAAATGCAGTCACATGGCCATACCTGGTTGTAAGAAAATCTTTTTTTCCAAATGGTAATGCACCAGCTAAAAGCCTGGGGTTTTATTACTATGTAAGAATGAAAGAAAGGGTATTGGAACCATGTAAGCATTTCTATAACCTCAACATTTCACCATTACGTGATCTGTGCACACTACTATTCTTGAACAAAGAACTTAACCTTCCTGAGGAAAGACAACCCAACTACATCCACTTCGAAGTCTGGGACCTTTGGTGATATAGGATCTTCTCTATCTGGTTCAGAAAGCAAGTGAATAAATAGACAAATACAAAAACACATATATACGTAAATACATACATTCACGCATACATGCATGAAGGGCTCTTATAGGTCACTATAGATAATATGCTATAACTGAATTGTATAATTAAATCAAGCCTCAGCAAATGAGATCCATTAAAAAGAAATATAGGCAAGTTAATTGCCTACAAAATACCCAGTATACAATAGAATAATAGGAATAAAATAACCACAATAAGACCACTATCTTTTAAAAAAGAGAGAATGTGAACCATATAATAGAAGTTACTAAATTCTACTGGCTTGGAGGAGTAAAGATTTTCTTCTCCAGCAGTAAAATAAATTCCTTTGTCATCCCCTATCCCATCTGTCAGCATCCAGTTCTTTTTATGAGTTCCTCCCCCTCCCCCTACATTGTTCTCTGAGACCCCTGACGTTCTCTGGTCATTCTTTCTTGGGTATTATCAGAAAATAATTACATTACAATATTCAAGAAAGGGAGTGGATATTAGTCTATTGTTGAGGGCTGCATATTCTTGTAGACTTGCTCCTGCTGAAGTATGTTTGATGGTCTGAGGGTGTAATTTTATGAAAATAACATGATTTTGCAGGCCAGGCTTTTTAATTCTTTTAGAAATAAATTCCAGTCAAAATATAGAGTTTTTCTAGTTTAAATTTTTTCCTGAGAGTTTTATGTGCAAGTGGCAACACCCAAAGATTTTATGTACATATAGTTCTAAGTATAAAGATATAGGTCCCCTATTTGATTTTCCACTTCTCAATTTACAGGGAAATACTTGAAGTTTATCTGATAACATGGGCTTGTCTGGAAAAGGGACACCACAAATACCTTGTAATCTACCAGACCAAAATCCTCACACTGCAACAACATCAGAATTTCCAACATTGACAAGTTGAAAAAAACACTCATTGCTAACCTCTTTTGGCTTCTCTAACCCTCCAGGACTCCAAAATACAAGACTCTCAGAAATTTTAGATGGTTGATCACAGACAGAAAACTTCTGCCTTATTGGGACTCCACTCTATTCCCTTCTCAGCTTACATCTGGCTAGGTGTAGCCCGAATTTATCTCCTTCACAGGATTTGGCCGAAAGGGGCAAAATGCAGCCAATATACACAGCGTTACACATTTTTCTATAATTTTCCCATAACAACAGCTTTGGTTGTAATATATTCTGGCTCCTATGGTGAAACAAGTCATTCTTTAATCATATGTTTTGTTTTGCTTTTTTCGTTCTCATAAAAAGGATCATCAGTTTTCTAGTCTGTTGTTTCCAACTCTTTGCTGCCTATTGACTGTCCGCTTCTACTAAGTCCTGCCAAAATTTTCAGGTTTTTTTCCATGCAGCAATCCACTTCCAGATACAAAATTCTCTGTTGGCTAAAATTAGGTTGAGATGCCAATGACACAAAATCCAAAATATTCTGTAGAAGTGTATTTCTTTCCCACAAAAAATCCATGTGAGCAGTCTATAGCTGGTATGGTGGCCCCATAATTGTCGTAGACAAAGACTTATTCTATCTTGTTCCCAACTAACATCAACTTGGGACTCCTGACTCATCGTTCAAGATTGTTCTTTAATCCCAAAATATCATGTTTATATTCCAAATAGCAGGATTAGGAAAGGAAACATCAAGTAGGGGGCCAAATGGAGCATATTAGATATTCTTAGGAAGTTTCCCAGAAGCAGTGTTTCTGTAGTATTAACTGATATTTCATTATGTAGACTGACATGGCTCAAAGCAAAACTGGAAATGATTCATTACCCCTGTTCCCAGGTACTCATGTTCCCATATCATATTTAGGGTTTCTATCACAATAGAATAGTAGTGAATAGATATTAGGGATTAACAAATAGTCTTTGAAAAGATTAACTTAATAATGTGAAGATAAGATACATTTTTGATTTAAGAATGATGTTAGTCACTTAATTGTGGGCGAAGTAGCAATATGTCTAATCTTGGTTGGTTCCTAAATACTGCTTAGCCATTCTTTCAATCACCTCTTACTACTTTCCCACCAATAATGCTGTTTTTCAATACCATTCACACAGGAAATTATATAAAATATATGATGGGGTGCTTCCTTACCTGTAAAATGAAGCAGGGGGATTAGATGACCTCAAAATTACTCCAATATTTATTATTCTATGAGTTTCTTTTCTAAGAATAATGTGCTTTTGTCATTATTCCAATATACTGTGAGGGAATACTGTTTTTTTTTTTTTTTTCATCTTTAACTATATTGCACACTAATGACCCTACCTGGAAAGTTTTATAGGTTCAATAAATTTTTAGTGAACAAATATGTAAATGGTTATAATAATGTGTCTACCTCTGGTCATATCTAGACAAAGCCTCAAATAGTTTGGTTTACAAAATCCAAGACAGCATATTTATTAGTGGACAGAGGAAAAACAGATAATATTAGTGATACTGGATTTTTTAAAAATTCTAATTTCACAAATCAGTTTCTCATCAATGATTTTTGGTACAGTACACTTGGAAAATACGAGAGCAAATTAGTTCAAGGAAGAATTGGTCTTTCTCTAAAGAATAGTAAAGTTAAATTTAAAAATAAATACTAATATAGCACTGGTTTTGCCACATGTGGGTTTCCTGGCTTCTTTAGATTGCCTTGAAAAACTTGTTGGCTGCTTTCTCTCCTCAGGTCAAAATCTGAGTAACAAATCATCCTCAAATTTGTAATCCTTTTTTTTTACACTTTTATTGAAGTATAATTGATGTACAATATACTGCACACATTTAAAATGTACAATTTGATAATTTTGAACTGATAATTTTAATGTCTATATTTATCCATATTATTGTGAAAATAAATAGGAGATGTCAGGACTAAGGCAGATTATTAATTATAGCAGTAACTGCATTGTTCCTCCTTTACTCCAATTCTTTCGCTTTCTGGGATGAGATGAGAGGTAGATTGACAGGCTTGTGTGGATGGAGTCACACCACATGAGAAGAGCCCTGAAATTAGGAAGCTGGAAGCTTATATAGGACAGCTTGCTCAATGGTCCTCCTCACCGTCGGAGAGAGAAAGAGAAACTCAGCCACCCTAATATAAGCAAATTCCCCTTGAGAAGAGAAGGGGAAGGCCCCTACATTCTTAACCTTTGGAGTGTAAACACATGTCTACGGTGAGGGGATAGGACAGGCTCCCTGGGTTTTATCCCCCTTTATAACAGGTATAGAAATAGGGTCATCCTTTCTCAGGTCTCTTGGATTTTACATCACCCTTAATTTCCAAACCTTGTTCTTTAATCAAGGCCCCAGCTTCCTTTGTTCAGAAAGTCCTCACTGCAGAAATATGAAAATATGTTCTCCAGAGTCTCCCAATGACATGTGTGTACACCTGTGAAACCAATCACCTCAAGTAAGATAGAGAACCTTCCTACACCCCCAAAAGTTTCCATTCCCTTTTGTAATTCCTCCCTACTGCTCCTCCCTGGGCCACCCTCTTCCCATCCCAGGAAACCTCTGATCTGCTTTTGTCACTATAGATTGTTAAGCATTTTGGAATGCAACGTTTTGCATTGTTTTGGAATTCTATATAAATAGAATCTTAAGAGTATGTAATACTTTTCTCGACAAAGTTATTTTCTATTTAACAAATTTAATTAAAGAGATTTTAATCAATTACTTTAATTAATAGGTCTTAATAAGAAAATAAACAGATGATGAAACAGAAAATTGTATCCTAGAATGAATTTTAAATTAAATAATGAATGTGACCAAAATCAAAACCATTTCCTTAATAACACGTAACTTCTCTATTACATAAGCAAACTAAAGTTATGTTGTTATAAAAAAAATCGTCATCCATTTTGAATAGAATCTCATGTAAATGAGAAGAAAATTTAATGTTTGTTCTTTCAAAGCTTATTCATGCTTAGTTAACTTCCAGTTTCCATTACCTCAGATTTGAGTATTGATGGGAAATTCTACCAGTTACTTCAGAAAGTAGATGGCTAATGCTAATCAAAAGTAAATAAATAAACAAATACTCAAATTTACACATATTTGGATTACCAAATAATAATTTAACTGCAAAGATACTAAAAATATGTCTGTTGAAAAAATTAAACTAAATTTGATGACATTTAACACTGTCCATCTGTAGTTTTCAGACAATGGAAAGCACCATTTATTTTCTTTTAACCAATTTAAATTATTACAATATATGCACTTGCAATTTAATGCAAAATATTTTGGAGTGAGTATAAAGAAGGAAGTACTTTAGTCTGGTTTGCCTATAGAAAAAAAAGATACCTACCACTTGAAAATTACCTAACCAATTAATATTAGTTTGCTCACCTGTGAAAATGAGGAATTTGATTTGGAATTGTTTTCAAAATTCCTTTGAGAAATTATTTTTTTATCAAAAATACCTTGTAAATTCAACAACTGTGGTTTTGTTGATATTATTCACATGACTCTGAATATTCAATGAACATCTGTCCCTGTAAACATCTGAGCAGAGACCGTGCCAGCAAACACATTAAAAAGAATGGGCTATTACCCAGGTAATATAGGCCATCTTTTTAAAAACTATGTTAAAAGGGCTAGGAAGAATACATAAATTTATGTATCCAATGTCCCCAACAAATGGGAGGGATAAAAACAGAATAGAACTCAACTCCATTGTCACTTCCAAAAAATAACATGCTATACATACACAATTCAGTAAAGGGTGTATGTCTATTATGCTGATGATTTCATAGGTGTATGCATATATCAAAACACATCAAATTGAATGCTTTAAATATGTGTTATTTACTGTGTCTGAAATACACCAATGATGTACTTAAAAAACAAAATAAACTGAAAAAAATAATGTTAAAATCAACTAGTTAAAACCCCAATATATTACTGTTATTAAGAAGTATAAAGTCATTTTTCTTCAATGTCAAGGGTCAGAGATATAAAAATATAGTTAGGATTAATAGAACATATTTCAAATTCCTTTCTATTCTGTCATTCACATTATTTCATTGAGCTTTTTTTTTTCTCCCTTGTGTGAGTAGTGTAACTTACCGTGTTGCTAATCTGATTTTAGAAATTCATTCCTTAGGTTATTCATTAAATATTTATTGTTTGCATTAACATGGCCTTCAAAGCTTTTTTCTATACATAAAGGCAAATATCAATCAGACAAATCTTACTGATGGATCCAATGTTCTACATACATTATCACACTAACAAAAGGAAGAAAGTTTATACTTTCTAGAGAATAGCTAAGTACCTACTCCAATCCCAAACTGACAGCAAGCCACATATGGACAGTCTGAGAACTGGAGAGAATGGCACAAGCATTTAAAATTACATTAGTGAAATAGTGAAAGTGAGGTATCATACATTATTCTGGCTTTTAACCAAACTTATGATAATTAGCATTGCTGATGGAATGCTTTGTAACTAAAGTCATCTAGAAAGTGGTGTGTGTGTGATATTTTTCTTTTAGGACAATTGCTTTAGATCATCTAGTGTTCCTGGAATGAAAAGAGTCTGATGATCATTTATACCAGCAGAAACCAGGACATCCTAAAGAGAAAAACAGATTACTGTATTCCTTTTCTTTTCTTTTCTTTTTTGTGAGGAATATTGGCCCTGAGCTAACATCTATGCCAATCCTCCTCTATGTTGTATGTGGGACACCACCACAGCATGGCTTGATGAACAATGTATTGGTGTGCGCCTGGGATCCGAACCCGCGAACCCTGGGCCACTGAAGTGGAGCACATGAACTTAACCGCTATGCCACCAGGCTGGCCCCAGAAGTTTTTAGAGGAAAAAAAAATGCAAGAGTTTTCAAGTGCTACTTGGCATTAAATATTTTAACAATTTTGGATCTATTATTTTTTGATTGACCTACTTTGGAAATAAAATGTCTGTCTAGTTTAAATTATCTAGCAGAAATTTTTCTGTCTGAATGAAGTAGCAATGGGAGATTTCCTTTCTTTCACATGGCCCATTTTGAAAGCTCACATTTTGTGAATGTCAGTATTATTATTCACTTGCTAAATATAGTACCTTTTATCTAAAGTGAGTAACACACATTAAAATTCTTAACAGCTATGTGAGTTTTAGCACAAGGAGCCATGATGTGACAATCAAACAATATAGTGTACAATCCAGTCTTTTAAATTCATTTTCTTGTCAAACACTGGGTGACATATGTGTCATATATGCACATTTTGTTTTAAGAAATATTTGGGGTTTGTCATCTAAGTACTAGATTTCCCATGTCTAGAGTCAAGGAATTTGAAGTTGCATTCTCAGCTAACTTAAATCTGATTAATGTTTTACTGTATTTCTTTTTTTTTAAAGTTGTAATAATTGAATGAGAAATCACTTCTCATTCTCATGAGAGATCACTTCTTTAAGATCCTTCAGAGAATGCTTTTAAAAGCATTTGCTCTATTTTGCCATACTGGGACCACTTACTAAATCTTGCTATAAAAGAAAATATAGGGGTGATTGATACATGTCAAATGAACTAGCTTTAATTTTCTATAAAGCGGTGCTTCTTTAATCACCTGCAGATTTTGTTAAAATGTCCATTCCTGTTTGATAATTCAAAGATGGGACCTAAAATTCTGCATTTGTAACAAACTCCCAGGGCCATGGTACTGGTCCGTGAATCTCAAGTTTAGTAGCAATATTGTAGAAAGCAATTCTTCTATAAAAATATTGTTATGCTGATACATCCCTGCAGGACAACTAAAATATGTGTCTCTTAAGAAATTACAAACAACAGTCATCAGTTTGTGGAAAGCTTTTTTCACTTAACAGTCCAACAAAAAAATAAAGTTGTTGAAGAGATGACTTTCCTTTCAATTTTGAAAAGGATGTTTATGTATATTTTACTAACTTCAGCTATTAATGACATGAACCGCTCACTAGACTTCCTCAACACATAGAGAAAGACAGGTCAAAAAGGATGTGATCTATCTGCCCACACAAGTTACTACTTCAGAAGGAATGTGGATTTTAATTGATAATAGTTTAGATGATTCTGTGGAGGATACTTTGCCGTTCTGGATTTTCCTCTCCATTTGTCCAATGATAGATTAATATCACCTAATGTTTATCTTCAAGCTCCGTTGGAGAGCTCACCTCCCATAATCTACCAGTTTGGGGGTCTTCCATACAACTGGAGAACTGGGAGAAAATTTTGCCTCTTGGATATATGTGAAGGTGGAAGATGCTTCTTTGGCATTGTCTAGAACTCATCGTTTACTTATTGGGAATGCATTTTTCATACAATCCTATGAATTAACACAGGCATAAATTTTCCCTGCATATAGGCAAGAACTGGAGAATTTACTGTTGAAGATTCCAATTTCCCAATATCTTACAGGGATGGGGCTCCCTGTTCTTATCTTTCTCTATGCCTTTCATCATCAGGAATGTCTACTTCAGTTTGCTTTATACTGAACTATTTTTAAAGATTAACTTCCTAGGTTTTTCCATTTATACTGGATAAAATTTCAGCAAGGAGAATGAGTCATGATGGCATATTACTGCTGGTGACTCAATTTTCCATCTATTTTTACAGACGGGTGTATGTAAACACAGTCTGTTAAATACTATGTTCCTTTATTTAACTTGGTACTAGTCATCCAACTGATAGTGAACTCACCAAGGCTAGTTCTCTTGAGTGTTTTTTTCTGTAAATAAAGTGTCATATAGCTGGTGCTCAAAGAATGTAAACAACCAGGTTCTGAGATTATTTCACACAAAGAAGAAAAAAGGGATGACAGTGTTCTCTGAGTATATGGTTTGTTTTCTAAGGAATTTTGCTTTCATAAGCAGATGGAATGTGGGGACGATTATAGAAAATATCCATATCTTTAAAGCATAGCAAACTGCTGTTGAAATTAAGTGTTTTAAATGGAATTGCAATAATAAAATTTTCATAATTAGAGTATTTAAATAGATTAGAGCTATTTCCTCAGTCTTTTTTATATATTTTTATTTGTCATAACTGAAATATCTTTCAGTCTTGAAAAAAAATCAGAGACAGAATAGGGATTGCTGAAGGAAAATTTCTCTAGAAAGAAAAATATGGATAACTATTAAAATAACAAATACATATGATAAAAAATACTGCTAAAAATGAATCTTGTTCAACTAATTTTATTTTAATATATAAACATATTGGTGCAGATTATTAAAATAAGGTCTTAGTATTTAGTAACATGGAAGCCTATAAATGAAAAGAAGAAAAAGTCATAAAATACAGCAATACAATCTGGCCTTAGACAAAGGCTGTAAGCATCTGCTCTGCTCTCATTTTCCATACTTTGTTTTCAAAGATAGCTTTCTATCATTGCCTAGGGGGAAAATCTGTAAATATCAGTATATTTATTAGTAGTTTATTAATACCTGTAAACAAATGACGCATTATTAAGGTCTAGGCATGTGTAAAAAGGACTGGGAACTAATCATGAAAATTAAGTTAATATGTTCAAATTTCAATCATGTACTAAACTTTGATTAAATTTTCACCTTAGTTAACTCTTAAATTCTATTTTAAGCTTTTACTCCCACATTTATTAAACATTTTTTCTATTGCAGTGATTAGACATTTTCTATATTCAAATGTAGGTATTAACCTTAATATGGACATATAGCTATATCCCTTGGATTTAAAATAAATCAGGATTTGGCTAGTGTTATGGTAGTATAATTTATATGGATTTCTGATCCTTTGCTGTTACTCTCTCTTTACAGCGAAGGATACTACTCAATACTTGAAAGAAGATAGTTGAATTGCTTTTCAGAGTTCAGAACCAAAGTGTGTACACAAGATCCATCAACACTGCACAGGCAGACTGCTCTGCCCTCAGACAGCCTAACTGCTCCCTCACTTCCTTCGGGTCGTTACTCAAAGGTCAACTTTTCAGGCAGGATTTCCCGGCAATTCTAAAATTTCATGGCTGTCTCCTTTCTAACAGTTTATATTCCTCTTACTTCATTTGTTTTTTAACACCTCAGGAAATTTACTTATGTATGTGGTTTATTGTCTCCTTTCTCCTTTAAAATATAAACACTACAAAGGAAATAGGATTTTTTGTTTTGTTTTCTTTTGTTTAGATTTTCCTGTTGTGTTCACTGAAATATGCCACACACAGTATCTACTCAATAAAAATTTGTTGAATGGATGAATAGTTGAAATAATAAATAAATACATGAGTGGAATTGAATGTCATTCAAGGACATATGAGATAAGCTTCTTACCTAGTATTTTAGAAAGATTAACTCATTTTTCATCTAACTGAAGTATAAGAATGTACAGAATTATAAACAATTCCAACAAATTATTTTATATGGGTTCAAAATATGATTTATTACTGAAATACTGGACTATTCTGTTATATTAAAATGCAAATAAATTGAAACATCAATTAATTATCATATTTTTGATCATTTTATTTTTAAAATGCATCACAACTTAGAACAGATCACATTTAGATTTTTCTTTACTTTGGCTGCAATTGGAACTCAACCTTAAACGGTTGAATATACCTTAAGAACCTGGTAATTTATTGCTGATAAAACCTTTCAATCTCAGAATATCTACACACACATATGCATGCATGCGTACATGCACGCAAACACCAGACAAGTTTTACGTAGGATTTGTAATTTTATGCACATTTCTTGCCAAATCATGATCCTCTACTACTATAAGAAGAATGAAAGAATCTATCATACGCCTTTTTGTGTCACCATGTATAGTTGTCAGTGTAAAGCAAGATCTCTCATCTTTCAATAAGACAAATCCTGTTTAGCATGCCATGTGAAGTAGAAGCTTTCAAAGAAGAAACTAGTAAAAACTCTTTCAAAGCAGAAGCCTAGTAATGTAGAACTGTGCACAATGTTTAAGAATTAGAAAAACAGAGCATTGATTTCAATTAATAAATCTTGATAACAATGACCCAACAATACATTTTTGCTAAGTTGCATAATTTATTTTGCTGTGAAACTATGAATAATTATATATTTACCTACATATTACATGATTATATATAATTGCATAATTAATTATAATATATATTCATTTCCTAGGGCTCCCGTAACAAATTACCATAAACATGGTGGCTTACACAATAGAAATTTATTCTCTCACAGTTCAGGAGGCCAGAAATATGAAATTAAAGTCATGGCAGGACCACAGTGCTCTGGAGGCTTTTGGGGAGAACATTTTTCATGCCTCTTCCAGCTTCTGGTAGATTCAGGCATTCCTTGGTTTGTGGCCCCATCTTTCCAATCTCAGACTCCATCTTCACTTTACCTTCTCTTCTTCTGCATGTCTAATCTTCCCCTGCCTCACTCTTATAAGGACATTTGTGATAGCATTTAGAGCCCATCTGGGTTATCCAGTATTATCTCCTCTTCTCAAAACCCTAAACGTAATCCCATCTGCAAAATGGAAAGACTCTTTTCCCAAATAAGGTAACATTCACAGGCTCCAGGAATTTGATATGAAAATCTACACGCACACACACACACACACACACACACACACACACACACCCGTATATGACTCGTATGGCTATAATGGCAATTTGGAGAAACAAAGAATAAATGTGTTTAAACAAAATTATGCAAAACCATATCCAGAACTTCATTCTAAACAAATATAAACTCTGGTGACTTCTACTTTCTCCTCTTTCCTTCTTCTTCTCCCTTCCTCTTTCTTTCTTCCCTTTTCTCCTCCTTATTTGTCCTATCCATTCCCTATCTAATCCTCTTCCTTTTTACCATTTACCTTTCCCCAACCCCCCTTTATTGCCCTTTACCTTAAAATTTCAGTCTTCACACCATGAGGTGGGAGAAAGCAAGATAAGCATCCATGTGGAAAGGTGAATTGGCATGGAAAGGGTTCAGAGCCCACACTAGGAGAGGAGGGCATTCAAATATTGGAAAGGAAGACCTGGCATGGAGTGTCAGAGTCTGAGCAGGATAGGGAGGGTACCCATTCATTGGTAAGGCCTGGTATGAAGTTTCAGAACCCAAGCTTTGAGGTGATTGTTGGCAGAGGCAGTCCACCATGAGCCCTGAGCTTTACAGCACATTCTTTCTTAGTATGCCAGAGTACAAGTCTTATCCAACTCCTGATAAATCAGTTCTATAGCTAGTTATATAGGACTAAGTAAGTCAAGCAGGTCACAGACTGACTATCTTGGAACTACTGACACCTCAGAGGGAGGAAGTGTTGCTTGTTTGTATTCTCTAGGATGTTTGCTGTTTGCTCAATAAGGGTTCCTCCCTCAGCCCTTGTTTCCTCTTGTGAAGAAGCCACTGCATGGGCACTTGTTATCTGTCCCTCTATGTTACCTGTGGGAATTGGGGCTTAGGAAACTATAGCATATATATTGACAGGCTGGCTATGGATTTGCTATGTCTAAAGTCTTTTCATCTCCTATCCAGGAGTTTTATGTCTTCTCCCAGCAACCATAAAGCTGTGGTGGGTTAATTTTGTTAGTTTGCAAGTGGGGCAAATTCTCAGACCCTTCCACATCTTGATAGAGCATTTTCATGTATGGGTTGCCCTATCATGAAGGATCAGAGTCCAAATGGAGTGAGGAAGAATTGACATAGTGGTTGTGTCTGGAATGGCATGTGAGAGTAAAGAGGACATCTCTGAGGGCACAAATCACAGCATTGGTGTCCTCACTGACAGGCTGGGTATCTGAGTGGCAGAGAGGCAGAGACAGATATTCACGGGGCTGCTGGCTGTGGCCCAGCTGTGTGTCAGAGCCCTAGTGAAGTCAAAAGGATATTCACCTGGGGAGAAAGTGGCAGCAGTAATGGCAGATTTGTTGACTATGGCAACATTTATCAAATAACTAAACTAAGTATAAACAGAGCCAGGCTGATCATGGTTGTAGTAGGGTGTTAAAATATGAAAAGAGTGAAAATGGGAACAGATAATCTTGGGTGTTATTCAATTGGAATGGGAAGTATCATTGTTAGCTTACGGTTTATCAATGCATATAGATAATTATAGAACTGAATATAGCTGTGTGTTAATGTATGTATATATGCCCCTGTGTTTGTATCCATACATTCTCTTGGATCAATGATCTCCCAATTAATAACCATAACACACCTAGCACCACCATTCTTTGGAAAAATGACTAATTATCCAGAGTTGGGATAGGAACAAAACAAGGTGAACCTGTAACTCCCTGTAATTTCAAAAACAAAGAATTATTCAGCTAATGAGAGGACATAAAAGCTTGAAGGATCTCCCACTGGCCAGGTCTGTACAATTGAGCCTCAAAATAAATGATTACATGGATTAGAACCCATTGAAAAAATAGGAAATCATGAGTCCACACTGGTATAAATAAACAAGGAATACACTGAAAGTGAGAAGAACATGCCATTAATATAGTATCAAGACGTTACAGGCTGAGTGGATCGGTTTCCAGGTTCCTGGTTCCACGTCGCCAAAGAATTTGTGAGGGAACACACACAGAGTTCAAAGCAAGAAGGGATTTATTTGCTAGAGGGAGCGGGCAGACTCCAGGTGAGCAACTGCTCCAAGGTTTGGGTGGTTTGTGGGTTATACAGGTTTGTTTATTTGTGAGGAGGGGAAAAAAGGGGGGGGGTTGAAGGGATTTTATCCATTGGCTTGTTGTCCCCTTCTCCACATCGGGAGGGGGAGTTTTTCTCCTTAGATGGTCCTTGGCGGAACTGTCATGGCGTCTATCCCCCTCAAGGAGGGTCAAAACCGCAATGTAAATTTATTATGATTTTAGTATAATGAGGGCGAGGTTAGGGCGCGGCAGGTGGAAACTAGCTGTGAGCTTAGGTGGCAGCAGGTGGAAAGTAGCTATGTGCATGTCCAGCTGCAAAACAGGACGTTGTGGGTGTTGAAGGGTGCCCATCCGAGGAAGCTTCTTCCTTTTGGTTTGTCAGCTTTTATCCCTTCTCCTGCTCACGTCTGACTTACTACCTACCTACAACAAAATGACTTCCTACAAAATAGTTAATTAGAAATAGGGACAAAAAGTAACTTTATACTGGGGAAGCCTGGCAGACATCACCTTAATCAAGCAATCGAGCTGAGTATCATCAATAACGGTTCAAACTGAAATCGTGGGTTCTGTACATCATCTGAGGAACAAAGCACCATGTCTGCGATATTCCAAAAATGCAATTTGTATTTGTTATGAACAATCATCTGACAAACCCAATTTGAAGATACTACTGCTCAGTAATTGGCCTATAAAATTCAAATAAAACAAGATTACAAACCTTAAAGAAACTCAGAACTGTTTCACACTAAAGTAGGCTAAAAACTGGCGTTAAATCATATGTTTATGACTTTATATAATTGTTTATCTGTTCAGTGTCTGTCTCACATTACAAAGTAAGCTTGATGAGCGTGCAAACTTGCCTCCTCCACTCCTCTATTCCCAGTGCATAGAGGGGTGTCTGCCACATAGATTCTCAATAAATATTCACTGAATGAAAAAATAAAATAAAAAGACTAAAGAGATCTAACAACAAAGTGAAGCACATGATTATGCACTATGTCAGTTTCCTGTTAAGAACATCTTGGATGATTGGTGAAACTTGAAGGGTATCTATGGATTAAAAGGTAATAACGTATCAGTGTTAATTTTGTTGTCTGTTTTATGCTTTTGTAGGAGAGTATTTGTTAGCAGGAAATTTGTTAGAAGGAAGTGCAGGGTAGTAGCTTCAAGGTACCAAAGACTGTTGCTCACTGAACTAAAAGTGAAAAGATAAACGTATTTCTTCAAATAATTAGTTAAAATATTGTGTTTTTGGAAATATACCCACCCCATAAAGAAACACTTAAAATATTTTAAAGAAAACCATGGGAGGAAAGGAAGACAATTTTGCCTGGTAAAGCACAATAAACAAAAAGTGTTAGTAAGACATTTTTTAAATCAAATTATAAGATGGCAAAGAAAGAATTTGAAAAATTCCAATTTATTCCATATTTCTAAATGTTCACTATTAAATGTTGTATTATGTAATATTATATTTTTAGAGAAATGAAATTCTGTCTGGGACATGACTGAATATTTTCAGAAGAAGTCATCCTGGGCCTCTCAGTTCGGCTTTTCAATCCTACTACCTTGTGTTGAGTCACAAATGATTCTCTGACTTTGTCTTCATTGTTATTCCATCCTACATATTTCTCTTTATTTATCAGTTGAAAGCGTCTTTCTCCTACATATTATTTTCAGTTATATCAACCTACTAGTACTCTAACTAGGTTGTATCTACATTATTGGTTAAAAGAGAATAATCTGCATCATATGAAATCATTTAAGATACCTAGCCCTCGTTTTCTCTCTGTAATTGCATTTACTCTAAACCACAAAAAAAGGAAGTGAATTTTAATTATTTTATTTTATTGTTATTTTACTCATACTTATTCATACCTTTTCCTAAATAATATGTTTGTGTGAGAATTCATCCAAGGAAATACATTGTAGTTGAGAAATAGTGTGAATAGTACATTTTTAACCTATGTGTATTTATTTATAACTATGAAAACAGTGACAGACAATTAATTCTGCACACCATGTTTGGAAATGGCTTATTACTTAACTAATCCATAACCTTTGCTGAAGATGAAGGGAGATATATTAGCTTAGCAGTGTTTAAACAAAAGTAAGTGAATATAGAATATTGGAGCTTTCCTAAAGAAAAGGCATATGCAAACATAAAGTTCAACAGAGTGATTAGCACTTATTTAAGTCTTTCAGTCTACCTAGTTGTATAAGTTTCTTCTCAACTAGCATAAGAAGCATTTAAAGATGACACTTTCCTGAATCTTAATGGATCAAATAATCCTTAAGTTTCAGAAACTGAGATATAGAGTAGAAAAATAAGTGGGATAGACAACCAACTTTTTGAAAGAGACAAGTGTAATAACATAATATTGATGCCTAAACCCTGACAATATTTTGCAAACAGTAAGGGCAATGGTCATCTCATCAGCCACTCACATGCAGTTCTCTCTAAATGTTTATTTCAACTTTTGGAGGAAGGAATATTCCCCTAGTAATGTGGAAGGGAAGAAATTCCTAAATAAATGCTTAAAACCTAAGAAAAAAAAGAGTTTAATCAAATTTGGATAGACAGTAAACTCTCAGACTTGGAGGAATTCTTTCTAACTTATAAGGTGCTAACGTACTCCACTTCCTTTGGAATATATCTAGAGAGCATAGATTTATTTCACTTTAGTTGATGAAAACCTCCATTAAACTTGTCATTTTGGAAGCGGGTTTTTTTCTTATAGAAAAATACAAAATAAACACTGCATCACTGTGCAGTGTATTAATTATTTTAAGTGTATTATTAGTCTCTCACTAAATCAGGGTAAATATGTTCAGTTTCTCTTTTGCCTGTATGTTGTGTATGACTATTAATGTGTTATCTAGTATAGACTCTCCATTATTTTTTTTGAAAGATACGTCCTATTTTTAAATATTCTTTTGAAACTGGGGTTCTTTAAAAAGAATACAGAGTTCTACTCTGTGTAATCAGCGTAGGACACTCTTAGTACCATAAACTTCTTTGTTCTATTTCTACCTGTATTAATGCAGCTGCAATATGAATTAATTTTTAAAATAGCCATGTTACAGTTGAAAATTGCTATTTACATGTTTTGTTCATAGTTAAGGCTGTTTTTTCATATGCTTTTATGAAACTATATTTATTATTCTTGTGAAGTTATTTGAGGTGTATTAATCTGTATTATTTTTTATCCTGTTCATTACGACAGTCACCTAGTATCTTTTTAAATCCTGAATCTGTTATCAAGGACATTTGTAATAAAAATATCATTATGCACTCCATTATGTTACCAAACTATTTTATTTCAAAAAAAAGAAAATTCATTTTCTTAGGAACATTTGTAACTAAAATATAAATTAAATAACAGCTTCACAACTTTTGGACCTAACCTTGACGAATTAGTAGGTGATTCTTTTACTTATTATTAGAAGCCAAAGTCATGGCCAGAATGTTTAATTTACATTCCAGCAATTTCAAAATCCCAAAGAGACTTTACTCCCAATTGCAATGTGAAATACCATGCATTATCGAATGATGGTCACTACAATAGTTCCCATCCTCTATTTTCTTATGTGACCTAAACATTTTCCCCATAAAGAGATGAGATCCATGACCTCTCCCTTAGAATCTGTGGACTCATTTGGAAGCAGCAGAATATGGTACATATGATGCTGTGTAAGTCCAAGGCTAGGTCAGAAAAGGGGGTGCCACATCTGCTGTGTTCACTGGGGGCACATTTGAGCCCTTTTAGGATGACCAACTGTCATTCTGAGACCATCTTCTGAGGACACACAGCAAGACCAGGGGTTGGTACTCTGGAAAGCAGTCTCAGCTAAGACCTCAGCCTTCAGCCAGCATCACTTCCTGGACATGTAAGTGAAGAAGTTTCCAGATGATTCCATTCCTCAGCTCTTGAGTCACCTCCAGGGCCAACTTATACCCCTGACTATCAGGCAGCAAACATAAGCTGCTCCTACTCTGCCCTGTCTGAGCTGCTAACCCACAGAAACATTGAATAGTACAACAGTCTTACAGAGTCTTTGTTTCAAGTTAAGTAATTTTTTATGCAACAATGGTAACTGGAACACATGCTGAAACTATTCAAAGTGTAAAGGCAGAAAAGAGATATGGAATACGGGCATATGGTTAAATCTCAAAATTTACTAAATTCCAGGAGGTGGGGGAATGTTCCTACAGGAAGAGTACATTTTTTTTTCTGCTGCCTTGGCTTAATGCCACTAAAATTCAAAAGAAAGTCTACTACATTATACAAATATAGAATATATGATTTTCATAGTGAATACTTATATGTAATCACTCCAGGTATATTTAGTATAATACAATAGTATGTTGGTTTTAAATGTAATTTTATTCACTGGAATAGATGAGCAAATGAGCAATGAGCAAATATTAGTATCATTAAAGTTATTTTGTCTTAACATCCAGCCTCTGAATATGCTTCCAAAAAGCCTTTGTTATGACTCTGCAGATAGACTCCTGATTAAATATATTTTGATCCTTTTTTTTTCTTTTGCTGAAGACGATTCACCCTGAGCTAACATCTGTGCCAATCTTCCTCTATTTTGTATGAGGGTCACTGCCACAGCATGGCCACCAACAAGTGGTGTAGGTCTGCACCTGGGAACTGAACCCGGGCCGCTGAAGCAGAGTGTGCCAAACTTAACCAGTAGGCCATGCGTCTGACCCCTGATCCTTTTTGTAATTAGTTAAACAAGAATCTGAAATAGCAGTGAAGCAACATTCTGTTGTGCACAGTTTGTTTATTTGTGTTTATGCAGCATTCCAGAAGGTCTTCAAATTGCACTGACATTGTTGAACATTTCATTGAAAATTGAAATAAACAAACTTTATAAATGTATGTTTTTGATTTGGCATATGCTCATATAAATTTATAATTGTGTATCTTCTTTTTTCCTAATTTAATGAAATCTTTATAGATTGCATAAAATGAAAATAATCTCTAAAGTAATTTCATATATTAGAATTTTCAGAACCTGGCCTAGCCAAACATTGTTTTGTATGCATGATGTTGTCATGTTAAGAAAAGACTTAGAGGATTCCAACACATATATTCAGTACTCACATTATCCTGTATTTGAAATTTATGGAGGCCTCCAATTTCTTGACCCTTTAATCTTTGTCTGTGCTCCTGGCTTAGCCTTGGTTTACTATTAATCGTGAACTCTTTATTTCATTATTTCAACATTTTTCAGACTACTGTCTTCTAGTCCTGCCATCCTTCCAAAGAACATTAATGATAGTAAATGAAATTTATTTAGGAAATTTTCATTCTCTCTTGACCCAATAAAGTAAAAATTTTATATATTTTCTTACAAGATTAGCCAGTACCACATACACTTTCCTCAGTGTTGAAAAATCTAAATTATTCACACTAGTCTTAAATTTGTGTGTGTGTGTGTGTGTATGTGTGTTTGTTGGGGGAGGGGGTATTGTGCAAATCAAACTGTTAAAAATTTAGGCATATCACATCACACTGTTTAAATTGTTCATTTATATTTTAAAAAGATATATTGAGACCTTTTGTTTACTTGTGTAAAGTTTAGAAAGGAAAAAAGAACTGTGTGTACCGTACTGGTGACAATTCATACTAAGAAATGTAGTGAGAGGAAGGAAGGAGTATGATCTTTTCATATTTTTCTCTATACAATTTATATAATCTCCAGTACTCTAAATTTGTTTTAGATTATATATTTTCTGTGTAATTAATGAAGAGTTTTTTTTCCCTAGTTAGGAAATTTTAGTACCTTTTAATAGTTGAGATATTATTCATGCTCAATACCAAAGAGGGAGACAAATTATCTCCCAAATTAGGGAACATGCATTTTGTTATTAGGGAAATATTGGGTAAATAAATAATAGACTTACATAACACCTTAAAATATAGAAATGATTTAATGCCCACATCAGTACTAATACTGGAATAATGATAGAAATTCAAAGAAAATTAAGTTTAGGGTAAAATTTGTGTGAAGAGAAGACTGAGCTTCACAATAAATGATAAAAACCTATATCAACTGATCTGTGTTGAACTGAAGAATGCCTCAGACATAGTAAAATTATCTTCTTAAGTGAAGTGTATTTTCTATAAATGAAATAAATTTTAAAAATGCTTACACACCCTACACTTAGAACACTATGCATAATAAGGATGGAGATTTAGAGATAATTGCCCTCACTGTTGGTGTCTCCCCAGCCATTTCCTGCTACAGCTTTCCATACAGACTCCGAACATCAACAAAAAAATCATCAACAGGTAAAATGTTGTTTTTCAAAACATCAAAGGAAAATTCCCTATTGAACTTTGGAGCACTATAATTCAGTAAGTTCAAGAGTTAATGGATTCATCCATGTTTAACAAAGGCAAGTACAGAAATGTGCCACTTCTATATACTCTGTTGCCTCAGAAACCACAAATATAATTTTTCAATTCTCATTAGTTAAGTTTTGACAACTCAGAAATCGTAAAGATATATGTTTCATTTAGAAATGAATGAAACTTTTATACAGACCTCTGTGATAATATCTAAGTTCAACACTCTTGTTTAAATTTCATTGACATTATGACATACTTGAAGTTTTCAGTGCAAGGTGACAGGGCTATGGACATACTGTGTATGTGTAAGGAGTTTTAGCCATTCTGTGAAATGCAAGTCCTTAATAAGATAATTTTACTGTGTCTGAGACATTCTTCAGTTAATTTAATTCTTCCTTCTTTGTAGTTAAGTTGACTAAGTTCAGCTTTAAAAAAAATTCATATATTTTATTAGTTACTTTAAAAAGTATGTCTGTTAAGTAATTATATTCTGAAAAAAGTGATACAGAAGAAATTTAATAACACTTGGGAAAAGGTTAAAGCAAATGAAAATGATTAATTAACCTGAAAAATGTACAGATTCATAGAATATTTTTACAATACGCACATCTTTGAACACACAAAAAAAATTTCTCTAATTTTGACCTTAATGATACACATGTGAGTTTTCTTGATATGAACTGTTGAAAAATAAATCCCACACTGCTTTTCCCAATAGTGAGCAAGCCTCTTCTCTTTTAATAGTTAAACTAGTGAAAGCTAATTAACTTAATGGAAATCACAGCAAAATATAACCAAGACAATAAATATGCTGCAAAATATCCTGTAATATTGGGATTTAAAATCAAAATATACATCACTTAGAATACACTTTCTCGTATTTTTTCCCTTCAACAGTACAGATAATTGAGCTGACTATTCATGTAGGTGAATGAATGAATAAACTGTCCATACTACTAAAATCACTATGATTTATGACTAATGACAACTTTGATTTATATTCACCTTACTTTTTGCATCTACTTTTGCATTTGTGAAAATGTGCCACCCGGGATCGCAGCAGTTTAGTTCGCGCTTTGGCATCCCGGGGTTCGCAGGTTCGGATCCCTGGCGTCCGCCGACACACTGCTTGTCAGCCATGCTGTGGCGGCGTCCCATATAAAGTAGAGGAAGATGGGCACGGATGTTAGCCCAGGGCCAGTCTTCCTCAGCAAAAAGGGGAGGATTGGCAACGGATGTTAGCTCAGGGCTGGTCTTCCTCACAAAAATAAATAAATAAATTAATAAATTAATTAATCTTAAAAAGACATTAAAAAATTCATTGGTAATATTTTTATACTTTTCAGTGTGAAATTATATTTATAAAGAATATCTCATCAAACATTATAAAATGACTCAGTTATAGAAAATTTTGCTCTTCGTTTTTAGTAAACTGACTGGGACATTGGAATCCTTTACAGAGCCACCAAATAAGTAAAAATCTGGTCATTAAGAGAGCAAAATAAACTTTACATTCAGGTACATATTTAGATATCTTCTTAGTTTAGATGCAAAGATACTCAAGGAACTTTCACAGAACTTGCATCATATAAAGATATGTTGGATATTTTAAATGACAGTGAGCTGTATGAATAATATATAATGAATCACAATTTACATTTGTCAACCTATATGTTAAAGATTATTTTTATTTAGACTATATGTCATTTAGGTTGGATGTGATGTAGCAGACATTCAGTTAATATCGTGGAAGGAAGTGTGTTAATGAATGAATAAATAAAGCTACTTCCAAACAAATATGTACGTGTATACAGCTATTATATATATTTCCATAGCTTAGACCTGAGTAAAAAATTTGAGGAGAATTTAGAAATATGTTTCCAATTATTTTTACCAGAGGTCAAAATGTGAAGAAAAAATGTAGTATTAAGTGATGTTTGAGATACACCAAAGTGATTATATTATGGTTGCCAAAGGGAATTTGCAAGTTAATTTAGTAAGATTGTAAAACTATACAAAGACATGTTTAAAAATTGTATAAAAATATGTGATAAATTACCAAAGAACTAATATTAATCAACCTATGCATAACATTGAAAAGATATCCAATGAATTTAAAGAAGGGAGAAAGATAATGTGAACTTGTTATTCAGTTAAATATTGCAGTAATCACCTCACTTTAATTCCATGTCCCGAATGACTCATTTTCAACAATTAAAGAGATTATGACAGGAGAGAGATCAGCTTAACAACAATCTGTCTTCAATCACACAGTACTTTTTTTACAACGAGAAAAAGATCATCCAGGGAGATGACAACTGTGCTTCGGGCAGTTTGGCCCATACAAATGAGAGAGTAGTTATTGTTAGAAAGTAAAAAGTTGCCCCAAAACAAATTGTCCCCCAGTGAAAAATTGAGCTACTTGTTACATTTGGTTTTGACTAGGAGAAGCTGGCCTTGACATCTGCTATCTTACTGAGCTTATTATTACTCCAGATGGCAACTTCAAACTGTTCTCCAGTGTTTCACTTCTGAAGAATAACAATTTTGTGCTTTCAGAACACAAGACCCCTATCTTCTTGCCATTGTTTCCATTTTATACTGTTTCTTAAAATAGTTTATCAATAAGATTTAAGGATACAAACACAACAAAAGTATTGATAAAGCTTTGTTACATTATTTAAAGGATCTCAGAAAGCAGCTGTTGTTTAAACACTAAGAAAAAATATTTTGCTAAAAATGGAATAAAATCAACTTTACCTGTTTTAATTAAATAAATAACTCCATGATCTCCCACCAAATGAAAGAAAATAAAACATAGAATTTAGGAGACTTCTAAAGCACAAACGATAAGTACGAAGAGTAGTTCATAAATTCAGCAGAAGTCAAATAGGGCATTAGAAAGATGGCTCCCTCTCCAAATAAAAGTGGGCCCACACCTAATATATCAGATTTAATCAGTTGATCACAATTTTCCAATTAATTTCATTAACTAATAACTCCTTGATTCTTCCAACAAAATTATGGGATACGGCTCCTAATAGAGTCTTTGTCTAGGAAGGAGAACAATCATGAAATAGGGATTAATGAAAGAGATGAGAGATAAAGCATATGTGCCTGAAATGGCTGGTTGATGAGTCAGGGTAAGGAAAGAGAGACTCTGCAACATCAGTTGGCTGGGGGTAAGTAAATCCAAGCTGAGTAAAGTTAAAAAAAAAAACCCTGATACTTGTAGCTAACTGCACTGTAAGAATAGTTGTTGCTAAGCCTATCATGGACTTGATATTCTTCCTCATGAAACTCCTTAGAGTGTTTATTCTGAATGTCTGAATGAACTAGTCTCATTCACAGATGAATAATAGTAAAAAATATGAACGTATTTAAAAAGTTGAAGGAAATAAACCGGTATCTGAAGAATTGAAGTTTTGGAGGCAGAGAACCAGAGCAGGGAAGCGGAGGGGCAAAGACAAAGAGTGCCCTAGAAATTGCGTAAAGTTCCCCTGAGTCTATTGTTGAATAAAAATATGTGCATCTGCAAGGGGAAACTCCACAAGACTAGGAAAGTTACTACTGGGGAGATCTAAGCTGAATATCCCAAAGTTCACAGAGGGACTTGAGACATTCAAATTCCAAGCAGCCAAAGTGGAGAGACCTGTGATATACAGTAGAGACCCTAGAAAGGTCACATGTTAATAGAAGGTCTAACCCATCCCCGAAATTAAAGCAACTCTAAATAGACCATAACATACCTTAAAATGAAGATGTAAAAAGATAACGCTGATCCACAACTTAATGGCATTCAAACAATGTCAATAATCTTTTATCTAAAGAAAGACAACAAAATCCATACAATCACAATGGAATATTCATCAATTGCAGCATTCAATCAAAAACTACTAGACAAAATTTCTGCTTACAGTCTTGATGATTGATGTATATCTTGTCATGGACCATTAAAAAAAGTTAAAAAAGAGAAAACTGGATAAAATACATTTCTGACGGTGAAAAACATGCAACACAGGATTCTAATTTCTAAGAAAAGGTAAACAAAGTGAGCTCTATGAGTGGCCTAGATTTTAGCATGTAGTCAATTTCCAGATGGTAGCACAGGAGTTGAGGCCCCAGTAAAAGCCCAGTGGTCTTGCTGAATTGAAGAGAGGGAGGAAAATGGGACGCTACACAGCAACTGAAATCTCTGAAGCGGAGTATCAGAGGGAAAGGAAAAAGTGAAAGAGTTCCAGAAATGTGCAAATGAAATTCACTAAAATGTTTGACTGAATACTAATCTGCATGTAAATAGAGTGAAACTTCATGAGTGTAGGCAATGAAAAATGATTCAGAGTGATGTTTAATTATTCCTAAAACTCATGCAGAGCTGGAAACCATTCAATTTTCTACCAATAAGAGTGTGGAAATTTCATTTAATAGTTGTGAGTATATTTGCTCGTGTGTGCACATGTATAATTGAAGTGAATAACAGCAATGATACAAGGGATGGATGGGAGGATAATTTGGGAATATCTGTTATTATAAGGTACTTGCACTCTTCATGAAATGGTATACTATTATTTGAAAGCAGATGTGGATAGGTTGCAAAGTTACACTGCAAACTCTAGGGCAACCACTAAAAAAGTAATAGGTGTAAATAGAAATGGATCTTGAAATGTCCCAGATGATGAAAATAGTAAATAATCCCTTTGGAGAAGCAATAAAGAACTGAAAGGAAAGATTGATAATAATGAATAAATAGATCAAGTATCTCTGATGTGATAGATTAGTTATAAAATAAAACCAAATGGAAAGTCCATAACATAAAGTGCAAGTTTTGAAATGAAAATTAACTGAATGAGTTTAGAAGCCAATTGAACATAGCAGAAGAAAAGAAAGAGCTTGAAGGCTGAGCAATAGACATTATTCAGTCTGAAGAACAGAAAGAAAGAAGATGAATGAATCCTTAGTGGTCTATGAGCAATACCAAGTATCTAATATATTGTTATAGGAATTGCAAAAAGAGAGAAGAGAGTAAGGGGGGTGTTTGAAAAAAATAATTGTGAAATTTCCCCAGTTTTTGTTGTAAAACATCACCTTAAGGATCCACAAAACCTAGGGAACACCAATCTGGATATATTCAAAGAAAATCATATGTAGGTGCATCATAATCAAACTGCTGAAAAACAAATATGAAGAGAGTATCTTTAAGTCCTCACAAATTAAAAGACATGCAATTATAATAGTAGCTTACCTCTAATGAATTACATGGGGACCAGAGAACAATGGAGTAACATCTTTAAAGTGCTTGGGAGAGGGGAGACTGTCAATCAAGACTTCTATATTCAGTGAAAGTATCTGTCAAAAAGCAGAAGCAAAATAGGCATTTTTAGACCAATTAAATATTTGCAAATTAATTGTTAACAGATCCACTATATAAGAATGTTCCAGCTGAAGAGAAATTATATCAAAACAAAATTTGGATTTGCAGGGAGATGTTATGAGATCAGAAATGGTAAATATGCCTATTATATACCTAATAAATGCCTATGAAAAGAGGAAGCCCTGCCATATGTGACAATATTGATCAGCTGGGAGGGAATTGTGCTAAGTGAAATAAGGTTTTATTTATAAGAGAGATAAGTTCTGAGGGTCTAATGTGCAGCATGGTGACTATAGTTAGTAACACTTTATTGTATACTCGAAATTTGCTAAGAGCATAGATCTGAAGCATTCTCCACACACACACACACACACACACAAAATGGTAGCTATGTGAGGTGACCGGTGTGTTAACCTGATTGTGGTAATCATTTCATAATGCATATGTGCATCCAATCATGTTGTACATTTCAAATGTATAAAATTTTGTCAATTACATATCAACAAAGCTGGGAAAAAATTAAAACCCAAAGCAAGAAAAATTATGCAGGGAAATAGAAAATATTGCCTTTTTTTCTCTTATCTTCTTTAAAAGACAACTGAGTATTTAAAGAAAAATTATAACTTTATGTTACAGGATTTATATTTTCTGCAGAAGGAAAATATATGATAGCAATAGCATAAGGATTGGGATGGTAAATAAAATATACCTTTGATTAGCAAGGTTCTATATGATTCTGATACTTTTGATAAAAACTATTTGACTTTAATGTTTATCTACTTAATTTTATCATTATTTATGTGTGCCTAAGAAGAGAATACAGTATTTACTTTTTGTGGCCTAAATTAATCACCTGTTGAGAAGGTAAGTTAAAATTTCCTTCTCTTAAGAGGGTTTTTTTCAATTTCTTATACTTTTACTATCATTTCCTTATGGGTTTTGAGAATATTTTATGTACATAGAAAGTTAAGACTTTTCATATATTTCTGTTGAATTGATAGTTTTATCATTATGCAGTGGCTCTTTTTCCCTAATAATCCTCAAAATTGTTGCCTCAAAACCTCTTTTATCGGGGCCGCCCGGTGGCGCAGCGGTTTAGTCCGCGCTTGGCAGCCCGGGGTTTGCAGGTTCCGATCCCGGGCGCCCGCCGACGCACTGCTTGTCAGCCATGCCGTGGTGGCGTCCCATTATAAAGTGGAGGAAGATGGGCACGGATGCTAGCCCAGGGCCGGTCTTCCTCAGCAAAAAGAGGAAGATTAGCAACGGATGTTAGCTCAGGGCTGGTCTTCCTCACAAAAAAAAAAAAAAAAACCTCTTTTATGTAGTATTAAGTTTATATTGGAAAATATCATTTTGTGCTTGTCCTAGAAAATAAAATTTGTTTATAACAGGCCACTGTGCTTTTTCGTGAAAGTGTTAAACATTTTAAGACAATGCAATATATATTAGCATATTTACTCCATCGTAATTCAGTTTTCAGATATTTTCCACTATTTTAATTAGCACCATTCTCACTTTGAACTATTCCTAGATGCACTTGTCCCAATGCACATAGATTTACATAATATGTTACATGAATATTATATTTGTTTATATTAATGAAGACTTGGTTCATCACTATTTTTTAATCTATAAGCTAAGTCATTTTTCTCTTCCTATATTAAAGATATAAGGTCACTCTGAGAAATGTAAATAAAGACATGCCGATGATATGTAACTATGTTTTATGATATGAACAGCATCTTGTTAATGAATGTTAGGAGAAACTTTTGAGTTATGGAGTCCTCTTATGGCATGTACTCTTTTTAAGAAAATAAAGATTATTGGAATAAATGACATTTCTGCAAGACAATAATTAAAATTCCAAAATGTTCTAATTAATGTAAACAACAACATTTCATTGTTTTTCCCAGTGTTGTCTGAGACCACCTGAGTTAGGCACCTGCACGGTAATTACGAGTAGAGTGAAATTCCTTTTAAAACACAATTATACACGTTTGAAAATTATGCAATGAATTTGAATATTATTTATCATGTTATCATGTTTTACTTTGAAAAGACCAAATCACCTGAAGTTTGCTTGTGAGACTGCTGAGAACCAACTGTGACATTTAGACTGTATTTTGAGAAGGCCTGGTATGAGTGTTTACAAAAAACATTGGCAAAAAGCTAACAGATTCCTGAAACTGAGCACAGATTTGAAGGTTATAAAGAAGTATGGAATATGCCAAGTTAAAACCCCCTTCACTCCCTTTCCCCTGAGGGATGGCAAAGCCTAATTCGGTTCATTTTCTTCAGAAAATGCCACAAGATGCATATTTTTCTTTCAAATTTCTGATCTAAATATTTTGTTTTCAAAGCAGATTTTCAAATACCATCACTTCTGAAAATGATTCTGATTTTCTCTTATTCTAGTGAAAATATTTGTGCACATATACAGACCTCTCATCTATCTCATGGTCTTGAATAAAATGGCCAATATAAAATAATACTTCAGATTATTAAAGATTCCCAGCAGTCAATGTTAGGAAATATTATTTAATTTCTATTTAATCTGTTAATCTGTTATTTCGTGAGGCTTTATGATCAAGATGAGTAAACTCCGTTAAAGCAACAATATCTTGAGGCTCGTGGCTGTATCCAGCCATATTTCAGAATAACGATAACAAAACAAAACCAACAGGAACAGATATCAATTTATACACAAGTACTCTTCTACCAGCTTTATCAAAACAATAATTTGTAATGTATATGAGTAAGAGAGACTACAGAATAGGGTAACATCACATTTTTCATCCATTTTGAATGAATTCTAGGAAGATGTTACATCAACAGACCCATTAACATATGCAAATAAACAGTAAGGATTCAACTTTAAGATTATTAACCATATGGTGATTAACCTTTCCAAAGCACAGCATACGGTTTTACCTGAGAAGAGTCTGTCTTGGCCTTCAGCAAGCCATTATTTTCATATATTCGAAAATATTTAACAAATAAATTAAATTGACTTACGGTAAAATACACAGTAAGAATAAAGCCTAGATTTACTCATAATATTATTCTTTTCCAAAAATATTTATCTCAACCTTAAGAATTTTTTCAACAGAAACCTATTTTAATTTTTGTTCTACTCAACAGATTTTTGTTGAGAGATAATTATATACAAGATCTTAGACACTAGGGATTCAAAGGTGAAAAATGCTAATAAGATCTCAATCTGGTAGGATAGTGAACATGCATGCAACTAAATATAGCACAAGATAGAGTAAAATGTGTTGCCCAAAATAAGACTTGGGTAAAAAGCATGGAGTGATTAATTTTTCTTGTATGATCTTAGAAGATATTAAATTGACATTAATGGGAGAGAACATTTCATGATGAACAAGCATTTTATTTTGGTCTTTCTTGAATATATATATATTTTATAAAAGTATCTACATGTTCAATTAACATCGTTGTACTGGCAGAGTAGAATGATCCAACTAAAACATAAATGGAGTGGACGGTTTTAACGATGCATGTCATGTCCCTGAAGCCCCACAGCCATAGACCTTGAAAATCTATCACTGAATGACATCCTCAGTTGCATCTTTGAATGCCTCTGTTAAAATATAAACATTTAAGAGAGAAAGAAGAATGTTTCACAATTTAGAAAAAATTGTATTGATCATGAAATATCAGAGGTATATAGTATGAAGCTACTTGATTTAGATATTATGGAGACATAGTAGTCTAGATATGTTAACATTATCCTAGGAAAGAAATATATGGGAGAAGAAATTTTGGGGTAGTGAAGGCTCTTTTGGTACCTGGATTTTGTAACTAGAGATTAGTATAGGGTTGTTGTACTTCTACATTAAAACATTTTCTAATTAATTACCCATGTTACCTCTGACTGACTATGTGTTTAAATGTGCGTTTAATGGAAATCTTTCAGAATAAAGGAAGCTCTTGATTTCAAGATGATTTTTAAAAATTTATTCATTCCAGAGTAATGAATAATATATGCCAAGAAATTTATAGTAAATTATTACCTTCATATTTTAAATGCTTAATATTCTTAATTCACTTATAGCCCTCAATTTCAAAGTCAAAACTTGTTAAATTTTCCGATCTGTCAGAAACTTATTTTCCTCCAATATAAGAAGATGTAAAATTGTCCTTACTCTTTGATTTTCATGATAAAATTTTGAAGGTATACAAAAATCTTAAAATATCTCCTATGTAATTAAAATATTATGTCTCTTCTAGTTCTTTAATTAATTGTACCTCTTAACTAATTGTATATCTCACCCCTACAAATCCCAACATTTACTTTAACTCTTCATTTTTTCTTTTCCTAAAATCAAATAGGTTTTTTTAAAGAATTCAACACAGAATTTAAAGTAAATACTGAAAATCTCCTGCTACTTAAAAGAAAATTACTGTTATAATTAAGTTTTTTGTTTTTTGTTTTTTTTTACTAACTATACCCTGCGCAGCATGGGAAAGAGACATAAGTTTTCTGAGAAACAGTAAAATTAAACTGATTCTGATTTACTTGTTATAGGTAATGGATCTTCTGAGCAAAATAAATTATCCGATAAATTAAAATCAAGATTAAAATTATCCCATCAATTCACAGAAAACATATAGAAGTAGAGAAAACTTAATCTGTCATATCCATTTTACTGAAAGTGACTGAGGAAGTGGATTGTTTTATAAATAATCCAAAAAGAATACAGTTTGAGTTAAATCTGTAAGAGTTAATAAATTTGAATAATCTTACCTAATAGGAACATTTTGACACAGCTGTTTTAAGACTTTTTACTTTCCACTTATATTATTACATTAACAGTGTGTGATTTAGGTTGATTAAATGAGCTGCTCTTTGAGGAAATATAATTATCCACTATGAATGTGAGTCTACATATGTATGTATGTAGTGGTGGGACTAATTTCCACTGAAGACGAAATGACCAACTCTTATCTGAAGAAGTAAATAGGAGAAAAAAGGTGTGCTTTTACTCCTTTGATACTACTCATTCTATGTGTTACTTCTTCAGACATTGCTATTTGATAATATCGGCTATGCTATATGCTTTTAAACATTTAATGTATGACTTCGCTCATTCCATCTTGCTGATTTTATTTTTTTCTCACACTTACCACCCAGGCCACATTAATAATATTCTTTTTCTTTCTAAAGTGTCAGTATTTCTTACTTTGCTAATGTTGTCATCGTCAGGTGAATCAAAGAAATTGACTGAAATTCACTGAACTGGACCTCTTTCGCTCTTCATTATCCACCTTCTTCATGCTTCACTGCATGTTTGAGCTACAACAGTGGAGCTTTAGGAGGTCAGAGGGAGGACAACAGTGAATAGAAGTATTGTCGCAGTTCCCTTTCTGTTGTATCTTGTAATGGTTGTTAACACTTCCTCTCAAGGTGGTCCTTTCCAGTCAACTCTCTCCTGTCGGGTTCTGCTGTTACTGCATCTGGCTCCTTCCGGCTAAGGTACTATCAGAACCTGCTGTTACTACTGCTGATATACTAGGAAATATCTTGTAGGGAATCACAATTTCAAAAGAATCCCTTAATTAATCCCTCCCTGAATTATCTTAATTTTAGTTCATACTGGGAACCAGCTACACTCATTATAGTAATTGGTCCCAAACCTGAGACCTACAAGTTTGTAAGATAACTTTATTCATATCCCGGTGGTGGTCCAGGAAAAAGAAAAATCTCAATGATTTAACATGTTAATCTCACATTTGGGTTATACCTTCATTATGGGTTGGCAAGAGGACTTTGCTTATCATAGTCTCTAAGGGACACTGGAAGTTCCATAGAAATATAACTCCAGGATTGCAGAGGCAAGGAAAAGAAAGGATGAAGAACCAGGGGTTGGTTGTGAGAGATTTTTCCTAGAAGGTCACTTCACTCATATTTATCTGGCTAATCTGTCAAATGGCTTAGCCTGAATGATAGCGTGATATTCCTACAGGGAGGGGTGCCAACAGGATAGACTAATAGCTAATACAGTCTGCCATTCTGGTCACCAAATATTAGGTTTCTTCCTTATCCCATGTGTTTTTATTCAATCCCAAATGCCCCACTTAGTCACTACTTCTAGCCTGAGGTCCAAGATTCCTTGGTGTTGTGCGATTTTCTCTTTATCAGGCCAGTATACGGTTTCTTTTGCTCTAGAGAACTATGAACTCAAAAGAAAACTTACCTTCCCCCAAACTTGCAATATAAATGGTAGAAGTGAGCCGAACACTAATAGTAAAAGGTTTTTCAGGGAAGAAATATTGTAGTTGCAAAATATAGGACAGAAATGGACTAAAGAATACAAAAGAGTCAAAATTAAATATAAGCCCATAGGAAATGTATATTAGTTATTTTATTAGTTTAAAATGAATTTCATCAATTAAACAATTATCTTAGTGGTTAAGAGGTTTATATAGCATATAGTCAATAAATCAAGATATATGGGTCTACTGGTTATTAAGCAATTGGGTAGATTTTTATTCCTCATTATTAATGAACTGAAACATTAAAAAAATCATTTTAGGCCACTGGATACTCACTAATTTGAATAATTCTGTTTTTATGATAGTCTCAACATTATATACTTCATATATTAAACCTAATCATTTCTCTGTGGAAAAATTCCAAATTATGGAAAATTATTAAGGATTTAAATTCATTAGCTTGTTAATAAAAATGTTAGTTAGTGACAGTCTTGCCAAAGGTAACAAAGTAATTTGGGGGAGTCAATAATTTTAATATCAAATCCAGGTATATTCACTGATTTCCAAATCTACTTTTTCTGTTTCATCTAGACAAAAGACATCCATGAATTGGAGATAATTTCTTTTAATTATTTCGTGGAAGAAATGTGTATTAAAATATTATGTGGCATTTAATAAGCATTTGATGTCATAAATGTTAAAGAATCAAAATTATGTTCAAAAATGCATCTATGGGAAAACATATTAAGGATACAATAATGAGAAGAATGATTATTTGTATTAAATTTTAAAAATAAACCGTGCTATGATCCAATCTGTACATTTGTTGCAAAATGCTAATATAGTGTGGTAGCATTTTACATTTGCATGTTTCTTCTCATTTAACATTTAACACAAATAACTTTATAAATATATAAATATAATATAAAAATAAACAACAAATAACATTTTTAAATACTTTGTACTACAAATTCTAATTTTATGCTCAAGTTTTATGTGGAATATTCACACAATGGATTTTTTGGAAGTTCTTTGAATATAAGTTTTTAAATTTAATACAGATTATTTGTAATGAAAAATGAAGGATTTCCTTTTTCATGATCACCACCAGGGCTGGCTTCTTGGACATGCAATCTCTGCAGCTTTACTGGGCCTTGGGCCTAGAAGTTCTCCATATTTGGTTTAATGTTCTGAGCCTGTTCTAAAATTCTTAATAATTTCTGAACAATGGGCTCTGACATTTTATTTTGTACTGGAGTCCACAAATTACATTGAATTTCCTGCCAATATCTCTTCTTTAATTCACAAATAATTATTTAGTAACATGCCTTATAATTCCCCTTTAAAAAACTAAAGTGAAGAGAATAATGTATGTGGCAATAACCTGAAACTAATAGAAGATATAAAGGGTAATCATGGGTCTTATTGCTAGAATTTGGATTAAAGACGCTGCTTTCCTACTGCAGGGATGATGTTGAGTTGCTTCAAGGAAACAGTCACTAAGTGAACTGCCAGGAGATGGACAGAGCTGGGAGGCCAGAAGATAAAGAATGAAAGCCTCAAGTATAAAACTTTAGACAAAATATTTGGCTGTAGTTGCTCAACAATAGAATTTGCTTGAAATAATTAAACCATAAATCAATGAAGATAGGATTTGGTTGGATTTCCTTGCCAAAGAAAACTTCTTGCAACAAAATGTAATGACTTTGTTCCCATAAACTATAAACCCACATAAACAATAAGCCTATGAAAACTCAATCTTGTTTAGGGAGAGTGGTAAGCATGTCATTATAAATAATACAGAAATAAATGTCTAATCAAGTATCTTGCCACCATATAAAGAAAGCTTATGAGGGAATAAGGGATGATAAGATTATTTTAAAAAGAAACTGCTCAAGAAACTAAAATAATTCAAGGAAAACAAAACTGAATATGTCAGAAGGACAATAAAGAGTTGCTCAAAAAAAAGGGTTACTCAAATACTAGTATTTGCCTACATGAAGCAAAGATTAAGTGTTACAAAAGTTTGTGGAGGAGAAAAGAAAAAAGAGTTCTTGTAAATTTATAAGTTGCTATTTTTTAACGATTTTAAAACTAAAGAAAGATATAGTATAGGAAATTGAAAGTAGACAGCCAAAAGCCAATAAAAATGGGAAATATGTGATTAAAAATATGAGAATAAGAAGATAATTCAAAAGCCCCACATGATTATTAAGATTCCAGAAAGAGGGAACATATCAAAAAAGGAGAGGAAATTATCAAGAAAACAATGCAATTTCCCAGAAATAAAATGCTATAAGTCTCCAGAGGAAAATGGCCACCCAGTGACCATCGTGATCAATGAACAAAGATTTACACACAGATATGTTGTCATAAATTTCAGAACTCTTGATAAAAGTAACAAATCCTAAAGTTTTCACGGAGGAGAGGCAGACAGAAAGAGTGAGAGACAGACTGCAGACAGAAAGAGACAGAGACAACATTAAAAGAGGAATTTCAAATGGCAGAAAACTCAAAGGAAACAATACATTCTGGGAGAAGACATGCAAATATACCTTCAAAATTATCATTTTTTTATCCAAGATTTTTCATAATCCAAGATTCCCATAAGGCATAGTATGTAGTCTTAAGGCAGATATTTTAAGGTATGCAAGAAAATAGGCTTATCATGTCATCTCTGATGAATAGTATAGCATCTATTTTCTTAATTTACATCATGGATTTTGTAAGAACTGTCTCAAGTTGATTTTAAAAAATGTGGATATTGTCATACTGCCTTATTTGCATTAACAAAGAAATGTGACATGAAGTTAGAGAGTTCAGAATCATATTAACACCTCAAAAACTATCCCAAATGTAGTTTCTCAAACTAGCAATATTTTATTTGCATAAAATTCAGTAAGTGAACAATTCAGGCTGTTCCCAACTTGATGCTTCTTTGCCTCGTCCTCAGGGTGCGTTTTTCTGGTGGGTTTAACTGAAGCTGGATAGTCTGAGTTAGCCTCACTCACATGTCTGCTGGTTGCTTGTGGCTGCCAGGCCAGGTATCTCCAGCACTCCCTCACTGATTTATATCCATCATTACTAGCCTTTCTGTGAACCAAAGTTCAATTTATTCCAATCTTGATAAAAAATGAATTAAAAATGAGACATTGTTCAAAAATATTGCATTCTCAAATATTTAATAGTGTAATGCTATCTCACCTGGCCATTAATAAAATAAATATGTCCTATAAAATAGCTTTCATTTCTATTTCCTTAAATCTTAGGGAAAGCATAAGCTTCTTTATGCAAAGCAAGATTCAGAGATCAGAAATCTGAAAAGGAAATTCTTGAAATATGAATAATCCTCAGACAATTCATGCATGCAACCTGGAGAATATGTTCAGTTGCTTTTCCTCTAGAGAAGGCAACCTAGAACTGAAGAACCACTATCTGTTCCCAAAATGAGATTTTACTTTTATTCTAATTCCAATTATGCCAATGGTAAAAATGACAAGAATTAGTAAGTAGGATCTTTCTGAACACATATCAAACCAAAATTTCCCTTATTTTTTATCCACTCTGTCCACTTTGAGTATATTATTTCTTTTTACTCTACAAATTCCTAATATATCTTTCCCATACCTACTCTAGGATTGAAATATGTAGACCAATAGTTTTCAAATTTTTTATTCATAAAATCCCTTTGTAACCTTAAAGTTATTAATAATCCCAGTGTATTTTTGAGAGTTATGGTTATTGAAAGTTACCATAGTAGAAATTAGAACTGAGAAAAATTGTGAAATATTTATTTTTTCATTTAAAAATAATGACAATAAAATTATTACTTGACATAAAGGCATTTTTATGAAAAATAACTCTATTTTCCAAAAACAATTATGAAAAGAGTGATATTATTTTATATTCTTGCAAGTCTTTTTAATGTCTTGCTAAGTATTAAATAAGTTGGTTTTCATATCTGCTTCTACACTAAATCTGTTGCAATACGCTGTTTTAGTTGAAATATGTGAAGAAAACCTTGCCTCTCATAGATATGTAGTTGGGACTAAGAGGAATATTTAATAGTCTTTTTAAGTGTATGTGGATATTCTTTAATGCTACACTAGAATGAATAAGTTGAAATTATATAACGACTAGTTACCATGTGGAATCTGAAACAATATCTGTGCTCTTTTTGTACTCTGTGGCATTAAGACTCATTGAGCTATCTTCCAACTTGAATGTGTCTTTAACACATGCATGATTGGATAACATTATGCTCTCATCATTTGGTGAAAATGTTAAAAATAAAATTGATAATGCCCCCAATTCTATTATTTGTGAAAACGTACATACTAGGCAAAATCAAGCAAAGTGAAAAGGAGAGATGGTCTTTAAAAGAATTTAAAGAAATAGACACACACACAAACTGTCCTGAAATATTTGATGACTAAGAAAAATTCCAGTCCCACATTATCCTCATAATTTTGTCAGTTCTCTAATTTCACTTGCAGACATGGCCATAATAAACTATATAATTCACACTCATTACATAAATACACAACTAAACAGAACAAGGGATCTCTTTTATTTTTAGAAAAAATTTTTCCTTACCATCTCACTTACTGTTACTGTTCATTAAGTAACAGATTAATATTGATTATGCTACTTGACTATAGGGTATGTGAATCATAATTTCACAGCAATTTAAAACTGCGAAGAAAAACTGAAAAAGAGATTTCCCATGTAGTGACAGGGGACAGGGGCGGAGGACGGGAGGCTGAAACAGGGCAAACGAATGACTGTGGTCTTTTAAACCATTGTGTACAGGTTATCCCGAGAATATTGTCAGAGATATATTGGTAAGCACTGCTAAGTCGGGATAACATTGTTCTAATCACAGGATTTCTAGCCAATACTGCCAAGGAACAGCACATCGGAACCCAGCTGAGACCCCCCAAAGCTCAATATTCAGTAAAGAAGAAAGAACTTGAGAAATACACTGGCCAAAGCTTTCTTTCCTGATTTTGTTTTATTTTCCTATTTCGACAGCAGCTGACGCTAGGAATTTCTGTGGTTAGTCCTGTATAATTTTATCTTCTCTCTCTCGACTTTGCTACATTAATTTAGGCTGAAATATCTCAACATAGTTTGTAATTATAACATATAACTTTATTTAAAGTTTATTCTCCCTGTTTTTTCTCTTTTATTAGGCGTAGTCTGGTAGCAAGGAAGAGAAACTTTTATGAAGAAAGGTAGGAGACAGCCATGGGTGCACTTTTTCTTTCAAATTCAAATCATTATTGACGAAATATAGCCCTAAACCTTGAAATTGAGCAGATAAACAAAACTGCTTGTGGCTTATAACGTCATCTGATATCTGTTTGTCTGTTTCCAGCACTTCATATATCATGAGAATTTCCTTCTATCTTGAAACAAAACCAATAAGGCCTGCTGTGCCCTTTACAGCTTAGGAGCTCAAGTGCATGCCACAATTGTTCCTTTGACAATCTCCACTCATCTAAAACTGAAGCATTCAACAAGTGTGTGGCATAAATGCAGTCACAGTTCTCAACGTGACCATTAGTCATACTCAGGGATATTACATTATCTAGAGAAGTAGATCCTGAAGAAAGCATTGTTTTATATTTTTCAGAACTTTGCTATCTGTATCATCAACAGTACACTTTCTAGGGAATTCTTTAGATAACACATTGGAGGATCGACTTGTGTATGGTTTTCATACAGTCAGGCTACTGCTATATTTGTATATGAAACTAAGGAGTCAAACTTAAAGAAAAGGAAAACAATTAATATTAATTGAGCATCTATTTAGTCCACTGTGCTGTGCTAACTGCTCCATCAAATGAATTACTGATGTAAGTAATAATGTATAGAAAGTAAAAGTTGCTTTTTGCAACTTATATAAAATAGAGATAATATTTAAGATCTATTAAATGACAGTTAACTTCATAACTAACATGTTAAGGTATAGTGTATAATTTTCTCCATTTCCTAGGTGAAAAATACAGATTCAGAGATTAAATAACTGATTAGAGATCACACTATTAATAAGTGTGAGACTCCAGTTCAGGAGATTCAAGACATGTGATCCCCATTGTAAAACACTTGCTCTGAGTAGGTGTGAGAGATCATTAAAGAGGTACTGAAGCAGAACTCTACAACCCTACTCACTCTTTTCAGATAAGGAAACTTTTCATGATAAATGAAAAAAAAGAACGTGAGACTGCGGAACTCAGGAAATAAGAAGAGACCACGTATTCAGATGTTCCACAAAGAGTAATAAATGCTTTATCATTTGAAAAAATATATACTCCTGTGACATATTTTTATTGGTTTATATTTGTATGGAAAATGATGAAAGAGGCAATAAATATTTTATGCGGAACTATTCAGGATATCCAGTGTACACGATTCACAATTGTATAGATAGCCACATTTATTCACATGGACTGTTGATGACAAACAAGAAGTATTTATGTTGACATATCCACTAGATATTACTGAATTACCTAATACAGTTAGGTGGTTCTATACACAATATCATAATGAATCTCATTTCATCATGATGATAACGTCATGAGGAACTATTATAACTTCTTAGCTATGAAACCAAGTACATTATAAGAAAACTTTTCAGAGTTTTCTGAGTTATCATATAACTATTATGTAGCAAAACTAGATTTCTATACCCAACTTGCATTTTCCATAATCAGTGTATATGTCACTGCAAGTGAATTACTTTCAACTCAGTGTGATTCAGCGAAAACCTGTGTTCCCCACCCACTTCATACCAGGTACAGTGCTAGGTTCTAAATGGGTTGCAAAAAAGGATAAATTTATTTGCCTCAAAGACACTTGAGAGAAGATATAAAATAGATTTTTTTAAAAAGAATTGTGTTATAGTTTTGGTTGTGAAATATAATGCATCCTTATATGTAGTATTTCCTGCCTTAAACAATGTATAAGGGTTAAATTCAAACTTTAGCAATTGATAACTTTATACAGTTTGTTCATAGATTATCAACATAATATTAGAGCATGCCCTCCCTCTGCTGCCCTATAGAACTCTAATTATCTTCCATACCAATTAAGAAAGAGAGCATATTCTCTGACCTCAATTTTTCTCCCCAAATAAGCTTGCACTTATTTGAACCATGGCCAGGCATTAAGCTTAGGCTCTGCATTGTTCAGATGGGGCAGCTTCTTTTTTAGGGGTAGTTTGTGTAAATATTTCTTCATCAATTCATTCAACAAACATTCAGTCCCAGGTCTTGTGCGAAGTGTAAAGGAAGCAAAATCTAACTAGCTCCAGTTTCTGTTCTTAAAGCACTTCAAATATAGAAAAAGAGTCAGATGATGAAATGATTTGAATTTATTGTAGAAGATTCTGTAGGTTAGTAGAGGGACACAAAAGAGAAATTAGTCAATTCCATCAATAGTTCAGAAAAGGGTCCATAGAAGAGAGGTTAACTCTAAGTTGTCTCTTGAAGAGCAGGTGTTGAGGGAAGGACGTTGCAGACAAGAAGCATTGTGAACACAAAAAAGAGAAAATGTATTAGCCAAACTTTTGAGAACTGAGCATGGTTCCAGGTGCTAAAGAACAGTAGAGAAGGAACTCATTGTATAATGTAAGATCACAAGACTGAAAAATTGAAAGATATATATTATCTACTTTTGTAACAGGTTTAGGTAAACGATATTGTACATTGCTTGTGGGTGAGTAAATCACTATTCTTTGTGGGATGATTTATCAGTGAATATTAAAAATAGTAATTCATATGTCTTTTGGTACAGGAATTCTGCTTTAAGTAATCTATTTGAGAGAAATACACGAAATTGTTATTGTAGCATGATTTGTATGTTAAAATGGAAAAAAGTATAAGTTAGTATTATTATGGAAATCCACAAATATATTATGGAATATAAATGCAATCCAACACTAAGGAGTAATTTAAAAAGCTAAGATATATTATCACAAGTATTGTAACATATGTATGTCATAACATGTATTCAGTTGCAGAAAGATAAATATGTGCATGAGTATTTTTATCAAGGTGGGTCTTGCAATAATGCATTCCTACCCAGGTAAAATAGTGAGGGCTTTATTTTCTAAAATACAACTACCCCTTTGGATTTCTAGGAACTCTGCCTCTATTTGAGAACAGCAGCGACACAAGGCATAGTACATAGTGGATATGTCCACCTGGAGCAGTAAGGATTAGCTCATTCAGGTCTTGGAGCATTAAATGAATGAGCATAACTTCTGTCAGACCACGCACTAACATTTAGGCTGCTGTTACAGGAAAGATTTCACCAGGTCAGGAGGTTACTGCTCTGCACTGATGATGTGCACTTTTAGCTTAAAGGTGAGGCATTTGCTTGGCTTGGCTCCCACTTGGTTTCCAGGAGTGAACAAAGGACAGGAGCAAAGGAGCTGCCTCAGCAACTCTCTACGGAGCCAAGGAGCATGCCTGCTCTTAGAGAGCAACTCTCTAAGGAGCATGTCTGCTCCTTTCCCCAAGCACCTATGATCTCCCCACAGTCATAAACTACTTCAGTCTCTAAAGATAATTTGTTTCATTTGACTTTTTTCTCAGGACAATACAGGCTTTGTTTTCTCTTTGCAATCTTATAGTTGTAATTTATTAGCCATTATTTCTCTAACAACAACAAAATTTAGTAATTTACCATCAAGGTTTATTTCCTGCTCTGGCCATATGTCCATTGTGGGTCAGTTGAGAATTTTTTCTGTGTCATCGTTACTCAGCAAGAAAAGAAGACAGAACAGCCTTCATCTGGATCATGCCCAGTTGTCCTGGAAGATAAAAAAAGAAAAAAAAAAAAAAAAGAGGACTGTGGTGGCTCTCACTTTGGTATTAATTATTTAAAGATGCTGGCCTCCCTCAAAGTGATATATAACATTAACACTTTCAGTTCATGGCCCAGAATTTGCCACAACGTCACATAAACCTACAAGGGAACCAAGCAGTGCAAACCTGCTGTGTGCTTCACAGAGAGCAAAACAGAATATTTGTTAAATTGCGTATTAAATACCCTAAATCTATTATTATGAGATTGTGGGCTTCACTCCCTGCCTTACTTCTTGCTAATTCTCAAGAGGGTCCTTCTCTCCCCACCAACCAACTGGAAAAAAAATCTGCCTTTTGTAAGTTAAAAGATTGGTTTTTAAATTCTTTTCTGTTGAAGACTTAAAAAGGTAGTTTTGAGTTAAAGAACAAAACAGGACAAATGACTGCTTTCTTTTTTACAAAAATTTTCCTGCTAAAATTAACCTCTTTGTAATGTGGATGTCTTAGATATGAGGGGAAGGGCATATATAAGGATATGTAGAACTAGAATTAATATTTCAAGATATTTTCTCATTGCATAAGCAAAGGCAGAATTCTGAAAGACTATAGAACAAATTCATAGTATTGAGCTCCTAGGGAGACTAGCAGTGAATGCGTGAGAAGAAGGAAGAAGGTGTCAGGTATATACTTTTCAGCATTGTCATTGTTTATATCCTTTACAATAAGTTCAGAAATATTTAAATTCAAAAGAAAGAAGAAAAAAAGAGAGAGAGAAAGAAAGGAGAGAAGAGATGAAGAAACAGGGAAAAGAAAGAATGAATAAATAAAAAATTGAATTATGACTAAATAAAGACCAAATAAATCTAGACCAAAGAACAAAGAGCATGGCACTTGGCACTCAAGCACTTGGATTTTATTCCCTTAGCAATGGAAAACTTTCTAGATTTCTTAGAAGGTTGGTAACATGATCAGATGTCTATACTTCAAGAGAAATATAATAAATATTATATCTATGTCCATATCATGTATATTATATGATATGATATATAATTATATCATATCTTATATATATATTACTCTGTACTTACATGATATATTATATATTAATTATATGCTATATATTAATGTAATGAATATATTGATAGTATAACAAATTTTTTTTTTCTTTTTCTTTTTTTTTTTTTGTGAGGAAGACCAGCCCTGAGCTAATATCCATTGCTAATCCTCCTCTTTTTGCTGAGGAAGACTGGCCCTGGGCTAACATCGTGCCCATCTTCCTCTGCTTTATATGGGACGCCGCCACGGCATGGCTGACAAGCAGTGCATCGGCGGGCGCCTGGGATCCGAACCTGCGAACCCCGGGCTGCCAAGCGTGAACTAAACTGTTGCACCACTGGGCCGGCCCCAGTATAACAAATATTATATATAATTTATTTTAATAAAAATAATAAAATAGTAGGTAGTTCTCATTCAACTACTCTATGAACAATGAATTATTCGTCTCTCTGAATCTCTGCATCAATGTATCTAATTATTTTTCAACACAATGAAATTAGGAAATAAGAAAATTCTCAAAACCTGTTATCTACCATTCCCTAAACGGCTACCATGTTCCAGGTATTAAACTATGTATATAGTAACAATGGAATATTAATCATGTGTAGTAGCATTTACTAGTATTAAATCTATCAGGCATTTTGCCAAGAAAGTTCCTTATCTACTCAACACATTTAACCTTCACAATAGTCCTAAAATGTCGATATTATGAGTAGCCCTGTTTAATGGATTAGAAAACGACAATTCAAAGAGGTTAAATAACTTGCCCAGGTCACTACCTCAAAATTGATGGAGATCGTGATTAATCCCAAGTCTGTCTATCTTCCGAATACATGGTTTTCCCACTATGCTTCTGTTTCTCTTTTTCCATTTTACAATAAGATCCAGTGGTTTTTTTACATAAATTTATACAGTTGGAAAAAAGTAATGACAGAAGATTAATCATAATAAATAAAACACACATAGAAAGCACACAATGCCATTAGAATGTGTATACTTTCCTTATATTCAATTTGATTCCAGCACCTGAATAAGCCGATAACTTCTATTTTATCTTCATTTTGGATATGGAGCAGTGAAATGTTATTTTCTGATGCCAATATTCTTGTTTTCTTTTGGAGACAGAGTTTAATTTCCCCTTATAGAGACAAAAGGTCTTATAAATTGCTCAAACACATTGCTCCTATGTGTGGAGGGAGATGCAAGTGAGGGAGCAAAACAGTTTGGAAAATCAGAGATAAGTGCAGTTCAGCTATTGTGATTAAGCAAAGAAAAAATATTTCCATATGTATCACGTCTCATACAGTCCAAGAGTTTTTTTTTTTTTCCAGAAAATGATTTTAGAATAAACAAGAAGAGAATATTCATTAAATGTCACTGAGGAGGAAATTTGCCCTGAGTGAAAAACAAATTTTTTAGAAAGAAAATAGGACAAAATACATCTGCTGTAAACATCTTCCTTATAAAGCTTTTTTCTTGTTTATTTTACGTTTCTATCCATATCTCTATTTCAGATTCCAACTAGCCAATCTTTTATAACTCATTATGTCACTAAAACTTTAAGTGAAATATTGCAATTTTATTGGTATATGACAATTGATAACATTTTTCATTATTACAGCCATTTATTCAAACTTCTATTTGCCTATCTGCCAGGTCAGCATTATTTCTCATGTAAATCAAATTTAAAAGAATTGTTTGTACACATTCCTGCATATTCAGTTATTTTGCATGATTTTCCTACTTCAAATTTTAAATTATGTCCCTGTTCTTAAAATGTCCCTGCTTCTACAATATATTGCTCATCTTTGTTTTATGTTTTATTTTATTCCCTGAGATTATCATTATTTTCTCCTGTTCATTATGCACATCAGGTTTTAGAGGTATTATATATACTTGCCTTAAAGTTATTGGTTTATGCAGAAGGATGCTTAGTTGATGTACCATAAAATTGTTGCTGTCAGTGCCCTCGAGTCGATTCCAACTCCTCGTGACCCTGTGTATAGCAGAGTGGAACCCTGCCCGGTATTTTTTGCCATCCTCTCATCTTCCCATGATGTATCAGACAACGCTCTGCTGCTGTTCATAAGGTGTTCGTGGCCAATTTTTTCAGAAGTGGGTGGCCATCTCCCTCTTCCTAGTGTGTCTTAGTCTGGAAGCTCTGCTGAAATCTGTCCACCATGGGTGACCCTGCTGGTATTTGAAATATCAGTGGCATAACTTTCAGCATCACAGCAACATTCAGCCACCACAGCCGGACAATGGACACACAGGTGCTGTGGTTCCCTAACTAGGAAATGAAGCCAGGCTGTGGTGGTGAGAGCACTGAATCTTAACCACTAGACCAGCATAAAATATTAACCATAAATGGCAAGCTACTTAGTGTCCACATTTGCTAAGATTCTAACACTAGCAATGTAAGGCTGTGGGTTTTTTTTTTTCTGTCTTATTTAATGACATTTTTAATGGTGCTTTATTGTGCAAACATATCAATAAAATTTGAACTAAGCTTCAAACCTTTCCAAGGCTAAGGGATGCCAAATAAATTAATTGGAAATGATAGGGGTTAACAACATGGGAAGAGGCACAAATGATGTCCCATGAGGCATAAAATAAAAATAACTAGTGACACTTGCAAAAGGGAACAGAAGATACTTCCATTTGTTCTTGCAAGTATCAAGTCACATGCAGTTTTAATTAAAAGTAGTTTGCTTTTTAAAGCAGAAAGTCACTTTGCAGCTGAAATTTGAATCAGTTGGAAATCATATTCTTGTTTTAATATGCATATCAGTATCCAGAAGGTTTGAATATATTCAGTAGAATAAATAACCAATGCTCAATTTTAAATCAGGTTTTCTTTCTTTCATTACTCATGTGGTTTTATATTTTACATTTAAATTTTTAATCCATCTGGAATTTATTTTGATGTAAGTATAAAGTACATGTCTATCATTTTATGTTTTCCAAATTGGTATCCAATTGCCCCAATGCACAACCATGCGATAAGCTACAGAAATAAGATCCATAACAACTATGCATATTTTCGTCCTTATTTGTATTATGTTTTATATTTATATATGTATTTATATATTTCTACACATTTGGTAATTATTCCTTTTTCCTCTTTCTATTTCTCCTACTTTTTTTCTTTTCAAATTAAACAGGTAGCTATTAAAAGAAGACTATTTCTAATGTGTGATATTTCTAATGTGTACATGTCATAAATATTTTTCCTGTAAACAGACTTGCTTTTGTATGCAGAACTTGAATCTGATAGGATGCAAGTACTGCAGCTATTGCAATCACCTTGCCTCTAAAAAGGGAGAGCCTGGAGCAACTGTGGCCCATGACCAGACACCAAATGTGCCGGCATTTTTTTCTTGAACTTACCAGCCGATAGAACTGTGAGAAATAAATTTCTGTTGCTTATAAGCCCTCCAGTCTATGGTCATTTATTATAGCAGTTTGAACAGATTAAGACCTCTACCAGTGTTAATTTTTTTTTAACCTTTTGACCCTCTTCATCCATTTCTCCCACCCCTCACCCCCACCTCTCACAACTATCAATCTATTCTTCATATCTATGAACTTGGTTTTTTTTTTTTTTTTTTTTTTTTTAGATTCCACATATAAGAGAGACCCTACCCTATTTATCCTTCTCTATCTGACTTATTTCACTTAGCATAATGCCCTCAAGCTCCATCCATGTTGTCACAAATAGCAAGATTTCATTCTTTATAGATGAATAATATTCCATTGTATACATATACTACAACTTCTTTATCCTTTCATCCATTGATGGACACTTAAGTTGTTTCCATATCTTGGCTATTGTAAACAGTGCTGCAATGAACATGGGAGTGCCTATATCTTTTGGAATTAATGTTTTTATTTCTTTGGATAAATATCCAGGAGTGGAATTGCTGGATTACATGGTGTTCTATTTTTAGTTTTTTGAGGAACCTCCATACTATTTTCCATAGTGGTTGCACCAATTTATGTTCCCACCAACAGGACTTCCTTTTCTCCACATCCTCGCTAACACTTGTTATTCTTGTATTTTTGATAATTAGCCATTTTAAGAGGTGTGAGATGATATCTCACTGTGGTTTTAATCTGCATTTCCCCAATGACTAATGATGTTGAACATCTTTTTATATACCTGTTGGCCATCTCTAAGTCTTCTTTGGAAAAATGTCTATTCAGATCTTTTCCCCATTTTTCAATTGGATTGTTGGTTTTTTGCTATTGATTTGTATGAGCTCTTTATATATTTTGGATATTAACCACTTATCAGATATATTTAATTAATATTAAAACCCTAACATGAACATTAAGCCTGTATGTAAAGTGTAAAGAAAAAAATGTCTAATCAATTACAATTCCAACTAGGTATATTAAAAAAACTTCTAATATGTTTAGTGTTCATCACATGCCAGTTACCATGATAAATATTTTTACATACATTGTCTCACAACATTTCTGTGGCATAGGTACAATTTGGGGGCCAATTTTATAAATGAGGAAACTGAAGCTCAAGAGGTAGTAACTTGCCAAAAGTCACACAACAGTTGTGTGTCAGGACCACTACTTACTACTGTATTAGATGGATTTCCAAATGTGAAAAGGCTAGAATAATGAGTCAGAAGGCTAGGGATGTAGGGGCTATGAAAGTTAGTCTGTTACTAGAGCTGGAAGCTATTACATCACTTGTTCATTTGTTCACTCAATAATTATTTACTTTCTTTCTAAAATGTGCCACTTCTTACACAATGATGATTGAGAGATAAGAATTCACTGCACTAAATTAGGTGCTCCTTAATCTAGTAGTTACCTTTTTAATTAACCCTCTAGATTTGACTCTTTCATTAGCTATTATAAACCTTTTTAACGTGAAAGTCTAGCTCACCTATGAAGCATAAGTAGGGAAGTTTAAATGAAATGAACAGTGATGTAACTAGTCCAAAGAAGGTATACAATTCCAACAAGCTTTAAAGAGGAGTAAGGTAGAAACACAAAAGATTTAATATATGTCAGGAACGAATTTGAACTCTTGAAAAGAGGCTACCTTGAAATAATTTTTTTAAGGGACAAAATTGATCAGTATTTCTTGAACAACGGATGCATTTTGTAGAACTGAACCCCAATGACTTCCCAGCTCTCACTAAGAGGACTACACAGATCTGAAGGAAAATAAATGAATAGGTTAGACAACAAACAGGAAGGCATTCGAAGTAAGATGTTTGATACAGTAAAGAGGTCTGTGTTATGAAGCAGGTTGTAAATATTGGCAAGGTAGGAAACCCAAGTTCATGGTGTTTGATTAATGTTGCCTGCACTAAACTGTAGGGTATCCTGCTCACAGGAAGGAAAAGAGTAGTTGTCACGTGCAGCACCCACACTCATTTCAGTATTTTTTTGTACCAGAAATGTAGAGGTCAAAGGAAAATTGTAAATTAGAGTAGGTAAATATATTAGATGCACAGTAACAGTCAAGAAAGAACCAAGGACTGAAGAATTTGTTGCTACAAATTTCCAAATTTTATGGGGAAACATTTTTGTTTCAGATAACCCAATCAATGAGAGCAGGGAGTATAAATCTGAATTCCCAATATTAGTGTAATTCATCCTCTGGATTCTTCCTTCTAGTACAGGTAGCAAAGCTATAATTAAACCTGAGGAAATAATAATTCTCTGAAATGATGTCAACCTTTAAGTTGTGGTCCTGGAATCATCTGAGTGAATTGATCGTGTGTGTAATGTCGAAAATAAAATTTTAAAGTGTTTTTCTTAACGAGTTTCTCCTTCTTCACTTATTAATCTCACACTTCAAGTAGTAGCAATGAAAAGACATGTTTTTGCTTAAGTTAAAAAAGATGGTAGACTGGTCCTGTTAAATCCTGTTTGAATCTTTGGACTTTTGAAGAAGTGGGATACATAACAGTCTTGGATTATTCAGATAATCTGTATTTAGAAGTGGTAAAAGAACTATATCTGTTAAATTGGCAAATAGTGCAGGCTATAGTTGCTAAAAAGGGAAGCCTGACTATAATCAGGCAAAATATTAATACTCACTGACAACGAAGGGTTTTAAATTCCTGTACTGCATTGCTCTATGCGCTATAGTAATAACAATGATGATATTACATAACTGGAGCAATGCATAGTAGTTTCCCTATCAAGCTGTATTGAAAAATCACCCGGGGAATTTTTAAATAATATTGTATCTGCCCAGATCTACTCAATCAGATTGGGGAGAGGAAACATAGATAGAAACATGTATTTTTAGAAGCACCTTAGGTAATTTACATGTAATTAGCCTACTATCTTCGTTCAGATTAGCTCTGGAGAAATAAGTTTGTTCAGAATTTCAATTTCTTTGTGTCTAAAAGTGAAGGAATTTCTCTTTAAATGTTCCAATTAAATGTCCTATTAGATTTTTAATAGTAAAGTTGAGCTCATAATAAAAGATTTGAGCTCATGGCTACCTAATATATAGTATTTTATAACATTTGTAGTGGGTTATTTGAGCAGTGTTACCACGTCATGTCTTTATTTATGTCTTTAGAGCAAATTATATATCTTTACTGGTGAGTTTGATTGGAAGACTGAGCTAGGCATAATTCAGTAGAGAGATAGACTAGGAGATATAGTTTGGGCACAGTTTATAATATGCCTTTGGTTTTATGGTTATCTTTACCTATTTCAGAAACATCTTTGTACACATAAAAAATAATTATTTTGGGCGCTGAGCTACACAAATTGCTGGTCTGAGGAAAATGCATTTGACCTTGGAAAGCAAGAATAGACAATAAGAATAGAAATTCTCCAATGCTCCCTTGATTTTCTCTCCCTGAGTGTGCAGTCACTAAGTACATAGTAGACTACAGGCTAGGTTATGAATTAGACATTTCTATTTAATAGAAAAAACAAAAAGCATGTGAGCATAGATCTCAAATTCTCCAACTTTCTAGGGGGTTGAGTTTCTAGCCTGTTTATACTCCATAACACTTAATGGGAGAGATTGATTAGAACATGGTTTCACTGTGCATTATCAAGGAGGGAATAATAAAAAAATGAATAAATTAAATTAGTGAAAGATATACAAGTTCTTTATACAAGAAACTGCAAAACATCATTGAGAAAGAAATTAAATATATCTAAATAAATGGATAGGTAAGTATTCCATGTTTATGTATTGAAAAACCAGCAATATAAACATGGTAATCTCCTCAAATTATTCTCTATCTGTAATGAAATATTAATCAAATCCCAGCCGGGTTTTTGAAGAAATTGACAAGTTAATTCTAAAATTCATATATAAATGGAAATAGCCAGGATCTTAAAGAGAAAAAGAAAAAAGCTTAAAGAGAAAAAAAAAAAAAAAACGCTGGAGGATTTACACCACCAGATATCAGGATCTATGATGAAACTGTAGTAATTAAAACAGTATGGTAATAACACAAAAATAGAAAACTCACTAAGGGAACAGATTACAGAGTCCAGAAACATACAAAGTGGAATTCCTGTAATGGAAACTTTTGCTTGGACTGAGCAAAACATTTGGAGAACTGTACTATAACCCAAAGCACTGGCTACCATTTCTTTCTTCCCTCTCTTATTTCACAGTTCAGAGTTGAACTATGGTTTGAAGCCTCCTCCTTGTCTTCTCCTGCTCCCTTTCCCTTTATCCTCTTAGACGATTCCTCAATAATCTCTTGTACTTCTAATCTTATCTTGGCTTTTGTAGATGACCTGAAGTGACACTGCAATCTAAAAATATGTGTGTGTCTGTGTGTGTGTATACACATGAAAAGTGATCATTTAAGCATACTTCCCATAATAAAATATGTTCGAAATCTATATATTAAGATGCACTATATTGAGGAGGATCAAGCACCCTTTTTTGTCTCAATCATTGAGATTAAATTTCATTAAAGATCATTAAAATTCATCAACCAATGTTGAATGTCAGAATGACAATTGCTATGTTTGATATAGATGTAATTAATGAAATGTTTAACTTGATTTTAGAAAGCACTGTAAAACAGCCTTTCATAGAAATACATTATTCTTTTTGTAATTTTCAATATTGTTATCATAACCTCATTGCCAGTATCTTTCACATCATTATTAGACTATCTAAGATAATTACTCTGCTCCATGCTATGGTAGGGGAGGACAGAAAACAAAAGTCTGTATCTTGTCAATGGCATTCTATATGTCCCATTAAGAGGGATGGAATATTTTGGTTTTCAGTGGTGATAATAGATTTGCACTTGCTTGTTAATTCCCTCAAGTATTTCATGCTTGTAAGAAGAATAACTTATAAACTGGAAAACTTATGGAAGTATTTAGGAATACTGTGTTTGAACATAGAACAGACAAGCTAATTTATCTGTAAAGAGCTTAAAGAGAGAATCTAATGTATTCTGTGTTCCAACTATAATGCCTAAAAATTACAAAACATTTAATATGTTGTAAGATATTTTCCCATAGTGTTTTCGTTTTCTGTTGGTGCCCTAACAAATTACCACCAATTTAACAGCTTAGAACAATATCAATTTATTATCTCATAGTTCTATAAGTCAGCAGTCTGGCATGGTTCACTAGATTATCTGCTCGGGGTCTCCTCAGACCAAAATCAAGGTGTCAGTGCACTGAGGTGGTATCTGGAAGCTTGGGGAAGAATCTGCCTCATAGGTCATTCAGATTGTTGACAGAATCCAGTTCCTTGCAGAAGTAGACCTACTTCCCGTTTCCTTGATGACTATCAGGCTAGTGTCTTCCTCAGCACCTCAAGGCCGCCTGCATCCTTTCTCAAGTGGTCACCTCCACTTTCAAAGCAGCAGGAGCATGCTGAATCCTTCCGCTTTGTATTTTTCTGACTTCTCCTCCCAGTCAGAAAAAAGTGTCTGCTTTGTTTTTTTCAGTCAAGTCTATTGGATAATCTGCCTATCTTAAGGTCAGCTGTGCTATAAAATAAAACATTATCATAAGAGTGAATTATCATACTCACAGTTTCCAGGAATCGAAACATGTTGTCATGGGGGTTCAGGGGGAAGAGTCAGGATTCTGCCTACTGTACATAGATTACCTGTGAAGTTTTTATCATAATTATGACTTCATAATTATTACACATCAGTTTTTCTGAGGTTCAGAGACTGAAGTAACTTGCATAAATTCTAGTCATTTGTGATGGAGTTAACTAGCTCTTGAATCAAAGACCTTTGAATAAATTTATTTCCCCAGTAAATTTTATCCTTCCAACAACTGAGCTAACTAGACATAAAAGTGGAAACAAAAATTGCTGACGGTTGATACAACACCTTTGTGTTTTGTTTTTGTTTTTGTTAAAATGTAATATGGAGGAGTAGAAGGAAATAAAGACGCTGTCACATCATCTGAGTGGTAGATGCTAAGTATCATCCTGGTCACGCAGATTTTATGATGTAGCAGTCAGTGAATATATACTCAATGTTTGAACACATGAATGATTAGCCAAAAGAACATCCAAAGATTATTTTTAGTCATCATTGGAACAGTCCAATTTTCTAGACCCGCACTGTCCAATACAGCCCCTCTCTACATATGATTACTGAGCACTTGAAGTATGGCTAGTCCAAATTGAAATGTGTCATCAAGTATAAAAGACATATCCGATTTGGAAGTCTTAACATGAAAAACTTGAAATGTAATATATCCCGTTAATAATTTTATGTTTATAATATTTTGGATATTTTTGGTTAAATAAATTATAGTAATAAAACTAACTTCACCTGCTTCTTTTAAATTATTTTTAATGTGCTTCTTGAAAAGTTTTAATTCCATATGTGTCTCGCATTATGTATCTACTGAACAGCACTGCTTTAAAACAGTGCAGCAAGAAATACTCTTTCTTTAGGGTGTACTGTACCCATATCAATGTTCACGTATCAGGAAATTGCTTCTTTTCCTATTATCTGCAGATCACCTAAGAAGTTATGTATGAATAGGCAAATATTTCAGCCTTCACATATGTTCAATCAGTTTAAGTTGTTAAAAACATATAAAAATGAACAAAATCAAGATTTAAACTTGGAAAAGCTATTTATATGACTATTAGAATCAAGAGAGAATATGGGGCAATGTGCCCGCTCTAAATCTGATGTTGTTCTTGTCCTTGTTTGTACTCCAGATTGCTCTTCTGCCTGGTGAGCTCATTTCTTCCCTCCTTGCAGGTCTGATAAAGTGACCCCAGTGTTCATCTTCTATTAATTCAAAAGTAGTTTCGTGCTTGGATCAGCTCTTCCTCACACAGGGGAAAATGAGAAATGGGCCATTGATATGCAAAAGAGGGCAATATGGCTGGAATCAAGGGGGCAGGCTTTTGGCCGGCTACTTCTCACATGGCTCATTTAAAATTCCCTCTTACTTAACTAACAGAAAATATTAATGTGTCTGCTGAAGAGAGCTTATAAACACTGAAGAATTAAAAAGGATGAAGTCTGAAGGGCGTAAGAATAATTTTTCAATAAATTCTCTCTGACCACTCCTGTTCAGGTGTGATATGTAACCTCATATTTTTATGAATCCTTCTGTTGTTGTACATGCAATGAGTATGACCTTTCCTGTAAGGAACGAATAAAGTGATTTTTGATAAAACATCTTGGAAAGTTGCCTATGCTTTTAAAAATTAATAAAAAGTAGCCAAATGACTAAGCAAGTTTGAGCAACATGCAGAGATTGAGGAAAGACTGTGTTGGTAGACAAAGTAAATTAACTCAAGAACTAAACTAAATATAGATAGCTACGTCTAAAAAGGCTAATACTTTTTATTTTTAGTATAAAAGGTTATACTGCATAGAGAAGAAAATACTTGATTGTCTTAATTTGTAAAATAATTGGTTTAGTTTCTTAGTATTAATATGTACCAACAACATAATCGAATAGGATTTTATTTACTATCTTTACCTCTCAACTGTACATTTTCACGTAAACATCACTTGGGAAATGTTTGCATGTATAAAAAAAGGAGTAAAAATGTAAATTAATAATACTTGTATATCTTATAGTGGCTGCAAAACAGCTCCGTCTAAGTAGTATGCAGACAGTAAACCTGCACTTACATTAAGTATGCATGGTTTCCTTGAAGATAAGATAATTTACAATACAATGTTCATGCCTCAAAAATTATACACAGTAAGCCCTTCAGAAGATGTGTAATGCAACAGATTTATGAAAAAAGAAAAATGCATCGTTTTAAACACTTGCATTAATAAGCAAGTACCATTTAAAATGGAGAATAAAACATTCAACTAAAAATTTTGCAAAATAACATGGTAAATACTCATCAATAAAGGTTATAAATATAAAAGCAGAGACATTAATTTAAAAAGAGAAAAGTAGTGCATTTGATATAAACCCAGATTTGGTTCTTGAAAGAATAACAAGCTTGATACAGTACTTTTTAGTCAAATTATGGAAAAGAAACACAAATGCTGCAATCAGAATTTGGACAAGGAATAAATCCGTAGATATAAACCTAAAATTGTAGAAGATAAGTTGACAAGCTCTGTGTTAATAAATGTGAATATTTCATAACTATGTAAGATTTTCTAGAAAATGAAAATAATTCAAATTGATTAAACAGAAATAGAAAATTTAAATATACAAATTGTGAGAAAAGAAATTTAACAAGTGTTCAAAAAACAAACTTCAGAAAATAGCTCACTTTATGAGCAAGTGCTTTATAATCTTAAGGATATATGATTATTGTGCAATTTGAATCTTCATTAACATAAAAGAGGCAGTAAACTTTTTCAATTACTTTAAAAGAAAATGTAAACAGTATAAAAATATAAAACATACACAAAATAAAAACAAATAAAAATTTCAGTTATGCCTATAGTGGCCAAAATTACATTATTATTAAATGTAATCCAGGGTAATATTTAAAACATAATACACTGCATCTCATCCCAATCTCCTTTATACTGTCACCAAATGACTATGTATCAGTGAAGAAGATGTCAGCTGTATGTTGTGTGGAAATTACGGGTATATATATTTTTTAAAAGGAGAGTGGTCTTTAGCCTTTCCTCACTTCTTCCTTCCTGCTGTCTTGTGAGCACGTGTAATGGCTGTTGCTTCAGCAGTCTTATTGGAACATGAGGTGACCTTAAATATGGAAACCACACAGCTTGAGTCTGATAGAAAAACTTGGGCCTGTGCTCCCTCAGTATAGGTGATACATTAGTCTATTCTCTACAGCTTTATGCCTATCTAGTTGAGAAAATTAATCCCTGTTTAAGCCATTATTACTCAATGTGGAAACTAATTCTACAGATAAATTATTCTGACATCTCAAATTTGCTTTCTCCTTTGAGCATGACATGAAGATATAATAAGGATAATGTGTAAGGGAGGGGTTAAGAAATTTTAAAGATGTTTCCATGCAAAAGATAACACATGAAGAGATAGTAATTTAAGATCAAATTATGTAGATTAAATTATTTTCTACAAACATAAACATATTTGGAATTATGTTTTAATTTAATAAAAGTGAGTAGAGAAGTGCATGAGGTCCTGAACTATGGTTTTTAGAAAATAAAACTTTAAAAGTATAGCTACTGAGTGACCCAGCTTAGGTAGAGTGATTGGGCATACAAACAAGGGCTTCAGCTGACAGAGGTGAGTGCAGTCAATGGTATGAGTGCTTCAAAAACTCAGACGAATTTAGCCAATAGAATGAAAATTATTCAAATATTATAATGATAACCCTGCTTTATTACACCATAAATTTATAAAACAGATAAAAATAGTGAGTATAACCTATGCTGCCACAATGCTCATATCTTTATGTGTCTGTATATTGAATTAGCAAGTGTGCAACAACTTATTCCACGCTGGTGCTAGTGTTCTGTGGGTGCAGCATTCCTTCATAACCAGTTTTCATGATACGTTAATATTGCGAAACACACAGGAACCACTTGCACACAACTTAAAAGAAAGTCTTATCAATATATGAAAATCTTCTTAAAAAGCTGAAATTTCTGCATGAGGTGCAGTCCTTATATAAAGACTGGCATCAAGAACTGTTATATTTTCCCCAAATGTTTATGTAAATGATGACAATGCCAGTGCAGAAGATGAATCTGTGAAGCCATTTCTCTCGTATATTAAAATATTAATTGGTGATGAAAGCTATATCCAATATCATATTCTAAATTTTGATAGAATGCTCCTGTTGAAAGAGAATGCCCCCAAATGACTTACAAATCCAAAGGAGAAACTGGAGCTCCCTAGCTAAAGATGAGGAAGATGCAGGAGATTGAATGACAGTGATATCAGGCACAATTGTCAAGGAGATTTAACTGGGTTATTTAAAATTAAGATTATTTGTTGCTTTTGTTAGTGCTCTAGTTAAAATTCACATCAATTTACTTGTTTTTTGAATGACTGGTTAGGTGAATTTAGTTGTGTAAGTTTTGTATCATCCGATTCTAATCCTATTGTTTCCCTAAGTTTTTGCTATATTTCTCCTGTGATTTTTCACAGTAGGATACTTTTTACACACTAGGAATAGGATACATGTAGTAACGTGAATTAAAGCATAAGCATTTGTAATATATTTCTCTCTAAGCATCAAACACTGGCGTTTAGGGGCACAGTAATCTTTAAACACTCACAAAAGAAAGAATAAAATTGTGAGAGAAATAAAGTATGTTTTATTTGCTTGAAAGGAATAACCAAAGCAATTTTACATACAGAAGATTCAACTGAAGGTCGAGAGAGATGTTAGTTAGAAGACTAGTGTCTTCCACAAATGAGATACCCCGTCGAATGGAGGAAGTGGTCCTCATTGTCCACAGAACGTCAAATTAAGCCCTAGACTTAATCCTCACGTGGGAAAATTTCGGTCTCAACATAAGAAGGAAATTTTCTGATAGACCAGTCTGAAGGACTAACTCCATCTCTTCACAAAGTCACGTCTCGTTCAAGTCTTCAATGGTATTAGGGTGAACAGTTTGGGAAGGTGTTTTGGAGGACACTCAGATAACCAACAGCAGTGCAACAGGGACACATTCAATGCACCTGCTCCTTGAAGATTAAATTAAAATCTTTCTTGCATATAATAAGACTATATTTTAAATTACAGATAATTTATAGATTCATTGGTGAGAAATGACTATAGAGAATTGTGCTTACTTAAAAATCATAGAATCCATCAGCTGTATATTAAAATTGTGTTTATAGAAAAACATGGTATATTTTGAGAGAAAATATTTGTGTGTGTGTGTATTTAGAAAAATATGCTGATTGGTGATTCCAGTAACAGGCAGAAATTTTATCTCTGTGTCACATGCATATTATTGAAATATTTCTGATGTCTAATAAATAGAACAAATGCTATTTAATTTAGCATCAGTCTTTCCAACAGGTAATGCACAAAATAGTGATTGCTATGAACCGTACTGCTTTCTCAGATGTCTAATCATTTTCATCAGTGAATTTTCTACTTCTGTCTACGAAATTTACTTTTGTTAAGATACTAAAGGAGCACTTTTTAATTTTGTTTGAAAACACAAAACTGACGCATCATTCGTACAAATGCCTTTTGGAGATTAAATCTGAACAAATACAAAATCATGATGCTCTTCTAAAACTAGGACAGCTAATTGAAGTTATACACAAAACTCAATGATCTTTGAGATTTAATTTCTCAAGTGGTGGTAGTGAGTCATATATGATTTTCTTTTTACAAATCACTGTTATCCTTGGCAATCAAATCAAAGTATGGTATTGAAATAGTTTTTATAAAGCTATTTGTCTTACATTAATAAAACATCCAGATACTATTTATTCATGTAATATCTTTCTGAGCTAATTTCTTACAGTAACTAATTTCAGCCATGTTTTGTACATTTTTCTAACAGCACCATGACAGCCAGAATGCAGTATTTATCAAAGCTGAATGTAAGAGCAACCACAATCTCCAGGGCATATATCTATTTTATCAGTTCTCACATATTACAATGTAACTTAAGTAATTGATTTATACTTACAATTTATTTTCCATTTAGGTTTTTTTTTCAAGGATTATAGTTCACGTTACATCAAGTAAGGTGGTGTTTGAAAAAAATCTGAGAATTAGAACAATAGGTATCCATGTCAGGACTACAGAAATATCTCATAATTCACTAGAGAATGGACTATAATCATATATTAGTAGAATAGAAAATATAAATAGATATATATTTAAATTTAATAAACTATCTTTTAGAATAGTTTTCATCTACATAAAAAAATGTAAAGCTCTTACAAAAAGTTTCCCATGTCTCATATGGTTTCCTTTACTGTTAATGTCTTACAGTAATATACATTTCTTACAATTAATGAATCAATATTTATACACTATTATTAACTAAAGTTCATATGATATTCAGATTTATTGAGTTTTTCTCTAGTGTCTTTTTCTGTCCCAGGATCCCATCCAAGACACCACATTATACTTTATCATATGTCTTCTTAAGCTCTTCTTGGCTGTGACAGCTTTTTTTTTTACATGATTAAACTGGAATTCTGGGGTATAGGTGTGGAGATCACAGAGGTTAAGTGTCAATTTCATCAAATCATACCCAAGGTGCATAATATCAATATGACTTATCACTGTTAAAATTGACTTTGATTTCTTGGCTGAGGAAGTGTTTGTCAGATTTCTCCAATGTAAAGCTACCACCCATCCCCCCACCCCCAAATCCCTTCTTCCACTTCCACACTGTACTCTTTGGGAAGAAGTCACTATGTGCATCCCTTACTTAAGAAAGGGGGACTCACCCCTCCTCCTTAAAGGCAAAATATCTACATAAATGATTTGGAATTCTTCTGCATGAGAGATTTGTCTCATCCCCCTATATATATATATAAAAAATATATATATATTTTTTAATCACTTACTTATATAGATTCCTACATATTTCTTTTATAATTTGAATTATAATTAAATATTACTTTGTCTTTATTTTGTCACTTATATTGTTCCAGCTTTGGCCATTGGGAGCTCTTTCAGTTGGCTTCTGCGTCTCTTTGACTTTCTTCATTGCTTTGTTTGTTTTTGAGCACTCATTTTGTTCTGGCACTACAAGATACTCTAGGCTCAACTTCTATGTATTTTTCCCCAGTCCTAGAATAAATCATTTCTCCAAGGAGTCCTTTGACAACCAGTTCTCCAAGGAGCTATTGCTCCCAGATCGTTTTATTAAAAAATAGTATTAGAAACTGAAGTCTGGTTCTAAATGTGTTCCTTGTTACTGGGGTATTATATTTGCATATACTAATCTATGTATACACATTTCTGCAAATATTTCTACATGTAACCATCTGCATATTAAGCTGCATGAGTTCGTATGGATGTATCCAACTCTAATATATTACCACATGAATATTACCACATAGTCTACCCTCTTGCTTATCCGTATCCCCTTACTCCAACAGTGAGGAACTTGGCTCCCATTACCTGCCATCCATTTACTTGTTTAATTTCAGCCTGCCTGCAAAGCAGTATCAGAATTGTTACCCATACCTAGAGAGGAAATTTGAAAACTAGAGTACAGTGCTTGTGTGCAGTTCTTTTTTTCCCTATTCTTACAGACTCTCCTCGTTTCTAAAGTTACTTAGGTCAGCATGTTATTCTTCCACACCTTCAGTGAGGTTTTATCATACACCTGTAGTACAGTTCCTTTGTTTTGTTCCATTCTGCATTCCATCCTGAGATCCCTCACACTCCTAAGGATTTCAGGAAATGTTAAGTATATCATTAGAAAATGTTCTCTTTCCATAGAAAATACTAGTTCAAACATGTCTTCAATTAATGCATTCACAAATGCATAATATTTGTGAATTTACCTGTGATGGTTAATTTCATGTGTCAGCTTGGCTATAGTCCCCATTATTCAATCAAAAACTATAGTTGTGAATAGAGTCAATAATTTGACTTTAAGAACGGACCTGACTAACGGTGGGCTTGTTCAATCAGTTGAAAGGCCTTAAGATCAGAACATGCTTCCTAGGAGAAGTGCCCACTGTGGACTGCAGATTCAGTTGTGCCTGACACTTCCAGCCTTTCTTTCCTGATGGCCTGCCCTGGAGATCTGATACTTTTCTAGCAGCTCCCAAAATTGTGTGACCCAATTCCTTGCAGTTAATCTCCTACCAGTTTGACTTTTCTGGTCGAACAGGCTAACACAGATTTTGGTACCAGAATAGGATCTAGAGAAAGAGAATCTTTAAGATGAGTTCCTTCAATTGGTTCTGGATTTTCTGTAATTGTCTCTAATGTAATTAGGCATTGGCTAGTTGATTACAGTGTCCCTAGAAAACAAATAGATTGGCAATATATGTGTTTCCTAGGACTGCAATAAAAACCTACAATGAACTGGTTGGCTGAAAATAGCAGAAATATATTCTCACACAGTTCTGGAGGCTAGAAGACTGGAATAAGGTCTCCATATGGCCATGCCCTCTCTGAAGGCTCTAGTTAAGAATCCTTCCTGGCCTACTCCAGCATCTGAAGATTGCTGGAAATTCTTATTGTTCTTTGACTTATAGATGCATCTCTCCAAACTCCACCTCCATCATCACATGGTATTTTTCTTGTGTGTGTGTTTTGTGTCCAAATTTTCTCTTCTTATATTAACATGAAGTCATTGGATTAGGGCCCACCTTAAACCAGTATAATCTTATGTCACCTTGATTACATCATTTCCAGATAAGGACAACTTCACAGGTGCTGGGGGTTAAGATTTGAACATATGTTTTGCAGGGACACATTCTACCTACCAAAGATAGTCTACTAAATTTTTACTTGATTTGTATAAGTGGAATGGTTATATTTCTGGTAAACAGCAGTCTAACTTGAATCAACAAACCACAGAGTCAACCCCTCACTCAACTTCTGTAACTGGCATGAGCCAATTTACAGATCAGAACCCTATGAATGAAGACAGAGGCCAGATCCCCTTTGAGGAAGGGCTCTGTTACACTGCTAAAAATGTATGCTGTTAATTTTTCTCCCAGACTTCCCAAAGGAACTTATGGCCATTTACCATTGTGACTGCATTGGGGAAAGGGAAATAGTCAGATTTTTTCAGGAATTACTGTACACTGATTTTGAACTGACTCTGGATCCTGATCACTAAAGCATCACTGTAGTCCAATAGTCAGAGCAGGGGCTTATGGAAGTCAAGCAATCAGTGGAGTTTTATCTCAGGGTCTATCTCACAGTGGGCCCAGTGGGTCCCTGACCCATCCTATAGTTATTTCCCTGATTCCAGATACATAATTTGAATGGACATTCTCAGCAACTGGCAAAATCCTTACACTGGTTTCTTTACTGATGTGAAGGCTATTATGACAGGAAAGGCCAAGGTGGTTCCCACTGCATCCCATTCAACTTGTCATTTTGGCCTATGTAGAAAACAGATCCTGGAGAATGACAGTGGATTACAAGAAATTTAATCAGGTGTTGATTCCAATTGCAATTACTATTCCAGATGTGGTTATGCTGCATGAGAAAATTAACATCCCCTGGGGCTTGGTACACAGCTATTGATCTGGCGAATGCTTTTTTTTCTGAATCATCAGAAGCTGTTTGTCTACAGCTAGCAAGGACAGCAATACATATTCACTGTCCTACCTCAGAATTATGACGACACTGCAGTCCTACGCCATAATTTAGTTTGTAGGGACCTTGACTACATCTCCTTTCCATAAGACATTCCATTGGTCCCTGACATTGATGACATTATTCTAATTGGAACTGGTGAGTAGGAAATAGCAATTACTCTGCATATTGGTAAGATATTTGCATGTCAGAGGGTAGGAAATAAATCCAACAAAAGTCAAGGACCTTCCACTTCAATGGCATTTCTAAGGGCCCAGCAGTACGGAACATGTCGAGATATTCCCTCTATTTTGAAGAATAAATTGGTGCATCTGGGCCTCTTGTAACTACTGCTATTGGGCTTTATTAGAGACTGAACACTTAACAATGGGCTACCAAGTTACCATGTGACCTGAGCAGCCCATCATGAACTGGGTGTTGTCTGGCTGATTAAGCCATAAAGTCAAGCATGTACAGCAGTACAGCATTATCAAATGTAAGGGGTGAATAGGATCAGAATATGATAGGCACAAGTAAGTCGCATGAGGAAGTAGCCAATTCTACATAATTCCTACATTTTCTTCTCTTTTCCAGCCCACACCTATGTTCTCAGGGGGAGTTGCCTATGACCAATTGACTAAGGAAGAGAAAACTCAAGACTGATGTATAGATAGTGATATATGATATAAAGACACGATCCAAAAGTGGATGGCTGTAACACTACAATTTCTGGGACATCTCTGAAATTCTCTCAATGGGCAGAACTTTGAATAGTGCACCTGGTTGTTCATTTTGTTTGGAAGGAGAAAAGGACAGCGTACAAGTCCACACTGATTCATAGGCTATAACCTTTAGTTTGTCTGGATGGTCAGGACTTGGAAGGAATTCAATTGTCAAATTGTCGACAAGGGTATCTGGGGATGAAGTATGTGGATAGATCTCTTTGAATGGACAAAGAAGGTGAAGATAATTTTTTCCATATGAATACTCACCTAAAAGTCTTCTGTGCTCTTCTTATTCCTTCCTCTCTCTGCCCCCTAACCTCTGGCAAAAATTGATCTTATTATTGTATCCATAGTTTTGCCTTTTCCAGATGCCATACTTGTGGAATCATACAGTATTCATCCTTTTCAGATTTCCTTCTTTCACTTAGCAGTATGCTTTTAAGGTTCCTCCATGTCTTTTCATGGCTTGGTAGTGGGGGGGGGGGATTTTCCTCTCTGCCCCCTAACTCTTTCTGGCCCCTAACCCGAGTAAACATCTGGTGTGTTCATTGTTACAGGGGTATTATATGTGTACATACTAACCTATGTATAGACACATTTCTATATGTAACCATCTCTATCTATATTAAGCTGCCTGAGTTTATACTTATGTATCCAACTTTAATATATTACCACATGACCATTACCACACAGTCTACCCTCTTGCTTATTTGTATCCCCTCACTGCAATAGTGAGGAACTTGGCCTCCATTACCTGCCACCTATTTACTTGTTTAAAAATAATCAACCTAAAATAATCTTTAAGCCAAAGAAACATATTTGGGGTGGCAAATTCTGCTCCCCTACACAACTTAAATATGAATTTTATTTCAAAAGATTTCTTGCAAATGTGGACTAGCAAAGAATACCTATATGAAATTCAAAACACCTCCTAAGTCAATATAAATAATGGCCTTTGCAAAGTTAACTCATTAAAAAAGTCAGTTAACTTACTATAAGGACGTACTCAAACAAAATCAGGTTTAGCGTAGCACACTTACTGTTCAAACCTGTGATGCTCTGATCTCTGAAGTACAGTCCTGTATTCTCACCAAATTAACATTGTTTTTGAGCCATTTATCTTATTCTCTGACCTACCAGGATGGCAAGCATTTTAGGAAAAGAAACACAAGGGAACGGGGAGGCTGCAGTTGAGCACTTCCTGGACAGCATTTAAGTTTAAGACTAATAAAAGCTGCAGTGTTTTTAAAACCAGCACTAAAGTTTTAGCTTTACATATGGCTTCTCCAGAATTCTCTTATCCTTCTCCTTGTGAGTTGCCTTCTTTTACGAGAAGCATTCATCATTTCTATTTGTCTGTCAAACTTTAGATTTCTATTCCTCTTAGAATATTCTGTCAACGTATATAATAAAAAAACAGGCAACTATTCCTACTCCCATGATTAAACCCACCAAAAGGCCATTTGCCAAATGGAAGACCACAGCCTAGTAGCGTCTTGGGAAGCATTCTGACTTGGCAGCCAGCTTTGCATTCTTACCACCAGAGCATTTCTCCTCTGCGCTACTTATACCTGTCACCACCACCTCAAGTACATAGTTGTAGAGTCTCTGTACTCCTTCTCTTGGCTCTTCTGTTGTTAACAAGTTAATACAACATTAACGTCAGGTTCTGACTCCTTCAGATCTAACTAAAATATTGTTTGGGTCCTAGAAGCATGCTTATGATATAAGTAAGTATAGTATAATTAAATCTGCATGATGTTTCAGGATATACTTTAGGTTGCAGAAAGGTGGCATGGACCAGCCAAGTTATCACATTGGTAAATTGTTTGTATATATTTTTTGACAGTTATTGACCTTCAATCACTTCACTTTTTTCAAACTTATACTGAGAAATATGCTGTCTAAGTTCTTTCTAGGCATAGAATTTTAGTATCTAGTATTATGATCTTACCTTTTTGTTATTAAAAACTCTATTTTTTATAATGATGTACTGCATGCCAGCAAAAATTGGCTTTCTGTTGTGGTAAATTTTTTAGATTAAAAATTGTGTAAACATTGTATAGTTTTGTGAAGATTTATGGTTTTATAGGTTTTACCTCCTTTAATTTTTCCACTAAAAATTCATTGTGTTTGTGTCTGTATGTGTGTTTTAAATCTTATTAGATATTTTAAAACTTAAAAGTTACACCTATAAGTAATTTTACTACTTGGAATGAATTTTAAAAGAACAGTTGGATAATTTTATTTTATGTGAAAAAAGTGGTTTATGTGCAATATATAGGTTATCAATTCCATCTGCATTCTTTATAAGAATCTTGCACTAATGCAGGTTTTATTCCAAGTTTTCCAGGACAATCCCACAGAGACTTTTGACCCCAGGGTTTGTAGATGTTGATGCAAATAATCCATAATCAACCTATAAAACAAAATTTGGGGTGAGTTTCTTATGAGCCAGGTCTGATGACTGTAGCCCGGGGGGGCTTCCTTCCCCAAGGAAAGAAGTACACCCATAAGTGGGGTGTACAGAGAGGTTATACACCATCTTGGAACAAACAGCATATATCACATATGACAGGAATGTCTTTTTTACTACAGTAGTGAGATGCTTAGCTGGCACAGCAGGTCAGTGGTCACAAAGTTGGTAATTAATCCTTAGTTTCCAGGAAGAGATGCTTATCCTTAAAGAAATGCCAATATTGGGGGTAAGCTACGTCCTTATCTTTAATGGCATCATTCTCGTCTTTGGGACATTGTAAATGTTTAAAGCAGAAGTGCAATGCATGCTCAACAGGCCATGTCAGGCTTTTCTGGAGAAACAAGTTTAGGCCGAATTAGTTTCAACCAAATGGCTTCCTCATATACTCCAATATATCCTATCATTTTTTATTTATTTATCACAGATTATCATCACATGTATGCAAGCATAAGATGGCTCAGGGAAGATAACTGATGACTTTGCAACAGTCAACGTCTAGGAAGCATTTCCATCCAGAAACATGTAGATGTTGGTGCCCTGACACTGAAGAGACAGAGAAGTTCAGAATCACTTAAGGCTCATATTTCTCTTTTAGTTCCAACTGTTCTCTGCATTCCAACTTTCCACAAATAGTTGTGAAACCATAGACAATGGCAGCACTTTCAAACCATTCTTAAGATCTTTTTCTCGTTTCAGCTTTCTGAAATACATCTTTTAAACTATTCTAGCTTGTAGTATTATTCTTTTCTTATCTTGGCCCATCTCTTGTTTTCCATCCAAGGATCTGAAAGTTAATTATATTTATCTTATGAGCACCTTCTTTTGAGAGAAGTACCCCATTAGATGTATGCCATGGATATCTCATCTTTGACCCACGTTTACCTGTCATATTCCCCCTCACACATACACACCACACACACACACACACACACACACACACACACACACTTATTCACTTTTTAATTCCTTTTTCAAAGTTATTCCAGATATGATGACTATTTTAGGTGAACAGCACAATGATATTGTACATTAAAAAGCAGACATATCTTTCATCAACAAGGCAAAAATTGGAAGATATCTGTGAGTATCAACTGAGGACAGTTAGCCCCTACTAAGGAGACTCTAATACGGAGAATGGAAACTAACAATCATGAGACTCTGAATGACCTGAAATTGCTTCTATACTCACTTGGTGAGTATTTTTTTGTTCGTTGTGTGTCTCCTGACAAATTAAGTGACTGTGTTCAGAAACTTAACTGAATACCAAATATTACTAAACAGTCCACTTTAAAAAAAACAAGAACAACTTTACTTTTGAGAATAGTTTTAGATTTTAGAAATATCTGAAGATATTATGGAGAGTCCACATACTTTATATCTAGTTTCCCCTATTATAAATATCTCATGATAGTATGGGACATTTATTATAATTAACAAACCATATTTATGCATCATTATTAACTCAAGTTCAAACTTTGTTCAGGTTTCCTTAGTTATTACCTAATGTCCTTTTTCTGTTCCAAGATGTTAGCTAGGATACCACACTAGTCGTCATATCTCCTTAGGCTCCTCTTTGCTGTGACAGCTTCTCAGACTTTCCTTGCTTTTTGCAGCATGGACAGTTTTGAGAAGTATTTGTCAAGTATTTTGTAGGATGCCCTGTAGTGGAATTTGTTTGATGTTTTTCTCATTATTAGACTGGGATTATGTATTTTGGGAGGAAGGTCACAGAGGTAAAGTGCTATTTTCATCACATAATATCAAGGGTACATAATATCAACATGACATATGACTGTTGATGTTGACCTTTACCACCTAGCTGAGCTAGAGGTCATCATGTTTCTCTACTGCATAGTTAAGTCTTTTTCCCTGCTTTCCATGCTGCACTCTTTGGAAGGAAGTCCCTATGCAGAGCCTACACTTAAAAGAGTGGGATGTTGTGTTCCATATCCTTGTGGGTACAAAATCTACACACATTATTTGGAATTATTCTAAACAGTAAAATTATCTCTCCTTCCTGTATTAGTCAGCTTAGGCTGCCATAACAAAATACCGTAGACTGGGTGGTTTAAACAACAGAAATCTATTGCTCACAGTCTGGAGGCGGGAAGTCCACTATCAAGGTGCTGACTGATTCTATTCCTGGTGAAGTCTCTCTATCTGGGTTGCAGATGGCCACCTTCTCACTCTTCTACTCACATGGAATTTCCTTAATACGTGCATGGAGAGAGAGCTCTCTCTCTTCCTCTTCTTATGAGGCTACCAATCCTATTAGATTAGGAGCCCACTCTTATGACCTCATTTAACCTTAATGACCTCCTAAAAGCTCTATGTCCAAATATAGTCACACTGGGGTTAGGACTTCAATTATGAATTTAAGGGGGACACAATTCAGTCCATAGCATCTCCCACTTCTTTATTCAATAATATGTTATGCTTATATGGAACTGTGGATATTTAATTTACACTTTATCTTATAATCCAAAGCTACATTATTCATTTAGTTGTTCCAGATTTGGCCATTGGGAGCTCATTTGCTTGGCTCACATGTTACTAATATTCTCTAATATTAATATTAATTTCAATCACTCCTAACTAAAGAATCGGTAAAAGTGTTTAACCATGTACAAGTGATACAACAATATCTCATTTAATATGGTAGCTTTTCCAGATAATGTTATTTCTCTCTACATTTTGTCCCAAGCTTTTGAAGCCCAATTTTAGTCACTATAGTATGGTTTCTCTATTTATATGTGGCTATTTCTTGTTGTGATGTTATTTGTGTTATTGCTCTTCCTTCTCCTCCTCCCCTCCTCCTCCCCTCTTCCTCTCCCTCTCTTCCTTTTCCCCCTCCTCCTTCTCTTTCTTCTTCTGCTGCTTCTTCTTCTCCTTCCCCCATTTTTCTATGCTCTCTCTCTTTACTTTTACCTGACACATGAGATTCCTGGTTCCTTTCAATTCTATATCTTCTTGTTTGATGCAGGAATATAATTATTTCAATAGTTACCTAATATGTTATATATGTGTATATATGAGTTATCTTGTTTCATGACTACTTAGTTAATGAAAATTTTACAAAACAACTCTTGAATTATTATCCCATGTTTTAGACAACAGGGTTTTGTAGTTTTGTAGTTTTTAATGTAATGATTTACCATTATATCAAAACAGTAAAAGAAAAACCATGTTTTAAAAGGAGATATTTAAACATGCTTTCTACCGAAGCCATATTCAACATCTATGGGCGAACACACAACATTTGACTTATGTAAGTACTTCAAACAAGAAGGATGAAGAGTTGGTGTCTTCTAGAATAATTCAATGTGTTGGGCATATCTTCTCACTATACACAGGAATTTTGAACTCTTGGAGCTTGTATTTAGGTTTGTTTTGCCCTTAAATAGTTTTCTGGTCTTAAAGTTTTTATTTTTGTAAAATTTTAATGCAATAAGAAGCAAAAAGTATAAAAAATTGACAAATTTGGTACAGGAAAAATGAAAAAATTAATGATTATGATAATCCTCTATTACAACACACTATGTAAAAATTTAAATTACACAAGCACCAATTGTTTCTCTCTTACATGCAATTATTTCAATATTTAAAAATTTATACATGATTTTCTATCTTTGAAAATTGTTTGTGTATCTTGGGTTGGGATGAAATCCATCATAATTTTTCTCGAAATTATGAGTGGAATAAGGGGAGCTTTTATAATCAATGATAATGATGACCTGTTTAATCTGAAGTTTTCTTCACATCTTCCAAAAACAATACATTTTAAAAGAAGGATAAATAAAGATGCATGTGCCCACACACACACGGATGCCCACCCTAAAGCCAAATGACAGAGATGACTGCAAACATCAAAATACTTATATTTAAATATCCCAGTACACAAAGAGCAGCAGTTACCTCTCAGTTACTTTTGAGGAGAGTATGAAAAATCTGAAAAAATATATGAACTAGAGAAAATGGGAATTAGCAGGGAGCTTAAGATTGATCTAAAATCACTTCTTGAGAAAATGTCAATACTAAGTTTGAAAATACTTAAAAGGAATTTTGTCATATCAGTGCAGTGACTACAGGGAAAGAAATTAAAAATGTGTGTGTTGAGGTGGCAGGTTTCCAAAGGCACTGCTTTGTGGAAAAAGAATGTGAAAAGGAAGGGACAAGTACCCTTTAGATATAGGGTGATATGACAAAATAAAAGCAAGAGGGGCAAATTTATGTTGTGCAAAACCAGAGGGAACAACAACATAAAATGAAACTGGCAGAAAAGGCACTTTTGAACCAGGAATCCACTCCAAATTTGTAAATACATACACATGAAGTAAACTGGAAAAAAGCAACCTAAATATTTGCAAAGTTCTATTAAAAAAAAAAAAAGAACAGAAAATGAGAATAAAAATATGTCTTGAGGAAATATGCCCTCCTAAAAGAAAAAAAAAAGAGCATAAAGAAGAAAAGTAATAAAAATATGCCTGATTGAATTAAACATTTTCTATAGAACACTTGGAAATATGTAAAACCATCTTGAATCATAAATTCAAAAACTGAAAGCAGAAATGTTCAAAATAGAAGAAGAAGACTATTGAACTCTGATAGGAAGTGGAAGAAGTGAAAACCATCACATAAATGAACATTTAATTACAAGATACCCAATGAAAGTTAAAACAAAACGGAAATTTAACAATGGCTATTGAAGAAAGGTAGTAAAACCAACAATAGATTAAAAAGTGGGCTATAAAAGGGGAAGTAAAAAAGGTGACAGAGAAAGTAGTTGAGGTGACAGTAAGGCAAAGGAGATCTACTATATACATAGTTGGATACTCCGAAAGGAAAACAAAAAAACTGAAGTAAACTAATACTTAAAATTACAATCCAAGAAAAAAATCCAAATGTAAAAATACCCTGAATCTTAATATTGAACAACTTTTAAGATATCTAAGAAAATTGTCCGGAGAGTAACTTCAAGACATCCGTGTAAACAATAACATGTATAAAGACAAAATCCACATGGCCTCCATGTAAATAAAAACCAAGTTATCTGCAAATACTTGAGAATTAGGTTTGCATCAAACATCTCAAGAGCCAAATACATAGCAAAGCAAAAATGCAGAGGCAGTTTCAAGAAAAGCAAGAACTAAACCATGAACAAAGAATTTCATGTATATCTGAGCTGCTCTTTCAGTATCAAGGTCATAGAAAATTATATTTTAATATGCAAGAAAGCAGCTAATACTATACTTTTTGAAGATTCTACCACACGATAAAATTTTAGAAAAATGAACAATGAATAGCATTTAAAATACTTAATTGTAAATCTAAGTTCTAATAGAAGGTGGGAATGAAGGTAGAATAATAACCAGTTGCAAGTTATATTTACCGACAAAGTAGAAATAATGTTACTAAAATGTGAGAAGATGAGAAATAAAAGAGGAAAGAACACTATTGATTGTGATACAGGAAATCGTATAAGGCAAAGTATACCAATAAAAAACTGAGAAACAAGCTAATAAAAGGATTAATAAGATTAATAAAAGGATAATTACAGGTGACAACTGAAATTAAAATAGTATACAATCAAAGTCAACTAGAATACTTCAAATACAAACATTCATGAATTTAAAGGAAATTTTAACAAAGGGAAAAATCATAGACAGTTCAGAAGGAAACAGTAAATAGAGCACTGGAACCATAGTATTGCATCAAGGACTAATTTGCCAGATGTGAGATCAAATATTTCAGTCTAGTGAATAAACATGAAAGTCAAATCGCCTATTTCAAAAATTCAGATTGTCTCACAGAGAGAGAAACAATTAAATGCTGTTTCCAAAAGACTCACTTAAAACAAGGTATTTTAAAAATGAATAAATAATAAAGACAAGGAAAAACAAGAAGAAAATAGGCATTACTATTTGAATATCAAGCAAAATAGAATAGAATACAATAGGATTAAATATTCAAAGATGCATGTTTTACTGCTAAAAGCCACAATGCACGATATAAGTACCATATATGTGAATACGTACACACCAAATAATACTGCAATGGACTTAATAAAGCAGAAAAAGGGGACACAAAGACAGAGACAGAGGCACAAAAACATCAGGAGGTTTAACACACCACTCTCAGTAAAAGGCAGGTAAGGCAGATGAAAAAACAAGTAAGAATATAGAAGAAACTTGAAAAAAATGCTAATCAATAGCTAGACAGTATGGAAACATGTAAAACTTTGCCACCTGGTAATAGAGAATACACTATTCTAAAATTTAAATGGCATAGTAACAAGAAATTTTCAATCTAGATCACAAACACATCAACACTAAGGTCCCTAAAGCAGAAACTCTACAAACAACACTCTCTGATCACAATCATTACATCTAAAAAGTAATACAAAGATTATTTTTAAAAAGCTTCTTTTCATTGATTTTTTTTTTTAAAAATAAACAATTCAAGGGTGAAGGGAGAAATGAAAAATGGCAGAATTTCTGAAAACTGATAATAAGAAATACATGAAATTTTACAACTTATAAGATATATTTATAGTGGTAATCAGAAGAAAGTCCATAGCCTAAAACACTTACATAAATAAAATTGTAAGAAAGAATTAAAATAAATCAATGGGAACAATTTTCAATGATCTAAAAATGAAAACAAAACAAAAAACATACTTAAGAATCCACATAATACTAGCATAAGTACCAAACCTTTAATAATCATATAGCCCCAATAATACATTAATTGTTCTAGAGAACCAAAAATGGAGGGGACTTTCAAACTTTTGCTATGAAACAAATACAGCAATAATACCTAAGCCAGTATTGACAGCACATGGATAAACAAATTACAAATCGATATTTCTAATGAATATCAATGTAAAAGTCCTTAATAAAATATAAGCAAACAGAATGTAATATCATAGTAGGAAAATGATACAACATGACCAAGTAGAGAAAAAAACCAGAGACACAAGGTCATTTCAACGTTAGGAAAATCATTAACATAATTTACCATGTTAATAGACTAAATGTCAAAATTTTATGTTTATCTGTATAATTGATGAAAACCCATTGAAAATGCAATACGCACAAAATCTTGATTAAAAACAATTAAGAAAATGTGAATTGATGGATATGTCCTTGTTACAATCACAGCTTATATGTTAGTACTAAAACTAGTGTCTTCCAATTTGATTATGGATCCAAATATTAAACACACCTATATACATGAGTACTAGTAGAAAATTTGGGTAAATTCATCATGCTCATCTGAATGTGTGGTGAGGTTTTTAATAACATAAAAATCTAGAAGATGTAAAATAAAAATTTAATAACTTGAAATTAGATTTAAAAATTTTTGGTATGGAAAAAATGCAATAAGAAAACTCAAATGACAAACAGTGAATACACACTTGCAACAATAATCACAAGCACAGCCAATATCAATAATAGTGCATTTGTATACACGTGGATAAAAAATTAAATTTTACAGAAAACATGGAAAGACATAAACATATAATTAAAATAAAAGGTATGAAAATTGCCTATACTCATAGGAAGGATTTTCAACCTGACAAATCATAAGTAAAATAAAAATTAAAAGAATCCTGAGCAACTATTTCTTGTCAATCATAATGACCAAAAATAAAAGCTTGACAATATGTTTAAGTTGGGAACCAGGCACTCTTGCACATTGCTTTGGAAAGGCTAAATGTTTTAATCTTATGAATATAAATTTGACTACATCTAACAAAATAGTACATACTTTACCATTCAATCCAATCATTTCTAACAGTAGGGAAAATACATCTACACAGACTTATTCATTGCAATATTATTTGTAAAAGAGTGCAAAAAAAGAGCGTAGAGAATGTGCTGCATTTTACATTGAAAGAAAGGGGAAATTAGAAAACATTCATTTATCTGCATATTTTTGCAAAAAGAAATGCAGGGAGGATAAACCAGTAACTTCTTAAACTGATTACCTACAAAGGTAAGTGGGACGAGAGTCTAAAGGATTGAGGATAAGGTACGTCACTAAAAATACTTTTTAATATATAATGTTAAATTATGGAATCATGTTAGTATCTTAATACTCAAAAAAGTAATATAAAATAGAAGACAAAACAAATAAAATCCTAACATGGATAGATGCTATATTTAAAAATGGTTTTGTTCTAGCATGCAATCTCCAAGTAAAATTTATCTCTAGAAGATGCTAACTTTTATTTCAAGGTTTAGTATTTCTTGTTGTATAAGTCTTCATGTTTTAAATTGTCTAAACCCTGAGAAACTGATCATGTTTATAATATACAAGGTCTACGATGGCCCAATTTAATAGATATCTGCAATTATTTGACTTACCAGTACCATTATTAAACAGGCTAACTATTCTGATTGGGCTGACTAAAAGTGACGTTTGGCATTATCCATTGAAACTCTCACGCATAAAAATATGGCACAGTACAACAATAGGTTTCACAACTCTATTAAAAGTGTTCTGTAACATAAGTTGTTTATCACTTTTCAGGCAATGACTCTTTAACACTTTAAAGTTTGACTTCTGATTCTAAAAATGTGCACAAACTTTTATTATTGTATTCTATTTCCCCCTCGCCTATCTGCGTAAATGTGTACCGTTCTCATTTCTTCCACTGCAAGGATAGCAAGCGCATAAATCCTGTTACATTTGCAAACCTCAAGTCAGCATTAAAAATGATAAACAATATTTCTTTATTTGAAAATGGCCTTATTGACACTGAGAAAAACCCAGAGGCGATTAAATACTTCTTAATTTTGTCCCTGCTTAATACAAGCTTTATTTTTCCATCTCTGTGTTTAATAAGGGAATAAGAACAAAAGGAGATGAACTAATATTAATGAAACCATTAAGTAAATAGTGGAGGTGAAAAGTTCAACAAGCAATTGAAAACTCAATACTGAGGAGCAGGGAATACAGACAACGAATGCTTTGCTACATATTAGCTGGGATGGATAGAGTACATCATTAAAAGTACTGAGAGCTCGGGTTCAGTTTTCACAGGAATTTTACTGTATGTCATAACAAGAAGCTCTATTCCATCATCTTGGATCTGTCAAATATGTATGATTTTTTTTTTTTTTTAGCTGACGTATGCAGGCCGTTGTGTGAAGGCCAATTAGCATTTATGTGAACACCTATCAAACTCGACATTCTGCTCTCCATGGCTGGATGCAGCAAGGGAATGAGGATATCTTTTTCAGTCTACAGAACTTAGAAGATGGCATGAGGAAAACACCAAGCTGCCAGAGCTGAGGAAAATGTTTTAGCCCCGTAATTGATGAAATGCTCAGCAGGTCTACTTTCAGCTCTGCTATAATCTGAAAGTGATTCTTCCAAGAGGAGAACTCGATTGTATACGCCTGTCCATTACTTAACGGCTTTAAGTTGTGTAAATTTCCTCAAAACTTGCCACTCAGCAGAAAAATTATTAAATACACTAAATACCAATTTTATTACTTTTGTGTTAGCATATTTTCATGATTATAGACGTTGAAAAATAGAACAAAAACCTCCTGCATTCCCTGTACCCATATTAACATTTTGCTTATCTATATCTCATTTGCTTATCTATATCTCTCTCCTCAAACACACACATTTTTTTCTGAATCATGTAATAGAAATTTGCAGATATTACATCTCATAATCTATAAATACTTCACTATATTTTATGCTAATGTTTAATGCAATCACAGTTCTGGTCCAGAATCAATTTGAGAAGAACCTATCTACTCTATCCAAGAGTGTCAATACTGGGAGGCATGATTCATGGTCACCAAAGTGACAGTCAATCACACTAATATAACACTTTTCGTATAAGGCTGGTCACTTTGAAAGGTAACATTACACAAGTAACATTTCTTTCCCTTCAAGATATTTTTGGTGTATCGTGAAACTTAATGATTCTATAAACTAGTCCTGAGAACTTTACAAGACTGCAGATAACTCCTAATTCTGGCTCCATTATAACATTATTAAAACTCTTGTTGAATTTATATCTGTAGCACACATTTCTGTCGTTGTTGTTTTTAGACGCAAAGTTACATTTTCAGGTCTGATGAAGCAGTTAACTAACCTTGTATAATTTCTTGTACTCCAGGTACCCAATCAGCCATATTATTCAAGCAGAGTTCATTTAGTTATACATACGACGATGGACTCATGGGTTCCTACCTGTAATTTCTTCAAGGAATCCTGGTTTCTGGACAATTGTGGAGATTTTTGGAAACAAAGATCTAGATCTCGATGTGTTCATTGTTATTTTAATGTTGCTGCACCCATGCCCTTACTGTGGACAAAGCAAACTTCACACACACACAAGCACACATCTTTCTATCTATTTATCTACCTCTATCATCTATCAAAATCAATGAGCACACTGATTTCTCTAATTCCATATCTGAAACTAACTCCCTTTTCAGACTGTGAGAAACTAGTCTCCTGTTTTTCTCAATATGTTTACTTATTTGATCTGTTTCACAGTGTGTAACCAAGCTCTGGGACTGTGTGTAAACACCCTTCTCAGTTTGTCTAGGTTCTGACAACTCTTGCTGGGACTCTGCCTCTCCACCACTATCTAAACACCTCTTCCAACTTGGACTCTGACACCCCACAATGAGTCACCTCTTCCACCATGCAAATTCTCTCCTCATCAACTCCAGTTTGGAAGAATGCGTGGATGTCTCCCTCCCCAAACTAACTGGACACTGACACCCCACTCCCGAACTTGTACCCCCTAACATCCCATGTGAAATCACCAACTCAATATGAGGCCCCAAGCCAGTTGGCACCCCTGCACTGATTTACTTCTCACCTCCCTCACACTTCACACCCCATCAATGCCACCCATACCTATATGAAGGCCCTACTCACTGCGCTAGCCTCTGTCACCAGTACTGCGTAAATAATTGTTAAAGCATGTACTTTAGTCTCAGAAATTACATTTCCCTCAAAGTTCAAAATTGATTGATGACTTAAACACTCTTCATTAAAAATACTTCAGCTTTTCTTGAACACTTAGCTTTTAAGCACTTAGAAAAACAATAAAACTATTAAAACATGATCAATTACAAATGTTCTAATAAAAATAGGTATACTTTTTTTTATATAAGCCTTGGTTACATAGAATTAGAATTATCTCAATCTTTTATTCATGTTATAATCTCATTTAAATCCTCGTTGATCTTCTTGTATTTATTTATTCATATTGGTTCTCTTGTTTTCATGAGCTATATAGGTACCAATAAACTTGCTGGGAAATTTGACCTCTCTGCTCCATGTGCACCATTATTCCACAGCATTTCACCTAAGAAATCATGTTGAGTGTTGCAATCAATATTCTATAGTTTTAATGCACATATAAATGCTATTGAAAGGGACATATGCACACATACATGCAAACACACACCTACACTCACACATTTTTTTTTTTAACTTAGAAAGTGGGTATCACTCTCCATGCACATTCCTGGGATTTACTTGCTTTTTCGGTTACTATTACACTTCTGTGATTCATCTATATTATTGTGTTTATCCTAATTCAGTCATTTTACAGCCATATAATATTTTGTTTTGCTCATACATCCTATTTCCTGAAATGAAATTTCCAATGAAGTAGAGTTAGTTTTCTGAAATTTATTATATGGAAAGTAGTGTTATAAACATTCTTAGAAATGTATCCTAGAGCACATATGATCAAGTTTCCCCTTGGTATATACTGGCAAATGCAAATAGATTTTCTGTGTCATAGGGTATGTATTATTTTTAACTTCAGAAATAGAACCCACTTACAATCCCACCAGCAATGTATCATCTGGAGTCACATTCTAACACTTAGCTCTATCAGATTTTGTTATTTATATTAATATTAATATAATTATTAATTATATTATAACTAATTATAAATAACATTATAATAATTTATAATAATAATTGTAAATAACATTAATTATAATGTTATTTATATCAATATATTAATATTATAATAATTTGTATTAATGGATGTAAAATATTTCGTATCAGTTTATTCATAATTTAAAGTTCGTCATTCTTAGTCCCCCCTCCCTCGCCCCAGGTGTGATTTTACCATAATACGTAGAGAGTTAGGATTTTCTTTTTAAATCAGCTGAGGCTTCAGATATGTTTAATGGACCATAAGTTAAGACCAGAGACAAAAATTTCCTGTGAGTCTTTCCTTGCAATTTTTATATTCATCATCCAGGTGGACAAGCCCTGCTTACATACTTCAATTTTGGAATCTGAATTGCTTCCCCAAAAGATGTCTAGATTGAATGCTATATCTTTATATTATATACCGTTGTTAAATTGCCACTCTGCCTTCTGAGGCTCCTCATTTTAGAGTAGATACGAGCCTAGTATAAAACTGCTTATTCTGAGTGTAGTCTGTTGTGGTTTGATTTAATCTAAATATTTTGTGGTCAATTATGATTTCTCAAATTACCTTTAGTTATCATTGATCAACATTATTGACATCCTACCATGATCCACATATTGTCTTTGCCCATTTTATAATTCTTATGATATCATAATGGATTTGTGACATAACCAGCTATTTTATAAGTCTACCTAAATTAATCACTTATAGGCTAGTTCTGAAAGAGACATATAGACGAGTAGAAGAGAATACAAAGTCCAGAAATAAATTCATTAATATTGTGACATGGTCATGAAAGATTTTTGATTCCTTAATCTACACTGACAGTGTATATGTAATATTGGCTCTTTATTATATTTCTTAATTTGATACTTTATATCAGAATAAGTTTGCAAATGATTATATCTCATACTAATATTTTAGCATTAAACTTATGTGAATTTGTTAAAATATAACTTTAAAATATAATTTACTGATTTACTTTAACTTTCGGGCTTACTTTAAATTTTGTGTATCAAATAATAATTTGACTTTTCAATCTTATGATACAAGAAACTTCTTTATGATAAAAATAAACACTTAATCTAATAATATTAATAAGTGATAAGTAGCTACATTTAAAAATAGAGTCTCCTTTAGGAGAACATCCTTCAGAATATTCAGAATTTGTGGAGAGTATGTCACAGTGTTTGTGCTATGTGCAAGAGTTTTTGCGTGCGTGAAATTTAAAATTTGGCTCATTCTGTGGATTTTGTTATTCTAACATGTGATGCAACAAGTCAAAATAAACTTTCGATCTTCCTTTTCCTCCTCTCCTTCCCTTCCTGAGCGCTCCATTCCACAAACCAGTAGGTTTGTAAGTCAGGGGATGAGTAAGACAGGTTCTTATGTGTGTGGGTGTATTGATGAGGAGTCAAGATGTTCCACAATCTGGAGTCAAGTGAAAAAGTCAGTCCAGCAAGGGCTATGGGTACCAGAACAGGATTAGCCAAGAAATCAATCTTGGGCAGGGGAGATGGCACAGATGGCAGCAGCTGCCCAGCCCAGAGTATTGGAATTAGAGCAGGGTGAGAAGGGAATCAACTTGGGGAGGCTACACCTGGCTTAGGCTATGATACCCAAGAGGAGTAAGGAGGATACCCATGATGGGCTAGTAGCTCACGGTAGGGAGTCAGTGCATAAGTGGAGGTAATGAGAACCTCAAAGCAGGGGAACAGTCCACTACTGGGTTTTAGAGCCTAAAAAGTATGAGAAAGGCATGCAAGAAAGGAGTAAGTAGAAATGGAGAAAACTAAAATGACCCTATGCAGTTAGATTCAAATTGGAGATATCATTGCAAACACGGAGACTTCAACATATCATGATAGATATAGGAATAAACATGAAATTGTGCATATACATATATGTGTGTGTGCATGTATATTCCTAGCTCTGTCTCCTGCAATGTTTCTGTGAGCAGTGATACACAAATAGCAATGAGCACACCTAGTACCAAAATTTTTTCTATACTCTACTCTCCATTAAAATAACCAGGATGCCTTAGAGAAATGACTCATTTAAGGAGTGGGGAAATGGAAGTGTAAAATGAGACTGGGGTATTTTCTAGGCCAGCAAATAAAGAAGAGCTCAAAAAATGATGAATCCATGCCAAAGGATATGGAAGCCAGTTTAAAGAGATCTTTGCTGAAAATTTGAATGTCCAAATGATAATATTAATGGATTATACCTCATTAAATAAAATAAGAATTCATGAGTCTACACTAATATAAATTAGTGAATAGATAATTTGATGAAATCTCAGAATATCTCCATCCCAAGTGCTTACATATACAAAAAGAAAGACAAAAATAAAAACAACAACTTTAGAATGGATAATACTAGCAAGTGTCATCTTAATCAAGTGCGTAAAATCAAAATCAATAAACAAATAATGAGACAAATTGAAATGGTGTGCCCTTATAGGATTGGATGGGAAGGACACAGCATCACTTCTTTGTTATACCTGCCAAAGATGGTTACTCTGAATCTAATTATGATGAAATATCTGAGAATCTCAAACTGAAGGGCATTAAACAAAATAACTGGCTTTTGATATTCCCATGTGTCAAGATCATGAAAGCTGAGAAAAAACTGGGAACTATTCCAGATTGAATGAAACTAAAATGACATAACAAGTAAGTGTATATTTGTAATTCTGAACTGTATCCCTTTCTTTTAATGGATATTACTAGAATAATTAAAGAAATGTGAATGGTCTCAGGAGTAGATGGTAGTAATACGTTAATATCAATCCTTGATCTTTATGTTTGCATCGTGGTTTTCTAGGAGGGGATGATTGTTAGTAAGAAATATACACAAAAATTTTTTCTGAGTGATTGGCCATCATGTCAGCAATGTATTCTTCAATGATTCAGGGGAAAAAAAGTTATTTTTAATGTACTTGCCACATTTATTAACTTTGAGATTGTTTCAAAAATGTTTATATGTAAAAATATAATTGAGTCACATTCACACACAAATAGTTTACTATATTTTAGAAATATTGTACATGATTTTATTCATTTTGCTACTGAAAGATAGGAGAAATTGTCCTTCCAGATTCACTTTACAAGCTGGTTCTAGAAAAACATTTTTCCCAAAACACATATAAGTGTTTAATTCGGTTAATATTTTTATTATAATCACTTAATGGTTGATTATATACAAACAATTCATAGAGATAAGTTTTGTTGGATACATTTTCCCATCTTCCAATGTTCACAAGAATTGAAGGACCCTGTAGCGTTATCAAAGGCTATACAAAAATTATTGATTCAAGATTTAATTATAACCATGAAATGGCATAAAGGCATATAATGGTTAGTTAAAATAAAATCAAATAAAGGAAAGCATTTTGTAAGTTAATGCCTTTGAAAATTAGACTTTTAACATTTTATGTTTCTTTATAGAGGAAATTTTGATAAAACTTTAAGACAAAATCCTGACAGTTGATAATATATTTTTCATGAACAGAAGGACATCATTCATTAAAATAATTTATCAATAGTTAGTACAGATTATTATCAGTATTAATTCCAACATCATCATTTCTCCTGCATAGCAATTAATTTCAAAAAGTTATAGTTCTGATTTCCCACTACTCATTAGTAGCCAAAGCAGAACTAATGATAACAACAATGGTTTTACTTAGTGATGCTATTTCATAGTATAGTGTATTTCATAGTATAGTATATTTCATTCATTTCCTCAAACTATCACAACCACTCTACATGATAGATTATTATCTTTATTTTACACATAAATATATTAATTCTCAGAATGTGTGGAAAAAGTTCCCCAAGGTCAGGCAGCAAAGCGGAGGACCCAGCATCTGAGATCTAACTGGACCAGCCTTCAAAGAGCATTAACTACTTCAAACAATTGCATTGTTTCATTAGTCCCATCTAGTGTAGTGTATTTCCCCCTGCAACATGGTGAAAGGATATTTTTGTGTTGAAGTACCTTTAAGGGACATTTCTAGCAGTCACTTATTTGATTATTCACGATCCTTTCCCTCACTTTTGAACTTTTATTGAGTTACGGAAGTTGGTCGTAAATCTTTAGAGAATCAGCCTCCATTGATCAGGTACCTCTATATCTTATGTCTCATGAACATTGAAAATACAACTTGGAAAGATCTTTGGTTTATTGGGGAAAAAGAAGTACAGCTTGTATTCTGTAAACATTTAATACGACTACACATCAAAAACAGAGGGTATAAATAGACTATTAGCACAGCATCTTCACCATGACACTTATCCCTTTCAAACACTTCTTCATAAGGATATCCCTGCCTGAATATAATGAAACATTATATGCCAATTTGCTTTCTCCTTTTCAACTTTTATGTGTCTGGCAGATATCTTCCTCAATATAACTGTATTCTTTTTGTTTTTCCAATCAAGATGTGCCCATATCACAAAATGGTTGGAGTATTGTTTTGAGACATGAAATATAGTATTTCAGTTAAAATCACTTGCCTTTCAGTACAATTTTCTAAGAAGTAGAAAAAGATATTTGATTAAAAGAATTGCTTCTTCTCCATGATAGCAATCTGGAGATCAACCTTGATTTCTGAATCATTATAAAATTCCTCTCTATTAGATATCTCTTGAAACATAATATTATCACAGACAGTGGCTTACAATGATGCATAATTATTACTATTATATCACAGAGTCTGTGGGTAAGAGTTTGGGCATAGCTTAGCTGCATCCTCTGATTCAAGGTCTCATAAAGATGCAATTAACAACCTGTTGGCCGAAGCTGTGGTCTCATCTGAAACTTGACTTGGGAATGATCTGCTTCTAAGCTCTCACTTAGTTGTTCACAGGATTTAGTTACTTTAAAGCCTGTGGAACTGAGGGCCCCATTTTATTGCTGGTGTAGGCTGGAAGCCATCTTCAGCACATTGCCATGCAGCTCAAAACATGGTAGTTTGCTTCTTCAAAACTGGTAAGGAAGAGAGATTACTGTAGCAACACAGGTTACAATCTTACATAACTTAATTGTGTACATGTAAAAACATGTACTCATCATCTTGCTTATTCTACTGTTTACCAGCAAGTCACACTCAGGAGAAGAGGATCACACAAGGGTATGAACACCAAGAGTCAGAGATCATGTGTGCAACCCTAGCATCCGTCTTCCACAGACCACTGTCTGGACCCCAGTTGTTCACGTCCCTCCCACATGCAAAATACATTCACCATCCTTCCAATGAGACATTTACAAAAGACTGATCCCATTAAAGTATTAGCTCTAAGTCCATAATCTCATCACCTAATGAGATTGGATCTAGACATGGCCGAGACTCTTTTTGTGTTGTTCCTCTGTAAAATGAAAGAAACAAGTTATCTGTAAAATGTAGAGACAAATTTTCTGTCCCCTCCCCTACACACCTAATGTACAATGGTTGGACAGTCATATGGGAACATCTACATGCATTCTCATTAAAAAAGGGGGAAATGGAGAGAAGCAGCTACTGGTCCTAAAAAGTCTGAAATCCAGTCTTGTAAACGTTGGAATTTCTTGATTATATACCAAGGTCTATAAGTAACTCTCCTTTGCTCTTAGCTGCACCTTTTTCGTTCTTGTCTGATTCTTACTTTTAATGAAAATTCCCAGAAAGGGATGAAGCATTTTCCTCTCCAACTTGTTTAATTGAAAATAAAATAATGGCTCCTTCTTTTTTCCCCCATCATGTTCTGTATATGTCCATATTATAGAGTATTGCTTAAATTGAAAAGCAAAACACATGGCATGGAATTATGACAGTCAAATTTTCATTTAAAATCTGGCTTATCTTTTTCCATAAAACTAAGTTAGGTATAGGTAGGCAGCATGCTAACTGGCAAAGAGATGAGATGAGATAAACATCATTGCTCTTTTAACTTAACTCTCTTCTGGAAGCTGTTTGTGACCCTACCAAGCTGATTCTGGTGGAAGGAGAAGACTAATGAGCAATAAAAATGTTATTATTGACTAATGTCATAATATTAGTCATAATATAGAGATATAGTCACTTAATAACATAATAAAGTCACTTCTTGAACCCAGGAGACATTTAAAATATTTCTTCTCTCATGCGGCCTCAGCGTCTACTCTAGGGCACTATAACCCACAGTCTGCTTTGTAGTATAGGAATTTAATTGCCCTAGTAGGACAACCCTTTGGACAAAATTCCTTTTAAGAATGATCTCAAGTTGACATTCTTACCCTGGTTTTGTGTTCATCCTGGTATCCTCTTCAACCTCTTTAACCCATTTTCCAGATGAAGCACTCTTTTCTCCTATTACAGGCTGTTTTATCTTTTCCATGGTTCAGTGAAGCCCTACCTATAGCAAGAGACATGAAATACACACACCAACCAGACCTCCTTGAGCCCAGTGTGACTCACAGAAATCCAGTGACAATCTCCAAAGATCCTTACTTTAAAATAACCTCTTTACCTTCTTTTCCAAAAACTGAAACTTTCTAGATATGGAGTTAATTAACTAGAGTGTGGTCAACTCTACTGCCCAGGCCAATATTTGAAGGTAGTGTTGTTTGTATCTTAGTTTATCTGCTAAAACTTGAACTTAGAAGCCTACTAAAATAGTACTTATTCCATTAAAATATTGTTCAAATATTTTTTTTACCCACTATGCTGGATTGTGGAAATATCTTAATATCATTATATCTTACTTAAGGATATTATATCTTACTCTAAGGATATTTGATAGATAGCTAAATAATAGAAAGAAACTAAATAAGAAAAGCTAAAGTATTGTTTTCATCATTTTAATAGATAATTGTGCATATGAACTAATATATTTATATTTACATTAATACCTACATTTAAAGATCTATATACATAAAATCATAGATTTTATACTTTGGGAAAGTACAGAAAAATTTATGGCGAATATACTGATGTAGATCACAGAATATATCTTAATATTTCACAAGTGTTTTCTTTAACTTTTATTATAATCTGTAATTATTGAAAACTAAGATTCTGTTCAGGAGAACTTATTCAAATTAAAAATTACCTTGATAAGACAAATCATAATTATCTTAGTTTAAATCAATTTAGCAACAGATGATCATATCATGATCTTATATCTGCTAAAAATTATTCAGATCTTCCTGAAAATAATAAAATATGAGTAAATTTGATAAATGTGAAATTTTGAACATTCAAAAAAAGAACAATTTAAAAAATTAAATTTTTGCTTAGAATTAAATTTGAACTAGATTACTTAGAAAAAATATAATAGTGTGAGCATCCAGAATAATGGTAGTTATTTAGGAATTGTTCATATACATTTCTATTTTATGGAACAAATACTCTTGTATTTTGAAGTATATTTCCTCATGCTAGGTAAGACAAATTTAAGTTATATTTGCTTTTGCATTATGCTAACTCAGGCTTCCTCTGATGAAAATAATTAGGCTTTTTAAGAGTCTCTCAGTCCCCAGAATCAGCTTCATTCTGTGTTTTTCTATTTACTACCTTCTTCTATTAGTTCAGTTTCCTCCTAGATTGCTTTCCTATTTACAAGCATATTATTTAAATGTTAACTCTGAATCTTTCAGATCAAGCACCTTTAATTTATTCTGTGTAACATAGAATAGAGAGTATTGAGACAAGAGAAACAATTAGCCACCAGTTTCATTTCATTATATTTGTTTTTTTCCCAGTTTTATTGAGATTTACTTGACATATAATACTATGTAAGTTTAAGATGTACAAGGTGTTACAATGTTATAAACCAGTGTTACCACAATAAAAAAAATTTTTAATAAGCAAAACACATGTTCAAATAGGAAAAAATAACTAAATAAAAAATTTAAAAAAAATAAAAAATAAATGGTTGTAGAGCCTTCGGGAAAAAAAAGAGAGAAAAAAAAGAAAAGGATCTTCTCTGGAGCTAAAAAAAAATGTACAAGGTAGCGATCTGATACACTTATACATTGCAAAATGATTATCACTCTAGTGTGAGCTAACATCTGTATCATGTCACATAATTGCCATTTTTTTTTTTTGGTGAAAACATTTAAGATCTATTCTCTTAGCAACTTTCAAATAAAAAGAGTCTTATGAACTACGATCACTATGCTGTACATTATATTCTCAGAATTTGTTCATCTTATAACTGGAAGTTTTTACCCTTTGACCACCATCTCCCCTTTTTCCCCAACCCCCAGCCACTGGTATCTAACTTTCTAGTCTCTGTTTCCATGAACTTGGCTTTTTTTAGATTCCACATATGAGGGAGATCATACAGGATATGTCTTTCTCTGTCTGATTTATTTCACTTAGCATAATGCTCTCAGGGTGCATCCATGTTGTCGCAAATGGAAGGATGTCCTTCTTTCTCATGGCTAAATAATTTTCTATTATTTATGTGTACCACATCTTCTTTATTCATTCATTCATTGATGGGCACTTACATTGTTTCTCTATCTTGGCTATTGTGAATAATCCTGTAATGAACATGGTATTGCAAATATCTATGGAGATCTTGATTTCGTTTCCTTTTGATTTATACCCAGAAAAAAGATTGATGGATCACATAGTACTTCTAATTTTATTTTTTTGAAGGACCTCTGTATTGTTTTCCATAGTGGCTGTACCAATTTACATTCCCACCAACAATGCACAAGGGCTCCCTTTCTCCCCATCCTCAGCAACACTTTGTTATCTCTTGTCTTGTTGATGATAACCATCCTAACAGGGGTGAGGTGATATCTCACTGTGGCTTTGATTTGTGTTTTCCTGATGATTAGTGATAGTGGGCATCTTTTCCTGTATCTATTGGCCATTTGTATGTCTTTGCAAAAATGTCTATTCGGTTCCTCTGCCCATTTTTTTAATAGGATTTTTTTTTTTTTAGTTTCATGAGTTCTTTATATTGTTATATTTGTTTTTGATTTTTGTGTTATATTATTATTGATTGATATTACTTGTATTTGAGCTCTACATAATAGTATCACGGTGTGTGTCTTGTCTGGGACTTGATTTTTTTTTTTTTTTTTTTTTTTTTGTGAGGAAGACCAGCCCTGAGCTAACATCCGTCCAATCCTCCTCTTTTTGCTGAGGAAGACTGGCCCTGGGCTAACATCCGTGCCCATCTTCCTCCACTTTATATGGGACGCCGCCACGGCATGGCTGACAGGCAGTGCGTCGGCGGGCGCCCGGGATCCGAACCTGCGAACCCCGGGCTGCCAAGCGCGGACTAAACCGCTGCGCCACCGGGCAGGCCTTGATTTTTTACTTATAGAGCAATTTATCTCAAATTTAATTATAATTATTTGAATCTAGAGAAAATGGGAATCACTCAAATATATGATACTGAAATTTTATTTCCATGTACATGGGATATTTCCTCATTTATTTAGGTTTTATTTAACATGTCTGATTTTTTTAAAATAATTTTAAATATTCAGGTTTTTCACACTATTTTTCAGATTAACTGTCAGATTTTTAAGTTTCTGGAGCTACTAAATATAGAGTCCCTTTAAAAATCTACTTCCATATTGCCCGTGTGGCTACTTAGTTATTAATAGGACTTTTATATATTGATAATTAATTCCATTTTCATTTGTGGAAATCCCATGAATGTTACGGTTTTGTCTGCAAAGCAGCTTTATGGTTTTTTATTTGTTTGGGTGATTGCTAGGAGTCAGAAGTACTATCCACTTAGGAATAGCTTATTTTCTCCTTTGATGGTTAGATTTAATTACGAATTCTCAGAGTTAGTTTCAGTGAATTTACATGTTTGAGTAAGGTTGAAGTTAACCTTCATACCAGCACCTCCTGGTATTCTTACTTCATTACTACTTTGCTTTCATAATGCCATTAGATTGCAGCAAATCACCTCAGCACAATCCTGTATTTTCCTTTGCACTATTTTTAGGAGGAGGTTGGAGATTCTTGGCTAGTTTCATTATTTCTTAAATAACCCAGTATTTTATTTAAAAACATGTCATGGGGCCGCCCGGTGGCGCAGCGGTTTAGTCCGCGCTTGGCAGCCCGGGGTTCGCGAGTTCGGATCCCGGGCGCCCGCCGACGCACTGCCTGTCAGCCATGCCGTGGCGGCGTCCCATATAAAGTGGAGGAAGATGGGCACGATGTTAGCCCAGGGCCAGTCTTCCTCAGCAAAAGGAGGAAGATTAGCAACGGATGTTAGCTCAGGGCTGGTCTTCCTCACAAAAAAAAAAAAAAAAAAAAAAAACATGTCATACCCAGTAACAATTTGTTTTGGAGCATTCAGTCTTCAAAGTATTTACTTCATGATACCAGTATTAGACATCATATTATATTTGTCTTGTAACAAATATCCTTCTAAATTCACGAAGTCTAAACAATTGTCTGGTGTCTCCATTAAGAGAAAGAAAATATATGTATACCCAAAAGTTGTCTATGAACATGATTTTGTAAATTGATTTTTTTTTCCTGCTCCCATAGGATAATGGTTGATAAATGTCAAGTTTATTAAATAACATAAAATTTGTAAATAGATAAAAGTCACTATTTAACCATAATAATTACTCATTTTAATTACTCAAAAATAATTTAAAATACAAATTAAATGCCTAACAAGTGTCATATATGTGCTTCATTCTATTAAGAAGTTAGTGTCACAGTAAAGGAAAGATGTAAAATTTAATTTATTGAAAGTTTTATGAATAATGAAATGCATGTTAGATTACCTCCAAATGTGCTCACATCCTCTCTCAATAATTTATCTTTTGAAAGGGAAACAAAATGTACCTTTTGTTCATTTTACTTTTGTATGTTTGAATCCTAAAACTAATTTTACCATGTTTTGCTATATCCAAATCTGTGGCATAACAAAAAAATTACAAAAAAGATATCACTCTGGAATATATACTATGATAGGAAGAATTTTTCCTAGCACATTATAATGCTTTTTGAGCTGTGGGCATTCATTATAGTATAACAGCCTGAAGAAATTTTAGTGTGTGCTCTCTTCAGTACTTTGATCAATATACATCTCCATTTTCAGCTCAGCATGTAGGCAGAAATAAAACCATAGCTACATAACATGTTTGTCATTTCTGGATTTAGCTCAGATGCTTGAGGTTGTTTTTATATTTTGATGTTCTTTTGCCAAATTACTGTTCCTCTCAGAATTTTTAGAAAGTCAAAATATTTCTCATCCAGTGTTTGCAGGATGAACTTGTTGAACATTTTAATGAGAGCTAATGTAATTAAAGATAAAGTCACACTGTGAGTTTTCCACATATAATAAACAATGAGGAACATAAGTCAGTTCTCAAAAATTATCCATCTGGCTTGTGTCATTAATGTTCTCCTGAATACCATAGTAAATCTATACTGTAATAACATAGCATTGTTCAAGATAGTATAACTGAAAATTCTATATCTATAGTCTATTAACAGTTATCATCATTAGTTACCCTCTTTCACTGCTAGAGGATATTCTCTTTTCTCTCCAGGTAACTATTATAAAAGAACATATAAATTATGTATGAGCCATGGATGTACAAATTTGGGGTTGAAATCGACACTGTGTAAAATATTGACCATTACTCAGAGGAGAAAATTCAAATATATCACAAAGTTTTCCTTGTTGAAAACTTGTAGGCACATGTATAAAATATGCAGGCATTGACAAAAGATTATAATTTACTTTAATAAAATGTTGCATAGAGTTGTGTATTTCATTTTACTGAGCATATGCAAATATGAACAATCTACCTGCAAGTTATAACACGGATGTAACATAAAACAATTATGAATGACTGGTTCAATGTGGTAGCAAGTATCTGGGCCATAAATAAATCTATGAGTAACATTTAAATAGAAAATTAAAATGTCATCATTTATTAATTAAAAATACACACAGTGTGTGTGTAGAGAAAGAGAAAAGAGATTGCAATGTTGAATCAGACAACTAATTTATAATTCATTACCTTTGGAAAAGTTAACACATAGAGTCTGAAAAGAAACAAATATATAAAATTTTTTAAGTATATGAAAGTCAAAGCACTATAAAACATAAGATCGATAAGACCAAAATGAAGCAAAATATTGATATTATACAGACAGGAAACAAAAAATTCAGAATTATTTTTCAAATTTCCAAATAAACCATCTATATGTTAGAACATATATATATATACACACACATATAAAATTTCCCCTCCAGCCACCCGAGATGCCAAAAAAGAATGCCAAGAGGAAGAAGGTGGCCTTAGTACCCGCTGTCGTGAAGAAACAGGAGGCCAAGAAGGTGGTAAATCCCCTGTTTGAGAAAAGACCCCCAAATTTTGGCATTGGACGGGACATCAAACCCCAATGGACCATCACCGCTGTGTCAAATGGCCACACTCCATCCACCTGCAGCAGCAAAGGGCTAGTCTCTGTAAGCAGCCGAAAATGCCTGCTGCGATTACCAAATTCACCCAGGCCTTGGACCGCTAAACAGCTACTCAACTGCTTAAGTACCGGCCAGAAATAAAGCAAGAGAAGAAGCAGATATTGTTGGCCTGGGCTGAGAAGAAAGCTGCAGGCAAAGGGAATGTCCCCATTAAGAGGCCACCTGTCCTTTGGGCAGCGGTTAGTACTGTCATTACGTTGGTGGTGAACAAGGAGGCTCAGCTGTTGGCGACTGCACATGACGTGGATCCCATGGAGCTGGTTGTCTTCCTGCCGGCCCTGTGTCATAAGGTGGGGGTTCCCTACTGACTGCATTATCGAGGGGAAGGCCAGGCTAGGATGTCTAGTCCACAGGAAGACCTGAACCACTGTCACCTTCACAGAAGTTAACTTGGAAGACAAAGAAGCTCTAGCTAAGCTGGTGGAAGCTATCAGGACCATTTACAATGACAGATATGATGAGATTCACCATCACTGGGGAGGCGATATCTGGCTCCAAAATCTGTGGCACACATTGCCAAGCTGGAAAAGACAAAGGCTAAAGAACTTGCCACAAAACTGAGTTAAATGTACACTGTTGAGATTTCTGTACATAAAAATAATACAAATTCTCCTTCAAAAAATATATGTAATTGCACCAAATGCTTGTTAAAAATAGCAAGAAAGACGATTCAAGACTATTGCAATAGGGGCAAGAGACAAAACTCAGCTCTTAATACAGCAAAAGCAGTTGGGATTTATAGCCAAAGGGCAAAGTGAGGTGGTCAAAGGATGGAAAATTACTAAGAGGAGCTTGATTATATATTAAGGGTAGGGATAGTCTTATAATAGTAGCACTCACAAATCATTTTGAAAAAGATCCCTTTGCACTTTATGCTGTAAATCAGGGTGCTAATCAACAAAATCTTGAGATTCTTACAAGTTCTTTTGCCTAGTTAATAGGATCCAAAAAGTACCATGTTCAATTTTGTCCAGTCATAATGGCTTTGAAGGTTGAAAAAAATTATGAATAAAATGAAAAGAAAGAGGAAAAAAGAAAGAAAGAAAGAAGGAAGATAGACGGTGGAAGGAGGAAGAAAATTGTCAGGAGAGAAAGAAAGAATGGAAAGGAAAAATGAAGTGAAAGAATACTGATAATACTACACGTAAAAGAGAGAAATCTTTTTTTTTTTTTGTGGTTTCAGTTTGTTTTACTTATCAATCTCTGTGTAATAAAGTGCCTGCAACCTAAAAACTTAAAAGAACAATGCTGTTCTCCTTTTCCATGATTCTGTGAGTCTCCCGGTCACAGCTGGCTTAGCTGAGGTTACTCATGTGGTTGCATTAGCTCAGGGCTCAACTGGGGTTGGGAAATCCAAGATGGCCTCTAATTCTTCAGAATCTCTCTCCATTAAGGTCCTCCAATCACTCAGAGACAGAAAGTGGGAGCTGACAATTCTCTGAAGATGTGGAATTGGAAGTTGCAGAATATTGACTATCACCACTGTCACAATCTATTGATCAAGGCAATCCACAAGGGCAGTCCAAATTCAAGAGAAGGATAAATAGGCTCTGAAACTAAACCAGAAGTCATATGCTTCCAAAGCTGAACCATTTACTAAAAGTAAAATTGTTCAACAAACATAGAAAATCCACAATAGCCACTTCTATCCAAAAGGGGAGAAATGAAAGGGGCATGGTAGTAACTGGTTCTTCGTATTTATAAAACCCAGACATGCACATTTTTACAAGGGTACTTACTCTAAGGGCAAGAAAGATTTCTTGATTAAGGCCCAATTCTTCATTTTAAGAAATGTTTCTTGATTAAGGCCCTGGGAGTGGGTTCTCCATGGCTCTTGTCTCCATCTCCGTGCTCTGTGCTCGACCTCTGAGTCATTTTGCCTTCTCATTGACAAATCACCCGTGTTTGCACATAAGTAGCTCTCAGGCTATTTCCTACTCAATAAAATCGGGGCCAGAGACCTCCTTTTATTCTGAATTACATCTGCCTATTTTAGTCCAAACAGATACAGCTCTTTTAAAAATGTCAGGTGCTTCTTATTATCAAATTATAATATACGCTATTTTATAGTAGTAACACTCACAAATCATTTTGAAAAACAACTTAATATTGCTAAAATGTCCATTGTACCCAAAGTGATCTATAGATTCAATGCAATACTTATCAAAACCCCAATGACATTTTTTAGAAATAGAAAAAACAATTCTAAAATTCATGTGGAACCACAAAAGATCTCTAATAGCCAAAGCAATCATGAGAAAGAAGAACCAAGCTGGGAAGTAACATGTTTCCTGATTTCAAATTATATTACAATGGTATAGTAATTAAAACAGTATGATACTGGCACAAACACAGACACATAGATAAAAAAAAAAACAGAATAGAGAGCCCAGATATAATCCTGTACATACACAGTCAACTGACATTCAACAAGGATGCCAAAAATACACAATGAGGAAAGACAGTCTCTTCAACAAATGGTGTCTGGAAAACTGGATATCCTCAAGCAATAGAATGACATTGGACCCTGAGCTTACACCATACACAAAAATGTATTAAAGATTTAAACATAGGACCTGAAACTGTAAAACCCTAGAAGAAAACATAGGGGGAAAGCTTCATGACATTGGTCGTGGCAATGATTTCTTGGATATGACAACTGCGAGATAATAGAAGCTATATATATTGGTCTCTGCTCCTGGTTCCTGGCACAGAGCTCCTACAGCCCTTGTAATTTCCTAAGTGGTAACAACACTAGGAGCATCTATTGTTCTTATGTTTGTCTTTGACCCTATCCCTGACACAGGGCTCCTAAAACCCTTGTAAATTCCTAAGGGATAAGAGCACTAGGAGCATCTTTTGTTCTAATGAGGTGACTCTGGGTGGGCGCCTCAATGGGGGCTGGTCACCAGAAAAACCATGCCATGATTAGAAGCTTGAAATCTTCAGCCCTACCACCCATTCTCCAGAGAAGGGAGACTAGAAATAAAGTTAATAATTGATCATGTCTATGTGAAGAAGCCTCCATAAAATCTCAATAGTAGGTTTGAAAGGCTTCCAGGTCGGCGAACACGCACACGCACCAACAGGGTGACATGCATCAACTCCATGGGGACAGAATCTCCGGCTCCCTCTCAGTCCTTGCCCTGTATATATCTATCTTCATCTGGCTGTTCTGTATCCTTTTCCTTACCCTTTAATAAACTGGTAAACGTAAGTAAGTGTTTCCCCGGGGTTCTGTGAGCCACTCTAGCAAATTAATCGAATCCAAGGAGGGGTCGTTGGAACTTCTGATCTACAGCTGGTTGGTCAGAAGCACAGATGATAACCTGGGCTTGTGACTGGCATTTGAAGTATGTGTGGAGGAGAGGGCAGTCTTGTGGGACAGAGTTTTAATCTGTGAAATCTGACACTGTCTATGGATAGATAGTGTCAGGACTGAGTTAAATTGTAGGACACCCAGCTAGTATCACAGAAAATTGCTTGTTATGGGGGAAAACCTCCACACATTTAGTGACCAGAAGTGTCAGAAGTGAAGTGTTCCATGTAAAAGTAAAGGAGACACACCAGAAAGAAACACAGCAGGGAAGAACTGGGTTTTTCAGTACATGGGAAGGAAGGAACTGAGTTTTTCCCTATTTAATACCAAAAGCAAAGGCAACAATAGCAATAAAAATTAGACAAATGGAACTATATCAAACCAAAAAGATCCTGACAGCAAAAGAAATAATCAACAGATTGAAAAGGCAATCTACAGAAAGGGAGAACACATTTGCAAACCATATATCTGATAGGGGGTTAATATCCAAAAAGTATAAGGAACTCCTACAACTCAATAGCAAAAAAAGAAATAATCCAATTAAAATATGACAGGGGACTTGAATAGGCATTTCTCCAAAGAAGTCATACAAATGGCAAAGAGGTATATGAAAAGATTCAACATTACTAATCATCAGTGAAATGCCAATCAATCCTACAATGAGATATCACGTCATACGTGTTAGGACTGCTCTTATCAAAAAACAAAAGATAACATGGTAGTGAGAATGTGGAGAAATGAGAATCCTTGTGCAGGGTTGGGAATGTAAAATGTTGCAGCTGCTATGGAAAACAATATAAAAGTTCCTCAAAAAATTAAAAATAGAATTACCATACGATCCAGCAATCCTATTTCTAAGTGTATATCCAAAAGAATTGAAATCAGGCTATTGAAGAGATACAGGCACCCCTATGTTCATTGTGGCATTATTCACAATAGCCAAGATATGGAAACAGCCTAATGGTCCATAGATGAATGAATGGATAAAGAAAATGTGGTATTTAGATACAATGGAATATTATTTAGATTTAAGAAGGAAATTCTGCCATATCCAACAACAGGGATAAACTTGTAGGACATTATGCTAAAAGAAGGAAGCTAGTCACAGAAGGACAAATACTGCATGATTTCAATTGTATGAGTATCTAAAATAGTCACACTAATAGAAACAGAGAGTAAGACAGTGGTAGCCAGGCTTTGTGGGGAGGAGGACATAAGGAATTGCTATTGAATAGCAATAAGTGTTAACTGAAAATATACAACACATTCATCGTTCAATGTATCAGATAAAATGAAACAAAAGTAAAAAAAATAAAGATATATAAATAGTTGGGACATTTGCAGGTTAATGAATGGCTCCGGCATCCATAACTCTACTCATATTTAAACAGATTTATAATAATTTGTGTTTTCACCCCGAAGTTACATCCATTCATTTTTCAGACCTCTGGTCCATCTTTGAAAAAATATTCAGTTTAAAGCTTTGGAGTTCTCCTAATCTTTAATTTAAAAAATCATGTTTCTAAATATATTAGTATATTTACTAGATATTCACTGGAGTCCTTCCCTCCACTGCTGGGTTTGTTAGATTAAAAACTTTACTATATAAACTATGTATTGTTTGTTATATTGCAGACAATGAAATGGCAAGTAGAGGAGAGTTAATGACATAAGCATGGATTTACAAGAAAGTTACAGAGATAGGTAGAATAATAAACCATTGATTTGAGAGAGAGGAGAGAGAGAGGGAGAATATTTAAAAGAATTTTCTAAACTCGTAAATACTATACATTATATAAATTATTAATACATTTTGATAACATTCATTTGACTATTTCTTTTCATTGCAATTTTGGGCCCTGCTACGGTTAGTTGGATCATGGAATAAAAGAGAACAAATGAAAGGAATGAAAATATTACATACATGGATATATACATATACTTAAAATCAACACCATGTAAAACTTGAAAAATAATCATCACATCATATTTGAAAGAGTTCCAAAAATAACATAAAATAAAATTAAAATATTTTGTCTAAATATTGTCTGAAGTAATTTCCAGCCATTTTATAGCAGCAGAATTTGTTCTAGTAATTATACGCTGAAATTCAATATTTGCAAAAAGGTAAAAGGGAATACCATTTAGGGGTTAATTAGGTTAATTGCTATAAATACATAAGACAATTTATCTTTCTGTGTTTTTCCTTTTATCCTTAATTGCAAATTTAATGCAGCTTTCCTACAAATACAGCAGTATGTGATTTAGTAAGTCTAATTCTCATACATTATCAACACACTCCAATCCCAAAATGATAACCACTTCTATTAGTTGTGTGTCTATTTCTCATATAAATATAAATATGCATATAATACTGGGGTAATAATTATTATTATATATATAAATGTGATCACACACAGCTTATTCTTTTGCAATACTCTCTTACAGAAAGGAAAACATACGGATTTTCTTTGCATATCAGTCATATGTTCCATCTTAATCATTATACATAGATTTGTAGGGTTTTTTTGGGGGGGATATAATTTGAAAAATGGGTGAACAAATTAAATCTAAATATAACTTATAGATTTGTGATATTTTTGTTTAATTTTTTATCTACTTTACTGAAATGCTTTAAGTCAAATTGGTTGCTTTCTAGAGACAGAAAAATAATGAAAAATTAATGTAGTTGAAGAAGCATTTTTCTTTGAATAATATAGATTTAAAAAGTTACATTTTGCATGTAGAAATGTCATGATATGTATTTTTATTAGACAAATATGTGGTATAATTTAAATTTATTTCATCAATTTTGCTCTGTAATGAACTATACAACAATGATAAAATAATGTTCTAGACACATTAAAAAAAGTCACAATCTAATTTTGCATAAATTTCTATTCCATATATTTTGGTTGTATATTATTACTGGGCTGGAATTTTATTTTTAAATTAAACTTTGAATACATGAAAAATATTATCATATTACTAGACGTCTGAAAAATATATTATTATTATTGGCTTAAAGTTAGAATTTTGGTCATAAATGTCAAATATTGTCTGGCACTGGCACTATGTTTGGGAAGGAGGGGAAAATATATATTTCAAGGAAAAACATAGGCTAGTAGTTTTTAAGAAAATCTGTGTGAGTGACCTAATAGATATCAAGGATCCTTTTTTACACATTTAAAAAATTTATTTGGCAGTGTCGTATAGAGTTTTACTTACTACTACATAGTAGGTAACAGAGAGAAAACATTAGACATTCATTTATACATCCTACTTTTATACATTCTATTGAAGTTTCTGAGAGAAAGAATGTTCTACAGTCTTCTCCCTTGCTACATTTATAATACAAGGCTATAAATATACACTAAAAAAGGTAGATGTGGATTAAGGAAGGCAAGGAATAGTAGAGGCAGAGATAATATGTTGAATGTACACTTGGAATATTTCCTTACTTTTCCCAAAACTTGTGGGTCACTGTAGGTAAATCTCCTAGTTTTGTTGCACCAGGTCATAATACTCCTAACAATAAAATACAGTGTAATGAACCAGTTTGGAAATGAGGGATTGTGCGGGTGGTATTAGGCAGAAGTATTTCATGTCTTCTAGGTTTGTAAGTTCTGTTTTCTTTCATTGATTTACAGCATCAGTTCCCTGCATGATCTGATCATTTTGAATTCTGAAGGGTTTGAAAACAGCAAGTAACCTTGTAAGAGTGATTTAAAAACCTTCAAAAGTTCCTAGTTTTATTTCTCATAAATGTCAAAACTCCACAAGCTACGTGTGGCCTTCATAAAGGAAATAATCCTCTGTCTTTATTTTGCTGCAATGGCAAACACTTCTCATCTCTGTCAGACTTGAGTGAATAACTGTATCAGAAAACAGCGGCTGTTGATCATAGGGCTGTTTATCACTTGACATAGGAATCACATTGCCTGTAGCAATGTTGAAGATCAGCAGTGACAATTCACTTTTAGGCCCCTAAATGGCAACAGCCTCAGTGTCACAATAAAAGCAACCATAGGTGCAGAGGCCGGGGAGATAATGCTGCCAGTGTGAGGACCACACTTTGAGAATCACTTCATCAGGGCTATGTGGTATTCCACTGTTGCTTTGATAGCTATCCTAGGGAGTTATTTTTCCTGTATAAATTTGTGCTAAAAATTTCAACTTTCATTTTTGATGAAAAAGAAAACATATATCTGAAAGTTGTGTGTTGACATTCAATCACTTTGAGACAATATCATAATATCAATTGAAGAAATTCAGTTTAAAAAATAATTTAAGAGAGCAGTTTGATTAATGCTGGGAGGAAAACTTTGCCTCTACCATCCCAGATTTGAATGATTGGGGGCCTGGGAGTTAACTAACAAAAGACAGCTTAACAGGAGTAAAGATAAAGTGATTCACAGGCGTGAGAAGGCGCACAAAAGAAATGGCTCTCTGAATAGTTAGGGGTTTATAAAACCACTTAATAGGAGAAAGGGAGAGGGGAGAAAAGGCTTTCATGAGAAGAACAAATGGGCTTAATGGGGGAAAGAAAATGAGCTTGTAGGGAAATAAATGTAAGGCAGGAAAGTTTGTGATGATCTTTGTTTATGAAATTTCTCATCAGATCTCTCTCCTTTCCGGATATGAAACTCCCCCAGAAAGGGGATTTGGGGCATTTTCACTCTCTATCTCCTTCCTGGGAGGGAAGCCACCCAGAAGAAGGAATTATAGCAGCCTCCCTCTCAGAAACCCCTGCCTTTACTCAGGTAAGGGAAGCTCCAAAAACACTTCTTTCTACATCTGTTAAATCTCAAATGCCTTCAGTTTAAAATAATCTTCGTGCCAAAACTGTGATCCCTTCAGCAGTGAAAAAACTCTGTGTATATAAACAGTTAAATCCTCATACACTGGAAGACATACTCAATTTTAAAAACAAATCTAGTCAAAATAACTATAACTGGTTTTGAAGCCAGGAAACTGCCGGGCACTATAGATATTAAACCAATTTGCTGTTTTCCTGTTTAACGTGAGGGGTGACTCAGGGGTCTTGAGGATTTGTGAGCTTGTTTTGCAGAAGAAAGAGACCACCTTCAGGGAGGTTGTGGTCACTGGATGGCTGGCCCCCAGCAGCCATTGAAGCCCAGAAGTCAGACTGCCCCGGGGCTCATCGGGACTGACACCTTTGTTTCCCCGAAGCTCCTCCTGCAAAGCCCCTTAGCTCTATAAAACTCTCCTGCTTTCTGTTCTTGGGGAGGTGGATTTGAGCGAACCCGTGCTCCCACCTACTTGTTTTGGCAAATTTGAATAAATCTCCATCTCCAAACACAGGTGTCTCACTGTTTGGCTTGCTGGGCATTGACCACACGAATTTGAGATTAAGAGGTTCAGTATCAGTTTTAAGAATATATATTTACAATTTCCTGCTTAATTTGTTCCTGTTTTTCATAGTCAGGCAGAAAAAATCATAATCTACTAAAATTTAATGAAATAACTAATTTGACATGAGAAAGTTTGAATCTCAAAATTTTACAAACAAAATAATTGACGTAGTCTATACTCTAAATGTACACTAAATACTGTATAAACACTATTTTCAGTTACCTATTTCTAAATATTTTCCAACCAGTTTCTTGTTGGAAAGGTTTCTTTCCAACAATATTTTGTCAATGATTGCCTTTAATTTTTCTCTTGTCCTGTAGTAGCCAGTGTTTGGATATTTAAAGGATAGGCTATTTTTGTACAAAGAAGAGTCTTAATGGATTGGAAAGCAATTATTGAATAAGGATCCCATTTATTTAAGCTGCGCTTAAATGTAAATTTATATTCACCAGTCATATGCACTGTTTTCTTTGAATGCTGCTTCTCTTCCACTAATAAAGGGTTTTACTGGATCCACATTCATTAGATTTTCTGGTCTGTATCAGAAGATGACTCTTTAAACTTGGGGCAACTGAAAAACTCTAAATTTTATTTCTAGTGTGGCAAAATTTATGCCTTAAGGTTTACTAAGTGGGAGTCCACTGAATGCAAATTTGGTCAGTGAAAGTAATGGTTATTACATGAAAAAGATTCAGTTATCTAATAGCTGCTCTTGCATTGTTGACTACAAACAAAGATATAACAATGGAAGACAAAGAACATGTTTGGAACAGGTGTGACTTTTCTTACTACTCTGGGCAAAGCCCAAGTCAAAAGGAGAAAGGGGAGGCATTGCAATTTGTCAGAGGGTTGATAGGAAGGATAGTGATGGAGAAAGAAATCAGCCTTCCTGACCTCCTAGTGCTATGGTAAGTTTAGTGACTTATCACAAGTATTGGTGTTAAAAAAGATACAACCACATATTTGGTGTATGTTGGGGGCGGGGGATACACAAGGGTGAATTATTACTCTTGGTCACAAGAAGGCAAGGTGAGGGAAGAGAATTACATGAAAGAGAATTGCAATTTATCCAAAATGCTGTGAACAGTCATAAGTAATAATCTAAAATTATAAATCCTTGTTTCTATTTCAGTTAAAATTTACAAGACGTATTTCTGCAAAATTAACTAGATTGATATATTAAAAAACTTTCAAGGGACATATGTTATAGATTCTTACAGGTATATATGTAAATATTCTCAAAAAACCTAGAATTACTGCACCTAAATATTGTAGTGGATATTCTTAATTTAAAAAACCTGTACAGATTTCAAAATACATGTTATACAAACTTTTTAAATGATAAATTATTGCAATAATAAAATGTCACATATTATAAAGAAAATATGAATAATTCATGAGAGGAGAAACAGTGGGGAAATTAAACTGGGAGTCAGGATGTGCCAAAAAATTCCATTTAATTGCATGCATTTCTCTGTAATGTCTAATGAATCCCATGATTGTAAGTAATTAATACAAAATTATTGTCTTGCCTTGTTTTAAATTATTAAATTATTAATCAACTAAAGTGATCGTTTCTCAATGCCTCTTTTTTTCTCCATAGGATTTATTTATAATACTAGCTCTTATTTCATTGAGACGGTATTTTGACAAAGTCATTTCTGGCACCATACTCTCTTTTAAATGAGAAAAAATGTGATTAAGCAGTGTAAACATTCCTGAATAGAATACCTATGCATGTCCTAGATCAGATCTGCAACACAGGGTGGGAGCAAGTTACTCTAACTCTCTTCTTTACCGAGACAGACAAAGTAAAATGGTTGGCTTCTCATAGATCCAGTCGACTATGAACTGAATACTAAAATTCTCTGAAAATGAACAATTATTTTTTTTACATCAATCATGAATATTATAACATCTACAGCCGTGCAGCCAAAAAAAAAAGCTAGATATTGTGTCTCACCACTTTTTAATGAAATGAAGAGAGGGAGAATGCATTAGTTTTCTATTGTTCCTGTAACAAATTACCTCAAATTTAGTGACATAAACATCACAAATTTATTATCTTATAGTTCTGGAGGTAAGAAGGTCTGACATGGTTCTCACTGGGCTAAAATCAAGGTGTTACCAGGTCTATATTCCCTTCTGGAGGCTCAGGAGTAGCTTCTAGAGACCTCACATATTCCTTGGCTCTTGGCCCTCTTACTCCATTTTCAAAGTCAACAGTGTTGCATCTTTCTGACCCTTCTTCCTTCAGTTATAGCTCTCTCTCTGACTCCGGTCAGGAGAGTGTCTCAGATTTAATGTCTCATATGATTTGATTGGGTTCACTTGGATAAAAGAGAATAATATCCGCTCTCAAGATACTTAATCATCTCTGCAAGTACTTTTTAGTTTATGTTTGTAAGGTAACATAGTCATAGGCTCATGGACATTGGAACACGCACATCGTGTGTGTGATGGATTATTGCACCCCAGAGAAAGAGAGAGAGACAGAGAGGAGGAGAGAAGGAGGGAGGCAGAGAGACAGACAGACAGACAAAGAGAGAGAGAGAGAAGGAGGAGGAAGAGGAGGAAGTGAAGGAGAAGGGGAAGTAGTATCAGTAGTACTAGTAGAAGTACTACTAGTAGTATTTATTATGAGATTAAACTAAACATTTTGAAAGAAAAGTTCCCACAAGCACACATACAAAAATCCAATTCATACATTCATTTGCAATTCTCTTAGTAATAAAAATGATTTATAATATTATAGGTTAAAAGACTTTAAATTAATCTCTTTCTGTTGATAGAAGATACATAATTACTAACTAGTTCTATTTTAATGGGGAATAATGGGAAAACATTGATTTAAAGATTTAAAGAAACATCCACGTTTACTTTCAGTATGTGTATATTAACAATGTGAGCTTAAAGGGGAAATCTAATTTGAATTAAGGCAATAGCTTCTATAATAATTAACAGTTAGAAGGTCAAAGAAAAAATTCTTTGGATGCAAGGTTCTTGGCTGCAACTTCACATGTTTTCAAAAGAAACGAAAGTACCTAATATTGTTGGTTAAGCCTCATTTGCATTTTACTGTGTTTCGTAAAAATAAATGTACCTAAAAGTCACCGTTTGAAATGATACAATTCACATTAAATTGCTTAATATGCTACCACTTAATTAGCTTTTCTTGAGATCCTATTCAATGGTTAATGGCATCTACAAGGGACTCAAAATAGTTAAGACATTATCTGTTAAATATATGAAATACGTTTGTGCTAATCATTTTAGTAATATTTTCTTGAAACACACACATAAATGATTTTGGAATAAATGTAAGGGTAAATATAGAATACTATCCCCTATTTACTCACCTGCCAGAATATAATCCTAGATTTTCCAACATATGCTCCAACATATGCCTTTACCACAAAGTATTGTTGCTATAATACACGATCATTAAAGATCTATAACATTCTACATGTTTTTAAATCAAAGTTTTAAGAAATAATTGCAAATGTTAATTTATTTTTTATCAATTTATAATTCCCAGGTCCCATCTGTTTCTGAAACATTAGAATCAAAATCCTTAAATATTTCCTTCTCATTTCACCACCACTGTTAGATAGATAATCCTGCATTATTTATTAAGAATATTTGACCACTGGCAAAGTCTGGTACCACTATCTACTACCCCCAAAACTTCCTACCATCATTCCCATTCTTAAGCTGAACAGATATTTTTCCATTGCTTGAATGATAACACTTTTGCAAAATATTCTTTATTTTCTGATAGACAGTGCTTCATCTCAATCTTACGCAAAACGAAGAGCTTGTTTTTGTAAAGTTTTAGACTGTGGGCTGCAAGCTCAAATATCTAGAGAGTTAGTCACCTACAGCATTAAAGAGAAGAGATCTTGTGCTACTCTGATAGGTAAGACGTTGTAGGACATTCTGTTTATCTTTTGAAGAAAGTAATTCACTTTAATTAATTCTTTGAAATACCTCCAGTAGGGCTCTGCTGCTACTACAGCAAGTGTAAATAAAGTTCAACTGCCCAGCCAGATGGAGTGTCTGTGGACAGATACTCACTTTCCACACACAGCGTTTGGGGTGCCTGGTGTAGTGGCAGACTAATGGCTAAGCTGATACTCTTAGCTTTTATATCTCTCTGTGAATGAGCTTTCAATAACATATGTTTTTCCTTTTTCTGACTTAATGGAATACATTTAAGCTTTCATTTTTTTTCCTTCCGGCTGGTTGCGCTGATATATTTTCATTAGACATATTTTCTTTGATTTCAACCTTATCTGGATTTATATTTTTCTAATTAACTAACTCCAACTCACCATAGAGTATTTTCTATGATTTGCTCCCCATACATCTAGTGACATACAAAATACATCATATCAGAAATACTGATATGAAACACACAAAAATGAAACTGTTGACTTCTATGTCTTCTTCTATTGGGCTCTTATTGAAATGTTCAATGAAACATAATTTTAATTCTCCACATGTATTTTCTGCTATTTTAATGTGAAGTCAGCAAAATATGTTTCTTAATATGGCCTTTCAAAAGAAATAGCACATGGAATCTTAGAAATAATTTATTTGTCATGCTTAAAAAATATGCATTCCTTCATATTTAAGAAATATGTATTCTCTAAGAGATGAATGAAGAAATCCCTTTTCTCAGTACATGTGAAACACTGAGCGCAGTGTCTGTGCATTGGAGAATTTTAATAAACTTTAGTTCTCTCTTTATGTATGTCTCTAGAATTGAGTTCACATGCAGCAACAGAAAAGAGCCGATATCCTTTAACCAGTAACCCGCAAATTGCCATCACTTTTGTGCCATTATCTCTCATTTCTTGCTCAGTTGGCCACTGTCTCTGGTATTGTTATACCCTGAAATTTATTTCCAGTTGCATAGCTATTCGTACATCTGAAAATGCGAAAACTACAAATGCAGATAGTGTAATGCAGAGGATTTTTGCTTTGGGAATAGAAGACAAGTTTCTAAGCCACATTTCATCACATTAAATCTATGTGATTTAAAAATTACTTATATCATTCCACATTGTATGATCTAATATAGTAAAGAAGAAAAAACTTAGCTCTGATCATCAGAAGTTGTGTGACCTTGACTAATTACTTAACATCTCCAAATACTCAGTTTTTTTTACTTATAAAGCAGAAATACAAATATGTATCTAATAAGACTTTTGAAAGTATGTTTTTATGATTGTGTATATGCATGACCCTAGAGCAACTCATGATACATTTTTGTATCATGATACACTTGCTCAACAAATGATAGCTTCCTTCTGCAACTGGAAGGAGATAATTAAATATATCACAATCTGTATTTTGCTACTAGAGTAACCACATTCATGATAATATATTATTTGATGAAATAAAAGGATATATTAAAGTTGTAACAGAGTGTAGAAGGAGGCATTTTCAGTGATCCTAGAACGTCAGGTAAGACAAAGCCTCAAAGCCAAGGACATTAAATAAAAAAACATTCTTGTAGTCTCAATATTGATGAAAGTAGCACCCTTAGATTCCTTAGAATAGGATTGGTCACATAACTGTTTGACTATAGATATCCATTACTGATCTCCAGTTGAATATAAGCAGCCTAGAGATTTATATGACAGAAGAGTTTTAAGGAAAATTGTGGAATTGAGAATGCCGCATCACTGTCCTCCATTCTCTATGGGGAACCTCCTACTTCCCCCACACCAAACACACTTGTCTTGTGTCCCCAGGAGTATGGAGCACAGAGGCATTTTCTTGACTCTTGCCTTAAGAATCTTAAAGTTTGACTCTTAGAACCTCCCTTCTATATGAAAGGACCTCTAACATTATCACACAAACAAGACAAAAATTTTTAAGATATTACTGGTTGTTTTCACAGAACACCCTGTCTGTCAGCTCAATTAGTAGAATAACTGTCTCAGAAAGACTTGTTGGTGTGGATTTTGACTACTGAAGTAAAGTGTAATTTAATAAAGGAAGTTCATGACATTTTAAAAAATATTATAACATTTTGAACTAAAAGATATAGAGACAGCACAACATAAAAAGAAGCCTTGGGACCTGGCATGTACTACAAGTAGAAGCAGAACAAAACATAGTCACCTACAAACCTAGGCTATTTCTTAGGGAAAAATACAGGATGACTCATAAGGAAGAAACAAGACCCAGAAGGTGAAACAAGACCCCAAGATCTGCAGAGAACGTTTTTCTGGGAGGAGGAGTTAGCCCTAATTAAGGAATTGACAACACACGTCCAACTGAATTTCACATCGCAATCCACCAATGACTGCTATTTGCTTAACATCTCCCAGCCCCAGTGCCTTGTCAGTGGAACTGTCTATTATAATTATCCTATGACTGACTCACCATTGTATGTTGGGTGTGTGAAAGATAACTTGTTTTTTTAGTTCACAAGTGTTCAGATTGAGAGAAACCATACATGTGGACCTACACTGAAGGAGACCCATCCACACTTACACTTGATTTAGATGCGATTTCTTGAAATAGGAGAAAATGTACCAAGAGGAGAGTTTGTAAGTCATGGGAGGGGGGTGAAACATGTGAAGAATCCGTGACTTGATAGCAGGCTATATCAGGTTAAAACTGACCACAAATTCTATAACATTCCTCCCGTTGAAATGTGTGGTCTAATTCCCCTCCTCTTCCATCTGTGCTGGCCTGTGACTTATTTTACTCTTGAGTATGGAAGAAGTGATATCATGAGAGTTTCTGGCCTAGTCTTTAGGAAAAATGTCAACTTGCACATTAGTCTTGTTTAGAGTCCTCCATTGCCATGTAAGAATCCCGATCATCCATCTGGAGAGGCCACAATGAGAAACTCTGAGACTATGCAGAGAAGGAGGAAGGTCCAGCCATTTCCAGCCTTCCAATCATTTTGGCATAGTCCCATACCTGTGAGTGAAGCCATCACGAACACTCCAAGCCAGCTCGGCTTTCAGCCGAATATCACCAATTTACACTAGTCAACACCAAATGAAGCTGAAGAATTGTCCAGCTGAGCCTTGCCTGGAATCCAGCCCTGTCCTATTTACTGACCCACAAAATTGTGAGATATAGTCAAACGTTTCTTGTTTTAAGTCACTAAATTTTGGGGAAGTTTGCTATGCAACAGTATACAATTGAATATCTGCTAAATATCTTAAGTAAATATAGTACCAGTCATTTAATAGGCACTCAATAAATGTTTGAATGGATATAATCTTATAATCTTTATAACATCATCATCAATTCACGCTTGAAAAATTTGAAGCTCTGAGACAAACTAAAGCCTCTGAGCCAATGTGGCTGCAAACACTAAAACATTTACTATCTTGTCCTTTATAGAAAAAGTTTACTGACAATCTGGTCTGAGAGATTAACTGGACCAGGGCTACTTACTTGCATATTAAAGGGCAGAATCTTAGTCTTTCTATCCTTATTCATTTTTTCTATACTAAAATACTTTCTCTGAAGTATGAAATGAATGGCTAAATCCAGTTTAATTGTATAACAACTTACCAGAGGTTTTTGGGTGTAAATTGCCTAAAGCTTAACCTCATTATTCAGAAAACATGGTCAGTACAGTATTCCTTAGTGGCAACATGATTTAATTTTAGGCCTTTAGAATAAAGGAATAAAAAAAAAATAAGAATATAAAGAGCTAAAGACATAAAGTTTCAAGAAAGGTCACAGTAGATGCATTCATTACAAGTTTAAAAACAAAAAAAAAAAACCTTTATGAGTCTAAAAATGGTTTCTTACAGATTTTATGGCTTTGTAAAAAGTTATGAGTCATCTGTATTGTAATGTCATAAGAATTGCAGTAAGAGTAGTGGATTTTTAAAGGTCCAAACAATTAGATATGGACTTAGGTCTGTCAGAAGAAATTACATGAAATATGCCATTTTCCATGGTTACTGTAAAAAATGTACTAAAACTAAAACATATAGCACCTAAACACTCTCTTCTACAGCTTATTATTTATACCCTGATAATTAGCACTATTGCAATGAATTATTCCCTGATTCTCCCCTGTTTTCTCCTCAGCTGCTAAACCAGATATCCTATGTCTAAAATCTAAAATATTTCACTCTTCATAATCACTCTTTATGCATTGCTTCTATGGTTAGTGATGGTGGCAATTTAGAATCTGGAATCACCTTTCCAGTGTTATCCCCAACTGATTTATATATATGGTGTAAGATATCATATATATGCATTTATCATGGAACCTATTCTGTTTCTCTGTCTTCTCTCTCTATATAAATACACACACAAATAAACCTATGTTTTAAGAAGAGCAGATGACCCTCCATAATACGGGTGGGATTCATCCAATCAGTCCAAGGCCATAAGAGCAATAACTGAGGTTTCTTGTAGAAGATAGGAATTCTGCATCAAGACAAACACAGAAATCCTGCCTAAATTTCCAGCCTCCTGCTTTGTCCTACAAATTTCAGACAACTGTGTGAGTCAGTTCCTCAAAATAATATATTTTGTCTCATATACATATACTTGCAAATATTAATGATTGTAAATATTGCTCACATCTACAAAATACCTTCACAGCAACATCTAGACTAATGTTTGACCAAATAACTAGGCACCATAGCCTATCCACGTTGACACAGAAACGTAACTATGATGAGAATCAAGATTCATTAACAATTTCTTTAAGAAGACATACCTGACTACGACCCTATGGAGAGTAAAGTTCACTGTATTTTGTGCCTCATAGCTGTATTATAACTAACTTTACATCCTTGTCATCTGCACTCTACAAGGATACCAACTCCTTTATAATAAGTGCTTAATATTACCATTTTTATATCTCTAGTGCATAACCTAGAGCCAGACACCTACTTAATTCACAAATGTTCATTGAATGAATGACAACTTTTAAGACATGATATGTTGGTACTGAAAGTGCATTAGTTTTGTGTAAATGGAATCCATAAAAGGACAAAATTAAAAGAGACAAGATCAAAAGAGAAAAAAATGCTTTGAATGGTTAATATTAAGCATAATTTCCAACTGGAATATTTATAATGTTCAATACTGAAATTTCCAAGATTTAAAAGCCACCCTGCATATGTGCACATGTCACTCATAACGATCTACCACTTACAGTATTGCTTACTGTAAGCATCTCATAATCATAATTTATATGACAGTGGCAGATTCTACCACATCAGTACAAACAGATGGTAATTACAAAATGAATGAAGCAGATTGTTACACCATGTAGATTGCACATATCTGTTATTTTGTGAAATTAATCATCTAATGACTCAGATGAATTGCATCCATATTAGCAATTAGATATCTGAATCAACGTTTTGGAACCAAAAGTGTATTACAGTTGTAAATACTTGATTAGTAAGACTTAGATTCATTTCAGTGGTACCAGATAAAAATATTTACCATAAGCCAACTAACATCTAGTAAGAGAGAAACTAGACAAATGTTACACAGGTCAAAAACAGAGTAACCACAAGTTTTCTTCTAATATAAGTCAAACTGAAAAGTGGTCAGTTTGTCATTGTGTGTGTATTCATGTTATTCTTACACCAATTTGTCATAATGATTCAATTCATAAAACCAAATTATTTATAATTTTATCGTAACTATTAGGGAAAAAACATGTATAGATACATTTAAATATCACTGGATTTTATTCTATATCATTCATAAATATCAAAAATCTGATGAGTAAATTACCTCCTTGGAATTTTACCTGTTTCATTACCTTCTTTATTACTAAAGTTAAAGTGATATAAAAATGCTTGTCATGTTGTTTTGAGAAATATAATTTTAAAATTAAATGCTTTATCTTGTGTTTTTTTTTCAGTTGGACATAGTATAAATACACTTTCAAAAATAAAAATTTACAAAAGTGGGAGATATGCAAATATATGTGATTCAGATGTAGAAAAGCATATGGATGAGTAATGCGTATGTATTGTACCAAAATTTTACAGTTCCTTATAGCACCCTCACTGTTCATCTTTTAATAGCTCTGTTCTTTTCCTGTGATGTTATTAGTGAGTAACAAATAAACAATGGGTGGGGTATAATTTAGTGGAACATATGTCTGTTTATTGATACAAGTGAGACAGTTTCAAACCACTAGGATCAGCCCCTGTTTCTATTTCTATGAACAATTGTATATTACCACATTTAGCTACATATTAAAAGCTAGAACATTTAATTTTTGCTTTTTAGGTATACTTTCTCAATCCATGAGTCTTTTTTTCTATGCTCCATAATAATTCCATCGTGTTTTATTACAAGTTTTTCCCAATATCGAGCAACAAGTTTAATACAAGAGAAGAATCTATATTTTCTCAAATAAATGCCTTTTAAATCAAGTTCAAGCAAGGTGAAATCTAGACATTTGCTTGCAGAATATCAATGATCCAAAATGATTGATAGGGTAATATTACTGAATTTCTAATACTTTAATTTTTGAAAAAAGAGAATATGTCCTAGCTATTTTCTGATTGATTTAGAAATCTCATATGTAAAATTTTATAATTCCCAATACCTGTAGGCATAGAACTCCTGGGCCCAATATTCCTTTAACATTTGCAAAACCTCAGCTCTCTAGGATACACGCAGCATTTAAATGTGAACAAACACACCCTATCTTCTGATACGTGATAACCATGCCTTTTAAAACAGCATAATCATTAGTTCCAAAGCTCTGCAGAGCATGGCGGATTTGGCTGCAGCACTAAACTTTTCATTTCATTTCAAATAGGGATATCCATTTGAAGTGAAGGTGTTAATTCATAATAGTAAAGCAACATCTGCACCTACAGTAAAGGAAAACATTTAGTTACATCAATAATTCTTATGAGTTTCTGAAGGCAATTTTCTCTATTATTTTCATCATCTATATGTTTACATGACAGTAAACTAAAACTCCTTCCTATTGGAAAAGTTTAGCAAAAAAGGCTAAAATGCAGTTTCAACAAGAACAAGAATAAATTGTCTGATAAAGGAAGTAAGCATAATTTAGGGTCTGAAAATTAATAATGATTGCAAACAGGAAATACATAGGTCCTTAAAAAGTACCATCAAACAACACAAAGAAAAATTAGGAACATAAGAAAACAGAATTAAGTTTGTTTTACCAAGATCAGGAACCAGACATACGTAGGATGTAACTTAGAGCATTATCATTCAGGCATAGTGGCTGGAGGGGAATAAAAGCCACAAATCAAATCACTCCTCAGAGGAGATGAACTGAAGGTCTTAAATCCCTCAATGGTTCTGCCGTGGCCCATCTGTCAATACCTTTCAGAAAATCCTTGGATACTCAGACTACTTGCTTTCCCTGAGTCACTTCTTATGAGCACTATGACTACATAATGCACACTTAGGGAAATGCCCTCTCTTGCTCTCTTCCTAGAAATATTCTGATAACTTTTTGGGCTTTCAGATAAAGAGAAAAAATGAAATGATTTGAATAAAGCAGAGTATTCACTCGTTTCACTATGACTAAGCTATAAATTATATGTTTTATCTGGCATCTTCCTTTCAAAATAGTTATGTGTGTAGAGAAGGATCAATACTTTTTACGTATTTAATAAATACTTAAGTACACTCAAACTTCACCCAAACGTTACCTACAATGAGACACTTTTTAATAGATATAGGAATATATTGGCTTTATTAAAATTTTGAAAATACAAAATAAACAAGAATTTAGTGAAAAACAGTATTGGGTTATTCATAGAGTGTTATGGCAAAAACTAGGTGATTATTCTTCAATAAAAATAACCTCATCTTCCTTGCAACACTACTAGACTATATTTTCCAGTACACTTGCATCTATTTGGAGTCATGTGCCTGGTTTTCTCCAAGGGAATATGAATAGAAATTATGTGCGTCACCTCCAGCTTGAAATGGTTAATGGTGTATGTGCCTTCTGCATGGACTCTGTCTTTCTTGCTGTCAGCCAGATGACGCCGATGATTCAGCTCCAAAATCCCAAATATTTGAGCACTAATATTGACGGAAATTTTTGTTCCTGAAACATAGCTTGGAGCAAAGATCCTTACTTCCTTTCCCATTTGCCACACCTGGAATGGGATTTGAGGGAATAATAAACCTTATTCTGTAAAAGCCCCTGAGATTTTATAGTTGGTTGTTATAATATTTACCCTAACTTAATGAATATGATAAATCAAATTTGGGTGTTGCCAAACAAACAAAGAACCCAAAATATCTGCCCTTCACTTAGTAGTTGTTTAGCAGTTGGAGAAGAAACTGACATCAGAGGCTGGAAAGAAGCAGTTTTGTGTTATTGAAGAGGCCTGTGGAGAAGTGCCTTCCAACACACTTGCTGTGTGCTGCTTAGCAATGTTTTTTCTAGCCAGTGAGGAAGTCCAAGATAGCCTGCTAGGTGAGGAGGCACATTTAGCCATTGCTCCAGTTGACAAAGAGTTAATCAGAAGGTACTTGAATAAAATATTTCCCCTATACCAACCAGCCTGCTAACCCCCATAAGTTGAGGGAGAACACTTGAAATTGTCCACATTGAGCTGAACTTGCCCAGATCGGAAAATCTGCCCTGACAACCCATAGCACAGTAAGAATTAATACATAATTCCTGTTTTAAGCCAGTACATTTTGAGATGATTTGTCATGCAGCAAGAGCAAACTGACACAAAATTTGATGTGAGGAGAAAGGTTCTGCCTTAACAAAAATTTAAACAACTTGGCATTGGCTGCAACCATGTTGGCTGGAAATGTGGCAAGGAAACAGCAAAGGATGGGAAAATGATGCTCTAGTTTTTGTTAGTGCTGGAAAAACAGTAAAAATATTTTTTCCCCAAGCTGGGGAAACTACACCTATTGGAGTAGTGGCAGAACAATTAGAAAAATGGTTGTCTGCAGTAACATGGAAGATGGAAAATATATTTAATGTACTTGAGCATCTGACTAATGTAATCAGGCAAGATGTAAATGTCATTTGGTTGGCTCTAGTAGTATGTGATAAGATAAGGGAAGAGAGAGAGGACCTAATGAAAAAATCATTTAGTTTGCAAACACAATTTAGAGAAAATAGAGAAGACCCAGGTCTTGCTGAATAATACTCTTATCTTCAATCCCCTGTGCTGATAAAGATTTATTACTGAATCCAGAGGGCTCACCTCCTGGTGAGTTAAATAAGACTCTACACCAATGGAAGTTGTCTCACAAGGTAAAGTGTATTTGCAGCAAATAAGAGGCCATGAGGAATCATTTCCAAAGTCATGGCGTCCCTGAACAACGGGAAGCAGGAACTTTTATTTCCGTGGGGAAATGAATATTCAAAAGGGAGAGGTGGGTATTTGCCTGCACAGGCTCAGTTGGAGAACATGCTTCCATGTATTGAGGCCTAAGCTTCTCCTGGAGAGATCTTTGCATAATGCAAAGATTATCAGAGTAGCTCTTGTGGTGATGCTTGGTCAGTTTCAGGATGTTTGGTGGTTGCATCTCCCTTGAGTTTCTGATTTGGTCAGTTTCAGGATGGTGGTTACATCTCCTTAACATACAAAAGGAAAAGAAACAACTTGGAAAAACAGTTAATTGCTTCCAAATCCACCTCTGAATTTCTTGAGGCACCTTGTCGGTGACAGGTTTACAAAGTGGAATGAAAACTGGTATCAAAAATCAAATCAAGGTTTTAGCTCTAAGAAGCCTATTGTTAAGACCTCTCAAAGATGTAAGGAAGTATCTAGTTGTCATTCTCTGCTTGACTAAAAAGACTTCTAAGTAATTTAAGGGTGTTGTCTCTCAGTAACCTGACATGCAAACTAAAGTAGAGAAACATATTATGGATGTGGCTTTTGGCACGGACAGTGGACCCACTTGAGATGTGTAAGAAACTCATAAACTTTTAATAAAGTTGTACTGGTGAAAGAACTACCAGCTTGGAGCAAAAAGGAGAAGTCAATTAAAAATTTTGAAAAAAGAAAAAACAGAAAGAATAAAGGACTTTGGGCTTCCAATTTTCTACTGTTCAGAAACAGGCTGAGAAATCAAATATGGGCAATTTCTTACTAAAAAGGAATTTTATCTCAGTGGAAAGAACCTGGATGGAAGAAAGTTTAGACAAGTGCAACAGACAATGATGGACTTGGAAGCCACTCTCATGGAACAAAACTAGGTCCTCATCAAGGAATATTTTCTCTCCCAAAAAGAGGAAGACCTGGGAACAATTGCTTGCTTGAAATTCAAAATTACCACGGGCCAGTGATTCTCATGTTCTTCCAAGCCTTTTTGAATGGCATTGTTATCGCAATTATCCTATTCCTATTTCAGTGTTGCATGTTGTGTAACTTTGTGGAATGAACTACTTGACTATGCAGTTCACCATTGTCTGTCACAAGAAAGCCACAATTTGCCAAGATTGGCAGGCTCATGGATCCATTTCCACTACCTTTCTATGTGTACACTGCTGCAAAATGTCCAAGCTTCTTTTGCAGCAAATTTATTTCAAGATTCTTCTAGTCAGAAAGAAATTCAACTTCTATTTTAATGGTCTGAAGAAAGTGTATCTGGGTCAATGGCTGGGAATAATGGTTCAGTCCCTTTTGGTTTGAACTAACAAGTAACACTTCAATATTTATAGCTTCCCCAAAATGAATGGTGTTTTCTTATAATGTAATAAGTTCTTCATTCCTGGAAGTGCTCAAGCAGAATCAGGATGATATTCTCAGAAGTATATGTGACAGAGAGAATTGGATGAAATACAGAATGAAAAATAGAGTTCATCTTGACTCCTAACCATGATTCACTGAGTAGCCGCCTGGAGAACTGTTAAGGGGCATTGGGAAGCTAAGTCCGTCATGTTCACGGTAAGAGTACTATGACCAATAACCAATGATTTGCTTGGGAAAGGAGAAAGCAGTAAATGGTAGCACATTTAGAGGACCTTTAGATCTAATTCAAATTCTGTAATTGTTGCAAGTAATCCCTTTTATATGGCTTAAAATGATTCAAAATGCTGATTCATCATTGCATGAATTTTTACAAATTATTTGTAATATTATTGCTCATTAAATACATTGCCATTTAAATAAGAGTGGTAGACCTGAACTCAGACCCGAAGGGCTGCAAGGAGTTAGTGCAAAGCTGACTTGAAGTTTCTTGTTGACTCTTTAAATTGATCTAAATACTATATTTCAAAACTGTGCTAATTATATCAAGATGAAAGAATAGAGATTATATGTAAAATATGCAATGCTGCATTTTCTTTTGAAACAAGAAATACTAACTTTAGCTCTAAATTCACAACATATTTAGGTATATAAGTGTATCCAAGCTGAAAGCACCATCTTAGAAGTATTTCATTGTGATTTGCAAATGGGTTTGACTGTCTGTTTTAAGAAGTAAATTTCATTTGGAATATGGAGCTTTTCAGAGAAAGTAAAAAACATGCTAATAGTAATGTTCTTCAGGCAATGAATACCCTAGGGACTTCCTTAGTGGAAAAGGCTGCTGAAAAAAATCTATTGACTTTCAAGAGAACTTGGTAATTAACCTCCTGGCAGTTTCCTTTAAGCTATTCTGTTAGTCTCAGCACAACAATGGTAACTTAATTCTACAAATAGAAATTAAATAGGCTTTGGACCAAGATCCTTTGAAATAATAAACTTAATATTCCATGTTTACTAAATATACGTATTAGGATTGACATCAAAGGAGATTTTATTTTCCTGCCTTTATGTCTTATAGTAGAGGATTTGTTGGTTGAAAAAAATCAGAAAGAACTGGTTTCACCTTATATATTGAATGTAGTTATAAAAATAAGAATTATTAAAAGGAAGACAATTGTTTTTGTGGACTCCCCTTGATATTTAATACATTACAAATAACCTATTATTCATTTTGTAATATTAAACTGAAAATCAGGTTATAGAACACTAGATAGTATGACACAAAATATAACAGCTATTAGAGATAGTATTCAGTCTACTTAAGACATTATTTTGAGAAAGGCATTGCACTAAGAATAAAAATTATCAATATTAATCCTCAAATTAATCCTATAAGGCAAAACAATTATCATTTCAATTGTGCAAATAAAATGACGCATAGAGCAGTTGAGCAAACTTCCCAACGTCACAATTTGGGTAGAGAAAGAGACTAGGGTTGAAGTCCAGGCTGGCTAACTCCAGAACCTATGCTACTGCCTACTGTAGACAGATGGCTGTTTATACATGGAAAGCTGTATAGCATTGTCGTTTTTTGGAAAACTTCCTTACTTTCAGGCACTGAAAAATTTTCCAGGTTCATCTTGTATATTTTGTATATTTCCTATCCCAGTCCTAGGATGTCATATCTCTAAGAAGTCATGATTCCTTTTATTGGAGAATAGTTGAAGACTCTAGATGTGCTCATTGCTAGTGGGGTGTTTTTGCTTCTAGGACCTCTCATCTGAAAGAGCAAGCAAGCAAATATGTGTATAATAACCCATGTAGATACACATATCTATAAATGTTTCTATATGCAACAATTTATACTCATATTAAGAATAACTATCAATGTCTCCAACTCTATTTCATCAACAGGTGGATAATTGTAGCTTCCTCACCTTGCTTATCTGTAAACTCCTTCAAGGAAACTTGGTCTCCACCATCTGCCATACATGAACTTAACTGTTCAATTCCAGTATTGATATACATCAGCACCAGAATTGTTGCCACGTAAGAAACTTTATAAACTATAGCACAGTGCAAATACAGTTTCTTTTGCCTTTAGTGTTACAAACTCGATTCATTTCCAAGGATATGTAGGTTAGCACCTTTTCCCCCAGCCACTTCAGTGAGATAGTGTCATACATTTGTAATGCAGTTCGATCGTCTTGTCGTATTCTGCACAACATCCTGGGATCCCAATATCTGAATAATTTTATTTGCATACATTAAGGTTTACTCATTGTGCCCCAAAGCTCTATAGATTTTGATAAATCCATATGCTACGTATCCAAAATTTTGGTATCATACAGAATAATTTCACCACTCTAAAATATCCTCTGTGTTTCATCTATTTACGCATCCTTTCATCCCCCAAGCCCCTGGCAGTCTCTATAGTGTTGCCTTTTCCAGGATGGCATACAATTGGACACACCATATGAAGTCTCTAGACTTTCTACTTTCAGTTAGCGATATGTATTTAATATTCATACATGTCTTTTGTTTCTTGATAGCTGATTTCTTCTTATTACTAAATAATTTTCCGTTGTATGGATATACAACAGTTTGCCATTCACCTATTGAAAGACACTTTGGTTGCTTCCAGTTGTTTAGAGGTTATGAATCAAGCTGCTATAAAAACTCACATGCAGGTTTTTGGGTGGACATACATTTTCTCATCAATTTGGATTATATGGTAAGACTGTGTTTAGCTTTGTACAAAATGGCCAAAATGTCTTCCAAAGTGGTTTATCATTTTGCATTCCCCCTAGTATTGAATGAGAGTTACTTTTGCTCTAGATCCTTGCAGAATTTGCTATTGTCAGATTTTTTTTTGGATTTTACCCATTCTAATAAATGTGTAGTAATTCATTGCATTTTACTTTGCAATTCCCTGATGACAAACGATGTTTATAGCATCTTGTCATATGCCTATTTTCCATCTGCATATCTTCTTTGCTAGTACATCTGTTCAGATATTTTGTCTATTTTTAACATAATTTTTTGTTTTCTTATTTTTGAGTTTTAAGAGTTCTTTCTATATTTCAGATGCAAATATTTTATTAGATGTGTGTTTGCAAATACTTTCTCCCTTTCTGTGGCTTGTCTTTTGGTTCTCATTACAATGTCTTTTGCGGAGCAGAAGTTCTTATTTTTAATAAAGTACAACTTACTATTTTTTTCCTTTATGAATCATATGTTTGAGGTTGTATCTCAAAACTCTTTATCCTTTCAGTCCGGTTTGGGAATATTTTATTAGCGTATCTTCAAGTTCACTATTTTTTCTGTAGCCATGTCCAACCTACTAATGAGCCCATTAATAGCATTCTTCATTTATGTTACTGTGTATTTTATTTTTATCATAACCATTTGATGCTTTCTTAGTGTTTCTATCTTTCTGCTCACATTGCTCATCTATTCTCATGTGTTGTCTGCTTTATCCATTAGAGCCCTTCACATATTAATTATAGTCCTTTTAAATTCCCTATCTGATAATTCCACCATATATATCAAACATGAGTCAGGTTCTAATGCTTGCTTTGTCTCTTCAGACAGTATTTTACTTGTTTTTAGCATGCCTTGTAATTTTTTTAATTGAAAGCCAAACATGAAGTATCTGATAATAGGAACTATAGTAAATAGGCCTTTAACATAGAGCTGTCTGTTAATCTGGCTAGGAGTTGGGCTATGTTTAACATTTGTTGTAGCTGTAAGTGCCAAAGGCTTCAAATTCCTCTAATGTCATATTTTTTTCTCTCTTGTTTCCTTTGTTCTTCCCTAAAAATTCCTATTCAGATAGCGTCTGTATCTTGAAACTCTTTCAATTTCAACACACTGTTACTATACTGGAACTATGTTGGTATGGTGGTAAGGTATGGGGCAGGGGACACAGTCTATAATCTTATGAATAAATATCTGTCTTTTAGAGGGCTTGTCTCCATGGGCTGTGACAGGCATAGTGCTTCTTATGAATTTTTCCCACTCCTTAGGTGAAACAGGAAAGTGTAATGGAGAATGCTCTGGGAATACTTGTCAATGCTTACTCTTCTCCTACCTGTATTAGCACCATGGGAATATCTTTCTTGGCTCTTCACCTGTAGAGCCTGGTGATATTCTTGGATACAAATCCCATGAAAGTATGCTCCCCCTAACACTGCAGCTCCCGGGTGTTTCTCACTGTCATGGTTGTCCACACTCATCTTCCAACAATTCACCAAAATTATTGTTGAAGTGTTCCTGTAAGATTATGACTCTGGGAGCTGTTATTTCAGATAAGCATATCTTAGCTGTGACTCTGGATTCGTTTGTACCTCCAGATTTTGCAGTGATGGTTGACCCTGTGACCTCAATTCTCTGATGGATCCAGAGAAAATCATTAATTTTCAGTTTGTTTAGAATCTTTTTTTCTTATCATTGAAAGGAGATGAGTGACAATTTTCAAACTCTTTCAATGACATAACTGAAATCTGAGTCATGTGTTTTTTAATTTAGAGATAAATAAGAATAAATAAAATACAAATATTTAATTACATATTTTCTGTTTCCATGGGTAAAAAGTATTAATATTTCTCAAATGTTGCTCAAGTTGAGGTATAGGAAGAGTAAGAATCTTGTGATGACCTAGTCACACATCTTACTAATTTCCTTCCTCATTCCATTATATCAAGAATTCTTAAATATTTATGAATGTAAAACTCATATATATGTGTAAAAATACACATACTCATACTCCTTGTGCATTTGACTCATTCTCCTCAGCTCATTGGTCAACAGCAAATGAATAGATGGACACTTGACTTACACTTTGGAAATGATGCTAAATCCAGTTTTTCCACATCCAATTTTCAAACCAAAACTAAGATATACATGTATATGTGCCTTAACTCTGAATATTTAAGACTATGATGAATATTTAAGAATATGATAAATATTTAAGACTATTCTGAAAAAGAAGGCTTCATTTCCACTGGCATAAATTTTAAATTTTTACCACTGACCTTCCAAATTGAGCACTGGCAGACTAGTATGAAGCGTTTGGACCAGTCTATAGGAGAAAAAAGGAGAAAGAACACTGAGTCAGTAATGAAATAACAACATAAGAAAATGACCAATGAATATTAGGAACCTCAGATAAAGGGATGATAGGAAAAGCGATTTTTAAGAAAATGATATCCTACCTGATTGACCCCTTACCCCAAACCATTCAAAATACTAAATCATCTTTCTTAAAATACTTAATATATGATGACAACTGAGAAAGTTACCAACTATTTAGATATATTTATTTGTTTCAAGATCTTACAGTGTAGTAAAATTAAATAATGAAGCATAATTCAGATTTTTATACACCCCACAGACAATTGCAGGAACACAGTCACTGTACAGTTATTTCAATAATATGAAACATCAGCTGATAACCTAAATGAAGGGAACATTTTTTTAGTTTCTTCTAAGATTTTGAGACAAATTTGGCAAAGTGAAGGAAAGTCAGAGAAAGATATTTATGTTGGATATGTTTTAAATCAAATTTTAGAAAGTGAATAAATTTATGAGATTAATGAGAATGCATGTCCCCTTGAGTCTTGAATCATCTCCTTGTTTCTTCTATTAGACTTGCAAAGGCATAATTTATTCCAAAGGTGTGACAGTGTTGGTGTGGGTTCTAGTTCAGATGACAGGAAAATGGCACAGAGGCCCTTCTCTTTAATTTTTATAAATCTTCAAGAGTTTAAGGCTATCATTTCTTTCCTCGTGATGTTAACCAGCTATTCAAATTATAAAATTATCCACACATCACTTTGAAAAAAATGCAATTCAAATATTTGAATAAGATACTTACTTAAAATAGATTCTACCTATGTGAATTTAAGGAGTTGGATATGGTTAAGATTTACAGAAGCTCCTCCTGGAATATCTGGTAAAACATCAAAAAGTAATCCACTCTGAGATTGAAAAATATTAAATAAGAATTAATAGAGAATTAAATGAGATTGGAGTTGAAAAAAAGCTGTTTTTCTGTTTCACTTTGATACCATTTCTGTTCCTAAATTCCTTTGTACAAATATATGTGAAAACTGTATATAAAAATAACAGTAAAGCTTGGAATTTCGTAGTAAATAAGAAGACAAAAGTTGTATTATAGTCACACTGTGTTATTTTTTCAATCCATTCAAGCAGAGTTCCATTTTCAGTCATAAATGGAATATGAGTATGTTTGAGTAAAGATATTATCCTCCTTTCAGTGCCACTTCCATTTGCCCATGACTTGACATTCATCTTTGGATACAACGGAGTGAGTGTAAACCACATTAAAGATGACATTCTGTACTGTCGGACATTTCCACAGGTCTGAGAGTCAAAAACAAATTTATTTACTAGGTTCCTTTCATTTTTTTTTTTGTTTTTTTGATGGCTTCAATATAGGTATTCCAAGCCTATGTATATAGCATATTTACGCACAGGCTGAGCAATTTCATTTACATTCTTATTGAGTTCAGAAAGAAAATGCCAGGTATGCACCAAAATGTATTTAGAGCTCTCTATTTTACTGTCAGCACAAAGATTTACAAGCATATCTCCTCACAAATATGCACATGCATAACTCCACGCAGGCCAATAAGTCAAGTGTTAGAAATGCTTAAAGCAGTCTTTGTGCAATATGATTTTTCCCTCCAGTATTCTATCATTTTCCTACATGCAAGATATACAAAAACGAAGGAAGTAATTTTCCCAAAGGGATGCTGAGTATAAAAATGATATGCTTCAACTTCTTGCATAAAGTCTTTGCAATCTGGCCTCAATCTGTATTTTAACAAACACATATCTATGCAGCATTTACTTAATGCAAATCATCATGATATTAATGATTTAGGGTTGATAGTGGTAGGAAATTAATAAGACCCTTGTTTTGCCATAAGGATCATTTAATCTGATTGAAAACAGATAAATGAACCATTCCATTGATTATAAGAACATATAATTTAAATAATTAATATTTATATGGCACTTAGTGTGAGTACAAAGGAAAAACTAATTAATTCTGTCAGAGGAATACCAAGCAAGGCATTAAGTAGGTTACTCTTAATCTGGGCTTTAAAGAATAGATAGGTGTTAGGAATATAGGGAAGGAGCACAGCAGGCCAAGGCCAAAAACGAAGAAACAGTGGCAGTAAGCTGTGTTCTGATTATAAAAGTATCCTGGATTGTCCACAGTGGCTATCTGTAAGATGTGTGAGACTTTGTGCTGTATCAGTCAATAGGTAAATAAGAAAGACTTATGGGAGCCTGCATCAAACACATTTAAAGTGAGCAGAAATCTGCTCTGGAATTATCCCATCACAAATCTCCATAGCCACTAAAAGGGAACTAAAAGATTAAATACATACACCACACAGAACTAAAATATTAAATTCACACCACACATCACACACACACACACATAGAGATGTCTTTTTCAAAGTGTCATTTGCCAATCACTAAGTTGTATACGTTCATTATCTCATGGAATCCTCTTGAACTCTAGGTGGTCAGTATTTATATTTGCATTTTATTTTCAAGTTACTTCAGGCTCAGGAAGCTTACATAACTTCTCAAAGTGTATAATAATGAACAGACTCTAGATTTATTTCCATATGAGTACAGAAGCAATATTTGGCTTTGCATTGAATTAGAACAAGAGATTCCCTGGAATTTAAACCCAAATAACAGCTCAAAAACTTGATTAAAAATACTGTTCCCTCCCTTTCCTGCTTCATGTGCAGTTAAGATCATACTCTCCAGAATTAAAGTGCCTCTGGCTCTACCCTCTACTGGTTATTTGGGCTTAGAAAAAAATTCCTATACTGTCTGTGAAACAGTTTATTCATGGGTAGAATGGGGGAAATAACCATCTTATTGTTGTCCTGGGGGGTTACATAAGATGTTATATTTAATACACTTATTATTATTAACATGTATTCATTTGAATCTCAATATGTTGATATATCTCTTCATCAGGTGACATTTATATAAATATAAATAAAATAGTAAAATTATACTGAAAAACAGGATGTGGAAAGTTTCTGAAGCATCCCCTTTCCTAAATTTGGTTGTGAATAATTGTTGACAATGATAAAACATAGACATACAGACACAACAATTAGACCTCCACAAACATTAGCTCCCATACAATTTTTGAGGAAAGGACCAAATCCCTCTCATAGGAGAGGAACATTGAAACTTGTAGCATCCTCACCTATAAACTCACAAGTTCTAGTCAGTCTTCTAAGCCTCAGACTCTCCACTTTAACCCATCTATAACAGAAATAATTTTCTCAAGTGCTACTGTGATGATACCACATCTAGCACAGAAATCTACAGTGACTCTCAATGTTGGTTGATATGGAAATATAAGTCTTTTTGCAATAAAATACATTGAATTTTCTAATTCAACCCTTCATTTTCGAGATGAAAGACTTGGAGACTCAGAGGTTGTGACTTTCATTTATTCCCTCATTCAACATCGTGTCCGCTGGATATCGGTCAATTTATGGCAGACATTAGAGATATAAACATGAATTAATAGTTGCAGCAGCCTTGAAAACTAGCAGGGTCACCACAATAGCGACTAAGAAAACAAGCAGCCTTGTGGCCCTGGGTGAGGGCAGACCAGATTTGGAGTTCCTCAAAAAGTCCCATGCCTAGAGCACATTCATTGTTTGAATTGTCTGGCAGCTCCCTAGAAAAGTCTCAGTTGCAAAGTGATGTCATTATTTGACCTAACAAGGAGTATACATTAAGGGAATAGCCCTATCTCCAGGGTCTTTGTTGAAAATAATGAGTGAAAAAAATTTTAACATCACAGGTGCTTAAAGCTGTGATACAAGATGGAGCAAAGAAGAAGCTGGCCAAAAATTTAAAAGGAAGATCTAGGGAATGAGATGTCCATAAGGGGCTTTGGAAAGCTCTGAAATACTACAGGAGACCTAAGGAGTATGCAAGTGCAAAGATGTGTTCAGAAAATGGTCTATTTAAGGTTGAAGTATAACCAATTAAGTTAAGGCTCTTGAAAGGAGTAAGTAACAGCAAGTGTAAATGAAATACTAAAGGCATATCTTACTACAGAGGGAATAATGAAGCCAAAATAACAGTCGTTCAATGCTTGGGATGTTCAAGATCTTGGGAATGAAATAGACCCTGTGAAAGACCATGTGTAGAGATTTAACCGTCTCTGATCACCTAGAAATCAAAGATTCAGAAATATTAACATGAGCCTCGGTTCTGCAGTGTCCTAAGGATGGTTCTTCTGATAAATAAATAAATAATAAAATTGAGAGGAGGGAGAAAGCTTCCTTAAGAGATCAATTTATCATATTAAAGAGATTTCACAGCAAAAGGCAGTGGAGGAAGCCAACGTGCTCAAGTGTTGGACGCCTGCTCATGAGAGATTGTGGGTTGGGTATCACTAGAGAAAGGAATAATCCACAACTTCAATACCAGAAACAACTCCCTCGAGGTTAAATCAAAAGGAATTAAATATGTTGAATATTGAAAACAAAAACAAATTCTAATTTTATTAAATGTGCCACTTGTTGGAAAAGTAGACAGTATTCAAAGGTGTAATTTCCTCCTACATAGTAAACCTTATTTGTTAATTAGCTGCATATTGGAAGATTTCTTTCAATGTCATTTAAAGTCCTAGGTTATGGACTATGCTCTCTTAGAGTGAGTGGTAAAGCTGCACCCCAGATCCACAGAGCTTCTCAAACGTAATGTTTGAGTCACTGTTTGAGTACATTTTTTTTAATGTACTCAGACATTCGAATAAATGTTTATGTAAAAAAATGAAATCCTTTTTTGTACTGTGGACATCATTTTTCTTGGTATAACTGCTCTAGGGGCAAAGCGTTTCTGTCCTTTCTGAGTTTTATGTGTGTGCACGCACGTGTATGTGTGTGTGCAGGTGGGGGTGTGTGTGTGTGTTGGGGTAGCCGAGGTAAGTGTTGTACACATCTTATTTGTATCTTTTATTTATTTGGATTCTTTAAATATGACACAGGAAAAACCAATTTTCTTGTTGAGATGCTGAGGACCCTGCTTCTGTTCTACTGTGAGATAGCGTACTCTGTAGCAATCAAAGAAAATCCCACCTTTGTCAAAGTATTGGGGAAAATATCTGTCTTATAATGATCAGAACGAAAAATTGGGACATACGAATTTGGGGTTTTCAGTTCTTTGAATTTTAATTCATGAATGCAGTAGAAATTGATTTTTGATTATGATTCCTCAAGACTTTAACTTTTAGGGACTTAAACTTGCAAACAAATATAATACTTCAACTTCTAGAAAAAAATTTAATATGTGAAAAACATTATATTCAAGTTTATGGCATCTCTTTTTCTATGTTATCACAATTTTATTATTTGTGTTCTCTTACAATGTTATTTAATTTTGCTGAAATACTTCTGATGGATTTTATGGGATAAAATGATTAGGAAAAAATATCCTTTAGCATGTAAAACAGCAAGTTAATTTTCTATTGTAGATCCAGAATGGCTGTTGAGTTAGTTTAATCAATGGCCCACTTTGTAGCATTATTGGCACAAATGCAAAATGACTCATTGGCAGTTCTATAAAAGCACCCAAGGAAGCTTTAAGAATTGGAAGCTATGAGAGGAAACTTAAGAAGGTAGAAGCAGGACTTTCTCCATTAACTGATAATCTCCTCCTCATAGATTTAAGGTTTCAAGTCAAATACAATATGAGAAAAAAAGGTGGAGAATGGTGAGAAAAAGCACTTAAACTCCTCACCTCAGGCTGGTATGTGTAAGAACTTCTTTAAAGAATCTCTTCTGCCATTATCTACACCCTTTGTCACATCTCCCCTTGGAGGAGTGAATTACCTGATTGGTGGGATGGGGAGAAGGAGCCGAGCCTGTTAGCTCAGCCCTAGCCAGTGGTCCTCCTTGCTTAAGATTTGAATAAGGCTTGACTCTGGCCATAGGAGAGACATGAGGTTTGGGGGTGAATAGTTGTATTCAGGAAGGTTATTGTCAAAGTCACTCGGGCACAGAATAAGGCCACATCTTCCAAATGGCTTTTTCAGAAATGTAATGATATACTGATATGAACCTGCTTGACTCTTGGATCTCTCTCTCAATTGTTCAACTCAGGTGTGGACAGAGGATTATTATTTACTGATTTCCTAAAATCTTACCAACTTGCATATGTTTTTATCTAATAAGGAACAGAATTTGTTGAATGAATGGAATAATTATGTTTAGGTAATGCTACTATAACTTGAAGTGCTCACTCATATGAGGCCTCAGAGCTGTGGTTTTTAAAATGCTTGGTTCATTGATGCTGTTGAAAGACTGACAAATATTTTGGAATTTCTCCCCAGAACACATGTACTTCTGTATAGTTAGTCATACAACTTCAGAGATTCACAGGCTCCATATTAATAATCACTCCTTAGAAAAGATTTAATTGAAGTTCAAGTCAACCTACAAATTAATTTCTATGATATTCGGGATTCACTATACCTTTTACACTTAAAACTGCATTAAGCCTCATGAGTTACTTTATAATTCAGTAGAAGGTAAGTGACTGGAAAATTAAATATTAAGCAAATGCTATAGCTGAGCAAAATTGGCATGTTAAGACTCAGAGGTGAGAAAATGACTCATTTTCATTATTATTCTACATATATTATTTTAATTTATAAAGTGTCAGGTACTGAAAAAGTTACCAATACTTTAGTATTAATGTATATTTTCCATGACTGGACTATCTCTGTTTTAAAAACAATGGAGATATGTATATATATAATGCAAAGTGTTTCAAAATTGTCAGTTATTTTCCAAGTTCATTATCATTTTATTTCTAATTTAATTTAGAGGAAAAGCATGTAAGATATAAACTGATTCATGTAAGTATATAATAAAATCATGTAAAGAGAGAACTTGATAATGAGAAATATGTTAATTTAAAACTTTAAACTTAATAAAAATTCATATGTATATAACCTTGTGTTAATTCATCAAAAATGCTTTAAAAAGGAGTATTATACAAAATTTAATAGACAATATGATGAAAAATATTAAGTAATGGCAAATAAATCTCTTAATAACTGTGTTAGGCTGATAATGGATCCCAAAGTTATATTTATGTCCTAATCCCTAGAACCTGTAATTGTTACTCTATTTGGAATAATGGTCTGTGCATATGTAATTAAGGTGAGGACCCTGAAATGAGTATATCATCCTGCATTATGTGGGTGGGTTCTAAATGCCATCATAAATATCTTTATGAGAAACAGGTAGAGGGAGATTAAATCACCATCTTCCAAAGGAGAAGCAATATGAAGACAAGGAGAGAGAGGTGACCACATGCAAAGGCTTGCCAACAGCCACTAGAAGTTGAAAGAGGCAAGGAAGAGATTCTCCCCTATAGTCTCCAGAGGGAGAGTGTCCCTGCTGACACCTTGTTTCCAGACTTCCGGACTCTAGAACTGCGAGACAATAACATCCTGTTGTTTTAAGCCAAAAGTCTTCGATCACTTGTTATGGCAACTAATAGAAACCAATACAATAGGCAACATCAATTAAATATTGACTCTTTTCTAGGCATTCCCTAAGGGCTTTACTTTTGGTTAGTCATTCAATCTTATTAAAATTAAGTAATAGCTTACATTTATTACATTTCTTCTCTAAAGCAGGTATTGTTCCAAGCATTTCACATGAATAAGCTCACATAATCTTCTAAATAAAAGTATGAGCTAATTAATACTATTATTTTAATTTCGCAAAGGTGAAAACTGATGCAGAGAAAGTTAATTATTTTTCCCCAAAGCTAAACAGCTAGGAAATTTCAGAATTGAGACTTGAATCCAAATTATCTGGCTCCAGATTTTACACTCTTAACTGCTATACCGTGATATCTTTCTGAGATTTTAGACTCGAAACTTTGGGAACGAATACTTCTTTCTCTCATATTTCAGATAGTGAAAGGGAAACAAAGAAGATTAAGTAAATCCCCTACTGTCATATGGTTAGTGATACAGGCAGGATTTGAATCCATACAGATTGACAGGACCATCTGAACTTTCAACCACCATGCCATCCTGTCTGTCAAATAGTTTATTAGATTGAGTCTATTTTTCCACGATATACTCTAGAGGGAAGCAAATTATCTGAGATATCTGTGAATTATGACCACACTGAAAAATTGCACAGGTGCTCAGTAAAGATTGACAGGAAATTTATCTTAAAAGCCTGCTTTATAATTTGAAAATATAACCCACAATCATGGATTTTACTCAAAGTAAATGAATATTGTTACAACCTCTATGCAAATTTGAATTTCATAATCAATTTTGAGCCTTTCTATAATGAGAAATGGCAACATAGTCTTAATGAACTGGCATATTAATTCTAAATATTCCTGAAACAAAACCTTTTGTATTTAGACACCTCTTTTAAGTCTCGAACAAAATTCAAGAAATTATTAGAGGGCACCATTTCAATTAAACTTCTTATAAATCTTAGAAAATGTATGCTACTGGAGAATAAGATGTTTGGAATTCACTGCATAAATAATTAAAAGTTTTCTGTTACTATTTTTTCACAATGACTCAGCAAGTAGCTGAGACCAAATTCCATATTCCTTTTCTCTCTATATTGTTAACATACCCCCTCATTAACATCCTACATACATGCCACACACACCTACACACACTCACACACATGATAATTTTAGATATTTAGGGAAAATACAAAAGAAAAATATCTATTACACTTTCCCAATGCTAAAACAATCCCATTAAAAGATGGTAGCAACAGTAGCATAATCTAAAAGCATTAATCACATATATGTAATGTATATACATATGCTTTTAATTGAAAAATTCTCATGGCAACTTCACATACAATTTATTTGTAGTTTCACTAGGTCTGTAGGCAGTGGTGTAGACTATGAACAATTAGTTATACTAAGACGGCTAAAATAAACTATTGTTTGGTTGGGCTACTGAAACAATTGAATTTATATCTTTCTGAAGATTTTGTGTTTGTTAAGTATTTTGAAAATAAATAATTTATCTGAGTCACTTTATGTTATAAAATTGGAATTATATGCATTAAATACATTTTCTACATGACTGTATAGTGCTTTGGCATTGAGCTCTTTCAATCAACAAAAAGGCCTCTCGTAGGATTAAGCCAGCTCTGGATGCTCTGTTCAAGCCTCCTAACTTTCTCCAGCCAGAAACTCATGCATCCCTCACCCTCAACCTAAATCTTTTCTAGGGTTCATTATTCAAGAAAGAGGTCAAGATTTTCTCTTAAACCTCAAAATACAAATATCTTGGTAAATTTTTTGGACAATTGTGCTTAATTTCCCCTTATCTATATTTATGGAATCTCAAGAAATTTACCCCTCTAAGGATGACCACTGAAGTGATTCCCCAATGCTTTGTTGAGCCCAAGACTTTTCTCTTTCCCTTTAATGTTTTGAAGTGGTTGCCATTTAGGAGGTGGTGGTGGCAAGGGGCTGACAAAGAAAAAATAATAATTTTTGAAGCAGGTCACCCATGAAGCAAGGCACCATTGTGCATATACATACCGATGAATTCTTTGTTTCTTCAGTCCTGACTTTTCTCCCTAGCTCCAATTGCAACCCAAAAGATTACAGAAATAAATCAGTCATATTTAACATGTATATATATATGTATGCCAGGCATTGATCTTAGTGAATAAATATGTATATCATTTAATCCTCATAATACCTTATGAATTGGTATTATTATTATTATGCTACTGATGAAGAAACAGAGACACAAACAGATGAAGTAATTTGATTTACTCAGGTAATATGTGTTGGAGCTGGGATTTGAACCCAGCTAGATAGTCTGGCTCTGATATTTATTGTGTGAGCCACTGGGCTCTACTGTTTGTCTGCCTCTCAGTACACTGTGAGTCTTCAAAGCTAATATTATCTGATCTTGATTTAGATAAAGGTTTTGCCCTCTGTCCAATCACCTAAATTAGAAACATCCAGGCGACTCTCTACTCTCCTTTTGTGCACTAGTTTTACTGGCTCTATTATTAAAAAAATGAAAACAACAATCCACCTTCAAAAGCATCATCTTTTTTATTCCTGTTCTTGTTGTCTTTTTTAAAGCTCTAAATTCCTCGTATTTGGAATTCGAGAATCAAAATATTTCTTCTCCTGACACTGGACTCTTTCCTATTTCATTTCATAATGCCTAGGGAATTTATCTAAAATACAAATCAGATTGTGTTGCTTCCCATTGCCTTGAAATCTTCTTGTTTCTGTCTTCAGTCAATACCTGAGCTATAAGGAAACTGACAAAAGTGCAGGATAAATTGCTTGGTATTGTGAGTAAAGGTTTTTTAAAGTAGTTTGGAAGCTACTGTTAAATACTAATAAAAATTAAACACAGAAATCAACAACAGATAGATAACCTACTTACCTCTCTTTCAGGCAGACTTTCAAATGCTAATATCTATGCTTTGAACATTTCTTTTCTTTGCTTCAATAACTCTTATTTGTCTATCAGTTCTTAGTTTTGGTAAAACTTTCTCCGAGAACTCTTCCTGATACACTAAGCCTGGATTAAATTTTGCACAAAATATTACGTATTACTATGCATTTTAATTGCCTTTTTTAGACTTCACATGCCTCACTAGACTCTATGTAAAAATAATCTTAGTCTTTCTAATAACTTGGCTTGTACAGAAATGATCCTTGCTTCAGTTTTCACTCTGGCGGGTGCTAGGGGAGTGGAGTGGGAGGTCTGAGTTGAATTATAGCTTTGCATATTTGTCTAAATTCATTAAAGAGTGTTGCCTCTTCTTTGGGGGGGAAGTTAAGCTTTTCTTTGGTACCAGAAGTTTCTACAGTGCTCCATGGTGTACCTTTTGATAAGTAGTGCTATAAAGGTCTTCCAAAGTATCTCTCTTTTCCTTTTATCAGTTTTCAAGTTCCACTGCTCTCATTATTATTGATTAAATATATGAAAGCCACCAACATGCCCAATCCTTACACACACAAATAGAAATTCTGAATGAAAGTAACTTTAAAATGTACAGCTATGTTAAGAAGAAAATGCAGAAATAACCAAAAAAATGAGGAAGCATGGAATTAATGTGGAAAGCAAGGTCTTAATCATTAAAAACTTGACAGGATTTAATTATACATTGTATTATTATTAAATACCAGGAATCAAAAAGCTTAGCTTGTCAGACAAGGTAAAAGACAGATCAAAACACATTCCAAAAGTGATTAAATAAATCTGACACCAATCATAAAGCCAGGAATTTGAAAGAGCTACACTAGCAGAAAAATGGTAGGTCCAGGAGTAGGGGATGAAGATGCAAATTTACTTGTCAGTGTTGACTTTAACAATTTGGAGGGAAAATATCCTCCATTAGGATTAATAACTACAGTCCTGAAGTCATTGGAGTTGGGGTTAAAATGGACACCATCTCGGAAACTGTAGGAGTATTCATCTTAAAGTGTTTGAATCTGCATGTCATCATTTAACATTTAGATATTCTTGAGTGGAAATGAGCTTCCAGGTCTGCCAAGATTCCTGTGGATCCATTTCAGTCAAAACACAAGCCCAAATCCAAAACTTGAAATACAAGAAAATTGTGAAGAAAGGAGACACCCAGAGATATAATCAGCAAAAACAACAAAGTGAAAATCACACCTCCCCCAAAAGAATCAGATACTTGGATATTACAGTATATGCTATGAAACAGGATTTTGAAATTTTTCAGGAAAAAAGAGTATATCAAATATTAACTGAGAGCATTAAAATGGAACTTCAAAGGTAAAAAGTGTAATAATAAAGATGAAAAACCTAATAGATGAGTTAAATATCAGATTAGACATAGATGATAAAGGAACTAGTGAACTGGAAGATACATATGAACTAATCATCTGAAATGTATCCCAGGAAGGCAAAGACACAGAAATTTAAAGGACGGTAGGAGAAAAAAATAGAATGAGAACATCTAAATACACCTGAGAGGCAATGTTGAAAGAGACAATGACTAAGAACATCATAGGAATGTTTGAAAAAGGCGTCCTTAGATTCAGAAAGGACAATTTATCTCAAGAAAAAAATATGGATATAAGTAAATTTATAATTTTGTATATACCATAACAGATGCCCAAGGAGTGGAGGAGGAGAGATTTAAAATAAATGAGAGGAAATGCTGATAACCCACAAGATGATGAGTTCAATCACAGACTATTCAGAAGTTATTAACAGTGGAATTGGAAAGAGAGTGGAATATTGTTTTTAAAAGGGTTAAAAATGTCATGTTGACCTTGAATTATATTCCTACCTAGCTGTCAATCTAAAAGGAAACACAGATAGAAAATTGGGAGGAATTACTAAAATAAGTACTAAAAATATTCTTTAGGAAGAAAAAAATATAATCTCAGAAAAAAGGTCTGAGGAGCAAGAAGGAATCTTTAAAATAGAACTAGTAAAGTTATGAGTAAATATGAGTTCCATTTGACTTTAAAAAAAATCACAAAAATATATAAAATCAGAGAATGAATATACAAGATATACAGGATTTTCAAGAGCTCATGGGGGAAAAGATGACTGGATTTAGAGTGCTTCAATTCATTATAGAGATTAACTCTTAAATCTGCAGTTTAAGTATTCGTTTACTACACACATTATATGGGTTAAAGTCTAAAAGATTAAAACTGATTCAACTACTTCAAACAGAGTCTTGAGAAAAGAAGAATTAAAAACTACCATAATCTATTCGTATTAATGCAAGAAAAGGGAAATGAGAAGGTCATAAATGAGGACACATAGCATAAGATAAAATGGTAAGAGATTGTATTACTATAAGAAAAAATTTCAGCTACAAGTTGTTTAAAAGAGGCTCTCATTAAACTAATGTATTATAGAGAACTTCACAGCAAAGTAACGGAAAGAAAAAAAATGCCAAGAAAAGACTAACAGCAACAGCAACAACAATACTGCTGGCCTGTTAATAGTCACATAGAGCGAAATTTATTTGGAGAACATATTCTTAAAAAGGAAGAGTAAAGATATGAGCCAATTTGATTTTTAAAATATCTAATAGTGAGTGAGAGCTTGGAAATATGGGAAGAAAGAACAAGGTTGAGAGAATCAGAGACAGAAAGGAAGGAAGGAAGGGAGGAAAGGAGGGAGGGAGGAGGAGAGGGAAGGAAGGAAGGAAAAAAGGAAGGAGAGAAGGAAGGAAAGAAAAATTAGTAGAAGCAAAATCCAGAGAACTAGTGGGAATGTGTTCTCACAGGTGGAGGAATTAATGATGCAGAGTAGCAGCTAAAAGTATGAATCTGCAGCAAGATCCAAAGGGGAAAATAAAGTTGTTAATGAAAACTTGGGGAAGCTTATTGAAAAAGTGACATTTTTCTTTGGTGATTTTTTTCCCTCTACTCCTGTGCTTAGGAGGCTCACACTATCATGTTAAATAAATTCATATAAAAAATAAAATAGAAGAAACTTCAACCGTTTCTAAGAGGGACAAATGGTAGCTTAGTTATCAGAGCTGTGGATGTAACAATTCTGGCACAGATCACTACCTCTAAACTAGCCCCATCTCTCTTTATCATAGAAGCATGGCTGTTTAAAGTCAATTACTGGATTTTAGTTTTCTAAGATGATAAGAGGATTTTGCATTCCAGGTTTCTGTTACATTGCTAACACGAGAAGCAATTAACAAACCACTCCACATTTCGTCAACTTATGTTATTAGTTACAAATCATAATAATAAAAGCATGTATCATGTATCATTTGTTATCTCTTCACCTTTGGATTTGTCTTCAGATATTCAAGGCCTATAATGTACAGTGGGATGTACTATAATAAATAGTGGAAAATGAATTTTTTTATTATTGTTTACTATCAGAGGCATACATGAAGTCTAGTCAATATTACAAATTCCTAAAGAATATGAATTATTTATCACTTTTAATTTTTTAAGCTTTTTCATGTGGGGATTATAACTTGAAATGATCTTTTAATGATGTCCATATTGGCACAGTCCATAGAATTTCCATTATTGTTTCTAATGCATACTATTTCATGCTAACAGCAAGTGTTGTCTACATTAGGGATACAAGTTTTGCAGCCATTAGAAATCCATCAAAGCATTCATTTATAGTCAGCAATAAATCTTGAAATTACTGATATCCACTACTTGGGATATGAAAACCTTTTTTAAAAATCAGGGATGAAACAGAAAAAGACTGGGAAAGAATAAAGGAAGAAGACATATTGGAATCCCAGGATCAACGGCCTCAATATATATTACTGAAAAATATCCTTGTGCCAGAACATTGTCTTCTGGTTTAATTTCATAGAATTGAATACAAGCACAGAAAACACTTAAATCTTTATTTTCTTGGGAATCAAAAAGTTACTTTTTCCTTTCTAAATTTTGTTTGTTTCTTCATCAACATTAGTGTTTACATATCCAAATGGATTTTGCATAGTTACTCTAAAATTCATATCTATGTTGGAACACACATTTACAAGCTATTCTGTGAATTTTTAAACTCCATTTTCCTTTTTCATGAAAAATCATGGGGATTAATATATTTTTTGATGTTCTGACATTATAAGGATTATGGAGAAAGTTTTAGATTAATGCTGGAGATCCGCTGAATCTTTGAGTGTCCTATTAAGACACGATTCTTTAAATCTGAAGATTAAATGAAGAATTGGGGTGCTTAAATATTCATTGTACATATATATATATATATATATAGACATTCTTGAATATCAAAAACCAGAATTTAAATATAAATCAGTGTTAGAATTGTTATATCTTAAATTCCCTGGAATATGACGCTGATGAATATTAGCTAGGAAATAACTATTGTCTCAAAAATCATATTTGTTCATGGGTCGAGTGCTCACTAGCCCTGTAATTGCACATACTTCCTTAAATGGTAGATCTTAGCTTAGTTTCATTTTGTTTAATTCCTTTTGTCCCTCTTGCTTCTTTGGCATAAGTTAATTTTGGCTCTTTTTCTGCTCCATCTCTAAAAGCTCTTCTTAGCCTTATCAAACCCTTTCCCATCATATGCCAGATTATTATCTCTAATGGTATAATTAATAAAGTGTCATTTCCTTTTTGATTTCTCTAATGTGTTCCAAGTATCCCACAGTGGGTTGGTATTTTTGCTTTTTAAATTAAAAATGTAATCCAGAGAAATGGTATGATGAATTATATTTGGGTAAATATCAGACATCAGTTATCCAAGGTGTAGAACTAATAGCAAAATAGTAATAATAATAATTGCGTTTCATATAAATTATCCTATTTTCCTTCATGTAAACTCTGTGAGATATTACTAACTCTGTTTTGAAAATATGAGAACTAAGATGTGGAAAGTTGGTGGCTTTTTCTTAGACCACACATCTAAAATTGGCAGTGTAGAATTGAATCCAGTCCTTCTGGTTCAGTTAGTTTTTTTTCGGCAAATCTGCAACTGCTAATCAAGAAAGCACTCCAAGGAAAGCAGCCTTTAGGTTGAGTGTATGAGTTTTATTTATGTAGACTTCCCAACACCTGCACTGACCACCTTCCAGCCCTCCAAGAGTTTTCCTCTTCCCAGAAGCCTCTATTCTATAATCACTGTATTTCTCACTGAATAACCACAATTTCTGTTGAGACTTCCCTTCCATTTTGCTATATTAATTGAACTAAATTATTTCTTCAGACATACTATCAAGCTGTTTAAACTTCCACTAAAAGCAGAGAACTGTAGGTACTAGTGTCTTATAGGGAATTATCTATAAGAAGAGGCAAATCTAGCAGATAGTAACATTAGTTGTAAATAGGGATATTAACATTAAATTCTTTAGAGAATATTTCTTCATAAATTTTCTTTAAATGGTGAGCCATTACTTATTTCGATATAATGTAGTATTTCAGATGTATTTTTTGATATATTGTAGTATTTTGATTAAATGAAATTTAAGCTGAGAGCCTAAAGGGTGGTAGGAGTTAAGCAAGTTATGCAGCATTTGTAAAAGGTTTTGGAAGGAAAATAAATTGGGTTGTTTCTCAGAATTTAGGATGTACTTTGGAAAATTCTTGACATGATTATGCACTTTCTAAGGGAGCTACACATTACAAAACAAAGAAAACTGGGGAGGGTTTTGTTTGTTTTACTTTAATAAAGATACCTAGTCCCTATCATCTAGCTGAGGGTAGGGACATAGGCATTATGTATTTTTTAAATGCTCCCCGATTGACAATAATAAAACCGGGTTTAACTTGACCAAGAACCGGTATTTGATAACCACTGTACTGTATTAGATTTTACTTTTCCTTCCATCACCAAAATATTATAAAATGGAATTTTGATGATTATTATACATACCATAAGCGTAAATGTTAATTGTGTATGCCCCAAGTATAAGTTGATTATAACTAAAGAAACTAATTGGTGCATTTAGACCATTGACATTCAAAGTGATTATCGATATCGTTAGATTAGTATCTACCGTATTTGTTTCTTTTTCCCATTTGTTGCCTTTGTTCTTTATTCGTATTTTTATCTTCCACTCTTTTTCTGCCATTTGTGGTTTGAATTGAGTAGTTTATATTATTCCATTCTCTCTCCTTGCTTAAAATATCAATTCCACATTTTTAAAACTCTTTTGGTGGTGGCCCTAAAATTTGCAGTATACATTTATAACTAATCAAAATCCACTTCAGATGACACTATATGCTTAACAGGTAGTACAAATACCATATAATAATAAAGTATTTTAAATTCCTCCCTCCCACTCCTTGTTTCATTGTTGTCATTCATACATAAGCATATATAACATAACATAAATATACACCTAACCATACGCAATTGGATACATTGTTGCTATTAGTATTTTAAACAAACTGTTATGTGTTAGAGCAATTATGAAAAAAATTAAAGTTTTTATTTTATTTTCACTTATTCATTATTTGATGCTCTTTTTTTCAACTTTATTGAGATATAATTGACATATAACATTGTGTAAGTCTAAGGTATAGAACGTAGTGATTTTATATATGTATGTATTGCAAAATGATCACAATACTAACAATAAGGTTAGTTAATACATCCATCACCTCATGTAGTTATAATTTTTGTGTGTGTGGTGATAACTTTTAAAATCTATTCTTTTAGCAACTTTCAAATATACAATACAGTATTGTTAACTATAATCACCATGCTGGACATTATATCCTCAAAATTTATTTATCTTACAACTGGAAGTTGGTACCCTTTGACCACTTTCGCTCATTTCCTCCATCCCTCACCCCCTGCCCTTGGCAACCACCAATCTGTTCTGTTTCTCTCAGATCAGTTTTTTTAGTTGCCACATATAAATGAGATCATACAGTATTTGTCTTTCTCCGTCTGACTTATTTCACGTAGCATAATGCCCTCAAGGTCCATCCACATTTTTGCAAATGGCAGGATTTCCTTCATCTAAATGGCTAAATTTCATTGTATATATAACCACATTTTCTTTATGCATTCATCCATTCACAGACACTTAGGTGGTTTCCATGTCTTGACTATTGTATATAATGCTGCAATGAATATGGGGGTGGAAATATCTCTTTAACATGGTGATTTCATTTCCTTTGGATATATACCCAGAAGTGGAATTACTGAAACATATGGTAATTCTATTTTTAATTTTTTGAGGAAACTCCATACTATTTTCCATAGTGATTGCCAATTTATATTGCCACCAACAATAGGGTTCCCTTTTTTCCACATGCTCACCAGCATTTGTCTTTTTGATAACAGCCATTCTAACATGTATGAAATGATATCTCAGTGTGGTTTTGATTTTCATTTCCCTGATGATTAGTGATGTTGAGCATCTTTGCATGTACCTGTTAGTCACTTGAATATCTATTCAGATTCTTTGCCCATTTTTAAATTGGATTATTTGGTTTTTTTTGTTATTGAATTATATGAGTTCCTTATATATTTTGACATTAACCCCTTATCAGATATGTGGTTTGCAAATATTTTCTCTCATTCAATAGGTTGCCTTTTCATTTTGCTGATCATTTCTTTGTTTGCTTAGAAGCTTTTTAGTTTGTTGTAGCCCTACTTGTTTATATTTACTTTTGTTGCTTATACTTTGGGAGTCATATCCATAAAATCATTGCCAAGACCAATGCCAAGAATCATTTTCCCTAAATTCTCTTCTAGGAGTTTTATGGTTTTCAGTTTTACATATAAGTCTTTAATCCATTTTCGTTTAACTTTTGTGAGTGGTGTAAGATAGGGTTCCAGTTTCATTCTTCTGCATGTGAATATCCAATTTTCCTAGCAACATTTACTGAAAGAGATCATACTCAATGGCAAAAGTGTGAAAGCTTTTCCACTAAGATCAGGAAAATGTCAAGGACATCTACTCTCACCACTCTTATTCAACAACACTGGAAATCCTAGCCAAAACAATCAGGCAAGAAAAAGAAATAAAAGTCATACAGATCAGAAAGGAAGGAGTAATGGCCAGTCCTGTGATCTAGTGGTTAAAGTTCAGGGCTCTCACCACTGCAGGTGCCTGGGTTTGTTTTCTTGTCCTGGAACCACACCACCCATGTGTCAGTTGCCATGCTGTACTGGCAGCTCACATAGAAGAACTAGAAGGACTTACAATGAGGATATACAGCCATGCATTGGGAGACTTTGGGGAGAAAAAAAAAAAAGAGGAAGATTGCCAACAGATGTAAGCTCAGGGCAAATCCTTTCCTGCAAAAAAAAAAGATGTAAAATTATCTCTGTTTGCAGATGACATGATCTTATATAAAGAAAATCCTAAGACTCCACCTAAAAAAACTGTTAGAACTAATCCATGAATTCACTAAATATGCTGCATACAAAATCAGTATACAAAAATCGGTTGCATTTCTATGTACTAATAACAAACTATCAGAAAGAAAAATTAACAAAACAATCCCAGGTACAATAGCATCAAAACCAGCAAAATACTTAGGGAGAAATTTAACCAAAGAGGTGAAAAATCTGCACACTGAAAATTAGAAAATATCAATGAAAGAAATTGAAGAATACACAAATAAATGGAAAGGTAACCTGTGTTCATGGATTGGAAGAATTCACATTGTTTAAATGGTCATACAATCCAAAGTGATCTACAGATTCAATGCAATTCCTGTCAAGAGTCCAATGACATTTTCTACAGAAATAGAATAAACAATTCTAAAATTTGTCTAGAATCTCAAAAGACCCTGAATAGCCAAAACAATCTTGAGAAAAAAAGAGCAAAGATGAAGGCATCACATTTCCTGATTTTAAACTACACTACAAAGCTATAGTAGTCGCTGGCATAAAAACCAACACACAGATCAATGGAACAGAATTGAGATCCTAGAAATAAACCTATGCTATATGGTTAACTAATATTTGACAAAGATGCCAAAAATGCTCAATGGAGAAAAAATATTCACTTCAATAAATGGTGCTCTCTGATGAACTTCTTTTAACATTTCTTGCAAGGCATGTCTCTTGGCAACAAATTCCCTCAAGTTTTGTCTGAGAAAATTTTTATTTCTCGTTCATTTTTGAAGGATAATTTCACTGGTACAGAATCCTAAGTTGGTGTTTTTTTCTGTCAATACATTAAATATTTCACTCCACTTTCTTGTCAGTTGCATGGTTTCTGAGGAGAAGTCATATGTAAGTCTTACCTTTGATCCTCATGGCATTTTTTTCCCTCACACTTCTTTCAAGATTTTTTCTTTATCTTTGATTTTCTGAAATTAGAATGTGATATGCCAAGGTTTATTTTTTTTTTTTACTATTTATTTTGCTTGGTCTTCTGTGAGCTTCCTGTGTCTGTAGTGTTGTGTCTGACATGAATTTGGGGTAAATTCTCAATCATCATTCTTCAAATACTGCTTTTGTTCCTATCTCTCTTTCTTCGCCTTTTCATGTTCCCATTTCATATACATTACACCTTTTGTAGTAGTCCCAAAGTTCTTAAATATTCAGTTCTGGGTTTGTTTGTTTGTTTTTCTTGGTCTTTTTTTCTCTTTACCTTTCAGTTTTGGAAGTTTCTATTGTCACATCCTCAATTTCAGAGATTCTTTCCTAAGCTGGGTACAGTCTCATAATGAGCCCACCAGAGAATTCATTTCTTTTGCAGTGTTTTTGACCTCTAGCATTTCTTTTTGATTCGTTCTTAGAATCTCCATCTCGCTACTTACATTATCCATGTGGTCTTGCACATTGTCTACTTTTTTTCATTAAAGGCCTTTCTGTATTAATCATTTTTTTAATGTTCTGGTCAAATAATCCAATATTCCTGCTATATCCGACTCTGGTTCTTATGCTTGTCAGCTCTTAAAACTGTTTTTGGCCTTTTAGTGTGCCTTGCAATTTTTTTTTTTTTTTGAAAGGTGGGTATAATGTATGGGTAAAAGGAACTGTAGTGAGTAGCTGTTTAGTGATGTAGTGGTAAGGTGTAGGGGGAGGGTAAGTGTTTTCCAGTCCTATGATTAGGTCTCAGTCTTATGGTGAGTCTGTGCCCCTGGACTATGAACTTGAACAAAACTTCTTTGTCTTTTTTTCTTTTTTCACTCCTTGGGTGAGGCAGGATAGTTAGAGGGGGCTTGAAATGGTTGTTTCTTTCCTCCACATGGAAAGCTAGAGGGATCTAGTGAGTTTTGGATATTTCCCTTACCCCCAGTAGGATAAGATCTGATAAAACTCTAGCATTTTAGGCTCTGATAAAATACTTTCTCCTAAGAACTGGCCTTGTCAAGAATAGAATACTCTGGCATATTCCAAAATGGTTCCTTTGCCCTCCTCTTGCTGATAGCACAAGGGAATTTTTCTCTAATATTCATCATGAGGGCCTGATAGTACTGTTGGGGATAAAACTCACAAAAATCTGGCGGCCTCCTAAAGACTGGGTTCCTCTGGAGTTTTTAACACTCAGAACTATCCACATTGAGTCTCCAGCAATTCATCAATTACTGCTCAGATCTTCCTGTATCTGCTTGTCTCTCCAGTTTCTGGGGCAGGGCTTTGCTCTGTGACCTCAATTCTTTGATGAAACTAAGAAGAGTTGTTGATTTTTCAATTTGTTCAGCTTTTAATTGTTAGGACAGACTGGCAACTTCTAAGCTCCTTGCATGTTGGATCAGAAGATGAAAGTCCTTGTATTATATTTAGAGCCAGCCTTAAGTGTAGGTCTTACTTGTTCAGTAAAAACAATCTTTTTTAAACTTCATGTCTTCAATACACTTTTATTAAGAATATAAGAACTTTCCACCATTATGTTGAATTGCTGATCAACATATAAGTAAATTAGCATTGTTTGGTTATTCTATTTTCGTGTGTATTTTTAGCCAATTTTTTACCTTTCAGTGATAACTATTGTTTTTTTTTAAACTTCATTGTTTCAAATACTATTTATTAACAATAAAATGGTGACCAGCATTATTAAGGAATATTGGTAAATATATAAACAGATTTATCATAATCCTTTGTTCTTTATTTTTTTCTAATCACCCCTTTTTTGGTATTTTGCCTTTACTTTATTCAAAGCATAGGTTCATTTGTACCAAGTATTTATTTCAACTTAAATTGCAATGAAATCTATACAATTTTTCCTACATATATTATTACTTGTTTTTATATATATGTATTTACAAGCCTTGTCAAATGTTTAATGAAACAACCAAATCAAAAATTATTAATCCAATCAGGCATTTAAAAAATAGTGTTTAAAAGGTATAATCAATCATTGTTATTAGTCTCTGTATTCAGTGACTTATGTCAAGAATAGTTTATATAATCAAGCATAAAAAGTTTCATGAGGTTTAAATCTATGAATCAAAATGAAAAAACGTTTTCTATATTTATGAATGAAATGACATTAAAAATAAGATTGACTTTAGGAACTCCTTTGTGACCCTAATTGATTTTGATTTCATATTTCATAATTTTCTAATATCAATGTAAACGTAAGAGGTTTCAATATTGCACACGTCCTCCAAAAGTCTTTCTTGTCTTTTAAAATCAAATTAATTAGATCACACATTTTTGTTCCTACTTTTAATTCCTTCCAACTTCCATCATTTACTATTTATGTTCCTAAATAAATTATTCTTTGTAATGAGTTACGAATACCTTGAAACTTGCAATGGGTTATGTATACCAATATCTCTATAAGGATCTTCTTATACAGAATATATCTCTATTAGAAAATAACAGAAAAAAGACCTTGCTATAAAGATAAAAAATTTAAGATAATAGAGTAAAAATGGATTATACAGGTTGTCTATTTAATTAAGTAGCCAAACCATTGAAATGTACAATGAAAACATCTTTTAGTACATTTGATAAATAATTTCAAAGGGAAAAATACAATACAATGGATTTTGTGCTGTGTTTTATCTAGGCTTCATTGGGTAGATATATTTATATTACTACAATGACTATATACAGAAAGAGATGATTGAGGAATTTTTTTTTAATTGATTTTTTAAAGAAGAAATTCATTTAAAATTGAATAAAAAATACTGAGAATTCAGAGTTTTTGCTACCTAGTTTAAATTTCTCTCTCTACAATCAACATCATAATCAAAATTTGCACCAGTATAGTTTTACTAATCCACACATATTATTCTAATTATCTTATGACTTTTAGCTTTAGCTACTTAAATATTTATATATATGCAAATGTGCACATATGTATTTGTGTGTACATATATCACTTACAAATATATCTGCTATAGACATCACTTGCTTTTCCCTTTTCCTCACTTTTTCCTGTTTTAAAATAAAGAAGATTTTTTAACTTAATATGTGTAGATATAAAGGTGAAATGTGTAATTCCACTTAGTTTCTCAAAGGGTTTTGTATAACTGTTTTTGTAAAGTAACATAAAATGTTATTTAGCGATATTTTCTCTTTATATATACTGAGAAAAAATTTGATTAAGGTATGTTTAAAAAAATTGCCTCAGTTTTCTGGCCTAGTTAGAGAAGTATACTACAGAATTTCTCTATATCAGCATGAGTTTGAAGTAAATCCACACAAATCACATAGAATTTTAAATTATTGATTGCATCATAATATACTCACAATATGGAGTTTAGAAAAGCACTTTTACCATGACATAAAATCATAAAATCTTTCATCTAATATATATGGAGAAATTATTGTTAGTATAAAAATTTGCAGAAAATATTATAAAATGAAGCCTTTGCCCTCAAAAGCTAGCAAAGTCATACTATGTATACTTGCTTGACAAAGTGATGACTTGTTGCTGTTAATAGTTAAAAGTCTTAAGCAATTAATCTGGATAAATGTTAGACATGCGTATGTCTCACTCTTCTGATGCCTGGTAAGTAAATAATGTATTTCCTTACTTTGCAAGTTTTCTGTATTATCTTCTGAGCACATGTAAGTATACTTTACAAGAAAGTAGTTTTTTGTTTAAAAGGGACTTGGGCAGAAAAACCCACTTAAGAAAAGCATTTGACCCACAACAACTGATTCAGCTGCTCTAAACTCCTCCTTGATGGAAATGACACTTTTTCATGACTAGTGAATTTACTGTTAGAAAAAGATAAGCAAGAGGAAGTAGGAGAAAATGAAATACTTAGGGGGATAGATTATCCATGTGAAGCACACATTTTTAAAATGACAAGGGTGCTTCAAGTACTTTGTAAGTTTTCTATCCTTTTGAGGAAAGTGACATAACATTTAGAAGAACCAATATATAAACTTTTCTTTTTAAAAAACTGAAATTAATAAGGAGCTCTCAAATAATACATACACACACACACAGACACACACACACACACACACACACTGGGCCAGAAAAAGAATCTTAGTCATTAATCTCTTTAGCACAAATTTCATCCCCTCCTCCATACTCCCTCTCCCAGGAATAGAGAAGAATGAAAAACTATAATTCTGAATAATTATCTCTTATAGATAAAAAGTAAGATGAATCTCTCAGAGATGAAATCTTAGTCCAGAATTTTTATTGTGAATTTTGAGCCTGAACAGATATTTTATGATTTATGATAATTATATTATGAAATATAGGCAATTTTTAAAGTACTTTGAAACTTGTCTGATAGTGAGTAGTTATGCAACAAGTAAAAGGACGACATCACACACTATAACCCTTATTGGAGTCAGGGAGAAAAGAAAAACATGAAAGGAAAAGAAACACACCATCTATACTCTTAGTGTCAGAAATCAAGATAAGTCCTGCACTTTAGAGAAAAACACAAAGCACAGAGCCTGAAAAAATCAGTTAATACATATGAAACAGATGAGTGATATTTAAAATTGATAAGGAGGCTATGTCTAACAAGGAGATCAATTACAGTTTTCCTTATTTTTTCAAAGTGAGAACTTAATTGGGCTGGGATTTTATTTTATTTTTATTTTTCCCAGCTTTATTGAAGTATAATTGACATAAAATTGTAACTATTTAAGGCGCAAAACGTGATGATTAGATATACATATTGATTGTAAAATGATTACCACCGTCAAGTTAATTACAAATCCCCCACCTCACGTAGTTACCATTTTTGTGTGTCTGGTGAAAAGGCTTAAGATCTACTCTCTTAGCAAATTTCAAGTTTACAATACAGTGTTATTAACTATGGTCACCATGCTGTACATTAGATCCCAGAACTTATTCTTTTTGTAAGGGAAAGTTTGCACCCTTTGACCATATGTGTATACTTCCACCACACTCCAGCCCCTGGTAACCACCATTCTATGGTCTGTATCTGAGTTTAGCTATTATTATTATTATATCCCACATATAAGTTAGATCATACAGTATTTGTCTTTCTCTGTCCAGCTTATTTCACTTACCATAATGACCTCCAGTTTCATCCACGTTCTCATATGTGGCAGGATTTCTTACTTTTTATGGCTGAATAGTATTCCATCATATATATATATAATATATATATATATATATATATAATTTCATTATCCATTTTCCATATCTTGGTAATTATGAATGCTACAATGAACATGGGGATGTAGATATCTTTTTGAAACACTGATTTTATTTCTGTTGGATATATACCCAGAAATGATATTGCTGGAACATAAGGTACTTTTATTTCTAATTTGGAGGGAACCTCTATATTATTTTCCATAGTGGCTGCACCAATTTACCTTTCCACCAACAGTGCACGAGGGTTTGCTTTTCTCCACATCTTCAACACTGCTTTTTATCCCTTGTCTTTTGATAACAGCTATCCTAATAGGTATGAAGTGATATTTCTCTGTGGTTTTGATTTTCATTTCCCTGATGATTAGTGATGTTGAGCACCTTTTCATGTACCTGTTGTACATTTGTATGTATATTTTAGAGAAATGGATATTCCTTTCCTTTGCCCATTTTTTAAATTGAATTATCTGTTTTTGTTTTTTCTATTGAGTTGTAGGAGTTCCTTATATATTTTGGAAATTAACCCCTTATCAGATATATGGTTTGCAAATATTTTCTCCCACTCCATAGGCTGCTTCTTCACTCTATTGATAGCTTCTTCTATTGTACAGAAGCTGTTAGTTTGATGTAGTCCCACTTATTTATTTTTGCTTTTGTTGCCTGTGCTTTCAATGTCATATCCAAAAAAATCATTGCCAAGATCAATGTCAAGGAGCTTTTTCTTTATGTTTTCTTCTAGGGGTTTTATGGTTTCAGGTCTTAAATTTAAGTCTTTAACCTGTTTTGAGTTAATTTTTTGTTAGTGATATGTGATAGGGATTCATTTTCATTTTTTTGTGTATATCCAGTGTGTATCTAGTGTACAGTCTTCATGTGTATGTCCAGTTTTCTCAATACCATTTACTGAGAAGACTATCCTTTCCCCAATAGTGTTCTTGGTGTCCTTGTCAAAATTGGTTGACTGATTATGCAGTTTTATTGCTGGGCTCCCTATTTTATTTCATTGGTCTATGTGTCAGGCATTGCCAATATTATACTGTTTTGATTACTACAGCTTGGTAATATAGTTTGAAATCAGGAAGTGCGATGCCTCCAGCTTTGTTCTTCTTTCTCAAGATTGCTTTGGCAATTTGGCGTCTTTTGTGATTCCATACAAATTTTAGGATTGCTTTTTTCTATTTCTGTGAAAAATGTCTTTGGAATTTTGATAGATATTACATTGACTCTGTAGATCCCTTTGGGTAATATGGACATTTTAACAATATTAATTATTCCATCCATGAACTCGGGCTATCTTTCCTTTTATTTGTGTCTTTTTCAATTTCTGTAATATCAACAATATCTTACAGTTTTGTAAACATTTTTCTACAATATCTACATTTCTACAATATCTTATAGTTTTCAGTGTACAGGCTTTTTACCTCCTTGTTTAAATTCATTTCTAAGTATTTTATTGTTTTTTTTGTACATAAGTTGGATTGTTTTCCTAATATCTCTTTCAGATAATTTGTTGTTAGTATATAGAAAGGCAACTGATGTTTGTATGTTGATTTTGTACCCTGCAAATTTACTAAATTGGTTTATTCTAATAGTTTTTTGGTGGAATCTTTAAGGTTTTCTTTATCTAAGATCACATTACATGCAAACAGAGACAATTTTACTTCTTTCTGATTATGGTTCAATGCCAACATTTCCCTGTTGATTTTCTCTCTGGATAATCTCTCCATTGTTGAAAGTGGGGTATTGAATTCCCCTACTATTTTGTATTACTGTCTGTTTCTCCCCTTGGATCCATTAATATTTGTTTAATATATTTAGCTGCTCCAATGTCGAGTGTATATATATTTACCATTGTCATATCCTCTTGATGAATTGACCCCTTTATAATTATGTGATCTTTTTTGTGTCTTGTTATAATTTTTTACTTAAACTCTATTTTGTCTGATATAAGCATGACTACTTTTGTCTCTATTGGTTTCTATTTGCATGGAATACCTTTCCATCACTTCATTTTCAGTCTATGTTTGTCCTTAATAATAAAGTGAATCTCTTTTTGGCCACACACAGTTGGGTCTTGTTTTACTATTCATTCATGGGCTGGGACTTTCATTGGTCTATAGAGACCTTTGATAGTTGGCTCCAAATTGATTTTACTGATCACAAGATTTAGTCACAATAACCAAACATATACTATATCTCATGGAGATCATTGGGTATTTTACACAGAATTTTATAAATAAATAATCTTAATAATTATATTATTTATGTAACTATGCTTTTAAATGTTGTTCTATTAAAGATTTTTACCTATTCTGGTTATATGCGTGTTGTACATAAATAAACACAGATGCAAAAATATGTTGAGTGAAATATAAAACAATGATGTAAAAACATCACAAGAGAAATACATGAAGAATTGTTAATTAATTTCATGGATAATTTATGCTATGATATTAAAATTATTAATTTATTCCACAAATATTTATTAAACAGTTACTTTGTATCAGGAACAATTCTAGGCAATGCCACTGTATCAGTGGGTATGATTGAGTTTGCTCAAACAGCATTACTCTAGAAATGAAAAAGGCTTATGTTCATGTTCATCCAATCCTAGACATACAGATAATATTAGGAAATAATCTGTCATAGTGCTAATTCTAATGGCTTGAGTAACTTTACAAAATGTTCTAGAAGGAATTCTGCAAACTGCTTACTTAAGCAAAAATATAAAATATTCTCTGTAAACCACAACCCATTTCAATATCCCAAATAGAAAGGACATACCATGACATTGTTGAAAACTAGGATGTGGAATCTTCCGTCTGTAAAAATGAGGCCAGATCTAATAAGTGACCCAAAGTCACCCTCACAAAAAATATATTGACAGTTGAACTAAATGGGGATGATACTGGCAGAATTATCTTAATTAGAAGGCTAAGAGAGGCAATTAAAGTATTTATGCAAAACATACTGTAGAAAACTATTGGATTCATATATACTCATACAAAACTGAAGGCCAACAAGAAAATAGGTATTTGATGTTTAGCAGAAAGTACATCTGGAATAGTCAACTGCATCTACCTGCATGGAAGACAGTTCAAATAGCAACCAAAGCTCAGAATGTATATATCATAGTAAAAGTTTTGCATATAAAAATTGAACTGAAAAATGAAGCGAAAATACTATAAAAATTGAGGCATTGAAAGCCCAGATGAGTCTAAAGTTTTCATTTATCATATCCTTCTGGGGAAAGTGTTGGGACAAAATAATTCTATAAATCCTAAAATTGTGTCTAATTCCTGTGTGGTGCTTCTCCACTAAGGTCAATTAGACCTACAGTTATATTCTGGCAATTGTATTCACACAGGCTATTTCATATCCAGATATTTCACTCTTTTTACCTATCTTCAACATTTTATTTTAATTAATTTGTCATTATGATTATTATTCAACCTCATAAAGATCCTTCAGATATAATTATAGTTCTACTTGATATTTATCTTTCAACTTCCTACAGGCTTTACACGTGTGTCAATCTAGTTTACATTCTGTGCTCAGTCAGCTGATGTTTTCCATGGCAAAGATATTAATCCTCATGCTTGCTTAGTGAAGTTTATGTTCAAATCTCAAATCAGTCTTCCCTCTGCCTCTACTAATTGCTGAAGATAATTTCAAAAATTTATAGAATGGAATTACAATAATTCACAGTCCCCAACTTCATTTGCACTCTACTCACTAGCTGCAAATCAATTTTTTTTTTCCAAATTAGCAGCTCTTCATCTTTCCACAATTTCGTTTCTAAACCTTCTCTGTGCTCCTTGAAATATCCTTAGCTCATCTCATTTCCTACTACACAGTGAAAATAGAAGACACCAGAGGGATCCTTTTTCTTCACATCTATCTTTTTATTATATAATTTAAATAAAATCTAGTATTTCCTGTTCCTTTGAAGACTCTTCCTATAGTCTTATCCTATTTCAGTTTCATTTTCCTTTTACTTCCTTCATGTAGGAGAGATGATATTCATTCTCATGTCTTTCCTTTCAAATACTTGAAAAATTGTGAAGATACACCTGAACTAGAAGATGACCAGGTACTATACCAGTGTTATTATTCACTCAGTTTGATTGTACAATTTGGTGGAGCTCCCTACTGTATTAGGAGATGAAGTCTCTGACTGACATCTTTGCAAAAGAGCTGAATCTGGTAGTGTAATTAGTCCCATATACCAGAATAAAAGTTACCCAAATTATGTAGTCTTCTTTACATAGAAAGACCCAAATTTGAAAACAACAATTACATGTATACCTCCAAGTATTAAATTTCCAGAGAAGAAATGTATGCCAATTGAGTTTTCAATGGTACAGTAGTCCCCCCTCATCCACGGGGTGGGGGGGGGATATGTTCCAAGACCCCCAGTGGGTGCCTGAAACCATAGATAGTGCCAAACCCTATATATACTATTTTTCTCCTATCCATACATATTTGAGGTGCAACTGCAAAACTAGCACAATTTCTTTCCTTCTTCACAATTTCATGGATGGAAGATTTGTTCTTATCAAAGATCTTAGCAACCTCAGCATATGATTTTTTTCTTTCCTTATTGAGAACTTTCATCTTTTCTCTTAAAGAAAGCACTTTACAGTTTCTCTTTGGCATATCAGAATTGCCAGCATCACTACTCTTGCACTTTGGGGTCATTATTAAGTAAAATAAGAGTTACTTGAACACAAGCACTCTGATACCTTGACAGTGGATCTGCTAACCTAGATGGCTACTAAGTAACTAAAGGATGGATAGTATATACAGTGTGTATACTGTGGACAACGGGATGATTCATGTCCCTGCAGGATGGAGCGCAACAGCACACGATTTCCTAATGCTACTCAGAATGGTGGTGTGCAATTTAAAACTTATGAATTTATTTCTGTAATTTTCCATTTAATATTTTCTGACTAAGATTGACTGCAGGTAACTGAAACCTAGGAAAACAAAACCACAAAACTGCAGATAAAGGGGGACTACTGTAAATTTTAAAACACATTAATTACTAACTTTCAACTTTGATATCTTCTCCTGAAAACAGTGCTGCCGCAGTATAATCACCACAGTTGAACTGAAACCAAGCCATTTTTCAAAAGTGCCTAGAGTTGCCAGACTTAGCAAATAAAGATACAAGAGCCCACTTAAACTTGAATTTCAGATAAACCACAGTTACTTTTAGTATAAAAATTGCAATTGCCTGAGACATACTTATACTAAAAATTATTTGTTGTTTATCTGATATTCAAATTTAACTGGATGTCCTTTATTTTACCTCCATATGACCATTTATGTGTCCTATTTTATCAAAAAATAAAAGCTCACATTTTACAAAAGGCCAGAAAAATAAATCACAAAAACAGCTTCTAACTATATGACATAGGTAACACAAGCAGGTTCTCGGCCTCTATGGTAGTGATCTCAAGTAAGATATTGTCCTCAGAGGCAAATAGATGGTACACTGTAGACCCACAATGCCACTAAGAGCCAAAGACCATGGCAGAAACAGCAGCATTTGGTGTTAAGAGTAAGAGGAGGAGATGGAGTAAATTTCAAAAAACGAGATGGAAAAGAAAATTTATTTTAATTTTACATACCGAGGAAACAATTGGATTTTGTTAAGGTTTATGTCTTGTAACATAAGCTCAAGAAAAATAACGTCTCATCAAGGGGTGTCTCAATCTATTCAGGCTGCTATAACAAAATACTGCAGACTGGGTAGTTTATAAATAATAGAAATATATTTCTCACATTTCTGGAGACTGGAAGTCTAAGATCAGAGTGCCAACATGGTTGGGTTCTGGAGAAGGCCCTGTTCTGGGTTGCAAACTGCTGATTTCTTGCTGTGTCCTCACAGGTGGAAGGTGCGAGGGAGCTCTCTGGGGCCTCTTATAAGTGTGTTATTCTCATTCATGAGAGCTCTGCCCTCATGACCTAATCACTCCCAAAAAGCCCCACATCCTGACATCATTAAATTGGGCATTAGGGTTTCAACATATGAATTTTGGAAGGACATCAACTTTCAACCATAGCAAGTGGGTAATTGTGGCAATATAACTACCATATTTTGAAGGGAAAAAATGCCTATGAATGCTGGTACTTGTCATGTGAAATGAGCCTGCCATCTTGAAAACTGCAGAAAATTTCAATATTGGCAATTCCAGCTTCCAGATTTTCTTTGAGAATTCCTTCTTCATCTTAGTGTCTTTAACACATGTTTGCATATATTTAATTTTATTTCTCATTTTGAGGGCTGTGTCCAAGTCCCTTATATGTTGGATATAGGGAGAACTCTATCTAGTTAAAAGAAAACTGAGCTCTGTATTTTAGAGTAAATATTTGGAGTAAAATTCATGGAATACCTTTTCTGAAATCCTATTCTATGTCTCTGTTTTGTTTCTCCATCCCCAGCAAAGTTCCAAGGCAATAACAATTTACTATGCTCATTGTTTACTGTTGCCCCTCACTCTGGTATTCTTTGACATTTGAAATTCTGACCCTAGTAACAATCTTTCTCTTGCCCTAACATTTGCATCACTTGGAAAATCCCCCTTAAGATTCTTGTGTTGAATGAACGGATGATGCTTCCAAACCTGGCCACTAGGGACCCATTGAGAACAAATTTACCACTGTTTATATTAGCCTCAAAACCCTCAACTTTCCTCAGCCATTGAATTTTACAAGACAAATAAATCATGCTAATTCAGTGACAACAGAAAAAAAAAATTGTAACATTTTCTTACCGAAGCAGATATATCTGATATTGCTTTGTTCTATGCTATCATATCTAAATTATGAATATATATAGCTAAATTATAAATACATTTAGAAATACTTTTAAAAGTGTCTACCCTTATGATCCATCACCTACAGAACAAATATTTACTCATAGCAGGTCTTCTCTTTCCTAACACATTTTTAGACAAGGTTCTAAATTTCTTAACATATTTCTTCAAATTAGACATGTACAGTCTCCAAGAGAGACATATAAAGTCAAGAATAATTTCAGATATACTGAAAGCAGTCATTTAAAAAAATAAACAATGTGTTCAACTTCACCTTCACTTTCTTGTATAAGATAATTTTATACAAGAGACATCCTCCCATTTGTCTAACATTTTACACACTTTTCTTCATGGTCTGCTAGTATCCTGCTTTTCTATTTTACTGTGAGACTCATTCTAATCATGTCTTCCCTTAGATATCTAATGCTATGAATTTACAGATATTTAACCTCAGGAATGTGATGTGTGGTTTGTTATCTATAATTATGTTACTGTGATTCATAAACTAGTATCTCAAAAGTTCTGTGCTGATGCACCTGTGTTTCTTTATCAAAACATCTATACAAATTATAGTCACAATCTATTGTGACTATTAGTCATTAAAGGGGTTATTCCTAAATGTTTTCTTATTATTGACTATTTTCATATTTAAAAGGGAAACTTTCAATAATTTATTGACTCCAGTGACTCTACAGAGATGAGTCATGATTTTGTTCTTTCTGCTTTAAGTACCACCTGCCTGTCATCCCATAAGTGATACTAGACATTTTGAGGGCTACATTTTTTTATTCAGATTAATAGAAAAAAAGAATTTGTAAATGTACATACATAACTACTAAAGTGCTTACGATTTAGTAAATATTTCTAATCTTTCTAAACATTAAACTTTAAGCACCATGAGAAATACTTGTATTTCAGCAATAATATATGTGCTGTGATATTTTCTACACATGCATTGAAAGGTGACATCTTGATCATTCAACTTGGTGTATATAAAATACAGTTAATTAATTGTAATTACAGTGTGTTAAACTACTTACATAGAGTCTTTGCTTAATAGGGGAGTATATATAGTTTTTTAAGTACGTATACTCTATAGCCAAAAATAGTCATCTGCTTTTGCTCTTCCAAGTTATATGATACACACCATGGTATGTGAGGATAAAATTAATATATTATAAAGAAAAAATAATGATATCCTCTTGGCCACAGAAGTCACGGAGGCATTCAAGTCAAATTTTAAATAGTTACAAAGAGAAAATTTTGGATGTCAAAAAAAATACCAACAAAAATATTCATACAAGAAATATGAACTGGAGTCAAGGGTTCATGGAAATTAATTAGTTGAAGGTAGATTTGAGTACTGTAATGAAAGGATTCTCAAATGATAGATCAAAGTAATGTTTTCGAATTTTAGGAAACATCAAGAATACATGGGAGCTTAGTTTCAAATAAAGAGTAGCAGATGCCAATCTCATGATTTTGATTCATTGGGACTGTGTTTGAGGCCACACATTTGTATTTTTAATGTGTTACTGAGAAGATTTTGGCGTAGTTTGCCTATAGCTCTTACATTTGAAACAGTACTAAGTGTTTAAAGTTAAACATGAAAAGCAGTGAGGATATTTTGGTTAAGAACAGAGCCTCTGCATATGTGGTTTCACAACTTTCTGTCATCTCCGTGCCTGTAAGCCAGAGTGGTAAAAGTAGTACCTACTCCACAGAGTTTCTGTAAGAAATAAATGAATTAGTATTCTTCACTCACTTTAGAAAGAGGTTTAACACAGTAAACTCTCAATAAATGTGAGCTATAATTACTTCATAGGGAATAGTATTATTCAATATAACATCTACAAACTAGAAATAGCTTACTTATCACCACTGAGGCATGGGGCAAACAGAAAGTTATTTTAAAAATCTGATAGTGTTTTAAAAACAGTTTGGAAAGAGACTGTACTTAAAAGGACCTTATAATGATTACATATGTTATGATAACATAAAATTGGAAAGCATAGGGTTTATTTTGACATCAAATATCTCCATAGTGTATATTAGACCCTATTGAAATGTCTCATTTCCAAGATCCATATTAAATATAATATCATATTAGATAGTATACAACATATTTTTTTAATATTCTATCATATTCTTACATAATCTTACTCATCATAAACTCTAATAGTATAATAGTTTCAGTATGCATCCAAAAACAACTTTATAGGGAAGTTCATTTTCACTTACATAAATTCCTTTTCAATAATGAGATCTCAAATCAGGTTACTAATATGAAAATAAATGCCCAATGTGTTCTTTGTAGATAGATAGATGATAGATAGAAAAAAAAGAAAGATAGATATCCTACATTCTTATATCCTACATCTCAAAGTTTGCCTTTATAAACATTGTATTGAGGGCAGATGAAAAACAAAACATTTGATATTTTCTGATTACTACTAATATTGGTTTCTATCATCATGATTTATATCTGGAATTTTAAATTTGACCATAGGCAATCGGGTGAGCTATCAGGGTAGAATATTTTAAAATGCATTTAAAGATTGCTGGGAAGATGGAAGCATAGGAGGACTCTGAACTCACCTCTTCCCATGGACACAACAAATTTACAACTACCCTTGGAACAATTACCCCTGAGAGAGAACCTGAAACTGGATAAAAAGAACCCCTCAACCGGGGACAGTGCTGACTGAGGTGGAAGAGGCAGAAATACCTTTCTGGAGAGGAAAAAGCCACGTTCTACCTGTGGTGCTTCACAGCCTGGAGGAATCTTAAGATATGAAGCTTTTCCTGGAGGAGAGGGGCATCTGAGCAGGAGATCTTTGCCACAAAAAGCAGTTTTTGAACTCAGCACAACCAAGAGGACTGTCAGATTATCTGGCTTTGCTGGCTAGTAACAACAATAAGGAATATCCCCAGAAAAGCTATCAAACATGAGAAAGGAAAGCCTGCTCTTAAAGGGTGATTGCACAATTCACCCTTTCTGGAAAGCAACACAAAGTCACCAGAAAGAAAGGTGCATAGTCCCTTGGTGAAAAGAGACTCACTTGATAGGCTCTGGGTGCATCTCAGGGAGGCAGGAGGCAGCCAGGATCATGTCTACATGGACTGAGAGATTAGAAGTAGCCATTATTGTGACCTAGTACAGGTGCCCTGACACAGACAATGGTAGACACCCTTGAATTTCTTCCCCAGACTGTTATCACAGGGCTTTAACCAGCCCTCTAGAGTACCAATTTAATTAGTTCAGCCAGGACAGGCAGCCCACCCTAGGGACTGGCCCCACCCACTAGCAAGCCCTTGGGCTACTTGTGGGCCTGCATAGGCGGGATGTGTGGGACCTCTGCAATGGGCAAGTGTGTCTGCCTCTGAGGGGCAGAGCATGTGTGAGTGGAGGGCCCACATTGATTGAACGTGTGGGGCCCCTGCAGCAGAGCGAGTGCATTTCCTTTAGTGAGAAGAGGTGTGTGGATGGGGCAGGACTGCTTTGATGGATGTGTGAGCCTGTGGGTGGTGGGGCTTGTCAGCTGCAATAGACTTGTGCTTCTCAAACAGCCACATAGGGGATCTTCCCTGTTTTCCAATGCCTGAAACAATTGTGTGCTGCCATGCCTAGGACCAGCCCCTCCTATCTGCCCTATGGAGAGAGCTGACAACAGCCCTGCAGGCCAGAGGCTACAGCAATTGTGAACCCCCAAGCCTAGCAACGAGTCATGCTGGGGGCCTACTCACTTAATAGAAAAACTGGAGCAGGAATGTGTTATTAGATCTTGCAGCCCACTGCAGTGGGGCTCCCCCAAACGATAAAGTGACTGAAGGGACCAGAGCAGCTGCACACAGCTTAGAATTACAACCAGTTGGGCAGGGTAACAGTAACCTCCCCATGCACCTACAGAAAGAGCAACACCACCAAAACAGAAGGACACATGTAGCCCTCACGGGGGACATTCCTAGAACATTTGGAACTGGTGATGAGAGGGAAACACATTGTTGGGCCTCATAGGGCATCTCTTATATAAGGCCACTTCTGCAAGATTGGGAGATGTAGCTGATCTACCTATTACATAGATATAAGCACAGAGAAATAGGCAAAATGAGGAGACAAAGGAATATGTTCCTAATACGGAAACAAGACTAATCCTCAGAAAATGAACTAAACAAAACAGAGATGAACAATCTACCTGATAAAGAATACAAACTAATAGTCATACAGATGCTCACTTAACTTGGGAGAAGAATAGATGAATACAATGAGAACTTCAACAAAGAATTGGAAAATATAAAAAAGAACGCATCATAACTGAAGAATGCAATAATGGAAATGAAAAATTGACGAGAGGGACTCAATAGCAGAGTAGATGTTAAAAAGGAATGGAGCAGCGAATTGGAGCTGGAGAAAAGACTAGAGGAAATTACCTAAGCTGAACAGAAAAAAGAATTAAAAAGAATGAGGACAGTCCAAGGGACATCCGGGACAACATCAAGCACACTAACTTCTGTATTATAGGTGTTCCAAAAGCAGAAGAAAGAGACAAAGGGGTAGAAAATCTATTCAAAGAAATAATAGCCCCAAATTTTCCTAACCTAAGGAAAGAAACAGACATCCAGGTACACAAAGCACAGAGAGCACCAAACAAGATGAACCCCAAGAGGCCCACACTAAGACACATTATAGTTAAAATGTTAAGAATTAAAGACAAAGAGAGAATCATAAAAGCTGCAAGAGAAAGGTAACAAGTTACATACAAAGGAAACCCTGTAAGGCTATCAGCTGATCTCAGCAGAAACCTTACATGCTAGAAGGGAGTGGCAAGATATATTTAAAGTGCTTAAAGGAAAAAATCTACAGCCAAGAATACTGTACCTGACAAAGTTATCATTCAGAATGGAATGAGAGGTAAAGAGTTTTTCAGACAAGCAAACACCAAAGGAGTTTATCACCAATAAGCCAGCCTCACAAGACATGCTAAAATGACTTATTTAAGTGGAAAAGAAAAGACCACAAATAGGAGTAAGAAAAATTAAAAAATAAATAAAATTAAATCACTGGTAAGGCAAATATACAGTAAAAGTAGAAGATTGACCACCTAAGATGCTAATATGAAGGTCAAAAGACAAAAGTACTAAAATTATCTATTTCTATTATAAGAGGGTAGCAGATACACACAAAAAAGAGGTTAAATATGATATTAGTAACCTAAAATGTGGGAGGAGGGGAGTAAAAGAGTAGAGCTTTCAGCAAGAGGTCAAACTTAAGAGACCATCAACTTAATATAGATTGTTACTTACATAGGTTATTACATATGAACCTCATGGTAATCACAAACCAGAAGCCTATAATAAATACACAAAAAATTAAGAGAAAGGAACCCAAACATAATACTAAAGAAAACCATCAAACCTCAAGGGAAGAAATCAAGAGAAGAAGAAAGGGAATAGACAACTACTAAAATGACCAGAAAAAGGTAAAAAATGATAATAATTACATACTCATCAATAGCTACTTCAAATGCCAATGGACTAAATGCTCCAATCAAAAGACATAAGTTGCCTGACTGGATAAAAATCAAGACCTATGTTTAGGCTGCATACAAGAGACACACTTCAGACCTAAAGACACCCACAAATTGAAAGTGAAGCAATAGAAAAAGATACTCCATGCAAATGGCAATGAAAAGAAAGCTGGGGTGGCAATACTTGTATCAGACAAAAGAGACTTTAAAACAAAAACTGTAACAAGTGACAAAGAAGAGCATTACATAATGATAAAGGGGACAATCCAACAAGAGGATATAACACTTGTAAATGTCTATGCACCCAATATAGGAGCATCTAAATATATAAAGCAATTATTAAGAGGCATAAAAGGAGAAATTGACAGTAACACAGTAATAGTTGGGGACTTCAACAATTCATTTCCATCAATGGATAGATCATCCAAACAGAAGACCAATAAGGAAACATTAGTTTTAAATGATGCATTAGACAAGATGGACTTAGTATGTATACATAGAACATTCCATCCCAAAACCACACAATACACATTCTTTTCAAATGCATATGGGACATTCTCCAGGACAGATCACTTATTATGCCACAAAACAATTCTCAATAAATTTAAGAAGATTGAAATAATACCAAGCATCTTTTCTGACCACAATGTTATGAACCCAGAAAACAACTACAGAAAGAAAACTGGAAAAGCCATAAATATGTGGAGATTAAACAAAATGCTACTGAACAAACTACAGGGTCAAGGAAGAAATCAAAGGAGAAATAAAAAAAATACCTGGAGACAAATGAAAATGAAAATACAACATGCCAAAATTTATGGGATACAGCAAAAGTAGTTCTAAGAGGGAAGTTTATAGTAATCCAGGCCTAACTAAATAAAAAAGAAAAACCTCAAATAAATGATGTAACAGTGCACCTAGAGGAACTGGAAAAAGAACAACAAACAAGCCCAAATTCAATAGAAGGAAGGAAATAATGAAAATCAGAGCAGAAATAAATGAAATAGAGACTAAAAGAACAATAAAAAAACTGAAACTAAGAGCTAGTTCTTTGAAAAGATAAACAAAATTGACAAACCTTTAGCTAAACTCACCAAGGAAAAAAGACAGAAGTGTCAAATAAATAAAATCAGAAACGAAGGAGGAGAAATTACAACAGACACCACAGAAATACAAAAGATTATAAGAGAATACTACCAAAAGCTATAAGCCGACAAATTGGATAACCTAGAAGAAATGGATAAATTCTTAGAATCATACAACCTTCCAAAACTGAATGAAGAAGAAATAGAGAATTTGAATAGAGCAATCACCAGTAAGGAGATCAAAACAGTAATCAAAAATCTCCCAAAAAATAAAAGTCCAGGACCAGACGGCTTCCCTGGTGAATTATACCAAACATTCAAAGAAGATTTAATACCTATCCTTCTCAGACTCTTCCAAAAAAATTGAAGAGGAGGGGAAGCTTCCTAACTCACTATATGAGTCAAATGTTACCCTGAAACCCAAACCAGAAAAGTACAACACAAAGAAAGATAATTACAGGCCAATATTGCTGATGAACATCAATGCAAAAATCCTCAACAAAATACTAGCAAATTGAATACAACAATACATTGAAAGGATCATACATGATGATCAAGTGGGATTTATTCCAGGGATGCAGAGATGGTTCAATACCCACAAATCAATAACATGATACACCACATTAACAAAATGAAGAATAAAAACCACATGATCATCTCAATAGGCGCAGAGAAAGCATTTAACAAAATACAGTATCCGTCCATAAGGAAATCATCAACAAAATGAAAAGACAACCTAACAATTGGGAGAAGAGATTTGCAAACCATGTATATCTGATAAGGGGTTAATATCTAAAATTTATAAAGAGCTCATACATCTCAACAACAACAAAAACAAACAACCCAATTAAAAAATGGGGAAAAGAGCTGAACAGACATTTTTCCAAAGAAGATACACAGATGGCCAACAGGCACATGAAAAGATGTTCAACATGACTAATTATTAGAGAAATGTGCGTCAAAACTACAATGAGCTATCACCTCATGCCTGTCAGAATGGAGATTATTAACAAGACAAGAAATAACAAGTGTTGGAAAAGATGTGGAGAAAAGGGAACTCTCATGCACTGTTGGTGGAAGTGCAAACTGGTGCTGCCGCTATGGAAAACAGTATGGAGAGTCCTCAAAAATTAAGAATAAAACTACCATATGATCCAGCTGTTCCACTATTGGGTATTTATCCAAAGAACATGAAAACACGAATGTGTGAAGCTACATGCACATGTTCATTGCAGCATTATTTACAATAGCCTATTGTGTCCATCAATGGACAAGCGGACAAAGAAGATGCATTATATATACAATGGAATACTACTCAGCTATAGAAAAAGATGGAATCTTGCCATTTGCAACAACATGGATGGACTTTGAGGGTATTGTGCTAAGTGAAATAAGTCAGACAGAGAAAGTCAAATACTGTATGATCTCACTCTTAAATGTATGATGAAGACAACAACAACAACAACAACAAAAACACGCAGATACAGAGATTACATTGGTGGTTACCACAGGGGAAAGGGGGAGAGAGGAGGGCAAAGGGGTGACTGGGCACGTGTGTGTGGTGATGGATTGTAATTAGTCTTTGGGTGGTAAACATCACATAGTCTACACAGAAGTCTAAGTATAATCAAGTTCACCTGAAATTTATAGAATGTTATAAACCAATGTTACCTCAATAAAAATAAATAGAAAAAAAATAAATAAAAGCATTTAAAGACCAAGAATACAAGACTACTTTATCTAAAGATGAGATTATTAGTTTTTCAAGAAAGGAACAAGAAACAGTATTTATAAAAGTAATATCATATATGGGAATTGTTATTTATACCAAAAGTATTAAAGTGTTCAAGTCACTCATACAAGAGGGATAGATCATCACTGAAGTGACAACTGTGTCCTTTAGAATATTCTTGAACTTATCTTGTGTATCTATAATAACAATGAAGAGGAAATCTTTTTAAGCATAAAAATATTGTCTGCTCAAATCAGGAATTGCATGAGACAATACGGAAAATCCCAAAGTCAAGTATTTTTAATGATGTAAACTGTGCTTACGCTATGTTCATAGCCACTCAAGATGGTTAACGATCATTACATCTTAGAATATACGCATTAAATCTTCAGTAACAGAGATAGAATTGAAACTATTTATGAAAATATTCAACATTATATAGAAGCCAGAGATCAAAAAGAATTCTCTCAACTACATTTCAAGTATGGGTTGATGATTGGTGATATTATTTCTTAACAAACATCTATTCAAATAAATAATCATGCCACACTTTTGTGAGAAACAGATCTTCTTTGGACAGAATTCATAGAAGCCTTTCAATCTCAAAATCCCCTATTTGTTGAGCAGTATACGCTACCAAGTAGGAAAGACTTTATTACTAGTATATTAAAAGATCTTTGAAGTTTGTTTTGGGGAGAGCTTATTATTTTGTTTGTTTAACATGTTGTATATTTGTTTATTTATTTTATTTTTGTTCACCCACAATAAAACAGATCAGGTAATGAAACCGTCAAGTCCTATGAGGCTCACCCATTGTGCACTGTAGCTCTCTAACCAGTATGCTATGCATCTCGAACAACTGAAGATGCCAAAGGATCTAAGTACAGGTTTAATGAGCACCACATAGGAGTTTTATCTGTGATTTCTCACTGGGAAATTTCAGAAATAATTACTGCCACTGAAACATTGTGGAATGGAATCAGACCTCTAGTTACATTATGAATTAGAAATGAAAGTAGTTAAGATATTCAAAGAGAGAATGAAACATTAGTAAATTCCCAGGACATTTTTATTTTTCTCCAACTATTCCTTTTAGGACATTTCTTGATACTCAGGTACAAACAGAGCTACTGCTAGTAGCCATGCAGGCTCTCTCTTCTTGATCCCACTGCTTACATTCTCTTTATTCCTTTAACTGTAGTAAATGTCTATTTTTTCTGCCTAAAAGCCTTTTGCATTATGCTGCCATTTCCCTCTAGGTTCCTGCCACTGGTGCTCCTGTCCCTCTGAAACTAGTAGGAAATTGTTTACACTTCTTATGCCAGCTCTTTTGAGGCACAATTACAACAGAGACTTTGTTCTAAAAAATACGTTTATTGGGGCTGCCCGGTGGCGCAGCGGTTTAGTTCGCGCTTGGCAGCCCGGGGTTCACGAGCTCGGATCCCGGGCGCCCGCCGACGCACTGCCTGTCAGCCACGCTGTGGCGGCGTCCCATATAAAGTAGAGGAAGATGGGCACGATGTTAGCTCAGGGCCAGTCTTCCTCAGCAAAAAGGGGAGGATTGGCAACAGATGTTAGCTCAGGGCTTGTCTTCCCCCTCCAAAAATAAATAAATAAATAAAAATAAAAATACGTTTATTGTTTTTGTTTTTTTGTTTTATTTTGTTTTTTCATTTATTCTTGGGGAAGGAGGAGGGGGAAAGAAGTTGAAAGATATTCAGCTGTGCTAAAAATGGGCTTATGTATGTCCATGTTATTATGAATTGTCACAGTGGCTAATCAACAGATATCATTTATCCTGTCTCTCTAGCTCAACTGTATATTACGAGGGATCTCATCAAACTCTTTAACTGTCATTAAACACAGAAGGAATATCAAAAGCAGTTGGAGTTTTCAACATCAATATAGATGATGGAATAAAACAGCTCCATTTTTCCTGGTGTAATTATAAGGCTTATACGACGAAAGCTTGTCCTGGCTTTCTTTTTGTTAAACTGGATCTTAACCTCCCAAACCTAATATTTAATATTTAGTAGAATCTATAAAGTTATAGTTCCATTTGGTAGGAAATGATCACATACTCTGAAGTAAAAGTTAACTGTACTAATTCCTATGATTACAAATTCTCAGAATGTTTCCCTTTATTTGAGCAAATAGAAGCAAAAGACTCATGCAACTATGATTGTGTGTGTGTGTGCCTGAGTGCATGCATGTACACCACAATAGGATATTTCTGATTATAATGCCTTAATTAATTGATTATTGCAGTATCCAATTACTGGTTCCAAGGAAAATAGTTTATGGAAAGTGAGAGACCGTCAACCTCTCAGAAGACCAAGAAAACCTACTAATAATGCAAAGGTAAGTCTTATTAGGCCTACTGCAATAAGGGAAAACAAATCTTAACATATACTTAGAGTATCTCAAAATGTAGAAATTAAAGGAACATATTTATAGAGTTTTAGGCTCAGAATATTTATTAAATAATAGCTTTGCATTGGTGAGCAGAGTGAGTCTTTCAAGCCTTGATGAGCAACCTATAATTTTGATACAAAAGCAATTTTAGCTAACTCACAGATTTATTTTCCAGAAACAAGTATTTTTGTTACATATAACTAAATTATTATTTTCATTCTTGACATTATTTAACAGTTCTAGGTACTTTCACCATAAGCATCTTTGCCACAAACATCTTTTTCACAAGCATTTTGGCTGCATAACTAATTGACTGTAAGGCAATTTTGCTGTAAAAGATGAAATACAGTCATGCATAGCTTAACAACAGGGATATGCTCTGAGAAATGCATCCTTCGGCGATTTCACTGTTGTATGAACATCATAGAGTGTACTTAAACCTAGATGGTATAGCCTACAACACACCTAGGCTATACGGTACTAATCTTATGGGACCACCATTGTATATGCAGCCTGTCCTTGACTGAAATGTCATGACTGTGTTATACATTTTTTTCCTTTTTCTTGTTGATTCATCTCCTAGTCCACCATCCATCATGTCTTTTCTTTTTCACTAAAATTTCTTCCTTCATTAAGACAGGTATCAGTTTCCTAATACTAGGATGCATATTTGTAACTGAGCTTTGTATTGCCATTGTGAAAAGTGTTCTACCCTGTTGTTCACTCTTGGCAATTGTCACATGTTCATTGATAGATGATCCAAAGTTCTAAGGAACATATGGAGACAAGATTTATATAATATAAAAGTGGAAGTACTGTGTCAATGGAGAAAATGAAACCGAAAGTGTCAATTGGTTGAAACCAAACTGTTAGCCAGTTATTTTCTCTCTTATGGCAAAATTGCCTTATGGCTAATTAGCTTAGAGGTGAAAATTTTTGCAGTGAAAATGCTTGCAGCAAAGATGTCTACAGCAAAGATGCTTACTGCAAAAGCATCCAACACATTATTTAACAGAGGGGTCAATATAAATTCTTGGCCCCCAAAATGATATTTTAACAAAATCACAGAAAATATGTTTCTTCTTAATATTTTTTATCATAGAGATAGGACAAATAGCCATTTTAGGCAAAAATAAAAACAAATCAACAACAACAATCAAAACTACCACAACCACTATGAAAAAAAAGCAAACTCCTATCAGTTCTAATGTATGTGAGTGTGTGTGTGTATGTGTGTGTTTAGCTCTTAGAAGGATTTTTACTTCAAAAACAGATTGCATATTCTGTTGTAAAATTGTGGTAGAAATACATAACCTAAAATTTACCATATTTCCAGTGTATGCTTTTTGTTTTAAAGTCTTTAATTGTCCGACATAATGGTTAAATATTTTAATCAATGTAAGAAAACTAACCTTGTCTATTACCACTGAATCAGGAATTGCTATACTTGTTGACAACTACTAGGGGATCATTTGCATCCTGAGAATAGAGACAAAACATTTCTCACTTGCCATTGAATCCCCAGTAAATAGCAGAATGCCAGATACACAAAAGGAGCTCAACAGCTTTTAAATGAATAAATTAGTACCTAAATACTATGTATTCTGGTCCTGGATTTATATATGATTTTCAACTCAGAAGTAACACTTTTGAGTTACATCAGACACTGATTTTCACAGCCCTGTATGCAGTAAGATCTGGCCAATATACCTTTAACTTTAACATGGTAGAATTGTCACTTCTCAAAATTGACTTATGCTCTGTATTTCCTATACACTTCAAGACCTTGAGAAGCCTTTATAATTCCCCCTAAGTTATTTCAATAAAAGTATGTAATTTATAATAATAGAACTTCCAGATAATCTACAATCTATTCAACTCTTATCTCCTAGAAAGTAAAAAAATGGGAAAATCCTTAGTGTTTTCATTCATTCCACTAAACTCTCATAGAATAAAGAAAGACAATTGCTGATTAATAAATGTTTCTTGAGTCCATTACAATACACACACACACACACACACTAGCACCACCATTACCACCAGTAAAAACCTCCACACCACTACCATCCTCACCAGGCAGCTAAAAGGAATCTGAGTGTGTTAAAATAGTTAAAGTAAACTAGGTAATTTAATAAATCCACCAAAAAAATGAGAAACTAAACAAGATAGAAGTTATTTATATGCTATAAGGTGGTGAATATTTTCAGTCAGAGGACCGATCTCAATGCAGTTATTCAGAGACTAGGGTCCATTCCTAACGTGGTTCCACCATTCTTGGTGTTAAATTGTTTTACTTCCAGGCATTGAAGGTGAAAGTGAGTGTGGATGGAAACCCTCTCTTCTTAAAATCCTTGGTCTAGAAATGACATGTCATTTCTGCTCGCATGACATATGCTGAATTCACTCACATAAAACAATGGAGGAAATTTTTCAGTTAGACTCTGCATCTGCTATTTGGAAGGAACACCTTTGTCAATTTTTCAGTATTAGTGCCAGCAATGCTCTAAGGTAGGTAATTCTCGTTTATTGTCCTTCATCTGACATTCTGACATAGGCATTCCAGAGTATTCTCTCTCTGTGGGTTATAGCATTTACACAGCCCTCATAATGCTGTCTGTCTATCTATCTGTCTATCTACTATCTATCTGGAGAGAAACAGTCAAAGGATATTTTTAGGCTTTCCTCATGGTTTCCTTGGCAATGCTATTTTCCGTACAATTGTAAAACAGCAAAACTGAGTAGAATCATTTGCTCCCAGTCACTTGCAGTCAATTCCACTTGATTCCAAGTTCCTGCAGCCACACACAAAATTATTTCCTCTGCATTGTTCTCAAATTTGCTTCATTTCTTTGCCTCCTTACCTCCCTCTCTGCTTAAATGTGCACACTTTGAGGACATCCTAGATAAATAGGATTGTGGGAAGATACCACGTTTAATCCAATCTTTTCTACAGAGTGAAAAAAATCTTCATTTAACTGAAAAGACTTAAAGTAATGGGCTTTTTTGTTCAAAGTCTTTTTTAGTCTTATTTCCTGCTTTTTAGGTCCAAAAGCATCTAGTGTTTTCAAACCTCTGGAGCTACCAATCTGGACTCTCCTTTTCCACTTCATTCGTGTTTATAGGAAAAGTCAGTTCTTACTTTAGTCATCTCTTTGATATAACTCTTCCAAATCAAGAAGTCATAACCAACATGTACTCATTTTCTTTCTGTTTTTAACTTCTGGAGTTACAGATAAGTCGACACTTATTCTGCCTTCCAAATTTTCAGAGGTAAACATGTTATTACAAATTTTACCACTGCATTACATGCAATCGCATTTTTCAGCTTCATTAATCTATTTCTTCACTCTCTGCTGCTGAACTGTTAAAGCAATGCCACATATTTTGTTATTGCTCTTGCAGCATCCCACATTAAATTACAAGATGTTGTATTACTTAGGGTAGACATGACTGTAGTAACAAATGAGCACACCTCCGTATAATGACTACAGCACAGTGGAGGTATACTCTCACTCATAAAATAATTTGAGGCCTGTGTTCCTCCTACATGTGGTAATTTAATATCCCAGCTCCTTATGTAGGGAACTCTCCTACATGTGGCAATTCATGGGCTGAACTTCTTACTATTTTGTTATTCTTCTACCCAGAGGGTGAAAATATTATCTTCATTCAGGTATTTTAAGGGAAAAAAGAACATGCAAAAATACCTTCTTTTTCCTAAAAACGTCTTCTGTACACAATAGTATATATTCATATCCTCTCATTCTCCATTAGGTACAATGCCATCATATGTAACACTTAGTTATAGGAAAGATTGGGAAATATGATCTATGATCTAGCTGTGAAACAAAGTGTGGTAGTTAGTTCTAAAATGCCTCCCAATGATCTGTGTCTCCTGGTATTTACACCCTAGGTGATCCACTCCCCTTGTGTGTTGGCTGGACCCAGTGACTTACTTAGAACAAATAGAATATGGCAAAAGTGACCAGATAACACTTCAGAGACTGGCTAATAGAAGACTCCCTTTTGTCTTACTGGCTCTCTCTCTTGCTCTCCCACTTCCTCTCTTTGACGAAACAAGCTGTGATGTTCCGGGCTGCCCTATGGAGAGCTCTTCCTGCCAAGTAACTGAGGGTGTCCTCCTGCCAATGTCTCAGGGGAACTGAATCATGTCAGCAGCTACTTTAATGAGCTTAAAAGCAAACTCCGCCCCTGTTGAACCTTGGGAAGACTGCTGCAACCAGCCAACACCTTGACGGAAGTCTTGTGAGACACTCAGAGCCAGAAGATTCAGATAAGCTACACCCATATTACTGACCCACAGAAACTGTGAGAAAGTAATATTTGTGGCTCTAAGTTTTCAAATTTGGGAGTAATTTGTAATGAGGAGTAATCAGGAAAAACAGGAAAAATGTATTTGGTCAACATCAAGCAGTATCTGCCATAGGCACAGTGAATTTAGGACATAAAGTATTTTAAAGAATATCTTGATATTACTACTATTCAGGATGAGATAATGTGTATATATAAATTGGACTTGATTTTATTTATACTCTACTACAATGAAGAAAGTGACTAAGAACTATGACAAAGTTTTCCTTGTAAGCACACATTTTGTATTCTATTCCTTTCCCTTAATAATGCATTAGGTTTTTCCTTCTATGCTATTGTATTAAAAAATTGATGCCTAAGCTACTAAGATCATTTATGTATTTACTCCTAAGTTATACCAATTAGATGTGCTACTTTTTAACTTCATATGAATGAAATCATGCAGAATGGTTCTTTGAGGCCTCCTTTCTTCAGCTAATAGTATGTTTGAAAGTTGTTCATCTGTCGTTGCAATTAATCCATTTTTGTCACAGAATTTCATTATAGTATTCTATAAATAGTAAAGCTGTTCTACTATTGGTGTCAATTTAAGTTGTCCTCATTTTAAGACATAATGGATAATGCTTGTTTGAACATTCTTGTACATGTAATCTAATGCACATATGCACAACGTCTTTAGTGTATATAACTAGGAATAGAATACTAAGTCATAGGTATGTGCCTCTTTAAAAATATTAGATGATGCTAAACTATTTTCCAAAGTGGTGGGCTCAGTTTGCATTTTTACTAGTAATCTATGAGAGTGTTGTTGTTCCTTATTTTCTAAACACTGGTGTTCTGGTTATCAACAAATATCAACCAGATTTGTTGGTATAGAACAAATCACTCCAAAATATAGTAGTTAAAAATTATTTTATTATGTAAGATAGTTCTTGAGGTTGACAGGTCTCAGCTGGGTATTTTTCACGTGAATTATCCCTACAAGATGCAGTCAGACTGTGAATGAGGAGTCATTTTGAAGGCTGGCTATCTTAGTCCATTTGGAGTGATATAACAAAGTACCATAGGCTGAGTGACTTATAAACCACAGAAATTTATTTCTCACAATTCTGGAGCTTGGGAAGTCCACAGTCAGTCACTGGCAGATTCTGTGTCTGGTATGGGCCCACTTCTTGCTTCGTAGATGGCTGTCTTTTCAATATGTCTTCACATGATGGAAGAGGTTAGGAATCTCTCTGGGGTCTCTTTTAGAATGGCACTGATCCCATTCATATGAGCTCCACCTGCATGTCCTCGTCACCTTCCAGAGGCCCCACCTCTGAATACCATCACATTTCAACTTATGAATTTTGGAGAACACAAACATTCTTCTATAGCAGAGTTTCACTCAAGTATCTGGTAGTTGATGCTGAATTTCTGCTGGGCTCACATCTAGAACTGCCAGGCAGAACAAATATTCCCTGGACTTTCTTGCAACGTGGTGTTTGGGTACCAAAAGGAAATGCCTCATGATGACAAGACCAAAAATGTGATGTGCATCACAAGCAATCCACTAAGAGATTGCAAAGACAGAAAGACTATCTTTTTGTTTTCATAGCCAAACAGAATGCAACCCACTTGTGATGGTTAATTTTAAATATCAACTTGATTCGGGCTGCAGGGTGCAGAGATAATTCATCAAACATTATTCTGGGTGTTTCTGTGAGGGTGTTTCTGGATGAGGTTAGCATTTAAATTGGTAGATTGAGTAAAGCAGATTGCCCTTCCTAATGTGGGTGGGCCCCATCTAATCAGTTAAAGGTCTGAATAGAACAAGAAGATCTGACTATCCTGCAAGTAAGGAGCAATTCCTTCTGCCTGAATGCCTTTGAGCTAGGACATTGCTCTTCGTCTTTTTTTCTGCTTTTGGTTTTCCTTGCCTTTGGCTGGAACTGAAATATAAGCTCTTCCTGGGTCTAGTGCGTAATGGACTTCAGAGTGGGACTACAACAGCTCTCCTAGTTCTCCTGCTTTCAGACTCAAACTGTCACTACACCATCAACTCTCCTTGGTCTTCAGCTTGACGACTGCATATCTTGGGACCTGCCAGCCTCCATAACTACATAAGCCAATTCCTTATAATAAATCTCTTTATGTGTTGGTTCTGATTCTCTGGAGAACCATGACTAATATGTGTTTAAATACATGTGTTCAAGATAAACAATAACTAGTCCTCAATTAAGAGTACTTGGGGGCCGGCCCGGTGGCGCAGCGGTTTAGTCCGCGCTTGGCAGCCCGGGGTTCGCTGGTTCGGATCCCGGGCGCCCGCCGACACACTGCCTGTCAGCCATGCTGTGGCGGCGTCCCATATAAAGTGGAGGAAGATGGGCACAGATGTTAGCCCAGGGCCAGTCTTCCTCAGCAAAAAGAGGAGGATTAGCAATGGATGTTAGCTCAGGGCTGGTCTTCCTCACCAAAAAAAGAGTACTTGAAAGCACCATTTATCATATATATATTTCCTTCTAAATTCACTCAGTAGGTGGGGTGACCATCTGTGTTAGTGCATTGGCTTTATTCAAAGGAAAATAAATTTCTCATACCTTTTATGAAAAAAATTATAGTTTTGCAACTTGGAGTGAGGCTGCAGTCAGTCAGCTGAAGTTAGGCTCTGAGGGTCCCACAGAAACAGAGAGATAAAGGCACTCTCTTTCTTGATGATTACATATCAAAGAGATGGTCCTTGAGAAAGCCATTCCTAGGTCTTAAAGCTGGCAAGAGGCTTATTTAGCTTTTGCTAAGATTTACATATATTTCACAGAGACAGAGAAAGAACCTACAATTATAAATTTTCTAAAATAAATGTTCTAAGAAAAGGGAGGGGTGGAAGACTCTTTTCCCTTATTTTCAAAGACAATTAAGGCTCTTATTTTTTATTTGTATTTACTCTTACAACCTCTTACCTATGTTATAAAACAGTAATACAATTTTCCATTTGTTGTTTCTGCCTTTCTTTGGTTGAGTTGCAGCTGTCTAAATACCCAGCAAGTTCACAGTAAAATAGAAAGCAAACCATTGTCAGAATAATGATAGAATAACTAAATTACTGAATTTTTAAAAAGTCAGCACATTGTTTGTCTTTGGGGAATAACTTTTAAATATACCATACCACTGATGAATGGTTAAATCAGATTCTTGATTCAAAATGTACAAAAATAATTCTTAGTCATATATTATTTTACAAATTGTTGTGATATTCCATTGCTTTCACGTTCAAATGATGAACAATCTAACTATTATTTGGTAGTTCCTTATGAAGTCTTACCCAATACAAGCCTACGGAGTAGCTTACCTCTGGATCCGGATAATCTAAATTTTTGAGAGTCTTCTTTGCAAAGTTCAATAAATGTCTCCTGAGTTTCAGTCAATCACATGCCATCACGTTTATGTAACTTTCATTTAGGTTATTTAGGCCTTTTGCTATATGACTTTTATTTAGGCCCTAAGTAATTGTTCTGTCTTTCCAAATAATATTTCCCACATATGAAACGCAAAGACATCCATGGCCATCATTTAGTATCATGGTCTTATAATGAAGTACTCATTTAAAGGAACAGATTGAACTTCTAGTATTTAATGTATGTGGCTCTAAAGGTTGTAAGTCTGGAGGAAAAACCCACCCTATGGACTTTATTTATTTTTTACATTAGTAAATGTAAAATATAGTAGTATAATAATCAATGATCAATAAATAGTATAATTTAGATTTAACAGTAAATGTAAAATAGTAGTATAATAATCAATAATTATACTACTATAACAGTTAAAATTTCTATGAATAACAGCCATTCACCTTTGTTTATCTATATATATTGTGACTGGAGTGAACTTGCATAATTTTGTTGAGTGATATCAGAACTGTTTTTTGCATACTTTACCTGTCATTGTCAGATTTCTATTTGTCTATTATTTAGATGGTTTTCTTTTCTACACCATGCTTCCAATCAAACCAGTCACCAAAACATTTTTGTGTCAAATTTAGGGTCTGAGTACCTAGATGCATATTAATTACTTTTACTTTGTTATTATCAAAAATTACTGGTGACGATGGTCCCACTCCTACTCTGTCAATAATCACATTGTTAAACTTATAAGTTCAGGCCCTGTTTAACTGGGAGTACAATTTAGAGCTGATCAGAAATGAGACTGTGGGAACCACTACTAGAAGTACAGAAAGAAAATAGTAATGTGACAAATGATATGTTCATTTTCTAATAAAATGTGATTCTTCAATAAAGTAATTGAAATAAACCTATTGTTAATAGGACACCAAGGCAGTCTATGATGACAGTGATCAGTTTGCTAGAATTCCTCCTTTCAGTTTAGTTCATTACCGACATCCGTTAATCTGGAAATCTTAAATTTAAGCCCTTTGTAGGAAGCACAGAACAATTCTCCTGGGGTGCTGTCTTTGCATGGTAAGCATGAGTCCAGTTTTGATTTTTGTTCACTTTGTTAGCCGGATGGCTATCAGCATCACTTGAAACAGTTTCTAGGAACGAAAGAAGCTCTTTTAAATATTGAACATGATTATAAGATTCAGTTAAGTCAGGTGCAGGACATGGTCTCAGACCCAAATTTATAGGTCTGCCAAATACCAATTTAAAGGGAGAGACTCCATGTTTGTTTGAAGGTGCCACTCTAATTTTTAGAGTGCCAGTGATAAAGCTCTAGGACATCTTAAAGTAGTAGGTGGTACAATCTTAGCTGATGCGTTTTTAGAATTTGATTCATTGACTCTACTTGTCCAGAGCACTGAGGCTTCCTGGAATCTGCAAACATTTGCATAATCCTTCACAATGGTAGAAATAAATTGACTTCCTCAGTCCTACTCCATGTGCTCTGGTATCCCCCAAATGGGAATTATGTGTATTAAGAGAGAGTTGACCACATGCTGAGTTTACCACAGCTTTTGAAAAGGGAAAGACGTCAGGCCATCAGGACATTAGACGTACCACATCAAGATAAAAATCTCTTACCTTTACAAGCATTAGTTCTATGAAGTCCAACCACCACCAGGTTCCTAGTAACACTGGTCAGGGTGAACTTCCGGTGCTTACCTTGGGAGCGGCGTGCAAAGAATTCTGCTGACAAACAGCACATATCTTTAATATGTTTTGAAAGATTTTATCTTTTTGGTAGGCATAGTAAGAGTCTGGTGTCTTTAAAATTTCTGTTTTATGCAGATGATTTTGTTGATGACACAACAAACGGTAACCAAGCAGAGAGGTGTTATAAGAAATATTCTGTTAGGTAATTCCTACAGTCCAATCAAATTTCTATTAGCCTTTTATAATCAATGTGTTCACTTTCTTTTGTGAAGGATATTTTTGAAAATGAGTAAAAGTTTTTTATTGTATTAAAAGTGAAGGCTCTATATTTGTAGTCTGTCATGTTTTAACAGGAGCTTTTGTAGTTCTATTAGCAAAATTATTGCCTTTAAAAACCTCATCCTTCTGCCCTGTATGAGCTCTGCAATGAATTACTGATAACTGAGCAGGGAATTGTAAAGCCTTGGATAAATCAGCTATCAATTTTTTCACGAGATTTTTTTCAGTTCTCACTGAAATAAAAAATTCTTTCTTTCTTAAAAATGCTGTGTTGCATGACAGACACCAAGCATACACTTATTATTATTGTTGTTGTTATAATTACTAGAGGGAGAAAGAGAAAAGGGGAGAGAGGGAAAGAGAGAGAAGAAAGTCTAAACTTCTAACCCCTAGTAAATCAATATACAACATCATGCCCGTGGAAAAAAAGAATTAATATTTTCATTTATATCTGCTTGTTGATGTTTCTTTTTGATTGAGTTTAAAGAATTCTGATAATCTTTCACTCTAATCCCAATATCAGTTCTATTTATTACTATTTTATATGGCTCTTATTTTATATTTGGCTATTATAGGGAGTTGCATAACAATTCTCCAATATTACTACATGACTGAATTATATATTCACCAGGTCAAGTTATTGGAAAAGAAGAAATATTTAATATAATTTGTTTAAATTTGATTACTCAAAATGTACTGAGTGCCCACTAAATGTAGGTTACCTTAATAGACAAACGGCACATGGGAAAGTGACACAATTCTAAAACAAAATGCTCTGAATTTTGTCATTAAATTGGTCGTTTATTACCTGATTGCTTCTGCACAAGCTATGTAACCTTTTGAACTTCTTCTCATCTTCAAAACAAAGAAAATGGTATCTGTTTACCTTTTCTGAGTTGTGGTCAGATAGTAAAGAAGACAGGAGAAAAAGCCTAGAGCATGGAAGTCAGACTTACACACCAAAGCGCGATGTAGCTGCATGATATGTAAAGAGAAGTGATGTGATTAGACGTTTACAACATGTTTGTGACAAATAAGTGCACAAAATAGTAACAATTCCCCCAAGGACTTATATTGTTTTCTCTTTTCCTATTAACACTTTAATCACCTCTTATTAAACTCATTTTCATTTCATGCAAGAGATCTGACAGAAATCTCAGTATTCTATGAACTATAACATAGTTTTCTAAACCTGTGAGATTTATTTTAACTGGGCCAAATGTATTTATTGTGTGATCTTAATCAAATGGAGTCTATTTTTCATTACCAATTTTGTCATTTTCTTTATTAATCCTTTTTAAATTACCGTTCCTTGGCAGGTTTTACAAACTATCTCCAGCAAAGACAATAAAACAGTGTTCTATACAGATGCCAAAATAGGCCAGTATTCTTCAGTATTTAATTTTTGGCATAATGCCACATATAATCATGCAATTATTAAACTTAGATAATTGTAGCACATTTTTACATATAAGATTACATCACTCTAATATATTTCAATTTTAGACAATTGTAACAAATCTTTAAATATGTATAATTATATTACATAGTTCCTTATTATAGAAATCTACTTTAAACAGGCCCTACACATTACATCATTAAATATTATAAGCTGAGAAAGTCACATATACTGAGAGAATTCACTATTGGCTAAGATAGCATATACCCGGTCTAAATTTTTTTGATCTAAGCCACAGAAGCATTTTATGGTTACTATTCTCTGGATAAGCTTTTCTGCAATAGTGAATTAACTTTATCCAGGGATAATATGAGAATTTGCCAGAAACAGAGAGCTCTATTTATTGCTGCTGTTCACATGTGCATTACATTTAAAAGTGTAATGGAAAGTAAAAAAGAAAAAATTACCAGAGATCATGTGTAAGTTTCATAATTAAAGGGACGTAATTCTTGAAAGTCGGGATGTTACCATCCTGCTTGAAAATGATGTTTTAAAAATTAAAACATTTAAGTAAATGAGGTGATATTTAGAGGACTTCTGTATTTTATATCTTTAGGAAAAAATATAAATCATAGAGGTAAGTCCCTTACCATTTCTCAGGCTATTTATGACAAAATTCCCTAAACAACAGTAAATGGTACTAGATAGGTGACTACTGAGCCATTTTTATCCTATAACACAATTCCTGACTTACTCTCAACTTTACTTATCAAGACATAATAAAATATACTCTCTAGGTAATAAAAAAATAATGTCTGTTACTACTCCTATTTTTTAAAAATTATTTTTATTTCAGGAAATACCACCAGGAGAAAATATAGCCTCTAAAATGCATATGTTCAGAGGAACTTTTCTTTCAGTAAGTGTTTGCTTACGAGGGCCTATTAACAGTTGTGAAAAGTGGTTTTTATTTGTTTTAATTTAAATTGTATTGAATACTTTATAAACCATATTTTAATTGCAATGAATAATGCATTCACGGTCAAATTCTCTGCCATATCATATACAGAGTATTCAAAGAAATAGTTTCTAGTTTACGTACATTGTTATTGTGAAAATTTTTCAAAAACCACAAACATGACTTTCATGTAAATACAAAATGAACATGTGTCAAAGATTTTATTAAACTCTAATTAATGAGGATGCCAATAATATACTAAAACTAGTTTAAATGAGAAATTGACTTAGATGTATATTTTCTATAGGAAAAATTCATTTGCATTGCTATAAGCAGCAATTCTTGCATTTCCATGGTCAGAAAATATTTGTATGCCTTTCATTTTCTATAACTTCATTTTTCCCTCTACAGAGTTGTAAAATAGGTTAGTCAATAACAAAGACAATCGATTGTACACGTCTATACAAAATTAGATAATCGCAGAGAGTCTGCTAGACAACACCCAGAACTCCACTAAAAGGATATTCAGTAATCTCTTTTTTTTCCATTTCTAAACCTTGGAGAACTTTTCTGTACAATATTCACTTTCTGGACACTGTAGATTCACAGTTTAAATTTGTTTCCTATGACATTTTATGAAGTGCACAGAGGCATAAAATGTTACATATATACACACCAAAAATTGTGTATATATGTAACTGACATAATAGATTTTATCAGTGCTATTGAATGATGAAAAGCAATAGACTACTTTCTAAGTATAAAAACATTATTTTCAAATAGTACTTTTAACCCATCTAACTTTCAGTTGTGTTTTCCAATAGGAAGATACCATTCAAACATCTAGGAGATGAGGCTATTTTTTGAGAACTTATTCAGGTAAAATAAGGTATTAATTAAATAAAAAGATATACGTATGGTCTTAGAAAAAGTGGCTCCAATACATTTGTTAGAAATAAGTGTCAGCTTATCACAGTTTGGTTTGGCAGTGAAATTTATAAAAGAATAATTATTTGAATTATCTTTGTTGTTTTACAAATTTTAAAAACTTTATATGAAAACTGCATGAAAGAATTGTCTGTGGTTTAAACAAACAAATAACTTTAGCAAGTCCCAAATTGATCTGTGTTGCAATTGGAGCACAGAAAGGAGTTTAAAATATGAAGGAAAGGGTCGGATCACTGCTTAAAAGTTGAAATAATTATGTTATATTGAGTAGAGTTTAATATAACAATATTTAAAGTGATGTAAATTCTCACAAGAGGAATTCACATTAAAATGATACTGAAATATCATTCTTCAGTTTGGTAAAAATCTCATGGTTTAATAATATATTCTGTTTTGCAGCTGTGGGGAAACAGGTAATTCAGTTATTATTGATGACAACACAACCTTCATGGAAGGGAATATGGAAAAATCTACAAAATTCCACAGACATTTACCTTTTCATCTAACAACCCCAATTTTAAGTACCTATCCCAAAAACTCATTGAAAAATATGTAAAATTAAAAGCATAGGGACTTTAATTGAAGTATTATTTGTACTAGCAAAAATAAGACATAATACTAAATAACTGGACACATCTGAAATGCCTGTCAATTGGATACTGGTTAAATAAACTATGAGAAGTCAACAAAATGTACACCAACCAGTTCTCAACAAAATGGAGAAATATACAACTGTAAAAAGGGCAGTAAACTTTGTGCATTACTAATGAGCAATCTCTAAGAAATGTATACAGTATTTTTAGTTTCACTTAAGAAAATTGGGATACACACATACCTACTGTACACATACATATATATGTATTTATAGTTTGTAGTGTTTAAATGGTTATCTCTGTAGGAGAGAAGAGAGTGGAAAAGTCTTCGATATAAGCTAGCCTTTTTAAAATATGCCTTGTTTTGATTTTAAATCCATATAAATAATTTATGCAAGTTTAAAATAAAATCAAATGTAAAAGAGATCCTTAATAATGTAAAATAAATGATGAAAACAAATGTAAATATGAACCTATCCTAAATGACTTTAGCACACAGTAATTTGACTATCCATCTCTGCTGAGACATAATCTATAGGCAAAAACACACGATTATAACCATATACATGTATGGTAGAAATAGCTTAGTAATTATTTGTTAATGGGAGTTCTGGCAGTACAATAATCCCCCCTTATCCTTGGTTTCACTTGTCATGGTTTCAGTTACCTGTGGTCCACTGGGGTCGGAAAATATTAAATGAAAAATTCCAGAAATAAAAAATTCAAAAGTTTTAATTGCACGCTGTTGAGTAGAGTGATGAAATCTTGTGCCACCCCACTCCGTTCCACCCCGGACACGAATCATCCCTTTGTCCAGCGTATCCACACTGTACATGTTGCCCACCTGTTAGTCATTTTGTAGCCAGCTGGGTTATCAGATCGATTGTTGTGGTAACGCAGTGCTTGTGTCCAAGTAACCATTATTTTACCTAATAATGGCCCCAAAAGTGTAGTGATGCTGGCAATTCGGATACGCCAAAGAGAAACCACAAAATACTTCCTTTAAGTGAATAGGTGAAGGTTCTTGACTTAAAAAGGGAAGAAAAAAAAATCATTCACTGAGGTTGCTAAGATTTACAGTAAAAACAAATCTATTTGTGAAATTGTGAAGAAGGAAAAAGAAATTTGTGCTCGTTTTGCTGTTCCACCTCAAATTGCAAAAGTTACATCCAAAGTAAGCCATCAGTGCTTAGTTAAGATGGAAAAGGCTTTAGATTTGTGAGTGGAAGACATGTTCTGATTGAGGGCAACACATTGAGCCAGAAAGCATTGAGCCTGTGCGAAGCCTTCAGCAAGGGATCCCCTGAAACAAGGGACAGCAAGCCATTTACTGCAAGTAGGGGATGGTTACACAGATTCAGGAATAGGTTCGGACTGAGATAGAGAGCACATTTACCTAACTTTTATTACAATATATTGTTATAATTGTTCTATTTTCTCACTAGTTCTTGTTGTCAACCTCTTACTCTGCCTAATTTATAAAATAAACTTTGTCATAGGTAAGTATGTTTAGGAAAAAACATAGTATATATAGGCTTTGGTACTATCCATGGTTTCAGGCATCTACTGGGGGTCTTAGAACGTATCCCCCCCAGATAAGGGGAGACTACTGTATTCATATTGTTTTCTTGTTGGTCTGTTTTAATTGTGAATGCATGGTGGTGAAAAATACAATGATAATCCATTCAGTGCTTTGATCCACCACTTTGGTTTGTGCCAAGATGCAAGAATTTTACTTACTATACAAGTTTTTGCACTATTTGTGTAAAACAACAAGCCAAGATAAAAGGGCAAATAATGTTCTAGTGTTATATAGATATGTTTTTTATTTTGCTGTCAAGAACTGTAACAAGTATGAGATTTTATTCATACTTGAAAACTAAAACATTGCCTGCTAAACTGAAAATTTAAGATGTTTGCAGAAAACATGGGAACCCTGGGTCAGGATAAAAGGAGTTTATTACCATGGCAATAGCAGTAGCTGGAATATTACTACCTTTCCTCTGGTCCCCTGAGACCCAATCACACAGGGTGATGCAAAGAGGCTTAACTAAGCTATTGTAAATCAACAATAATTTCATTGCTATCCCTATGAATTTGTAAAATACAGTAGTGAATAACAAAGCCAGTCAACTGTGCTCCCCTATACAAAATCAGATCATTGCAGAGGATCTGCTATGCAACACCCAGCACTGCACACACAGTAGGTTGTATTAAAGGAGAGGGATCCTGAGTTTAGGGAGCCAGAAACGTTATAATTGGAAGTAAACCTTGCTAACTTTTGCCCCAGAGGAGATATTATCTTTATTACACTGCAAATGAAGCAAACCTGTCTCCCACGGCAGAACCTAACACAAAACACAAGGGAAGAGATTGAGGTGATACAGTCTATGGCTTCAGATTTTTCGAGGACAGAGCAGAAAGGAGCAGAGAATAGATGGGGGCTGGTAAAGAGAAGTCAGAATTTTTGAGCTTTTCAGTTTATTATTTTTCCTTTTCACTGATTGAAATCCCATGTGTTTAATTTTCTCTGTGAGCTCTGGATCCCCAGACAAAATTCATCAGCAGGTGATATAACTGTGGGATATAACCAGAGATAATGCCAAGGCATTAGAAGTATAGATCATGCTTCTGCAGATGTTTTTAGGGAAGTCTAGGGGACAGAGCTCATGGTGGAGACCTAGTGTTATACTCTCTGTCTTTACCCTGACAATGCTCTTTTAAAGAACTGTCTCCCTAAGTTTTGATTGCTTAGTGCCCAGGGAGTGAAACACTGAGAGGCTGTCTCTCTGTGACCATTATCAATTGTAAATGCCTTACCCTGTCTTCTCTACCAAAACTAATTTTGGCTATGTTCTCATGTAAACCAGTCTTCTCAAAGCTGCATTAGACTAGCTGTTTCCATGACTGAAAGTATAAAACAGTAAGTTATGGTGTAAATCACAATTTTCAGTAATAGAAAGTGGCAGACATAAAAATCCTCCTACTGCTTTTACTACCCCGCCTCTAGAGAACTCTCTTCTGATCTCCCTCCATACAGTGGTTTCCTGCAATCTTTTCATGTTCCGAGAAGACTTAATGTATACTCTGGTTAGATTGTCGCACTTTCCCTTTTAGAGAGCCTGTGCAAAAGAATGAATTGGAAGAGAAACCACAAATAGCTCAGACTGTGTATCTTCTCTCAGGCTTCTTCCATTGTGCTTGGGTTCTAGAACCCAGAGCACCTTTTGTTACATTTTTCACAAAATAAATGATCTGTATTCCAACTGGCAGAGGACAAAGGGCAATCTTTGCTTTCAACAGTCCACCTGGTTTTAGCTATGTGCATCATTCTAAATTTACCTAAATTCTGAGAATCTCAAGGACTATGCGAAGTAATTATTTCTATTCTCAATATCCTGTTCTACATAAAAAGTCAACTCTGCCTCTTCAATTTCTTTCATGGATAATATTTTCTTAAAGCTCTTCTCTGATGATGCTTTCCCCGCATTGTCTTTTGTCTTTGTTTTGATTATTTTACTCCATTTCAAGCTGGGGAAAGAAGATAAATTAACATGGAAAACCCACCATGCCTAAACATAAATACTCCCATCCCAGCTTTAGTGCTTTGTCACCGGGTCCGAGACCTTGAGATGCTGAAGCACAGCCAGTAACATTGAAACTCTTTCACAGATAAAACACGCAATTTTTAAAGTCCTTTCTGTTAATATAGTTAACAGAGCTCATATTTTGTATACTATACTATTATCCTTTTAACCTAAAAGTAATAAGATAAATTCTTCACCTCATAACTGCGAGTATCCCTAATTTACTCATTTAAAGAAAACTATGGTCTGGAAAATTTTCTTGTGATGCACTGTGCAGAGCACAGAAAATGAGAATATTTTAATTTAAATAGATTGAACTCCAATTTTATAAGTGTGTTCTTAATCACATTGCATGAATATATATACACATACAATAAAATTATACACACATACAAATATAAGAAAATTTTACTATCATAACACACTGAGAAAATATTTTCTGTTAGATTTTTCCCTATCACTCCATTCTCACAGAGCAAAAGAGGCTCTTAGAAAATGACAAAACTCTTCGATGTCAAACCAAAGGTCAAGAGAATTTTTCATAAGAACATCAGATAAGATTTCCAAATTCTTTACTTGGTAATTTAGAGTTTCTTTGAAAAGATTTGACTTTTGAAGTGCAGTTTTAATCATAATTTTAGAAATGAGAGTATTATGTCATAAAAGATATTCAGTACAGATAATGGGAAGCTCTTCCTTTTCATTCTTCTTTAAAATGTCAATGTGAATTTAATATATTTTTTATACTATAAGTACCAGAATAGTAACTCAACATAACTTCTCAGTACTAAGGATTCCTTCAATAATCGTGCAACACATTATCTCAGAAATACCTTTCCTTCAAGAAATGTTCCTTAATTAGTTCTCTTTTCTAAAGGCCCCACCATGGCCATGAATATTACTAAATGATGCACTGGTGGTCACAAAGAATCAATGTGATCCTTCATTGACATAATTGAGGGAGTAAACTATACTATTTACAAGGGGTAAAATTATATAAAACATGGTTATCAAAGTGTAGTTAAATGATCAAATTATGAGCCTATGTAAGTAAATTATACTAGAGCATATACTTATATATCTTTCTATATAGGGTTTTGAAGTTGGTATAATGTTAGGAAAGTGCTAAAGGCCCTTCAAAAAATCTTCAACAACACAATGACTTAGAAGTCTCAATAAGATCATGGCAGAATATTTTGGGTTTTTAAATGGAAAGACCGTCATAGGATTTACTGTCATTCTGTAGTGTACCCATTTAATTAGGGCTACTTATTTAAGTCAGGAATCAGGAAAGAAGTAGGTTGCAACTATAGACCTTCTAAGGCATATCCAGGGAATAAATGAATTTATTTTAAATTTAAACTTAATTCTCCATTTTTGATAATGAATGCTAATAATATACTTAGACATAGTAACAAATTCATTTTAGAAAATATTTACTTAAATCCTGACTGAAAGATTTAGATAGCTAGACATTACTTCCAAGACATTTAGGGAACAGTGTCTTTATTGTTAGATTTTCAGGAATCCTTGAAGAGATAACAGAAAATCAAATCAGCAAGCAATGTTTAATATTTACAACTAGAGTCCAGTAAGTAACGCAGACACATTAGGTATGAGAAAAGAGAATATGTGGTATAAATATAGGTTACATAGGATTTGGAAAGAGCAAAAAGAACAAACAGAAAAGAACAAATAGGGATTGAAAGGATCAGAGAGATCAGAAGAAGGAAAACATGGAGCTAGGACTTGGGCTTTGCCATAGACTGAATGTGTCCTCTCAAAATTCATGTGTTGAAACCTAATCCCCAACATGATGGTATTTGGAGGTAGTGCCTTTGGGAGGTGATTAGGTCATGAGAGTGGAGTCCTCATCAATGGGATTAGTGCCTTTATAAAAGAGATCCCAGAGAGCTCCCTTGCCCCTTCCACCATGTGCAAACACAGCGAGAAAACCCTGTCTATGAACCAGGAAGTGGACCCTCACCAGACACTGAATTTGCACCCTGATCTTAGACTTCCTAACCCCTAGAACTGAGAGAAATAAATTTCTGTTGTCTATGACCCATGCGGTCTATGGTTTTCTGTTATAGCAGCCCTAATGGACTCAGACAGTCTTTGAGAAGCAGGTGTGACCCATCTGCTTTTGGTACCTTAAAATAGATGAAGGAGGGTTGGTTTTGGGTATAATGGAAGTAATTGGAGTCTGGAACCATTGCTAGTGTGAAGGGCTGATACTGCGGAGAAGCTCGCAGGAATGATAAGCAAACCAGAAGGAAGTATTCCCTTCTTCTGACTTCAAGTATTCGTCTACCACCTGCTATGAATAGAATCTAGAAAGAAGCAAGCTGGCAAAAAGAGTTTGTAACATATATTTTCTAGAGTTCTAGTTCTGGTTTCAGAAATATGATTATAAATGGGTAGACCAACATCCGAGAGAGAGAGAAAGTAGCTGAAAACTGGTACAATCACCATTTGAATGTTTCTAGATCTGGGCACCAGTGTTTAGATATTGACAATTTTCCAAAATTTGACAAGTCTCCATTTTTGCTAAGGTTCTTGAACATGTTTTCTTTTTCTCTTCTGGAGGGCTTTATTTAATCTGAGATTTGAAGGAGGTAGTCCTTGAACCTTGAAGGGAAAGGACTTTATTTTTCTTCAATATTCAGAAAATTAGGTGGACCCAACTTCTCTATATTTATATATATATCATACACAGCTTTATTGCAGAAATTCAGGGAAGCCATTTGTTGTTTAGGTGGCTGTACTAGCAGACTGAATACAGCGTCAGTGACTTCATCCATAATATGTCCAAGCTTTTTCAAGACTCATGTATACTTCTCAGACAAGTATATACAAACATTTGCAAACACCCAAAGAGAAAGAGTATTTCTGCAAATATTTCTGTATTATAACAGCAGCATTAGCCTCCAACAAAAACACAGTTTGAGTCCTAAGTTTTGCCTAGAATACTGGGTATTTAAGGTTATAATCTTGGAGAGGCACAATGAAAACTGTTCCATTAGTGGCAAAGATTCCTTTTAGTCCTTGTTTTTACAGTCATGGTCTCCCACAGTAAAGTCACGGAGCATGGCATACAGGATGCTACACGGCAGAAACGCCATATCTTCCCTATACACTCATTTTGCTATTTGGCAAATAATCGAATGAATTTTTAAATTTAAACTAGCATGGCAATAGAACTTAGCAAAGACCACAAATCTCCCTAAAATGTTAAAAATAATGTACATAAACTCAAATAAATTTCTACTGTAACAAGATACGTTGCAGTGATATCCTCAGTCTTCTGGTTTATTTACTCTTCTAAGCTTTTAAAGAAATGAATTTTTGAAAGTTAGTGATTTATATTGTGATATAAATAACTGCTTTAAATTTTGAGAGTTAAATATGTGATTGAATAATTTCAGGTAAATGTATTTATATCTCAAGAATAATATTCATATTTGACATTTAAATGTTAATGATAAAATTAATGTTAATATTTTGATAAATGAGATTTTATTTTCCTCAGGTGTAGTACACCTGCCCCACAACTCCACTAGCTCTCCACTCACCAAGTTACCAGAAGACTTTTAAAGTTATATGAAACAGTTAACACATTGTTCTTTCTGTGGAATGCTCTTTCTCCATGCTGTTGATGACACCATTTGGTACAGGTACCCCTTCTGTCACTCTGGCATCTATTTCATTCATTCTCTACATCTCAACTCATTCAATTTCTTCTCTGAACAGGGAATAACAGTGATCAAGGACAGCACAGGTTGTGGACTTCGATGTCTAAGTTGGAATCCACGCACCCTGTCTTAGTCTCTCTTGATACTGGTCCCTATTTATTAAATGAGAATAATAATGACACCTGCACCTCATGTGATAGCTGTAAGATTAAATAAGATAATGTGTTAAGTACTTGGAACACTGATTGAAGCATAGTAAATGCCAATGCCAATACATGATAGCTATCTTCAGCCCTTAAATGTTAGTGTGTTGCAAGAGTCTTCCATAGACTTGTTTTTCTTTCCATTTCTATGTACTCCTACAAAACCATCTCTTATGCTCCCATGGTTTCAATTGCTCTCTGTATGCTGAAAACTCCTTAAGTTGATGTTTTCTGTTCTAACTAGTCTCAAGTGTTCAAGTCCCAAATATTTAGTTTTTTACTCAAAATCTCTACCAAGAATGTAAATCACTAACACATTTTTCCCTTTAAACATACTCCTTCTCTTTTGCCTTTTTATATGGTACCCTGGTTCATCAAGTTAGTTAAGCCAGATATCTGCTTGTCATTTTGACTCCTTTTTCTCCCTGACTCCTCACAGCCAATTAATCACACATCCATCCCATTTTAAATGCTAAAAGTATGTTTTGTCTATTTTTCCCCCAGTATTCTGATTTCATCTTAATATCTACAAGTTTTTCAAGTAAACAGCCACGATACTCTGCATATTTAAACTTGTTCCCTTCTTACAAAGTAATCATACAAAGAGATCTTTGTAACACACTAATCTGATGAAGTTATTCTCTTACATGAAATCCATCAGTGTCTTCCCATAACCCTTAGAATGAAATCAATATGTTTCCACATATCTCATAAAGTACTGTATTCCCTTCCTCTTGTGCACTATGCTTCAGTAATTCTAAACTAGTTAAATTACTCAAGTGGACTGTGAAAGATTGCATATTCTGAGATGAGTGTTATATATATGACTGGATTGCTCCCATTAAGACATAGTGTCTGTGTTACCTCCGTTTGCATCTGAATGGGAGCCTGTAACTCCTCTAAGCAGTAGAGTATAGCATAAAGGATCCTAGATGTCTTGTAAGGCTTAGCCATGAAAAGAATATAGCTTCTCTCTCTCTCTCTCTGTCTTTATCTCCATCTCTTTCAGGATGCTCACCTTTAGAACCTAGCCGCTATGCTGTGAGGAAGCCGAAAAGAGTCCATGTAGAGAGACCATATGGAATGTCACACATAGAGAGGAACCAGAGACGAAAGTCAACAGCCAGCATCAACTGCTATAAATATAAGCCAAATTTTCCTGACCCACAAAATCTGTGAGTGTAATAAATGGTTATCTATGCCACTAAATTTCACTGTAATTTGTTATACAGCCATAGTAACAGGAATATGTGGCATGTTATATCTTTTCTCTAGGGATGGGCTTTCTTTTACTGGAACATTTTCCAATTTCCTAATGTCTCAAATCAGATATCACCAGTATCAGCCTTTTTCATCAACACCTATTCATCTTTTAATTTCAATTTAAATATTACTTGTTCTGGTTTTTCATTCCTTGGACTATAATGTTTCCTACTATTGCTTACTCCTATATACTCTATGCCAGCTTTATCAAAGCACTCAAAATTTAATGCAAATAATTGTCAACCTTCATTGGAATTTAAGCTCAATGAGGGTGGAATATCTATCCATCTGTCTTGTCCAACATTATCCTCTCATTTGCAGAGCAAATTATGCAGACTTGTGGTATGTGCTGAATCGGTGTTTTCTGTATGAATACATGGTTAACATAAAGCAAAGAAAATCATTATTAAATTAAAGCAGTTTAATTAAATTGATAATTTTCCCCAATTCAATGGATTTATAAAATTGACATGGAAAAGAAACTTTGAAATTAAAAATATTTATAATTACTCCAGCCTGATCCTTTGAGTGAAGGTGGTTTCTTAGATTTTGTTAAATTGGGATAACAGGAAGAATTAAAAATTGTGGAACTAGAAAACGGGTTCAATTGTTTAACATAAGAAATTGGAAGTATGTGCCTGCAATTAGATCCGTGGTTTTGCGGAGAGTAAACAAGCAAATGCTAGAGAGGGTAGAGATATTAGGGACCTACTTTAGGTATAAATGGAGATGTTTTGAGATTGTTGTTAGCAGTTGTTTTGTATAATATGCAATATACTTCCTACTTTCATTTTCCTGCAAATAAAGCTGCCAGTGTTTTTGGCCACTTGAGCAGAATTCCTTTTGGTGGTGTATTTATTTTGTTTGTTTATGTGATGTGATGATATGTGAAAAGAGCTACATAATATGTGTTGATTGAGATCTGAATCACCCACAGGAAGCTTTGTGAAATTTGATTTAATTTCTCTAAAATAGGTCATGGTATCTTGTTGGTAGGTTTACAAAATTCTTATAAGAACTGATAAATTTAAATCTTATAGCCAAGGAAAAATGTAATTGTCACCATTTGTGTTGTTTTTTAGATAAGACACTGTATGTTAAATACAGTTGGCTATAAATCTACAAAAAGAACAGACTGTTCAAGTCAGAGTCCAAAATTGGAAAAAAATATTTAACTAGTCTAGAAATCAGTAGAACCTGGATAACTTTTACTTCTACTTCTAAATGGTTTTACAAAGATAGATTTGTTGAAAAAACTGTCTGATCCTTAGATTTTATCAAGGAAGATGCATTAAAAAATATATCAGGGTACTATGGCTTCAAATTATCATTGAGATATTTTCTCTTTGCAAAACTTTTCTGGAGGACTGATCTTAGGCAAATTTCTGATGTTCATCTATGCTGGTCCTCCACCCAAGTTAAACTGTTTAATTACTCACTTTTCAGTCATTTTCATTCATCTAGGAGCACTTAATTTAAACCTTACATGTAATTATGGAATTCAAAGCATCAGCAAAACATTGGGGATCTATTTGACATGAGGAAAAGGAAGTATCTTTTGCACCAGTGGAACTACATATGTTCTATTTACAAAAAAGTCTGGATAATTAAAAACTGAATGAAACCACAATTTTAAACAAACAAAAATAGATGTAGATTTGGGTATAGATGTAGACTAGAGCCTATATGCATATATACTTTTCCCCTGTAGTCTGCTAAGCATGATCACTAAAAGAACCTCAAATTTAACATTTCTCAAGATGAATTTATTTTTTCTTCTCTATAAACCTGTTTCAACTCAAATCCACTCAACTCAAATCCATTTTTCGATCAATGCCATCACAGTGCCAGGAAAACCCTATTGCTCAAGTGCAAAACATGGAACTAATTTTGACTGTACCTCTTTTTCTTTTCCTTTTTTATCTCTCAGTCAGAAAATATAGACGGTTATAGGTCAGAATCACATCTCAATTCTGGCTGCTACATGCTGTCCCAAAAGACATTATGTTAATTCTGAGCCACATAATTCTCGTTTCTGTACTATTATAAAAATGTCCTTACTGGAATCCTTGCGTGGAGTCACATCCCCCAATCCATAGGCTTCCCTTGTTCCCCCCAGGGACTGATTACCTTTAGAGATAACCCCTTGGGCCGTGAAAAATCAATGGGATCACAGTGCCCATATTAAAAAGTCTTCTCAACCAAAATCTAGCCTTCAGAATTCTTCAGGTAGAAAGCTGGCGCTCACACTTCATGGTCACCAAGACTCTGAAATTCTTAGAAAATCTGCAATTTCTTAAAAGATCAATCTGAAGATGGTGTTTTGACATGCTCTCAAGTAAAATACATGTTTTTGTACTTGCAGATTCAGTAAACCTCTTCAGGTTAAATAAATAAAGAAATAATATGATCAAATTTCTGGGGGGAAGAGGAGAATGCCTCAACATTCCTTGTTATTCTGAACTCTTATCATTTTTCCTTTGCTTGAGTGGTCATCATCTGCATGGTGCCCCTCTTGGCGTGTCTTATATGGAAGAGTCTGAAAAATTTTGTCTATTTTCTCTAGAAATTGGAAGTACTAGTCAGATTTGAGTCTTGAAATCCTAAGATTATGAATACAGCATAGTAAGCATAATTCTACAGATAATACTCAATATTGGTTTACTCAAATATCCAAATTTCATTTGAAATCAACTGATATTGTTAAACATTATTTAATAAGTACTGATAATGACAAATTCCCTAAAGAATTGCTATTCAAATGCATGTTCTTTTTTAATCAATGTCTCCATAATGCCTCATATAATATGTAAATAAGTGTTGGGTATGTTTGTATTTTTTTCCCCATTTTGTATTACCAGTACATATTCTAAAAAAAATCAGTGACTAATTTCAAGGCCAAACTTGATTTACTGTCTACTCTTTAAATTGCCTATAGAAATTATTTGAATTATTTTCATGTCAATATGTTTGAATGGATGTCCAGAGACACTGGCTATACATATAGAATACCAGCACACACACACTCACACTAATCTATCAGTACAGAAAATTTTAAATGCATAACTGACCTTATTGGAAAGAAACTGGCATGATCTAGAAATCATGAATCTAGATTATAAAACAGGTCTGTCCATCTCTGTTGCGTGACAGGTGATAAAAATGAAATCCTTGCAATATCAGGGCTGAATGAGAGATTTATGTATAAACTAGCATCTGTGATTTAATTTTAAAAAGTAAATTGGTACTTTTAACCTATTAAGATCACCAAAATACATGAGGAAAAATTGACAAAATATTGAGGTGAAATAGTCAAATCCATAAGTACAGTGAGAGATTTTAAAGCACTCTGTCAAGAACTGAAAGAAAAAGCAGACCAAAAGTTAGTAAAAATATTGAAACTTTGGACAACATCATTAACAACTATGGGCTAATAGACATGTATAGAACTCTGCTCTAACCACTGAATAATTTACTTTCTTTTCAAGCATGTAACAAAATTTATAATATACTGGGCTATAAAGCAAATATCAACAACCAGAAAAGGACAGAAATTGTGAAGGGCATGTTCTTTGAACATAATGTAATTAAACAGCACATTATAAACAAACTAATTAACATGAAATTCTCCTCGTGTTTGGGAAGCATACTTCAAAATAAACTATATGTGAAAGGAAAAATAGAAACCGCGTGGATAAAGAAAAGAAGAAACAAAAAGGAAACTACAAGAACAAAACGAAGAAAGATAAGAAATTAGAAGAATAAGACATAGGAGAATAGTATTCTGTGGTCTCTGGCTATTTACAGAATTCTTTGAGACATATGTACTATGGAAATAAGAGTTATGGATGGGAATGAAAAATAATAAATTCTTACTGTAATGTGAACTGTCTATGCCAAAATATTCTTATCATGAAAGAATATTGTCCTTCAAATCTCATCCTAAATATTGGGTCGCAAATACAGAAAGCAAAAGTGTATGTTGACGAAGAGGAAAGGCCAATATGAAGGCTGGGGGGATTAAAACTGTCCAGAATATTTAGCAAACAATGAATTTGTTAAAGGTTTTAAAGTAAGTAAGCAGATGTTCAGAGCAGAACCTGCTGGGAGTGGGGGGAAAATCAATGGCCCTTTAGGTGTTAGATAAGTGCTGATGATAAAGTCTAAATTTAACAAGCAGGTGTAACTAATATATTTGGAATATTAATCTGTGATGCGTTGATTACTTGAGCAATCAAGCTATTTCTACCTACTTCCCCAACTTCTATCCTTTCAGACTACCCCCATCTATATGTCAGATTGTGTGGCCTCCATTTTTCCTGGGGACAAGTTGGCAGGAATCCCATTTTTAGGTTCTAAATTAAGATACTCGGCAATGCCCAATGTGAGACAGTGTTGTATATTTAAACACTGGTGCAAACAGATAAGAGATTTGAAATAAAGTGTTAAGGCCAATTGCCTACCTGCTCCCCTCCACCCACATGTGGAAAGTTAAATAGCCCTATGAACATGGAAGTGATGAGTGTAAGTGAGAATTTAGAGGCAAAGAGCTGAAAGTGAGAAGCAGTGTCAAGTGCTAGATCACCTCCCCTACCTCAACTCTTAAAGGAGAAAAGCTGAAAAAGCAAAGGATATATGAAATGGTCCCACATGAAATTTGGGAATGTCTCAGAGACAGAGATCGCCTTCCCATTTTTCAGTTTCATTGAGGCAATACCCTATATATGTCTTGTACTATCAGACTTGAGGTGCACTGGTAAATTTAGTCATGAATTTCAAAATTCAGACTTCTCCTAAAACCTGTGTGTTCAAAGACCAAAAAGTGACATGGAAGTAAACTCATCATGGGATAATGAGCACATAAATAAGCCCAATAATACACATGCCAGAAAGAGGGAATATAAATTAAGGAGATGGTAGTAGGTGGAAATAAGCCACTTCTCCATGGATTTGTGAGAATAAACTGCCTAGAAAATGAGGTCACATGATAGAGTCAGTACCAGACTCCACTTTTGCATGAAGCATATGTCCTAGAAAGATGAAAAGCCACCCTAGCACTGAAATGGGTAGATACTTATTAAAATTTCTCTAGGGGCTGGCCCCGTGGTGTAGCAGTTAAGTTCCCCTGCTCTGCTTTTGGCAGCCCAGGGTTCGCAGGTTTGCATCCTGGTCGCGGACAGACGCACTGCTTGTCAGCCATGCTGTGGCGGCGTCCCATATAAAGTAGAGGAAGATGGGCACGGATGTTAGCCCAGGGCCAGTCTTCCTCAGCAAAAAAGAGGAGAATTGGCAACGAATGTTAGCTCAGGGCTAATCTTTCTCACACACACACACACAATTCTCTAGCAGGCAACAGTACTCGAAGTTTCAAAGTATTGACTTGTAAGAGTAAGTAGTGGAAGAAAGTCTACAAGAATTTTGAATCTGTAACTATTTTAACAAATCTAAACCAATGAAAGCATTTATGGAAATAAAAAGAGAGAAGATAAGAAGGAAACTAGATTAAGTTGCCTGCACTAGGTAGTTAAATTCAATTGTAGAATTAAAGTGTCAGAGCTTTTAACTCAAACAACTGAGCCTTATACAATATATTTCTATAATACAAATAAATGTTTTAATTACTCCTCCCCAGGGGAGAAATTACCTCCCAGAGATGATGGATCAGTCCCTAGGTTGTAAAATCCCTTAAAATGGGTAACTGAATTATTTCTCCCTATGTGTCTAATTCAGAGCTCACTGGAACAGCCAGCACAGAGTGATGAGAAATGGTTAGTTTTTGAAAGCAGGTGGGATGTGGGGAGTGGAGAGAAGAGGAAGAATAGGCGGAAAAATTTCTGGCTGCAAAAATAAGACAAACAATCAGGTAAAGGCAAACAAGAATACAGAGTTCAGCAAGCATAGTTATTTAAAGAGAGGTCTAAAGAGTTGCGGGAACTTCCCTAAAGGAGTGAAATGAGGACAGGAGTTTGAAAGCGTGAAGCAGAAATAGGCCCTCACTCTAGAGAAACTGGACTCTAATAATAGGCAGACAAAATATTTCTAACCTACTGCGTGGAGTATAAGGAACGTTCCCTCCTCACAAAACACGCTAGCACTTCGGATTGGAGATGGAGAAATGGAGGCAATGTCTCCATACTCTTAGCCCCTGAAGGTCTATTCCTTGGAGCTGCTGCCCAGTTACTGTCTCTGAATCCCAGGGGGCTTCCAAGTCAATGGTAAAAGAAAGATAATTAGTCCCCAAATCCCGAGTTATTGTTAGAAAGAAGTTGTATGCTGCCTTGTAATTTCCTCAATGAATCCAGAACAGCAGCATAACGTAAATAATTTGAGGGCCAAGTTTTAAAAGTTACAATTATGCTAAGGTGGGGGTTAGGGAGAATTCTAGTGAAAAGTATCTTCCATCTAAATTCACAAGTATAGCAATTATATATCTATTTTGTTCATTATCTCTGCTTAGTATGGATTCATTGTAAACAGATGGTGGTTTATTAAAGTTTAATATATCATAATATTTTCAAAATATGCATGTTGTGCAGTGGAATACAGACCTTGTAAAGTCCCTAAATTAATCACCTTAGAAATATTTTAGCTTTACTCCCTAATATATACATAAATTCCAATGAAAATGGAAATTTGAGGTTTGACAGTATTTAGAAAAAAGTAACAACTCATGCATATTGAATTATATTGCTAGATTAACAATCACTCTGTTATATAATCTGTAGTGAGAAGAAATATGAGTTTGGTGCTATGGGGAAGAAAGACAACTTAGTACAATGCCTGGCAGATCCATCCAGTCAACGCTTACTTGAGAGAACCAGATAGTTGCCAGGATTGTGCTAGATATTAGAGACAAGATGGTGAATATGACAGAGCCTCAAATGTGTTCAAACTAGGTTTAGTTAGATCCCAGGACTCATTTGTTTGATGAGTGAATGCGTTCAAAATATGTAAGTTTGATTCGTGTCTACATCACTGAAATGTTATGTTAATTTTGCCAGACTCAATTTATCTAAGGCTCGATTTCTTCTACTATAAAATAGATTAATAGTATCTACATTTCAGGGTGGATATGAGAATTATAGATAATGAGACTGTATACAAAGTGAAAAAGAGTGTTTTATAAATATAATTAAACACTTAAAAAAGTGATTTTTTTTTCTCATTGTTGTTTCCTGGACTATTGGAAAAGTTGTAGCTGACTAATGGGCTTTTTGGAATCCATCCAATAGGAACCTCACTTGACGAATTTTCATTCCATTTTTAATTTATTGCAATGCTGTCTATTTGATTGTTTTATTTATTAATGATTGTGGCTTATTGTGCCTGAATGTGTAGAGTTAAGACCATGAGAAAACATAAAATGGGAATCTAGAATATTTTATGTGAGCAAAATATAATTTATATCACTTCATCACATGCGTAACTGTATTTGCCAATAAAGATGACAAGTTCAATATAATGACAGCATCTTTATTTAGTTATTTATTTCCAAATTCTGCCACAAAAGATTCAGTGCAGAATGCATAACATCATACTTAAAAACCAATAGAACAGCAGGGCCAGGTAAAAGAATGTGAAACAAATGCAGGATTATTTTCACTTTCTAAATATTTTCTAGTTTCCACCTTATACTTCTTCACATAACTGTAACTCATTGAGTCAAATCTGTAGGTTCAATTCCATCTTTGTCTCTAGAACACATTTTTACATTGGCTACAGGAAAATTTAAGGAAATTTAACTTATCACTCTATGTTACTTACCACTATGCAATTTTGTTAGTACTCTGGTTTGGATTTCACGCACTAGTTTGAAGAACTGATTTTCTGCATATCTCCATGAGGCTGAGACTTTGTCCTGTGCTACTATAACTGAGATAATGACTCTGTTTGCTATTGTCAACCCCTTTATAGCAAATTTATTACCTCCTCTCAAACATTAAGGTACCAATAGCCTGCCTGTGAGTACTTCCTCATCTGCTATCTCATGTGACTCACTTCAGTTATCTGTTTCTCCATCAAAATATATCGCAGCAGTTGCTTTATTAGATCACCATCATTTTCTGCAAACTGAACTTCTTTGTGGCATGTGAATCTGCACCTGTTTTTGTCTATCATCATCCCAGATTCTGCGAGACAACCACACCTGACCACATACATAACTTCCCAGCTGATTGTGAATGTTCACAACAAACTAATTCGTGGTACTTTTTTTCTCATTTACAATGTTTCTAGTTTGATACCTAGCTCTTTCTCTGACTCTGAAATCCTTCTTGTATATGATTCTATTAACTTGGAATTTTTCTATGATCTTTCCAGAATTTGAATTATATTGCTTCTAATTTCCCTGCTTCTTTTGGCTAATTCAAGCAAAGAATCACAAATCCTTTCAGGATTCTCAAAGCACAGCCTCCTGAAAGTAGCATCCTAGCCCAGTTGACACCTTGGTCATTTAGGTTTGAAAGATCAGACATTTACCAGAATATCATTTTATGCATCTTTATCTGTCCCATTTTGCTTAAGTTAATTAGTCCACATTTGGTCTAATTGGTTCAATTCATTTAAGTTACCAAATTTGTGAATCATTTATAGTATTCCTTTATTATCCATTTAATGTCCATGAAATCATTCCTAATGACTGATCTTTCATTTCTTATATCGGCAAGTTGTTTCTTCCCTATTTTTCTTGACCAGTGTATATAGAGTTTTATCAGTTTCATTAATCTGCTCAAGAAACAAGCTTTTGAGTTCATTGATTTTCTCTGTCTTCTGTTTCCAATTTCATTGATTTTTGTTCTAATTTATGATTTCTTTTCTTGTGCTTGCTCTAGATTTAAATTTTTCTTCTTTCTCTAGTTTCCTAAGGTAAAAGTTTAGTTTATTGATTTTAGAAATTTCTTGTTTTATAATAAATGCACTCAATGCTATAAACTTTAGTCTCAGCAATGTTGTCATAGGACCCAACAAATTTGACTAAGTTTATATTAATTTTTATTTAGTTCAAAATATTTTTAATTTCTCTCAGCCTTTTTAATAATTTAAATTGTTCCTAAGCAATCAATGTGTTATTTAGAAGTTTGTTGTTTAATTTTTAGATATTTAGACATTTTCCAGCTCTTTTTGGTATTGATGTCTAGTTTAATTGCACTGTGATCTGAGAATATGTTTTGTATAATCTCTATTCAAGTTAAGTTGTGTTTTATATCTTAGAATGTTGTTTAACTTGGTGAATGCTCCATCTGACCTCAAGAAGAATGTGTATTCTGCTAGTTGGTGGTTGTTGTATTTCTTGTATGGCAAGCGAATCAAGTTCATTGACAATGCTGTTCAGGTCAACTATATCTTTACTGATTTTCTGCCTGCTTTGTCAATGACTAAAAGAGGGGTATTGAAGTTCCTAACTATAATAGTAGACTTGTTTATTTCTTCTTCCAGTTCTATCACTCTTTGACTCAATCTTTTTGATGGTCTCTTGTCAGGTGCATACACATTTAAGATTTTTTTTTCTTGAGAATTGATGTGTTTATGTAATATCTCTCTTTGTCCCTGATAATTTTCCTTGTTCTGAAATTGGCTTAGTCTGAAGTTAATATAACCACTCTAGCTTTCTTTTGGTTGGTGCTAGCATGGTATATATCCCTTTATCCCTTTACTTTTAATCTATCTATGTCTTTATATTTAAAGTGGGTTTCTTGTAAACAATATAGTTGGATTTTTTAAATCCTTTCTGACAACCTGCTTTTAGTTGGTTTATTTACTCCTTCTCATTTAAAGATGTTATTGATATAGTTGGTATAGCATCTACCACGTTTGTAACTATTTTTCTCTTGTTTTAATTGACCATTTTTTATGATTCCATTCAATCTCCACCCTTAGCAGTTCAATTACGTTTCTCTAAAGAAATTTTAGTTGTTGATCTAGACTTTCCAGTATATGATTTTAACTATTCTAAAACCTATACTGCCTTATGCGTTGTGCAGATACATTATGATATTCAAATGACTTCTGTCGATCCCTTACAAAATTTTGGTCATTCATTTCAATTCTACCTATACTATAATCATCGAAGACATTGTTCCTGTCTTAGCCAGTTCAGGCTGTTAAATAGAATACCATAGATGGGTTGCTTAAAAAACAAACATTTACTTTTCACAGTTCTGGAGGCTGGGAAGTCCATGGTCAAGGTGCCAGCAGATTAGGTGTGTGGTGAGAGCCCTCTTCCTGGTTTGCAGACAGCCACCTTCTTCCCACATCTTCACATGGCTGAGAGAGAGACCTCTTGTCTCCTCTTCTTTTTTATAAGGGTATTAATCCCATCACAAGAGTCCCACTGTCATGACCCAATGTAACCCTCATCGGTTCCCAGCACCCCACCTCAAAATACTATCACATGAAGGTTAGGGCTTCAACATATTAATTTGAAGGGGACATAAATATTCAGCCCATAGCAGTTATTATGTTTTATTTAAACAAAGTTATATTTTAGACTAATTAAGACTAAGAACAATGAAATATTTTATTTTGTCCTCATTTATTCCTTCTCTGACACTCTTCCTTTGTTTATGTAGATTCATGTTTCTGACATAAATCTCTTTCCTCTGCCTGAAGAACTTCTATCTTCTACAGGATATCTGCCTTCCATGGCTCATGGTCCCCTTCCTCTATCTTTGATGACAGCAAAGTTGAATCTCTCTGCTTCTTCTGTATTCATATCTTTCTCTCTGGTTCTCACCTCTGCAGAGAAAAGTTCTCTGCTTTTAGACACTCATGTGTTTAATGAGGGCCCACATGCATATTCTCTTTGTCTCAAGGCCCTTAACCTAATCACATCTTCAAAGTCCCCTTTTCCTTTCAAGGTAACATATTCACAAGTTTCAGTGATTGTGGACATCTCTGGGGTTCCAGTACCATAATATTTTTTAAGAATTTAAGATAAAGGTACAGTGAAATTATGGTGATATTCTTGTTGCCGAAAAAGTTTTATCACTGAAAGATAATGTAACATTCCTCAGAGGATGCACAAAAATGAGAAAAAATATTTTTCATGAAAAGTAAAATGCTGTTTATCCAAGATAGCTTCAAGAGTTTTTACACATACATACAAACACTTAAATGGTGTTTTACAAATAATTTCTAAACTATTTGAGTTTGAATAAAGAGCCCACTGAAGTTTTAAAGATATACGTCATTAAACTCAGTAAATAATTGGTCATTATACATCATAGCAACACAGAAAGTGTACCTCATAGCAAATAAAATTTAAAAAATGCAAAATTTTTTCTAGTTTTATTTAAAGTAACCACAGAGAAGCAATATAAATGGAAAAAATGCAATTGCATATGTGGCACATTTAGTATATTAATGATGTCTTACCCAAACTTTGGTGTTGAATCAGTGCAATTTGTTCAACATCCCTATGTAAAATGGATGGGGGGGAGGGCGGGAAATGTCTTCCTCAAAGATAAATACCAATAATCAATGTAGAAAGAACGATGGAATTACGAAATCATCGGTTTGCTGCCATCAAGGTTGATTTGGGAAAGAATCATCAATGAATGCTATAAATAATGGGTAAAAGTTTATGATGAACAAGATAGTTTTAAAGTTCAAAATACCTCCTCAAAATTCCTTAGTGTATTTGTAAATTTACAGAAGAGAAACTGGCTGACACCATATTAAACAAGGGATCGAAGATTACATCATCAATAATGGAACAAACTAACATCATGTATCTTCTGATATAATGCGCTGAGAATAACACAACATCACTTTTGTGAGAGGATGAGGAAGTGCAATCCTACTATTTGCTTGCAAGGCAGAGTTCCAGAGGTATTTAGTGAAAGAACCCTCTTTACCATGGTTTGTGATAATAGTGATGAGTGAGATTAAAGGGGAGTATGGTAAATGAGCTAGGCTAAGTTGAGGAGATCTCCCTGAGAAATATTAGACATCAAGGATGTGTGAGTTGACCCATAAAGGAGGTGGGGATTTGATGAGGTGATAGGATGTTTATTATCTGACAGAATAATTTATCCTAAACTTGTAGATAAGGAGAAATTTAATTTAATAAGAGAATTGCTATCCCAGCCGATTATTAGCAATCAATGCTTCAAGAAAAAAGGCTCTTCATAAATTGCATCAGAAGTTGCGTTCATCAGTTTAACCTTAAAAAGTAGATACTTGTTTGGCCCTGAGAACTTGTACAAAAACTTTATAACCATTTTACATACAGTTACACAATTAGAAACAGAATGTTGAATTAAATTCCTTATATGTAGCACTAGTGCAGAATAGTAACAGTGATCTTTAAAACACACTTGGAAATTTTTTGAACCGTATAGAAAAAAACAGATAGAGTTTGTCTGTTCTATTTCTAATGATACGAATTCTGTCAACAGCTGGTAAAATATGATGGTTTCAGACCCATTACCCTCTCAAGAAGACCAGTATACTCAGATAAGCAGGGTTGGTCAGATAAACCTAATATAAGTGGAATATCAACCATATTAATAGCTAGAGAGGTGTCAGGACAATGTAGGGAATGGCTCTGCAAATTAAACTGTGAGCCTCCCTGGATAATGCCCCCTGGGAAGGAGAAAGTAGAATGACTTTGGTTGAAACTACTAAGTGTGCTGGTCAGTGGCATGTACCCATTTGTGTGTGTTTCATATGTCCTTGGCTATCCCTAGTGACCATGTCATGAATTTAGGTGAAAAGACAGATAAGCTGAATAATCTGCCTTATTATTTATTTTTATGACATAGAATAAAAAACACTTTTGCTAATGGAATACTTTAGCAGTTAGTCTGGAATGAAGAAAGTTACATCAGGAGTCCAGTATGTGGAACTTAAGTGTGCGCTCTGTCTCCCTGTGTTTCTCTCTTTCTCACAAATGCACGCATGCATGCACACACACGTAAAATGATGTTTCAAACAATATATTTGTCTCATTGTGACAGATCATACAAAAGCAACCATTAGAATTCAGGCAAAAATTGTATTTCCTTTTGATCTGCTTAAGTTGAGAGTAAACATGCAGTACCATTGACAAATTAAGAATACAGATAATATATATATATGTATACATATACGTTCATATAGATTATATATGACTTCTGAGATAAATTTTACAGACACTACCATTTACAACTAGATAAAAAAAGGGCTTTGTTTATGTCTTTCATTTCTTGGTAAAACAAAATTGTCATCCTTTCATCCATAGTCATTTAAAAAAAATTCTGGGTGTTAAAATCCCACTCTTGGGACCATTGCCATTGATAATAGGGTATATTCTCTTCCTTTAAGAAATTAAATTACTAGTTCAGTAATGGTGTCATACAACTAATGAAAATATATGGTTTGAATGTCATTGTGGTAAATTTTATCACAATGTATTTTGAAGCAACCATTTTGGTAATATTTTTTATGTCTGTTCTCCTATCTGGACCATAATCCACATGTGTCTAACATATTTACATCATTATTATTATTGATGAGGATGAATGAAAGTGATAAAATGCAGTTTTATAGGAAGGAATCGGTGTACAAAGAGAACATTATCTTCCCTCATATTTTGTTCAAGGAAGACTGCATTAAATGTTACTTTAGTGTTAATATTTGATCAATTCCTTTACAATATTTCTTGATCATTTACAATATGCCAGCAATTCAGTGGTGACAAATAATGGTGAATGAAACAGACAAGGACTATAGCACCTATGAAGCATTCCAGTTTAGGGAGGAAGGAAAAGCTTCCAGAAATAATTAAATTATTAGAGGTACATTTAAAATCCAGAGAATTTCATCCAGTGTGAGTGGTCAGATATAAATAGTAGTTTGGGAGTAGCTCAGGAGTGTGGGAGGGGTGAGGGAGAAAGAAAGGTGTTTGTGGCAGAAGGAGTAGAATGTATGAACGTTTGAATTAGAAAGAAACTTGGTATAGTCTAGAAACAGCAAGAAGATCCATGGTGTATGAGGAAAAGTGGCATACTAGAGGTCAAAATTGGGAATAAGCCACATAGTGGTCATAATTTCTGTTTTAGGAATAGATTCACTCAGTCACACATTCATAAACTTGAAAATATATCTATGACACTAATTATACAATACTGTCTTAATTATAACATCAAGCACTAGGCTTGGAATAATTTCCATAGTTTGCTTTAATTTTCTTTACTGTGACAAAATAATTTTGATGGATTTTTAAAATGCAGATGTTTTTGAAGTTACCACTCAAAAGCAGAAGCAAAAGTAACCACTAGCAAAATTTTGTGTATTTGACTTAGGTATTTAGTTAATATGATATGCTGGCCAAACATTTGTTTCTTTGTTAGAAACTCTTATTACAGGCCACTGCATATTCATTTTGCTATGCATGTGGGAGGTGTGCTGTGCACAGAATTGTGTTGCTGAACAAAATCTAGATTACCAGAAATAAAAAATAATAGACAACCTATAATCTATGTATTATTATGTTTAGCTTATAGCTGAGTTTAGGTTTTCTTTGAATATTCTATTGTGGTATTCCAGTGACTATTTGGAAAACTGAACATATTACATTTAACAATCATTTGGGTAAAATTTGATTTTTATACTGAACATAAATATTAAATGTTTAATTTTAAATTATAACTCATTTTAACATATAAAAATAGAAAATATTTTTTCCTTGCTTTAATTCTCACTTATTTAGAAATGTTCCTTCATAAATTAACAGTCTTAAAGACAAAAGTAAGTTTTGGGCATATTGTTTTTTAAACCATTTTATTAAGTGATAATTGACACACAAAAAGTTATGCATATTTAATGTATACAACTTAATGTGTTGGAATCATGTGAACCCATCACTACAATCTATGCCATAAACATATCCATCTCATCCAACAGTTTCCTCCCACCCTCTCTTATTTATTATTATTTTTGAATGGAGGATAAGATCATGAAACAGAAGACTTACTCTCTTAGCAAAATTTTAAGTATACAATACAGTGTTGATAACTACAGATACTATGCTGTAGAGTAGATTTCTAGAATTACTCATTTTGTATAAATGAAACTTTGCACCCTTTAGCTTATACCTCCCCTTTTCCCCTCCCTACCCCTAGTCCCTGGTAACCACCAATCTAACCTCTGCTTCTATAAGTTTGACTATTTTAGATTCCTCATATAAGTGGCATCATGTAGTACTTGTCCTATGTGTGTGATTTATTCCACTTAGTATAATGTCCTCCATCCAGGTTCATCCCTGTTGTCACAAATGGCAAGATTTCCTTCTTTATTAAGGCTTAATAATATTCCATCATGTGTATGTACCACATTTTTTTATGCAGTCATTTATTGTGGATGTTTAGGTTGCTTCCACGTCTTGGCTATTGTGAAAAATACTGCAATGATCATAGGAAAAAAGATATCTCTTTGAGACCCTAATTTCAGTTCCTTTGGATATATATATTCAGAATTAGGGTTGCTGGATCATATGGTAGTTCTAGTATTAATTTTTTGAGGAACCTCCAAACTTTTCTTCATATTAGCTACACCCATGTAAATTCCCACCAATAGTGTACAAGGGTTCACTTTCTCCACATCCTTGACAACGTATTTTTTTATAATAGCCATCCTAACAGGTGTGAGGTGATATCTCGTGGTGGTTTTGATTTGTATTTCCCTGATGATTAGTGACATTGAGCATCGTTTCATATTCCTGTTGGCCATTTGCATGTCTTCACTGGAGAAATGTCTATTCCATTCTTTTGCCCATTGTTAACAGGATTTTTTTTTTGCTATTGAATTGTAGGAATTCTTTATATATTTTGGATATTAACCCTTTATTAGATATATGGTTGGCAAATACTTTCTCCTATTCTGTAGGTTCCCTTTTCATTTTGTTGATTGTTTCCTTTGCTGAGCAGAAGCTTTTTAGTTGGATGTAAACCTATTTGTCAAGGTGATACACCACATTATTGATCTCAATAGATGCAGAAAATGCATTTGACAAAATTCAACACATTTTCATGATAAAAACTCTCAACAAATTAGGTGTAGAAAGAACTTACCTCAACACAGTAAAGACTATATGTGAAATGCTCACAGTTAACATCATGCTCAATGGTATAAAATGGAAAGCTTTTCCTCTAAGGTGCAGAAGAAGGCAAAATGACTACTCCTATCACTTCTATTCAACATAGTACTGGAAGTCTCAGACAGAGGAATTAGGTAAGAAAAAGAAATACAGGCATCCAAATTGGAAAGGAAGAAGTAAAATTATCTCTGTTTGAAGATGACATGATCAATCTTATATGTAGAAAATCCTAAAGACTCCACATACACAAAAAAGCTTTTGGAACTAATCAACGAATTCATTAAAATTGCAAGATACAAAATCAGCATACAAAATCAGTTTCATTTCTATACTATAACAACAAACTATCCAAAAAGGAAATTAAGGGAACAATCCCATTTACATTAGCATCAAAAAGAATAAAATACTTACCGATAAACCTAACCAAGGAGGTGAAAGACTTATACAACGAAAACTACAAATCATAGATGAAAGAAATTAAAGAAGGCACAAATAAATTGGAAGACATCACATGTTCATGGACTGGAAGAATTAATCTTGTTAAAATGTCCATACTACACAAAGCAATCTACAGATTCAGTGTAATACCTATAAAACTCCCAATGGCGTTTTTTAAACAGAAATAGAAAAAGCAGTCCTAATATTCATATGAAACCACAAAAGATGCCAAATAGTCAAAGCCATCCTGATCAAAATGAACAAAGCTAGAGGCAATCACACTTCCTGATTTCAAACTATACTACAAAGCTGTAGTAATAAAAATACCATGGTACTTACATAAAAACAGACACAGTAACCAGTGGAACAAAATAGAGAATCCAGAAATAATCCTACAGATATACACATAACTAATCTTCAACAAAGGTGCCAAAAATTCACAATGGTGAAAGGATAGTCTCTTCGATAAATGGTATTAGGAAAACTGGATATCCACGTGCAAGAGAATGAAACTGGACCATTATTTTAAACCATATACAAAAATCAACTCGAAGTGGATTAAAGACGTAAATGTAAGACCTGAAACCATAAAACTCCTAGAAGAAAACATTGGGAAAAATCTTCTTAATATTGGCCTTGGCAATGATTTATTGAATACAACTCCAAAACTACAGGCAACAAAAGCTACAATAAGTATATCAGAAAACACACACAAAAAATGCTATTATGCCATAGATTATTGTGTGAGAGGAAATAATGGGAAAAATTATATTCCTAAAATTTTATTTATAGGTTGCCTTATTTCAAAATGATTTCATATTGGCTACTATTAATATATCTAAATACATAAGAACTAGAAAGTATATTCTAAAATTTTGCAATGTTTATTTTATGTTAATAAATTCACATAGAAATTGAGACTATCACGATGTCTAGAATATAAAAAGTAGAAGATAGAAAATCAATGTAATACAGTGAAAAGAGAAAAAAAAATGTTCTAACAGAACCATTTCCAAATCTACCTCCACCGTCATTTCAAACAACATGCTCTAGAAGATGTTTCCAGATCTCTCTCACTAGGTTGCCCTTGAGAAATTTACTTCCTTATGTATATTAAGAGTCTTTCAGTTTTGAGTAACAGGAAACTCAATTATACTGATTAAAGCAAACAAAAAGGCAAAAATGAAGAGAATTTAGTTAGTATGATGAAAAAGTCCAGAGTTAGCACTCAAGTTAGGTCAGGCTGAGTCTGGTGGCTAAAAAGCTCACCAAGAAACTACCCAAGAATAATGTCTCAAAAAACACCAGACACATCTATGGGAAAGCACAGTCTTAAGAAAAAAAATACAGAAAAAATAATTATAATATCTAGCTCACTCCACACACAAAAATTATATCAAAATAGATCATAGGCCTAATATAAAGTTGAAACTACAAAATTTCCAGAAGAAAAGAAAGGTGAAAATATTTTTTCCCTTGGAGTAAGCTACAGCTTTTTTGATAGGACCCAAAAAAGTACCCACCAAAAGAAAACAGGAATGATAAAACTGATTCAATTAATGTTACAACCTTCTGCTCTTCAAAAGTCTTTGTTAAGAAAATAGAGATGAATCACAGGACAGAAGAAAACATGTATACTACAAATATCTAACAAATATTTAGTACCCAGCCAATATTAAGAACTTAAAACTCAATTATAGGAATACATCAAAATTAAAAGAATAAACATGTCACAAAAAGAAGAAAAACGAGTAGACAATAAGCTTATGGAAATATTCTCAACATCATTAGTCATCAAGGACATTCAAAATAAAACTATAATTGCATACCACTTTACATCCATTATAATGTCTATAATTTAAAAGACTGTTGATACCAAATTTGCCAAAAATTTTGAGCAACTGGAACTCTCATCCATTCCCTGTGGATATACAAATTTACATAACCACTTATGAAAATAGATTGTCATTTGTTACAAAATTAAATGTACTTAACCATATAAGCCAGCAAATCCAATCAAGTATTTTACTCAATCTATAAAAAGCTGTATATAAAAGTTCATAGTGGCCAGAAACTGGAAACAAATCGGTAGTCCATACACCTTTGAATAAACCTATTTGATATAATCATATAGTAAAATAGTATTCAACAATAAAAAGAATGAAGTCTTTCTACCTGTCACAACACGGATAAATATGAAAAAAATTTGGTCAGTAGAAGAAGCCAGACACAAAATAGTGTATACTGTATTATTCCATTCATGTGTAGTTCTGAAACAGACAAACCTATTCTATATATTCATATAGAATCATATTAATGGTTGCTGGGATGGTGGGCGTGAGGGAATTTATAAATAAATGAGGTCCAGGGAATTTTCTGAAGTTATGAATGTGTACTACATCTTGAATGTGGTATTGCTTACATATGGTATATTTTGCCAAAATTCAATGAACTATGTACTAAAGCAATTATATTTTATCATATGCAGTTTATAGCTCAAAAAAGGTGACTAAAATATTATGGTCTAAGGAGAAAAGTCAATTGAAAGTGTCAACAATTTCATGTCCATTAACCACAAAATGCAACTTGAAAGATGTTGGTTGGAATTTTTATGAAAAAGGAAAAATATATATAAAAGAACAATTTTTTTAAAATGCACTCTTCAGAAAAATAGCAACACATTATTAGAGACAGATATGGCTAAGAAATTGATTAAAATATGTGTATGTGTTCCAAGAATAATAATTTTTTTTATCTGTTCAGGTACTCAATATAAAAAGGCTTGTTGCTAATGTTATTCTTTCATAACATGCATAAATTTTTGAAAAAAATTTTGTTTATGCACAAAAGATGACATCATCAATGTAATAAAACCATTAATGTAATAGAACTGTTTCAGTCTAATGTAATGTTAATTATTTTAGCATTTCTTGTCACTCTAAAAGTGTCCAGACATGTATAATAAACAATGCTGTCATTCTACCTCTGAGTAGATAACATTAAATCATCCTTTTAATCTACTCTGTCCTTCTGCAAACCTGCCTTCTCTTCAAAATCCTTTAGAGGGTACGTGACATGATAGCCCTCATATTTACAGTTAGATACATGAACAATCTCAAAGGTTTCTAATTCCCTTAACATTTTGAATCAGTATTAATCACTCTCCAAAAAAGATCCATGAATTTTGTTTCTTTGTATTGCATATACTACTCTATAGCAAAGATCCACATCATCTCTAATTTGGGTAATTTAAATATAGTCTTCACAAGTCTACATGACACTTGCTACCCATTATCATAGTTTTTAAACTTTGGTTTGTTCCTCATCACTGTAAGAATGACATGCAACCACACTTCCAAAACATATAGAATCTTTACTAGAGAAAAGATAGCATAATTATCTAGAAGTTTGGCAATATTACAGACGTTCTGAGACACTGAGCCTCTTAGTAGCTGTGTGATTTTAATGAAGCTTTTTAACTATCTGTTTGATTTAGGAATGTAAAAGCTATGGCTAAGAACAGTTTTGGTAGAATGGTTGGGATAAGAGCCTTGGTGGCCCTTACAATGATTTAATATGTACATGTACCCAATATTGGACCCTTCGAATACCACTGAAAATGCAAACATGCGTAAACTATGGATAAAATAACAGTTGAATAAGTAGTCCATTAAAAGTAAAAAATATATACATAGTGGCTTTCCGCTAAAGATTTATTAGCGTTGAGCCTTTATATGTAAAGATCACATTGTAAACCAAAATATGATATATTTGTATCCATATTCATTGTGATGACTTCATTAATGTATACTGTATTATTTGTTCCCTTTTTAAGTGTTTTTAAGAAGAACACCATATGAAAACCTGATGTTATACATCAACATCCCAGCAATTAAAAATGAATATTCTCTAAATTTGTCTAAAATAAATCACTATTTCTACTTACAAGTCTTCCAATAGGCCCACAAAGGATTTCTATTTTCCTACTGTAGGAACCATGGCATAGAAATGAAATTACCACCCAAGAACTAAGTATACAAGCTCAAGATTAGAGTAACATTAAATTAATAATTGAAAGCCAATGATTCCCTTCTTTCTCTTTTATTTATTTTCCCTATTAGCAATATTTATATTTATTTCTGGAATATGGAGTTTTTGAATATTTAAAATATTTTTTAAAATAACTGCACTATAGTTAGTCCAAGTGACTATTTGAGATTTGTCTTTTTTAATAATTATATTGTCAGACTATTGCAAGTAATATTTCTTATTTGGTATCAACAGTAACCCTAGAAATCTTGAAAGATCTATATTAGTTTAATGGAAAACAAGCATATTGCCAGCCTCTTGGCAGTGTGGAATCTCTGTATAGTTCTATATATGCTAATTTAACAGGATTTTAATAGCTTATTTATCTTGCGATAAATTAAATAGATGAAGATTTGAAATTTAAAGCAAAAACCTTTAATATAAAGACTTTATGTTCAGGATAGACATAGAAAATTTTACTTGCTGTTATTCTTCAACTGTTTACATTTCCAATGTGAAACTGCTGTTGAATTTAATACCTTGAAATATGAGTACTTCTGAACACACAGATAGACCAAAAACAAAACAAAACTAAGAAAATCAAACAAAAAACAGAAGTCTGTCATAGAGATCAAACAATGTCTTCTTAAGTACAATTATATTAGGAAAAGAATTATCCAAATTATGTATTGCCCGAAAGCAAAGGTGCAACATCAAGCAGTAAGTACACTGGAGTGGAAAATAGGAGCAAACGCTTTACAGCTATAATTATGGTTTTGCCATTTATTTTCTGTGTGCAATTTGTTTGAGCCTTTGGTAGGACCATACCCAATTTTAGCATTCAAGTGGACCAAAGATCTTAGGTGAGATAGTAGGACTATAAGCCACATGAAAATAAGACTGACAATTCTAATATCTGTAAATAACTTGGCAAAAGAAAAGTTTTCAAAAAAATAGTCAGAATTCTTCAGTGATTGCTCATTATAAATTCACATTTTAATCCCATTCTACCTTTCTTACCTCTTAGCATATTCTCTCAATTTATTGGCAAATGAGAGAGAGGCATACAAGCAGTGAAAAATTTTCTCATCATTCCTAAGGTTAATAAAATTGTAAATAAGAATTAAAACATTAAGAAAAACACATTGAGGCAGTAAGTTAATAACCAATGCCTACCTGATGGGAGGAGAGGTTAGTATTCATAAGAATTAAAATAATAATAAATTAGCAATTATTGAGGATTTACTATATGATAGGCACTCTGCTGGCTACTTTGGCACTGCACATGCATTATCTGGTAAATCTTTAAGATTCTGTGAACTCTATAGGCACTATTTCACCCTCATTTTATGAAAACACAGAAAATTTGTTTAAATTGCCTGTTATCACCATAGCTAATACATTTTAGGAACTATGTTATCTGACTAGATTTACTACAAGGTACATGTATTAATAAGGGGAAGAATTTCCATGTATTGTTATAATATTAATAGGGGTTGTTTTAATTTTTTAATCCATTGGGACTAAGAAGGAAAGAAATGTCCAATAAACACGTACATTTACCCCACAAATGCATGTTCAATATAGAATCAATTCTAATATGAAAATGATATTTGGAGGCTTTGTTATATACTTAATATGAGTTATTAATATCTAACCTTAAAAAGTTTTCTGTAATATTATGTTGAGTACTTACAATGCAGGAAGACAAAACTCCATTTAGCAAAACAATGATATTCCAAAAAGTGTTACCAAAAAAATAAGCTATAATCGCTGCACGTGAAAACTTGTGACCCCAGGTCCTACAGATCTAAAATGCAGATTTCATAACGAATGAAAGAACTTGATGTTTGAGTTAAATTAGGATATCATGCATTCTCTGAACAGGGATTTTTTTGTTTTGTTTTCTACTTTCTGTCTTTGTCTCTGTCTTTCTCATGCTTGCTTTCTCTCCTCCTGGAGCACACATGATTAATATGTATTCTCCCATCTTTTACTATTTTTTGTCTGTTATTCTACAGATAGCAGCACTGGTTCTGACTTATCAAAGTTTACTATCACTTGGTACTTTTACATGCTTCCTAAAAAGTGAAAGAAATTAGAAATATTAACTTTATTCACCTCTCCTGATTTATGTTACTTTGACCTATATTTTAAATATTATATTGTGATTTTATACAGTCAATTTTCAATTAGATTTATTCTTTTCAGTGTTCTCTTTCCTCTCAGCATCTCCAAGTTTCCGTATTGTATGTCTTCTCTATCTGAAAAATCAGGCCTGATAGAGACAAATTCTCCTAGATTTTATTTATTTCACAATGTCTTTGTTTCATCTACTTTTGAAGAACATTTTCACATGGTAGAGAATGTAATTATTTCCATGTAGGATTAGGAATATACTATTTCATTGATTTCTGTTGTTTTTGGGGGGGAATTTGAGAGAAAAGTAAGTAATCTGTATCATTTCTCTGCATTCCTTAAGATTTTTCTCATCTTTCTTTTTACTATGATGAGTTTGAGTAGGTGTGGTTTTATTTTGAATTTTGTTGCTTGATGTTTATAAGACTTTTTTTGAATTTGTAGATTTATGTTTTCATCAGTTCAGGAATATTATTAACTATTGTCTCTTCAGATAATCTGCCTCATTCTTGCCTCTCTGGCAATTTAAATGCTAATTATAGTACTATGGCTCTTTTTGTTAGCTTATAAGGCATATTATAATCCTTTTGAGCTGCCATATGATTCTGGACAAAATAATAATATAAAAAATTCTCATTCACAAGTTCATATTTAAGTAATTTTTAAAGTTTCCCATGAGTATATTTTATGAAAAAATCCCCCTATTAGTTATTCTTTGACCAAGCTAAAGTAAAAAGAAAATGAGAAAAAGAGAATGATAAAAATACAAAGATGCCCATTGAAATAGTAGGCTTTTTATACACTGAAAAGGATTCAGAAAATAAAATACATGTATTTTGCAGGAAAAAAAGAAAAGAAAATTTCCTATTCCGCACTAAATTGTATTTTATTTATTTTGTTGGGTTTTTCATAGAATTAAGAACTTGAAAATAATCAAGTATTTATTTTGCATTTATACTTTTAAAAGGGCAATATTTGCAGCTTCGATACACTGGCTTAAGTGCCTGTTGTGCAAACGCACTGTGCCAGGTGTTAACCATAATCTTTATACCTTTCATATTTCATTTCAATTGCTTTCATAAGTCTCAGACAAACATAGGAGGTAAACTTTAAAAGACCTCTTGTGTTCTTTGTGCTGTCAAAATAAGTTGTAATATCATTTATCAAGCCAACTTCCATCCTCCTGGTGAAGAGATAATTACTCTGTTGCATGTATTTGTTTATCTGTCCTCATAACAGAGTCTTCTCTCTTTCTCTCTCTCTCTCTCTAACAAAAACAAAGAGGAAATAAATAGTTTGTACCTTACCAGGGTTTCTGTTTACTTTTTCTTTGAGTATATAAGCAATGAAAATCTGTTCATGAGAGGAAGAAATAACAGCAGCTTACCAACCACCCTTCAATATGTCTCTATAATTCTCTCCCTTATTTTATCTCTGGTTGTTTAACTTAGAAATAATTTGTTATTTTTAATACTCTCTGTTTTTAAGAAAAACTGAAACAGTGATTGCGTCATTACCAACTTCATTATTATTCTTTGTAAACCAAGAAGATGGGGTATATGTCCATTAAATGATATCTTGAATAGACATTTCTCCAAAGACATACAAATGACCAACAGGTATATGAAAAGATGGCCAACATCATCTTAAGAAATATGTAAATCAAAACCTCAGTGAGATATCACCTCACACCTGTTAGGATGGCTCTTACCAAAAAAAACTAAAGATAGCAAGGGCTGGCGAGGATGTAGAGAAAAGGGAATGCAAATCAGTGCAGCCACTGTGGAAAACAGTATGGAGCTTCCTCAAAAAATTTAAAAAGAAACTACCATATTGATCCAGCAACCCCATGTCTGAGTATATATCCAAAGGAATTGAGATCAGGTTCTCGAAGAGATATTTGTGCTTCCATGTTCATTGAAGCATTGTTTACAATAGCCATGACATGGAAACAACCTAAGTGTCCATCAAGAAATGAATGGATAAAGAAAATACTATTCCACACACACTGGAATAGTATTCAATCATATAAAAGAAGGAAATCCTGCCATTTGCTACAACATGGTTGGACCTTGAGGGCATTATGCTAAGTGAAATAAGTCAGAGAAAGACAAATACTGTCTGATCTCACTTATAGGAGGTATCTAAAATAATCAAACTCATAGAGTCAGAGTCAGTGGTTGAAAGGGCCTGAGGGGAAGGGGAAATGGGGAGTTGCTATTCAACTTAAAATTGCAGTTATGCAAGATGAATAGGTTCTAGAGATCTGCTGTGTGACACAGTGCCTATAGTTGAGCACTCAAATACTTGTTAAGAGGGTAGATCCCATTTTAAGTGTTCTTACTGCAATAAAAAAAGATACCATTTAATAAGTTATATTTTGAAGATTTGCATTTCTCCATGTTGCCCTGTTGGGTCAATACCTTATGTCCAAGATATATTACCAGATGTACTTAACATTTTTTTGAATTTTTGGTAAAATGCTAGCTTTTTTGGAAAACAGAATAAAGAGTGGTTCTTGATATTTAGTAATTTGTTTTGGGCAACATTAAACAAGCAGACACTTCACTTGACTAAGCCAAACAGGGTGATGCATAATTTTATCCATTTATTGTTTAGAGTTTTGAAAAAAAGGATGTAATTATTAAGAATTTATGCAAATGATTTGTATCTAGAATATTTGTGAAAATATGAAATAAAAGCTTTATGGGATATTAAGCTAAGCCTTGTCAGTAGAGTTACAGCTGTTATTTTTAGAACTTAAGAATAATGGGACATGTACTAATCTAAATATTCTATCTTGTATTTTGCATATTCCATTCAGAATTCTTTTGAAAGGATCCACTGAAACAATTCTCTGACCATCTAATGTGTATTTTTTCTAATAATTTATGAAATAAAAGAATTTCCATACATTAATATGGTAATTTGAATAGCTTTGGTGGTTGAAAAGGTATTTCAGGAAATAGAAACTGCAAAAGATAATATTGAGTGAGAGGACTGAAAGAATTTTCTTTCTTATTCCTACTCTATTTTTTCATAATTAACATAATGTTCTAATACAATATAAATATTTGATCAGCCTCATTTCTCTGTATGCCTAAGAGTTTTCTCTCTTCTAAGCAAAAGTGTTTAAGGGCTATCCATAATGTTAGCATATCTTCTAGTCCCAGTGAAGCTTTCAGATGAGAGAAGCTCCAACCAAAATCTTTACTGCCACCTCACAAGACACCCTCTCTCAGAATTACTCAGGTAAACAGCACCTCAATTCCTGACCTATGGAAACTGAGACAGGAAATCTTTGTTGTTTTAAGCTGCTAAATGAGAGTTTGTTAGGCAGCAATAGATAAATAATACACTCTATTTAAACCATGATATGTTTTTGGCATATTATGTTATTTTCCAGCCACGTATGGCTATCAAAGCTAATTCTAAAACAGCATAAATCTCCAATTATATAGCACATTTACAGCTTTGCTCTTATTCCAATACAGATTAAACTTTGGCTCAGGGAACTTGGAATTCCTCTTTCTTTGATCTTCTGGACACTAGTTCCTCTAGAGACACGTCTTGTTGATTGTAAGGGTTGTGAGGATGCAGCTTCCTTCTTGGTGGTGGTCACTGCTTTTCTGGCTTATATTGACTGAATGCAGATTTTTTTTGAGTGATAAACGTGCCAATGCTGTCCTTCTTGTGGAACACATATATGGGTTCATGGTGGGTACCTGCACAGTTACCCAACAGCCCAGTTTCCTGATGAGGAAGACTTGGTTGTTGATTCAGCCTCTTCTACTTCTTCACTTTTCCAGCCTCAGCTCCCACCACCAGAGGTCAATATTCCTAGCCTCTTTTTGCTAGAAACCCTCTCAACTACAGCTACTTTCCACAGTGCTTATTTGATCGACTAGAAAATCACATGCTCTGTCTCACAATATATAATAGGAGTGGTGGCAACTCCAGAGTCAACTCCTCTTTCTGATCTTCCCTCTCTCTTCAATTTTCTTTTTCCCTGCTCTGAAATGAACAAGAGCAGTTTTAAAAACCTTGGACCCATACGATATAAAATGGGGAAGAAAATGCTCCCTTGTGGTTTTTATAGGCACCCTTAATTTTCCCAAGTAGTTTTCCTGGAGGATCTCTTCTATTTTACAGGAAGGTAAGAGTGAAATACAGTCCTTCTAACTAACTACACAGGGGGAGAGAGTAACTGTCAACAAACATAGTGCCTCTAAAATGTTGATGTCAACACCTCCTCCCTTTTCCCTTCTGAAGTGGGTGGGGACCTAGTGGTTTTCTTATTAAGACTCTTTTGGCTCTATTTTCAAAGGCCCTACTAAAGGCATCTTGGTAGACAGCTAGTTGCCATAATAAGAACATGGAGAGAGCTTGGTTCCTTTTTTTTCAATATTTGACCTTAATTGCATTCCACTGGCTATATGTTTAGCAGCAAAGTAGAGACTAAACTGGCATAGTTGTTTTTGCATTTTTAAAAATTGTGTGGGTTTCAGTAGGTCAGTTTATGTCTCTGAGACTCAGTTTCCACAACCGAGAAACATGTGTTGGACTAGATGACTACTAGCTCTAACACTGTATAGCCACTGTCAATAGCACTGTTCTGTCCTCACCTGTAAATGTATTTATTTGGGGCATATTCCTAAAGGTAGAATCACTGAGTCATATGATAATTCTATGTTTAGAATTCCTTTTGAGGAAATGCTAAAATGTTTTCCACAGTGACTGAACCGTTTTACATTTCAACCAGCAATGCAGGAGGGTTCCAATTTCTCCATGTCCTCACTAACACTGATTATTTTCCTTTTTTGTTTTTTAATTATACCATCCTAGTGGGTGTGAAGTGGTATCTCATTGTGATTTTCATTTTGCATTTGTTTAATGACTAATAAAACTGAGCATCTTTCCATGTGCTTGTTCGACATTTGTATATCTTCTTTGGAAAAGTGTCTATTCAACTCCTTTGCTCACTTTTTAATTGGGTTGTGCAGCCTTTTTGTTGTTTAGTGCCAAATGCAAGGTCATGAAGATTTACTGCTGTTTTCTCTAAGTATTTTAGAATTTTAGAACTTTCAGTACAATTTTGAATAGCAATGGTGAAATACTATTCTTGTCTTTTCCCTAACCTTTGTGGGAAAGCTTTCAGTCTTTCACCATTGAATACGATGTGAGCTGTGGGTTTTTCATAAATACCCTTGACTATGTTGAAGAAGTTACCTCCATTCCTAGGTTTCTGATTGTTTTTATCATAAATGGGTGCTAGGTTTTACCAAATGCTTTTTTCTGTATCAATTGAAATAATTGTGTCTTTCTTTTTCCCAGAGGCAGAGACCAGGCTAGAGACTGTGCTTAGCAATGCATCTGGTATCAGTAATGTTAATCACAATGTGTAAAGGGGTGTGACAAAGTCATGTTCAATATGGATAGCTGTAATACACTAAGGGATTCTATGTAATCATCCTGGAGATAAAGAGTTAAAGAGTAGATATGTCTAAAGAGTGCTGATGCCATGGATTGTGGCCATTTCCTTTGAAACATGGCTTTTCATTAGTGGCCATGTCATAGACCCCTCAATAAATACAGTCTATCTTCATTATTTGTGAATTCCATATTTGTGTTTGCCTACTCACTATAATATTTACTTGTAACCAAAAAATCAATATTCATCGTGCTTTGGCAGTCATTTGCAGACATGCACCAAGAACAAAATATTTGAATTACTTGATGCACACGTTTCCAGCTGAGGTAAAACGAGAACAAGCTCTGCCTTCTTGTTTCACCTCTCATATAGAGATGACCAAAAAATGGAGACAGTATGGGGCAGTGTAGTTTAGTGCAAGAAGCTTTGGCCATGGGGTAGTTGGACAGGTTTTGAAAACCAGCTCTGGCATTTGTTAGTAGGGTAGTCTCAAACAAGTCACTTACTTCTGAACTTTGTGTCTCTTTTTTAAAATAAAGAAAATAGACTCTACATGGATGAGCTGTTTTATGATTTAAGATTATAATCTACGTGAGATATGGAGATATATATATATATATATATATATATATGTATATATACATGTACATATTTCCCAGGAACCATGGTTCAATATTTGCTGTCTTTGTTTAATGCATACTTAGTGCATGAATGATTGCTGCACACTGGGTCGGTATCTTTTCCAGAAGAGGTTTGAGACTCAATAAAATTTGAAGAAACATCTAAAATTAATGGGTTAGGGAAGAGAACAAAGGACATTGTGAGGACAAGAAAATCAGAGAGAACAAATTTTGTTTAAAAGTTCATCATCATTGGCCATGTGTTCTGGGAATGAGACCCTTTCTAGCTTCAAGGGTGCAAAATAATTTGTTCAGGACAACAGTGATTATCTTATTCCCTTGCTATTTTTCATTGTTCCAACAGAAGTGACCCAAGTTTTGTTAATGACAGCTAAAAGAAAGTCTTCTGGGAAGTTTCTAGGAAATTACTTATTCCCCTATCTTCAGGGAATAATGGATATATACACCTCCTTGGTTGTGGTGATAGCTTTATAGTTTTATACATATGTCAAATCATAATATTGTACATTTTAAATTATAGTTTACTAGCATTGCTTGTAAAAAATAATCATAAGTCAAAAAGAAAAGTAGAAGAAAAAGTGACAAGATTGGGGGAACATTGGAAACAAGATGAAATTAATATTAAGTGGCTGGTTGACAGTAGAATTCAAAACTAAGAACATTAATAATGATCAATCATACCACTTTGCTCTCATGTTTACATAAAGACCTTCTACTTCACTACTCCGGATGGAGCAATACCCTAGTAACATTTTTTGGTACCACTCACCAATGTGCTTACTCACAGATTCTTTACAAAAGAGAAGTGACAGATCTGATTGATGAAAATGATGAGAATATATCAGCTTGTCCACATTTCTTCAATGAGTGAGTTTTTCATTAAGACAAAGCCTACTTCTTATGCAATGCTCTTTTTCTTAATAACAACTTCTCTTACCTGCTTGATCATTGATGGTGCTTGAAGATGATGAAAATAAAGCGGTTTTTCTTTCCATTTTTTGCCATCATGTAGTGAGGTAACTTCAACAAAGCTCTCTCCTTCCTTGAGGAAGATCCCTCATTTTCTAAACTTTCCATATATATGCATGGCTAGGAAGTAAATATGATTATGATTCCTATCCTGGGTTTGGTAGGGACATAGGAGGCTATACTGTTTACTTCAATTTAGAAGTCAACAGGGGTAAAGATGTGAAAAATTGTGCAATGAATGTCACACTGAACTCTCATGAACTGTGATTGGAAAATGTCTCCTGGAATGTAAAATGCAAATTAATTGGGATAACTGCCAAACTGAGTTAGACCCCACAAACCAAAATAGTGCCCCCTTTTTTTAAACACAAAATTTATTTTTTAGTGATGCAATTTGATTACTTTCCTATTCTATCCCTCCATTCTGTCCTTGCTGACACAATTCCAATTTTGTTTAAAAGTTCATCATTATTGGCTGTGTGTTCAGGGAATGAGACCCTCTCTAGCTTCAAGAGTGCAAAACAATTTGTTCAGGACAACAGTGATTATTTTATTCCCTTCCTATTCTTTATTTGTTCCAACAGAAGTGACCCAATTGTGGTTAATGACAGCTGAAAGAAAGTCTTCTGGGAAGTTTCTAGGAAATTACTTATTCCCTTGCTAATGAAAAGTGTTACACACCAAGATTAGCCCTCTTCTTTTTCTTGGATATTTTCATATTTCACTGTTTATGCCCAGAACAGACATGGTACATTACTAAAAACAGAATTTATCAACACGCTGAGGATTTCACAGTAAAATGATAAAGAAATGAGTTCGAGAGATGTTGATGTGCCTCTAAATTATCCCACCTTGAAATGACCCTATTTCCATACAACTTGTTGTTTGAGAGAATGAACATTTTATTGGGTAAGAAACTTTTTAGTTGGTTTTATGTAATTTTTAATCTTTACAATCAGAACTGATATAACTATGTGTGGCTGAATGAGTCTACTGATTTGGTGCTGTTTAAGTATCTGCAGCTGAACAATTGACATAATCATGATTATCTGAAAAGCATTTGATTTCTATCCAGGCGTGCATGACTAATGATGAGAAATTTAAAAAGAGAAATAACTACAAATGAGCAATATATAACTGAATTAGCATACAAAACATAAACTAATGTGCAAAAAGTGTAGAAATAGGAAATTTAAATAAACATCTTTGAAACTTCTTCAATGACAAATTATCTATAAGATATTATAGACTCCTGGGTAACAATTCATAAGCTAGTTTCTTGAGGAATTATCCAAATGTATGAATTAGAATTGTGGAAACAACAATTTGAACCTCCTTATTTGGAAAGACTTTAATGTGCAACAGTTATATGAATTATTGAAGGAAAAGGGGACTGATTAACTAATAGTAATAGATACGCAGCAATCACATTTCCTAAATCAAATTCAAAATGTGTTCATTATTTTATTTATCCATTAAATTATATCTATATCTATATATGTTGTAAATATGTTGTATCCCCAATGTCTAATTCATCTTCTGTGGAGACATGAAAAATAACACAATGAGAAAACAAATACAATTTTTCACATATCTTTTTCACTTGAAATTGGGAGGGCCTCTCAATTCTTAAATATGTTGTAGGCATAGAGGAAAAACCTCAGAATCTGAGCTGAATATATAAATCAAGGTCCCAAATTGATATTATAATAAGGAACATGGAGGAAGGATAGGGAAGGAAGACATATTTCTGCCTCAATGAACTTAATTTTTTAATTATTTTTCTGGACTTATTTGACTTAGGAAACTTCATCTATCCTTTCTTCAGTATGTTCTAATTCTTATTTCTATTAAAAAGGTAAACCAACTTTCCTCATGTTTTTTAGTTTTGATTATATAAGATATATAAAGATAATTAATATTTATAACCCAGATCAGATATTTTCTGTGTAGGATCATTTTGATATTAAAAAAATTGACACATTATATAATTTATTCTGTGATGATATTTCTTAATTAGTTAATTGGCTTTTGTGACCTCTAATCTTAATCTGTATGCCTTTTGAATCTGATTCATAAATATTTTATCAAATTCATTAGCATTTAAGCCTTTTTGCAATTACAGCTCTTAAGGATTAATTTTCCCTCTTTTCAGGTAGGATTTTTTGTATTCTTTTCTTGCTCAGCTCATATAAGAGCTGTTAGTTGATATTAGTTATTAAATTTAATTTAGAAAATTAAATTGGTAGAACTTTCATCTTCATATTTTTCTAGTTCTATCATATTACTTGTTAGAGTCAAAAAGCTATAATTTGTCCAAATATGAAGAAAATTACATATGCATTACACATCCACAGACACACACACGTGCTCTTTGACTGTTCTCTCACAGGTAATTCCAGATAACCCTCCACCTAGGCCATGTTCTCAAGGTCATAATTTGAACTGATCACAGTGCTTCTTCTTAAAGGATAACTACATTATTCCCATTGTGAATAACGTCTCTGTTTATTTCAGGAATCTTAAAAACCCAATTTTCCCTAATATGACACCAAAAGCACGGGCTACAAAAGCAAAAAAAGGCAAAAAGCAAAATGCTTCTGCACAGCAAAGGAAACAATGCAGTGAAAAGGCAACCTATGGAATGAGAGAAAATATTTGCAAACCATATATATGATCAGGGGCCGAAATTCAAAATATATAAAGAACTCCTGCAACCCAATAGCAAAGAAACAAATAATCTGCTTTAAAAATGTGCAAAGTACTTGAATACACATTTTTCCAAAGAAGACATAGAAATTGCCAGTAGGTATATAAAAAGATGATCAACATCACTAATCATCAGGGAAATGAAAATCAAAACTACACTAAGATATCTCCTCACACCTTTAGAATGGCTACTATCGGGAAAAAAAAAAAAGAAGGTAAGTGTTGACAAGGATTTGAAGAAATTGGAACTCTTGTACATTGTTGGTGGGAATGCAAAATGGTGCAGCCACTATAGAAAGCAGAATGGAGTTTCCTCAATAAAATTTAAAAAGGAGCTTCTCTATGATCCAGCAATCGGACATCTGGGTATGTATCCCAAAATTCTGAAGTCAGGATCTTAAAGAGATATTTGAACTTCCATGTTCATTGCAGCATTTTTCACAAAATGCAAAATATGGAAGCAACCTAAATGATCATCAACAGATGAATAAAGAAAATGTGGTATATACATACAATGGAATATTATCCAGCCTTGATAGAGAAGAAAATCCTGCCGTATGAAACATGGACGAACGTTGAGGATTTATGCTAAGTGAAATAAACCAGTCACAGAAAGACAAGTACTGCAAGATTCCACTTATAAGAAGTATCTACAATAGTCAAACTTACAGAAGCAGAGAGTAGAATGGTTGTTGCCAGGTTCTGGGGGCCAGATGGAGAAATGGGGAGTTGCATTCAAAGAGTATAAAGTTTCAGTTATGCAAGAATTTATTCAAGTTCTAGACATTTGCTGTACAACATTGTGCAAGACTGAGTGTACAATACTATACTGTATCATTCACTTAAAAGCAAAAATTAAAAACCCAATACTCCCACTCCACCTCTTATGAACAAGATTTTCATGTCAATATTACTGTGTAATTCCTAATCTAACCAAATCCCCCCAATCCCACTCAGCCCAGTATACACCATATTTATTATTTACAGGATTCCTCATATCTTAAACCATTTCCCTAATGTCTCTTCAACTTTTGCCTTATCTTTAATCAGGTTGTCCATGAAAACACTGTATCACATACCACTGTCTCGAGTAGAGAGTGTTTTATCTCTCCCACTCCCCACACCTCAGGTCCTAGAGTTGGAACTGTCTTGCTCTCCTTTGCTACATCCAAAATACTAAACATCTTTCTTAGTTCATAAGCTTGAGTTCCATTAAAGAAGATACCATTTGACTATGCTCACTATCATCATCCCTTCCTGCTTTCAGTTACTGAATTTTAAATCATATCCCTTAATTTATGGAAGTCCTTTCCACCTGGATTAATGTCTTTTATCATGTTTTCTTGTGATGTCTTTTACCATGGTGTCTATTACCATCATTTCAGATGACCCATTCAACAGACACATCTGTCAAATTATTTGCTCAAATCACAAAAACTTTTCCCCCCATTCGCCTTTATTACTCCATCTCAGTGATCATATATTGAACATTTTATTATTAGTTACCGAATTATATGTGATACACCGATTTCAACCACCCCACTCTTTTGTGTCTATCCCTTCCAATTTTTCCTGCTTACTTGCTCTAAAAAAATTTTTTAACCACATGGTAATTTCCAGTTCACTGCTGCTACCACACTTAAAATTTTTCTACTTTACAGTAAGCCTCTCTTTTCTCCAAACTAGATTACATAGTTTGGCAATAACACTAACCTACAATCACTGTAAAAAATACACCTCTATCTTATTTTTAGCATACACACCTGAGGAAAAAAAGCTCTAAACCTTATAGTTCACCAGAAAAAGACAACTACAATCAAACAAGACAAAACAAAAGTAATTCATGTTTTCACCTGAATAGCTCAATATTGCTGGAGAAATATCAGCCAAGATTAATTTACTTTATTATAAAATTATGACCTCAAGCCTCGAACGTGCATTTAACACTTCTCAGCCATTCCACATTATTTCTTTTGCAAATCAGAACACCATGCCAGAATTTACTAGTGCCGCTCCACATTCATCCTAACATTGCCTACATGACGCCACTCTTCAACTCACAATTGTTGGGAAAATATAGTAGATGTTAGAGAACACTGCCATTAAATTTTCAATTTCCAACTTAATCTACAATTTTCAATTTACATTCGGTTTACAATTTTTAATTTACAAATTCCTTCATGGGTTTTTATTTTCTCTCAATTCTCTAAATGGGTGGATAGTTTCTGTCTTTATCAAAATACAGTCCCTTCTTTTTGAGCTCCAGGAATCTGGTTCCCTTTCAAGGATTATTTCCTTAAATATCGCTTCTATATCCTCTTTTAAACAAATCATCTAAACTACTACATAATTAATATTCTGGTCTCATCTCCCCACCGTACCTACCACCTAATGTTTCTGCTTGCTTTCACAGAAAACTTTCTACAGTTTTATCTTCCACTCTATCCTGGTTATCTCTTCAATCTTCTGTTATCCTTAGCTAAAACAGATGTTTTCAAAATTCTTAACGAGAATGGGTTTTTTGGTAAGCTATTTGAAAGTTCCTTTCTTAAAATACTTTGGTCTTGACTTCCCTGACACCGTACTGTCCTAGTTTAATTTATTTCTCAACTGCCTCTTAATTTTCCCTACTATTTGTCTCTTTTTCTTACTAGCTTCTATAATTCTGGAGTGACTCTAAGCTCTGTTCTGCTCTCCTGCTCAATCTACACTTTCTTTTTGAGTGATAACAAGGTAACATGTGAACCTGGAACTTTAACACACATCTGGATACACACACATACACACCCAAACCCTAAGATGTAAATTAACCTAATCAACCCTCTATCGAACATCTACAGTTATATATCGAATGCTCTTGAGAACAAGAATTATTTTATATTCTAAAGTCTGATAATTCTATTATCTGAAGACAATAGTGGCACCTCATTAAATGTTGAATGCCTAGAGAGCCATTAATTTTAAGTCTTGCTTGACAGTCAGATTCTTAGCTTCACTTGTTTTCAGCTGCTGGTAATTTCTTTTACTTTATTGTGAGTACAGTTATGCTCTTCCCATTGTTCATTATAAGAGAGCTATTTTCTCTTTCTCAGACAAATCCAGCCATTTCTTTTCTTTAGGCATTTCCCCCTGTTATTTTTTTCTTTTAGACTGAAAAGCTGTTCCTCAAGCACTTCACAACCTACAGATTTCAGCTGAAATATCTGTTCTAATCTTCCACTGATAACTCTAACTGAAGTTATTATTTCTTCACCTTACCTACTTCCTACATAGTATTTATTGCTATATTTATTTAAATTATTCATTTTTAAATAGTTTATTGCCGACTTCTATCCTTAAAACATACATTTAATGGGCACATTTCCTATGAGACAGATTTATAACCTAGAATAGAAATAACCCTCACATCATTTTATTTTCTTTATGAAGCTATCATTTTTATTTGATATACCTCTTCACCTCCTGCATCTTTTAGCTAAGATGCCCCAAACTCTTTGACCTTTGCCCTGTCCTCTCCCTGAACTTTTGATAACTCTCTTCAAAGACCAAATGGAATTTCCACATGTATTTGGGCAGGTGTTCTGAAATGAGCACGTTCAGATCATTACTCATTATATTACTACAAACATCAAATATAATTTCTTCCCATCCCCCTTGTCACAGAACGTGTCCATCAGAGTATCAAGCACCAGTTATCAACCCCAAGGGAACAAAGCACTGTTATCAATCCCAGGGGAGGAAACACTTCTGCCTATTGCATCTTGGTATGCGAGTTGCCAGAAAAACACACTATAGTCAAGCACTGGATGGAGCAACGCTTTACTTACATAGAGAAGAGATAGCAACATCAGCTTCAGTAGTGTGTGTTGGTCCTCCATGGCCAGTGGGTCTCTCCTGGCCAATAGCACGGCAATTTACCTAGTGCATCTCCCTGTGCAGTAGTGGAAGGAACCAGCAGTGGGGTTCATCAGGTGCCATACAATGCACGTACTTTAAGCAGAGACAAAAGAACACTTGTTGGGCTTGGGAAAGGGAAAGATATTCCCACACAAGGCAGTAAGCCTGCCACAGTTGTGTGGGTTCTTCATCTCTTGGTAAGGATGTGTTCCAGGCTCCAGGACCACTCTTATGTGGCTGAGTGGAGGCCAAAAGACTGCGCTCATGAGACTCCCTTACCCAACAGAAGGGAATTAACATTTTACCTAGGAGTCATATTTAAAAATTTTCTCTTCCTCCTGAACTAATTGGGTACCATACCCTCCTATTTTAACATCAAAATATTTGCCATTTCCTTATTTTGGTTATAATTTCAGTAACTAGGTGTATCACACAAGGTCAGTTATTTACTATTATTCAACTGTGTAATTATAACAGACTTATAATTGGTCAATTGTATCCCATTCACTTCTCCATAAATTGCACACATTTTAATTAGAATTATCTTTATGAAATAAAAATTTCACATTAAAATTTTTCATTACATTGACCAAACACCTTGTAGTTTACTCATGAAATTTAGAAAACAAAATGTTCCCAGTTATTGTTCAAAGGCAATCAACCCAACACTGGGGACTGTCACTCAGTTGATCTGGTTTAGTTCCAGGAAATCTGTAATTCTAAATATTATCTCAAGTGATTTTGATAATCTCACAGTTTTGGGAACAGCTGTTCTAGACAAGATCAGTTCCTAAAACTCTTTTGAACTCTTTCTCCTGGTTTGACTTATAATACCTTTCTTATATAAATATACATATTTCTCAAAACAGCTCCAATCTTAACTTATTCAAAATGTTTTTTTAAATAAAGCCCTCATAAAATCAGTCTTTAACTTTTCCGTCTTTCCATTACATGTTGTTTATAATTGTATCTTCGAGCTTATTACTTGTCAAATAATAGACATAATTTATAGATATTTTATACTTCTACATAAACAATCATCTGCATGATAGGAGCTATGTTTTCTCATTGTCACTGAGGAAAGCATATCTATATCTTTCTGCTGATTTTTGATTATAACTTCTTCTGTTTTATTTTATACTTAATATTAGTTTAACACACATGAACTACCCAACATATAAAAATTTTGTTTGCCTTGATATAGTTTTCTACTTTGTACCTCATATACAGTGTTCAACAAATAAAATGAGATTCAGGAATGTCTTTCAGATTTGTCTACTAATGTTTCTGTGGAATAATCACACTGCTTTTATTAATAATTCATTATATAAATGACCAACTAAAAGGTAAGTGTTATGAATTTACATTTGAGCATTTGAGGTGGATGGTCTAGAAAATTTCCTAGTGTATTTCCCTAGAAGATCCAAGAGTTTTATTGTGTCAAATGACAGAGAACAAAAAATATATCTAATATCATTTTGAAATGAATTCTCTTGTTCATATTATGTATATTTTAGAATGAAAGCATTAACTCTGATAATAGTTATGTAATTCAGAATATTAACAGAACATCTAAGTCAACAAAATTGTTGCTCTGAAATAATAGCCTACTTGTTACTTAAAGGTAAATATTTGCTATATTCAACTACTGGTGGTTAGTAATTGAAGCCATGTTATATTAGTAAAATGAAATGATGTCTTTAAGTACTTATATATTTACAGGCATTGAATAGAAAGTTGATTGAAATATTCCAGAAAGCAAATTTTATATAAAATTAAGATAGATTTGATTATCTGCAAAACCACATTTTGTCTTAAAGGGCAGATAGGAGCTAAACATTTATCGTCTGCTTTCCATGATCCAGATACTAATCTGCTAGAGTCTTGTAACCAGAGCATACAGCTTTGCTTGCTTACCAAATACAGTCCAAAGAACAATGTTATTTTATTCATTTACTTAGAGAGACCTGTTATTACACTATTCTTCATTAATTTTCACTTTACTCCTAGAGATGGTATGCAGAAAGATGGTTGGAGATAATATGTCAATTCCAAATGCTATATATTATTTGTTATGTATACTGAGAGTTTGAAACTAAAATAAAGCACAATAATAAAAATAACTAAAGAGGGCAGGATGAAAAAAAGAAAATTACAGACCAGTATTGCTGATGAACATAGATGCAAAAATCCTCAACAAAATATCAGCAATTCAAATACAATAATACGTCAAAAGTATCATAGAACATGACCAGTTGGGATTTATTCCAGGGATGCAAGGATAGTTCAACATCTACAGATCAATTGATGTGATACACCACATTAACAAAATGAAGAATAAAAATCATGTGATCATCTCAATAGACACAGAGAAAGCATTAAACAAGATTCAGCATTCTTTTATGATAAAAACTCTGAATAAAATGGGTATAGAAGGAAAGTACCTCAACATAATAAAGGCCATATATGACAAAACCACAGCTAACATCATACTCAACAGTGAAAACTGAAAGCTATCACTCTAAGAACAGGAACAGGACAAAGATGCCCACTGTCACCACTCTTATTCAATATCATATCGGAAGTCCTAGTCTGACCATTTAGGCAAAAAAAGAAAGAAAGTTATCCACACTGGTAAGGAAGAAGTAAAACTTACTATTTGCAGATGGCGTAATTTTATATATAGAAAATCCTAAAGAATCCACCAAAAAACTATTAGAAATAATAAACTAATACAGTAAAGTTGCAGGGTAGAAAATCAACATACACAAATGAGTTGCATTTCTATACAGTAACAACAAACTAGCAGAAAGAGAAGTCAAAAATATAATCCCATTTACAACTGCAACAAATAGAGTAAAATACCTAGGAATAAATTTAACATAGGAGGTGAAAGATCTGTATAGTGAAAACCGTAAGACATTGTTGAAAGAAATAGAAGAAGATGCAAAGAAATGCAAAGATATTCTGTGCTCAGGGATTAGAAGAATAAACATAGTTAAAGTGTTCAAATTATCTACAGCAATCTACAGATTCAATGCAATCCCAATGAAAATCCAAACAAAATTTTTCACAGAACTAGAGCAAAGAAGCCTAAAATTTATGTGGAACAACAAAAAACCCTGAATAGCCAAAGCAATCCTGAGAAAAAAGAATAAAGCTGGAGGCATCACACTCCCTGATTTCAAAATATACTACAAGGCTATAGTAACCAAAACAGCATGGTACCAGCAGAAAAACAGACACACAAATCAATGAACAATTGAAAGCCCAGAAATAAACCAACATATCTTTGGGCAGCTAATTTTTGATGAAGGAGCCGAGAACATACAATGGAGAAAGGAAAGTCTTTTCAATAAATGGTGTTGGGAAAACTAGACAGCCACACGCAAAAGAATGAAAGTAGACCACTGTCTTATAGCATACACAAAAATTAACTCAAAATGTCTTAAATACTTGACTGTAAGACCTGAAACCATAAAACTTCTAGAAGAAAACATAGGCAGTACGCTCTTTGACATTGGTCTTAGTATTATCTTTTCGAATACTATGTCTACTCAGGCAAGGGAAAGAAAAGAAAAAGCAAGCAAATGGAACTACATCAAACTAAAAAGCTTCTGTACAGCAAAGGAAACCATCAATAAAACAAAAAGACAATCTACCAACTGGGAGAAGATATTTGCAAATCATATATCTGATAAGGGGTTAATATCCAAAATATATAAAGAGCTCATACAACTCAACAACAACAAAAAAACACAATTAAAAACTGGGCAGAGGATGGGGCCAGTCCCCTAGCCTAGTGGTTAAGTTTGGTGTGCTTCACTTTGGCAGCCCCGGTTGAGTTCCCAGGCAGGGAGCTACACCACTCATCAGTGTCCATGCTGTGGCAGTGACCCACATAAAAAGTAGAGGAAGATTGGCATGAATGTTAGCTCAGGGTGAATCTTCCTCAAGCGAAAAAAAGAGGAAGATTGGTGAAACTTCTTCAGCAAAAAAAAGACAAGAAACAACAAGCATTGGAGAGGAGTGGAGAGAAGGGAACCCTGACACGGTGCTGGTGGGAATGTAAATTGGTGCAGCCACTATGGAAAACAGTATGGAGATTCCTCATAAAATTAAAATAGAACTACCATAAGATCCATCTATTCCATGTCTTGGTATTTATCCAAGAACACAAAAACACTAATTCAAAAAATATATGCACCCCTATGCTCATTGCAGCATTATTTATAATAGCCAACACTTGGAAACAACCCAAGTACCCATTGACAGATGAACAAATGCAAGAAGATGTGGCATATATGTACACACACACACACACACACACACACACAATGGAGTACTACTCAGCCATAAAAAATGATCTCTTGCCTTTTGCAATAACATGGATGGACTTTGAGGGCATTTATGCTAAGTGAAATAAGTCAGATGGAGAAAGACAAATACCGTATGATTTCACTCATGTGTGGAAGATCAAACAGCAACAACAAACACACACATAGATATGGAGAACAGATTGGTAGTTACCAGAGGAGAAGGAGGGTGGAGGTAGGGCAAAAGGAGTAATGGGGCACATTTATATGGTGATGGATGGAACCTAGACGTTTGGTGGTGAACATGATGTAGTCTACACACATTGAAATACAATGATGTACACCTGAAATTTATGTAATGTTATAAACCACTGTTACCTCAATAAAAAATAAATTTAACAAATAAATGAATAAATAATAGTTATAATATTACCAACACCTTCAATACTATACTATTTTGAACTAGATATTACTTTATACTGTATTTATTTATAGATATATTCTAGTATATGCTGTGTATTTAGCCAAAAATAAGAACCAATATTTCCTAACCATAAAATCCATCACCCTACACCCCAAATACAACTTGCTTCACTATCTTAGTGCCCAGGCAAATGGACTCAAAATTTAGAGTCATCTTCGTCCCCTTTATAGTCAAGTCCCTTTCTCTTGCCCACATTCAATAGGTGGCGAAATACTATGAATTCTGCCCCCTCTTCCTTTCTTCCATCTGTCTCTTCATTTCTTCTTACACTGCCCTATTTCAACTCTTAACCAGGTCTCATGTAAACAACTCTGCACTATTTTCTATACACTAGTCATGGGTTCTTCAGGCCATTGCTCAAATATGTTTTCTTTACTTGAGTTCTGATCATATAAATCAGTTGCACTGTACTGTCACTAACTCATGTTCACGTATTGAATATAGATCAAATGTGGGTCTAAAATGCAAAGCCCCTCCTGATTCTAAGCTCCTTTTATAGAAATATCTGTAATTCTCTATGTTCCATTCTGATTTTCATTTGTCCCTTCCTCATTTCTAACTTTTGAAATCCTAGACTTAATTCAAAGCTCAATTCAAATGCCCTTTCATCCTGTAAAATACTTCTGGTTACCTTACCCAGGACAGACTGACATATGAAATATTTGTAATCACTCATCCACTGATTAAATTCTATGCTACTTTTCAGTTGTGTCTTTTATGTCTCCTACAGAACTGTGTGGACCTCGGGGGCTGAGCTGGTTCCAATTCTTTGTATGTTATAGAAAAAGTGGTGCAAAACCTTGCATAAAGAAAAGCAAAAATATATATATATGAATAACCACTGTTCTGGAACCATTCAATAAAGTGTCATGCATCTTTATGCTCTTGGGACAAGAGAATTGAGATTAAAAAATGTTTGATCTACTTGGTTCCAATATCTCCCTTTACCATGCTTGATATTTTTTTATCCTTTGTGACTTTAGAAGAACAAAAAAGGTATCACACACTGTAATCATCTCTCTCTCTGACTTCTATTTGCAAACAATAATTTTACTGTGTAAATACACGTGCTTATAGCAAAAAAAAAATAATATTTTATATGAGTAAAATGCAGTCCTGTAATTAACTCCTAGTCCCTACTAAGATCAGTGTTAGTAAGCTTTCAATTCCCAAATCACCAAGATTTGGTATGCCTGTTCCTGGATACCAATTCTCCTCTTCCTTTATTACTTTGTGTTTTGCTATCTGACTTTAGGCCTCATTTACTTTAAGCCAGTTTGATTCTTCTTTGGAACAACAAAGTTTATGTGCTGAACAGAGCATGGTTGTTGTCTTCACTGTTGGAAACTATTCAAGTTCAGTCCTTAAAATACAGAGCAAATCGTCCTCCACTCCCTCTAACCCGGGTATTGTACTTACACCGCTATTGTTACACATGTTCATAACAGTTATATAAAAAAATCTGTGCAAAGCAAAACTTCTTATAGTCAAACATCTATTGATTTTCTTCGAAGGAGAAAAATCAACTGCCCTTTGCTTATGAAGACCAAAGATGTTATTTCTGTAGCTATGGAGAAAAGTATTTCATAGGCCTCCATGGATTTAGAGGTAAAAAGAATGTTTTCTAATCAGTGTTGCCTGGAAGACTTTGCCCCATTTCCCAAAGCCCTACCTTGTAAAGTTGCTTTCTTTCTCTTACCTTCAAATGTCAACTCTCTGATGTACAGTTGAGGGTGAAAAAAAATCACCTGCTTAAACACAGTGCTGCTTCCCTAGGGTACACGAGTGACCTAAGAACCATTCAACTAATCAGATTAGTATCTGAATTCTACTGAAATCATATTTTCAAATCTCAGCAGATCTTGTGAAGTAAAAATGCTTATTTTTACTCTTAAGTAATCTTTAGTTCCTAACCAGTTATTACAGAGTAAGAGACTAAGATTCAGGTCATTGAGCTAATGGCAATCATTCTAGTTTAGTTCCTTTTGTTAATCACCTGGTGATGGTGGTATTAATTCAACTCACACCCAGTCTTAAAATCTACCTTCAAGTCAACCATTAAGTTGCAACTGTTTAGTTTATTTAGGGGTCGCTATTTAAAACAAAAATTTGTTATTATATTTCATCAAAATTATTCCATTCTATAGAATAACTGACTCCCTTACATACAAATTTGGAAATAAAATCGAATTTACTAGAAATCGTTCATATTCTTCTGGAAATGTAGGATGATATTATTTGCTTGGAACCATCAAGAAAGACTATTGATAACTATTTAGCTTTCTTTTAGCTGAATAGAAAATTTAATAAATCAAACACAAAGCAATTCAGTGTTTTAGGAAAAACATCAACAAGGATTTTTTTTTTTCAATACAAAGGGAAAAATGGATTAGTAGTCAAACCACTTATGATGCAACTTGATTTAATTTTGGAATCAATTTGAAAAACATCTCATGTACATCCAAATTGTCTTCTATGAAACTTGTGTATTTCTTCATTCAGTGTTTAGGAAATCCTTCATACCAATGATTCCAATTTAAAAAAAAGAACTTTGTACTACAGATTTATGTTTAAAAAATAATCTATGAGATATTTTATTTTTATTTGGTTTAAATAAAATGGGATATTTTCCTTGATTTAGGTCTTTAAATATTTATTTCTTTAATTACTATTAAAAACCTGAAATCTGTCTGTAGTTATTAAGCTCACTGTTAAAACAACTTTTCAAACCCGACTAAAAATGTTTTCTTTCAGAATTTCATGGTATTTGGAGTTATAATCAAATCAATAATTATAGTAGCATCTTACTAGTGACCTTGGGCAGTTGTCCAAAGGGGTAAGAGAAATAAGTTTTATCTAAGAGTAATATATATATGCAATACGGCAGTCAAATTAGAACAAATAGAATGATAAAATAGTTCAGGAAAACTTGTGAAAAGGACAAGGATATAAAAAATTTGTAAGAGATGATAGGGGGCTTTCGAATTATCTCACATATTTGCAATGCAAGCATGGAGCATTTATGTATGTACATACACAAGTATTGTACACATATTATTTATATTATGTTATTTATACATAAAATTTATATTTATATTTTTCCAGGACTTAAACAGAAAAGCTGAGTAATAAATAGGTAACTTTTTGTCACTGACTTTATAGCCAAGGAGAATGAGTTCTACCTTGTAGCAAATGGTAAACCATTTGAGAGTTTTGTGTAAGGAAGCATTTTGATTAGACGAGTATTTAGAACAATCATTTACCACAGTGTGGAAAATGGCTCAGAGAAGGATGAGTTGAGAAAGGAAAGCAGGAAGATGGATATTATAGGAGTTTGAGAAAAGATGAGAGGTAATGTCCTGGTTCTGAAGACAAGCTTTAATTTTACTATAGACAGCAGAGTCACAGAGTTACAGGTAACATTCCAGTATATTAAACTGACGTATTTCTATGGATTTGTTATTTAAAATGCACACTCAGTAGACAGCTCTTAGACATTGAAATAAAATTCCAGATAAATTCAATGACAATGCATTTTCCTAAAAATTTTGGAGTAATGGTTTTTGCAATATATTAGTTTCTAATAAACAACGAATCTTTGGTGACTATCCTTTAAAACTATTCTTCCAATACTTTGACTTCAATTAAAAGTAGAAATCTAGATAATTTAAATTACACATGAAATCTTTTCTGCTTTCTATCTCATTTTTCTCTATCCGTATCACAAGACCAGGAGCATATATTTCAAATTCTATTTTTGGTAGATGTCATGGTAAGTTTAGGCTGCTGTAACAAAATACCATAGACAAGCTGCAAGTCCGATATCAGAGTGCCAGCATTATCAAGTTCTGGTGGGGCCTGCTTCCTGGCTTGTAGACAGGCACCTTCTCACTGTATCCTCACATGGCCCAGAGAGAACTCTAGACTGTTCATCCCTTTACATGGGCAACAAACCCATCATGGGGGATCCACCCACATGAATTCATTCAAACCAATTACCTACTAAAGGCCTCATCTCCAAACACTACCACCTTGGGGATTAAGGCCTCAATCTATGAATTTTAGCAGGACACAATCATTCAGTACACAGTAGTACATGTAATTGTGAGTTGAAACATACAGATTTATTAAAATTATTGTCAGATTATTATTTACTTAACAGGACAAAAATAAATTGTATAAAGTAAAATAATAATTCTCTCTTCTACTCTCCCAATTACAGTATGCTGTTGTAACGCATCGATTTGCTGTGCATCTCAGATTTCATACAATTCTCAAGGTTCTTAAAAACAAAATCTTACATAAAATAAATTGCAGTTTATTTTTTATCCTTGCACATAGTACTATATAATGGCATATTTTATATTGAGTTGAAGTACATAGAACAGTTAAGAAAACAGTCAAAAAGTGTAAGCCACTCATTCTTGGTATTTCTGTTTACAATATGTAATTATGTCTATGCTACATTTTTTACTTTTCTTATGATCTTTATCTGACGCTCATTCTTTAGCTTTCCACCTTCTTTACCACAAAAAGGAAAGGCTGTTCAGTGAAATTTAAACACATTCAGGCTGGAGTCACACAAATCATTTGAAGTGTCAGTTAACCAGGCTCTAGTCACACGGGCCTTCTCACTAGTTCTTGAATGTGTTCATGGCCTTTATCCTTTCATAATTCCCTTTTCCCCCTTTTCTTTACATAAACATCATGCGATTTTGGAGCTCATTTTGACTTCTTTACTCTGGTATCTCTACTGCCTAGCCAAGTGCCTGATCATTATAGGTGCACACATAGATTCTTGAATGTATGGCTATAAGTACCCACTAGTGTAAACTGATTTGATTAAACACTCAACAAAATCCCTTATAACTTCTAATGCTATGCAGAATCTATTCAGGTGCTCAATTCCTAGAAACTGGGGTCTCATAGGAGTTTGGTTTCCTGTCTACAGGGAAGTTAAACATTTGAGAAGGGACTATTAATAATCAAAGCATTGCCTGTGGCTATTCTGTGTTCACTTTTTGTCTTTGATCTTCCAGTATCCCATGAGTATATATCTCTTCCCTCAAGCTAGTCTTGAACTGTTTTTCTTTCTTTCTTTTTTAAACATTTACTGCTGATTACATTTTGCTAAAGCAAGGTATGTGTGTCCCAGTAGGGGTCAATCAGACACCAATTTCAACTAATTTAAGCACAGAGTGGCATCAGGATGATTCTTACCGCAATACATAAAAGATTGTTGAGTCTTTAAGGATGTAGCTAGCATTTCCTTTTCTGAAAAACTATAACTTTTGGGAAGGGGAAGGAAATATATAAGTAGTAAACGTATACTTATATTAATTCTTTCAACATAATTTTGCTTATACACAAACATGTATGTGTGTATATATTTATATATATACACATATATACATGCATATACATATATATGCACACACACAAATATATACATATATTTACATAAATTCACGTGAAAATGAGTGGGCATTCATATATACACACAAGTGGAAAGAGTGCATGCTTTCTATATCTATCATTTTTAAATAATAATTTGTCACCTGGTACCTTTTTGGTATACGTAAATGTAGGCAACTTGCGACTACTTGCTTAATGCTATGGCAGTATATTTCTAGCAAATTATTCAAATATTTTTATTTATCCTGAAAGATATATCTGCAGGGAAAAACTCTTATCTTTTCAATTCCACACATGTTTAAGCTTCTAAATTTTGTTTTTGCCAGCAGAGATTTGCCGTCAAGCACATAAGATGATGTTTGATCTCAACCTATTAATGACTTACATCACACTTAGGGCACATTAGGCAAACTGAGCTCAATTTACTTATATTTGGGGACTCGTGTTTTGAATGCATGTTAAAGGAATGGTAGTTCTGATTATTTTTAATGATCATGTTAAAGGCACTATCAAAATTATATAGAGTTTAATTTTAATCAACATTCATATTCACTTCAATTTACATGAAAACAATTTTTCTGACTATTTATAAATTCGCTGATAGACATTTTAGGAAACAAAATTATTTCCCAAATATTAAAAGGCAGCGATTATTTATTTTCAATTATTTTAGAGGAAATATAATAAAGTGAGTACAGATAGAATTTTCCTATTTCTTTCTTTTAAATTTTCTCTTTATATTTAAGCTAATAATTATTTTTAAACTGTCAGTTGATATGCACCTCATCCGGGTTATCTTAAACGATAACATTAAGAAGGTAAACAACTTCCTTTCATGCTTGTGACACATTAATACAGCATTCAGGAACACACTAAACAACCTTATTAGGTAAAGTAATTTATAGACTTTTCTTTTATTCTTCTGTGCAGGCAGTTATCTCCTTTGTAAATTACAAGAGACTGCTTATTTCCATTTCCAGTCTTCTATCTCTTATTTGCTCTGCTTCCACTTATTCAACCGGTTACTGAGTCAGTAGAGTACCCAACAGAAGAGTGTTAGTAAAGGCCCTTGACACAATTTTAGCTTTAAATGGAAGACATTCTAAGTTTTATCACTTCACTTTCTGTTATGTTTTCATAATGTTAATAGGGTTAACAAATATTTTTTCAAATTTGATAAGAATGGATGTTGATTTCATTCATATTCTGTCTCCAAGACTATTTATCTTTCTAGACAAAGGCTACTGACAAAGACTCCCTCCTTGACCAAATTTTACTCATGCTACTCTGAGCCCTTTTCTCAACTAGTCCTCGATCTTGGGCTTCAGTGTCTGTCCCTGAAGAATGCAGTTTTAACAAGAATTCTGCGAAGTCAGTTTAGAGTGAATCCTCCTATTCTTGATGGATGATCACTCTGGACATCTAATCAAATTCCTCATTCCCTACCCTTGATATTGATCACTCTGGCCTGCCCTCAGCAAAAATCTCTTTGGTCAGTCTAGCAAGAATTCCTCCTTCCCTTGATGTCTCCATGTCTCCTTTTAGCAATTTTCTACTCAGCAACTCCCGACCTAACCTCCCCTACCAACATGATCCTTGGTTATGATTCCCCACTTGCTCTTGTTGTAGTCAGAGTTGAGTCGGATCTCTCTTCCCTATTGCAATAATCTTGACACCTTTCTCAATAGTCTGAATAAAGCCTTCTTTACTATTTTAACAAGCGTCAGAATAATTTTTCTTTAACATTCATTTAATTTAGGATTTCGGCATTTATGTTTATAAGTGGGAATACCATATCCTAGATCAATTTTATCAAAATTTTATAATTTATTTCTCTCTCCTTCTTTCCTAGAAGAGTTAATATAATACAGGAGTTTTCTTACTTTCTTAGTTAGCATAACTTCAGTTTTTAACTGTACTCAGTTTTTAAATTTTTCTTTAAATGCTTGCCTTTTATGATTTTCTAGAAAATTATTCATTTATCTGTTTTCAAATATATTGGATATAAAGATTCCTACAGTAGTCTCCTGATTTTTAAATTCTTTACCCTGTGTATATTGTGAAGCAACTGTCTCATCCTTTATATAATTCCTTTATGCTTCCTCTCTTTTACCTAAATCAATTTTTCCAGAGGACTTTTATTTTGTTAGTTCTTTTTGTTTGTTTGTTTCCTTCTAGATAAATCCGCTGTTTCTTTGCTTCCTACTATATGAACTTATTATTTGGTATGTATTACTTATTACTTTTGATTTGCTTTAAATTTACTCTAAAGTTTCATTTTTTAGCAGCTTGATTGACTTATATAGGCCATCACTTTTCAATCTTCCTTTGGTACACATGAATGCATTTAAAGCGAAACATTAATCTTTGTGTACTATTGTTTTTCCATCTGACAAGTTTTGATACTTGGTATATTTGTTGGGATTAATAATTTTAAATATTTTATAATATCCATTCTGATAACTTCTACTGGTGAACTATTTTAAATCAATGTTTTGTTATTTTTACATGTTGGAGGTTTATAAAATATCTGTTATTTTTAATTATATTGTCTTGCATCCTATGAACAAAATTTGACCTTTGCCATATTAATTATTTTGTATTTGCTTATACTTGTTTAATGATTTTATAGGTAATTTTTGTAAATGTTTATTTGTATTTGGAAGTATTATGTATCCTACATTTGCAGTGTCCTATAAAAAATAAATCAAGATTATTCATTTTGTTTTTCAAATACTGCATTTCCTTATGGATTTTTATTTCATTTAGAAACTGTTATCCCAGGTTTTAATGGTTATCTTTCTTGGTATATGTTCTTCCGTCCCTCTAATATCCATTCAGTGTTGACTTAGTACATTCATATGTTTTGATAAACATCTTATAATGGGCCAAAGCTATTTTTTGTTTTAGCCAATCTCGGAATCTCTATTAAATAGGCAATGTAGTTCACTTTTATTATTTTAATGATTCTTACAGCTGTATTAAGCCTATCATCTTAGTTTTTGATTTTTTTTTATTTTTCTGTATTTATTCTCTTAGCTTCTTTATATTAGATTGATCAAGTCTTATTTACCTCCTCCCCTCTTTTGAAATCTCCTATTTAATTTCTTTAATTGATACTCTCTTTTAGACATTACTTGTTGCAATTCAGTTTTTTCTTACTTCCTGGTTAAATTATTGCTACTTTTATTTGGCCTGGCAATTATATTAGTTAATATATTCTCCAACTTGTCTTGCACTTAGTGTGGTTTCTAGGTGTATGTGTGTATTTAGAGATTTGAGAATAACAGCAAATTTTTTTTTTTAAACTCTGTGTGACATACAATATAGCCCTGATTGGTAAACAAGCTATTGTAACAAATACAAATATAACTTTTTTTTCTCATTCATTCAACTAAATTCTCTCTCTACCTACCTCTGCAATTCTAGTCAATTCTATTCTCCCTTACTGGCTTCTTGTGTATTCACTGAATCCACTGAATGTAAAATACTGAATGTATTTTAATGCATTGCTTTAGATGCTAATATCAGTTTGGGGATGGGTAAGGAAAAATAAACTTAATAATGATACGAAAATAAGGTGTGCAGTGGTTTACAATCACAAATGTTGTTTGGTTTTAAAGATATAAAAAGTGAAACATACATTTCATAATAAATCCAATATTATAACAATGAGCAGGTTTCTGTTTATATTTATTATAACAACTTGTTTAAAGATCAGTCTTCAGTCATAATCATTATTAGAGTTTTAAAAAATCACAATAATTATACTCCCCTCCCGTAAAAGATAGATTTATAACCGAAATGACTATATGTGACTGAAATATATGAAAGGATTCACTTGTTATATTTTAGAAATGAAAATAATAATATTTTCTCAGTTATAAAATTGGTGATGAATGAAAGAAACCATGATATCATTTTGCTCAGTTAAATAGGAATCCATTCCAAATAGGAAATGTAGTAGTTATAAAGAATTAACATAGATGTTGAATAAAATAATTATTTATGAGAATGTAATTAAACAATGAATTACTTAATTTTTATGCTCATATATATAGTTTGCATATTTTAAAGACTATCTGAAATTTGGAGTAACATAGAATTTGTATTTTCTTTCCTTCGTCGTAAGAAGGAACTGATAGTGGCAATTAGAATTGTAAGAAATCCTAAACCCTCAAACATTCTGCATCTGATTGTCTGGCAATGAGGAAAAAAAAATCACAGGAAGTTTTTTGGCAGAGTAACACCTAGCAGTTGATTAACTAGTAAAATTAAATATATTGCTTAAGTATTTAAATATCTTTGCTAACATTTGAGCATTGAAGTTTGCTATCTTAATTACCGCTCACCATTAGAGTTGAGAAATTAATTTTGATCAGAGTGCACATTCAGAAGGAAAATCTACTTCCTATACTTGTAAGAAATTTTACCAGGGTTATTTCATAGACATAAATTGTTGCAATATAATACTTTTAGAAAAAAAATGTTGTCAAAGGAATATATGGAGAGACACACACACGCATGCACAAACACACACAAAAGAATTACCAGCAGAACTGTGCAAAGTTTTATTTTTTGTGATTAGAAAATTAAAATATAACAAACGGGAGTCAGAATTTGCCATATATACAGAGGCCACCTAAAGTTAAATGTTCGTGCATTGTTCTTGCTTCCCTGAATAGCTGACTGACCTTCTCTTTATGATAATCATATACAATCAGAAAAATTACATGAACAAAATTAAATGATAATGAAAAGGTGAATGACAAAGAAAAGTAAATGATAATGAAATATCCCAACTCAATTTAGGAATAATTCTGATGAGATATCTTGGGCTTCAGACAAGAGATGAGGCCATGCTGGAAATAATGTGAATTTATGTTAAAATCTTAAACTGAGTCCATGTTTTAAAGAGACGTGGAGGTAGTTCAGGTGCTACGTTTCCCCCACTGTCTTAGGCCATGTCAGTGTTGGTAATAAGGCATGAAGCGTTTAGTCATATGGCCTCTCATTCTAAGAATCTTCATCTCTCCTGGTTGTCTTTGAAAGTTGGCTTTGGTTCAGAACATTACAGAGCCTGCTGCTTGAAATATTTTTAAAGGATGGAAAGGTAGTGAGAACATGAAAGACAGTTAACAACTTTACTGTTAACCCTAAAGCTAGAACTTGACCTTTCAATTTCAGTAGGTGAAAGGGCACCAAAGTCCATGGCCATGACCACACAAAATCAGATTCAGTAGTCCAGCGGTCCCAGATTTGTTAAAGGTATCTATATCCATTGCGAAAATATGCTTACATTTATTTCAGAGAAATTATATTTTAAAGGTAACGTAGTGACATCATTTGCATGTATGCACATTACGTCTTCTAATTATTTGCTAAGCCATTTAATTCCTAGTGTTAAATTTTAGATTGGTCCTAAGTTTGTGGCTAGTGCCTGCCTGCTAAGTTTATCTCAAGACTCACACTCCTGGTTTCACCGGGACATCTGACATTAAGTTTATCCCAAGGATGAATTGTATTCTGCCCTCTCTTCCATATTAATAAGAGAGATTTCCATAAATTGATAAGGATCAAAGTCAGATCAAAATAAATATATGAAATATGATCTTACTCTGAAATCCAAAAAGTTGTTGCAAGCCTGAAATTTTCTAAACTAAACAAGGAACATTGGCATATGATAAATTTATCTACTAAGGAAAAAAGAATATATTTCACTCCAATTCTCTTCCAGGGGAGAATATCATTCTCCTTTAACCCTTGTTCTCTACATAGGGATAAAGTAATGCTTTGGACACACAACTAGATAGCTAGAATAATTAAGAACACTGGGAAGCAGCTCCTTCAAACTTTCAAATCAGTTGACTGAATTGATCATTCTTAATTCCAAGCTTTTAGAAGGAAAAATATCCAAGTTTATTGTGTACAACGGGGAAAAAAATAGCACAAACTTTTGTTCCTTGAGCTCACAGTCTAGGTCTCAGGGTTAGATATGTTACAATATCTGATTTCTTTCTTAAGATGAATGTGGGAATAAAAGAATAGGTGATCAGTTTCCTTTTTAGTATCATAACTGATCAAACAACAAACATAACTTTTTCCTGGGCAATTGAGTGTATCTAGCTGAACATGCAGAAAATGTCACACAGAAGGCCTCCCTACTGACCAGATTTCAATTATAATATATTGAATCTTTCTCCGGCTCCATTTCCTGTAGAGAAACTGGATCTGCTTCTATTTTGTTTCTTTCCAAACAGAGAGTACCTTATCAAAACCATCATATTAGTGAATTTGCTTTATCTCCCTGGATTTTTACCAGAATACTAAATCTTGTATCTAGTCAAAGTACCTCCAAATGATAAAGCCTCTCTTATCCACACTTACATTTTGTCTCACTTAATGAGGCACCCTCAGAATCAAAACCTACGCATCCTTTCCCAGTGAATGCCAAAACATTTTTACCCAGTCTTGTATAGTTCTTTTTAAGGTCCAACATGTTCTCACTTGATTAATTCTAATTATTTTGAAATTCAATCTTATTTGTAGACCTAGTTGTCAAGAAGAGAGATGGGGACAAGGGGAAATTTCCAAAAGGCCCAAGTTATCTTGCAGAGAAGAGGCTTCTTCACTGTGTTCAAGAAAGGGACAAGTGTAAGTTTTTAATGGAAAAGTTTGGGCCATTTCTATAAGCTGAGGTTTCAGAAAAATCTATGGATTCAAGAATTTTAGGAACATAGTACACAAGCATTCCCAGTCATGGTACTGACCTTGTCATAGCTGACCTAGTATAATAGGGACTGTAGCCTTCTTAGGAGCACAGATACTCTATTAAGTCCTGATCCTGGTGCTCAGCTTTCTCTATACTCTTGCTGCAGGAGTTGAAGGCCACTTTGGATGCTACCCAGGAAGCACTCTGGTGTTCACACTTAACTTGGTATTGGAAGTTAATACTTCTCAGCTTTTTGTTATCTTTATCCAGAATGTCAGTGCATCTTAGCAAGAGGCACTCAAATTTCTCCATATTTCTCTAATGACAGATATATTACACCCCTTAAATTATTCCTGTGGAACATTAAAACACTGCAAATCAGTAGTGGTGATTGTTTTAGCAAATGGATCACAACCATTTTCCAGCATCTATGTTCTACTTACCACCAGTAATTATGTTTTTATTGCTAGCCTTGTGGAGAGTGATCCAGAAGCAATACCCTATTTTATCATCAGCTATCTTGAACTATTCTGTGTACTAATGCTGCAGATTAGATTCTCCAAGAAAAAGCCTTTGAGATGGATATGCTAGTATGCATGATGTCTGTAGTGGATTGTCCTTTGGATCAACATTTGGGTAGGAAGAAAAAAGAAGCAAGGTTGAGCTGCAATGAAGGCCCAATATTGGTCATGGATGTCTCCATAGGGAACTCTGGAGTGGAATGATCATTCAGAATAGACATAAATACGGTCAAGAGGGCCGGGTTTTATACGCCTGCATGTAACAGCAGTTGAATGTGGGCTATACTGGGAAGAAGTGTGATGTTGGACAAGGCAGCACTCTGCAGGTAAGGAAATTCTGAAGGAGCTAACAACCTCTGAGTGCTGGGGTAACGAGTCCTCTATTGAAGGAGGACCATGTTGTTACATCACAGTGTTCAGTTCAGATGTGCAATATTTTAAACTCAAAATGACAGAATATCATGAAAAGGATTTAACAAGGACCAAAACAAAGGAAGGTATGCACAATATTTATTTATTATAACATCCAATACTGGAAATATGTCAGCTTTCCCCAAAATGATCTATAGACTCAATGAAATCCAATGAAAATCCTAGTATGATTTTTGTGGATATTGACAAGCTGCTTGCAAAATGTATATTGAAATGCAAAAGGCAAAGAACTGCAAATCAGTTTTGAAGAAGATAAAGAAATAATCTGGAAGATTTATACCACTGCAAATTAAGATCTATTGTAAAGAAATTATAACTAGATGTTATGAGATTGGAGGCTATGTATATTAACAAATAGAACAAAATAGAGTTCAATAAGGGAACCAGATATATATGTCAACTGATTTATAACAAAGATGACACTAAAATGTGATGGGAAAACGATGGTCTTAATAGATAATACTATGTCAAATTGCTATCAAAATGAAATTATAAAAAATTATAATTTTCCCTACCTCATATTGTATAAGAAACTCAATTCCAGATGTACTGAAAATTTACATATGAAAGGTAAGGTAAAATAATATCTTTTAAAGGGAACATAGGGAAATATCTTTATAAATTTGAGTAGGCAAATATTTCCATAGGATACCAAAGCCACTAACTTTAATGGGGAAAAAGATAGACTGAAGGATATTAAAATGAATAACCTTTGTTCATAAGTATGCACCATTAAGAAAGTGAAAATGCAAGTGACAAGAAATAAATTGCATATGCAGACATATTCATGCAAATATATGCAATTCTACATATATGTCTGAAATGCAGAATATACAAAGAATATTTTCGTCAATGAGAAACATCTGGAAAGGTAAATGGAGGTTTTCATGACATTAAAAAAAGTAGTATTTTTTGAATTGGCTGTGAGTTACACTAGTGTGTTCAGTTTACATCAATTCATTGAAACGAACACGTGTAATTAGTGCATCTTCCTATATGTAAAATAAAATCCGATTATCAGTTAAACACAAATGATTGAACTAGTTCCTGTTTTCTTTAGCTTAACCCTGAATGATAGAGACATACATCTGTATACACCTAACCAAAAATACACTGTATATAAATATAGAACATAAGTATAAATAATATTAGCTAAAGAAATAAAAATGGAGTATTACTTATAATTTTTTGATGGATTTAACTTTTTAAGTATGTACAGAACCCAGAAACCATGAAAGAAAATCTTTAGACATTTGTCCACATAAAGTGAAAATTTTCAATGTGAAAACAATAATGGAGTCAGAGGGAATGGATTAAATCTGGCACCTTAAACAACTAAAACTGTGGGCAAAGTATATAAAATAAGAGTTTTAAATATTGGATTATAAGCAGCAAGGAATAGTGATCACTGGGAGAGGAGAAACAAACAGAGAGACCTAAGATTGCCCCAGTTTGCTTATATGAATGGCTATGAATGAAGCAAATGGTAAAGAAACTACATGAAGCCAGGGAAAGAACTTCCTGAAAGTAACTGAGGAAACAATCCCTAGAACTACACAAGGCTGAGAATATTTTGTTTCTACCAGCTAAAGTCTTAAAACCTCATAATACGTAGGACATCAGATAGAGTACTCAGAGAGGAATTACCTTAGTGGGTAGACCAAATTACCCTGGATGAAAGGCTGTTCTTGGTTCGCTTCACAAAGCTTAAATACAAGTCTCAAAGTGATCAAAATTTGTGGGATTTAATTACAGCACTGCCTATAGGGAAATTTATAGCACAAAATATATTCAAATATATTTAGAAAAACAAATATATGTTTGCTTATATTCAAAAAAGCAGAAATGTGTCATACCAATGAACTAGGTTTCCACATAAAGGAATTAGAAAAATTAGAGAAAATCAAACAATGTAAGCAGAAGAAATGAAGCAAAAGATATGATCAAAAATTAATAAAAGAATAAAACAAAAAAGAGAGAAAAGCAAAAAATATTGAACTGTCTCTGAGAGTAAAAAAAAAAAATAACAGGAGGACACAAACTACCAATATAAGAAGTGAGAGAGGCGATATCATTACAGATCCTAAAGATATCTAAAATATCATAAGGAAATATTTGCAATAGCTTTATGTTAGTGATTTCATCGATTTAGATGAAATATATAGATTTATTGAAAGACACTAACTACCAAACTCATTCAAGAGGAAATAAGTAACTAGATAAACACTGCATTTATTAAAGAAATAGAATTTTTAGTTAAAAAGCAAAGTAAACCTATAACCCAGATGGCTACCCTAGTGAATTCTGTGAAATCTTTAAGACGAATTAAAACCATTTTTACAAAATCCTATCAGGAATTAGAAAAGAATAGAACAGCATCAATCATTTTATGAGGCCAGCATTACCCTGATACAAAAATCTTGTAAAAATATTCCAAGAAAAGAAAACTACAATCAAATAACCTTCTTAAACATAGGACAATTGCAACATCATTAAATCCAACAATAAAGAAGAGTGATGACACATCATGACTAAATGAATTTTACACCACAAATGCAAGACTAATTTAACTCTTGAAAATTAATCTATGTAAGTCATTGTACTAAAAAGAAAACATAAATCAGATCAATAGATTAAAAATATAGATTTTGCAAATCTAAATTCTATTTTTTATAGAAAAAAGCTTTTAGCTAATTTAGAACTGAAGGGAACTGACTAACCTTGATAAAGTTTATCCACAAAAAGTCTAGAGCTAATTTCATACTTAACTGTGAAGGACTGAATGATTTCCCCCTAAGATTAGGAGAAAGATGTCTACTTTTATCACTTCTAATCAGTATTACTGAAGGTTCCAGAGAGTGCAAATAGTCAATAAATAAATAAATGGCATCCAGATTTGCAGATTACACTATTTTCTAAGTCAAAAAATGCCATAGAATTTTCCAAAAAGTCACTAGGCACTCACACACTAATGCCTGAGTTTAGCAAGGTTTCAGGATGCAAGATCAGTATTAAAAAGTCAACTTATTTCGATAAGTAGGAAATATACTATCACCTTTGTTTTAAAAAGCAACACTGTTTACAATACAATAATATAAAACAGATAAACTTGACCAAAGATTTTATGACCTATACACAAAAATTGCTGAGACACTTCTAGAAGTTCTACGTAAATAGAGATTTATACTGTGTCCATTGTTTTGAAGATTCAATATGGTTAAGATGTCACTCATCTCAAATTTATCTTTAGATTAAAACAAACCCATCAAAATCAAAGCAGTCTCCTTTGCTGAAATCAAGTCAATTCTAAAATTTTTATAAAAATGTAAAGAGCCTACAAGAGTCAAACAACTTTGTAAAGAAAGAACAAAGTTGGTGAAATTGCATCATTTCATGTCTTATTTTAAACCTAGATTAATCAGGACACTATGGTATTGGCATAAAGATAGATATATAGACATATGTACCAGGAAAGAGTCTCCAGAAATAGACCCACACATATATAGTCAAAAGATTTTTGTAAAAAGTTACCAAGACATTTCAGTAGGAAAAGGATAATCTTTTCAAGAAATGTTTCTGGCACATCTAAGAATTAACCAAATATTTGTAATTCATATATCAGGCAATGGATTAGTATTCAGAATATATTTTTTAAATGTCTACATATCAAATAGGAAAAGAAAAATAAACTGTTAATAAAAAATGAGCAATTTGCAAAGGAAAACCAAATGGCTAATGAAAATATGTGAGAATTTCCTATTTTTAGTCACATAAGTGTGAAAATATGTTAAAAACTAAAATATATTAAAATTCATTCCTGGAGGAGAGGGGAAGAATTAGAAATTTCCACATACTGTTGGTTGATAATTGTTATAGTTGCTTGGAAGCCAAGTTTGTCAATATCCAATGAAAATGAAATTTCAGAAAATCCAGGAGTCAATATTAACATATGTTCATAGAGAAACAGTTTATGAGAATCTTCAACTCAGCACAATTTTTTTGCAATATGAAAAAACAGAAACTATTGCAATATTCATCAATAAGATATCTAATCAAAGAGAAAATGGTATGAACACCCTTTGACAACCCTGCAGTATCACAAATCTAGGTAGATAGAAAAACCAATGATTGATATATAATAGATTTTTCTAGACACAAATATAAATACAGTGAATGTATCTCAAAAGCAACGTTGAATTTTTAAAAAGACAAGTTGTGTTAGTATCAGTTTTAGAACATAAGTATGTCTTAAGAGTAAAAGAGGAATAAAAATTATGTTCTATATATAAATAATTTGAAAGGATCCTCATCATTTTTACAGTAATGATTGCCACAGGAAAGACAAAAACAGACCTGGTCTGAAAATAATGTTTAAAAGCTATTTTAATTCTTTTGTAAAAAGGCAGGAAGGAAATGTAAAAGAAAAAGATTTAATTATGTGTGCGAAGAATGTATGTGTTTCCTCTGTCTGTGTATTCCTCGGTGGCATTGGTGATGACTTTGTATTCTCAATACCTGCCAAGCGTTTAGTCCATGACAACAATAATAGTTATCACTTAGCATCTCTTTGCTATGTTCCAAATGCTGTACTAGTTCACATATCTTACACAATTCCCCGAAATTCTTGGAGTCATTCTCTTCATTTTTAGACAAGTAACTCAGTTCAGAAAATTAACTTGATCAAGTTCACATAACTTGCAAATGAAAAATGGGCATTTTTCCTTAGATATTTCTGACACCCAGACTTTCCATCATACTGGACAATAAATATTGGTTGGATGATGATACATCTCAACCAATCCAACTGAAGAATAAAATTTCCTTTAAAGTCTATAGAGTTGAAAAGAATAATTATATATAACACTCAGCTAGGGAATGGAGGCAGCAGAATTTCCTAAGTGATGGGGAAGGGGGTGAGAAGAATGCTAGATTGCTCCAACTGCAAGATGAATAATATGACGATATTGTGCAATTGAAGTGGCAATTATTTCTGACTTCTATTTTCATGCTAATAAATTATATTAAGAAAGTATAAATAACATTGAGAAGATATTTATTTCTGGAATTATGTGAAAACAATTAATATAATACATCAATTTGGTCGACTTGTACACATTCACTTTGGGATGGGGGATTAATGCCTAACTTTAATCTTAAAATGGACATATTTCCTTTAGAAAATGAATTTAAATATTTTCCAGGCTTTTGGACAAGATGCAATACCTGAATGTTCTTCATTTAATTCAGTGATAAGTCTCGTGAAGGAGGAATGGGCATAAGAAGAGCATTTTCTCTTACCAATGTGGAATTATTGCTTCATGCCTTTATGTGATCCAAGAGGAGCTTGATGTTATGTGATTCACTGTAATACATGCAAGTCAGTGTACGTAAAGATGTTAGAAAAATGAGAAATAAGGACTGTTATAGGCCTTTAGTTTTGAGTTTCCAGTAGAATTTTTATGTATTTCTGCATATTTCCTTTCACTCAACATAACGCATTTTGAAATTCATTCATATTGTTGTTGTGTATCAGTAGTTCTTTTTTTGCTGAGGTTTGTTTATTGCTGAAGAACAAACATAGTACAAGGTAATTATCTATTTCTGTATTGATGGACGTTTGGGTAGTTTGCAGTTTCTTCTTCTCATGAATAAAGATGATATAAATATTTTTGTACTTGGCTTTTGTTGGTGGTTATATATTTTCATAACTTGGGAAAATAACAAATAATTAAATTATTGGGTTATTCAGTGAACACAGAATATAGAAAAAAAAGGTATATAAGAAACTGCAAACCTGTTTTGCAAAGTTTTACCATTTTATATCCTCACAAGCATAATCAAGAGTAGAATCACATGACTTCCTGACCAACATATGATATTTTAATTCTAGCTTTTTTAATGGGACTGAAGTGGTATAATATTGTGGTTTTATTTTGTTGTTCCCTGATGACTAATGATGGTATTACCTTTTCTCATGATTCTTAGCCATTCATTTATCTTCTTAGCTGATATGTCAGTTTAAGAGTGTTGTTCAATTTTATTGTGCTCCCTTTTTAACATTGATTTTTAGGACTTTTAAAAATATATATTTTGCATACAAGTCTTTGTTAAATATACTGTGCAAATATTTTCTTCTAGCCTGTGGCTTATTTTTTTCTTCTTTATTTTTAATGTATATTTGTAAGAGGACAAGATTTTCATCTTGAGAAAATCCAATTTTCACTTATATTTCTTCTAGTATTCTTGATTCCTTGTTCTTATTCCTTTATCTTGACCTACTTACTGTGAATATAAAAGACAGTAAAGATGGTTTCCTCTGCTTATTGTGGTGATCATTTCATAATGTATGTAAATGTTGAATCACTATGTTGTACATCTGAAACTAATATTGTATCATTTGTCAACTATACTTCAAGAAAAAAAGTAAAAGAAATAAAAAAAGATTGTGTTGGGGGGAAAAAGATAGTCTCCTTTGTTTTCTTCTAGAATTTTTACAGTTCAGCTTAAAACTTAGGTCTGTGAACAATGTCAAATAAATGTTTTTTTGTGTATTGTGAACAATGGGTCAAAGTTATTTTTTTTTTTTTCTAATAGATATCCAGCTTTTCTAGCACCATTTGTTGAAAAGATTATCCTTTCCCCATTAATATAGCCTGATGCCTTTGTTGAAAATCAATTAACTATATATCTGTAGGAATATTTCTAGGCTCTTTACTCTATTCTAGACTCTTTATTCCAGTTCATTAATCAATATATCTATCCTTACACAAATGCCACACTGGTTTCATTTTCATAATTAATAAAAATTCCTGCAATTAGGTCATGTGAACCCTCCAAGTTTTTTTAAGAGGCATTTTGGCATTTTGTGATCTCTTTGTTTCTGCATAATATATATAATAATCTTATCAATTTCTACAAAAACTTTCTAGAATTTAGTTAATAATGGTATTAAATATGTTGATCAATTTATGGAGAATGACATCTCAGCAATGACATGTCTACCTGTTTACATACGTTTTCTTGGATCTTTCTCTGCAAAGTTTTCTACTCATACAAACATTTTAAAAATGTTTTGTTAACATGTATTCCTAAGTACCATATCTTTGATGATATTATAACTGGTATATTAAATGAAAATTTCCAATTATTCCATAGACACACAATGGAGTTTTATGTATTGACCTTTTATTCCCTTCTCTTAAATTCACTTTTATACTCTATTCTATTTGTTTCTTTTCTTTCTTTATTGTACTTGGATTTCAATGACAACATTAAAAAGAGTAGAAGACAGGAGACATTCTAAATTTGTTCTTGCTTTTAAATTATGTATTCAAATTTTAATAGATATAAGGCTATTAAAATTTTCTATTTCCCTCTGTCTTCATCTTTGCAAGTGATGCCTTTCAATGGATTTGACCACCTTATCTAACTTGTAGAAACTGCTGGCAAAACATTGTTTACAGTGTGCTTTTAATATCTTTTTAATGACTTTTGGAGATGTGTTTTTTTTCTGTTTTTCCCTACTAAACATAAATGGGTGTTTGCCAAATTTGTTATCATTTAAAAAAAAAAAACATTGGCTTGACTTTGTTAATTTTCTCTTCTTTCATTTTAATGTTATTCACCTCTATTATTTTCCCTTTTTTTTTAAGTTCGCTTTTATTTCTAATTGTTTGAAATGCAAGCCTAGATCATTGATTTTAAAACTTTCTTATTTTTTAATATAAGCAAATAAAGCTATAAATTTCCCTCTAATGTTTTAGTGATTATATGTTGTGTTTTATTATTATTATGTTTGAGATATTTTCTAATTTCCCTTGCAATTTTTATTTAAATGTATGATTTATTTAAAGGCATGTTGCATAACTTTTCATTATTTAGGAGTATTTCTGGGTAAATCTATTTTGATTGTCTTCTAATTTAATTAATTAACTTTTGCTCAAAGAATGTATCCAGCATGATTTCAATTTTTTTAAGATTTAGTTTATAGCCCAGCTTATTATCTATTTTCATCAATATTCCATGTGTACTTGAAAATAATATATATTCTACGGACATTTGATAAAGTGTTCTAGAAATATCAATAAGATCATGTTGGTTGAAAGAATTGTTCAAGTCTTCTATATCCTTACTGATTTTTGTATGTGTGTGTTTTTTAATTGTTGTTTATCATTTGTTGAGAGAGGGATATTCATTTCTCCACCTGTGATTGTGGATTTTTTTATTACTTTATTTCTGTGAATTTTTGTTTTATGTATTTTGAGACTGTTATTTTGTGCACAAATTTTATGTTTATTATACTCTCTTGATGAATTTTCTCTTTTATTATTAAAAAATTGGGTTTTTTTATGTTAATGCTCTGTATTGTAAGATCTGCATTGTCTGTTTTTGGTACTGCCACATCAGTTTTCTTGTGTTTGGAATTAGCATGTTATGTTGTTTTTTCCATTCTTTAACATTCAACCTGATTTTATATTTGTAGTGCATCTATTATAAAAAAAGAATATAGCTACTCATCTCACAGTAGACTGAAGAGGGCCCTTATGTAAACAAGAGTCTTACCCAGTACTTCCTTCAAACATTACACACTCTCCAGTTTTCAGATGCTTTGGGTTGCTCTCCAAGGTCTTCAAACAAGATTTCCCCAGCAGAGCTTAATTTTTTTATATGTAAGATGTTAAGTCTAATATAAGTTACTTTGCCATTAGCAGATCAAAAATTTTTTAGATTTCTATCTCTGAGAGTATTGATATACTCTACTTGGAGTATTCCTTATTACTTTTTTAAAAGGGGCACACATAGAATACAGAGAATCCCCTAAAGATATTTTAGGGGTACATTGAGTGTATATGTAAACTTTTTACTTTTATTTTTATATTCCTTTCAAAGAGAGTTAATTATTAAAATTTTATCAACTAGTATGACATTCTCAAATCAAGTTCTTCATATAGACAACATAATATTTGTAAAATGCATCTCTTAGTTTGATAAAATTGGATTTGCCATTTTCTTAACTAATTAGCAATATATTCTAGCTAATTTTCTCAGGAATAGTTGCAAAAAATTATACTTAAAGATAATGTTAACATCATTATTTTAGCTCAAGTGGATAAATATATTAATTATATTAGTGTGTAAAAGTAAGCTACAGGCTGCTTTACAAAACAGTTTGGTAGTTTCTCAAAAAGATAAAAATAAAATGAATATATGACCCAGCAAATCCACCAGTGGGTATGTACCCAGCAGAAATGAAGACATATGTCCACACAAAGAAATGCATGTGAATGTTCACAGCAGTATTATTCATAATAGCCCAAAGCTGGAAACAATCCAAATATCTATCAACTAGTGAACAGTTGGTCTCAACATGGTATATTAATAAAATGGCGTACTATTTAGCACTGAAAAGGAACAAACTACTGATTCATGCTCTATCATGTATGAAGGTGTACATTATGCTAAATCAAAGAAGCTAGACTCAAGAGACAGCATACTGTATGATTCCCTGTATATAACATACTCAGAAAAGACAAATTTATAGAGACAGAAAATAGATTACTGGGTGCCTAGGGTTAGGGCTGAGTTTAGGGATTTACAGTGTCAATAAATAAGAGGCATAAACTGCAAGAGAAGCAACAAGTTTATTTGGGGAGCACAGATCCAGGTGGAAGTCCACATAGCGTCCTACTAGGGAGTAAAAATCAGGGGCTTTTAAAAGCAAAGAAAGGAGGTTGTACTACGAGGAATCTTAATTGGAGTTGGAGGCAAAGAGCATCTTGGCTAAACGTTGATTGACTTGATTCTATCTTCGGGAAGTCCACAACCCTCAGTCTTTGTGCTCAGGATGTCCACTCTCCTGCTGACTTCTCGAACAATTGCTTGTGAAACAATTCCCATTTTGGTCCAGTCCAAAGGTTTGGGCCAGTTCAAGGTTCAAGACATCAAAGCAGTTTCTCTGGAAAGGCAGCTCCAACTCCATTTCAAAATGGCTCCACTGTAGTCAATTTTGACAACTGCAAATGGGCATATGGGATCTAATTGGAGGGATAAGATTGCTTTCAAACCAATTTATGTTAGTAGTTGCACCACTCAGAGTAGTTACTAAAGATCATTTGAAATGAGTGAATGCAAATGGGTAAATTTTCTGATATGTGAAGGACTTCTCAATAAGACTATTTAATTAAAAAAGAAGCAAAATACAAGCATACTGAAATAAAATACACTAATAAAAATTGATTGGATAATCAGTGAACCTAGTATGTTATTGAAACTTGCCAACATTTTGAAAAGGCAGATTTCGTATTTTCAGGTAAATCCATTTGGATTTACATATGCCTATTTTCTGATGGGCAAAAAGGATAATGCTAAATATAGTAAATGACCTTCTGGATGAATAGATGAGTTAACCCAAACTGCTTCCCACTACCCTCAAGGAATATTGGGTAATTGCTAAACCCATTGGGAAATTAAATAGCCTCATTTAGTTTTCATCTTTCTTCTCTTTTCATGCCAAATCTCTAATGAAAGTGCTAAAGAGCAATGAAATGGCCAAAGGCAGGAAGCCAGAGAGAGAGAATAAAGAGCCAAATAAGCAACCTTTAAATAACTAAGAGTTGATTAATTGATTCAACCCATTTAGACAATTATCTTAATAGCTCTGTTTGTTAAAATTTCCTGGTCTTGCCAGATATTCCAAAATAGCTGGGATTCAGAAACAAGATGAGTAGTGTAGGGCAGAAGATGGAGAGTCAGACAATTCTGATTTAAATCGAGGCTCCATAAGTTCTGATCTGTGCAACCTCTCGTGGGTTCAGGTCCAGTTCATACTGTTACATGGATTTAATGAGGTCGCACATACAAAACACTTACCACAGTACCCAGCGCATTGTATTTACTCAATAAACAATCGCAGAACTAATTAATTAACACATAATAGCTGTCATTAATATTTTAGAAAGCCATTCACGAGGAAAGCAGAGTAGATCACTTATATTGAATGTCAATATAATGGTACAAAAGCAGTCAATGTGACTTATTCAAGAAACTGTTCAATTCAGTAGGGAAAAGGCTTAGTGATTGACTGTTTGGTACATATAACTGTCTAATACAGCCCAAATAACTGAATAAGTATTCCACAAGCCCAGGTTTTTCACGATGTTTTCTTTTTAAAATAAGAAGACATATTAAATGAAATAGAATTACAGGGTTAATGAACACATCTAATAATTGAGCAATAAATTCCTTCAACAGGGAAAAGAATGTGTACATATATATCTTTGTAATGAATCTCCCTATTTCATGAATCAAAGTTGTTCATTAAGCAACCATTTATCTTCCAAACAGGTATTATGTGTCAGGTTTTATGCTAAAGTATACAAATGAATACATAAGAACATTTGGAAACAGTATGATGCCTTCTTTGATTTAAAAAAAGAAAACATGTATAGGCAGCAATGGCAGGAATGAAGGAAAACTAAGTAATAGCCTTAAGTAGATAAACAAAATCTCCCCTTAGGACACAGGGCACCAAGCTTTTTCTGATATTGGTCAGATAGGAAATGCTTCAGGTTTTACAGGCCAGAGAGTGTCTGTCAGAACTACTAAGTTCTGCTGTTATATCACTAAAGTAGCCATAGACAGTATGTTAAAAAAAAAAAGGAAAGGAAAGTAAAAGGGTGTGACAGTGTTCTAGTAATTCATTATTATAAAAAGTAGACAATTTAGCCTGAGTGCAATACACTGCTGACCCTCCTCTAGGGGAAGTTAAAAGGATAAATTAAGTATGTGAGAGACAAAGTGGGAAAAATGATAAAACTCAATAGTTTAAACTTTGTTCATAAGTAAGTGTGTTTGAAGTTAAGGAAAACATTGGATATATTTAAGTACAGAAGAAAATAATTGGATCATATTTCAGAAAGACCACTGTTAATCGATTTGGTGCCAGCTGTCTTTTGAAAACATGATTAAAAAATATAATTTAATGAAGTCTGTGATTTAGTGTATAAAAACTCATAACTTTCCCATTTATTTCTCCTATTGGTGTCTGTTGTTTCAATCAATTGTGTAAATAATTTGGAGCTTTACCTATTAAAATCTTATAGCTTTTCTTGCTGTTATTATTACTTATCAATTGTTTGTTATTATTACTACTACTAACATTGTTTTTAAGTTCAATAAGTTGCAAAATCTCTCCTATCAAATAGGTATCATCAGAAATTTAATATTAAATTAATAAGTATCTTAAAGTGCCAAAATTCTGATTCAGAATTTTAAGAGGTGGGTTGAATAGGTAAAACATTCAGTAATCTCTGGTATTCATATTTCTTTTGGAAATTCAGAATTCAAAATACCCGGAATCCAGGTTAAGCAACTGTTTTTACTATAATAGAAGATTCTGGATCTATGATTTATTTAAAATTAGTTTTCAAAGCAACCAGTGATCCATGTAAGTAATTAATCAATATTTACTTTTGCAGTTAGGCATTATCCAATAATTATTATAGCAATATTCAATTTATAAACAGGTAGAGGATGAAAGTTCAAAAACAAAATTAATCACCTAATGTTGAGTGACTATGTCATGATGAATCAAATGAAGTCTTTGTACCAGGCAGCAGCTTTAACAGATAAAACCAAAACAACCATGTTTCTCAATTTCTGTTTATATCTAGACTGAGTAAAGAACACCTTTTCTCCATCTTGTGGTGCAAAGATAAGAGTCTTGGCCTATATTAGGTGATAATAAGACTAATCTAATAAACTATTACATACTAATGGTATTGAAGTGATAATGATCCATATCTTACAAATAAGAGACATCACTGTAAGAAGGAAATCCCCCTTAAGAAGGGTAAGTGCTCAGGTAGCACTGTCCAATAGAAATATAATGAAAGTAATTTAAATTTTTCTAGTAGCCACATTTAAAAAAAAAACAGCAAAAAGGAACAGAATATGATTAATGAGATATTTTACTGTTTTTTTCATGCTAAGTCTACACTGGATTTGGAAGATGTAGCATGAAGAAAACAGTAAAATATCATTAATCATTTTCTGTTGATTATATGCTGGAATAATATTTTGTATGAAATGGGGTAAATAGAATATATTATTAAAATTAATATTCTGTTTCTTATTACTATGTGGACTAGCTACATTTCATGTGCTCAACATCCATGCACAGCTGGTGATTACTGCATTGACCAACACAGGCTTAAAACCCACCTTAAAACTTAAAACTGGGTAAGTTAAACTTGAGCAAGTTGCAATATAAACTCTCTATGATTCAAATTTCTTTTCTTGAAAATGAGTATAAACATAGTAACTACTTCACTGAGTATGAAGATAAAAGATAATTTGTATAAAATACTTACACTCAAAATTGTTAGCTAATATTCTAATTATTGTTGGCTATCAGGTCAGATTTATATACTATAATTTATACATGGAAGAAGTATAACTTCCAACATATTCTATCTCCGACCTTTATTTGAGTTGATGGTTAACTCTCTATGTCAAATTAGCTAAACTATGGAGCCCGGTTGTTTGGTGAAATACCAAGCTAGATGTTGTTGTGAAAGAATTTTTTAGCTGTGATTAACATTTAAATCAGTAGACTTTGAGAAAAGTAGATTATCACTCATAATGTAGGTGGGCCTCCTCCAATCAGTTGATAGCCTGAAGAGAAAAGACAGATTCCTAGAAGAAGAAGTAATTCTGTTTCCAGATAGCCTTAGGAATCAGGACTGTAGCATCAACTCTTGCTGGAATTTTCAGTCCAGCTGCCTGTTGGCCTGCCCTGTGGATTTTGGACTCGCCAGCTGACTTTCACATCAGTTGACTGACTTTTCAACTTGCCATCCGACATTCACATCAGATGTTAACAGAGACTGTCATGGGAAATCCAAGATTAATTGTTACCTTACCATTAAGTAAACTCAGCATTTTAAAATAAATATTCAATCTTCCAACATTTCTTTCCACTTCAATCTTCTTCCATCCCTTAATCCTTTGCAAGTTTGCAAGGAAAGCTACTATCCTATGGCATTGAAGTAGGTTTCTGGTAAAAGGGCTGAACTCACATTGAAGCATTTCATTTACTCAACTCAGTGTCAAGCACTATCCTTAATTACTCCAATGCTGAAATGTCTACAGGTGGTAAAATTCATGACCTCTGCTCTGAGCATGAACAAAGCATGACAAACGTTCCCAAGTCAGGTGTCCATCTCCTCCTCATAATTAGGTCCATTATCTCAGCTCTATTTGTGGTATCAAAGCAAAAACTGCACCTGACAAATTTAAACAGGCTAGGAAGACTTGTTTAAGGCTACTGCAACAGGGAAATCAGGATAGAACTCAGTCTGTTCTCTCCATTCAAATCCATTGAAATAAAGGGCAGGAGAGATTTTTAGGGCTGGGATGAGCTACTGGGAAAGTACTGGAAGATGTTAGGGGAGAGGTTGATCAACAGGATGTGTCAAGTACCTTCAGTTGTTCCTGAATTTGCAAATATTTTTCTCTGTGATTAGGTCATCTATGTTTGCTAATTGGTGCCCAGAGAAGTTAGACACCTAACTTCCCACAGACTGGGAAATGGGGCACAATCTTCTTTGATGTTTAAATTTCAAAGGGATGGCTTCCAGGTCCTTGAGAAAGTCATTCCTGGGTTATAAAACTGGCAAAAGACTTTTTAAAAAACTTCTATCCTGAAGAGGCAGAGAAAGAATTTATAATTAAAAATTTTCTACGTAAGTACCTCTAAAGAAAGGGAGGTCAGAGGCTTAGAGACTGGATGAAGCCCGTCTAAAGTTTAGTCAGGTTGAACAAGTGTAAGCCTGCAAGGAAACCAAGAATCCAAACACACCCAGCTGACACAGTGGGACTGCGAAAGGGGGACTGGTGGAGAGGGCTATGGAAGATTGTGACTTCTGTGTGATCGCCACCACATTGGCTCTACAGCCGAGCATATGTTTATCTTCATTAAAAAGACAGCAGCAGGATGAAGATAAGAACAGACAAGCTTGAAATCTTTGATCAGTGTGGCATTTGCCTTTAACCATATCTAACTCTGATGATCTTCCAAAAGTAATGGATTCTGTTTGCTGCTTCTCCAATGTTTTGAACTCTTTGGGATGATGCTAACCCAGACCATTCTACTGGCTTCTTTGAAAGGTAGTCTCCAATTTAATACAGTTCCCATAGTATAATCCAGCACAATACAACTATTGCCATCTTGGCATCCCATACACATATCTTTTAGATATTTTTCATTTAAACAAAAAGGTGTCGACAAAATCATCTTGTACCTAAAATGATGCAAAAATTCCTCATATAATCGAAACCACACTACTTCTCTCCCCAAAATTGGATATATAATATCACTTGATACCCGTTATTGGGTGATGGCCATTGCTTTTCTACCTTCATCACATTCACTCTCTGATATCATATAACTTAAATATTGAGATGTATGTTTAACCACTATCAATACATCTTATGATAAGCAGTAGAAAAATGTGAAAAAAAAAAAAGAACGAGGGGCCGGCATACAAACACATGATTACATACACACCTACATACATATATATTCATGTAAAAGCAAGAAAGAAATAATCATAAATAATATTTCTACAATTGTCCACATGGTCATTGTTGGTATGTATAGTTACCTTCTTTCATTTCCCATCCCATATTTGTTTTGCCTTCAGCAAGTATCTCAATTACTTGTGGTTCTTTGCTAATGGGTGCTACTAAATTTTATTCCTGAAAAACCTGCTGTTAGGAGTCATGCTTATCTTGGAGTTTTGTAGTTTTTCACTAAATTTTAGCAAAGTATATGGAAGTATTAAGGACCACCTAAATCTCAGACCTGTGCCTTCTTGTCACAATTCTACAGTAGCAACCAAATTTTCCCTTGACAATTAGCATCAATCACTCCCACCACTACAATAACTCACTTTTTTGACTGTTGGTTGCATAGCATGAGGTTAAAATGGCCAAGTGACCAGCTCAGCTTTGAGTTTATTGACTCCATTGCTGATGCCCATGATGACATTCTTTCTCACTTTGGCATGAAGATCTCTAAAAACAGCAAAACCCAAAATTGATGGGAGGAGAAGGAAAATTTTTGCTAATGGATCATTAGGGACAATAATGATAGGAGAAACTCCCATTTCCACCTCTTGATTCCTAGATGCATGAATTCTGATATTGGGAGAAACAACACCTTATACCAGTTACTAATTCAGAGCATATACTGCTTCCTGGAGATCAATATCCCAACACTGCAATTTGCCACTTAGCTTGCAATGTGTTCTACTGTTCAAAAAAACTTTCTAACATTCTCTCAGGCTAGCTACTTCAGAATAGTGGGGTGCAAGTCTCAACTGTGAATTCCATGAGAATGAGCCAAATGCCATACTTCATTACTTTAAAATTCTTTCTCTTGTCAAAAGAAGTGTTGTGTGAAATACTGTGATGGTGAACACATACTTATGTCTACAGGTGGTGATATTGGAGGCAGTATTGCAGGCAGGAAATGAAAATACATATGCAGATTAAGTATCCATTCCGGAGAGAATAAAACGTTCCTTCCTTAAGGGAAGTTTTCAAATCTATTCAATCCATCTTCAGAGAGAGAGCTGGTTATTGAAAGATGGCGCTATTTCAAGGGCTCATTGTCTCTGTTATTGGCCTGATGCAGAAACAACAGCTGCTATAATCAGATCAGCCTGGATGTTTCAAGGTCCAGGTCACCAAAATCATGCACAACTTCCATAGCCACAGTTCTGCTTCCATAGACACATTTTTACTGGGCTGGTAGCGAAAGAACAGGGGTGACAGGAGAGAAAGACTAACTGATCTCCACAGAATGGGTCATCCTGTCCTGATTATTAAAATTCTTCTCTTCTGAGGCTGTTCTTTATTAAACTTTTACAGGGTAAGCAAATACCTTAATTACTTAAACAAATTAACAGGTAAATGCTTAAAGAAATACCTAACTTAATTAAACAACTTAAGTAATTCTTTGAGACCATTCAGAGATGTCAATCCACATACCTCTTCCTTAGTCCTTCTTGTCACTACTTTTTTAATCAAATTATTCTATGGTTCTAATCATACAGCCAAACCATTAGCCATCATCTATCAATCATATAGATGCATAGCTCAGTCTTCTCATCTTCCAGGCAAAATGAACAGCCAGATATTCAGCCCCCTTAGAGGATCTTCCCTCACTCCTGCTCTCAAGGCTGCTCCTGAGTGGGGGTGTGATGTGAGAGCTGTCCATTTTTAGTTTTCAGTAAAATATGCAGAACTATATTTATCTTTAAAATAACCCTGAATTATTTTATTCCTCTGGTCATAATAGTCCAAAGTGTGTACTGGTGTGGAATGAGAGAGAGGAATTAATGGAAAAGAAGCAGGAAATACGTACACTTAACCTCCTTTTCATGCAAATTGCTTGTTCCTTCAAGACATGCTTAAGCCTTATTTAGTATGTATCACTTCCACTTGATAATGGAATACTACTGCATATGTCCAACCTTATGGTGTACAGGATAAGTTCCAGTACGTGATGTGGCCCATGGTCGCACATTTAGCCACAAGCTGTTTCTCAGAGGGTGACTCTATTTGCTAAGGATGGCATATATTAACTGCAAAATCCTCAAGGTCTATACTGGATTCACTCATGTTGATCTGCTAAAAGCTCCATGTGTCGACTGTATCTGACTCATACATTTCTAGAACCATTGTGTTTCCTTAGTCATGTGGTGCAAGTAGAAGAATAGCTTGCATGATGTCACTGATCTGATGCAGATCCTTCTCTTGTTCTGCACTCCACTCAAAACTGGAAGCCTTTCAATGAGGTAGCTGTGAAGTCCAAAAATCAAAAAAATTCACTAGGAGATTTGCTTCTTTCGCAGTGGTAAGGGGTGCCAGAGGCAGCAATATGTCCCCTTCTAACATGATGTTTCAACGTGCCACAGACCACTGCATACACAGATATTTAATAGAGGTGGTGGGCTCCTGAAGTTTTATGAATTTATTTTCCACCTTCTAGCACATATGTATTTTATCAATAAGTAGAATAGTTGTCCACTTTCTGCTCACCAGGTCTAATTAACACAATAACATAAAGTTCATGTACTAACATCATGTTCTGTGTGATTAAGAGGCCATCAAGTTCCTACCAAATAAACTATGAATGGAGACTAGAGAGTAAATATAACCCTGAGGTAGGACAGTGAGGTTTATATCTGGCCCTGCCAGTTGAACATAAACTGCCTTTGGTGGTCTTTGCTCACAGGTTTAGATCAATAGCTGCACATCAGTTACCATTTTCTTTTTTCTTTTTCATTTGTTCCAGTAAGTACGGAGCAAAATATTTGGTGTCCCTACTTTTTAAAATATATGAAAATATACTGTGATCATCCACTTTCCATCTCTTTTGTGTTCTTTCTCACTGAAAGCATGTGAGCAGGCAAAGGTTTGTAAGAGCCAGGTGTGATGAGTTTATACTCTATTTCTTCATTATGCTGGCTGAACACATACAAAGAGGAGGATCAAGGAGCCGATCATATGTGGACAGAAGCCAACCTATGAAGAGGTCTTTATGTACTTTCGGTCTCTATTTTTCATAAGACTAGCTGGTACAATTAAGTGTAATCCTCCTCCTCCTCCTGCTCATTATTATCATGTGGCATCAAATTATGAAGACCAAGGGAACATCACTGAAATAAAATGACACCACTAATGCAGGTTTCCTTAATTTCTTCAATAATAGTTGAATTTAAATTGTTAGCATTATCACTGAAGTACAGTCATGTGTCACTTAATGATGGGGATACATTCTGAGAAATGAGTTGTAGTTTCATGATTTTCATTGTCGTGTGAACGTCATAGAGTGTGCTTACACAAATCTAGATGGTACAGCCTACTACACACCTAGGCTATATGGTAGTAATCTTATGGGATCACCATGGTATATGTGGTCCATCATTGACCAAAATGTCGTTATACAGTGCATGACTGTATATGGCACAGTCAAGTGAAAATTTTAAGACAAAGAAAGAAAAGAATAGAACAGAACATGCTCCATTGGAAATTCCAAATAATGTAAATTTAATGAGGATACTGCACCTTTGATTATTTATTTCTTCATGCAACAAGTAGTAGTGAGTGACTACTATGTATCAGACCATATTCTAAGACCTGAGTATTCAGATGTAAAAAAAAATATAGATCTTATTCCATCTCTTATGAAGTAGAGTGAGACCACACACACACACAGGTAATTTCATAAACAAGATAACTTCATGTTGTTTATAGTGAAATAAAACATTAGATACAACAATGTGACAGAAAGTGATTGAGTGAGGGTTACATTAAATTGGCATGCCAAGGAAGACTTCTGAGATGGTAACACTTCAGCTGAGAGCAGAGATGTGGAAAGAGCCATCGCAAAGGCATGGCCTGGGAACTGCGTATAAATATTGTAGCTGAAAATGAGCATGGAATGCTAGAAGTATGTACAGAAGACTGGTATGCCTGGACCAGCTGATGGAGTTGAGCCTGATTTAAGTTCAGCGATAAGCAGGGGCTAGAAATGTGGTGCTTTATAGGTCATCGAAGGGAGTTTGGATTTTATTTTAAATGTGAGGGGAAGCAGTGTAGGGTTTTAAACAGGGAAGAAAATAGATTCCACATTTGACATAAAACTTTTTTTTAATTTAAAGAAAATCAATATTTATTAAAATGCTGAAATCCACTTTAAGAATTCTTAGTTTTAGCTTTCCACAGGTGGCACCAATCTCAGCAAGAGTCAGTATTCATACATATGATTATACACCAACCAGATAGATGTGGAGGTTTTCTCGTGAACATTTTTCTTTATATCATAAGTTACTTAAGGGCATTTCTGTACCTTGTATCAGTCTTTAATTATTTCTCTGAGATAGGAGGAATTATTGTATTACATAATCAGCCATTATTTTTGATAATTATTTCTTAAACCTGATAGCTAAATTATAATGATAATGAAAGCTAAAATTATTAATTCTAATGAAACTAGAATTCATAATATGCAATATTTACTTAATTTAATACAGAGCACATTGTCTTTACTAATGGGACAGTATTTGTATTCGTTTTTAAAGTTTATTCACTAGCCTGTTAATACACTGATAATATGCAGTAATACCATTGAAACACACCTCAATTTCTATGCAATGAATATAGCATAAAATCATACAAAGTGGAGATTTTACTTCCCATTATAAGTTTTGAGATTTTTCAAACTGAATATACAACTTTGATAGTGGAACAGTTTATAAGGATAAGATGATTTGATGAAATTACATATGCTTACACACATCCACTTACCTTTATTATCACTCTATACTAAAAAGTCATGCCCTATCTATTTTTATTCATCAGTCATGTGGATGTCAGAAAGGAGGCACTTTGTGAACATGATTGCTCTCAGATCTTAGCTTAGGTACATCTCCTACCCACAGCTGACAAATTAAATTTAGCACATATTTGTGCTAAATTTGGTCTCATTTGACTTTTAATAAAGCAAGCAAATTTTTTCAGCCTATTTAGACGTGAACCGGTGAATAAGCTAACCATCTGAACAGCCAATGACTAAATCAAGCCAATGTTGACTCTTTGAAATATGAAATCTCGAGATTTCCTCTATTAAAAGAGTCTTCAAAATTATCTTCTTATCCTTGAGTTGTCTTATCACAATGTTTTTTTAAGTTGATTTAAAAAGCAGGAAATATAAAATAAAATAAAAGTACTCAAATCTAATGGATTTCAAATATTTGAGGATAACAGCTTGATTTACTTATTATCCTTTGGCATGTGGATTTGTGAATGACTAAGGAATGATTTAGCACACTTGAATGCCATTTTTGGCTGTGGGAATTTTCATTCAAGAAAACTTTTAAGATTAGTAGCAGTAATGCCTCTGATCAATTTCACTGGATATTAGATCATTTGTATAATTTTAGAAACACACTAACTTTAACAATAAAGAAGAGTGATATAACACTATTCTAGCACTGATAGAATGATAAAGTTGAATTTTATAGAAAATGCAATTCTATAACATCTATAAATTTGATAGTAATACATGTACCTTTCGAGACAGTATGCTTTTCTTTAAAATAAGCAAATATAACATGTGTAACTTAGCAATTCATTTAATTATTAGATTAGATTAAGCCTCTGTTAACACTAGTGAATGCCATCATTTTAATGTGCTAGATTATTTATGTAAATGCAATTTTATATCAGTGAAAGACAGTGATATTCTCTTATTGAGTGTCTTTCCATTCACTGCATCAAAAAATATTTGTATGCCATATAGCACTCTACTGTTGGTGATACAGCAGTGAACAAAACAGAGAACTTATTTGTTTTTACAGAGTAAAAGCTAAGAGAGTCTTATCCTTCATTCTTAGAGGTGGGTGTTGCAAGATGAAATAATTTTTCTTTTACATTGAAGGGAATGGCCCAACATGCCCCAGAAGATGGGACCCCTAAAATTTTACTGATGTAGTGTTGTGTGATCGTCCTATAGAGACAGAAAGTACTCCCACCCAAAATTTGGCTCAGATGTCTGAACCACACTGATGATTCCACGCGTACATACACACCAAGAGGGTGTGAAAAGCAGACCCTATCAGCATTATTGATGTAATGAGGCCTTCTAAGGAAAGCAGAGTGGCTCCAACGCCAGTCTGAAAATAGCTTGGGAGATGAAAGAGGGGAGACTTGCTTAGTGACTTTATGCTGGTTATGGGGTGAGTCTCCGGTGAGAACTCCTGCACATGGTTTGAAATTATCACTGGCACAAAAGGAGGAAGAATCTAGGCTTTCTTATCAGCTTGTCTATAAATGCAGCAGCAGCAGCAGAAGAAGGGATGAGGCTTAAAAGCTATTAACAGTCAAACATCAAAAATGGAGACAAACTCTTTATTACATGTGGTGAGCTGCTGAATCTTGATGGATTTGTATTCATCTCCCATGCTCTGACGTACACATATCCTAAGCTCTCCAATGGATTTGCCACTTCTTGCTTATCTAGTGGCATTAACAATATATTATCCAGATCAAGGTGATGTTTACAGAATGTCAATATAATCTGTCTATGTCCCTTTCAACTATAAATATGGCAGAGGGTAGGAAATTTGACATAGCCCTGAGGCAGGACTGTAAATGTAGACTGTTATCTATCCCACTTAAATTTTAAATTCTCTGGTGTTCATACCTGATAGGGATAGGAAATAAGTCATTTGACAGATTAAAGGCTGTATACATTGTACCAGAGGCCCTGTTAATCTGCCTTTTCAAATATACCCAGTTGCACAACATTTGCACTTGAGGCTTTTGCTTGGTTGAATTTATGGTAGTCTACTGTCATAACCTAGTATGTGTTTAGATTCCGTAGGAGCTAGAGTAATGAATTATGTGGAGCAATGAGGGAATCACTAACACTTGATATTTTAGGTTGTTAAAGTAGGTACTAATCTCTGCCAGATCTTCAGGATGTGACCTTTTAATTTTATATTTTTCTTTATTCCTATAACAGTTGTGAAGGGGATCAGTTCAGAGTCTTCCACTTGGCTGTTCCTCCAATCATAGTTCTCAACCCTTTATCTATGGAAATAGTTTGGGGTAGAAGAGGTGGAGAATTCTGTCAACTACCAAAAATGTTCATTCTAATCATATATTCAGGAGTTGGTAAACAAAACAACTTGGTCCAGTAATTTATTTAATCAAATTATGTTTCAACTCCTATAGTGATCATGATCATATTGTGAGTTTAATCATCCTTGAAATACATGGATATTCATTCTTGCCCAGTATATGGTTACCCAAGTAAATGACTCTAGGTCTCTTTGTGGTTGATGTGCTGTTTCAAAGTTGTTCCTCCTGGAGTCCTGATTTTTCCTTTATTCAATAGATTCCCAGTCTGACAATAAACTGAAGTCCAGAAATAGGTAAAGGATTGTTATATACAGCCTTGATTGCTTTTGATTCTATAGAGTGAGCAATCTTGAAAGCTGCCAATCTACCTTGACCCTGGGAAGGCCATGTTCAATTAATCATTTCCATAACTCTCTGAGGTTCAAGTCAACTTGGCTGCCATTCTGACTTCTGTCACTTATTTTGTAACTGTATCTGCCTTACTTCTGATAGTTAAGCACTGCCTCCTGTCCATTATTTCAAAATTCTATTATTCACTGTAATGTAAAAAGTCTTATATTTATAACACCATCAGCCTTCATCCACAGAGGAAAGCCACCAAGTGACACTTTCAGTGGTATTAGTGTCACCCTCATCACATTTTTTATTGCTATGGTTAACAGTGTCTTTCAAGTTCTCCCACAGAACACAGGGAGCAGGTAGTTTTTCCACTCTCTACCATGTCCAAATTTTGGAGACTTTTGGTTGCTCTTTCCACCAGCTGCCATAGTCATCCTGGAATTTCTGCTTCCCTAGTATAGCCCACCACATTGGCCAAAGTCCAAAAGCCATCCTGGCTGCTATTAACACCACCTCCTCAGTTTCTTGCCAGGGTGTTAAATCCTGTATTCTGGGAGTGTGTTCACATATGGATAAACCCTTTGTTATCAGACTTGATGTTTTACCTCTCTTGATTCAGTACATCAAGATCTAGTCCCATAATTCTCTCCTCGTACATTCTAGGAGGCATAGCACTTTTCCTGCAAGGACATTTTGGAACTAATCTTAGTTATGGGTCTACTGAGAAGAACAGAAGATGACTGTAGATATGGAGTGGAATCAATGTCATCTTGAAAGATCTTTGAATCATTTTCAGTAAAGAGAGTACTAGACTTTAAAAGGGAAGCATGAGACACTTCTGAGGGCCAAAGGGTTCAGGAAAATCTGAAAATTCGATATTTCCCTGTGTATGTCTCAAGAGTGGCTATTCACCAAGTCTCTGTGTCACACCCCTTCCAAATCGTGGCTGTGGTCTCAGAGTAGCAGGTTTGTAAGTGTTGAAAATTCTACATTCTAAATAGTCCTGTTACCCTTATAATTAAATCTTGGTCCTAATTTTTATCTCTTACTATCCTCCAGCAACAGAGAATTAGAAGCTTTTTATGTGATCCCCAAAGACTATTTGGCTTTCACATTTAGCCTTAAAATTTAGACAGTGTCTCTGCAGACTCTTCAGAAAAGAAATAGTAGACATAAGCATTTTAAAAAAAAGTATGATGAACTAAATTATCAGGTAGAATAAGTAAAAGTGGAAGTACTTAGGATAAAAGGAAAATGATTTATCTCTCAACAACATCAAAAATGCATGCAAAGTTGAACTCCTGAATACAATGAAGTAAGCAGACAACCTACAAATAATATATAGATATGCACAGACACACACATATATATAAATACACATGCTATATTATGCTTTTCAACAAGAGGTTGCATATAAAAAGAGACTTCAGTCTTTTAGAGTAGGACAAAGATCAAGGCACATTGATTCATGGAGAAAACATGTAATTCTAGTACATAATGTGACTCTACAGTGAAAATATACACACATGCATTTTAGTAAATATTTGTTATTTTTCAATAATTGGAATAAACTTATAGACAAAGTTTGAATATAATTGATGCTATTTTTAATGTTCCTAAGTTAAACTTAAAATGTTGCCAGCTTGTAAAATTGTAAAATTATAGTTACATTTGACAGAATTTGAGAAAGAGAACAGAGAATGAAAAAAGATGAAGAGAGGGATAGATGGTTAATACATTTATTCTATGTAGTGGGAGTCCATGAGCATAATTTAAAGTAGATGAAATAAGATATTGATATTCATTTACTTATTACTTAAAACTTAGCAAAATTAAAGGAATGACAATATTTGAAGGATAGGTGATGATTGTATCAATAAAAAATCCTCATCATTGATAGCAAGCAATTCATTAATTATATAAAATGGTAAATAGAAAATTAAAAATTAGCAGTATAAATACATTATTTAGTTAAATGGAGGAAATGGCCATATCTTAAAACACAATATTTAAAATGATCACTTCTTGAAAATGAGACTGGGAAGGCAATGCTGTTTTTTGTAACAAACTTTTTGTACTATATTACTTTTTACAATGTTGGTGCATTATTAAATACAAGAGAAAGGACTGTAATACCTATCAAAATTATAAAAATTGCTACAAACTTTGATACACAATTGAGAATTTGCCTTAAGGAAATTATTCAGCACAATAAAATAGCTATATACATGAAAATTTTTATTGCAGAGTATGTACAATATTGAAGTGTGGAAACAACCAATAATGATGGGATAATATGTGCAAGTATTAAATTATTATAAAGACTGAAGGAATTTGAATCTATAGCTAAATAGTATACAGAAGGAAAATATAATTGTATGCATCCAATTGCAATTATGCATTTAGAAATAAGTTGTCTAAAAAGAAAAACAGCTGCTAAGATGAGATGGTGGTTAATGTGTTTTTTTGTTATTGTTCTGTTTTGTATTGTGTTTCCCTTTCTAAAACTTTCAAGGAGTAAGGGCCCTGAAGAGAAAAGAGCATAGTGACAGATTCAGGTTGGGAAATATAATGCAGATGGGAATCTAAAGATCATTGAGGGGAACCATTCTTGGGGCAGAGAATCAGAATTACTCAGAGTGAAAAGGTGGAAAGACATGGCCCAAGTGTTGCAGAATTTGGTCATTGTGAAGGACAGTCAAGCTGTTATACTTCCTCAAGATTATGTCAATCACCAAACAAAGAAACAGAGTAAACACCTTCAGCTCTGAAACAAGAAACAACATTATGCAAAAGCAGTGGTCCTACTAAGAGGCTATCCGTGCTAGACAGGACCATAAATTCATGAAGGTGACAGTAAACTCTATTTCTACCTGAAAATTAGGCAGCACTGCTTCGGGGACTTTGAGGGCCAGGTGAAGTGCATGTTGACTAACCTGCATTAATAGCCAAGGAAGCTCACCAGTCAATTGTGATCCTGTCGTATGTACTTGCTGTTGACCATGACTTGTGATACATCCATCATTTTCTTACTTTTGTAAAGGAATATGTAGACAACATTAAGTGCAATAAAAATAATAAAAACAAACCTACAGCTGCAGACATGCATCCAACAGAGAAAAGAGGTATCATACCATCACAGAAGATGGACAATGGCTGGTGGTGGAATATAGTGAACCAGATTAGCCTCTTCCCACCTTAACCCTGAAATAAAGGCAAGAATGTGATCTCTTTATCACACAGATAGCAGAATAGGACAGTTGCTTGCATATATCCTGGTGAAATCAGTGTTTTTCCCCACCTCTGTCACTTTGCAGAAGCAAATAACCCTTCCCTCCAAAAAACAAAACAGGAAAATAAAACACTTAAAAATTTTTCTATTACTCTTTTCATAGTCTTGAATATCTATGATGAGGTAAGGACTGACCCAGTATGCTCAGCGTTAGAAGTATTTCTGAGATTTACTTTTATTTTGTTTAACTTAGCTCTTCTTAACACTAAGGGACCTGATCCAACCAAAACAGTTTGCCTGATTTTGAAGAAAGGGAGAGAAATGATAAAATCTAGCTGGAAACCAAGTAGAATTTTTAAGCTGAAAGGTGACAATTATAACATCAAGGGAAAACACATTAACACAGAAATACAAATAACCTTGAGGATGAGTAGAAGGCATAATATTTCCATCTCCTGTAACATCTGTGTTTCAGAGATAGCACTAGGCAGGCTTTAAAATTCTCAAATGCTTTGCTCCACCTCTGGGGACTGCCGCCTGGTCGGTGATAAAGTTGGCTTGATTCAAGCAGGGTTGCAGTACTAACGCTTTTTATAAAGTGAGTTAACTGATTAGAAGTCAAAACATTAAAGACTAATTTTACTTGCACCTTATAGAAAACTAAAATTCATAATCTATAGGGCAGATTTTCAAAGAAAGAAACTTTTATGACTTTTATGAACATCACTATCAATTTAAAGCCTTGACTTCTCTTTCTCTAAATATTACTTGTATTAATTATCACCTACAAACTACTCCAAGCATTTTTCACAGATCCTGGCCCTCCATGTGTTTTGGTTTATCATCTATCTGCTGGATAGATACAAAACATCTTACCACCACACTTCTACCAATTATCAAATTATTAAAATTTTCAATTCTCTCCAAAAATGAGGAATCTTTCCCTATATAAATCTGTTATCATCCCATCTCTTCTAAACAAAGATTCTGCTCATCCTTCCTTTTCTCATCCAAAAATGAGATTTTAATGAAAGGTCTCTCACAATTCTGTGTTTTTACAATGTTTTTTGCTGTGACAAGTCTTAAACAACCTAAAACCAAACAAAATAAAAATCTCTTTTATTCTGCACAATATGAACAAAATAAAATATGGACTTCAAGAGTTAAACAAATGTATTAAAAAAAAAACCCAACAACCCTGAAAATTCTTATTTTTAGACACTAGAGGTAGGAACTCATGGTCACCATTTATAAGATCAAGAAGTAAAAGTACAGCATAAAAAAAGATGGAGAGCATGAATCTATAAGTTTATTAGTATCTTTCTATTTAGACGTACATAGTAAATTGTTTACCACAAATTGCATGAAACATGTTACTGGGCCATATTCAGCCAGAATTTAAAAGAAGAAATTCTGTCAAAATACTCTCTCTTTTCCCTAAGACAGAGTGGTATATATTAGTGATCAAAGAAGGTAGTACAGTCATGAGTCGCTTAACAATGGGGATATGTTCTGATAAATGTGTTGTTAGGTGATTTCCTTGTTGTGCAAACATCATAGAGTCTGTTGAAGGGGAACAAAATCTGCCACCTCCAAATGTGTCTCTGTAACATGAGAATTATTTTAGGTTGATTATTTTTAAGAAATAAAAGATTCAGAAAGTTTTTGTTACCTCCCCCTTAACTACCTAAAAGAATTCAGGTAAAAAAAACCTGCCTCAGGAAGTGAGCTATCACCTTAGCATAACAAGAACTAGATGGTGGACAGAGAAGAGCCTAGAAAAGCCTGTTTGTTGGGTTCTCCTCTGTGTTCTGTTTCTGTGTGGCCAAACACCAAACCAAACATTTGCTCCTTTTCACCTACCTATGAATTGCCTTCTTTCACTTTGAAGACCCTGACTCTCCCCAGCCCCAACTTCTTTTGTCTTTAGCTGAGGATGGTATTTAAGCTAAGGGCTTTGACCATTTTGATGAGTTACTCAGTTTCCCTGGGTTTCTCTCATGTACACATGTTGTTAAACTTTTGTTGGTTTTTCTCCTGTTAATCTATCTCATGTCAATTTAATTCTTAGATCAGCCAGAAGAACCTAGAAGGGTAAAGGAAAATTTATTCCTCCCCTACATTACTTACACAAACCTGGAAGGTACAGCCTATTACGCACCTGGGCTGTATGGTACTAATCTTACGGGACCACTGTCATATGTGTGGTCTGTTGTTGACAGAACATACATATGTAGCACATGAGAGGACACATAATCTATTTCAACTTTAGAAAGGCTCCTGATTCTGTCCTGCAAACCAAAACATTAAAAACTCTGGAAAAATATGACCCTGACTACAAAATTATTGAGGAGGCTGAACGACTGGTTGCTGGTTTTTAGTGGATTATGTCAACTGATCGGGGAATAAAAGATGCCTTTAGTGATTGCTTCTTAACTCGTGATATTTATTACTGCCATCCATAACTTAGATCAATACTTTCAGAAAAAATTGTCCTTGTTACTCACTTGAGAATCTGAGGACAGGTATTGTTCAATCCGCCATTCACCATTTCATCTTTGTCCTCCATGCCTCATTCAAAGCACACACATATCATTCTCTTTTCTTTAATGGCCATTCTTATTTCCATTATTTACCCTCTTTTAAATCATAGGTAAAGAACATAAATAAACAGTTATTAATTACTTTCTTTGAAGTGCTACAATGTTACACTGTACAGTTTGCAAATAATGAATGAGATAACAATTGATTTCCAAAATCTCAGTTCTTAAGACTTATGGGGGTTCGTATTCACAATTCAGCTTTCCCTGAAACTAACCAGAAACTCCCCAGGAGTTACTGATTTATTGAGTTTTAGTTGGAACCTGGGATTCCATACTTTCCACTAGAGCCCTATAACTAACTGTGTTTGGGAAACACTGATTTACATAACCTAACATATTCTTCAAGTTTTCAAATCAAGATGAAAATAGAGATAGGATACAATTAATGCTTTACTGATTCCTTTCACTGAAGTAGCTGAAATTCTGTTTACAACATGATCTGCATCTGGATTATGATGATTAGAACAGACCTTTTAAGGAATGTTTACATATGAGCATTATATCATCATTAAAGCTTAAAAAAAAACTCAATATAGCATTCAAAGCGTTGGCATTAGTTACGTTCTGGAATAAAGTGAGAGAATCAGTCCTAGACGTTATATACCACAGAGGTTTTTGGCAAATGATTTACAAGCTGTGTCAAAGGTACTAATAAAGTAATTTATGATAAACACAGAGAAATACTCAATGCTGGGTAGAATATTTCTGATTAGTCCTTGCCTCTAGAGAATCTTTAAAACCATGCTAAACAATCCATTAATATAAGGGCTTCCACTTTTGGTCTAAAAATGTAGTTTCCATCAAGTTTAAGAAATAGAAGAAAAATAGATAATATGTTGTCCATAGATGCCAGATATGGAGAGTTAGTAGAAAACAGCACCTTGGACTGACCACATGCTGTGAGATGGTGTCCAAGTTCCTGCTGTAGCAAGAATCTAAGAGGCTGACCTATGGAAAAGATGCAACCTTGTGCTCATCTTCAAGTTACACTCAGCTGCAATCATTCTCTACATTAAAGAACCCTTCCTCCTGCCTAGTTCTCTTCCTTCCTTTGCTTCCTACACTACCTTTTGCTGGCAAGGATTGAAAAGTGAGAAATCTAACGTGACTTTAACCTCCTCAAAGTCTTCAATGGCTATATACTTGCTGATACAATAAAAATGAAACTCCTTTTCTTTGAATCCTCATGGCATGGCCTCTGCCCATATATTAAAATCCTTCTCAGTTCTTTCCTAACTCAAACTTTATGTTCGAGTAACTTTGAATTGCTTGTAGTTCCCAGGCATGCCAGCCTTTCACACCCTTGTGCCATGTAAATACTGTGTGGAGTGCTTTTTCCTTGTTTGTCCTCGAGGCATGTTTGGTCATCATTCAAGTCTCATCTCTATATTAATTTCTAAATCTTCTATCATGCACAGCTCATAAATAAACATTACCAACTACATTAAATTTAATTTTGCAGGTAATATTATCAGTATTTACTTGTATTAGTTCCAAAAACAGCTCTAAATGCACCATGAGTCTTCATTAAAATAATGTTATAATTGGTAATTAAGGTCTTGGAGTCATCACAGAATGACGCAGCTGAACATGACCTTGGATTCATTTTAACACAGCTTCTTTCTATTATACACAGTAAGTATGAAAACATTGCCTGGGGTTGCTTTGGGAACAAACCTCAGTGCTGAACTCTTCAAGAAGTTCAGATGTGTTGATTCAGTTTTCCTTTAAGATCATTGCTGTTTCTAAAATGTTAGGAAACAGAATGATTAAATCTTAATTCAAAATCATCTGTGAGAAACCTCAGCTTGACGTTCTGATGTACAACAGACAAAAGTTAAAATATTCTGCTCTTATTCATGTTTGTTCTGACTTTACTGGAAAACTATTAAATGTTAAAAGAAACCTATTCTAATGTAAGACTTGTTTGTATCTATTTAAAAAATTCATGGTGGTCCCAACTGTCAAAAACCACAAAGCCTCAAATTCAAATGGAGAATGTGTCAGTAAAAAATGTTGGTAGAATCTAACGTCACAATTGTATGCACTGTATAATTACCAGCATTACCAATAGACCTGTAAAAATGTACAAAAAGCAATGTCTAAATTCACATGCCTGAGGGTCTACTGTTTATTTCATACCCTGCCAGGAATGAAGTTGAAAAGTCTCTAGAGTTCAAGATGCCAAACAAGAACCTTTCACCCTCAGATAAGTATTTCTGCATATACATTATTAATAAATTTGAAATTCCTTTATATATCATTTGTTAATAAAATCTGTGATGGATCACATCCATATTGGAAGATCTCATTAAACAACAGAATCTTACTCTGATCGACAAGTTCTAATGATACCTTAAGATGTTATGTTTATATTGCCTTTTATTAAATTTGTTTCTGTGGATGTAATGTTAGCATAATCTCTGAGATGTCTGTTCTTTCATCTTTGTTAGCTAAGATGTTCATATATATATATATATATTTCTGGGGAGTTTCGTCATGAACAACTGTGAAGGATCTGATATTTTACCTTATTTCATCTTTAGTTATTACCTGATGGTCTGAAGAGGTTCTAAAGAAGCTTAACATTATAGGAAACATGGGAGAACATTCCCCATAACTATCTTATTTCATAGATGTTGGCAGAAATCAAAAGACTCCCTAGTCAGAGGTATAGGATTTTATTATTTGCAGCAGAGCAGCACCGTCAGCTCCACAGTTGCATTGGTCTCCCTTGCCCCCCAACTCCAGTAGAGTGGTATAGAGCAACCCTGGTGGATGCTGCATGCGCAGAAGTGTTGCATCACAGGTAAGGAAATCCCAAATTGAGGGAACTCCAATCATAGCGAGAAGCTGCTAACAAACCGGCCCAAACTTTGTCCCAGATGGAGATATTGTATTTATCACCCCAGACAGTAAACAAATCAGCACTCTACCATGGAGGGAGCCAGTAACATTTTCTTTCAAAGTTGTTCACTATGCAAATTTCTTTGAAATGGTAATCCAGAACTAATAACCTTCCAAAACAGAAAGCACCAGGTCCAGAAGGGTTCATTGGTGAATTATACCATTTAAGGAAGGTGTTATACCAATTCTCTACAATCTCTTTCTGAGGATAGAAGCAGAGAGAATACTTCCTAACTCATTCTATGAGACCAGCATTACCCTAATACCAAAACCAGACAAAGCCAAAGCCATTGTAAGAAAAGAAAACTACAGACCAATATCTCTCATGAACATAGATGCAAAAATCCTCAATAAAATATTAGCAAATAGAACCCAACAGTGGATAAAAAGAACTATACACCACAACCAAGTGGAAATTATCCCAGGCATGAAAGGCTAGTTCAACATTTGAGAATCAATTAATGTAATCCCTCACATCAATAGACTAAAAAAGAAAAATCACATGATCATATCAACAGATGCAGAAAAAGCATTTGACAAAATCCAATACTCATTCATTATAAAAACTCTCAGGAAACTAGGAATAGAGAGGAACTTCCTCAGCTTGAGAATGAATATCTACAAAAAGCTTATAGCTAATATCATATTGAATGGTGATAAACTCAAAGCTTTCTCACTAATATCAGGGACAAGTCAAGAAAGTCCACTCTCACCACTTCTTTTCAACATCATACTTGAACTTCTAGCTAATGGGATAAGACAAGAAAAGAAAATAAAAGATATACATATAGGGAAGGAACACATAAAATTGTCATTGCTCAAAAATAACATGATTTTCTATGTAGAAAATCCAAAAGTATCAAAAATAAACTCCTGGAACTAATAAACAATTATAGTGAGGTTAAAGAATTCAAGGTTAATATATAAAAGTTAATTGCTTTCTTATAGACCAGTAATAAACAACTTAAATTTGAAATTAAAAACATAACCCCATTTATATTAGCATCCAAAAAGTTAAATACTTAAGTATAAATCTAATAAAGTCTGTACAAGACCTATCTATATAAGGAAAACAACAAAATTCTGATGAATGAAATCAAAGTACTAAATAAATGGAGAAATATTCCATATCATGAATAAGAACACTCAACAAAGATGTCAGTTCTTCCCAATTTGAGTGATAGATTCAATGCAGCCCAAATCAAAATCCCAGCAAGTTATTTGTGGATGGCAACAAATTGTTTCTCAAATTTAAATGGAGGGCCAAAGACAAAGAATATCTCACACAATACTGAAGGAGAAGAGCAAATATGGAGGACTGATACTATCCAGTTTTGAGAGTTATTATAGGCCAAAGTCATCAAGAAAGTGTGTGTTGGCAAAAGAACAGATTTTGAAAAGAACAGTTGAGTAGATCAATGAGGAGACCAGAAATAGCCCTACATAAACACAGTCAATTGATCTTTGACGAAAGAACAAAGGCAATACAGTGGAACAAAGACAGGCTCTTCCAAAAATGGTGCTGGAACTATAGGCCATCCACATGCACACACACACAAAAAATTTATCTAGGCACAGACCTCTCTCCTTCACAAAAATTATCAAAATAGAACACAGACCTAGTGTATAACACATAACTATAAAACTCCTAAGATAGAACATAGGTGAAAACCTAGATGACCTTGGATATGGCAATGACTTTTTTAGATACAACACCAAAGGCAAGATCCATGAAAGAAATAATTGATAAGATAGACTTCATTAAAATTAAATAACTTCTGCTTTGTGAAAGACAATGTCAAGAGAATGAGAAGACAAGCCACAGACGGGAAAAATATTTGAAAAGACACATGGGAGAAAGACTGTTATCCAAAATATAAACAAAAGAGTTCTTAAAACTCCACAATAAGAAAACAAGCAACCCAAAGAAGAAATAAACCAAGGACCCTTACAGATGACTCACCAAAGAAGATATACAGGTGGCGAGTAAGCATATGAGGAGATGCTCCCATCATGTATCATCAGAGAAATGAAAATGAAAACAACAATGAAATACCACTATAGACCTATTAGAATGACCAAAATTCAGAACACCGACAACATCAAATGCTGACAAGGATGCAGAGCAACAAGAACTCTTATTCATTGCTGGTTTAACTGCAAAATGGTACAGCCACTTTGGAAGATGGTTTGGCAGTTTCTTACAAAACTAAACATACTCTTACTACCTGATCCAGCAATCATACTCCTTGGTATCTAGCCAAAGGATTTGAAAATTTATGTCCACACAAATCTTGCACATGGATGTTTATAGCAGGTTTACTCATAGTTGCCAAAACTTGGAAGAAACCAAGATGTTCTTCAGTAGGTGAATGAATAAATAAACCTTCGTATATCCAGACAATGGGATATTCTTCAGCACTAAAAAGAAATGAGCTATCAACCCATGAAAAGCCTTGGAGAAACCTTAAATGCATATTAGTAAGTGAAAGAAGCCAATCTGAAAAGGCTCCATATTGTAGGATTCCAGTGGGGGATGTTGATAAATGGGTGAGGCTGTTTGGAAGTCGGGAGTATATGGGAAATCTCTGTATCTTCCCCTCAATTCTGCTGTGAACTTAAAACTTTTCTAAAAATATAAAGTCTTAATAATAATAAAAGATAGTCTAGAACAAAAGGGGAATAAAGACCTGCAGAAATGTGAGAGACCTATGAGGTATGTTCTCCCAAGTTTTCTATAATCTTAAACTTCTTCAGGACTGCTTCAGACCATTAAGTAAGAACTAAACAAAATTGTGTAAACATTTGACTTCTCAAAACATTCAATTTTAACTGATCTCCTTGCACGCAGTAGTAGCTGGATTGTTTCCATGTTCAGATTCCTTAGAAGCAGAGAAGGAGTAAGTAAAAAAAAAGGTAAGTAAAAGAAGGAGTATTGTGCAAATGAGATACTAGTGATGGAATTCCGTCAGCAAAACCTATAAGGGTGTGAGGCAAACAGGATTAAGCAGAAAAAAGCTAACAGAAAAAAGCTGAAAAGAAAAAAAGGTTTTATTTCAGCCGGTCTCTAGCTTCAGTCTGACCCAACAGGGAGCATGACTGGCAATACAAAGTTGTCTGACCTTGGGGAAGGTGGCTAGCTTTCTGTACCCCTATATCTGTCAGTCTGTGACTTTACGCATGCCCAGGAGAAGCGCACAACTGTGAGCTATTTCTAGTTGGTTTAAATGACTCAGTTTACCCAAGACCATTTCTCTTGAATAGGGTGCAGTGTTGAGGTACTGTCAGCCAACACCCGCAGTAGCTGAGAAATGGACATTCCAGCCCAGTCAAGGAGATATGGACAGGCTACCAACGGTGTTTAGGACATAATATCATGGCTTTAAATGACATGATTAGGCTTCAAATAAAGTAACCATAAGTTGCCTTAGGAGATTATTACATAAGTATTAGCCTTAGCAAACACACACGTGTCAACCTCACCCGTAAACACACACTTGTACACATGTCCACATATCCCCAAAAACATGTTTATATAGTTCTATCATAACAGATATGGAATATGAAACAAACATATTTATTTAATTGAAATAAATTTGATTTTATATTTTACAATTTGTGAAGCATTTGGTATTAGAAAGGTGACTGATTTATCTTTATTGTTTGCCTTGAGATTCTAGAGCTAATGGCTGGGTTTTTTTTCTCACACGTTCCCTGCAGCATATTCTGGCAATGAAAACAATTTCAGATACATTAGCACTGCACCCAAGCTTGTGATAATTATCATTCAAAAGAATCTTGTAGCATATAAATATTTAAATTTCATACTAGGTGTTCTAGTTTTGTGGCTTTTAGCAGTCTCTTTAAATTGGTGCTCCTATTCTGCTTTGATTTTTATTCCATTTCAAAAACAAAATAGCTAATAATAGTAATCATAAACGAATTCTGCTTTTCGAGCTTTCTTTAAGGGTCCAGCACCCTAGCAGGTGCTGGCGAGTCTTTGTAAAGAAAATAGAAACAGAAATTAAGGAATAATAGCTGATTCTCTATTTGAAGTACAATAATTTTCTTTCACTAAATGTTATTTTCCTTTTTAAGAACTTAAGGAATGGTTTGCCAAAATTAAAGTTCTCTTTTATATTTTCTTATACTAGGGTACTTGTTGACACATAAATTCAAAATGTCAATACGCATCAGCTTTATATATTTTGGTTGTGGGGAACAATTCTTTGGTGATGTGCAGGATGCAAAATACTCCAGGGTCGAAAATTTGGGGGATGCTCAGCAGAGAAATTCCTTAGAGTGGTGAAAGCCACTGAAAATGCGCTTCACTCTACCCTGAAGTTGTCAGACTTCCTTTTCATTGAATGATTTTGTTTTCGTGTGTGGAGATTTTAATTTGGGATGCAAGTTTGATTTACCAAGTGAGAAAACTGTATGTGTTATGACCTTAATGAGATATGTTTGAGCAACTCATCACTCTCCTCCCTTTGGGCCAATAGAATCCGACACATTTCCTCATGATACTCTGGTTTGAATTCATGAAGCCCAGTGATCGACATAAAATGATGTTACCTTCTCAGGACAAGTAATACGTTACTCTTTACTAGTGTGATTTTGCGCAATTTTCACAATAATCCCTTGAGAAAGGTTATTGTTGTCTCTGATACTCAAGACAAAGGCATTCTCTAAGAGGAATACATATTACACACAGAAGAATTACTATTCTAGTCCCATGATTTTCATAAGAGCATGGGGACTACAGGCTGTTATAAAGATGAGTCTTTCAAGCCAGGTAGGTAAGGGTAAGTCACCTCTTTCACCACTTGAAAGCAATTGTGTCTTGCATGATTGCTACTTCAAGAGGTCTAAAAACCATGCAAAAGTAGGGAAAGGTATAGGAAACAACATAGATTCTATTTCAAGTAAACTTCTACTGGAATTCCAAAGTAGAATGCCAATAACCATTTATCTATAGAATTACAAACACACATATTATTATTTATAGTAATGACCTAGAGATATTGTAAAATGTTTAGGTGCCACTTGAATCATCAAGCAAATATAATAGAATGGTTAAATATTTTTAATATTGGGCCTCTACGGTTTTCATTTTGATGAAAATTGGTGATTCATGAAGTTACAACATATATAACAGAAGATGTATTTGACAGGAAGTCAAAATATTTGACTTTTATTTGCAAATTTCTTACCACCTTTCTGGAGGTCAGTTTCTTCATCTCTTAAATAAAGAGGTTGGATCAAAGTATCTGGAAGTTCTTTTTTGGATGAATATATTATTATTCTGTGTATAAAAACACTCTATTAACCAAAGTATTTATTTAAACAAATATATTGAAATACTTTATAAGGATAAGGTCAGTATATTTAAATGTAAACGTGAACAATATTTTAAAATATCTTTTATATTTAGAAAATCTAAATATGATTTAGAAAATCTAAATATGAGTTACTTGCAAAATAAAAGATTTTTAGTGGACATGGAAAATTAAGTTTACATTATTTTAAATTATATCTACTGCAAAAGTTAATGGCTTTTTAAAGTGATATGTGGCTATTTAAATAAAAAGTAAAACCTTTCTTCACAGTTTTAGATTTTCATCATATTTTACCTGTTATTCACAGTGTACTGTAGCTATTTGAAAGAGTGACTGAGCAGGTTTGTATGCCTTCTTCTTCATAATATGAGTGTGTACCAAAAGATTGTAAATAATTTTAAATTGTTGTAATATGAGGTTAGTAAATATATATAATGTGTATACATATATATATATATATGTATACACACACACACACACACACACATCAGACTCTGAGTTCCTTTAATAGCTGATTTTGAAAATGAAGGGCAACATTTATTAATCATTTCTTGATCTTGATTCCTTAGCTTAATTCTTGGTTAGTAGTATTCTAGTGTTAGAGGATGGGGATATAGACCAAAACCCAAATGTTAAAATGACCAAATGTTAGCTATATAATATGACTACATAATAGTTATTTCCACTGAAAAGCACAGTAATTTATGAATATGAGCAACCGATTCACTCTTCTTGCAATCACTCCAATTGGAAGCCTACACACAAACAATTGACCACTTCCCTTCTTTATTCCTGAAACCACCCACCTCCTTGTCTCTGAACTCAGGTCCTAGTTTCTGACATCAGTTACTGCCACCAACGATCAACATAATCAGTGTTCAAGCTTCTCAACAAAACTGTCAGATTTCAAACCGTGTAATCCCTTTGATCATAAAATTTCCTTACATTTAACAATCAAATATATCTCAATGTGCTGACAATGAAAAGAATATATAGTAATGTTATTTAATGTGCATACTTCGTTTTATTAGGTAGTTTTGGCTTGTCAAGACAGTTTCCAATGTCCCCTCTTCACTGTGAAAGGTGCTACCACCCAGAAGGACAGACCTATATCCATCGTGATTATATTATATGACCTATGGACTTAGTGAAGTATGTCCACTGCTGAAGCCATGAGTTTCTCTGTAGTTTGGAAAAGGAACTGAGAGCAAGCAAACTCTATCTCTGCTTGTATCTTGTATGGTAAAGGCAAAAACTTCAAAGTTACCTAGGGGTTCTTTTAGTTGACCATATGCACTAAAAAGCATATATGATGGGGTACATGGTAGAGACTGTGCTTTTGTAAATTAAAATCTATTTTGAATGTTTCAAATAATTTCTTTGTTATAGAATCGGACTTGCAACTCAGAAAATTACTGGCTTTTTTGGTTAGACCAGAGTACAGCAGAGCAGTGATATTCAAAAGTCAATCTACTTCAGTAACTTAGAAAAGTAATTGGAATGAAAATGTATACTTCATGTTGTCCATCACATTTCAAATAACAAGCTCTTATGCATCAGAGAACAAAGATTGTTCATTAAACCATTACTATTTCCAAGATTTCCTTCTCTGTACTCCCCTACCAACACCCTCACCCTCATATGCTATTGCAGCCAAGAAAGAAGAGGCTACCTGGATACAGGGAATTTACAGCTTTTCATTACAGATACCTGACTGTATTATTCGAGTTGCTCTATGAATTTGAGGACACAATGTGACTTTAGTTCTAAGTCTATCAGAACTGAGAAAAGAAACAATTAGTTCACGCTCATAAATTGAGCAATTCTAGCAACAGAATCAAATAGCAAGAGACAATTTTTTGAAATAGATCCATAACAGGTAATTATCAAAGGAATCTGGGAGTCTAACAGTATATAAGAATATGGAGGAAGACACCAGTTAGAAGACTAAATATCTTTAGAAGTAAACTTAAGCCCTTTCTTGGCCGGTGGCTGAGGAAGCACGATGAAGGTGTAAGGTGGCCCTGCCCATGTCGTTAGATGCCTCTCTAGAGAGGCAAGAGAGCCTGCTACAACTACTTCTCCAGGGGTACAGGTGGGGACTACCAACCTTCCTACTGTAGACATTGCCACCAGACCAAAATGGAGAAGACCTTCAGGCCCACCTTTTTGGCCATTACCACCAAAACGAAAGCTCATGGGACCAACAAGTATAAACAGCACCTTCACCTACTCTCCGTGGAATCAAGAGGACAGCATGCCGCCCAACAGCCCCCCATACCTCCCAAACTCTGTCACTTGTGGTGGCTGAATAGAAGGGGGAGCTCTTTATCCATTGTAGGCACTACTGTTAGAACGCAGGGGAAGGAAACACATCTTCTTGGAGGTGGAACCCTGCAGGTGCCCTTCACCATCAAGCTCAGGATCTGGAAGGACCATGAGGCCAGTTGTGATTATAGGCCTGTGCAGATCACAGGCCCGTGATTACAGGACATATGTGAGACCCACCTGGAGAGGTGTCGCTTCCAGGGCCTGAAGGAGTTCCTGCAGATGAAAGACTACTGCTTCCACAAGACTCACGTGGTGTTGGTGCAGAAGGACCAGGAGATCACTAGATATCTGGGCCGTTGACTGCATCCAAGTCCTGCAGACATCTGGCAGCAGTGTCTACTCTATCGCTGTGACAAATAACTTCTTTGTCTGTGGCACCTACAAGAACCACATCCACATGTGGGACATCGAGTCCAAGGAGCACATAGGGACCTTGACTGGCCACATGGGCAGTGTGTATGCCCTGGCGGTCATCTCTACATCAAACCAAATTAAAATCTTCACCATATGCTACTACTGGTCCCTCAGGGTCTGGAGTAGGGAAAACATGATGTGCACACAGACCCTGCTGCATCACCAGGGCAGTCACCAGTTCCCAGAAGACCAGCTTTCCTAGGGTCTGTGGACAGAACGATGAAGGTTTGAACTTGCTAACAGAGAATCCAGGCTGGATCTCAGATTCCTCTGGGCTTGCCCTAGGCATGTTCAAGCCTGGCTTGCCACCTGGGTGGTCTCAGGGTTTCCGCCAGCCCTATGGGGATAGGCAGGCAGGCTCAGCAGCCAGGCAGTGCCCTCCCTGGCCTATGTTTGGCAAGCCTCCCTCTACTTGGACCTGTCCTCATTGCTATCTCTCTCTCTGAGGGCCCATCCCACTCTCCATCCCTACCCCCGATGGACTGCAGGCCATTTTACTAACCTTTTCTACTGTTTTTAGACTATATAGAGATTTGATTACTTTCTGATTGAAATAAATGCAGCACAGAATGTGAAAAAAGAAAAAAAAAAAGAAGTAATAATCTGAACAAAACATCTGGAGTTGGCTTTAGTAGGACAAAGAGTCAATCAAGGTTGATCAAACCACAACTTACTGTTTATAATATTCTTTCAAGCTGTTTGCCTGGGCATGGAGCAAAAATAAATACAGTGAAGTCGATCAGTTGCTGATTTGTGGGAGTGATAATTTTAGTCTAGAAACTTAAATTAATTTTAGTCTTTAATACAACAAAGATTATATATATGCACACCATGAAATTATGGTCACTTTTACAACCTTTGGTCCTGAAATGTGTTATGTATATGGTGCGTCCATAAGTTCTTCAATCATATTCTCTACCTAACATCTTCCAGTAAAAGCATGTTGCAAATCTAATGTATACGGGGAAATATACATTTGTTAGGTAGAGATTGATCTGCTAATATATAGATGAAGACTTTATTTAAAACATGTGCTTATCGCAAAGGGGGCATTTGAGCAATTCCTAAACGTCCTGCTGTAGTTGGTGATGCCTGCAACCTAACCTAATCAGCACTTTAAAGTTATATCTGACTAAATCCAACATAGGCGTCTGTGCTAGTTTAAGCAGTATGTGTGGAATTATTTCTGGGGTTTCTTATGCATGATTTAAATCTAAGAATTATTATACAAGCATTCTCTACACAAAAGTGATTCTGATCAACTCTCTTCACTTATAAATCCCACACAGTTGGGAGAGAAAAGGGATGTTGTACAAAAGATTCAGATGACAACAGCTGCAGACAAGCTGTGCATCTGGCACATTCTGACTCGTTATAACCACACAGTGCAAATGACAATCGCTTTCCTTAATCCTGTGATTGTGTTCTGTACAATTTGAATCATTTTCACATAACTTTTGGACCTCCTACAGACATCTATGTCCCAAATTTCATCTTTCATTGCATTACATCATAATATTGTAGCAGTATGCCATGGTACTATAAATTGATATTTTATGTGCCGTCTCTGTATGCATTTAATACTGATAAAAAGAAAATTACTCATAACAGTAATAGGGCAAGACAGGCCAATAAGAATTATTTGGAGGTATGGCAGCCACACTCAATTTTATAAGTGGCAATATTTTTTCTTGTTAGTTTCAATTCAACAAATATTTATCATGACCTACACTGTGGGAGAAAGCAAAAATGTAATCCTTATATTCGAGACAAAAATTATACATGAAATATTTAAATATAATCCAGACAGTACTTCTCTGCTAAGATATTTGGTGCAAATTTTAAGCTTATAGATGTTCTGAAATGATATAACTAAGGGTATTCATAAGGTAAATTCACCTGCCTTTATGGTGGCTTTCTCTTAGCCAATCACAATAGCTACAATTACTGAGCACTTAACCGTTTACCAGACACTACACATTAACTCTTTTAATTCTCCCAACTACTGTGTGAGTCGTTTAGTATTATTAGACCATCAAGTCATGGATGAAAACAGAGTTTGAGGACGTTAAATATGTCTCATTAATCCTTGCACTAAATGCAGACAGGTCCAAGTCCAGGAGTCTATGACTCCAGAGTTCATTTTTCTTTTTATTTATTTAATTTTTTTTTATTTTTGTGTGTGTGTAAGGAAGACCAGCCCTGAGCTAACATCCGTTGCCAGTCCCCCTCTTTTTTGCTGAGGAAGACTGACCCTGGGCTAACATCCATGCCCATCTCCCTCTACTTTATATGGGACGCTGCCACAGCATGAACGACAAGTGGCGCATCTGTCCGCACCCGGGATCTGAACCTGCAAACCCCGAGCATGGGAACCTAACTGCTCTGTCATGGGGTTGGCCCCTAGAGTGCATTTTTTCTTAAGCCTTTCACCATCCTGCCTAATCAGGTGCTAATATGCACAGTATTTTTTTTTCCACCTTTACTTTAAGGTGCACAATGTGTTGATTTGATACACTTATATACTGCAATATGATTACCACCGTAGTGGTAGCTAACACTTCCATCATGTCACATAATTACCACTTACTTTTTGTGCTGAGAACATTTAAGATCTACTCTCTTAGCAACTTTCAAGTATATAGTACAGTATTATTATCTATATTCACAATGCTGTACATTAGCTCCCCAGAACTTATAACTGGAAGTTCATACCCTTTGACCAACATCTCCTCATGTCCGCCACCCCTTAGCCCCTGGTAATCACCATTCTGCTCTCTGTTTCTATGAGTTTAGCTTTTTCACAGTATGTTTTTCTAATTTCCTAAAATTACTAGACACATTTTGTAACTCAGGGGACATCTGCAACACCTGAAGAAAGTTTTAGTTTTCATGACTGGAGGAGAAGCTGTTACTAGCATCTGGTGGGTAGGGGCCAGAGATGCTGCTAATCATCCTACACTGTACAGGATAGCTCCCTGTAACAAAGAAGTATCCTGCACAAAGTATCAACATTGCCAAGGAGACCCTGGCTAGATAATTCTCTGTCACGAGGGCTGTCTTGTGAACTGTAGTTTGATTAGCTGTGCTCTGGCCTCTACACGTTAGATTGCATTGGCATTCCCTCCTTGAGTTATGACAACCAAAAGTATCTGCAGACATTAACAAATATCCCCTGATGGGAGGAATGGGGCATGCTTGAGAGCCACTGCCCTGGAGTAATTAGCTCACAGTCACGTGAGGAAGACAGAGAAGTAGCCTTGCAGATAGACATGATATTTCATATAGCTAAAACAGAGGAAGACAGAGCATCAGAAAATTAAATTTGTCTAGGTCAAATCATGGAGTCTTCACTATGATGTGACTGTGAAATGGGTTTTAAGGATAAATAGTATAACACCAGTCATAAAGAAAAAGGGAAGTCATGGCAGAGGATGAAAAAAATGTGGCAAATGCAAGAAGTGAGGACATGTTCATGTGGCTCATCAACAGGATGAGAGGAGGCATGATGTGTCAATTTTATGTGTCAACTTGACTGGACCACAGCGTATTCAGATATTTGGCCAAACATTATTCTGGGTGTATCTATGAGACTGTTTCTGGAAAAGACTAATAGTTGAATTCGTAGTCTGAGTAAAGCAGACTGCTCTCCCTAAAGTGGGTGGGCCTCATCCAATCAATTGAACAGTTGAACAGAACAGAAAGGCTCAGTAAGAAGGAACTTCTTTTATTGCTTTAGCTGAGATGTTGCTCTTTTCCATCCTTTACACTCCTACTGAAACACTGGCTTTTCTCATGTCTTGAGCCTGTCAGCTTTAGGATTGGAACTTAAAGCATCAACACCCTTGGTTCTCAGACATTCAAATTCAGACTGGTACTATACATCTGGCTCTCCAGTCATAATCACATAATCATGTGAGCCAATTCTCTATAATAAATCTCTTTAAAAATTTCTCTCTTTCTATGTGTCTCTGTGTGTATATATATACACACACATATACATATGTATCCTATTGATTCTACTTTTCCAGAAAACCGTGACTAATAAAGCAAGCGAGAAGTGGTAGGAGAGAGAAGAGGCTGGACAGCGAGGCTGGTGTCAGACTATGAAGGCCTTGTATAATGAGCTGAGACATTTTAACTTAATCCAGAAGAAAAAAATGAAAAAATTTTGATATGTTTGTTATTTTTCATGTGTTTTTTGCCAAAATGCGGGATGCCAACATCAGATTAGATGTGCTTGCTCATGAGTTTACTGGTTTGAAGAAGAGGGTTTTGTTGACAACGTGGAGTAGAGTCAGGGAGGGATAGGAGGGAGGCTGAATGAAAGGTGCTTATTGCGTAAAACCAGGTAAGAGATGATAAGGATGGGTATGGATTACTAATTGTAGAATTTAGGAAGGACAGTTTAGGTAGAGGGAACACACACAAAGAGATATGATAAAGAGAAATATTGGGGGCATAGCAACTCTTCCCTATTCAGCAATATATCATATAATTTACTCTTTTTATTCCAACATGACTTCTTGATTCAAAGAGGCCATATTTATATTGTTTCATTTCTCGAAGAGCAAGGATAAATTCAGAAAGTTAGCAATATGTCTATTTCCTTCATTTATATCCTTCCAGACAATTTCTAAACTATGCAAGTAACATGTAATGTAAATACATAAAATAAATCATCCTTTTTACTTTTTTCTGCTTAAGTAGTGCCACATATGAGTTTGAATGAGCTCTCCTGCTCCCACTGAATACACTGGTTACTTGTTTCTTGTACAGAGCAACCAGCTACAGCTAAGTATTTAGAAGAGCCCTTATTTGGAGGGCCAGATATTTTTTTTCCCTGAAAAAAAAAATTATGGAACTTTGATAACTAGACAAATTATTCGGCCAATTTTTTTCTATATTTCTCTCCATTACTTACATAACACATGTGTAGGCAGAAAACAAACACAAGAGCTGAAATCAGCAAGCGAGAAAGAAAGTTTTCTTTTTTTCTATATTTTTTCTAAGTTAACTGAGTGAGTCCAATAAAACCTTTGAGGCAATCATTCCTGAATTATTATATGCTCCCAACTACACCCTAGAGACACACACACTGACAGAAATACAGGTGGCTGTGGAGCACTTCACTTAATTGGACCAATGTTACGAGCTAACATTAAGATTGAGCATGGCAGAGATTGTTTTGGCAATTCAGAAAATCTAAGATTTTCACTAACAGGTAAGTAAATAACTGTCTGAATCACATTCCTTATGGTCTTTAGGATGGTTCCAGGCAAAAATGTGAATTAAAAATCTGTCTGAGCAGTTCTCACCTAGCCACCTATCAAAGTCCTCTTGGTAGGGAAGACTTGAAATGTTCTGTTTACAAATGTGCATGATTGGAAATCAGTGTGCTAATTCTCCAAGTAGCATGTTTTTAAACCTTATTTGTAGTTATAAAATAAAAGGTTCTGTTCAGTTTAAAAGACTCATGCTTTAGAAGTAGGTAGGTTAAACATTTTGCTGGTATAGATGTCTTTCAGATTCTCCTATCATCCCAGCTTCTGCCCCTGCCTTTAGGCACAGCCCAGAATAGCAGCTTACTACTTAAGGCAAAGGTAGAAAGTGACAGAATGCTGCAGAGGTGTTAGAGAAAAGAGATACAGAAGAAAGAAGGGTTAACTAGACACTGCAGAACTGTTAGTGCTCCTGGGAAGTTAAGTAGAAACCATAGCTACTGCTCTCCTGCATTCATCTTTCATCTTGGGAATGTCACCGATATTGAGATTTGTGCTATGTCCTGGATTAATGTGCTGACCCTACTTCATTTCAGAGCAGGCATAGTATGTTACTGAAATATGTATTTTCTATTTTACACTTTCTTCTGAATTACAACTTATCATAAATCACATTTAAAAAGGCAAGTTGTCTATGAAAAAACAAAATAATGTATACATTTCTTTCTTCCTGAAATGACATGAGAGAATAAATATTTAATAAGTTTTGGGACATTAATAGTTCATTCTAATACACAGGAGAACCTGAAAAAAATGTAATTTGAGGCTGGATTTGAGAACCAAATATCAAAGCATTTAAGGCTGATCCAAAGCCTATCTCTGACTAAGGAGGAGAAAATATCCTCTTACAATGCACCAAAATTTTATATTTTTTCATCCTTTTTAAAAGCTGAGAGATCAAATAAAGTTCAGTCAGGAAATGGAAAGGGAATTAATTAATTTTACATTTATAGGGAATCTGAGATATCTTCAACACTCCCCCCTTCCACCAGGCAAAACTGGTTTAAATGTTTAGCTAATTTAAATGTTAATGCTGTTATCCAGTAAAAGGAACCAGAGCTCCTTTGAGAAAGAGCTGAATCTAGGACTCTGGCAGGAAACATAAAAGATGAACCGTGAACATTTTCTGGTGCTAGGAGTGAGGAAGTGTTAAAAAAGCCAATGATTTAATGGTCGAAGAGACACAGAAGTTAACTGAAAGAGCTTCCAATATCCAAAGTCAGAAAAAAATTAGCAACAAATTAAATAAAATATTATTGAATTATAACCCACAGTATAAAATAAACATCCATAGGTCTATTCTGATATAAGTAAATGATTGAATAAATAATTGAATGGGGAGTAATAGACAAATCTACCATGCAGAAAAATTCCAAATAATTTATATAGGTACTTCCCCCTCAAGGAGGTGGAGTACAAATCTGCACTCTGTAAGTGAAGGTTACACAAAGTGACACCCTTCCAAAGAGAATAGTACTAAAAGAGGGGAAAAAAAGAGGAACTTTACACTGGAGAAATGTGACAAACACTACTTCAGCCAGGTGATCAAGTTTAGTGTGAACAGTGGAAGTTTGTTGATGTATGTACCCTTGATATGATGTGATGAGAATTGTACTTTGCCTCAGTGGTCTCTCTTCCCAAACTCACAGCCCCAGTCAAATCATGAGTAAAACATTAGACAAATCCTAACTGAAGGGCATTCTACAAAATATCTGATTATTAGTCTGGAAATTGTCCAGGTTATCAAAAACAAGAAAAGTCTGAGAAACTGTCACAGCCAACTGAAACCTAAGGCGACATGATGATACCATGTGGTACCTTGTGTGGAATCTTGAACCTGGAAAAGGACATTAATACATTAGGTAAACTGAAGTAATCTGGATAAATTGTGGACTTTACTTAATGTATCAATATTAGCTCATTAAGTATAACAAATATATCTTCGTAATAATGTAAGATGTTAATACTAAGGAAAACTGGATGTGAGGTAAATAGAAACTCCAGACTACCTTTAATTATATCTGAAAGTCTAAAGTTATTCTGAAATAAAAAGTTAAAGAATAAAAAATGAAAGTGCAATTAAAATTTCAGTTCCTCAATCATAATAACCACAATTCAATTGCACGATATCCACATGTAGCTGTGGTTGTTGTGTTGGATGGCACAGATATAGAACATGGCCTTATTGCATAATTGCACAGTCTTTTGGACATTCATGTTCTAGACAATTTTTCAGCTTACTTCTTCCCTCTTTTCACTGACTCTACCTTCATACTAAGGTGTAAAGTTTTAGATCCAGGGATGAAAATACTAGAAGATATATGCCTGGTCTTCCTTTCCTCTCTCCACATTTCAGATATTCACATTTAATAGTCTTATTTAGAAGTTTGAAACATCCGGTTTTAATTAATTATTGTCCCAACATTTTATTTTGTTATTTTTTTATTTTTATTTTTTTTGTGAGGAAGACCAGCCCTGAGCTAACATCCGTTGCTAATCCTCCTCTTTTTGCTGAGGAAGACTGGCCCTGGGCTAACATCCGTGCCCATCTTCCTCCACTTTATATGGGACTCCGCCACGGCGGGACTGACAAGCAGTGCGTCGGCGGGCGCCAGGGATCCGAACCAGCGAACCCAGGGCTGCCAAGCGCGGACTAAACTGCTGCGCCACCGGGCGGGCCCTGTCCCAACATTTTAAAAAAATGTACTTGGTGTTCAACAAATATTCTGAAGAGACAATCTCAAAATCCATTTAAAAGTCTTTCCATTGGTCTCTTAGGAATTTGGTAAATATTGTACCGTTCCAAAGATTATGAAGCAAGCCTCCAGAAATTTTGCTTATTGACACAGAACTGCAATTCTTCATCCAGCAGATTTTGTAAAAAAAAATCTCATTCTAACTACAATAGTGTTCATCGCGTTTATTATAGAAACACATTTCCTATATCATCTTGAAATAAAATCTTGAACCACATATAACACGAACACAAATGGCTAGAAGCATCCTTAATGCATACAGTCTGGATGTCATGTTCCTAGTGTAATGGAAACCCAGAGCTCCCATTGCTTCTGAATATGTATTCTTCCAGGGAAAATATGTTTTTGTCCTTCGGACAGGAATGAAAACAAAGAAATGGGAAAAAAAGGCTGCAGAAGTTTATAGATTTATTTACTATGTTTCGAAATCAGTGTAAATCAGAAGAATCTTGTAACTTATAATGAATTTAATAAAAAAATAAAATCATGCCCCTACTCTGTAGAAAATACAGCTTTTTCCATGAAAATATTATTGGTAGTAGCAATCTGCTCCTTGAGACTATGACTCATTTTCAATATGAAATTTTCTTTAAGAATAATTCCTAAAGTTTCTTATGTTGTTTCACAGACTTTCACACTATCACACAACAGCTTCCTACTAATTCCAAGAATACACACTGTAGTAGTAGCCATTAAATTAGAGCAATTGGGTTTAAAATTAAAGTAACCATTATTTTCATATATTTAAATTAACTGAGTAAAATATTGTAATTCAATAGTTTACAAAATTTATTACATCACTACAATTTCACATGCAGCTATTTTATGTTGGTTCTGAGCCTCCTATTTGCTGAAAGATATAGGACATCTATGTAACTTGGGAAATAATAATTAAGTTTAATTGGGTCATCACTGTAGCACATTCCAATATATATGCCTATCTGGTGAATTTGCAGGGCTTGCTTCATAACACGTGTGTGGGATTTACCGAAGAGCTTCCTAGGATAGAATTTATGCTAAAAGAAAACTTGAGCACATATAATTTGATCCAGCAACAATGCCTTAGACTTCACAGAGGACACATGAGTCTTTACATAAAGTGCTATCTATCCGTCAGAAATATGCCCAGCCTAGCTCCATAGATAAGTGAACAGATCCTAGAGAAAGGACCATAAATTAAATCAGGAATAGCCAGTTCCCTAAAGCTCTCTAAGACATTGGTAAGAGGAGGACTTATTTCAGCATTTCTTTAACCAAAGAATATTAAGCAAAAAAAAGTCAGGAAAAAGTCATTCTTTACTGATTTCAACATTCCAGTACCCTGATGATGGTAGTCAGGGGTGATGACGGAAAACAGTGATATTGGCATGTGTGAGAGGGATGGACATGGGAAGAGTGGGTAAATACACCGGTGGTACCTAGTAGACATGATACAGTAGCCAGCAATATCCATTTTGGTCTTTATGTGAAACATATCCTGGGGACATCTCAAAATATTTGGAGGGAACTTTGAAATGGGAGGAAGCCCCTGTTTCACACTAATATCACTCTTAATTTACTATGTTGTGTGCCTTCCAGTTGATAAGGAAAACGAAAAACTGGAATATACAGATAGGGTAATGTAGGATGATTGCGTTTTGAACTAAAAAATACTGAAGGTATCTAACACCTTATAATGTTACAGACCTGATTTTATAAGCTTTTAACAAAAAAGAGTTAATTTGTGATTAAACATACATCTTCATTTTCACCATTTATGATTTCTAAAATGAGAGAAGGGTGTAGGGTTTCAATACACAGTTTATATTTTGCACAGTAAGTTTATTTGTTCTGCTACTCTTTTTATGCACCCTGAGTTAAAGATTGGTTACTTTGTTGTCAGTTCAATGAAATCAGCAGCAGGGTACAATATTCTAAGTTGCCCCATTGTGCCTTTACTTCAAAATGGTCTAATGGGATAAAATGTATTCCACCGTCTCTTCCTTGTTTAGTAAGGATATATGACTTCCCTGTCAGAGCCTTACAAAGGAAATGAAATAATTGATACAACCTAGTGTGCCTCAACTGGACACAACGGTGCTTTAAATTGTGTTTTTGGTTTTTCTCCTTTTTTTGTATGACTTGGACATTTTCCTCCTCAATTTGTCACCCACATGGGAGGGAGGAAAAATAAAGATTGCTGAAACACTGGGCTCATTTTCATTATCACAGCAGATATAATCAGCTGGCTTTCTTTGTCCCTTCTTCCTTTATATCCTTTACTGTCAGATATCCTTACCCAGCCCCAGGTTAAGTTTTTCAGGGAGGGTAACTAACAGAACTAGTGTCACAAACTAGGTCAATGGTGGGTTTGGAAACATTTAACTGTTTTTCCAAGTTGTTTTTTTCCCTTTTGTTATGTTAAGGAGATGCAACCATCAACTACCCTGAAACTGACCAAGCTTCACCACAAGAGCTATGCTCATGACCTTTCACTTGTTTTTAATGCTAAGACCTCTCCAGGAAGAGCTTAGGCCTCATTACCATAACCTTTAGTGTATGTGGAAGTGCATTTTCCAACTGAGCCTGGGCAAGTGAATACCCGCCTCTCTCTTTTGAATATTCATTCCCCATCCAAAATAAACGTCCCTGCTTCCCTTTGTTCAAGGACTCCATGACTTTGGAAATGATACCTCATGGCCTCCTATTTGCTGCAAATACACTTTACTTTGTGAGACAAATTCCACTGGTGTAGAGTCTTATTTAACTCACCAGGAGGGAAGCCCACTGGGTTCAGTAACACTAGTAGCTGTTATCTGTGCATGGAAAGTTGAATATATAATCAGTGGATCAACAGTAGAATGATATAGACCCATTTTAGGAGGTGATTTATACTTAACAACTGTTGGGAGTCTGTCGAAAACAGATCCCAAAATGAATGTGATTTCAGTAGCTGTCACATCAAACCAGGATTTTAAAAAATATAGGAGGGAGTCAGCATTGTTATTCAAGATATTTTCATGTTTGAGTTACTTGCTAGAATGTATAAAGAAGCTTTGTCATATAAACTTTATTTTTCTTTTTCGGAGGTTAGAGGTTTATATACAAGCCTCCAAAGTTTTTATTTGTTTTGTTGTTTGTTTGTATTTTCCTAAGGAGGGGGTGTAAGTTGTTCTTTCACATTCATAATATCAAGAATCACATTTTATAATTAAACTAGAAACGCAACGGTTTTATTTTCCTTTACTTTTAAGTTATTTTTTTCTTCTACCTAGGACTTCTTAAGGAGGGAGACAACAAATTGTAATAAGGGGAAAATACATCATTTAATTTCTAAGATGATGAGTTAAGGGCCTACTTCTGTATGGTTATGAGAAAGTCATTTTATCAGTCTGAATTTACTTTATTTCCACCTAGTGAAAATTAGTGCACATATCAGCTTTCATCTCTAAAGTGACCATCAAGTTACCTTTGTACACAACAAGGCTTGTAATATTTAAAGATTAATAGCAGAGCTGACACACACCGGCTCCAAAGAGAAGACCTCCAAATATGTTTTCTTTTTCCCAAAGTTATAAAAATTACATAATTGCTTCCATTTTCGGTTCCAATATGTAAAGAGCTTGGAAGTCATTACTCCCACCTAGGTCACAGGGCAAACTACCACCCTGAAAAGTGGGGAGACAGGTGAAAACAGAATCACAGCTGAGATCTGCTTACCTAGAGCAGTTGCCACTGGAGCCATAAACTGGTAGGAACACATAAATGGTAATGTTGATGAATTGCTGGAGGCCGAGTGTGGACTAGTATGAAAATGAGAAACTCACAAGGACTGCAGTCTTCGTGGGGGGAGGAGCTCACACTTTCTTGGGCTTTGCCTCCTGCAACTCATGGTGAAGATCTGAGAAAGATCCACTCATGGCTTTCTATAGCAGGGAAGTAAAAGAGTAATATTTATGATACACGTCCAGGTCCTTCTACATAACAAAAGCCTACTCTTCAAGAGAGTAAGACTTTACCAGGGATTTTCCCCACAGATTTAAAGGGTATTTCTCCCACTCCAACCCCAGTAAGCCTTTGTATGTCACCAAGGGGATAAAGATGGAAAGATATACAATAAGAAGAATGTGTGAAGCCCAGAGACACATGCCCACCAAAACTATGATTTAATTGGAAGATACTAGAATAATCCTCTTCTCCCAAACATTTACCAATACACCAACAAGACTCCAGTATAATCATAGTGTATTACAGCTGAAGGAGCTGAAAGAGGCAGACTCAATGTGAGTACTAAATGCAGTACTTTGGAAAGGCCAAAGTCAAGAGGGGAGACAAAAGTGAGGACACTAGAGAAATTTGAGGTCTCTGACACTTATACCTTCAGCAAATAGCAAGAAGAACAAAACTCAACTACTAGCCAGATTAACAAAAATTCCTGTACTGGAGTTCTATTTATCACAATTCCTATTACCTGATAGAACATGTCTGGCTTTCAAGAAAAAGTTACAATGCACATTAAAAGGCAATACAAAACACAAACACAGCTTGAAAATGCAAAGCAAGCATCAGAACCAGCCTCAGATATGACACAGATGTTGCAAGTATCAGACAGGGAATTTAAAATAATCACAATGAAAATGCTAAGGTTTCTGGCAGATATAGTAGATAACATGCAAGAACAAATGGGTACTATAAGCAGAGAAACTGAAATTCTAAGAAAGAGTCAAAAATATATATTAGAATTCAAAAGCAGTACAACAGAAATGAAGAATGTCTTTGACAAGACTGAATTAAAGTATCAGTATGCTTAAAGATAAGGTCAATCAAAACTTCCCAAATTGAAATGCAAAGAAAAAAAGGAACAATTGAAAAAAAAAACAAAACAGAACAGCAAATAACTGGGGACAACTTCAAAAGATATAACAAATGCATAATTGGAATACCAGAAAGAAAAGAAAACAGAAAGGTAAGGCAGCAACATTTGTAGTAATAATGACTGGGAGCTTTCCAATGTTAAGAACAGATATCAAACCACAGATACAGGATACTCAGAATACACAAAGAAGGATAATTACCAAAAAATAGCAAACAAACAAAAAACAACAATAACAATACACCTAGACATATACTCAGACTACAGAAAACCCAATGCAAAGAAAATCTTGAAAGAAATCAGAGGAAAATAATCTTGACTATAGATGAACAGGACAAGAGTGATAGCAGACTTCTCCTTAGAAACCATGAAAACAAGATGAGAATGGAGTGAAATGTTTCAAGTGTTGAAAGAAAAACACCACTTAGCATGCCATACCCAGTAAAACTATTATTCAAAAGGAAAGAGAAATAAAGACTGTCAAACAAACAAAAGCTGAGTGAATTCATGGCTAGCAGGCCTGCCTTGCTAGAAGTATTAAAATAATTTTCTTTGGAAATGATTAAGATTAGTAATGTGCATCTACATAAAGAAGCAAAGAAACAAATGAAGATAAAATAAATTATTTTATTTTTCTTATTCACAAATGTAAAATATAACTGTTTAAAGCAATAATAGTAAAATTACTTTGGATTCTTACAGCATATAGTGAAATAAATGACAGAAAATTTCATAAGAGATGACAGGGAATAATTGTGATTGCTGTGTAGTATCTGCACTACACGTGAAGCAAAAAACAGTTATTTGAAGATGGACTCAGATTTTGTGAAAAACGTATGTGGTGAACTCTATGTTACCTACTAAAATGTACTAAAGGAACTAAAGTTGATCTGCTGAAAGAAGATGAAATGGGAGAATATAAAATGCTCACTTAAAACCAGAGAAAACAGAAGAAACACAGCATAAGTAGAAAGCACCTACAGATATGGTTGATACTAATCCAAATATATCAATAATCACATTAAATTTTATGGTCTAAATTTACCAATTAAAAGATATGCATCGTTAGATTGAATAAATATCAAAACCCAACTATAATTTGTATACAAGAAATAAAATTTAAATAAAATAGGTTAAAAGCAAAGGGATGGAGATAGGGTTACCATGCAAATATTAATCCAAAGAAAGTAAGAGTAGTTGTATCAATTTCTGACAAAGGTGACTTCAGAGCAAGGAAAATTATCAGGAGTAAGGAGGGGCACTACCTAATGATAAAAGTATCTGTTCTCTAGAAAGACATACCAAACCTAATTGAATATACACCTATATTAGTCTCTCACTGTCATAACAAATTACCACAAACTTGTTAAAATAAAACAAGAGAAATTTATTTTATCACAGATCTTGAGGCCAGAAGTCCAAAACCAAAGTGTTATTGGTGCTGCCCTCCCTCTGATGACTTCTAGGGGCAAAAGCATCCCTTGCTTCTTTCAGCTTCGATGGTTACCAGCATTCCTTGACTTGTGGATGCATCACTCAATCTCTGCTTCCATGGTCACATTTTCTTCACTTCTTTTCTGTGGGTTCTCCTCTTCTGTCTGTCCCAAATCTCCCTCTGCCTTTCTCTTATAAGGAACTATCGTTAAATTTAGAGCCCACGTGGATAAGCTAGGATTATCTCCTTATCTCAAGATCCTTAACTTAATCACATCTATACAAAGACCCTTTTTCCAGATAAAGTAATATTTACAGATTCTAGGATTTTGACATGGATATCTTTTAGAAGGTCATTTTAAAAGTTTTAATACTGTTCATTTTTTGAAAGAAGTTTTAGGTTTCCAGAAGAATTGCACAGAAAGTACAGGGAGTTCCACATACCCTCTCTATCTACACAGAGTTTCCCTTCTTAATGTGGTACAGTTATTATAATTGATGAACCAATATTGATGCAGTATTATTAACTTAAGTCCACAGTTTACATTAGGATACACTCTATATTGTAAAATTCTATAGGTTTTGACAAATACTTAATATTATGGGCAAACCATATCAGTATCATACTGAATAATTTCAGTATGAAATGAAATTATCATACTGAATAATTTCATTGCTCTAAGTTCCTGTGTTCCACCTATTTATTTCTCCCCTGCAAACCCTGATTTTTTTACTGTCTCTACAGTTTTGTCTTTTCCAACTTGTCATATAGTTGAAATCATACGTTATGTAGTATTTTTAGACTGGCTCTCACTCAGCAATATGTATTTAAGTTTCACTTAAATGTATTCTAATTATAGATTATTAAATATATTCTATAAATTATTAAACATATTGTATAATTCTAACCATTTGCAAAATCATAAAGACTTGATGTATCAAATTTATGTAAAAACAACCAATAATTGTTTTATTTGAATAGGAAAATTACCTTTATTTGGGTATAGCCTCAGTATTTCACACAGGTAGGTATGTGGCTAAAACTTTTGTGTTAGTGTTCAATGATTTTCTTCTATTTTCCTAAAAATAATATTTTGTCTAGTCTAAGACATGGATATTAACAGCTAGAATGATTCTGTTTAATATAATTACATGCTGCAGAAGTAGAATAGCCTATAATGAGAAAAACTTTAAATTTGAAATACCATGACCTGACAGTAGACAATTTTTACAGTCTATGCTTGAAACAAACTTCCTCTCAGCATAGTCTGTCATTTTCTGTTCACGTTTTTCAGTTTGATTCAACAACTATCCAGTTCAGCAAATTTATAATACTTTTCTCTCTAAGAGCATTACTTCTACACTGGAAAAAAAGTAGTTCTTTATTGAAGGGAAAAAATTCTGTATTCACAATTTTCGAAATAGACCTGAAAGTTGAGTACTTTGCCAGTCAAATTCTTTCTGTAACTCACTTTAAGAAAGAGACCTGATTCAGTATTTTGGCTAGGTTCACGATCATATTAAATATATCCATCTAAAAATTATCCAATTAATTTCAGTAATGTAGGAACATCTAATCAGATTAATTTATAGTGAAAAATGATTGAATAACGTAGCCAACTATTTACAAAACTTGTAATGCTGATTAAACAACAGACATCAATTTTACTCTGTATTGTGTGTTTCCCTGGTGTTTACTTATAAATATTCCAGACATCATAACACCACCAGCAAGATTGATTATCAGTTTTATATTTATTTAATCCAAGTTTAATAAAATACCTGTTTAGAAGAGAAGGGAACTTTTAAAAAAAATTTAATTCACTTTTAAGTATTTTTAACTTTCCTTTTAATTTACTGGGATTAAAATCTACTCTAAGGCATGTTTTATACAGGCATGTTTTATGCTTGACATTTCTCCTCCATTTTTCATCCTTTTATTTCAAGTGGATTAGATTTCCAGTATTATTATGCCATGATAAATAATTTTAATCCACCAAATACCTGCCCTATATCTTTGTTATTTCATAGTACTATTTATCTACCAGATTTCCCATCATCTTCATTACTGATTCCCCAGTGCAGTTAATTTCATGTTAATATGGAGTGGGGGGGAGTAAATATGAGCTCTTAGCCAGTAAGTTCTCCTCAAAAACATTTGCCTATTTTATAGTGATTACTTGTTAATCTACATGGGTTTCTGATGCTATCAGTTTTATAAATTGAAAAACAAGGTGTAGTGAAATTTTTCAAGCAGTCATTATCTGTGACATGGAAAGCGAAGGGTAATGGATGCTCAGATAATTTTGCGACAGGGCAGTATTGTAGGTTCTGCAAAATTTTTGACGATTTTTATGCTGCAAGTCTCTTTTGAGTCCAATTTCCTACTATTCATTACCTGAATGTTTGTCTGAAAGACAAATAATTTTTGTCTGGGCTTTTCATCAGTATATTTATGCTATAGGTGAAGGATAATAGAATGAACTGTAGCTTTTCTTAAAATATACTTCATTTATAAGACAACACAAAAGTAAATCAAAGACAGATACAGTGAATGTCATTACCATAAATAGTCATGTTTTAAATTGGTTAAATGACCACGCTTAATTTCATTATATGCGAAAATCAAATCAAACTTCATATGCACAATGATCACAATTACAAATAACTTATAAAGGGCAAAAAAAAAAAATTGCTATTTATAATAGCCAAATGGAATTCTGCTTCCATCTAGAATGCTGAAAGCTGGAAAATGCTCCCCTAACATAACAATGATGGGGAAGAAAAAAAGATAAATTTTACACACGAGCAGAGAGCTGAGGTTTCAGGTCAACCAGGAGGCCTGAAATCCAAGAGGGGACAGATGTGCCCAAGGAGAGACTGAATGTGGTTGAACATTGGAGGAAAAAAGGGCTGTGAAATAATCATGTTATAACATGAAACAGGACAACATGCATGAGTAGATGGAGGAGTTCAGCAAAACATGGAAACTATAAGAGACCCAAAAGAACAGACAATAAATAAACAAAATACACTATCAGATATGAAGAATTCTTTCAATGGACTTATCAGTTGAAGAAACACACATTCAGAGAAAGAATTAGTGAATGATGGGTCAGTAAAAAATTACCTAAAAGAAAATCCAAAAAGGAAAAGAAAAGTGAAACAAAAACAGAACATCCAAGGATTGTGGGACAAAATCAAAAGATCTACTATATATGTAATTGAAGTCTCAGAACAAAAACAGGGTGAGTAAGGAAAAATAAATATTTAAAAAGATTTAGGTAGTCAGTAATTTTATGAAAATATAGAAAGATATTAACCACAGATCCAAAAAATTTAGAGAATCCCAAATAAGACTAAAAGAAATGCAAAAACAAAAACACATGCATATACACACATAAACACACCTGGACACATCATGTTCAAATCATCATATTAAAACTAGTGAAAACTGAAGATAAAGAGAAAATTTTGAAGGTAATCATGGGGGAAATAAAATGACCCATTGTACAGAGAGAAAAAGACAGAACTCACAGCATAAACTGCAAGCCAGGAGAAAATAGAGTGATATTTTTATAGCACTGAAAGAAGAGACTTCATTGAGAAATCTATACCCAGGGAATCTATTTTTCAAAAAATAAAGCAAAGCATTTTTAGACAAATAAATGTGAGTAAACTCATTGCCTAAAGAATTATGCCACAAGAAATGGCAAAGGGAGTTCTTTATGAAGAAGATATATGATATCAGATAGAAACTTGGATCTACATAAAGAAATGAAGAGATCTGAGTACAGTGAAAGCAAGTTACATATAACAGCCACTTACTATACCCACTGATATTAACTGAATAAAATTCATTCTTGTCAAATGAGATTACAATGGTGAAAATAAAATATCACAATAAGATTTTACTTGTATGAGTAATTGAATCATATAAATAAGATTTATTTTAGATTTCACATTCAATTTTATTCCTGTGTTGCCTAAACGTTTTTTTATTGTTGTAGGTTTAAAAAGTTCACGTAGACTTTCAAAGGGTAGGTTGATAGATCTATATTAATGTTGCTATATTTCAATTCAACTTTATGAAGTTTGAAAATCAAAGTTTTACTCAAAGTAAAATTAGAAAATGTCAAAATATGTATTCAGCTTTCTATTATAATCTCAAATAATATAATAATATTTTTTATTTCTTTGAACAATCACTTTAAAAAGGTATGGCAGAGGACTTGACTAGACATTTTTCCAAAGAAGATATACAGCTGGCCAACAGGGAAATGAAAAGATGTTCAACATCACAAATCAGGGAAATGAAAATCAGAACCACAAGGAGATACCACTTCACACCTATCCAAATGGTTATTACCAAAAAGACAAAAAATAACAAGTGTTGGCAAGGATGTGGAAAAAGGAACTCTCGTACATTGTTGCTAGAAATGTAAACTGGTATAGCCACTAGGGGAAATAGTATGGAGATTCCTCAAGAAATTAAAAATAGAACTACCATACAATCCAACAATTCCACCTCAGCAATTTATCCGAAGAAAATGAAACACCAATTCGAAGAGATATATGCACTCCTGTGTTTGTTGCAGCATTATTTACAGTAGTCAAGATATGGAAGCAACCTAAGTGTCCATTGGTAGATGAATGGATAAAGAAGATATGGTATATATATGCAATAGAATACTACTCAGCCATAATGAAGGATGAAATCTTGCCATTTGTGACAACATGGATAAACTTAGCATGGTATTATGCTAAGTGAAATAAGTCAGACCAAGAAAGACAAATACTGTATGATTTCACTTATATGTGGAGTCTAACAAACAAAAAACAAGCCAAACCAGAAACAGACGCATAGGTACAGAAAACAAACTGGTGGTTACTCAAGTGGGGAGGGGTCGGGGTGTGGACAAAACAGGTGAAGGAGATTAAGAGGTACAAACTTCTAGTTATAAAGTGAATAAGTCATAGAGATATAATGTACAGCATAGAGAATATAGTCAATAATATTGTAATAACTTTGAGTGGTGACAGATGGTAACTAGACTTAGTGTGGCGATGATTTTGCAATATATATATAAATATCAAATCACTGTGATGTACACCTGAAACTAATAGGACATTGTATGTCAATTATACCTCAATAAAAAAGTATGGAAATTTTCAAACAAAAATAAAAATATAGTGCAATAAACATATCTATCCATCACCCGATTCAATAATATTATGAATTTGCTACAATTGATCATCTTTTTTTATTGTTTCTTCAAATATATTATGAAATTATGTATTCACAGAAAGGTGCAAAAATATTATAGAAAAGTTGCTTGTACCCTTCACTCAGCTTACTCCAGTGATTACATCTTATGCAACTACAGTACAATATTAAATCAAGAAACTTCTTGGTACAATATGTGTGTATAGTTCTATGCTATTTTTTCAAATATGTATATCCATTTAAACACCAGTGCAATCAAGAAATAACTATTCCATCACCGCAAAATTCTCTTTCATGTTATCCTTTATAGTCACATCCACTTTTTAGTCCCAGAAAACTATTCATTTGTTTTCCATCTGTATAATTTTTATCACTTTGAGAATGTTAAACAAATGGAATCATACAATATGTGACATTTTGAGTTCAGTTTTTTTTCACTCAGCATAATGCCTTTTCATACAGTTGGATCATTCTTTTCCTGCTATGCCAATCTGTCTTTTAATTGGTATATTTAGACTACTTACCTTTAGTAATTATGACAGAGGAAGGACTTACTTCTGCAGGCTATTACAAGGACTTTTAAACTTTCATTTTGACTGAGACAGGAAGGCATTGGAAATCATGGGCCTGGAAACATTATCTACTTACATTGCAGAAGGTTCATGCTACCTGCATTCTGAAGGAAGATAAGAACAGACAAAGGTCTCGTAGGAGGATTATACAATAATCTAATTAAGAGACTGTCATGATAGCAGTGAAAATTATGAGAAGTAATTGGATTTTTAAAAGAATATTTGAAGGAGTTTACCCATCTTTTCTCCCTAATGGCAAAAATTCTATACCATCTTCTAACAAAATGTGATGAAATGAAAATTTCAAAATATTTAAAAATCAATTGTACCCTTGTCCCAAACCGGAGTATTTGGCTCTCATCCAAGGTGAAATGGATGTACTTCAGAAGTCAAATGTCCTTAATCTTCACTACCAGAAGTAACATTATTGTTTTACATACCTATATTCTAAAAACTGTATTCAATAGAAGATAAATATAAAATAATAGATATAATAATTCTAAAATAATAGTCCTGAATAGGAAATCAATCCTTAATTCACAGAACTGTAAAGGAGTTTTCTGTTTTGTTTGTTTTGTTTATAACCTCAAAGCATTAGAGGATTACAAAACATTGTTTGCTACATTTAAAAATATTTTTAAATTATAAAATCATAGCCATCCCTCACAGAAGGCTTGTTCAGTTAATGACTTTCTACTATAATGTAAAATGAACAACTGTTTATTTTCCCAGTACAATGGCCTTTTCACTCCATACACAATAAATAAATATGCTGTAAGAGGAGATATTTTGAAATTTAATTAGAGAAAATTACACCCACATATTTAATTAGAACAGCTATTTGAAACAAAATAAAATTAATGTAACCAATCTAATGTGTGTGACAAATAATAATTTTGTTTTCATACATACAAAAAGTAAAAAAATGAAGACGTAACATCTTCCAGATCTCTTTGGTCTATTTTGTGTAGCCACTCTTTTTGGTCCTTCCAAATGTTCAGAAACACCATTTTTTAGCCTTTATTTTACTTAAAGTTGTTTTGTATATTTTTATATGAGAAATGTTTATTTGTATTAAGTATATACATATATACTTAAAATACTACATATATATATATAACATATAAATACTATATATATATATATATATATATATATATATATATATATATATATATAATTCTTTTTACTAACCTTAATTTTTTTAGAGTGGTTTTAGGTTGACACTAAAGTTGAGGGGAAGGTGGAGAGATTTCAAATATATCCCTTCACCCCACACATGCAAAGCCTCCCCCATTATCAACATCACCCACCTGAGTGGTACATTTGTTACAATTGATGAGTCTACATTAAACATCATAATCACCCAAAGTCAACAGGTCATCTTACGGTTCACTCTTGGTGTTGTATATTCCAGTTGGGACAAACGTAAAATGGCATGTATCCATCATCACAATATCGTGCAGAGTAATTTCACTGCCCTAAAGATTCTCTGTGCTCTGCCCATTTATCCCTCCCCACCACAAACCTTGAAAAACACTGATCTTTTTAATGTCTCCATAGTTTTGCCTTTTCCAGAACAGAGTATAGTTGGACTCATACAATATGGAGCCTGTTCAGGTTGTCTTCTTACATTTAGTAATATGCATTTAAGTTTCCTCCATGTCTGTTCATGGCTTGATAGCTCATTTCTTTTTAGTGCTGAATATTATTTCACTGTGCGGATGTACCAAAGTTTATTTATCCATTCACCAACTGAAAGACATCTTGATTCTTCTCTGTTTGGGCAATTATGAATAAAGCTGCTATAAACATCCAAGTGCAGGTCTTTGTGTGGACATAAGTTTTCAACTCCTTTGGACAAATACCAAGAAGCACAATTTCCGGATCTAATAGTAAGAGTATGTTTAGTTTTGCAAGAAACCTTTAAACTGTCTTCCAAAGTGGCTGTGCCATTTTACATTCACACCAGCAACGAATGAGAGTTCCTTTTGCTCCACATCCTCCCTGGTATTTGCTGTTGTCAGTGTTCCAGATTTTGGCCATTCTAACAAGTGCGTAGTGGCATCCCATTGTTTTAATTTGCATTTCACTGATGGCATATGATGTAGAGCATCTTTTCATGATTACATGACATCTGGCTATCTTCTTTGGTGAGATGTCTGTAAAAGTCCTTGGTCCATTTTTTTTGTCATGCAGTCTGTTTTCTTATTGTTGGATATTAAGACTTCTTTGTATACTTTGGATAGCAATCACATGCGTCTTTATCAGATGTGTCTTTTACAAATAGTTTCACCCAGACTGTGACTTGTCTTTGCATTCTGTTGTCATTATCTTTTGCAGAAGTTTTTAATTTAATGAAGTCATTGGTGGTGCCTTTGGTATTGTATCTGAAAGGTCATCACCATACTCAACATCATCTAGGTTTTCTTCTATGTTATCTTTTAAGAGTTTTATAGTTTCACATTTTACATTTAGGTCTGTAATCCATTTTGAGTTAACTTTTGGAAAATGTGTAAGGTCTGTGCCCAGACACGTTTTTTTTGCACGTGGTTTTGTAGTTGTTCCAGCTCCATATGTTGAAAAGAGTACCTGTGCTCCATTGTGTTGCCTTTGCTCCTCTGTCCAAGATCCGTTGACTATATTTATGTGTATCTATTTCTGAACTCTCTATTCTGTTCCATTTATCTATTTGTTTATTCTTTTGCCAATCCCACACTGTTTTCATTACTGTAGCTTTATGGTAAGTCTTCAAATTTGGTAATATCTGTGCTCCAACTTTGTTATTCTCCTTCAATATTGTGTTGGCTATTCTGAGTCTCTTGCCTCTCCATATAGACTCAGTTTGTCTATATCTACTAAATAACTTGCTGGTATTATGATTGAGATCGCAGTGAATCTGTAGATCAAGTTGGTAAGAACTTACATCTTGACAATGTTGAGTTTTCCTATCCACGAACATGAATATTTCTCCACGTATTCATTTTTTTGAATTTGTCAATCAGTTTTCCTCTTATAGATATTGTATATATTTTGTTAAATTTATACCTAAATATTTCTTTTTATGGATGCTAATGTAAATGGTATTGTGTTTTTAGTTTCAAATTCCACTTGTCCATTGCTTGTATATACGAAAGCAATTAACTTTTGTATATTAACCTTGCAACTTTGCTATAATTGCTTATTTGTTTTAGGAGTTTTTTTTGTCAATTCTTTCAAATTTTCTAGGTGATCATATCATCTGCAAAGACAGTTTTTTTTTCTCTTTCCAATCTGTATACCTTTTATTTCCTTTTCTAGTCTTATTACTTTAGCTAGAACTTCTAGTATGATTTTGAAAAGGAATTGTGAGAGAGGACATCCTTGCCTTGTATCTGATTTTAGTCAGAAGTTTCTCATCACTAAGTATGATTTTAGTTGTAAGTTTTTTAAAGATATTCTTTTTCAGTTTGAGGAAGTTGCCCTCTATTTCTAGTTTGCTGAGAGTTTTTCTCATATGTGTGTTGGATTTTGTGAAATCCTTTTTGTGCATCTGTTAATATGATCATGATATATTTTTTCTTTTTAGTCTGTTCATGTGATGGATTACATTTATAGATTTTTCAAATGTTGATCTAGTCTTGCACACATGTAATAAATCCCACTTGGTGGTGGTGTGTAATACTTTTTATACATTGTTGGATTCAACTTGCTAATATTTTATTGAGGAATTTTGCATGTATGTTCATGAGAGATATTTTTCTGTTTTCTTATAGAAGAAAATAATGCAGAGGGAGAATGCGTCTTCCTAAAAATGACTCCCTGGTCCTCCTTCTTCCATTCACCATTCACATTCATGTCTTAACTTCCTCTAGCGGGGCTCAATAACCATTTATTACTTTACCGTTTATGTATAAACTCTTTTTTTATTTCCAATGTTTATAACTTACAGAAATATTTTCACTTTTCAAATAATATGTTTTTGCTTTGATAACTGAATATTTGGGGTGAGGATGAAATATATTTTGTTTTAAATTATTTACCAATATTCACTTAGCAGCAGGGTTTTTCAGCAGAAAATAAGATTCAAATCGATACCAATGGCTACTATATATATTTTTTTATGTTGAAGACTGATTAATAACTGCAAAAGAGTTTAATGGCTTAAATAATCAAATATTTAAAATAAGAAAGTAAGCATTTTCTTTTATCTTCAGATTTTCACCTAATTCAAAAGAAATAACAATTTTCAACTTTATTCTCAAACCTTGAGAATTAGGAATCTGGTATTACACTTACATCAAATGAAATATACGTTCCATGAAATTGTGAAGGGGGGAAAATGTTTGGCATCCACTTCTAAAAAAGTAGTGATGAAAGAGTCTTCCAATATCTCATCCATTCTTAAGCTCCTGCCAACATTTTTAATAATTCATATCCACAGTAAATTAATTGGAACACGCACCTCCAATATTCACTTATTTATTTATATTCATGTTATACGCATTAATACAATATTAAAAAAATAATTACCAACAGGAGAAATCACAAATGCTGTTTACAATTTGAGTATTTTTTTTATACTTGCGATGAAATGAGTTGCATTGTGTATCCCTAGCAGGCTCCAAAGCCACGTTAGAGGCCACCTCTCCAGGAAACACTTATGTGTAAAATTATGTGAATCATTTGTGTTTAAAGAAAAAAAATTCTTGTAACCTCCTGCAACATTATTTACTTTCTTATGATGTGTGGCATTTACAAGCACTTTGATTCCTTTCAATAATAAAAGGAATGTAGTATTTGTAAACTTGCCTATTAAAAATAGGAATTCTATTTCTTGGTTTTGATTCTAATACTGCATAAAAGGGAAAATGATGAAATTTTAAACAGAATTTCCAGTGAGAACCACAAGCTCAATGTAATGGATTACCACAAATTTAAAAATACATACATAAATCTTTGAGCTATAAGAAATACCCTATTAAAATTTGAAGTCAATTATCCTTTGGCCTAGATTAATTTATTATTCTTAATCATTAATTTACTGACTTCCAAAGCTCCATATTTTAGGATTTTCTTTCTTTCAATAAAAATATAGTATACAGAATTTTATTTGAAATAAGAAAAATCCATTATTTTGTTGGCAGGAAAGGAAACGTCTTTTATTCTCTGAAGTATTGTAATGTTATATTTTCAGTAAATATCATACAGTTTTAAATGGTTTGGGAAACACTAAAGTATTCTTTAATTGTTTCATTTTTCATATTGCATATTATAATAGTATCTAAAACAATAGATTTGTTCTGAGTATTGAGAAATAAATATACATATTTTCACAAACTGTTTCAAATACACATACTTATATAAGTGCTGCACTGTGTTTTTTTGGTGAGGAATATTGGCCCTGAGCTAGCATCTCTTGCCAATCTTCCTCTATTTTGTATGTGGGATGCCATCACAGCATGGCTTGATTAGTGGAGTGTAGGTCCATGCCTGGGATCTGAACCTGCAAACCCCAGGCTGCTGAAGCAGAGTGGAATGCACGAGCTTAACCACTAGGCCACTGGGCCAGCCCCTGCAATGTGTTTTTTTAAGTGGTTTAGTTGGACTATGTTTGAAATCATTTGATAATTCACAATTTTATCTATTACAATGGAACTATCTTGGTTTTTTTGAGCCAGTGTTGACTTACCTCTATTCAATATCTCTCCCTATCATATCCATTCAGAAAGGAATTTCAAAGCTCCATCTTCTCTTCTCTTTTCTCAACTGGTATCTACCTCCAAAGTACTAGTTTAGAGCATTCTATTCAATATTCTTCATTAAATTCCCAAATCCAAACATTCTTTCCTATTTTAAAATTCTGAGGTTCTAATTTCAGGTAATTAGGAAAAAACCCTAATGAATTACAGTCTACAAACTTCAAGAGTAAAACAATTTCAGGAATTCCTTGGACCTGTCTGTCTTAACAGCATGACAACAACAACAAAAAAACACCTGGGAAGGGATGATTACAGAGGGTAGAGATGTCTGAGCAAATTCCAGCTGTCAGTGTGGTGTTGGGAACCAGGCTCCATTGATTTTCAGTGTGTCTGCTCTTTGCTTACCTTGAAGCTGATTAAGAGAAAGAAGTGGGCTTTTTAGTATTTATGTTGGGACACCAGAATTTGACTCATTAAGATATATCTCATGATATATTTGATATTTTGTAATCCATGAAACAGGAGAGAAAAACAAATCCAGACACGAGAATATGTTGAAATATCTGGGCATTCAGACCCAACTATTACATGATAGTAAAACACTGATGTATACATAAATAGTCGGACTTCATGGAACATGTGAAAATGTGAGAATTATAGAGTTTTACAAATTAAATTAGGCATTAATTTTGAAGACTATACTTAAACTCAAGATAGACTCTGCTATTTTCCCAAATATTACATTTGAAAAGGTATTTTTAAATGATCTATTTTATAACTTATTATTATATGTTGGCATTTAAAATATTTTAACATTATCAAATAAAAATATTTTAAAGAAGAAATATTTAGTGTGCAAGTATCTTCAAACAAATAACAAAATTCATCCCAACATAAACAGAATTTATTATGAAAGCAGAAAGGCATAAACTATCAACCTGATTTTAAAGCCAAATATTGACTTTCCTCAGGTATAAGACATTTCAGCTTTCAGGTTTTAAAAGTGATTACACCTTAACTTGTGTATGTAAAACACCCTCTATCCAAAAAACATTTGGAATGTAGATAGTAGTTGAGAACAATAGACATCCAGTAAAGAGTAAAGGCGTTATATTTTTTGAATGGAATCATGGCAATTAAATTATAATTAGGATGTGATGAAAATAATGGCTAGATTAGTTTATTGATGATTAAAAAGTAACAACTGACCTCAAGGTAAAGCAACATATACCTCATTGACAAATTTTACTTATGCTCATTTACGTTTTTGCTTGCAAATCAGCCTACTATAAATGGGGCCTCTCCAACAAAAGGCTCTAGAATCTGGCCCAACTGGAATACAACAGACACTCCCATTTATGCCACACCTGCCCTCACCTCCCCCACCCCAAGTCTCCTTCACTGTAGTCACTGTAGAGGCTTTAGCAATCTCTTCCCATGTCTCCTAGAGTCTCTGGATAACCCATGATTGCCATACATTGTCCATGGACTTGTGATGCAAGAAACTACCCTCCTCAGTGTTATGCTACATGCCATTAGAGTGGTAATTATTGTTTTAAAATTCTCTGTTCTTATGGCACTCCTTTCCTCCTGTGCAAAATGTCTGAGCCACTCTTTTGGAGCTGGGAGTGGAGATGATAGAGACCCACTTCTTTTGGAGTGACACTCCTAGGATAAAAGTGAAACACTGGAAGGGGGTGGTAGGCTTTTGTCTTCTAGGCTTGCCTCCCCTGGACTGAAACGTTTGCCCTGTGAGCAAGCTGGTGTGATGGCAACCAGGTCCCCAATATCTTATGACTGCCAAACCTGGAGTAGAGCCTTAGTTCTACAAATGGGGACTGGGTTGAAGAAGGAATCGTATAAGTTCTTGACTGCACTCATCTTTAATTTATCCTCTGCAACACATAGCTGGGTGGAATGAGAAATGTTAGCAGCCTGCCCCACCCATGGAGATACCATAGCCTTCAATTGTAAGTTGGGTGGAGGATCCCTGTGTTCTTGGCTGCACCCACCCAGAGTGGAGTTTCCGTCACACTGAGCTAGGCAAGGGAAGAGAAGGAGTATGCCGTGGTTAAATGGCACTTTCTCACTGAGTTTTAGTAGATATTTTTAAAATAAAGCTTTCTTTATTTTCTGTACTCTCTTAGGTCAATTTCCAGAGATTTTTCTATGGCTGCATTTTTTAAGATAATTTTCACCAATTATGCTTGTTTCATTAGGAAGCAAGTCCCCGAAGCTCTTCACAAAACTATTTTGAAAATAGAACTCTTCCGTGCAAACCTTTCATGATGATGAAGTTATAATAAATGCATGCAAACCATATTGTGCTTCTCTGATGAAAAAATACACATGCAAAACAATGCTATGTACCTTTTAAAAATACTTTGCACCTATTTTTATATAAAACTGACCTTTTTATTATTCTTTTACTTGGGATTTAAAATATTAATTTATTTCATACACCATTTTAATCCTACTTATTTTGCTCCTTAACATATATACAAACATATGTTTTTCTTGATAAGTAATTGCAACTCAGAAAAATTCGGAAGCATTCCAAAGTTCACAGAGCAAGTGAATGGCAAAGCAAGGGTTCAATTCCCATGGTGTGGGAAGTGAAATCAAAATTGTTTTCTGGTGCTATGCTCTAATGAGTTGAAAAATCAAGTTAATGTGATTAATAAGTAACCAAACTAATTCAAATGTGTTTTTGCCAGTATACAGTAGAGATCATCTTATTTTCTCAAAGGAGTTTGAGACTATATCACCTTTGATGGGACCGATTTGGACTCACTGATGTGATATGAAGGATATTCTAAGCTGAAAACATCAGAAGAAACAGAAGCTACAAAAGACAAAACAAAACTGTTATCTAAACCTCTTTTGCTGACTTAAACAAATCCTCAAAATAAAGCCACCATAATTCTCCTTTCCTGGAGGTTTACAACCAGAAAGGACAGGGACCACTCACACCTGAATAAGAATTTACATAACAGAACCTTATAAAAACTCTCATTTTCTTCCACTTGTTTCTCATTAGTTTCCATTTACTTCCTCTTGAGGTCCTAATTCCCCTTCTTATTATGATGATATGTAAACCCTTAACTCCATCTGTTCAGGGAGCCACTTCTTCATGCACTCCCACATGTGAACAAACTGCCTTTTCTCCTGTTAATCTGTCTTTTGTTGGTTTATTTGCAGGTCCCCAACCACTAAACCTAAATTGGTAGAGGGAAAAGTTATTTTTCTTTCCAAAACCTGTTTTGAAAACTATATTGCTAGACCATGGTAATTATATTTCAGTTTGGATTCTCCAAGTGTATGTGATCAAAGTCTACAGGCCAGCAATAGCTCAGACTGGAGAACTAGGAAAAAAGCAATTTGACCTGGAACTGAAAATTAGTCTCCAGTAGAATGGATCCTGATTCTGTAGCAGTCAAATGCATTTAGAGATGGTTCAGGATGTGTTAAAAAGAAGGAAAGAGCAAGAAAGAACAGTAAACCCAAGAGCTAGAGATAAAGAACAGACTAATGATTTGAAGGGAAGCAACACACTGAAAATAACAAAGATAAACGTGTGCTTCAAATCAAAACCAAGTTAATGAAATGATGTAAAAAAAATACCTCACTGAAATTTTGTCACTCAAGGTATGATGCAATTTTTAAAATTGTGGTAAAAGGAACTAAAACTCCATTGGAAAATTTAGGGAATATTGATGCCCTCCCCAGAATTCTGTGAATTTCTAGGATCTGGTGAGTTCCGTTCTCATGATAAATATTTGGGCAAACTTGTTCTTTTGTTGATTTAGTTCAGTTTACTGATTATCATGCAATTCCTTATATGCCGTCTCTATGCTGTAATATAGTCTGACAAGGTACTGGATACTTTTGTGTAATTTTTAAAACAACCACAAAATAGCATCCTGCGAGGAGCCATGTATGTAACATAAATAAAGCTTTGGAGTGACAGAAGTTTGTATTGTGATGTTTCAAACAGCTTAAAAATATATTACGATTATGTGTGCCTAAAAGTCACCTAAAGAACCCCACCAGCTCACATTTTCACAAGCCATTCCACCATATATTATGCATCAATCTTTCATGGACTTACTATATTTTCTCTTTCTCTCTTCACAACAACCCTTCCTCAAAAGAAATAATACACATCTCTACATCTATAATATGCAAAGAATTTCAATGCTTTTGTCATTATGCCCTCCTCTATTTAACCCTTATGGAATATCAAGGTATTTTTCTAAACCAAAATAAATTCTATTATTGTAAGAATCCTGTAATCAAGTGCCAGCTGTGCATATGTGTATCCGTGTGTGTGTGTATGTATGCATAGGTTTGTACAATGGTAGTATTTTTACATAAGCTTAAAATAGATTAAGATTTGAAAGTTACTCTATAAACACAACCTTTAAAGACCTTCTGTATGACCAATACCTAGTTTATTGCATTATGTCTCAGTTTATCTATGTTTTCCTCTTGCACTCATCCTTCTTTGGCATTCTACCAATTCCCTGCAAATAGTTTGTAGCCCTAAAATATTTTACCATGGTTCTGTTTGTTTCCTGAGCCATAATGTCTTCTACTCAATTCTATGCTTATCAAAACCAACCTCATCTTTGACATCACGTTAAAATATACTAATATTTATGAGTGCATTCTTCTTTGTGTAATAAAAGTTTTCTCATAATTTTAAGTCATAAAGGAAATATTGAAGATAAAAATATCCTTATGGAGTGTAATAGTTTCTCTGGATCTAAGATAAGATGATGTGTTATAAATGGCCTCATTTTGAACTGATAAGGACACAGAAATTAAACAAATAGCTTTGATATTCTAATCAATTAAATTGAAAATAAGTCCATAAGGCTATTTTTTTTACTACCTTCTTGATCTATATCACAAGTGGCAGACTTCTGTTTTGTGATTCTTTCCCATTTGATTAAAGAAATAACGGTAATTAAAATGTTGCTTTGTTTTTGCTTGGGTTGTCTTTAAGCAATTGCAATGAATCCTGCAAAATTCACACCTGAGAGATTGTTGGATTCAATAGCTTAGGTGATTTCTCCCTTTTGGGGCAAGAAATAATATTACTTTTTCAATTTGCACTCTTCATTTAAGTTTAAAAAATTACATATATATGTATCTTCCTTCGTAAAACCACTTATGTAATCTGAACATTTTGAGAACAGAGAAATCAGTTCCACTTAATTTTGTCCAATAACTAATGGTAGTTCCAATAAAGAAGTAGCTCTGCTTTCTTTCTGTTTAAAACACAACTTAAGCTTAGTTTCTCTATAAGATTTTATTAAAACGAGACCCTTTTCTCTGTCGGATCATCTGGATTAAAACAAATCTTGATAATAATATTGCTACTGTGGTCAGATTTTATCCCTTACTGTGTGTCATTGTTAACATAAGCGAAACGTAATGGCTATTTAATAATTTAATTTAAAAGTCAGGACTGGAGCTGAAGGGAAAACAGAAAGAAATTTAAAAAATTTTTAGGTTTTGATTTATGGATTTTCCTCTTACTAGCCTAAAGAGGCTTCCTAAAATTTTAATGAAGACTTGACCAGTATAGTTTTATATTTCTCTGTAATAGGTGATCAGAGACAAGTTAATGCCTGACAATAAATTTTCATCTGAATTCTGATTAGCTTACAAATAGTTACCTATACTATTGTTTAATGTTTTATCTATTCTTTTCACTAGAACAACTGAAATAATATTTTCACAAAAATAGTTTATTCTTTTATGTTTAACCTCCTAAACTTAAAGGGAATAATTAATTTCAACACGATTTTACTCCACCAAGAGACCCACGCAACATTCATGAAAAGTAAAAATTATCTGTCTTGATATCACTACGACATAGTGAGTAAATTTCGTAGCTCAAATTTTCTTGATAATACAATAAGCATAAATTAAGATATCCAATATTCTAAGGAAGATTCGATAAGATTTAACATCAATGGGTTATTGTAAGAGACCCACAGTTTGTATGAGAGAATATAAGTAATATTTTCTTATGATCATAATGTGGTAGCACATTGTTTCCTTGGTAGATACATGGAGAGGTGCGTGTAGTTAGCTTCCGAATATCATCAACCTATTTACTCCTGTTTCTTGTACTGAGTAATTCATATTCAGTCTCATTTTGAATGTCCACCTTAACCCTCACTTTAATCTAAATTGGTCCCCTCATTATAATCTGTCATTCAAATTTTTATTTTCTTTTATCTTTTTATTACAATTTGAATTTTCCCATATTTAAATAATTTGTTTACCCCACCAGTATAGTTTAAGTTTAATGAAGTAAAGATTACATATATTGTGTCACCATGCTGTAGGATCTCAAAAATGTTTGTTATACAAATGAAAATCTAAATAACTGTATTTCTCAATCATTTGCTTTCATTTTTTAATGCAATGTTCATGCACTTAGGATTTTCAGGGTTTCATTTTTTCTCTCAATATGATTTAAGATGTTATGAGATAAATGAAATTTTACATTAGAATATTCATTTTGTTTTACTTATGTTCTCATTTGTTAAGTGTGACAAATGTGTTTTTGTGTGGCACCAGATTATGTGCATAAAGTTGCTATATTAAATTGCATCTATATGTTACAATAAAAATGTGCAGTTAATTTGTCCTTTGTTGACAAATTTAAAGAAAACATAGTTATGAACAAGGCAAAAAATGTGTTTACCTCATTAGGGCACAAGGAAAAAGAGGTTTGACTGAGGTTACTTTGTAATTGTAAAAATTTATTTAATGAACATATGTCTTTTTCTTTTAAAAAAAAAGAAATTCTATGCCTGTTTTTCTCAAAATTGCTCCACTTAAGATTTACATTGGCCCTATCCTAAAAATATAAAATCCAGGTACCATCTTAGGCCTATTGAATATAGTTTCCACAGAAATGGTCTGAGAATCCAATCATTTGTATAAATTTGTATAAGGCAAATTTGATACAAACTCTAACTTATAACACTGTAAGTGCCTACACACACACGCACCCACACTCACATATGAAATACACATATGACAAATAAAAATAAAATCTGACCGAGAAAATTCAACTAACTGCACAACAAAGAAATAAGGACTAATTAATCTTATCATTGTACCTGAAAATATTTCTTTAATATTACTTCAGTATTGTTTTGGGAAGTCCATTAAAGCCAATTACAGAAGAAAGAAAGGAGGGAAGCAAGGAAAAAAAGTAGAAATGAAAGGAAAGAAGGAAAGAAGGAAGGAAGGAAGGAAGGAGAAGAGAGGGGCGGAGAGAGAAAAAGGAGGGTTTGGGGGGAAGTAGGTAAAGCTGATAGGCCAATATTGAGAGTCAATTCTTTATGGACCCCTCAGATTTCCTGACATTTTGCGGAGACATTCACTGCCTAGGTTCTACACTATGTTTTCAAAGATGTCTGTTCACCAGTCAGTCTAGGAAGATAGAAACAGTGTCTCCCTTTGAAGCAGGCATGCTTACTGCCCTTTATAAAAGATTTGGGTTTCCTAAACTAAGGATGCCTTTCATATAAGGCAAACTATTGTGTTTGCAGGCATCCATTTGGACCCATGTGGGTTATTCTCATGGGCCTTAGTGGCAAAGGGGACTGAGGAAATACTCTTATGCTCAGGCTGCTTGTATTGCCATAAGCAATAAAGTTCTATGTCTCTGACCCATGACTCGTATAAAACTGGCAAACTATCCTGTGAGTTTGTAAGGAGAGTAAAATCACAGATCTTTCATGGTTCTTGAGAATTTTAGCAATGAGAATGGAATGCTGACGTATACATGCATTTCTGGAAAAGGAAAAATGCAGGCTTTTCGTATATTGATTAACAGGATTTGAAGAAATTTCATGGGAACTGAGAGTGAACATATCCAAAATGTTATGATCTACTGGGTAATAAATGGTTTTCTGCTTTCGTTCCTGTTAATGTAGTCGAGTTTGGGATGAGACTGAATGCTGTACACTGTTCAAAGACAGGTGACCAAATGGTGTCCTGATTGTAGTTAACAGTTCTCTGGGGTAAGTTCTTGCCAATCGGCAGTCAGCCTCAGGTCCACCCCATTGTAACAATTAGTATTTTTCACCTGAGTAGACAGAAGGTTCCAAACCATTTCAGACAACTATTATACACTCGTCTACATCATGGAATCATTGAGTGATAACTATGGGATGAGTGTGGGAAGGTATCTGGAGGCATTCATGGGTGCTTTCCATGAGACGTGCAGGAGCTAGGGCCATATCCTGCTGTGTTTAATAGAATTATCATTCAGATTATGGAAAATGACAATCAAACCATGGTCTAAACTGTCTGATGGTGCATGACAGACACTATATTTAAATTTAAGGCTGTTGCAAAACTTTTGGAGAACTGTGACATAGCCGTTTGTTTTGAGAGGAAGGATATAGAAGTGTCTCTCTCAAACTATCATCAATGCCTTCCCTCTCCAGTACCTACTGGGGTCTAGAGGATATCTTTATCAGACGCCAGCGGTGCTACTCCCCTCCACTGCCACAAAACAGACAATTTGTTTAAAAAAAAACCAAACCCTTATAAATACAAATTGTTTTAAAGGCAATAAATGATGTTTACACCATAAGTTTTACTGGAAAAAAACAATGATGCACAGCCATTTATAGAAAACATGCAGAGCCTGCGTTCAATTACATTTAAATGCATGTGACTCCAAAAATGGAAGAAAGTATATTTTTAATTTATTTGTTTACCTCTGAGTTGTGGCATTATATGTGACACATTTTATTCATTTAAAATTTTAATTTTTTATTAATTCTTCATTTTCTTAATTTAATTTTTTATAATTTTATAAGTTTATCACTCAAGTACATTAAAGCTAGTTTAAGCTGTTTCCTCTGTATGGGAAAAATGTTATGTCTTAATATATCTGAAGTTAGCTATTACAATCTGCTAAGTGTTTATATTTATTACCAGACAATTTCAATTCATTCAATTGTGTCTTACGTAATATGATTTTCAGACCTATAATCTCCCTTGCCTCACTGATGTGAAAATACTCCACAGCCTGTCTGAATTTCAGAACCCTGTTTTGCCTTTATATTTTTCATGTTCTCTAAAAGCAAAATGAAATTGAATGGTCCAAAAGAATTCCATTTAAATATATACAAAATTATCAGCACAATTTTGTATCATCATTAAGGAAGATGAAAAATGGAACAATGGAAGAAACAATGTAGTTGAATATGCAAGACTTTTAATTGTCTTATTTTGATGTGATGCATTAATCACTGTTTAAAAATCATGTATCCACTTATGATAAATGTAGCAAAACACATTACAAATTAAAAAATTATAAAATGTTATATATTAATATTATATATTCAATTTTTACAAACTGTATTTCTCCTTTATGGCCTCAATATGATCTTATTTTGGAATATCTGATAGCAGCAATTAGACTCTCATTAATAACTAAGTTTTTACAATTCTTTTTGTGATTCTGAACATCACCTAAATATATTTGGTTCTGTTTTATGGAGTTATTTAACTTGTCCATACTTTGTAAGCGTATTTTTGGTTTAAAAGTAAAATATATTGTACAACTAAGAGATTATTCAAATTGATACTTCCTTCACTTCCCCTCCTTTTAGTTTTCAAAGGTCCAAGAGAAAAGAAAACTTATTCTTTTCTTTTAACTTTTTTTCTGTATGGGACTCCAATTAGAATTATATTCTACATGAATATGCGGTTTTTCAGTTTTATGAGAGTCTGCTGGGAGCAGCAGTTTCCTGTCAACAAAGCCTGTTTATCGAGGCTTGGCGAACCTGTGCTGTCCAATCAAAGAGAAAAAGAGAACATGTTTTAAGGCGTGTTTCTACATAAAGCAATGAGTTACTTCTGACACTTGAGTCGCAACTCTGTAGCCCCTATGTCACAGAGCTCACTAGCCCTTAAAGATTATAAAATAAAGGGTTTTTTACAACTTTATTGAGGTATAATTGACATACAAAACCCTGCAAATATTTAATGTATTTAATTTGATGAATTTGGATATAAGCATACACCCATGATATCATCATCACAATCAAGGTAGTAATCATATCCCTCACCTCCAAAAGTTTCCTCGTGTTCTTTTGCTTTTTTTTTTCTTTTTGGTGGTAAGAACACTTAACGTGAGATCTGCTCTCTTAAGAAATTTTTAAGTAAGTGCACAATACCATATTGTTATCTATAGACCCAATGTTGTACAGATGATCTCTACAATTTATTAATCTTGTATAAATGTAACTTTATACCCTTTAACATTGAAAAGGCAACCTGTGGAATAGGAGAAAATATTTGCAAACCATGTATCTGGTAAGGACTTAATTTCTAAAATATACAAGAAACTCCTACAAATCAATAACAAAATAACCCAATTAAATAATGGGTAAAGGACTTGAAGAGATATTTCTCCAAATAGCCAACAGGTATAGGGAAAGGTGCTCAACGTCACTAATCATCAGAGAAATGCAAATCAAAACCACAATGAGATGTCACCTCACACCTGTTATGATGGCTATTATCCAAAAAACAAAAGATAACAAGTGTTGGTAATGTTGTGGAGAAATTGAAATCTTTGTATGCTATTGGTGAAAAGTTTTTGTTGCTATTTTTGATAGGATTATAGTTAGTAGAATTCCTACCATCTTGATAGAAACTAGCTCATTCAATGTTCACCCTTTTCCCAATGTTCACTCCCATTAGTTATGGGAGTCCCTAAAGGGCCGCCTTACCTGTGCATACAAAACAGTCCATTAGCAGCAGTTGCCATGCAAGATCATTGCTCTTTATACACACCCACCACCTGCAAAGCTGCTGAGGAACATTGCAGTCACTTTTCACAATATGAAGATGATGACGTTCACCTAAAAACAAACAAGCAACCATAAATGTCTTATATCTGGATATTCTCATCATGTGGAGTAGCAATAGCCAGATAATTCTGGAAATGAGGATTGTCACTTTAACACTTAAAATGTGAATTAGTAATGCTTGCATCAGAGTTTCATATCTCAAAAACCTTCTTTCCTCTATTTTAGAAAAGTCTAAACCCTCTCATCTACTAATTTGGAAAGTGAACTAAGTTGTAAGAACTAATACTGATGTCATATTATATGCACACTTCTCCTCTAGTCTCCCCCATATCCTCTCTTTTATAACTTAAAATTCCAACATTACCAGTGCAAAATTAAATATATCTTGAATACCAACAATGTAAATTGAGACTTAGCAGCAAAGGAAGTATATATACCTGATCATCTACTTCAGATAATATGGTCAACCTCTCCTATTTTAGTGGATAGCTTATAGACAAACTTAAAGTAGAATTCTATCATGTTGATACTTAGATAGATGAACAAATCTTAGATTAAGGGGAAAAAAGGAGAAAGAGAGAAGAATCATTGTGGTATGTAATGCTTGCTGCCACTGCAGCCAGGGACAGTGTTCTTGAAAATAGGTGATGTGAACAAGGCTTTTGTTTGTTTTGTTAAAAGCCATTCTCTTTTTCCTTTCATACAGAGACAATTATGACTTCAATTTATAAAGGGATATATTATATTTACGATGTAGTCCATAGAGGCAAATTAGTTACTTTATGCAGTGATCAGTCCAAAGAAGTGATCTATTTCAACAATGAATTAAAAACTGGCTGTTTTAAAATATTCTAGAAATGATTCAATGCAGTGTTTTTTTCTAAGTGTTCTCAAGGAAAATATAGGATTTAAATGATTTTCACTGTTGATGATGATTTTGCATTTCACAACATAATAGGCAACTCAACTGTGTAAAAATCAAATGAAGAAGCAACTTAACTAAGGAGGTGAAATATCTGTATACTGGAAACTACAAAATATTGATGAAAGAAATTAAACAAGACACACACAAAAAATGGAAAGATATCCATGTTCATGGACTGGAAGTCTTAGCCTTGTTAAAATGTCCATACTGCCCAAGCAATGGTACTGACATAAGAACAGATACATAGAACAGTGGAACAGAATAGAGAGCCCCCAAGTAAATCCGTGCATCATCTGAACTTTGACAAGGGTGCCAAGAATACACAATAAAGGACAGTCTCTTCAATAAATGATGTTAGGGAAACTGGATATCCACATGCAAAATAACGAAACTGGACCTTTATCTTACAAAACACAAAAAATCAATTCAAAATGGAGTAAAGATTCAAATGTAGACCTGAAGCTGTAAAACTACTAGAAAAAAATTAAAAAAAGAACCTTCATTACATTGGTGTCTGCAATGATTCCACGGCTATGACACCAAATGCACAGACAACAAAAACAAAAATAAAGTGGGACGATATCAAACTAAAAACCTTTTGCAAATCAAAAGAAACAATTAACAGAGTGAAAAGCCAGCCTGCTGAGTGGGAGAAAATATTTGCAAACCATATATCTGATAAGTGATTAATCTCAAAAATATATAAGGAAATCCAACAACTCAATAGGAAAAAAACTAGTAACTTGATTTTAAAAAATGAACTAAGGACTTGAATAGACATTTCTCCAAAGAAGACATACAAATGACCAGCAGGTATACAAAAAGCTGTTCAACCACTAATCATCAGGAAAATACAAATAAAGGCCACAATGCTTCCAAATAACACATTAGTCAAAGAAGAAATTGCAAGAGAAAATTTAAAACTTGAACTAAATGAAAATAAAACACATCCTATCAAATTTTGTGGGAAACAATGAAAGCAGTACTGAGAGCGAAATTTATAGCATTGAATGCATATATTAAAAAGAAGAAAGATTTAAAATCAGTAATCTATGTTTCCCTCTTAAGAAATTATAAGAAAAAGAGCAAATTATATCCAAAATAAGCAGAAGAAAGAAAGAAAAAGAATTAGAGCAGAAATCAATAAAATTGAAAACAGGAAATTAATACAGAAAATCAATCAAACTAAAAGTTGGTTCTTTGAAAAGATCAATAAAATTGATAAACTTCTAGTCGAGCTACCTAAGAAATAAAAAGTACACAAATTACTAACACCGGAAGGGAAAGAGGGGACATCAGTACAGATCCTATGAACATTAAAAGGAATACTAAGAACAACTCAATGCCCACAAATTTGATAACCTAAATGAAACGAATCAATTCCTTCAAAGATACAATTTGCCAAAACTCAAACAAGAAAAAATAGACAATCTTAAATAGGCCTATATCTATTAAAGAAATTTAATCAATAATTAATAACCTTCCAAAAAAGAAAACACCAGGCACAGATGGGTTCACTGGTGAATTCTACCAAGTATTTAAGGAAGGTATTATACCAATACTCTATAATCTCTTTCAGAAGACAGAAGAAGTGGGACTACTTCCCAAATCATTCTATGAGGGCAGAATTATCCTAATACTATACCCACACAAAGACTTTACAAGAAAAGAAAACCAGAGACGAATAGCTCTCATGAACATAGACAAAAACTCCTCAACAAAATATTAGCAAATTAAATTCAACAGTATGTTAAAAGAATTATACACCAACACCAAGTGGGATTTATCTCAGGCATGTAAGGTAGTTCAATATTTGAAAATCAATTAGTGCAATACTCCCATCAACACAAAAAGAAAGAAAAATCACATGATCATATCAATAGATACAGAAGAAGAATTTGACAAAATCCAACACCCTTTGTGATAAAAACTTTCAGTAAAATTAGCAATAGAGAGAAACTTCCTCAACGTGATAAAGAATATCTACAAAAAATCTACAGCTTACATCGTACTTAATGGTGAGAACTCAAAGCTTTTCTACTACCATCAGGTACAAGGCAAGGATGTCCTCTCTCACCACTCTTTTTCAACATCCTATAGAAAGTTCTAGCTAATGAAATAGGACAAGGCAAGAAAAGAAACTGTATACAGGTTGGGAAGGAAGACATAAAACTGTCTTTGTTCATAGATGGCATGATTGCCTACATGAAATATACAAAAAAAAAGAATTCCTAGAACTAATAAGCAATTATAGTAAGTTGTAAGATACAAAATTAATGTGCAAAAATTAGTCACTTTCCTATATACCAACAATGAACAACAAGTGGAATTTGAAATAAAAAACACAATACCATTTACATTAGCCCCTGCTAAAATGAAATACTCAGGTATAAATCTAACAAAACATGTATAAGATATATATAAGGAAAACTATAAATCTGTGATGAAAAAAATCAAAGAACTAAATAAATGGAGAGATATTCCATATTCATGGATAGTAAGATCTGTGTCAATATTGGCAAGATGTCAGTTCTTGCTAACTTAATCTATAGGTTCAATACAATACAAATCAAAATCCCAATAATTTATTTGTGTCTAGAAACAAACTGTTTCTAAAATTGAAATAGAGAGTGAAAAACTCAGAATACCCAACACAATATTGAAGGAGAAGAGCAAACTTGGAGGACTGACACTACTTGACTTCGTGATTTAGTATAAAGCTACAGTAATCAGGACAATATGGTACTGGCAAAAGATAAATGCAACAGAATAGAGAACTCAGAAATAGACCCACATAAATATCATCAACTAATCTTCGACAGAGGAGCAATGGCAATACAATGGAGTGAAGATACTCTTTTCAAAAAATGGTGTTAGAACAGCTAGACATCCACATGCACTGCTGGTACAAATGCAAAATGGTGCAGCCTCTATAGAAAACATTAAAAAGATTCCTCAAAAAATTAAAAATAGAATTACTGTATGATCCAGCAATCCCCCTTCTGGGTATTTATCTAAGATAATTTAAATCAAGTTCTCAAAGAGCTATTAGTACTTCCATGTTCACTGCAGCACTATTCACAATAGCCAAGGTATGAAACCAACCTAAATGTCCATCAACAGATGAATGGATAAAGAAAATATGGGATACACATATAATGGAATGTTTTTCAGTCTCAAAAGAAGGAAATTTTTTAATATGTGACAACATGGATGAACCTTGAGGATATTATGCTAAGCAAAATAAACCAGACACACAAAGACAAATACTGCATGATTACATGTATATGAGGTATCTCAAATAATCAAATTCATAGAATCGAAGAATGTTATGGTGATTGCCAGAGGCTGGAGTGAGGAGGAAATGAGTTACTAATTAATGGGCATACAGTTTCAGTTAAATATGATGAATAAATTCTAGAAGTCTTCTGTACAACATTATAACTGTAGTCAACGATACTGTATTGTATACTTAAAAATTCAATAAGACGGCAGAGCTCATGTTGTGTTTTTACTACAATAAAATAAAAAACAGATGAGAGTGGAACTGTTTAACTCTAGGCCGCTTCTTTCTTTCATGGTAGCCAGAGAGGCACTACTTCAGACTACAGGGTTTGGTGGAACACAGTGTAGAAAACACTATTCTAAAACCAGTTGTGATTATCAGTGTGGATTTTTGTAATCATTAATCTAGATGACTGCTTCTCACCATTTAATATGAATACAAATCCCTTGGGGATCCTGGTAAAATGTACATTCAGATTAAGTAGGTCTGGGTGGATACTGAGATTCTGCATTTATAATGAACTCCCAGGGGATTAATATGGACCACACTGTGAGAAGCAAGGGTCTATATTATTCAAATCGAAATTCCTTTGTTTTGTGTAAACGTTATATTTTGGGCCAACCCTCATGCATATCTTTAAATTACAATAGATTGTATTTTCATTTAAGTAACTTTTGTAATTTCTTAACATTCTTTAAGCACATTAAGAACTGAGTACTGAGTGAGGCAGCCTGATATGTATGTGTTGGCAATCATTAGAGAACACTGCCTATGAGAAAAAAGGCTCCAGATAATTTCTACAAAGAAGATTGATGATGGCCTACAAAGAATATGCTGTTACACGTTAACTAATTCCTATGAGAATACACATAAGTACTGACTTGTATTACTAATTTTCAAAAACGGAAATAATTATACATTAAATCAATATTAAATATTTCCCATCAATCTATGAATGTTGAAAATATGGTACTTGATAAGAGGTATAGTAGCAAGATAAGTGCTATTTAAGTGATTTTATACAGATATGTATCTATTTAAAGTAATATATTTCTATCATTTTATATACTAATAGTTGAGGAACATTTAAGTCATTTAGGTAGAGATACATCAAGTATTTAGATTCACTTGTACATATCTTTCCTTCTGTTGATATATATGGTAAACAACTCCTTAGTGTAAAATAGCTAACCTATTCCTCTTTATTCTGCTATCACTAACACAAAAGATAACTGAACTTATTTATTCAGTAAAAAATAGTATCAGTACTCATTCTCATTATGGCAAATTGAGATTATCTTCTTTTCCTTTCGTGCAAATTTGAGTCATTTGGGGTCAATTTGCATAGCAATGCAAAGGAGAAACAGATAACTGTCCACATAATTCTTAAGAGAGGATGAGATTTTACTACTTGGTAATATCCCAGGACTTAATACATCTTTTGATATGGTATTCATATGACTTCATGAACTAATTCATCAATTTAGTTAGGTGAAACAAAACAAAAATCACATAATTTTTTTGGTTCTTTTTAGAACACCTGCCTACCAAAGGTGGAAAAGCCAATTCACTGAACAATGTAGGGACGGTGAGGGCTTGCTACTCGATACACATTTGTTTAAATAGTGAATGATAAATATACCCTTGATGTAAACTGATACAATATGCAAATTTAGGGGAGGGTTGCCAGATCTTATTTTTTAGAGAAATATAGCCATTTAAGTTTTATGTAAAATCTGTTTTGCAAAAGATGAGTCCCTTTCACTCTTCTTTTTAAAATTGTAGGCTACTGGTTTACTACCTATAATATAGAATTCAGAATCTTAAAACAGGACATTTTTTTAGAGATCATGTCTTTCCTCTAACAATTTTACAAATGAGTATTCTAAAATCTAATTGATTTGACCATTGTGTCAGTCACAGTGCCTGGATTAGAAGCTAGCTCTAAGGGTCTTCAGTCTGAGGTCCATTGATAAGGTATATTGACAAACACTTCAAGGTTACCCTTACTGTGCAAACGACAAAATAATATTTAACTAGATTACATTAGTTTTGTGCCTTATATCCCACAATACTGTACCTGATATCGGTTATAGAACACAGGGTATGCACACATCTCTTCACAAATTCTTCAAAATATTTTAGACTGTTTTTCTTCTTTTCCTTAGGTGTTTTTCATTATTCATGTCATATAGTGAATAACAGAGTCTCTGTTGAATATATTGAAACACTATAATATATTGATGATGTTAAAACGTCAATTCTTTGTTTATTTCTTGAAAGGAACACAATGTGTATTATGAAACTAGCACATTAACCTTGCATTATCACTTTGAGGTAGTGGAAAACAAGTATTATTTGACATATAACTTGACATGGATACAGAAGAGGATCGAAAATATATTCTCTAAATAACAAATGGGAAGCTAGTGATAAAAAAGTGATTACACTCTGTGATAGTTAATTTAATGCAACTACTTGACTGGACTGTGAGCTCCCCAGATGTTTGGTCAAACAATATTCTGCTGTTTTTGGATGTTATTAATATTTGACTAGGTAGGCTGAGTGAAGCAAATAGCTTTCCCTAATGTGGATGGGCCTCACCCAATAGATTGAAGGCCTAAATAGAATAGTGAGCTGACCTTCTCCCCAGTAGTTCTCCTGCCTGATGGCCTTATACACTTGGTTCTGTTTCTCTGGAGAAACCTAATACAGACTTCTTACACTGTGCTTTTTAGCTGAATGAGTGATGTCTCACATAATTAATTTTTTTTTCTATAGAAAGTTGGTAATACCATCTCAACCACATATCCTTCCAATAAAAATATGGTGAGCAGTTATGATCATAAAAAGATAGTGTTATCTGATTAACTCTCTTCAACTTCCCAATGAAATATTAATGAACACTTAAAAGGGGTATAAAATGCAAATAGTTGTAGAGAATTTGTAATATAACCAGAAACCCTGAGGAATTTCTGCTTTTCTTAGATTACAGCAAGTTCTCTGGTAAAACATTGGGATCACAGTGGGAAAGACAATAGATTATCATCTCCTTTGAGTTTCCCTCTATTTCAGGTATCCTCTAAACTTCTTAGAAAAATTTAAATAATTGTTTCTCAATATATTCCTTTGCCCCTTCACCCCTAATCTATTGATCTTATTGAACTGAGCACTCATAACCAGGTACTTTTAAAAGAATGCCTTTTCTTTGAAAAGAAATCTATTCATCAGGTATCATGGACTTAGAAGGCAAAAGAGGAAGTGCCTGAATCATCAGGTGGCCACCTACCCTATAACAATTTATAACCTGTGATTTTCCCTTTGGATGGGTTTGGCTAGTGACAGGAAAGATGGCAGTGACCAATTTGGTCAATAATTGTTGCTTGATCTCTGTTTTCACTTGTTTCTTCTTAGACGGGCAGTTATTGTCATTAGATTAGACCACAAAAGACCATCTATGCAGGAAATATGCATTTTTTCCAACATTTTCATCTCCTTGATAAAGCTTAGTCATTTCCATAATGACTGACAAAAAATACATTACTGAATAATCTCTTTTATATGTTAAACCAAAACATATGCAATATTTGTACTATAGTTCAGATTATTTTCTGAGAAGTAGTGATCATAATTATATTAATAACACTCTATAGGAAATTTTCCATGTATGTGTGATTGCTATTTTCCTTTATCTCTAAGGTAAGGATGATTATAATCAGAAATCACATACAATAGACTATTATGAATTGTGTATCTTCTGAGAAGGATGAGGGAAGGTCTCCATCTCACTACCATTCCACCTCCAAGCTTTTAGTCCTGAGTTGCTTCTAAAGTAGTCAGAATCATTTTACCTCCATCTTTATTCCACCATTCTTTCCTACTGTACATTCATTATAGTCTATTACTATTTATGACATGATATGATGGGAGACAGAAATGGAAGGCAGTGGTTCTTTATAACTAAGTATGTGCATATTGTGGCAGGTCAGAATTTGCTGCCCCAAAATATGTCTCTTGGGCTTGATCATTTTTAAGAACAAAAGACTCACAAAGAAACTTTGACCTTCCCCCTAACTTCCTAAAATAAGTTAAGATGGAAGGCCTGTTTCAGGAAGGAGCTGTCACCTTAGATAGCTATAATGGTAGACAGGGAGGAACCTGGCAAGGTCCACCTAATGAAAGTCCTCCCCATGTCCCATTGTCTTTGCAAATTATGGCAAACATTTGTTTACCAAACATTTGATTTTCCCTCACCATGTGAATTGCTTTCCTCCCTTTTGATTTCCAAAACCACTACCCCCAACATCCTCCTTTGTCTTTAGCTGAAGATAGTATGTAGGGTGGTGACTTTGGCCAATTTGGTGTGTTACTCAGTTTTCTTGGGTTTCTCTCAATATACATGTTATTAAACTTTGTTTGATTTTCTCCTTTTATTCTGTCTCACGTCAATTTAATTCTTAGAACAGCCAGGAGAACCTAGAGGGTGAAGGAATGTTTCTTCCTCCCCTACAATATATTACAAGAGAGTTACTAAATTTGGTATATTCTGAAGGTTATTTTATTTTGCTCATTCTGAGGAAAGAGAAAACTAATGCCATTAGAATATTTATAATAAACTACATGCTTCTGTGTAAAGACCAAGCACTGGGATCAAAGATCCCTATACAGACCTGCACTGTATTAGTAATTATTCAAATTTAGGATAAAGTTTGTATGCATAAATCTTTCATACAGCTTAATGTTTAAAAAAATTAATATTAAACAGCTAGAAAATGTGAGGAAGCAAGAACAATCTGTAGATGTTCGCAAGATAGAACACATCTGTAATCATTCAAAAATATATCAACGAGTCAAAAACAATGGCCTGTGAAAAATGTATTCAATTTCCCAGAATGACAATTGATCATGTAAGACACAGAGGACAAATATTCTTCAAAAATCCCCACTATGGACTGTGATTCAAATAGCAAACTGAACTCAGATAACACCTGCCCCATTCCAAAAGCCAATTTTAAATATTCAATGTGATTTAAAAAAAAGCAAAAAGTCTAGCATCCACATTGCAGAGGGATTTGCCATTCACATACCAGGCAATTTGAGGAAAAATTTTAAGATATAAGCTAGAAAAGACAAGATGAGAATAAAAACAAGCCTATAAAACAGAGAAAGAGAAGCCTGCATGGTAGAAGAATGCTCAAAGGGTAAGACATGAAGAGCACTAGCATCCCTCATGAAGATAAATGAACATGGGTTAGAAGAAAAGAAGGGTTGTTTGGCAGTTGATAATGTAGTTCACTCCTACTCTTAGTGCAACTGGGTTAATAAAATGAGTAATTGGCCATTGGATGTCTCAGGGTATTCTGTAGTGACAGTCTTACAATCTCATGGCTTAGAATAAACAAAAGTTTATTTCTCACTCACACTATGAGTCTATCATGTTGGCAGCATGTTTAGCTCATTAACAGTTATTTTGGGATCCCAGTTGATGGTAGCTTCATCTTAACATTTGCTTCCAAGATCACCTTGGGACAGGAAAGAAAATGAGACAAATTATTCTCAGGCTTTGAAAAACTCCAGTGGAAATGATACATGCCACTTGTGCTTATGTTTCACTGAACAAAGTAAGTAGTACTACTGCCTAGTATGCTCTATTTTATACCCTATGCTACTCCATTTTTCTGTATTCTACCTTAATTTGGAGTTATGTTTCCAAATAAACTTGTAGAGCAGACACTATAGCAGTGGTCACAATGTTTGTTGTGCATCAGAACGGTCTCAGAGTATTTTAAGGCAAATTTTGGGGCCTATTTTAGTAAATTTGAGTGTTGCTTGAAGACTACATTTCTAGAAAGCACAGCAGGTGGTGTTGATGTAGGCGGACTGGGTATCAAACTTTGCGGGAACAAAAAATGAGTGTCTAACCTTCGATGATATCTCAAAGATCCCATCCTCTTTCTCTCTCCCCACTTGCTCCACTTTCAGGGAGAAAGCCAGATATGAATCAAGGCAGAAAATTCCCACATAGTAATGTTAACTGAAGCTTTTGGAGAAAGGGGCTAAGGCGTGAAAACATTTTGTCAATGGGACTCCTAAAATCCCTGTGTGGCTGGATGACTTTCTCCCTTTCTCAAAATTCTTTTCTGTTGCTCTGAAACACTTTTAAGAAAATGGGATCTTATCCATCAAAAGTAGCTTCCTCTTCTACTCTGAATGCTAAATGTTAACGGGATGGAACATGGGGCTAAGGAACTACTAGGAAGGTGAGTTAGCATGATTCTAATATAGGCAAAAGATGTTTTTAAAATTTCTTGGTTTTCTACTTTATCTCAACAGGATTAGCCATCTTAAAGGGGTTGGGATCAAATTACAAGCTCAGCATAAACAGCATCCTTCACTGATTTTTTTCTCAGAACAAATAATCCAAACAACCTCAGAAGCTGAAACTGGTGTGTTAGCCCATCCAGGCTGCTATAACAAAACACCATAGACTGGGTGGCTTATAAATAACAAGCTTATTTCTCACAGTTCTAGAGGCTGAGAAGTCCAAGATCAAGGCACTGGCATATTTGCTGTCTGGTGAGAGCCCACTTCCTGGTTCACAGACAGCAGTCTTTTTCTATATCTTCACAATGAGGAAGGGGCAAGAGAGCTCTTTGGGGTCTTTTTTAGGAGGATAGGTCATTCTTATGGGCTCTGCCTTCATGACCTATCACCTCCCAAGTGCCCCACCTCCTGATACCATCACATGGGGTTTAGGAATTAACACATGAATTTTGGGGAAACAGAAACATTCCTTCTATTGTGACTGGTAAGACTATGACCATGCCAGATTCATGAATGGGAATTCCAGGCTTTGAGATTCTAGCCATATCCATATTAACTTTTATTGATCTTCAATTTAATGGGCTCCACTATACTTATTCTACTTGTGTTTCTTTTCTTCTAAAAAAGAAATCACCTATTTTAATTTCTCTGCAAGAGAGTGTTCTTTATGTCCATTCCCCAGCTATTTATCTAGCTTTCTACCATATTATTAAATCTACTATCTCTACAGATTTTCTTTCCATTTCTTCCTACAGCAATCGGTGGTTTTACCTCTCCTTAGGCTTTGTCCTTAGTTGGTTATTTTTTTCCTACTGAATTGTTCATTTTCCCCCTTTTCTTAGGTATTTGAAGCATTCTCATTGTACTACTTTTATTTTAATGAGTGCTTTTGAATTTAGGTTGTAGGAGATGAAGTGGTAAGTGATTGAAAAGTAGTTACAATCTAGAATAGAATTGTTCTTAATTTCTCAGTAATGGGTTTCACTATGATCCCCAAAGCCAGCCCTGGTGGTCTAGTGGTTAAGATTTTATGCTCTCATTGCCATGGCCAGGGTTCATTTCCTGGTCAGGGAACCACACCACCCATCTGTCTGTTGTCAGATTGTGGCGGCTGCATGCTGCTGTGATGCTGAAATTTATGTCACCGGTATTTCAAATACCAGCAGGGTGACCCATGTTGGACAGCTTTCAGCAGAGCTTCCAGACTAGGACAGACCAGGAAGAAGGAACCGGCCACCCACTTCTGAAAAAACTGGGCATGAAAACCCTATAAATAGCAGCAGAGCATTGTCTGATACAGCACCAGAAGGTGAGAGGATGGCAGAAAATGACCGGGCAGGGTTCTGCTGTACACAGGGCTGCTAGGAGTCTGAATCGACTCCACAGCACAAAGAACAACAAGTTATTCCAAAAGTATTTTAACACTGAACTATTTCAAATAAAAGGACACCATGATGGTTTCTGAATTTTAATAAAAATCATTCTGGTAGCTCTGTAAAAAATGGGCTCAAGAGGATGAAATCAGAAACAGCAAATAATCTGAGAAAAAAATTTAATTAACAGTGATAGAAATTATGAGCTGAACAAAGGAGAAGTAGAAATGATTCAGATAAATAAATAAATTAATAGAAATCACCAAGATTGGTAAGAAATTGGATGAGAGATGAAGAGAGAATAAGGAGTCTTAGTGGCATGCCTCCCAATTCTCTAGTTCTTCAGACTGGACAGCTTATTAAGTCGTAAATGTAAAGAAAGAGAACTGAATACACACACTTCAGCCTACCTGAGAAAATACATTAGGAATTCTGTGTGTCTGTGTATGTAGGTCTATGTATGTTACTATATGCCTCACTCCTAGAGCTGTCACCACTCCCTAAAGAGCACCTCTTCCCCCGTTACCAAAGGCTGGGGTGGGAGGCATGTCTATGGCTCAGTGTATGGTGAAAAATGTTACTGAGAAGCTTCTGAAAATATACTCTCTGCGGCGGTGGGGGAAGCCATCCACAGGAGGATTGTCACCTTAGAACACACTACTAAGTCACCTGACGGAGAACCAGGAGAGGCCATTGACAAGGAGAGGCATCACTTCTGGACTTCTACTGTGAAGCCATTGGAGAGGGTCTAGGGGACACTGCAGAAAGCTAAATGCTTCTGGAACGAGAAGTTGGAGAATCTACCCTCTGTGGGGACTGAGACTAGAAGAAGCCACACCCTACAGTAGCCTAGCACTGAAGAAATATCACCCAACAGAAGAGTAACATAGGATTGTCTGTACTATGGAAGGTACTAGCACTGGAGAAAGATTGCCCTGAAGGAGACTGGTGATTGACACAAAATGGACAATAGAAGAGAAAAACCCTTTCTCCTCCACTGTCCTTTCAGTACCCTCTACTGACAAGGTTAACATCATGCCAGTTGTCGTAGGAAACATTGACAAAGCTTATCCATATTATCACAGAGCAGGCAAAGATGAGTATATTTAGATGTGAGAGGCAGTAACTTGACAGCTGGGAAGTCTTGCCTTCATATTTTTACACCAAAAGATATAGCTAACCTTCTTACAAGTAAAGTTCTCACCTCTCAAAATTAAGAGTGTAAAATCCAACACTCATTTTAAGAGTGAGGAAGAGATTGATATATATATATATATATTCTGTTTCCTCCCTCCCTCTCTTCCTTTCACGCATGCTCTCTCTCTGCATATATATGTACCAAACGAGAGAAAATAGGAGAAATACGATGCAAGGTTATTATGGTTACCATCTCTAAAATTGGCCACAATGCATTAGTTGATACCTGTGGATATAGAAATATACCTTCTATATTTCCGTGGTACTCAGTGAGAATCTCAGCTGATGGGGTTTTTATCTGGTGTAGTGAAGTAAAATTCGTGATGCAAAGCTTGGACTGAGGGCCTGAGTACTCAACCATCTTTTTTTTTAGGGGGGGGGCATGCTACTGTTTTCCATTAACCTGTACTACTGAGCATGGAAGTACTAAAAGGCACCACTGAAAACTCTCCTAGATTTCAGACATAGTCTCCTTGTCTCCACTGTGTAGCAGCAACACAACATCTTCTTGGTAATTGATATCAATCTTTTCAGCTAACGGATTAGACTTGTTTTCTGCCTATTGGTTCAGTGGTAAAAGAAGTCGCAAGTAGCCTGATGGCAGTCTCATCTCACAGCTGAATCAAAATTGTGTTGCGTACCCCGAATGAATGCCTTAGGGACATGCCGTGACATGTTTTAGAGACTAAGACCTTCAAACTAGCAGAGCTCAGGGTTTCCAAGATGGGAAACAAAAATTCAGAGTGTACATTTAGGAATAAGAGTGAGAGGAGTACCTTTACTTCTGCTACTTGACTTCTGGGCTCATGTGTTGTGACTTTTAGAAACAGCAGGATATAATGTTCTCTGATTCAAATCATACAAATAACATACTGCATCCTTTTAAGGTGCTATCTCCCAATTCTTGCCATAACTGAATCTTCAACAAGCCATTCCATTTTTAAATTACCTCAACCACTCCTTGCATGTTGGGGTATGTATTAAATCAAGTTAATCCACAAACATAAGTGCGTTGCTACTCTACTTTTGCTGAGAAATTAGTCTCTTTATCAGAAGTGTTATGAATGTGGATAAGGCATTCTGGCAGTCCATGAAGGGTACTGTTGGCAGAAGAATTACATGGAGGGAAGACACATCCACACCCACTGGGTGGATATTCCAGTGGGAACAAATCTCTGCCCCCTCTGAAACTGGTAAACAGTTAGCCATTGATGATTAGGTAGCTAGCAACTAAAGTTTTTCTCCTTTTCTGCAATTAAAGATTATAGCTTTTAGTAGTTCACCAGCCCATTGTTAACTTTGCTACTTAGGCAATATGCTATCTGACTCCCACTAGTTCCTATAGATAACATCTCCCTGGTGCCTAGGTCACCATGGTAATGTGTATTTGAGCTGTTTTTCAAGAGTGAGGACCCCCTTGTCCATTTCGGACTTGTTGAGACCATCAACCCATCAATTGGGCCCACACAGTTGCCCAACAAGTGACCTTTAGACATGAAGAGGCTAAAAACTCCACCCTCAGATCATGCTAATACCACCATTTTGTGAACATGCATCCTATGAAGAGGCGTGAAGTTTGACTACACTTGCACAGATCATCAATTACCTCACCTCTCCTCACCTCCGATTATCTATCTCCACACTTCAGACCACCTTGTCTCCTACCCCATAAATATCCCTGAGTCCCTATTTTCAAGGAAACAGATTTGAGACTCATTCTCCTGCTTCCTCACTTGGCTGCTTTATGATTAAAACCCTCTCTCTGCTGCAATCTTTTGTTTTGGTGTTTGATTTTCTGGGCAATGGGCAAAAACGAACCTGGTTTGGTAACAGCTCCATGATGGAAGAGTTCTAATCTAATCATTTGCCACCAGGCTGCCTTGCCTGTTTCACAGTGGTGCCATATCTGGTCCTCAGTGTTGAATTCCATATTAGCAAATTAGACACTCAACAGTATTGTTAGTCAGATCAGCCTTGATAAGGGAATTTTCATGTTGTTGAGGTCATGCATATCCTCCATTTCCACCACCAAGATCATTTGGGTCAATAGGCCTATTGAGCCAGCCCTGAATGGGCTAAGGAAAGATACTAACCCACATCCACAGAGAATATTGTTTTATCTACCTGATTACTTAGAACCTCTTCTATTGTAAATGCCCTTTGGTGGACATTCTCACTACACACATATATTCAAAATCTTTGTCAAATCTGAAAAGTCCATTTACATCTTTCCCAGATTTCCTTGTTACCAATATTCCAACCCTTTTTCCTCCAAGGCCCTGACCATCCAGTTAAACCATTAGCAACTTCTCATGAATAATGTAAATCTGTGCTTCTGGTCATCTGTCACTCTGGATATATTGGACAATTAAGTGCACTGCTTCAAGTTCTGCCCACTGGGAGAATTTCTTCTTTCCTTTATTCTTTAGGGGTGACCCTGAGTGAGGTTGCAGTGCTGGAGCTGTCCAGTTTGGGGTGGTACTAGTATATTATGCAAACACATAAATAAACCAGGCTTGAGTCTTTTTTTACCCTCAAATTGTCCTAAGAGACACCAAGAAGCCACAGGCATGGATTGTGGGAAAGGAGACTATATAACTGCATCTAGTCTTGAAGGTGAGTCACCGGCTTTTGCAACTTACTGCTAACTTCTAAACTAGCTCAATCTTGTTTAAGATTTCTCGGTTATAATTTGTTTATGTTATGTCTTTGTTTATTATATATTCTAACAATGCTTTAGCAGCTGCCCCATGGGCAGTTTCCCAGTGAGTTCCACCTCTCACCTCAGCAAGTTTCTCAGCAAATGTTTGACATCATGTGCATATTTACTGCTTGCCAGCCCTGGCCTGCAGCATTATGGATAACTTCTCTGCCAGGAGGGGATGTTCTCATACTTTCTTAGGAAATCCAAATTTCAGCCTTGGGGTGGAGGTCTTACAAATTTGTTCCTTCCTATGTACCCTGCCTCAGCCATAGAGATAGTGGTTTTTCCCAATGTCAATTACTCATATATTTTAGAATTTCTTTCTTAATATTTAATCTGTTGCTAACTAGTTAAACTTTCAATGTTCAAATTATTATGTGGATTTTTAATTTGATAATTGGACCGTAAGTGTTACATCATCTTCCTTGAAGACCTTTTCCCTCTCTAGAATTTCTTGGGACATACAAATTTGTTATTGAATACCAAACATGTGGCACTGACAGTGGCCGGTGTTGTTGCAAATCAGTAATAAACGAAAATTATGTAGTTTTCCTTCTTATTTTGCTTAACGTACAGAGGTAGTGGTGATGGTGAAGGAGGAGGAGTAGCAAAAGAAGAAGGAGAATGAGGAGGAGGATGAAGAAGAAGAAGAAGAGAACATTGTGTAAAAAGGGGAACTACTACAGACTTTATGGTAAGGAGACAGTTTCCTAAGGTGTTAACATTAACCAGACATGGAAACTCTCTTGCTATATAGACATCTGGAAGAAAAGCTATTATGAGTCACCACCTACCCAAAGAAAACAAAAACTTTCTGAGTTGACTGCTTTTTTAAATCTGCAATTAGAAGTTTGCCTCAATAAATGAGTTAGGTAAGATTCAAGGGTTAAGTGTTTAATTTTGTTCCAGAATTGTGTCCCAGCAGCTGGACATTCAGCTGTACACCATTCTTATCCAACAGGACATTGCTCTTGGTTTGCCATAATTTGAATAAAAAATGATCCATGAGAAATCCTTCTGTGTTCTCTGTAGATAGAATGTATTTTACCTCTTCACCTTCCCCAGATTTCAGAGTACACTATCATCTCAGCAACTTATTATTATCTGGAAAAGTTCAATAAGAACTAGAAAATGCTCTTTCCTATTATAGAATAAACATAAAATATACATTAACTGGGGCTAAGTACTGAGAGGAGCTATCTGAGTAAAAGTCATTATTTGATTCTTCTTCTAATGCATCTTCTTCAATAAATTCAGAACACCATCCATTATGTCTTTGCATGAAAACTAGCAGTATGATTTTGATGGTTCCCCACTCCCCTTCACATTTGTAACTTTCTATACAATCTGGATATAGTGGTCAGAATTCAAAATCCACAACCTTAACACATCAGTGAATGATGCATCTGGCTGCAGTATCATGAGTAATCTACTACCAAGGTGTAGTAGGATCATATTCAAGCTACCCAGAAGCAATGGTGTCCATTCAATTGAAATTCTACAGAATATTTTTCTGTGCATTCTTCCAGGATACTGTGTTCCAAATTTACGACTCTCCAATACGTGTCTCCATGTATTCAGCTTTGCATGCCTTCTTTATTTATTGATTCATGAAGTAATTATTTCATGTGGAATACAACATGAGTCTTATTTTTTATTAGGTATTAGAAACAACAACTGAATACTCAACTATTTGGTGGCAAGAAACACAGACTAGCCTCAGAGATAAATTAATTTTAAGGAAAATAAAAAGGAATAAAAGAGAATGACAGAGTGGGCCTTGCTTTATAGAGAGAGCAGGGGAAAGCATCAGCCAAGTAAAAGTTTGCAGAAGAGAATACTGCAGGCGGAGAGAAATGTAGGAGCAAATATGCTAATTTGGGAAGAGCTGGGTCTGTGGTCATAGAACTGAAAACATGTGTGTTCAGATCGTGGTGGGTAAAGAGTAGAGATGGTCACACAACTGAGTTGCTGAGCTGATCAGGGACAATGACTAACAACTGAAGATACCTAGCAGGGACTTCTGTCTGACAACTCTATTTTGGGCCATCTTCCTTGACGTAATCTGTTTAAACTAGATTAACCACCATAAACCTGCTTAAGGAGAGATTCTCAAGTTCCATTGATTTAGGTGAATTCTACTTATATAGTCACACTCATTAAGCTGAACTAGAATCCTAGAGAATTTGGAGGCAACTAATTTAACCCATAGAAAAGTTTTACAGTAGCCATCACTCAGAATTTGGGCTGCAACTCAGGTTTCTTTGATTCCAGTCTCTTTTTAACTATGTTTAATTCATGAAACAGGTTTGCAAGTAAAATAGTGGGGACGGAATGAAAAATACATGAATATCTTCATCTAAGAAGGGGCAGAAAAGGGGAAGGAGAGGATACAGATAATCTTGGAAGGAGAGAGATGTGTTGAGAGAGGCTCTATCATGTGTACTCTAGAGTAGAGTCAGTCCTTGAAAGTTCAAGACTGAGTCAGACAGATTCAGAGCACCCAAGATTCTCCGGCTGTATGATCTAGAGAATATTACTCAATTTTTCTTTAAACAGAATTACTAAACTTCTTTCAGCCCAAATTTATTTAAAATGAGGATAATGACAGTAACTACTTAATAGGGCAATTGTGAGTATTATATCCTTGCTTCCTAACTTTTCACTTTACCGCACAATGAGAACATGATAATACATTTATGCCCCAATGAGTAAAACGCATAAAGCCTGCTCTAGCTGCCTCAGGTTCTCACCAGTCACCTCAAAGCCTGAAAATAACATTAACACAGAATATCTAGAACATTCTGTGACAGTTTAATTGAGTGATTGACACACAGTAGGTAATCAGTGAATAGGAGCTATTTTTATAGAGGATTTTTCTCTATGATTAAGTGGGTCAAAATTTTCTGCTTCAAGTTAGTGTTTGGGATATGATAAAATATATAAATAAAGTGAAGAATTTCTCTCTCTTTGGAAGATCACATCAAATTCCACATTTATTGAGTTTAAGATAGGACAAACATGTCCCTCGGGTACATTCAATTTTTAGTGACAATCTAAGTCCCAATAATTCAGGCACTGGCATGACACCTGAATTGATCTTTGGGATATGTGGTCCTAGAATAAAATTTTTCTGTATAGATTTTCTCATCTTATTTGTTCATTTTCCCACCTGTAATGATTTTTGATGAACAAGCAGAACAGCAAATTCTTTTTTTTCTCAACCCTTTCAATATTTTTTATGTTTCTTTTTGTGTGTGCAAGATTCTTTTTGTGTGTGCAAGATTTCTCTCTGTTTTTTTCTCCATGTTTTTCAAGTTCCCATTTGCAATAGAATTCTGACTTCCTCTTTGCATCTGACTGAAGCTGTTTGTGTGTGTGTTTATGCGTGCGTGTACTTTCTTTAGTTTCTTTTTTTCTTTATAAAATGCTGAATGCATTCAACAGGCACCATGGTAACATAGTTTTCTGAAACTTCTTGTTCTGACAATTTAAGGAGCTCTAATACTTCCTTAGTAAATCTTCTTATCTTTATGCTCACCATTTATTCTAAGACAATGTTAAATATGATTCTATGATTCTCACATATTATACATGGAAGGACTATGATAGATAAAATTGACATGACAGATAGGAAACCAAGGGTCATGTAAGTCATACACTTTTCTTTAAATTAGTAAGTGTTGATTGTTACATATAGAATTAATCCTTGGATGGAGAGCCTCTGAATTTACACACCGCCTTCCAAATTAAATATTCTACTTAATTCAAGTTTGTCTCAATGCTGTATTATATTCGGGTAATTCGCAACTACTTTATATAGTTTGGATTTATCTCAAATATTACTTGTCTATTTATTTGGCAAAATGCTTAATATTCTATATTCTCCAAAAAAGACAGTTAAATAATGCTAGCCTAAAATAGCATCACTCAATTTATTATACCACTTATAATAAGTCACATATAATTTATCTTCAACTATAATGACTAATGAATTCATAACTTTCTTTTCCTTCCTCAATAAGCATAAGAAATTCTTAATTTTTGAGATTGCTATTTCTTCCTTTTTCTAGTAGTGGCAGCCTCCCTCTTGAGCATTTGATAAAATGTTTTCATGAAATTCAAAAACCTTCATGGCATGAAAAAAACTATAGACACTTCATATTATCAGGATTTTAAAAGAAATTTCACAATAATCATGAGCTATTTTTTTTTTTAAAGAAGGAAAATTGAAATACAGTAAATTAAAAGATTGATTGAGAGGTAAATCCTCATTTTGGAGCAATTAGTAGAGCAAATACTTGTATTTGCTTTAAATAATAAAAGAGAAAAAGAAAATAAGGAAATGGAATGTATTTTTTACATTACAGACTTTGACAACAAGGGAAATCATTTTTTTTCTTTTTCCATGTAATTTGTGTATCTTGAAAGCATCAGGAAACAGAAAACTCTACAGGTTAGGATTGCCAACTAACGCTTCTAGCTCTCTTTCCTAGAAAATACCAAAGACAAACATATTTCCTCCAGGTGATGCTGTAATATCTGAATGATGTCTACCAGGAAATCTCTCTACAAAATGATTGTCTGAGTTTTTAAAATTTTCTTTCTTAGCTTGAATATTTACATATCTTCTTCACAAAAGTGTATTTGGCCTCAGTAAAATAGAATCATTTGAAGCTTTTAAAAATCCAGTAGCACTAAATTTCTTTTCATGATTACAATTCAGTCCTAAATATAAATATCAAATCTTTTTTTATTAACCAGTGTTTGTAGATACTAGCTGTTATGAAAGATGGAGAGAAAGGGCCTTATCCAGGGAATATCTGAAAAAAGCTCTCTTTGCAGTTGATGTGCACATTTGGTTGAGCAGATGTTCTTTGTTGATTGAGCCACAAGTGACTATATCCTAGCATTGCCTAATGTTCTTCTTCCCTTCAATCACTCTTTTCACAGCCTGGGTTAATCTACTAATAGATTATTATTATTTACTTCAGAAAAAGTAAATGAATAGAGGAAAACTGATTAATATTTGAAATCAGAATGCTTGGGGCCCTCATTATTTTATGTATAAACTAAAAATATTAACAAATGTATTTAAAATAAAGTATTTACCACAACCAGTTTAAGATTAAAGAGTTAAAATAAGTTAATTTAAATCATTTTTGTCATTTGGATATTAGAGACTTTAGTTTTACACATTTTTATGACACAAACTCCTAAGAAAGTGTTCAGTCATTTCCAGAGGATACAGTTACAAATATTTCAAATTTTCAAAATAAACAATGAAAAAATAGTAACAATAAATACAAACTACATCTAGAATAAATATTCAGGAAAGACTAGTACATTTCTATTTAGGTAGTAACTACTCAATAATGACTGCTATGGACCGAATTGTGTCCCCTCAAAATCATATGTTGAAGTCCTAACCCCCAATGTGACTGTACCTGGAGACAGGGTTTTTAGGAGCTAATTAAGGTTAAATGAGGTTATAAGAGTGAGGCCCTAATCTAGTAGGAGTGTGGCCTTAGAAAATGAATACAAGAGAAATCTCACTCTCTCCGTCTTGCTCTGCTATGGGAGGACACAGTGAGAAGTTAGCCATCTGCAAACCAGGAAGAGAGCCCTCATAAGAACCTGACCATCCTGACAACCTGATCTCAGACTTACAGCCTCTATAACAGAGAGGAAATAAATTTCTGTTGTTTAAGCCACTCAGTCAATGGTATATTGTTATGGCAGTCTGAGGTGACTAATATAATCATCAATAAATTATTTAAATATTCTTCAAATAAAGTAATATTAAAATCTTACATAATATAAATATTATTTTATTCAGATTGACATTTTTAATATACATGCTCTGTCATATGAAAAAGAAAGCAAACATCACCCTTTAAAAAAATAATTTCTGCATATTATCTACAACATTGGTGGCTGTTCCAAAACTATATGAACATAGATATTTATCTATAGGTGTTAAGTAAAAGTTGCTATTTAAAATACCAACAGGGGCTGGCCTGGTGGCAAAGTGGTTAATTTCATGCTCTCTGCTACGGAGGCCTGGGATTCGTGGGTTTGCAACCCGGGTGTGGACCAACACACTGCTCAAGCCATGCTGTGGCAGCAACCCATACACAAAGTAGAGGAAGATTGACATAGATGTTAGCTCAGGATGAATCTTCCTCAAGCAAAAAGAGAAGGATTGACAGTGGATGTTAGCTCAAGGCCAAACTTCATCACCCCCTCAAAAATAATAATAATAAAATAAAATAATATACCAACGATTTTGTCATGAAATATGAAGAGTGAATAGAGGAAGCTGAATTTCTCTACATCATGAAAAGAAAAATTTTAAAGGAAAGAAGGTAGAAAATTAAACAAGGATTCATTATGAAACTAATTAGAGAAACCAAGAGAGACCAAAGTATCAGCAAGATGAACATTGGATGGCTGTGTGCTCTATGCTGTGTTCAAGGAATTAGCTAACCTTCTTGTTTGATTTTACAGAGTGAAGATGGTAATGGTAGGTCGAGAAGAAATAGTCATAGAAGATGTCAATGAGAGTGCCAGTGGGGAACATGAAAAATTATGTTCCTGGGAATATTTATAAAAAAATCTTAAAAACATTTTTGACTTTCATTGGCCATTTTTGGGTTTGATCAAAAATTATATTTATCTCCAAAAAGTAGGAAAGCCCGAATTCTATCTAGGATACATGTATGTTATCCATTAAAAATTCAAAATATATTTTTTGCAACTTGTAAAAAATTCTGTCTTTGTTGCTGACTATATAAAGCATGTGTGCTCACCGACATGCATAGAATACTAAGGTATTGACTATCAATGGAATCTATATTGTGTCAACAGTGTGCCTTGAATAATTTACACAACCTAAGAACATCAGAGAAATCACCTAAATAAGTAAATGATATGGTTCTTTTCTATATTGTGAAAGGAATGGAAGAAGTTTGATACAGTGGTTGTGGTAGCTCATGTCTGTCAGTAAGCAGAAAATTTTCTTCTGAATACTGCCTCAATTTCCTCTCAATTACTAAAGCCCCAGAAGCAAATACTAGTAAAAAAAATCATAGGATATGCATTGGGAGGCTAGGATTCAATTGGGAAGTACTAAATACAACAATTAAATCATGAATATGTCCCAAAAGTCATAAATTAACCAGTCAAAAATTTGTTAGTCACAGTGCCTTAAACCTGACATTATAATAAATTACTTAACAAAAACTCACTGAGTACTCATTTCAAAATATAATAATACTAAAATTATAGACTTAAAATATATATAATGAGAATCCCATTTTAAAATGCATTGAATCAAGGAAACATTTATGAAGCACTAACTGTATATCACAATTGCCTTTGATCCAAAAACTTAACACTTATTAAACCAATTTAGACTAACATCATATCCAAGATGTCAAAAAAGCGATGAGGTTGCATCAACCTTCTCTTTCTACAGATACTAATTATAAAAACTGAATATAATATGAAAAACAATTATTTAAACACCCTGTAGAGCATCTAAATAAGACAGAAACTGAGGTTTCTGCCAAAATTGCCAAATCTACATAGACTATAATATTTAATATATCCTTCATATCAATGTATAGAGTGGCCAGACCAAAAAAAAAAAAAGACATAAAAGATATGAATGATAAAATCAGCCATCATAACCTAACTGATATTTGTAGAACACTATACAAATGCAGGACAAGCATTATTTCAAACCCATATGGAGTGTTCACAAAGACAGACCACATATTGATCCTTAAAACAAATCTGGTTGTAAAAAAATGGATCTCATTCAAACTATGTTCCCTGATCACAACATAATTAAACTAGAAATCAAAAACAATATATGTAGAAATGCCCTAAACATATAGATATTAATCAACTCATTTCTAAACAGTACATATGTCAACATACAAATCAAAATTGAATTATACGATATTTTGAGTCAAATGATAATGTAAAATTAGCATATCAAAATTCATGTGAAGCTGCTAAAGAAGTGTATAAAGGGAAGTTTTTAATGTTAAATGCAAATATTGGACAAGAAAAAACATCTGAAATCAATGCTGAAAACCTACAACCATAGGAAATTGGTAAAAGAATGGCAAATAAAAAATACAGTAAGTAGAAGGAAGGGTATAATAAAAATGAACAGCAAAAATCAACAAAATAGGAAACAGGCAAAAATAGAGAACACAGAGCTGCCCCATATAATTCAGAATACTCAGTTAAATTCAGATTTCAGATAAAGTACAATTTTTTTTAATATGTCACAAATATTGTATGGAACATCATTATGCATGTAAAAATATCCATTGTTGATCTGATTCAGATTTAATCAGGTTCTTATATGTTTATTGTTAAGTCCGACAACTCTACGATAAAAATCAGTAACACCAGAAGTTTGTTTATTGAAAATATCAATAAATTTGATAAACCTCATACTCTATCAATGAAGAAAAAAAGACAAGAGATAAATTAACATCATTAGCAATTATAGAGGGGACACCACTCAAGATCTTTCAGATAATAAAATATTACAAAGGGAACATTATAAACAACTTCATGCCAATTATATGAAATAAAGAAATTACTTAGAAGTCACAAATTACAGAAACTAGCAAAAGAAGTTACACATAGGCTTACAAGAAGAGGCAAGAGAGCACACTAACTGTCTTTCTGCCATGTGGGGCACAGTGAGAAAGTGGCTGTCTATAACCCAGGAAGAGGGCCCTCACCAAGAGCCTGACCATGCTGGCACCCTGATCTTGGACTTCCAGTCTCCACAACTGTGAGAAATAAATCTTTCTTGTTTAAGTCACCCAGTCTGTGGTAATTTGTTATAGAAGATTGAATTGACCAAGATACTTTCCATTTCCGTCATGATTGTCTAAACTTGTGGCTTCCAGGACCTGGAGTGTGAAGAACAGGAAAATTCATTCCTTTTTTCCCTGTCCCTCCCTTTGCTTTAAAATCAAATTCTGTCCAGGCGTTGCTGCCTTACCAGGATGTAGGTGTGAGTCCTTCACAGCCTCTTCTGTGGCCTTTCTGCTGCCAGGCCCCAGGAAGTAAATTCATTTCTGACTCAAATTCTTCCCATAGCTGCTAAAATTTCCTCCAAATGTGGAAGTCCTTTTTGGTAGAGTAGCTACAAAACTGTTCAGGTCTTGCTAGCGTTTTCTTCTTGACCCAAAATAAACTCACAGAAAATATGCCCCAGGCCTGAAATTAGAAGTGTAGGCTGCTCCATTTGTATCTCTCTCCAAATCAATCAGTCAATTTCTCTCTCTGTCTCTCTTTCTTTCTTATCTGTCTATCTACTTATCTATCTATCTATCTACCTACCATTTATTTGCTGCTGAGGTAAGCAAGAGGACCAGTCTAGACATTTACCACTTAAGCCATCATTCTATCAGTGCCCGGAATGATCTTTTCCCATCTTGCAGACATCTTCGAGCTCACTGAGATTTCTGTGGACCATTTCCCTTTACTTGGCTATGGGACAGGGGTTGGGGGCAGCATACTGGATATACCATTCCCTTCTCTACGGCACAGGGCAAAAATCATTTCATACCACCGCTACTGAATTTCCATCAGGTAGACAATTCTGATGCTTCTGTGTCCTGCTTTCTGCGTTGACAGTGGGCTCAAGGGGTAGTATTTCATCTTCTTGTATCAATTCAATATTATCCTCCAATTTATACATATGTGGACATACTGGTGCATCTCCATGTGATTATAGTAAACAACACAAAATATGCATCAAATTGTGGAGTCTTAAATGTTTGAACATATGAGTAGCGCATTACAGTGTTTTAGATTTATATTTTTTAGTATTTTTGTTTTACATTCTGAATTTTTAAAATTCTCTACAATTATCACATCATATGTTTAGAATCAGAAAAACAACAAATAAAATGCAAGCACAATTTATTTATCCATTGGTAATAAATTCTTTTTTTTTTTTTTTTTGGTGAGGAAGACCAGCCCTGAGCTAACATCCATTGCCAATCCTCCTCTTTTTGCTGAGGAAGACTGGCCCTGGGCTAACATCGTGCCCATCTTCCTCTACTTTACATGGGACACCGCCACGGCATGGCTGACAGGCAGTGCGTCGGCGGGCTCCCGGGATCCGAACCAGCGAACCCCGGGCTGCCAAGCGCGGACTAAACTGCTGCGCCACCGGGAATTCTTAATATATTTCCTCCTACTTATAATTTTAATTATCTAATATATAATTTAATTACATATTAAATTTAACATATACTTTAATTATATATATGATTAATTATAATATTTTATTTATTTTTACACTTCAAATGGACACAAATAATATATGAAGGTCTTAAATCATGTAATTCAAAAGAACACATCCACTAGTTTTACCAGAAAGACTTTCATAGTCTGAGTGGCTTAATACTCAAGGTATGATTTACTCTATAGTTGAAAATTTTAGTTTTAAAAAATAAAGCTCACAATTTAGTGATAGATTAAAATGCAGTGAAATGTTTTGTATCCACATTGTGTAAACTACTTTCTGTCCTATTGCTAATATGTAAAAGTGCGTTTTGTTAATAATGAGTAATGCTAGTTGTTCAAGGTTCAAAGTTGTATAGAAAATTTATAATCAACTTTAATTGAAATGAAAGAACAACAAGAAAATGATGGCAATTTTAGTCTCAGTGGCATGATACAGTAACATTTTCTTAGGCTAACTTTAGAGCGTTTGTCAAAATTATATATAACTCTAATATTACTCCTTTTCTTACTACTAATGATAAAACTTGCAGCATTGATGAAAACGGAATTCAGCCATTAAGATCTAACAATTCACGGCACAGATTGCCTTTGCAACACATTAACTTTGATTCTGTTATTATTTTTTGTGCCTTTGTTCATGTTTTTCTTTTCCTACAAAATTCTACAGCTGCATTTCTCTCAGCTGAATATCTAAGTTTTTCCCTCCTTTAACTTAGTGCAACCCATTGTTTTCAAAATGTCATCTACAATTAAAATTCCCAAGAAGTAGAATCCAGACAATAAAAGCAATTGAATGCTGAGGATCACTGAAAAGATGGACAAAAATCCAAAAATCTGGGAGACTACCTCCTGTTTAGTTTAATGGCTATTGGTTTTCCTTTGTCTTTCCTTAACAATACAGGCTTTATGCCAAACATATATATTGTTGGCTTCATGAAAATAATTTCAACTTCGTTCTACTGGTAACTCCAATATTAATAAACACTTTAAATAAAATAGTAAATCTTTTAGATGTATACTATAAAGTTTCCATTTATTTGTGATTGTGATTGTGTTTCCTCTTGGACAAAATGATATCCATAGAAATCCACAAGAAAATTAAAAATGAATGATAACAAATGTTGAAATATATGGCTATTGATTCATAAGAATATTTTAAGGAAAATAATAAAATATGAAAAATAGTGCCAAGATGCTCATTAATACAAAAATCTAAGTGCCACTGATTTTCCCTTTTTCCAAGGTAGAGTAATTGTATCCAAGTAGATAATTTGCTTATTTAGGAAAAATATATTTTGATGCCTCTTTTTGATAAAGCCAAGTAAGGCTTGATAACCCTGATTGTCATGAGTAACTAAATGGAGGTGAATTTCTCCACATAACGATATCAAATAAAATTTGACTTAAAATTAGAAAGGAAATAAAGTACCTACAAATACATGGAAGAAAAATAAAACCAAAATTCAATAGTAATCTGAGAACAAACAGGTATACCCACCAATATATTCTTAACTTTATTTTTCTGAAAATCTTATTATATCCTATATTTCTTTTCCATACTCAAAATCTGTAGACAAATATGATGTATATGTGCATATACATATACACACATACATACATACACATATGATTTGTGTTGAAGTTATTTAGAGAAATGGAGAAATTAAATATCTTCATGGTTCTGGAAGATGAAAGCAGTTGTAAAATGCTTCAAGTTGAGGTTAGTAATTTAATGAAAAGAGGAAATTAGACCCAGATGTGACAGATGAAATGGAAACAAATGTAGAAAAATGCAAAAACTTCTGAGGAATTTTCTGTGCAGAGATATATATTTTTCAACAAAAATGGAATTTAGGCTGAAATCATGATATTTAAATATATAAAGAAACATTAAGGTTATCTGTGTTGCAGACTCAAATATTCAATGACCATAAAATAAGTAACAAAGCATAGAGTTAGTACAATGAAATGACAGTAATGATACTGGAATTTAAATGCATGCATTCAGAGTGAATAATTTCAATATATGTGCAAAAGAAAACACAAACTATAAATATATATGTGTATATGCATACACACACACACACACACATCCCTTTCACTGTATTAGGTACAGTACAATATGCCGAAAACATTAGTTTGATAATGGTCTATTTCTTCTATAAAATTTTAATTTGGCTGTTACCCAGATTGCTCTTCTCAAGGACAAGTGGTCTATGTACATTTAATTTGAAAGAGCACCACTGAGATTCATGACCAGAAAGTCTCTTTCCAAGAGACCATTAAGTATATTTTCAATATTTCTAATCAATAGTAGCAAAGAGATCTGGACACCATAAGTCATTTAGCAGTGCGACAGAACAGTTTAGATTGTCCCTTAAATATCTGTTGTCCAGGTTATCCAGCCAACCAGACTGAGAACTAATGCTTCTATTGGTTCAGAATTGGTTATTTCAAGTTTACTTCAATATAAAATTGAGGGAAGTTATATTAAAAGTCCATCCTGTTCTCCACCATTTGTTCTTTTGTCATTTTTCCATAAATGTTAAAGTTAATGCCATACTGACCTTATCCAGTGTCTAAGAAGCTGCTCTCCTAGAGGCATCTTTGAATAGCTTTCTCTGCTTGTAGTTTGAGTATTTAGTTGTACTTAGTGGGTTTTAGAAAACTTTTCTTACTAACAAATATCCTTTCCTTTCCTTTGTGGATATTTGATTTTTCTTTCCCCCTCAACCACATAGTAAGTGTTAGTGTGAAGCCAAAAACTTGAATAATTTTCATCAGAAATTAAAGTAAGCTTCAACATTAAGTTGCACATATCAACTGAAAAATATCTCAAATGAGTTCTAACAATATCCAAGCCCTGTGTCCACAACCTGCCATAGATGATTTGTTTTCCAAGGTAGCTGTGGAAATTTTATTTGTGTGTCTAAGCTTTTCTGGCTCTGTGGTAACTTGTCTTTTCTATTTTATTATTTATATTGGAAATGCTTTTGATTTAGTTCATAATCTTCCCACAAAAGATACATTGTACTTTTGTGCTTCTTCATACATTATACATAACAGTAAGCAAAATTTACAGCAGTGTAAGCAAAAGAATAGGTAGCTTTACTGCAATATACAAGATTCAGCCAATTCAGCAAAAGCCTTGAAACTCTAGTGGAAACATTTTCACAAGCTGCATATGTGTTAAAATAAGTCCTTCAAATACGTGTGCATATACATTCTTTTTCATTCACAGAAAACTGAATGGTTTAATAAATTGAAAGTGGCAAGTAGAAACACACAGTGCTCTCTGTTTGCTATGAGTGTTTTGTGTGGCAGCTCCATGTCTAAGCTCTTCCACAAATTTTGTTGAAGGAAAATGCTACTAATTTCAAGTTTCCATATGAGGACTGTAACTATTTCAGTTGAGTATATAACTGACATACAAGAAAAGTACTGAAAACAGAAGAGTGACCGAAATAGCCTTCCATTCCCCTCAGCTTGACTCAGAGTTGGACAGGTTTCTTCCTGCCTCTAGGCCTCTGACCTTTTCTTAGAGGATTTACTTTGGAAAACTTGCAACTGTAAATTCTTTCTCTGCCCTTTTGAGATGCAAATCTTCTCCCAGCTTCTTGCCAGTTTTACAAACCCAGGAATGTCTTTCCCAAGGATCTTGGAGACATTCTTTGCAATGTAATCGTCAAGAAAGATAAAGCCTTTATCTCTCAGTCTCTGAGGGATGGTAGGAGCCAAACTTAGATCTAAGCACAATTATCAAACACAGATGGCCTAAGCACATGGACCAACTCCTCTCCCCTAACATCCTCCAGTATTTTTCTACTAGCTCATCCTAGTGTTTAAAATTCTCCTGCCTTTTGTGTCAGTGGAGTTGAGTTCAATCTCTCGGCCCTATTGCAATAGTCTTGAATAAAGTCTTCGTTGCTTATTTAATGCCATCCAGTGCAATTTTTCTTTAACAAGTCTTTGCATAAAATCACTACATGCAATAATCTCTGGGGAGTCCATTTCTATAAAACTTTAACTTCAGGAATGGTCTAGGCAGACTATATTTGAGTGTGACGATTTGGGGCTTTCCTAATTGCCTAAGCAATTACTAAGGATTAGAATTTCTTTTGACTTAAATATTTTATTTTCAACAGCTATGGCCAGTAATTCCTTGGTCCTTATTCTCTGACTCAGAAAACAACAAAAGACATCTACAGAAGAGTCAGCACTTGTATCCTGAAACATCATTCCACATGTTGTCCTGGGCTTCCTTCTGAGGCAAATACACAAGGCTGGACTTCTGTCAATTTCAGTGCATAAGCCCCACTCAAACGTCCTCAGTCCTTTTTGCTCTTAAAGGGAGAAGGTCTCTCTAAAACAAAATGAGTTTAGTTTCAACAGGGTTTTAGATCTTACACTTATTTTGGGTCATATATCCCAATGAGAATTTTATGTAAACTATAAAACTTACTCTCTGAAAAATGCATCTATACATAGATAACTGATATTCTGTTTACACTTCAGAGTTAATGGAACTCCTGGGCTGGGAGATACATATTACCTGACACAATTCTGCTTCCAGCAGCAACTCCTCTTCATCCTGAATTAATAGAATAGTGTAGCTGTTCTCTGCCCCACCATTGGCTCTTGTTCCCTCTGCTGTTACTGCTTCATATTCCTCAATTCTTTATGTAACTGAAGATGATATTTCCATATTAAACTGGTTCTACTACTTAAAACTCCCCCCATAAATTTTCAAGATTTTCAGCCAAAAGTGGGTTAATTTACCCTTGAAATTATAACTTGCTGACTGTTGTTGATTACTTCAATAAGACTTCCTGTTGGAATTGTTGCTCTACAAAATCTTAACCAGGTTTTTATCTCTGCTTTAGTTGAGTTCATTCTTAAATGGTTGCTAAGTATTTTCTAATGTCTCTTCTATGATTATCTTCTCCATTGTGCCATTTATGCTCATACTCACTACCTCTTAAAGAATCTGCCTAGAGTTGCTTTATTCACATAGCTAGAGTACTATTATTCCAGCAATAATTGCTATTTTGCCATTACGTTCTGCATTTCTTATTACTATCAACATTGCTAAAAGATCTCCACCTAAGTTCTACAAATTGCATGACCCATGACAAAGTTTCTTTTCCCTTTTCATCAAACCTGCCAGGGAGTTTGCAAAGTTTTTGCCTAAGTGTTATATTTCAGCCCAGTTAAACTTGGACCAAGTGGTCACCTTTTATTTATAGCTTCCTTTATTAGGGATTTGAGACAGATTGCTAGAGAATTGACTGACAGAACTGATTATCAGCATTGTGACAATAGTTTACCTTATCCCTGGACTCAGGAAGAGAACGTATGTTCAGTGACTCCATTGGTTAGGAACTGACATCCATCTTTGCTTCCTTCCTTTTGTTTTATATTAGCACACATCTTTGTAGTTTAAAAATGCCTCTCATCATCTTTCCTAAAAAATATTTTTAAAACTCCATAGCCCAATTGATCTAAGTGAGTAAATTTATTCCTTTCCTTGCCTGCATCATACTAAAAAAATCAACTCATGTTATCCCAAATAGAGAAATTGATTTCAAGTTCTGTTTTCTTTTATATCCCAGAAATGTAATAGAAAGTGTGAACAGTTATCAGCATGCTGTTCAAATATTTTACAGGATTTGTAGTCTTAAATAATCACAAATCATACTGTATTTTCTACTACCTTCTTGACAGAGGCACAAGAAAGATTCACAAATTCAACACATCCAAAATAACTTTTATTTTCTCTATTATGGAAGACAGACTTTAAGGTGACTCCCATAGCGTTCATACTCTTTTATTATCCTTCCCCTTGAGTATGAGAAGACATGTGACTTGCTTTAACCAATGAAATACAGCAAAGGTGATGGGATGCATGTAATTACATTTACATGATTAGAGAAGATTGCTAAGATTGTGGTACCCATCTGGCTAAGCATCTCTTGTTTGCTTGCTCGCTCTTGCTCTCTTGCTTGCTTCCTGTTTCCCTCTCCCTCTCTTTCCATTACTGTTTTCAAATAGTAAGCTGCCATATGTCTTATATCTACAATGAATGAATTCTGCCAACAACCTATGAGAGCTCACAAGTGGATTTTTCACCACTCAAGCCTCCAAAGGACAATACAGCCTGACTAATGCCTTGACTGCAGCCTGTGAGTCCCGAAGGGAATCACTCATTTAAGTCTTGCCTGGACTCCTGAACTACAGAAACTGAAATAATAAATGTGTGTTGTTCTAAGCTGCTACATTTATGTTAATTTATTACACAACGATAGAAAATAAATACACCTATAATGCTACTTATTTGTGGTTGTTGTTTTTCTATTTCACTTATTAACATCATCTCACTTTCATTTATGTGGGCTTGAAACCTGTCACCCTAAATTTTTCTTTTCCACCATTACCACCAACATCCAGTCATTCAATTAACCCTATTTATTGCATCTCATGAGATTAATCCCTTGACCATCCAATCAAGTAATAGAACATTTCCATAATCCAGAAATTTTTCTTCCACAGATTTCTACTCACTTATTGCCACACCCAATCCTAGAAAAACAATGATATGATTTCAATCAACATAGATTAGCTTCATTTCTAGAACTTCAAAAAAATGGAATTCTACATTACATACTCTTTTGTGTCTGATTTCTTTCACTTGCTGTGTTTTTAACATTCATTTGTATTTGTACATGCTGGTAGTTTTCTTTATTCATTCACTCATTGATGGATTTTGTATTGTTTACAGTTTTAGACTAATATAGATAAAGCTTCTTTACTCTTGGCACCGTATCCAGGAATAAAATGGATGAATCATAGGCTAAGTGTATGTATGTTTAACATTATAAAAAACTGATAAAGTGTTTTCCAAAATGGTGTAATAGTTGATACAACAACCAGAAATGAATAAAAATTCCAGTTACAACTGAGAATTATCAGAACTTCATATGTTATCTGATTCACTTTAACCATTTTGGTGGGGTACACTTTCTTGTTACAAACAGATTTTATTGCGATAGTTGTGTATAAACTTTTAGAAAACCTACATTGCATATCTAGATTCTAATATTCTATTTATTCTATTCTTTGATTGATTTATTTTCTTTCCATATACAGATCTTCCTCAACTTACGCTGGGGTTATGTCCCAATAAACCCAATGCAAGCTGAAAATATTGTAAGTCGAAAATGCATTTAATACACCTAACCTACCGAACATCAGAGCTTAGCCCAGCTTACCTTAAGCATAGTCAGAACACTTACATTAGCCTACAGTTGGGCAAAATCGTCTAACACGAGGCCTACTTTATAATAAAGGGTTGAATATCTCATGTAATTTGTTGAATAATGTGCTGAAAGTGAAGAACAGAATGGTTGTACGGGCACAGAATCGTTGTAAGTGTATCAGTTGTCTACCCGCCTGATCACATGGCTGACTGGAAGCTGCAGCTCGCTGTTGCTGCCCAGCATCACAAGAAAGTATCATACTACATATCACTAGCCTGGCAAAAGGTCAAAATTCAAAGTACAGTTTCTACTGAATGCTTATCACTTTTGCACCATCAGAAAGCTGAAAAACCATAAGTCAAACCACTGTAAGCGGGAGACTGTCTGTAATTGTCTAATTTCTCATCTTCCTGTCAAATTCAAGTGAATTATCAAACAGCAAGTTCACGTCTCTTGGGAATTCTTCCTTTGTCGACCAAGTGAAAATAAATAACTCTATCATAGTCTTATAGCAGTTGTTTTTCAAGTATCATTCCAAGATCAGCAGCATAAGCCTAACTCGGTTCCGTGTTAGAAATTCAAATTATCTGCCCCCCCGTTACACCTACCAGGTCAGAAACCCTAAGAGTAGGACCAATCCTGTTTTAACAATTCTTCCAGGTAATTCTGCTGCCTGCTAAAGTTTAAGAGCCTTGCTCTTTTTTTATAAAATGACTACTTGATATTTTGTATGGCAGCTTACAAATCTGTTTTATTCAATAAACTATGAGCTCATTGAAGCTAGGGACTACAGGTTATTCATTTTTGTATTTCTCATAACACCAAAGACCGAGCTTTGTATAGTGTAGAAAATCAATGATTGCTTGCTGAATTAAATCACATTGAAAAGTGAAACGTTTTTTTTTTTTCTCTTTATCAACTGAGTACTTAATAAATGATGTTTGTTTTAAAATATCTGCCCCTTACTTCAATTTTACTCTTAGTTAGTCGCTCAAAATAAATACAATCAGGAATATCAGAAGACATATGTTGACTTTTAATGTTTAATTGAGACATTTTAAATACAAAGAAACTAGAAATTTTCTCTCTTTCTCTTCTTTACTGATTAATTCTGACTCTCTTAGAAGGGAGGGCATCTATATTCAGAGACAGTAGGGATTATTAAAAAAGAATTTACTTTCTTTCTGAAAAACAATTTTATGTGTTTTTATTTTGGAGACAATTGCTATCTTTTTCCTCCTTGGATTTAATTTTTATGGTAAATCAGGGTTTTGTTGTTATAGTCATCCTCTTCATTGTGGGTGGTTAGCTGGTTGGTTTGCAAAAAGAATCCCAGTTTATCTGATTTTTTACAGAGGAGGAATAATTGGTATGTCCCGACTCAACTGAATGCTCAAGTGTATTATCTTTAACAACTCTCTTTTTTCCCATCACTGTTTGAAGACCACCTTTAAAGGTGTGTGATCTTGCCGGAGTTCTGAATTATTACAGCTATAATTCTATCGACACCTCTTTCTACAGGAAAATGTCACACATAGAATAACAAAAAGGTCTTCTATTTTTCATGGACATGCTGTAGACAGCAGTAGTCAAAACAGTTTTTCAGTTAATTTAATTTTTTTCTCATCACAACCCATTTTAGTTTGGATGTTATAGCACTACATCAATAGCACGTTCCTATTAGATTTAAGTTTTTCTTCATACAAACTCATACAATGTAAATTTATGGACTCTTTCTATGGATTCTTCCAGATAAGGCTAATTTTTTTAAATGAAAATTAGAAGTATTTAGTAACAGACCACTTCTGTGCATTGGTGTGGTGAAAGAATCTAATTTACTCCTAAGGAACTCTTTCATCATTAGAATAATCTACTTTTGTTATTCACTCTTTTTAAGTCATTACTGAACAGGAAAAAAAAAATCTGAGCCTAAACTTGGCATCTCACTGGAGGTTGAAATAAAACATTTATAGATAATGATGCCATAATTGAGTGGCACTAAAATCTGGTGTGCATCAGAGGCACAGGGCTACAAGATCACCAGAGATTTAGTGATATCTACCCGGATAATTCTGCAAAAAACAAGATTTTGATAAAATCCGTATGTCCTGTATTTAACAAAAAATACTCAAATCCAAATCAATCCATCAATCAACAAGGTATTTGTATGCACTACACTTGGCACTGTTGCGATCAGATATATGATCGCATATTTATGCGATTCTAATATTTATGATATATTAGAATTACTGTGATGGACTAATTTTTTAAAGTTTGACATCGCCTATATTTCCCCTATATATATATCTGTTGATACATTCTTAAACTTAATGCTAATGTTAATAAGCCACTAGTTAAATAAATCTGAAATAGATTTCTTTGTAATCAGTATCCACCAAAATTGATAGGCAATATTTTAATAATAGGTTCATAAGTCAATCATTTAATGTCTGCAAATCAATCACAACTGTTTAGCCATTTTATAATTTTATTTTTAAAGTACTATTCCATAACCATCTCTATGGGTGTTCTGCATAGCAGAGGGGAAGTGTTATTTGTTGTCCAATGTACACCTCAAGCATTTACACCTTGATGTGGAGATTCTAACAGAAACAATTAAGATAATAAAAGTGAATATATTTTCAATTGCTAAGGCAACTGATTTAGGATTGAAAATGTGATGAGAATAGCTACGTTAGATTTAGTTTCTAGTCCTCAATAAAACCTTAAACATGTTTTAAATATTTAATAAAATATGCATCTTATTTTGGAAATTTCTCTTCATCAATCAATGTAATGCTAAACATATGAGCTTCAATATTTTAGAAAGAACTCGGAAGTTTTAATTAGAAAAAAGTACTTTTTAAGCTTCTGTTTGTCTCAAGCTACCTCTTTGATAATAAAGCATGTAATAAGGTTGGTGATCCTTTTAGAAGTCCCCAGTTCAGATTTTCTAGTGTTGTGTTTAGAACATATACAGTGTTAATTATAGCCAGTTACATGGTTTCCCACCTACACTGACTTAATTAAAGGAAGAGAAGCAAGAGCTCTCAAACTTTAGGCTTCATATAATGTAGTTACCAAATAAATGAATTCATACAAACATAAACAAAAATCATTTTCCTTTTTTTCACACTCTTGGCTCTTCTCAGGTTAGTATTTAGCGACCCCTCAAGCCCTGTGCTTTGGGTCTTTCCATTATCAGACCACTCAAATGTGGTGAACTGGATGGTATTTTTTATTCTACCTTAGTGAATAAAGTTGCTACTTGCCATTTCTTTCTGTTTTTATTGTCCAGGAACCCTTGGTTGGTTCTGTTTTTCTTTGTTGTTGTTGTTTGTTTTCAATAGGAGCCTCTGTTTTTTGGGGGGGGCAGTGAGTGAGATTAACCCTGAGCTAATGTCTGTTGCCAATCCTCCTCTTTTTGCTGAGGAAGATTGGCCCTGGGCTAACACCCATGCCCATCTTCCTCTACTTTATATGGGACACTGCCACAGCATGGCTGATAAGCAGTACATTGGTCCACACCCAGGATCCAAACCCGTGAACCCCAGGCCACCAGAGCGGAGTGCATGAACTTAACCACTACACCACGGGGCCAGCCCCTCAACAGGAGCCTCTTTTAAAAACAAACATAATTGTTTCTAAAACTCTCAGTCCAATTTTTATATTATACTTTAATCTGTCTAATATGAGGTTATCAAAGCTTCAAGGAACCGTCAGTGTCCTGGAAGACAGACATCTGAACCTATGCTATGATATGGCTAAAATTACATGGAAGAACAAAAAGGGGACTACTTAAATCCATCTATTTACAGAGAGAAATCAAGATCTTCTTCTAAGGAAAGTATTTTTAAATAGCTGAACTGTGCAAGTTTGTGTGTATGTCGGTATGTATTAGAGTTGCCAATGCTGAGTTTGTGAAAAGTTACTCGTGTTGCAGTTTGAAGAAATATATATATATATGTATATTTTGGTGAAGAAGATTGGCCCTGAGCTAACATCTGTTGCCAATCTTCCTCTTTTTGCTTGAGGGAGATTGTCTCTGAACTAACATTGTGCCAATCTTCCTCTACTTTGTATGTGGGACGCCGTCAGAACATGGCTTGATGAGTGGTGTGTAGGTCCATGCCCGGGATCTGAACCTGTGAACCCCATGCCACCCAAGTGGAGTGTGTAAACTGATCCACTACACCACAGGGCCGGCCCCTTGAAGAAATAATTTTAATCCCATTCTAAACTACATTACCTTCTACCCCCCAAGGAATTTGTATGTACTGATTACTAATGTAGATATGTCATTTGTGAATGTGAATATTTTTATAATATTTTGTTTAGTATGTTGAAAATATCTAGAGTTTTAAACCACTTAAAATGTGTACAATTTTTAGAAACTATTATGAAATATTTGTGGAGTATATCAGTGTTATTCTTTTATATGTATAATTTGTATTCATTCTTTAAACACATATTTATTGAGCAGGTACTTGTACCAAGCACTATTCTACTTGTCTCTCGGACCTTAAATGAGGATATTGGGGTTTTGTGGAAAAGACAGATAGTGAATTCATGAATGCACTTTCATTTATGATAATCACAACCATTTAAAAGAAAATAAAGTAGTAGGAAGTGATAAAGAGTAGATGGAATGTGCATTTATTTAAATTTTTTGTGGAGACATTGACAACAGGAAGTAGCTATAGAGAGACCTTTAGGTTATGCAAATTTAAAGACTTTGGTCAGAGGAAGGCTTGATTTGTTCAAGAAACTGAACACGGACTGTTGAGTAAGGAACACAGAGATCAGTTAGTGGTGCAAGATGAGGCTGAATGGAGCCATGTAAGCCATGGAAAAATGGTCAAATTTTCTTCTAAGTGCAATGGGAACCCTTTTGAGGGCTTAAGGAAGGGGATAATATTATTTGATTTCTATGGTGAAAAGACACCTTAGTGGGCCCATATGAATAAATTTAGCCTGATCAAACTTTACATTCCTTCTGCCATTATCTCACTTTTAATATCCATTCTCACATATTCCACAGCTATATGTCTGTATAAATTAGAAAAATCATGCAGTTATTTTAGATTATGTGCACCTCTTCATGAGTCAAACTTTGTATTTCATATTTTGGGATTTGCTTGGACTTGAGTCTAGTTATATGTCTAGAAGCAATGAACGGTGGTGAGGGTAGGTCCAGAAAAAAATCTGCAGTGTCTTGTTAGGCAGTAGCTCAAGGGAAGCCATTACTGGTTCTTCAGACAAAAGTGGTTAACAACCTCTTTTGATGAGTGGTGTGTAGGTCCATGCCACCCCTCAGGCAGGGGTGGAAGAGCTGTTTCTCTTGGAAAAGGAGACTTAGCAGAATGTAGGGGTTCAATGTCGCCAGCCTTATCAAGATCTGCCCTTGTCCCTATTCTGACTTTCAGAATCCTATTCCTTCCCAATCAATGCCCTTAATTTAACAGAAGATACCCTGTATGTATGGTGATTCAAATTAGATTGTAATTCAGCCATTTGTATGATGAGATTCTGGATTTGGTTTTCAGAAACTTCAGCTCTGTGGCTGTAGAAGATAAAGGTTTCTTTCAGGGAAGGTATAGAAACTTTCAGGTAATATATGCTGAGCTTGAACTGGAAGTTTAAAGCCCTGAGTTCATTCTTTTCTTTCCCAACTTATTCCAGTACAATTATGGGCAATAGCCAATCTTATTATACTCGTTAGTTTGACAAATTTGTTCTAAGGCATCAAACATATGGTCAACCAGAACCTTACTTTTGTAAGTATTCGATTAAGAGTATTCAATGATGATACAAAACACACAAAAAAACCCTCTTTTAAATGCCTGGTGCTGGGTCAATTGAAGATCCACATTGGCAAAACAAAGGGAAAGAAAGAAAAAAATTGGAAATGGAAGGTTGATCACTACCTTAAATCACATGCATAAATGAATTCCAGTAAGATTGTAGACCTAGATGTGAAAGGCAGAACAATAAAGCTACTAGAAAATAGCATAACTGAATATCTTCATGACTTTGAGGAGTGCAAAGATTTCTTAAACATGACACAAAAGGCACTACCTATATGAGGAAATATTGATAAATCAGAGTATATTAAATTTAAGAACTTCTGTTCATTTAAAGATGTTGCTAAAACAGTAGAAAGAGAAACCACAGGTTGGGAGAAACTATTTTTCAGTACATTAGTATCCAGAACACATAGAGAAGTACAAAACAATAAGAAAAAGAGGGACAAAGGAACATCTAAATGACTAACAAATCTATGAAATGGTGTTCAATCTCACTAATCACTGGGCATTGCAAATTTAAACCACAGCGTGAGAGTTCTATATACCCACCAGGCTGGCTAACACTGAGGGAAATAATAAAAAAGCTAAAATAAAAGAAAACTGACACTACCAAGTGTTGTCAAGAAAGTAAAGCAAATGGAATTTTCATATACTGCTACTGAGAGTGCAAATTTGTACAATCTCTATAAAAAGTCTTCACATATTCTACTGAAGTTAAACATTTATTTCTTTTCTGAACCAGCAATTCTACTCTGCATATGTATCCAACAAAGAAAGCAGGCACTGTGTACTAAAAGATATATGCATGAATGTTCTTGAAGTATTATTCAGAATAGTCCTGAAATACAACTCAATGGATAAACAAATTGGAATAGCTCACATAATGAAATGTTGTAAAGCAGTGAAAATAAATCAATGTTAACCCAAGTAGCCAGGTGTAAAAAAAGTACATATTTCATGATTCCTTTTGTATATAATTCCACACAGGCATTAGACGTCATGATAGTGATTACTTTGGGAGAAGGAGGTAGTAGTGATCAGAAAGGGGACGAAAGAGCATGAAATACTATTATTGGCCTAGGTGATATTTATATAGGTGTGTTCACTTTTTGATAATTCAGTGAGATATATACGTATATATGCCTTTTATCTTTTTCTGCATATGCATTTTATTTCAATATAAAAAGTTAAATGAAAATATGCATGCTAACTATGAAAAAGAAATAGGTCCTTAACACTTTAAGAGATAGTTCAGTGAAGACAATCAAGATTTAAATTTGCATGTATTTGACCAGGAGCAAAAAGAGAAGATTTTGAAGAATATTTCATTAAAATTGTATTTTTCAAAAAAAAATATTCAATGCTATCTTGTCTATTTCTATTTCTACATCACACCAGGGACTTTCAGTGCCTTCTTTACCACTGGAAATAGAGTCATGAAAGCCTTTAAATCTAATCAGATTAGAGAACTAATTCCAGAAATCTTGGAACAATTCAGAAACCTCATCCTCAAGATTCTGTCCTCCAGAACCAATCTTGTTACTGAACCAAGTGGGCTCACCTCCTGCTGAGTTAAATAGGACTCTACACCAGTGGAAATTGTCTCACAAGGTAAAGTGTATTCGCAACAAACAGGAGGCCATGAGGAATCATTTCCAAAGTCATGGCATCCCTGAACAAAGGGAAACAGGAACTTTTATTTTGGTTGGGAAATGAATATTCAAGAGGGAGAGGCAGATATTTGCCTGCACAGGCTCAACTGGAGAACATGGCTCCACATAATAATGCCTAAGCTCCTCCTGGAGAAATCTTTGTATTAAAAATAAGGCAAAGGTCGTGGGGTAGCTTTCGTGATGCTGGTCAGTTTCAGGATGGTTGGTGGTTACATCTCCTTAACATACAAAAGGAAAAGAAACAACTTGGAAAAACGGTTAATTGCTTCCAAACCCACCTTTGAGTTTCTCAAGGCACCTAGCCGGTGACACTCTCTGTATCAGAATACAGTCCTCTCTCTGCATCCACAGGGGATTGGTTCCAGGACAGCTCAGGGAGCCAAAATCCACTGCTGCTTCAGTCCTTTATATAAAATGGCATAGTATTTGCATATAACCTATGCACATCTCCAGATTACTTATAATACCCAATACAGTGTAAACAATATGTGAAAACTTGTTATACTGTATTATTTAGGGAATAATGACAAGAAAGAAAAAGTCTGTACGCATTCAGTACAGAAGCAACCATCTAGGCCTTTCCATCCCAGTTGGTTCAATCCGCAGATGTGGAACTGCATGTAGAGGGCTCACTGTACCTATCATTAAGGATTTTAAAGAGAGAAAGAGAACCAGTAGGTTGTGTGTGTCTGTGTGTATGCATACATATCACATATATATTTAATTGTATATTTTATATATTATGTGTGTTATATGTATTATTAAGACACGCACTTTCACAGATGACCTGCACAAGCCAGTGGAGAGCGGACGCTCACGAGGGCATGGCCGTGCAGCTGAAGTCAGGGCTCCATCAGCAGAAGCCAGTGCAGAAGCTGCAGGATGTGGTGGTGGCAGCAGGCCACTGGCTCCAGCAAGGCGTGGGCTGTGAATGCGCCTCAAGCAGCTGTGGGGACTGGAAGTCTGGCCCCGGCACAGAGGTTTTTACCCACCCGGTCATTCCAGGAGCCACCCTGGCCCTGCCTGTACCCATGTGAGATCCTGAGATTGGAAGCCCAGCTGAGCCCAGCTAGGGTGCCCCGACCCAGGAGCCAGGCTGGTGTTGTCCAACGCAAAGACGGGGACGATGGGAAGTGACGGGGCCTCGGAGCGAGCCTGGGCCGCCTGTCCAGTTCATACTATTTTGTAATCACTTTCTAAGCATTTTGTAAATTTATAATTGAAAACATAAATGTAATGCAAGAATAAAAAATATTTGGGGAGAAAAAGGAAAAGAAATATATATATATATATATATATATATATATATATATATATATATATACACACACACACACAAATAAGTGTGTGTGTTTATATATGAATGGCTACTTATACTTTTGTTTTTGATAAAATATATATGGAGCCTTTTTGTCAAAGACACCATACCAAGCATGGTAAAAAAGGTAGGAAAGGAATCTGCCCTTTAAATGCTTGCATAAGAGTTGAAAAAACAGTCACCAAGCAGATGATTACATAAAGTGTATCAGTTTATATGATAGGAGAACAGTATGTTGAAAGAGCTTAGAAGAGAATCATATAAAACAGACCAAAAACGTCAGGATAGCGAGATATAATAAATTGATCTCTGCTTTCCTAGACCACTACAACTTGCTTTTACCTCAGGACATCCTAACTCTGGCTGTTCTATCATCTTACAAACTGCTTCCCCTAAATAATTGTAGAGTTCATTCCCTTGGTTCGTGCAGGTCTCTGCTCAGATATCCAGCTCATCAGAGTGGTATCTCCTCATGATGCTTTATTCACCTTAACCAAATTTATTTTTCTTCCTAATACCTGATGTCACTTACTACTTTGTATGCTTTTGTGTGAGACCCAGTAGAGCATGAACTCTGTCTGTATTATTCATTGATGTATTTATTTTTAGTATGTACAATAAATCTTGATACAGAGTTCACACTCGAAACAATTTTGTTGAACAGATGAATGAAGATAAGTAATTTAAATTTGAAATATGAGAACAAATTAACCTGAAGTGGAGAAATGAGGACGTGAATTTTAGGCAGAGAAAAATCTTGAGCCCAAAGCCAGACAGTTTGGAAAATGTGACACATTCAAGCAGCTAAGCAATGTTGAGTAACTGGAGAACTGAATGTGAAACTGGGGATGGGGGAAACAGGGCAAGAGGAGGGGCTGAAATAATAATTGGGTATTGGATCAGGCAGAATGGGTTGGAAGAGAGAAGACTGGGTCAGAGAGGGGAGTTGGGGGATGTGGCCATATTCCTGATGACACATGACGGGAGTTTACACCCATGGAGATGAGGTAAGGTAGAAGTTGCACATATAACAATGTTCAGGAAATAGAATTACATACTTTAAAATTAATTTGATATTGAGGTGAGAAAGAGAACCAGGTCAAGAATAAAATTTAAGTCTCTTGTTTGGAAAATGATGTTATACAGGGGAGAAGCAACAGGGCGGGTGGTGTGGATTGTGAGTAATGATTGGAGCAGTGGACGTTTTGAGTTTGAGGTGCCTATGGAATATCTAACTGGACATGTCCAATAACAATTTGCTATATGGATCTGAAGATTGGGCGGGACCTAGGAACTGGAAATAGACAATTGAAAGCACAAGCAAGTGGCAAGGCCTGAAGTATCTGGGTGGGGCACTGAAGGGCTACAGATTGTTTCAAACTGTTATAATATTTTTTTTATTCATAACTAAAACCATTCTACTAGCCTATTACAAAAATTTTTGTATATAATTGATTCAATCTTTTCAAAATTAATTTTATATTCAGTATTTATTAAGGCCAATTGTATGCTTTTCTTATGGTCTTCAAGCATGCAAGAGTGACTATATATTATATAAATAAATCACTCTTTAGAATGCATATTACCCTTTAAAATATAGTTTAAATATTAGTGAAATAATTTTAATGCTAAATCTTAGGTTAATTATTCTAAAGAAAACTCATTTACAGCAATAATAGTTTTGAACATTTTTCTGTAAGTTGATTCATGTATAAATTCCCTTATATTTGAAATTGTTCTATTTCAAAATGACATAAATCGCAATAAAATTTAGAATAAAGTTGCTGTTTCCACAGTTGCTTTATCCAGTGTCTCCATTAGCCTTCTTTTCTATCCTTCTCAAATCTTCTATGGATTTGCTAATCACAAATATAGTTATTGAATATATTTTCAATTAATTACATAAAAGAGATCTCATGCAATGCCCCTATATTTTTATTTTTGGATTATGCTGCTGCATTGGTTTATTAGTTCTATTTTTAGCATAATTTTTTTTAATCTTTCATTATGTTTAGTTCTATTTCTTATAAAGCATCTTGCCACATGGTATGTTTTATTTATTTTGTTGTATCTCATTTGATCAACCTCATTTTACACATTAAATATCAAAAATGCTGGTAAAATCTGAAAACAAATCTTTAAATAGCAATTTGGTAATAACCAGTTTTTCATCACAATCAATATGAAACTAATCATTTTACATTTTATACCCTTTGGTATATTTCTATTTAGGAAGTATGCATTTCAACATACCTGAAAAAGATCCACCTCCTAAACTATAGAGGTATTTTTTATGTTTATTATTTTACCTAATGTGCAGTAAGATTTTGTAAAGCATTTATTAAAATAACCATCCAAAATTTTATATTAATTTAGGTATTAATATTAATTATATTAATTAATTAATTAATTAATTAGGTTAATGATGGTTGCCTTTAAATTATTTGTACTTGGAAATCTTTAGAGCTATATAATTCAGAAAAATAGTATTATTTTAAGTTGATAAATTTTTTCTGTGTACCACAGAAACTCTGCTAAGGGTTCAATACTTAAAAAAAAAAAGTTTTATCGAGGTGTAGTTGGAATACCAATAATTGCAAATATATAATGCATACAATTTGATGAGTTTGAACACTTGCATGTAAACCTGTGTGACCATGATCAAAATCAAGGTAATAAGCATATCCATCACCTCCAAATGTTTACTTGTGCCCTTGAAAAGCAACTCCCTGTTTCCCCACGCCCTGGCCCCTTGCAACCACCATTCTACTCTCTGCTTCTATGAGTTTGAGTACTCTAGATAACTCATACAAATGGAATCATGCAGCATTTGTCCTTCCTTCTGTAACTGGCTTATTTCACTTAGCATAATGCTGTCTAGGTTTGTCCACGTTGTCATGAATGGCAGGGTTTCCTTCTCTTTTTAGGCTGAATAATACTCCATTGAAAGTATACACCACATTTTCTTTATCCATTCATCCATCTATAGACATTTAGGTTGTTTCCTAAATTTAGCTATTGTGAATAATGCTGCAGGGAACATGGGAGGTCAGATATCTCTTTGAGATCCTAATTTCAATTCTTTTGGGTATATACTCAGAAGTGAAATTGCTGGATCATATGGTAGTTCTATTTTTAACTTTTTGAGGAACTTCCATGCTTTTTTCCATAGCAGCTGCATCAAGTTACATTCCCAGCAACAATGTACAGGAGTTTCAATTTCTCAAGCATCCTTATCAACGCTTGTTATGTTTTGCCTTTTTGAAATTAGCCATCCTGATAGATGTGAGATACTATCTCATTGTGGTTTTGATTTGCATTTTCCTGATGATTAGTGATGTTGAGTACCTTTTCATAAACCTATTGGCCATTCGTATGTCTTCATTGGTGAAATATTTGTTCAGGTCCTTTGCCCATTTTTTAATCAGGCTGTTTGTTTTATTGCTATGGAGTTGTCTGAGTTCTTTACATATTTAGATATTAACGCCTTATCAGATAATATGGCTTGCAGATACTGTCTCTCATTCCATAGGTTGCTTTTTTCATCTGTTGATTGTTTTTAAAGCAGTGCAGAAACTTTTTAATTGATGTAGTCCCACTTATTAATTTTTACCTTTGTTACCTGTGCTTTTGGTGTCGTATCCAAGAAATCATTGCCAAGACCAAAGCAAGAAGGTTTTCCCCTTTATCTCCTTCTAGATGTTTTACAGTTTCAGGTCTTACATGCAAGCCTTTAATCCAAATTGAGTTGATCTTTGTGTATGGTATAAAATAAGGTTCCAATTTCATTCTTTCGCATGTGAATATCCAATTTTCCCAACAGTTTTTGTTGAAGAGACTATCCTTTTCCCATTGTGTATTCCTGGCACCTTGTTGAAGATCAGCTGATTGTATATATGTGGGTTCATTTCTGGGCACTCTATTCTGTTCCATATTTCTGTGTTTATGTCAGTACTATACTTTTTAAATTACTGTAGAGTTGTAAGATATTTTGAAATCAGCCAGTGTGATGCCTCCAGCTTTGTTCTTTCTCAAGATTTTTTTGGCTGTTTGAGGTCCTTTGTGGTTCCACATGCATTTTAGAATTGTTTTCTATTCCTGTAAAAAATGCCATTGGGATTTTGACAGACATAGCATTGAATCTATAAATTGCTTTGGGTAATATGAACATTATAACAATATTAAGTGTTCCAATTCATTAATTTGGGATGTCTTTCCATTTTTGTGTGTCTTCTTTAATTTCTTTCTTCAGTGTTTTGTAGTGCTCACTGTACAGGTCTTTTCACCTCTTTGAATAAGTTTACTCCTAAAAATTGTATTCTTTTTGATGCCATTGTAAATGAGATTCTGAAAAGATTAATAACAAGCCAGGAGATTGAATCTGTAATGAAATCCTGCCAACAAAGAAAAGCCACCAAATGGCTTCACTGGTGAATTCTACCAAACACTGAAAGAAGAATTAATGCCAATCCTTCTGAAATACTTCCAAAATATTGAAGAGAAGGGAACAGTTCTAAAGTAACTTTATGAGGTCAGTATTACCTTGTAATCAAAGCCAGACAAAGACACTACAAGAAAATAAAACTACGGGCTGATATCTCTAATGAACATAGATGCAAAAATCCTTAACAAAATACTTGCAAACCATATTCAAAAGCATAGTAGACAGATCATACACCATGACCAAGTGGATTTTATTCCTGGGATACAAGAATGGTTCAGTACATGCAAATCAATTAATGTAGTAACCACATTAAAAGAATGATGGATAAAAATTATATAATCTCAATAGATGCAGAAAAAGCATTCGACAAATTTTAATATCCATTCATGATAAAAACTTTCAAAAAGTTAAGTATAGAAGGAATTTACCTCAGCATAATAAAAGCCATATATGACAAGTCCACAGCTAGCAGAATATTCAACCGTGAAAAACTGAAATCTTTTCCTCTAAGATCTGGAGGAACTCATGGATGCATACTCTAGCAGCTTCTAATTAACATAGTCCTCAATGTCCTAGTTAGAGCAATTAGGCAAAAATAAATAAATAAATAAATAAATAATAATAATAAAAGAAATAAAAAGCATCTAAATTAGAAAAGAAGAAGTATAATTTTGTCTGTTTGCCTATGACATGATCTTATAGGTAGAAAACCCTAAAGACTTCACAAGACCACTGTTAGAACTAAGAAATGAATTCAGTAAAGTTGCAGGATCAAAAAATAAACTTACAAAAATCCTTTGCATTTCTATAACTGTTAACAATGAACTATCTGTAAAGGAAATTAAGAAATAATTTCAAAATATGATCACACTAATACTGAGAAGTCAATAAGCTATTAAACTGTAAACCAAATTGTTTTAAATATACTTAAGAATATATTCAACAATCATTGTCATGCTAGGCAATTTTTGCTGTGATTACATTATATTATAGCAACATGTTGTTGCCTTCAGACCAGAAAGTCACTATCAAGGAATGAACCATAGGACTGCATGAATCACACAAATCATCTCATATAATTAGACACACTTCTTGTGGTTAAGTGTTAGTTTTTCAGTTCAATCTGTGTTTTTAGCATGTGGTATCATTGTAGATTTCTTAATGGTTCTGGTTATCTGAAAATGCCTTGCAATTTATATCTCATTGGATTTGATTCATCAGTATTAGCTGTACATATTCAGGTTGGAGTAGAAACATAACAGAATATAGAGAAGTTTGAGAATATAGTAATTACAATTCTGTATCTTAATATGTCAAAATAATTAAAATATCAAATTGTATTCAAACTGTTTAGCTAGAGAAGAGATAGGAAAGGAGTAGTTTAATAGTAATCATCAGAAATATGGTACCTTTTTGTTATTAGTTCTAGCGTGGTATTTTCCATCTTGGATGTCAATTGAATGGATATAAATTGTAGCATTATTCATAAATAGGTTAATAAACAGAGACCTCTGCTGAACACTGAGCACTAAAATGAATTGTGAATAGAGGATATGGAATCTTCATTTATTTTGTGGTTTAAAACATTAACAATTTCCATATATCTGGGATAATTTAAATAGAATATGAAGTTAAACAATACCCGAGATGTCCCTCAAATGTTTCTTTAGCTCTGTATTAGCTAATTTTAAAATTCTCACATTAAATCTGGTTTTCAAGTCTGCCATGAGTCTCCTCCTCTTACTCCTTCTCGCTCCTTTGGGCTGTGGCAGGCAGCTTCTGACATCACTCCCAATCTTTCCCACTTTGTCAGTAATCCACCATCTGATTTGAAAAATACATATATATTTTATTCTACTTTTAAATATTTCTAGAATTCTTTCTATAACTACTATTTATACCTTAGTTTAAAATGCTGTCAATTTTCAAATGAATTGCAATACCAGCTGCATAAGGAGTATCCATTTCTGACAAGGCAGTGAAAATATTTTAAAAATAAACATCTGCTCACATTTTTCCTTAACTTTCTTTAAAATCTGCTAATAGCTTTCAGGTAAGACTCAAATCTTTAACATGGATTTAAAGGATCTGATAGAAATGCCCTTTTAACTCTTGCATATCAGATTTTTGTTTGTCTAAGATTTAAGCTCATTGAAGGCAGTCATATTTTTCTGTATTATCTATTTCTTCATCCTCCGGCCTAGTTCAGTTTCTTTTAAATAACTTCATGAAAGAATGAACAAATGAATGATTGAATATAGTCTTTCAAATTATAGCCTTCTTTACATTAGGATTAAGTGAAGAGACACTATACTTTATTAAACATATGGACTTGTAAAGACAGAAATGTGTGGATTTTAGTCTCAACATTGCCATTAATTCCTGGTCGTTGACCTTCAGATTATATTCTATAATCACACCGATTTGTTACAATATTTCAGTAGAGTTGAACCTGGTGAGCTGGAAGAATGAGTATTCTAGATGCATCAGTAAGACACAGGAATGAAAGAGAGTGGAGAGGCATATAAATGAAATAATAACAAAAAGAGGGTTAGAAAGAAAAGAGGACATAGTAAGAAAGTCTTGCATTTGTTCACACCGAGGCTGTGCCAGCATCTGACCATCTGCCTCAGGCAACTGGGAACAGTACAGACTATATATTATAATATCTGACAGTATCTCCAGGTAACTATCAGTATCAGAGGTAAACCTTTGCTTTATGAGCTGAAGGTCACGTAGCCACCACTGCTAAGAGCAAATTCCAAGGTCTCGCTCTTCCACTAGTGTTTGCAAATGCTATTGCTTGGCAGAGGGAAAAATCAGTAACTCATTCACTGGATTAGCTTTCATCCACCATTATGACAAATTCAGGAGTGGAATGAGATTCTGCCATATTCTTCACCGTCTACTTTTATGGCACACTCCAGTCGAAAAGAGCCATGGAGACAGTCAGATCTTTATGCTTTCCTTCAACCTCTTCCTATATGAATCCAACTAGAAGAAATTTTGAGGGCTTTTGAAATGTGAATAGGAGCAAAATATTTCTACCATCAATTTATCTTCCATTTTAGTGGAAATAAAGGTAAATGATATATAGATGGAGATTAATTTGTGCCCTGTACTCTGCTTAGATTTACACTTTGTCCACTATACCTGTAAGTATCACCATGTATCCTGGCAAAAATAGAAAATCATATGAAATTTGTTAATATAGAGTTTACTAATTTAGTTGAAAAACCCTTGCATTCAGAAGATGAAAAGAAGTACACAGATTGTGCAATATCAACTTCTCAATTTACATTTGGCAATGTTTTTTTTAAATGTATGAATTATCAATTCCATTAATTTTCTACCATTGTTAAATTCCTATTAAAATGTAGCAATCAGGAAAAAAATAGCCAACTTTTCATGCTAGTTGGAGTTTTGCATATACAGAAAGCCAAAGTAGAGGAAACACTCAGACGGGAGCTATAGATGTAGCCATCCTCCTCGCTTACTTTGTGATAATCATGGGATCAGTTTCTCAATTGGATGGTGTCAAGAATGGTGAAGGGTCTGAAATGCACCCGACTTGCAAACTAGCAAGTTAGCCTGCCGTAGTTTTATGTTTGCTGACAGAAAACGTGAGACACCCATATCAGAGAAAAAAGACTGTTATTCAGGTACAGCAAGAAGCACGAACTTCATAATCACATCAGTTCCTCTTCCCACCCCCAACCCATGTCCTCAGCCTGTGATGCTGGTGGGTAGAACAGGATGAAGCACACACAGTGGGTTTGTGTCACAGATGGGAAAGCCCGAGATTATGAAACCTCAGTCTTTTATAATGGGCTGCAAGAAAACTGCCCAATCTATTCCCAAGAGGGAGTGCTTGTCTTTATTAAACTGAACAGCAAACAATTCTGCTCTCAGTTCTGGAAGGAAACACTATCTCTATCTTCCAAGACTGTTCACTATACAACACTCTTGAAAAGTCATCCGGGAAAAAATAACAAAGAGGCTGTCAGTGTCTCTACTTGACAGTGCCTCTACTTGCAGGTGTTGCTGAAATGTGAGAAACACCATGAACAGGAACAACAAAAAAGGCAGTTGACTGTATTATATGAATAAATGGTGAGAGATGGGAGTGGAGTTGGGGCTTGGCCAAAAATCCCTCTGTATTTCCAACTGCTGATTTTTGAAATTCTCTCATAAACTAATCAATTATTGAACATTAACTGACCACACACTATGTACAATTGCCTTAAATTATAATCTCTTATTTTAAAGAAAGCATATTTGTTAAAAATTAACGTAATTCAGCAAACGGATGCATGCTATTAACACACTAACGTGGTTTAGACATTATTCTATCTTCTAATGTAGTTCTGAACTGCGAACAAGTTTTATAAATGAGGAAGATGAAAAGAGAGAGTCTGACAATGGAAATTTCTGAGAGAGTCCAGGGAGTGCTGAGCAGTCAAAAATAATAATTACACCGGGGAGAATGCATTGTACGAAGTTAAGAGAAGAGCACCAGAATGAAGGTAGGAAAGTGTTCCAGTCAAGCCTCTCTTAATTTGTGATTGCCCATTGGTTTGCCCTCATCACTTAGGCTGGTTGCTTTCTTAAGAAAATCATTTCATAAAGCTAATAAGTCACTTCAATTGCACTTTTGGTTGAACGCATATTAATGTAACTTTACATGTGTGATTGAGAGTACATCATCTAAGATGAGTATTCTCACTAAAAATCCTAAGAACAGTTGCTCTAAGCAAGAGTGGTAAAGTACTTATGGCATAATAATTCAGACATCAGTCACTGGAATTAACTCGCTACCAATTACTAGCTCTATGAACTTAGACAAGTTGCTTATTTTTTCTGAATCTCATTTTGTTCCTTTGTAAAATAGGAATTTGTACTTAATACAAAAATTTACCGTGAGTGATAAGTTTATGCATGTAAAGAACATAGTGTTATACTGGAGAGATCCTATCCACGTCATAAATAGGAGGTACTACCATAATTAGCATTGTTAATATTTTAAAGAGCAGAGGAATAACCTTGGGTTAACTACTTCTGAGAAAAATGGGACAAATATTATAAAGTAAAAATAAAACCAAAGCTGGAGAGAAACCTGAAAGAATAAATTGTATACTATACAGATAATTTCATAAATTTGGAGGTGAGGATAGTAAAATTTCTGAGAATAGAAAAAAATAAGGTCTTGTTTCAACTACCTAATTGAAATCAGTTGCATCAAAAGGCAGACATGAGATAGTATAACAGGGAACAGGAAATAAGTTATTCATGGCAACGAAGTTCTGAGACATACCTGGCTTAGGATTCTAAAGAAGTGAAATATAAAATGTAAGAGAATGGAGGTTATATCTCCCAAAGTAAAAATGTAGTCTCCTTTACTGTTATTTATGAGGTCATATCTGATCTTCACACTGTTCCAGTGTCCATACTATTTCAAGACTGATGTAATCCACAGGATTTGGAGTAGAAGAGGCCACAGCAAAATATTCCACTTTCCTTCCCTCAGCTGTCTAGATTTTAGACACGATTTCAGGAACAATGTTGTTGAAGGATTGAATAGCCAGAGAACTTATGTGGCTTCATACACAATATTAACATCACAAAAACTTTGTATTATGTTGCTAAGTGTGATCTTCAAGATAAGTAGCATTAATTCTTCATTTTATACATTGAGAAAACTCAATTCAGGAATCACAAACATTGCATGTGAGAACCCTAGATCTAAGAGGACTCTGCTTCCATACTGTAGTGCCTCCAGGACTCCATAATCACTCCTTATAAGAATACTTAAAATGATATAGTGAAAGATGTCAGTGTTGGAGGAGGTTCTGAGAGAATCAACACATAGTAAAAAAGAGCCACAAAGAGAAGTACTGCTGATGGAATCAGAGGACCCCCATTGGAGCCACCTGGACAATCAGCTATGCGGGCTTTATTCACCTTTGTTCCCCCACACAGGGCTTTGTATATCCAGGTTTCAGTAAAATGCTCACTGAATTGATTCGCTCGTTTGAAATTCCAATTAAGCTGTCAACACTGCTTATACTTCTTTATCCCAGAACCTCCAGAGGTTCCTCAGAATGAAATAACGATGAGCCTGATACTGGTGGGAAGGGAGGTTATTATTCGCCTTGCTTTAAGTTGTTCGTTCTAATATTGGTTCATCTGTGTCTCATGAAATCAACAAGAGAGCTTTGTGTTCCCTCTTACTGGTATTCAACATCAGTGCTCTCAGAAAAGTAGAATTAAGTGAAAATGCAATTTTTAAATAATGATAATTATAATGGGGGTTACTGGAGGAACTGTATGTGTTCCCATTTTGTAAAATTTTTGTTTCATTTTTAATCTCACCTGTACCCCCCACTAATCTGCTATTGATTGACTCATTTGTTCCATAAACACTATTGAGTATTTATCCATTACTAGGTAGTCAGCTTGGGTGCTGGGGACTGATTAATAGGAGAGACATAGTCTTTGGCATCAAGAAGCTGAGTCCCATAAGAGAGACATATTTTAAACTTTTCAAATGAGGATTTATATTAAAATTTGTATCATTAGTTGTAGCTGTAACAAGGAGACACCCTAGTGTGGGGTTTATGGAAGACTTTCTAAGAAAGCGATTTTAAGGAGTAAAGATAAGGAGGAATTAGCTCATGAAAAGAAGAGGAGAAAGCATGTCTGGCAGAGGAGGGTTTAAAATCCTAGAAATGTGAAGAAGCCTATATTTCTTAGGAAATGGAAGTAGCTGGCTGTGGAAATAGAGTGAAGCAAGTCTGGAGATGAAGTCTGTAGCCAGTTCATGCAAGGTTTCGTGGTCTAAAGGAGAAGTTACTGTAAAGTTTTAAGCAAGAAAGTGCCCTTATTCAAATCACATTTTAGAAATTTCTCTAACTAAATTAAATTAAAAAAAAAACAATTTGGGGAACACACATGAAAAAAATTACTCTCTTAAGGCAGAGAAAGTCTACACAGAGTATGAATTCAGGAAATGTTAGTTGATTTCCTTCCTCCAAAAGAAAAAACATTGATACACAATCACCTCACTGCCTAAAATAAAACTTTGCTTTTCCATCATGAGATAGTACGTTTTATGCTTTAAGATAGAGATTAAAGGATAGATAAAGAAAAAAATAAAAATAAAAGACTGCTCTGATCTTTAGTGGTGAATCAAATGGAAGGTTGCAAGAGAGGACAGAGCAGATGAGTTAGGATATTGCAGAGGCTTTTTTGATTGAAATATATCTGACACATAACATTGTGTAAATTTAAGATGTATGACATATTGATTTGATATATTTATATATTGCAGTATTATTGGCATCCTAGTGTTAGCTGGCACCTCTAACAGGTCACATAATTATGATTTCTTTTTTGTGGTCCAACAAAATAATTAAGATTAGTCTCTTAGCAAGTTTGATGTTTATAACACAATATTGTTTTTCATAATCACTATACTGTGCATTAGATCTGCACAGTTTTTTTACCCCCAAATAACATCTCTCTTATCCATCCCCCTGCCCAGTCCCTGGTAATGACCATTTTATTATCTGTTTTTACTAGTTTCGCTTTTTTTAGATTTCACATATAAATGATATCACACGGTATTTGTCTTTCTCTTTCTGACTTAGCATAATATCCTCAATGTTCATCCATGTTGTCACAAATGGCAGAATTTCCTTCTTTCTCATGGCTGAAAAATATTTCATTGTATGTATGTATACCACATCTTCTTTATCCAGTGGTACATTGATGGATACTTAAGTTGTTTTAGTATCTTGGCTATTGTGAATAATGCTGTAATAAACATGGGAGTGCATCTATCTCTTCAATCCCTGTTTTCATTTCCTTTGGGTAGGAACCCAGAAGTGGAATTGCTGGATCATATAGTAGCTCTATTTTTAACTTTTTGAGGAAACTCCATATTGTATCCCATAGTGGCTGAGGTTTAGGTGTGAGAAAATGGTGGCTCTCATTAGTGGCACTCTAGATGAATAGCAGATAGATTTGAGAAATATTTCAGGGGTGGAATCAAACAATTGGTGATTGATTTTGAGGGGAGAGAATGAGAGAGAAGTCACTCTCAGATTTCTGATATGAGTACCTGAGTGGAGAGTACTCCTTGCTGAGATTTGGACTGTTTTACGGGTATGTGTGTGTGTGGCAGGAAATGGGCAGCAGAAGTGCCTTTGTATTTCTATTGAGAATCAAGGGAATGATAGTAAGTGAATAATTACATCTATGAGAAAGGAATTTAGAAGAGCAGGTAGGATAGGAGATCTAAATTTGAGCATTGTTGAAGGAAATAAGTCAATGCAAGTCCCGGATAATTTGAAAATTCAAAGCAGTTTTCTTTCTTCTTCAATGATTAATTTTTGGTCCTAAACAGTAAGCATGTTAAATTGCTCAAATTTCAAAATTTCCTTTGACAAATCACTCAGTTAATATATATCTAGGCCATATAATAAATATTATCTATAACAGGAACCAGAGAGGATTGAGATTCAAAGGTAAAGAAGTTATTCTCTCTGTTCTCCTAAATTTGGCACCACCCCACTATGTATGTATGTGTATATGTATGTGTTGGTGTGTGATATCTATATCTATAACATCTATATCTATCTGTCTTTATCTATAAAGATTTTGATGAATCCCAGTGAATAGAAAATCTGATAAATTCAAGCCTTTCATACTCAATATGTAGAATTCAAATGAAGGAAATTGAGTGGGCTGATTTCAGCCGCAAGGCCTTAATGTGTTCTGTGATATGGCGTATTGCTGTGGAATTGGTTGTAAAAAAAGTGCTCATGTTGTTTTTAAAAAGCCATTTTTGCTCTGTATGCTATTTTGACAAAAAAAGGGAAAGAAAGCAATTTAAAATCTTTTAAATGATGCATCTATTGCTATATAATAGGTGGCATCGTACTGTTAAGAGTAGCGTCAAATCCCATATCAGGTCAGCTATTACCTTTTCATTTAGTTTAAAATGACGTTACAGAATGGGCTACCATACTGTGCAGAGTCACATATAGTAATCCAGCTTTTAAAATGCTATTTATATATTGTATTTCATTTTTCTTTGATGAAAGGTCAATTGTATACCATTGAGTCAACAAAAAAGTGTGATTGCTACCAAAAATATTCATTAGAATTTTATCTTGATGTATCAATGAGAAGAGGAATCTGTTATAATTTGTGTTTGGGATAAATAAACTTCATTCCCATGAAATATATTTCTCATTTCCTCATCACTTACTTTACACACAATGTATTTGCAAATATCATGCCATTTTTGGTTTTTAAAAATGTCTCTTAGAAAACATTTTAAAGTTCTTTAAATCCTGAAACTTTGGGGGCATATTTAGTTCAATCATCATATCTTCTCACGGAAGAAAAATAATGCTATGTCAGAGGGAAAATTTGTTATATATGAATATCCTTCACTATAGTAGTTTTTCTTTTATTTTGAGTATAATATATTTTCTTATCCTAGGCAGAATTCCAGTTCTGATTCTCATGTGTGTGTAATCCTTTAATATCAGTGACTGGCAACAAGATTTTAAATGCTGTTGTGTAGTGTAAGTAAATGGAAAATGGAGAGCATAAAACCATAAAAGAAGGTATCAATCCTCTTACTGTCATTGTGCATCACAAATTTTCAGAATTGTGCTGCACTCCTCTTGTATTTTGTTTTTACACAGAATTTTTTGTTTTAGTCACAATTTTTGTTTTAGTTATAGGTTTTATTTTATTTTTTAATGAATTTGTTTAGAATTATCTACACTACTTTACTGGCCTTTATGTTGCATGTTACACTTTTGTATGATGGTTGACATTAATTATATACGCAGTCAGATTCCATTTACTGAACGGTGATATGAAGAAGTCTGTGTGACCAGTTCCCTACAGAACAAACAACTGAAGAAAACTATGTTAAAAAATCGAAATCACTGGAAATTGTCCTAAGTTCATAAAGCAGGTGATTAAATATTTATTCAAGAAAATCTACTAAATATCAGGAAAAAAAGGAGAGACTGTAGCACTTGAACGATGATCTGCTCCCTGCCTCCACGCTGAATCTCTGTTCAGCATGAGGGAAGATCCACTCTGGGCAGCTGTGGCCAAAAAGAAGCATCTCTCTCTCTCTCCACCTGGCTCCCAGTTAAGGGCTGTAGATTTTCTCCAGAAGTAGAGTATCACCAGCTTTCTCATCACCCCTAGTTCCTTGTTGCTTAAGCCAAACCCCAGGGAAGGCAAAGAGGGCTCCCTTCTTCAACCTTGCCCCAATGCAAATGCCTGTCACTGTACCCCAGGTGAGGAAAGCTGAAAATACGTCTCCAATTGCCCTCTCTCCAGCTCACTCATAGGGTGGAGATGCCACACAAAGAAAGTCAAGCTGAGAAGACCAGAGTCCACTGTCTCTTTCTAGAATCCCATTCATATCCCAGATATGTTGTTATAAGAGAAAAAGGCAAGTGTTCCCAGCCCCATCTCCAGAGCAGTGGCTCAGAAATTTTCCCCAACAAAAGGCCTAAGAACAGAGAGTACCAAAGTTCTCCCCAAAGAAACTGACTTTATTTTCAACAGAGTACAGGGAAGTTTTAGCCTAGGGCCCTCTCAAAAACATGAGCAATTTTAATGGTAAGCAGCTGAGAAGAGGTTGATATCTTCCTAAGAATGAGTTAAGCTTTAGATCACCTTAGTTTACCAGACACAACAAGGTAAAGAGACAGCTAAGGTGATCCCTCTTGGAGTCAGAAAAAAAGCTTTCAGACATGGCCTCAAAAACTACCTCTGCAAAGGAGCCCAGTTGGAATTGGATCAGACTGTGTATAATTTATGCTTCAGGGCATTGTCAACAACAATAGAACAATCAGCCAGCAATTAGTGAAGCCTAACAGCTGGGTGTGATGTCAACATAGACAGCTTAACAGAAATCAGGGAACAAGACTGTCAAATATAGCTCAGCTAAAACTACTATCAACACAGGGGACCTTTTTATGTTCAGGGCTCTGTGCAGTGAGGAGCAACATCAGAGGCTTTACAAAGCAGAGGAAACAGACTCCACAAAAATACTCCAGATAATTCACTAAACAAATGAAGAAGTAAAGAACAGCACAATTTGCAAGGCACCTTAAAGGAAATATTAAAGGACATGTTTCAGGCTGAAAACAATGACACACAGGGAAATTCAAATCCACAGCAAACAGTGAACACCAGCATAAGTATTATTTAAATCCAAATATAATACAACCACGTAATGTTTCTTCTTTCCTCTCTTAGCTGATTTAAAAAGTAATTGTGTAAAACTATTTGTATATAATTGTATTGTTGGCCCCATAGTATATAGAAATGTGATGTGTTTGACAATAATAGCACAAAAGAGGTGGGTAGACAGTTGTATTGGAATAAGGACATGATACCAGAGGGTAACTCAAATGCACAGAAAAAAATGAAAAGAACCAGAAATGATACAAAAGGAGGTTAATATAATGACTCTATAAATATGTACTTGCTTTCAATTTCCTTTTTTATTTTTTCCCACTGAGGAAGATTTGCCCTGAGATAACATCTGTTGCTAATCTTCTTCTTTTTGCTCGGAAAGAGTTGTTCTGACCTACCATCTGTTGCCAATCTTCCTCTTTTTGTATGTGAGCTGCCACACAGCATGGCCACTGACTCGTGGTGTAGGTCCGCACCCAGGAACTGAATCCAGGCTGCTGAAGTGGAGTGAGCCAAACTTAACCACTAGGCCACCAGGGCTGGCCCTTCAGTTTTCTATATAAGCTTTTGTAAATGATGTACAATTATATAAAATGATGACTGTTACAATGTATGGCAGACAAGTCCAACTCTATCAATAATAACATTAAATTTTGAATGGATTAACAATCCAGTTACAAAGCAGATTTTCAGACTGAATAGAAAACAAACAAGATCCAGCTATAGGCTGAATGCAGGAGACACACTTTAGATTCAAATATATAATTAGGTTGAAAGTAAGGGGATAAAAAAGATATCATATGAACACAAACTGTAAGAAAGCTGGAGTGGCTATAATAATATTAGATAATACAGACTTTAAAATAAATATTTAATCTCTGTGCAAAGCATTTACTTCTAAAAATTAAGTATGAAAGAGTGTATCATCAAGGAAAGAATATCATAGCAAAATTCTTATTGTGGGGAAAATTTAAACCCAAAACATCACAAAATTAATAGTTGTAGAACTAAAATTTGAACTCAGAAGGTCTGCTTTCAAAATCTGGGATCGAATTAAAATTTTTAAATTTTCTCAATAAGTAGTCAAATTATTTTAAGATGTTATTACATTTCCCTAGGTCCTTTTGGTCTATTAGAGGTTGTATCATATGATATCAATGGTTTTTAGTCTAAATGGCTTCTTTTTTACCAGGTCAAACTAATCAACCTAAGTGCTTTCTCTTTTACAAATATTAAATTCCATCTTCTGTTTTCATTTAATTATGCACTATAATTTTGACTTTGACCAGACATATCATCATAGAGAATTAATTAAAGATTTAACAATAGTAAATGTGTGTTGAATACATGCTATCCTCAAGTCACCAATATGTTTTTGAACCAAAAGACACCAAATTTTACTATGAAGTTGAACTCATTGTATCCCAATAAAGCCATGTGTTCATTTAGAAATAAATGATTTGGGAGCTATTACATGTCTATATAGGGAGGTTATTTTAGAATTGGTTATCAGAGAAAATACGAATTTAAATTGTCACTTCTTGCACCACTTGGAAATAAATACCTGATTCCATAAAATCTGTGTTCCATGCTCCACAGAAAGACTAATGAGAAAAAAAAATGCATTGTCATTTTTGGATGAGACTGAGGTATACAGTGACTATTGCACAAAAGCACTCAGTTATGAAATAGAATTGTTCCTTCTTATTCTAGCGTTAAATAACTTCTTTTCCTGGATGCCAGAATCAAGTTAAAAGAAAATATTAGACTTCTTTTCGAATATGAAATAGAATTAAGCAAAATCAACATAATGATTTTACAGCATCTAATTTCTTCTTAATGTTTTATTTTATAATTATACACATGCAAGAAATATTATAAAATAAGGTGTTGAATTTCAATTAGTAAAAAACAACAATTTTTAAACTTGCAAACTTCATGAATTTTAAATGAAATTTTCTAAAACTATGTGTTTGACTAATTCATCAGAGGACTTATTTTAAAAGTTATGTTTTAGTTTTGGATTACACTATTGAAGATTTTTACAGGATAAATTTTACTCTACTAGGAAACATAATTTTACAAAACATTGCCTGGTTGATTTTCTTTCCTAATTTGAATTTTCTAAGTACTCATTGTCAAGGATTCAAAAATTAATTATAGCCATACCATTTTTACACTATTTGTTTTCCATATAGCTGTATTATTTAGAGATCTCACAATGATATCAACTACTCATCTAATTTATATTTGTTCAGTTTATTATATTTTATTAAGTTTACACACTTACCCTATAACACACTAAGTGGCTAAGATGTTTATAATCTTAATTGATATAGAATATGTTTACTTCATATAGAACCATTCATTTGTATTATTGAAAAAATACTTTTTATATTTCATGTTATTTTACTTTCAATTTTGAATTAATATCAGTATTCACATACCACTTCTATGCTATGTTAGACATGTTACTGTTTTGTTTAAGTAAATGTTTAGTAATAATTTTAATATTATTTCATTAAAAATGTCAGGAAAAATTTGATCTACAATATAGTAAATTATTCTAAAGTATAATTTTGATGTTCTCAGAAATGCATATTGTATGCAAATTTATACGCTGTCATGTTAAAGAAATTAATGTAGACAGGCAGAGGGAGTCAAAAGCCCTAAGGGATGAGAAAATTATTTTCATCTAGATGTGATTGATGAAATCAGCCAATGAATAGATATAAAAAATGTACATGACTACTGGTTGAATTTATTCAAACTTATTTATTAATTAATTTACAATTTAGTATTAACGATAGGACTGGGAGAAGAGAACTCAAACACACTTCTTCCATACTGTGCATATTCATTACCTTTTAACAATTTAAGGGGAAAATAATGTGATATAATATCCAAAAAATCAGGAGAAATAAAGACAAATATGTATATATTTGACTTCTTTGATAACTTCTTTTTTACTTGATTCTTTTGAATAGCTGTATTTACCAGCTCCTAACACAGACTGATAAATGAACATGTTTGGATTGTGAAAAAAAAATTTCCAAGTTTTAGTAACTATGACAAAAGCAAAGAATACAAATTATGTCAAAACTATATTTTTCAATGGCTGAAAAAATGTAATCAATATACTAAACCCGTGTAAAACATTTAACTAAAGCGAGTAGCCCTTGACGAATCACAAATCTTGAGAGGTGGGAAATGCTGGTGTGCAATGATATGAGTCTTACATTAAATGTAAGGGGGTATAATATTACTTAAAAGCAAACTGTGTTAGGTTCAAGATTCATATTGTAGATCCTAAATAATCGCTCACACACACATGCACAGTTGCATATGCACACACACAAGCAGGTTTAGCCAATAAGCACCTTTAACCCAAACAAAGCAGAAAACGAATACAAAAACAGAAAAGTAAATTGGATAAATAGAAAACAATTAGCAAGATCGCATGTTTAAACTCAAATATATAAATAATTTAATTAAAAGCAAATTGTAAACACACCTATTAAAAGGCATATATGTCAACTATATGCTGCATACAAGAAATATATTTTAAATATAAAGATATGTACAGTTTAAAAGAAAAGGAAAGAAAAATGATTTAGCATGCAAATATTAATCCAGAGAATTCCAAATTGACTGTATTCACAAAAATAAAAATAAACTTTAGGCAAAGAAATGTTACCAGAGATAAAGACATATTTTATAATTATCTAATGGTCCGTTTTTCAAGAAGATATAAAAGTCATAAGTATGTATGCGTCTGATGGTACAGCTTCAAAATATATGAGGCAAAAACTGACAGAAAATAAAGTAGAAATGAATTTCGACAGGAATCACTCAGTAATTCTTAGTATAAGAAGACAAAAATCTTTAAAAACATAAAAGACTTAAATTAACACAATTGAGATAATATAACCACTCCAAAACAACAGAAAATTAGTTTTTTCAAATTCATATGGAGCATTCAAATATGTCTCAAAAAATACTGAAGGGAAGAAATCCTATAAGCATGTTTTTTGACTACAATAGAATTGAATTAAATAAAACACTATTAAATACTCCCAGGTTAAAAAATATAATAAAATGGGAAATTTTTAAAAATAAAAATGTAACATCAAAATTTAGAGGATGTAGCTAAAACAATGCTTGGTGTGAAATGCATAATTTTAAAGGTTTATATTAGAAAATAGTAAGGTCTAAATTTTATGATCTAAGTTTCCATCTAATGATACTAGTAAAGAAGTGCAAATTAAATCTAAAACATTTAGGGAGAAGGATATAATAAAGATAAAAATAGCAAACAATAAAATAGAAAATAGGCAAACAAAAGATAAAATCAATGAATCAAAAATCTGGTTTTATGAAAAGTTCCATAAAATTGATGAACATCTACCTAGATTGATTGTGCAACAAAAGAGAGAATACAAATGATCAATATCACGAATAAAAGTGGACGCATTACTACAGATCCAACAGGATTTTAGGAGAGAAAGAAAATATAAACAATTTTATGCAATACATTCAACTCAGAGATGAAATATAGTTTCTTTGAAATATACAAATTACTAAAACTGACTTAAAAAGAAATAAAATATCTCAAAAGACTACATGTATTAAAGAAAATAGATTTGTATTTAAAAACCTTCTCAGCAAGAAAACTCTTGACTCAAATGGCTTCTCTGGTAACCCTTTTCAAATATTTAAGGGAAAAGTAATATTAATCCTACACAAACTCTTTTTTGAAATAAAGGATGAAAGAAGGTATTACCACTCATTTTATGAGGTCAACATTATCCTGATAATAAAACAGACATGGGCATTGTGGGGAAAACAAAAAACTATATACCAGTATGCAGCATGAAACTAGACTCAAAATAAAAAGTACATATATGTATTTATATATTAGCCAAGAGAATCCAAAAGCAGAGTTAAAAGATAATTTAAATAAAACATATCTAAAATATATTTTAAAACATTGTGAACATGTGGGATTTATTCCAATAACGGATATTTGTTTCAGCATTCAGAACTCGTAGCAATATTAAGGGAAATTTCTCAATCCAACAATCAATGTCATAAAAAAGAAGAAAAGAAGAGAAAGTGAGAGAGAGAAAGGAAGAGAGGATGGAGGAAAGGAAGAGAGGAAGAAAGAAGGAAGGAAGAGAGAACAGGAAAAAATTGGGTACAAAGCAAGGATGCCCTCTCTCACCACTCCTATTCAACATGGTATTAGAGATTCTCTAATCTCTAGAGCAACAAGGTAATTAAATAAGTAAAACACACACTGAATAAAAAGTAAGAGGTAAACATCTCTTTATCTGCATATGGCATTATTGTGTATAAAGAAAATCCTAAGTACTCTATAAAAAATAATAGAACGAATAACTGAGATTAGAGAAGTCATTTATAAATTAGTTGTATTTCTGTATACTAGAAAATAACTACTGGAAACAATTGGGAAATAGAATCAAAATAAAAAATACCATTCAAAATGGCATTCCAAAATATGAAATACCTCAATATGAGTTTTAATGAAATGCATGCATGACCTCTGCACTGATAACTACAAACTGTGGCTAGGAGACATTTAAAAGTCCTAAATTAACATTTGGAAAGATATGAGTTATTCCTGGGTTGTCTGCCTTGATATTGTTAAGATGTCAGTTCACACCAAATTGCTGAATGAATTCAACATAACTCCAATTAAAACCTCATCAGACTTCTTTTTGTAGAAATATGCAAGCTGATTCTAAAATATATATGGAATTCAAAGGACTTGGAATAGTCAAAACAATTTAGAAAAAGAACAACACAGTTGGAGGATTTACACTATGTGATTAAAACTTATAATAAAGCTACAGTAATTAAGACACTGTGATCTAGCTTGAGGATATGCATGTAGATCAGTAGGATAGATTAGAGAGTCCACAGATGGACTTATCGTGTATCAGTGATACTCAACCATATTGCCATGGTAATTCAGTAGAGGAATGGCTAATTTTTTCAACCATGCTGATAGAGCAACTGGTATCCACATGGGAGAAAAAAAACTTTGTTACATCACATTATGAACAAAAACTGAATTGAAATGGCTTATAGACCTGAAAAGTGAAAGCTAAATCTATGATATTTCTAGATTAAAAGATTGAAGGAATTCTTTGTGATTCTGAGATAGGAAAAACATGTGACCAATTGAAAAAATGATAAATTGGGCTTCAACAGAACTAAAAACTTCTGTTTTTCATAAATGTCATTAAAAACGAAAAGGAAAGCATAAAATGAGAGAGAATACTTGCAATACTGATATCTGACAAAAGACTTGTATCTGAACTATGTAAGGAACTCTTGTAACTCTATAATAAGAAGACAAACTACCCAATTAAAAATGGGCAAAGAATTTATACACTGAAGAACATATGCTAACGGCAAGTAAGCACTGGAATGCTGCCTACCATAATTAGTCATTAGAGAAATGCAAATTAAAACCACAATTAGATACTGTTACTCACTGCTAGAATAGCTAAAATTAAAAAAGGCAGAAAACCAAGTGGTGGTAAGCATGTAGATTAACTCAAACTCTTATACATTGCTGGTGGAAATCTAAAACAGTGTGACTACTTTGAAAAATATTTTGGCAATTCCTTATGAAATTAAACATATACTTACCGTAAGTCTGGTAATTCTACTTTTGAATATTTACATAAGATAAATTAAAATTTATAATCTTACAAATATCTGTACATTTTATTGCAACTTTATTCATAATAACTGAAAATTAGAAAGAACAAAAATGTTTAACAACAGGTGAATGGTCAAATAAATTTTTATCTATCTGTATAATATAACTAACAAAAAGAATGATATATTGATGCATGAAATAACAAGCATAATTGTCAAAATCATGCTAAGTGACAAAAGCCAAACACAAAAGGGTATATACTGTCTCTTTCCATTTATATTAAACACTTAAAAAGGCAAATCTCATTTATAGTGACACAAAACTAGTTTTGCCATGGCTGGTGTAGGAGAGAGAATCATCAAAGGTGACAAATGACTACATCTTGACTGTGGTGATAGTTACCGGGGTGTATATATACGTTAAAATTCATTGACCTGTACTCTTAAAATGGATGTGTTTAATTGTGTTGTAATTCACAGTAATGTTTATTTCAATAAAAGGTGAATAGACAAATGAGAAAGAAAAACTCATGAAGCATTTAAGTCTAAATTTTTTTCCGAGCTCCACTAGCAGTGGTTTCTCCAAGTAATCACTAGGGTCTTTGTAGATCATGTAAAGGATTGACTTGCCAAATTTGAAGTTTTCCATTTTAAAGTTGCAGCCAGAGTCGGCAAAATGCACTGTATATTGCCTTATTTTTGTTCCATATCTCTCTCTATAGTCCAGCTTCCTTGTTCTGCAGGAGCTGGAAGACAAACTCACAAACAAATAAAACAAAATAAAAAACATTTTTAACAGAAAAAGAAAGAGCTCATGATACAATGGCCTAGTATAAGTGTAACATTCGGTAAAGGAACTCCATATTGACACATTAACAATATAACTTGGCTTTAAAGTCACTCTTAGCCACTTTTTTCCTCGCCAGTAGACGGAGTTCCATAATCTTTTCAACCCTCTTTCTTAAGTAATAGAATGACTCCAGGCATTTGAGGTCCAGTCACAAGCTCATTTAAGCAATTACAATGACCACTCTGGTGTTATAATCACAGCCAATCAAAAGCTTTTCCCCTGGAGGCTCAAACTGGAAAGCCTGCACTGAATAGTGGAGTGGGAGGAAAGGAATTGGACCTGGATAAAGGATTTTACTGTTTTCTCCAACTTTATGTATTTTTCCTCTCCCTTCATGAGGCTGCCTCTGGTCTCTGCAGATATGGAACATAAAGAACAGAGGTGTAAGCGTAGAAAATGTTGTGCAGGGACACATATGATGATTCCTCCTGAATTGCATCTCAATTATTCTTAAACCTTTACAATAGTTTTGTGGGTTTTTCAAGTGTCTCTCACTAAGGTCTCCCAACTCCAATTTGATATAGGCAATGCCTCTCATCCAGATGGGAATTTATGATTCCTCATTTAAATACTGGGCATCGAGTGGTGCACCTTCTGTTGCTGTAACAAACCCATTTTTAATAAGATCTAAGAAAACCTCAACTGTATTCTTTTATGGAGTCTTCAGTTTTGCCTACCCAGAGGTAAATGTATAGTTTGAGTCTTACCCATTCGGTCTTCATGGGTCACTTCAAGCAGCCTCTTGCCTGTAGACTTTCAAGGCAACACCCACTAAAACTGCAGGGCTCACGTAAGTTTTCTGATGGTGCCCTGGAAGTTCTCTCATTCGGCTGACAGTAAGGAGAAAGCAACTGTATTAGTCAGGGTTCTCCAGAGAAACAGAACCGATAGGATATATAGAGATATATAGAAGTAGATTTATTATGAGGGAATGGATCACACAATTATGGAAGCTGAAAAGTCCCATGATCTGCTGTCTGCAAACTGGAGGCCCAGGAAAGTGGATAGTGCTAATCCAGTCCAAACTCAAAGGCCTAGGAACCAGGGTAGCCAATGATATAAATCCTGACCTGAGTTCGAAGGCCCAAGAGTGCTGAAGTCAGAGGGCAGCAGAAGATGGATGTCCCACTCAAGCAGAGGTGAAATTTGCCCTTCTTCAGCCTTTTTGTTCTTTCGAGGCCCTCAACAGATTGGACAATGCCTACGTGTATTGTTGAGGCAGTTTCTATATATCTCTATATATCCTATTGGTTCTTTATTCAGTCTATTTGTTTAAATGTTAATCTCTTCCAGAAACAGCCTCACAGACACACCCAGAAATAATTTTTTATTAGCTATCTGGGCATCCCTTAACTCAGTCAAGGTGACACATAAAATTAACCATCATAGCACTCCTATGCCTTCCCCATCGAGGTGGGGTAAGAAGAGATGTAGAGGATAGTGACAATCTTACTTGAAAAGAATAAACCCAAATCTAAACTCAACATAAGTCGTCAATTAATTTATGACAAAGGAGCTAAAAATATACAATGGGGAAAGGATAGTCTCTTCAATAAATGGTGTTGGGAAAACTGGACAGCCACATGCAAGAGAATGAAGCTAGACCTCTATATTACACCATACACAAAAGTCAACTCAAAGTGGATGAAAGACGTGACCATGAGACTTGAAAACATAAAACCCCTAAAAGAAAACATAGGGGGTAACCTCCTTGACTGCCGTCTTGGCAATAATTTTTTGGATTTGGTACCAAAAGCAAAGGCAGCAAAAGCAAAAATAAACAATTGGGACTACATCAAACTAAAGAGTTTCTGCACAGAAAAGGAAACCTTCAACAAAATGAAAAGACAACTTACCAAATGGGAGAAGATATTTGTGAATAATATATCTGAAAAGAGGTTACTATGCAAAATATATACAGATATCATACAACTCAATAATAACAACAAAAAATCTGATTTAAAAAAATGGGCAGAGGAACTGAATAGACATTTCTCCAAAGAAGACATATAAATGGCCAACGGGTACAGGAAAAGGTGCTTAGCATCACTAATCATCAGGGAAATGTAAATCAAACCACAATAAGATATTATCTCACAACTGTTAGAATGGCTATCATAAAAAAGATAAGAGATAACAAGTGTTGGCGAGGATGTGGAGAAAAGTGAACTCTTGTGTACTTTTGATGAAAATGTAAATTGGTGCAGCCACTATGGAAAACACTATGAAGGTTCCTCAAAGATTTAAAAATAGAACTACTATATGATTCAGCAATTCAACTTCAGGGTATATATCCAAAGGAAATGAAATCACTATGTCAAAGAGATATCTTCACCCCCATGTTCATAGCATTATTCACAATAGCCAAGACGTGGAAACAACCTAAGTACCCATCATGGTTGAATGGATAAAGAAGATGTGGTGCAGATACACACACACACACACACACACACACACACACACACACACATACACACTGGAATATTATTCAGCCAGTAAAAAAGAAGGAAATCTTACCATTGGTGACAACATGGGTGATCTTGAGGGCATTATGCTCAGTGAAATAAGTCAGACAAAGACAAATGCTGTATGACCTCATTTATATGCAGAATCTAAAAAAAGACAAACTCGTAGAAACAGAGAATATATTGGTGATTGCCAAAGGTGGGGGATGGGGGAAATGGGTGAAAGTGGTCAAAAGGTATATACTTCCAGTTACAAGATAAGTTCTAGGGATGTAATGTACAGCCTGCTGACTATAGTTAACAATACTGTCTTGTATATTTCAAAGTTGCTAAAAGAACAGATCCTAACTGTTCTCATGACAAGAAAAAAAGTTGTGTCTATGTGAGGTGATGGATGTAAACTAAACTTATTGTGGTAATCATTTCTCAGCATATCAAATCATTGTGTTATATACCTTGAACTAATACAATATTATATCTCAATTATATCGCAATAAAACTGGGAGGGGGAGCCTCACAGGATTAAAAAAAAAAGCATATTACAAAAAGAAAAGAATGATCTTGTTAATCTATTCTGTTTCACACTTCTGCAGTCTCAATAAGGGTCACAATACCGCTTTTCCACATTCCTCTTTGTAAGTCGTCAACTGGTCATCTATCACCTTACTTTTGAAATAAGGGTGTGCTTTTTATTCCTTTGCAACTTTTTTTTTTCTTTCTTTTTTTTGTGAGGAAGACCAGCCCTGAGCTAACATCCGTTGCCAATCCTCCTCCTTTTGCTGAGGAAGACTGGCCCTGGGCTAACATCCGTGCCCATCTTCCTCCACTTTATATGGGATGCCGCCACAGCGTGGCTGACAAGCAGTGAGTCAGCGGGTGCCCAGGATCCGAACCCGCGAACCCCGGGCTGCCAAGCGCGGACGAAGCCGCTATGCCACCGGGCGGCCCCTCCTTTGCAACTTTTGATCTCTCACTTGAAATAGAATAAGAAGCCCTCTTTAAGTAGCTCAGTTTTTGAAGAGAAGGCCTCATGAAGAGTTTATCCTATCACCAACCGAGTTATCCTGCATAAAGGACCTACTCCTATTGGATTAGCCATATGTACATATGATGATCTGCTATAATCATTTTAAATGGTGACTGTTCTGAACAGCTAAACTGTTTTAATTTGGGGTATACTAGGCAAAGAAAGAATTTATTATTCTGGAATATTTAACAGCAATGTAATAAAAATGATGCAAAAATCAATATCAAATGAATAGAATCATAATATGCTTTTTGTTGTTTCTTTTAAATAGTGCAAAATATTTTAATCGCTCTAAAATAGCTTCCATTTGAATAATAGACTTTACCAACCACTGTCTAGTACATTGAATGCAATCAAGTGTCCTTTGGGGACAGTCAGGCTACTTTACAGATGAATAAATGACCTCAAAGATGTTAAATGACTTGTCCCAAGCTGCAAAACTAGTGAGTGTAAGAGGTGGGCCTGGTTATCAACTCTAATGGCTATTAGTCCAATTTCCTATTCACTAGATCTCAGACTACAATGTTTCATTAGCACAATTTCTTTAAACATGAAAATTTGAAATAGGAAAAAAATTACAAATACTAAATACAAATTTTTGAAGCCACCCAAATTTTCACATACTCAAAAGAAAATAGGACTGAAACTTACAATATGAAGTTTTCATGGAAGTTATATGACCTATAAGTAATTGGCAATTTAACTATTTAGTAAGGAAGAAAAGAGGTACTTGATCGCTTAAGAAGATGTAATTTTAAGATGTGCATAAGCTAGAACTGTGAAAGCCCTTTGAGTTTTCAGTTCAAAAATTGCAGTTACCATTGCTAATATGTTTTTTTCTTGCTAATATTTTGAGATATTATCCTCTCAATTTTAAGGTGGTACATGCTTCGGTTTTTATTTTAAAAGTGTTCTTATTTTGTAATCTCTTAAAACTCAAATTCAAATGAGTTTATTATTTCTCCATTTAGCTATTTCATAAAAAGAAAGGTTATATTAATTTCTCATAACAGCATAATCTTAACAAGAGATTTTGGATTAATTAGGAAAGCACTCTAGTAGTTCTAATATGGAATTCAAAAATGTTTGTCCTGCCATTTTAAAATGACATGAAGTGATAGTAATTAGACAACATAGACTTTTTAATATGTTCATTAAAGAAATAATAATCATTAATGTTCACAGAAGCCAAATTACATAGAAGATACTGTGTTTTGACAGTTATATTTGTTTGCTAGTGTTTCCATAATAAAATACCACAGACTGGGGGACTCGAACAACAGAGATTTATTGTCTTGCAGTTCTGGAGGCTAGACGTCCAGGATCAAGGTTGGCAGGTTTGGTTTCTCCTCAGGCCTCTCTCTTTGGCTTACAGATGGCAATCTTCTACCTATGTCCCTACATAACCTTTTCTCTGCGCATGTGCATCCCTGATGTCTCTTCCTCTTAAAAAGACACCAGTCCTATTGGTTACGGCACCATCTTTAAGACTTCATTTAACCTAATTACCTGTTTAAAGGCCCTATCTCCAAATACAGTCACATTTGAGGTACTAGCCATTAGGACTTCAACATATGAATTTTGGGGGACACAAGTCATCCATAACAGTAAACTCTACTATATTTTTTACTGTCTTCACTTTAGATTGTGATATACCCAAATTAATGGGTTATTTTATTTTCATTATAATCCTAACATGAATTTTTAAAGGTTTTCATTGTCAAATTAATTGATTCACTTAAAAAAAAACTTTTCATTCATCAAGCCCTTTATTAAGCATGAATTTGGTTCCTAATTCAATGTTATTAATTATTATGATAATATAAACCGTAGATCACCTCCAGTCAAAAATTTCCTAAATGATGACAAAAATATACAAATTTTAAAGAATTATTTGAGGCAAGATGTGATGAGTAGAATATTGATGATATTGTTTTACTGTCTATAAAATTCAGAGAAGATAAAGATAAGTAGAGTCAAGGACCATCCTGAAAAATATGTTTGTTATGGGAGATATGATCATTGAACTATGCTTCAAATATCATGCATTGTTTGGCTTGAGGAAGATTGGAATCCATGATACAAGTGAGGTTTTCCATTTTCTGCTGTCTAATATTGCTAAAAAGTTCATGTAAGAATAGATGGTATTTATCTTACTGAAGAAATGTAGAATTCAATTATTGGGAAATTACTAGGAAGCCTAAGATTAGGGAAGGTTGAATTACACAGATTTAATTACTTGAAATGCATTGAGGTTCAATTTTAGGACTCATACTGGAAAGAAGAACCAAGATGGAGGTATCTATACTGATTCTTGGTGAGAGCTTTGGGTTTGGCTGAAGTGAATATTGAAATTTGTAGAAGAAATGACCAGAATAGAATTCATCTTATGTAGACGTATGTGGTGGTTTTTTTCTTCTAACAAGCCTTTACTATCAATGCAGTATTACTCCAAGAAATTTAAATTCATTTATTTGTTCAAAAATTTGTAAAGAAAATTTTTCTTATAATTGCAATAGATTATTTTCATGTGCAAGTGAGATTTGCTGTGCTGGTAGATACATAGATATTTAAGGTGACAACATTTAAAATAAACTGACCATTTTTCTTTCAGAATATTGAAAATCTGGATGGAAACTTAAACAATTATCAGGCTCTTACAATATTTGTGTATAAGCAAACAATTGTACAGAGCCTATAGCATCATTGTGCACTTAACTGCATGTAAAAAATATCTGCTAAGTAAATGAATGATGCATGCAAAGTGAAAGTGTGATTAATTCAACATAATATTTTGTCAGTTGATTACTAATTTCATCAATACAGATCCTTAAAGGCAATTTTTAAACAATTTATTTACCACAGTATTAATTCAATAATAATTTTTAAAATAATAAATAGGTAATATTTAGTTAATCCATCCCTCAGGTTTTTTGTCATTTTTGGCACAGTAGCATATGAAAAATAGATCTCATCACTATATCATTTAATCTAGAGGAATGATGTGATATAAACTAATATAAAGTTGACTTAAAATTACTTATAAAATATATGTAATGATTTAATAAAATTTTAATATCTGTTTCCTTTGGTAACATAAAATGCCCCCTCCCCCATCCCATCCCCTCTGCTTTTACATTTCTGTTGAGGGTTATGTTTTGGGAGAGTCAATGTGAGACCTGAAAGACACCTTTTAGTTTCTGAAATAGTGTATGTGAGCATACTTCCAACACATATGCCATGGGTGTTCCTATTCATTAACCTTAGACTTGTGGCAGTTCTCCTAGAACCTTTATTGGACCTCTTATTATATTCTAAAAATATCCATATACGACAGTGGAAGGTGCAAAAGGGATAGCAGAAACACAAGTAGACAACTGTTTTTGCATTTACAGGCATACTATGTTTTGTCTTAAATATTAACATTTAAATATATCCAATGTTGATGTGCTGTGAAAAAAGATATTTTAGGGGCTGGCCTGGTGGCATAGCGGTTAAATTAGCGTAATCCGCTTCTGTGGCCTGGCGTTTGCTGGTTGGCATCTTGGGCACAGGCTTACAGCTCATCAAGCCATGCTGAAGCAGCATCCCATATAGAAGAGCTACACTACAACTATGTGGGCTTTGGGGAGAAAAAAGAAAAGAGAGGAAGATTGGCAACAGATGTTACTGCAGGGCCAATCTTCCTCAAAAAAAAGAGATGTTTTACTTAATATATCAGGAAAGTTGATTATTATCCATAATTTCTTTTATAATATTAAACTGGTTTGATAAACTTCATTTTTCTAATTTTTATCTGACTATAATGTATTATTATAGATCCATATAGAAGTGCATCATAAAAATCCAGTAAAAAGTAAACTATGTAGAAAAACAAGATCCAGGATTATTAAATTTCATGTGTCTTCAAATGTGTCGATGATAATATGTGTAATTTTCTATTAAAAGTAAACAAAATCTAAAATCTTTCAAAAGAACCTTATGACATTATTTGCACAATGAAGAGTTAACTTTATGGTATTTTAAAGAAGACAATGTGAATAAATTAACTTATAGACAATTGTGTTATAGCAGTAAGAAAATAAAACATAAACACTGCGCAAGCCCATAGAAAAAGTGCTGATCTTAGGTAAAGGTTAACACTAGCAGACACAGGGCATCATGCCATAGCAAAATAAAATCAATAAAAGAATTCTGGATCAATGCTAGTAAAAAATGACTCATACCCAAAACTTCGAAAATTTAATGTCATAGCTGTATCGAGGGGAATGAGAAAGTACATTTTAATTCATTCTATGGAACTTAGTAATTTTTGAAATTTATTTTTCTCAATGTTCCCTCAAATAATTTCAATATAGTTTGCCTTTTAAAAATAGCTTTAGCGGGCCCGCCCGGTGGTGCAGCGGTTTAGTCCGCGCTTGGCAGCCTGGGGTTCGCGGGTTCGGATCCCGGTCGCCCGCCGACGCACTGTCTGTCAGCCATGCCGTGGCGGCGTCCCATATAAAGTAGAGGAAGATGGGTACGGATGTTAGCCCAGGGCCAGTCTTCCTCAGCAAAAAGGGGAGGAATGGCAACGGATGTTAGCTCAGGGCTGGTCTTCCTCACAAAAAAAAAAAATAAAAAAAAATAATAATAAAAATAGCTTTATCTTTTTAAAAATTATGACTTAAAAAGATATATTGTGTTAAACAAAGCAAGTATTTTTTTACTTGTTTATATATAAATTGATCTTTCTGTAGCAGAATAATCTCTGGTGTCTATTGATCTTAATATTATAATATGCCTGCATATAAAAATTGTGTTTTAATTGGCCCAGTTATGCCCATTTAAGAGTCAGAATGCACCGTAGGACATAAAATATAATAAGTAAAAAAAGCAGTACATATTTTCAATCTGATATTGTGTTAATCTCTGTACAAAATTAATTAAATAATACACTGCATGATCAAAGTCATAAATGCAGCAGAACTCTGTGAAGACTTATAAATAATTGAACTGGTATTAAACTTTTGTAGATAGTATAGACCTCTGCAAATACTATTATAAGTGAGTGAACTTGTATTTAATAATTTAATAAATACCATTTTAAATATAACTAGATACTATATAATGCTCAAAACAGTCTTTAATAGGATTTTATTACTTTTTTTACTAAATGGAGAAAATGAGGCATACAGATATTACACAACTTGACTAGCTTGTTGTATAACCAAGTACAAGACCCAGGTTTTTATCCTCTGAATTCTTTACTGATCCCTATGCTGTAATGACTCATGGAAGCACGTGGTAACTAATGACGAATAACTATCAGTATTGCTATTTTAGAAAATTGTAATTGGAAAGAAGTTAATATGGCATCCTAAAGCCTTCTTGCTGGAGTTAAGATTATTCTCAACTGGTGGGGAGAGGAAAGGACTGGCGCTCAGTAAACTGAAGTGGAGAAGACTTTAAGTGTAGGTCGTTTCTTGAAGGAAGATGTGAATATAATAAGTCTATCAAAAGAAAATAGAATAGAGTTCCCTAGGCCAAGGAGAGGCTGTGGGAAAGACGAAGGCAATAAAGAAATAAACCGTAGAAACATTTTTGATGTAGACAGTGAGAATGGGTTCTAATATAGCAAAGACTGAGGGGCCAGGCACTACCCCAATATGAGTCACGTGATTCCATGTAAGCCATGATGGTGAAGTTCTGGGGACCTGAATAACTAAGCCTTGACACTAAGTTAGAGCAAATGAGGAATTCCAAAATAATGAGTAGGATGGTTATTTTTAAAAACATTGCTTAAAGTAAACTAAGAAAAAGTCATCCTTAAATCTTAAAAACCTTATCCTCAATATGGATTGAAATTCAGGGATTTTACGTGACTATGTTAGAAAAAATATATATCTTCATGTCAGTGGAAATGGGGCCGTGATGGTTAATACATTATTTCTGAGATAGATTTTTGATTGCCAAATAAGAATGACATGTGAATTCAGATTTTGTTCCAAATGATGAAATGCTAGTGATGCAGTAAATAATAAATACCAGTACAATATCATTGGTGCATATATTAATTTTTGCTTGATTCATCCTGGAAGCATTATTCATATATATATATATGTGTATATATATATATATCAGGTATATGATATACACATTTGTGTGTATTCAATACATGTAATATATATACAAACATAAATATAAATATAAATACAATTCCCTAGAATTCCCTAAAATTCTTAATCTTTAATAAATTACTTTTCATTTCTAGCAGTCTTCAGAACTGTCTCTTGATGCTTTAAAAGTTTACTATATCATGTCTCTATTTGAATTTTCTTCTTATAAATTCTATTTGACACTGTAGGTGCCCTTTCAAGCTGATGTTTTATATATTGTTAAAGTTAATTTTGGATGAATCTAAGTTTTCAGTTCTTCAAATATTTCTACCAGAATATCAATCAAGTGTGAGGACAGCATCAATATCTATTTATAGATTTGCAGAGAGTTGCATGAGTTCCATCCTGTGATTCCTCTTGGAGAATGCTTTAAGGCGCCAGGACTTTTTTTAAAAAGTCAAAGTAGCAGAAGACTTGCTTCCAGGAAACAAGATGATCAAACCCAGGAGGGCCAGGAGATGAAATCTGAGAGTGAAAGCTAAGCAGCAGGCCTGGAAAGCAAAGGAACAAATCAGAACAGGAATCCAGAGGCTATAGATTAGGAGAATACTGTGTTCCAAAAGAAAATGCACTCTCTGTAACTACTAGTAGGATAAAGAATTTGGGTGTGATTAGTTCAGATATAAATTTCATTACTATTCTTATTCTATATTTTTTCTCATGCAGTACCCCTTTCCTTCACAGCTTTCTGCTCCTCCCAGTAGGTTTAGAAAGTAAAACTAACATAAAACCTACTGAATTGAATCCTACCTCTCCCTTTGAGATAACACAATTCGTTATCTTTCACATGTGAATAAGAAATATTTCAAAATTACTAGCATCTAAAACACATTAATTACTCAGTAAATATTTTTAATGGTTCATTCAGGAAATGATTCATGCCAATGGTTGTCAATGACTTCAATGTAGACCATTGACACCCAATACTGAGTATGTTTTATGTAATATATGTACATATTCATATCATAATTATTGGAGTTTTTGCAGGCCACAGACTTCAAGATATGATATTGCTGCAACAATGTTTTTGTAATGAATAAATGGATGTGAATATGTGAATCAACATTGCATGTTCATACTCGGAGAGGTATACTCAACAATAGGATAAGTATTGGGCTTTAATTTCACAGAATTACAAACTCTGTAGCCTGAACTTTTTGATAGGTCAAAGAAAAGTTATGATTGCAGGATACTGATTTTTAGAAGATAATGCTTTCTCTAACATATACCATTGAAAGCAAGTCTTTTGGAAATTGGCCAGCTTCTTTTTACTTTTAGTTTTGTGCTATTTGAAAATTTTCACACTTTATTCTTAAGGCCATAATTGGGGTGAAAAGTCAAGATCTGAGAAAATTTCTGGTGGTGTCCTTTTCATTTTTGATATTTTGTAGTTAACCAAAATAAATGATGCAAAATTCAGGGGAAGATGTCTTAGGACATCTTCCAAGGCTTAGGAACTGTCTGTTCCCGCAGTTCTGACTAAGGCTTTTAATATAAGAACACTTAGGAAGAAATTCAAAAGATAGTTCTTCATCAGTATTCTGCATCTACCAAGCCAAGCTAATTCTTATTTTGGCTTGGACTTTGCCTATATTTAGACACAGAATCTAAAAATCTAATTCATGTGGAAATAAAAAATACAGCCATTTGCAATGATATATGTATATACACATGTACAAGGATGTATCATATGTATATATTTACATATAATAAAGTGAGATATGCTCAAATATTTATACATTTCTTCTATAGCACATGCAAATTTATAAAACATGATGCTCATTTAACCAATATTGATCGATTTTAGATTTTTAACATTGAAGGCATATATTCTTCTCTTAGATGTTTTTATTATCAACTGATTTATTTATGGACCATGCTGACTAACAAGCAAACCACACAGTTGGGAGGATGATCATTACAATTCTTTTCACTTCTCTGCTGAATTTGGATAAACCAATATATTTTTCATATATTCTTTTATTTTGGGCAAAAGACAGTAGAAAAAATGTAATCTAATGTTAAAAAATTAGAAGAGTACTCATTTTGTTTGTGTGTAAACTAATAATGATCTCCATAAACAAATAAAAACAAACAGAAAACATACTTCTTATTCTGCCTTAAGAGGCAATACAGGACAATGGAAGGACTGTGGGTTCTGGAGACACATGTCCAAGTACAAATCCCAGCTTTACTACTTATTAGTGTGATTTCGAGTCACATAACTAATTTTTCTATTCCTCAGTATATTCCATGGTAAGTAGAGATAATAATATCCACCTCACAGAGGTGAAGTTAGGAGTAAATAAGTTCATTTTTGCAAAGCTTGTTGCAAAGGGCTTGGCACAAAATAAGCACTGGATGAATGTTAACATTTATGACATTGTTTATCTTTAAGGAGGAAGCATTCATTCATTTATATAGTCCACAAATAATAAATTAAGCTTCAATGATGTAAGCACGTTATTTGGTGGGGAGTATATAAAGCATTTCAGTAAAGGTTCTTTTTTCTAGGTGATATTTAGCTAGATTAACTAGAAAAAATATATGAGTGTATAAAACGTAGATCAAAGTATCTGAAAGCACATGAAATGGCAAATATTCTAGGAGGTAACAAAAAACGCTTTAGGTTTGGAGAGTGTGGATGGAATGCATTGCACAGGAGGTTGTCACTTTGCCCGGCTGCTGCAGCTGCTGCTCTGTAAGCCAGTACTGCTGTGGGGTCAGGACCACCATCTCTGGGGCCTTATAACAACAAAATCCCTGAATAATTTCTTTTACCTATCCATTTTTTACTCTATCAAATTCCACAGTTTCGGAATGGAACATCTGATTCGCTGAGGTAACGAAACTGAGATTTAACCACCAGAAAAGATATTGTTCTTTCCTGTTTAATTGGAAGAGAGAGAGAAAAAAAACTGTTATTTGTTAGAAAGTGCTAGAAGTGTGGATTCGTTTTGAGACATCAATAATAAAGGAGAAAATTCGAACTGGGACAAAGAACAGCCTCATATGAAGCAAATCTTTTTTTTTAATAAACAACAGAAATTTATTTCTCAGAGTCTGGAGGCCGGAAGTCAGGGATCAGGGTGCCAGCGTGGTAGGGTTCTGGTAAAGGCCCTCTTCCCGGTTGCAGACTGCCGATTTCTCACCATGTCCTCACACAGCAGACGGGTTGTTGACCTCTCTGGTGTCTCTTTTATAAGGCACTAATCCCATTCATGAGGCTTCTGCCCTCATGATTTAAGCACTTCCTAATACCATCACACTTGGGGGTTAAGATTTCAACATATGAATTTTGGGAGGACACAAACATTCAGATCACAGCAAGAAGCAACCACAGTTTCCGCTCTTTTATACTAGAAATATTCTTACTGTATGAACCAAGTCTTGAGCCAATTACTTTTACAGGTGTTTAAAGGAAGTGGGTTGATAAAGTATTGTATGCAAGAGAGAGGGGGTGATCAAAGCAAGGGGTAGATGCAAACTATGCTGAGTATGCAAAAAATCAAATATAACTATTTCCACCGCATCTCAATGTGGGGGTGTGTATGTGTGTGCAGGCTAAGGGTGAGAATGTGTGTATGATGGTTGTTGAGCACGAAGTGCTAGTTAGCAAGACTAGAAAATAATGTGTTTTATGTGCAAATAAAAGACAGTTAGACTTTATCCTAGAGTGTATTGAGAAGCTGTTGAAGATTTTAAAGATGACACACATTATAATAGTTGAATTTTATAGGACCATTCAATTAGTAAGTTGGAGAACAGATTTAGGCACAGAGGGCTAGAGAAATATTCTAGGAAAAAAATGATATTTGGCTGTGCAAAGGCAGTAAATGTGACAATTAAAAAAAATTCTAGTAAAAATATTTTGAGATTTTACCAATATGACTTTAATAAACGGTATATGTTGGTAGTCAGAAAACCAAATGCATTCATAGGTTTGAGACTCAGGAATTTACAGAATGGTGATATGATCATCAAGAGAGAAACAAAAAGGAAAGCATGTTTCCAGGGAAAGTTCAGTTTGGAATATTTTGAGTTTAGGTATCTATTTGGATAGGCAAGTTGCATTTATAGGGTTGGAAAGGAAACTAACTTTTTTTTCCTAGAAGTATATATGTATAAATCAATAGCATTTAGGAGATCATTAAAATCCTCCCATTGACTGAACCCAATGAGAAGTCCCCTCACAAGTGAGCCCAGAGAAGGCTGTCTTCATGGATCAGCTTCCCTCCTGGTTAGGTACCCCTGGCTCAGTGCAGAGAAAAGAGGTGTTGAGAATGGTTTGTGGTCAAGAACAGGGGGAAATGGGCTTGCCCAATCGTCCATTTGACATCCAGATGAACTACTATCCATGTCATCACCAATAGCCTACTAAGGACACAATTTCAAAGTAATCCCAGAATCTCCTTTCATTTATTCTCTCTCATATCTGTATACCAGTTATTTTACTCTATGATCACAATATAGCCAGAAGCCAGACACTTCTTGACATCTCAGCTATAAACAATAATTTCAATAAGTCATAATCTTTCATCTTTGTTGCTAATGTAACATCCTGACTGGCAGCCTGCAATCACTCTTGCCAGTCAAATGGATGTTGATTCCTTACTATTGCCCCAGGGTAATTCAGATCATGTTTTTTAAAAAGCCCTCAGTAGCTTTCAGTCATATCTAAAGTAAAAGCCAGTCTCCTTACCAAGTCCTGCATTTATTTATTTTATCTATTTATCTATTTATTTATTTATTTTTGGTGGTCTACCTGCTATCTACTTCTACAGCATCATCCCGTACCATTCTCCTCCTTCTTAACTACAGTTCGGTCGCATTGTCCTTCTTTCTGCCCTTCAGGTATGCTGATCCCTTCCTGCCTCAGTGTCTCTGAGCTTGCTGATTGTTTTCTTCCTGGAATTCTCTTCACATGGGTCACTCTTTCTCATTCAGCAGGTCTCTGTTCAAAGGTCTTTTTCTCAAGAAGTCTCTCTAAACCCTCTTCCAAAACAGCCCTATCCCATTCCACTTTCTTTCCCTGGTTATTTTCTGCATAGCACATGACTATATGAAATTGTATGTATGTTTATGTTTATTGGCTTAATGTGTGTTACACTCTGTTTGCATTGCCAAGACACCAAAATTTACAACAATGTCTGGCACACAACAGGGACTTATTTAATAAGTATTAAGGGCAGACAGATTTGGTTTCTTCCGGATCTGATTACTCACCCCTTCCTCTGGGCTTGCAAGAAAAACACTCAGACCTTCCTTCATTTTCTTAAAAGCAGGAGATGAAATTCCCATGTGAATGATGTCTTCCCTATACTAGAAGGAAAGTAACATCCTTATCATCAAGGACAAGAAGTTGAGACCGAGAGAATTCTGTACAAACAGACTGTGTTAAAATGATTCCTATTTTCCTTTAGCTTCCCATGTTATTCAGTTACTTATCCACAGTTGCCTCTCTTTGTTCAACCTAATATAAAAGCTGGTAGACTTCACCGTTTCTTTGGGTCTTCATTCCTTATGAAGGTACCCATCTCACATAAAGCTTATATAAATGTGTACGCTTTTCTCCTGTTAATCTGTCTTGTGTCAGTTTAATTCTGATACCCAGAAGAAAACCTTAAGAAGGTAGAGGTAAAAGTTTTGCTGCCTGTACACTGGTAAGGCACCATTCTTTTTCTCAATGAGGAATACAAAGAGGTATAAGGCTTGACACATTTCACTAAGATTTTCATATGATATTTGGGGGAGATAAGGCAAAATGAGATATGGTACAAAGTATATGCATATCAGTGTGTTGTTAAATATAAAAGGCTATTAAATATGGTAAGACATATCAATTATGGTAGGAAAGAATGATTTGTTTTTATACTTGAAAGCTATATCATATCAGAATTACAGAAAGTAGGAATAATGAGTATGTCCAGAAGAGGGGAACACTGTAAGACAATACCAAAAGTGTGAGTTGAAAGCTCTTGTGAAGGAAGCAGTTCTTTATTCACCAGTAAACATCAGCGCTTGGTTGATTGAACAGTGGACTAAAGAGATCCTCCATTCAGGAGAAGAGGATTGTTTTTAAGTAGGTCAGTATCATAATTCTAGGAGTGGCTTAAGAAAACATGTCTGGTAAAAGTGGGAAAGTCTGAGAGCTGTTAGGAAGAGAGTTCATACAGGGAGATCTTATCAAATATCTTTTATAACTAATATTTATGTGTGCCAGGCACTGTGCTAAACCATATTTATTCCCAATTTGTCATTACACACATCACATGGGATTCATATCACTGTTTAAATATTAATAGTAGAACATTGAGGCTCTGAGACGTTAGTTAAATTATCAATTCAAATAGTAAATAACAGAACTGGGATTCAATTTCACATCTTTCTGACTCAAAAGCTAGTAACTATGTCCATTGAGTATGTTAGTAATGAACTATTCTATCTCCTGAAAGTGTTTATCATTTAGCAGTTTATCTAATTCTTAATAGTTTATGTAATATCCGTAGCAAGGATATATTATAAAAATATTGAAACAAGTATTTTAACATCCTGATCATTCAGTTAGTCTGATCTTAGCAGAGCAGTATCTGAATCCCTAGAACAGTTAGGTCATAGGAGCCTTGTGAGCAACTGCACATTTAATGCATCTCATTTATCTTAGATTGTGGTTACTCAGCATCCTGATCTATTCACAGGGTGGGTAATTGACTAAGTGAGTTGAGAAAACCATTTGTTTGACCTCTGTGGGAGGGACTTCCATCAGTCTTCTGGCACCAGCAGGAACAAAGTTATGATTAAATAACCGCAACCTCCGACAGCTCTGGACACATTCCTCTCACTTCACATGCTACAGTTCTGTTCCAGTATGTCTGCTCCCGGTCAGGCACATCCTGTTTTCCCTTCCAGCCATAACTCAATCCTGTAATGGTCGCCACCACCCTCACTGCCCTATCTGGCTCACAACCCAGGATCTGCTTTCCTTCTGGCACAAAAACCTCCTTCTCATTCCAACCTCATTCCCTTTCTCTGTCTAGTCTTTGCTTTTATCTTGGTACCCTTCCAAATGTCCATTCCGATCCCTTTTCTGGTTCTGACTTAAATTGTCCTAATTTCTCTTCTGATTCCAAGGCTGTGATTTTTCTTCCTGTTTCCTTTTTCCTCTCAATTACTCCTTTTACTTTTAATTATCTATTTTGTGTTCATTCATATAATTTGCCTAGATCCAAATATTTAACATTACTGAAGACTAAAACCCAGTGCAACATGTGTTGATAAAATATTTGCAGGCCATATAAAGGAACCACTTTTGGAGGCGGGGGTATTTCCATATGATATATATTAGCAGATTACAGCTCCTCAGTATAAAACCTAAGAGAAGATGAAATGCATTAGATTATATGAAAATTGCTATAAATTTAGCATATGAGGGGCATCTTGTAATCAGTTATATCTTGAATTAGAGGTTTAAAAGTATGTAGAAATTTAAGGTAACTTAACGAGTTCCACATTTACCTCTAATCAATATAGATTAATTAGAAGTATACATTAATTTAATGAAAATATTTTATGAAAGACTGGATTAATGCTGGAATTTCTGATCTGTATTTTGCAATTTTAATTATATCCTCTGACACTAAACCCTAACTACATTATTACACACACACACACACACACACACACCCTAAAACACACACCTGTTTATTTTGATCTTTTCTCCCTATAACTTTTAACCACCTGTCCACATGGGACTTAGTCTTACTGACTTAATAGACCCTGATTCTCTGATCTCTTTTGCATTCCTGTGGTAGGTAGGAATTTTATTCCTTGGAAATTACATGTTTTAATTCTTCCACTTCTAAAGTCTATTCCTCAAAAGCCTATGAGCATTATTTTTCTTCTCTTCAATATATTCATGCTCTCGGAGATGTAGGCTATTTTCTTGGTGTTTCACTTTTCAATATGAATATGAGTAAAGGATTGAAAATTGCCATTTTTCATATATGCTATTGTTTGTAAAACTACTAAACCCTAAACACATAGACACGTGAATATAGGTAAGCTGACATAGACATGTAGTGGAGGAAACCACATTGAGAAAACTAAGACTGGATGTTAAGTGGAAAGAAGTCATGGAAATGGAGATTACAAAACAAATAAAGTCTTTTTATGGTGGGCATATGGTAATGCTAGATTTCAAGATGCTGAATGAAAGTGGATATGGAGATATGGGATGTGTTTTGGAGAGAGGCACACGAAAGAACAAAATTTAGCATAATATGGCAATTTGGGTTTTCAGTTAACTGGTCTTAAACTCAATTTTGTTGTATAATACTCTCAATTGCATTATACCTTCAAACTATCTATGTAATTAAATCTGTAATGTTTCTATGGTTTAACCTCAGCTATCTTTGTGGTTCCATTACCCCTTGATCCTCTTTACTTAAAGTCAAGCACTCTCTGAAAGCTCTTATCTTCAAAGGAGTAATTAAAGCAAAGTGGAAAATTGGAAAGCACTTATTATGTAAAATATGGAAATATTTTCATGCTATAAATATTTACTAGGCAGAGAAGAAGCCCAAGTAATTGATAATCTGTCAAGAATTAATATGTTTGGTTATTTTTGAATAACAATATCTAAAATATTTATATCAAAATGGACTACATTTTTCAGATAACTCAAAAGCTGTTATGTTTGGACAGTGATAAAACATGTATTAAAATAACATTTTTCTTGGTATGTTTGCCTAACACATAGTGAAATGGCAAAATAATAGATGAAGAGAATTGAAATATACACAGATTAACAGAAGTAAAATTGAGAACTGGATTCTTTGTAAAGGGAATACATATTGTTGCTTCTTTTCTATACGTAATTTGATACCAAGTATACAATTAGTCATATGCAGAAACTAAAGAGTTTAGTACTCCTAATTCACAATATATAAACAAATACTATGTGAACTGGCTTTGCAAGTGCCAAATCTGACTGCCGAGTTATCTTATAGCAAATATTTTTCTATTTGTATAGACAGTGGTTTTCAAACATGTGTGAAATGAGAACACTTTATTTTTGTCAATTTAATTCTTCCTAATTAAGCCCAATATATAGAATATATAAAATCAGGACCTCTCTGCTTGGTCAAGGGGAATAAGCAGAAGAGAGGTTTAATGAACATATTTTATTGCAAAAACATATTAAACACCTCTCTAAAATTTCAACTGGTATCTCAGTCTTTTTTTCCCCATTTTTCCTCTTGAAAAAGGGTTAGCTTGCTCCCAACCATCTGAAAGCCCCTAGTGACTTATGCAGTAAATCTACGTGAGTAAAGGGAGATGAAATAGATCACACAACCGGAACTTGCTGTGGCATCTCATTAATAAACTATAGGAAAAAAACCAAATGGCTGCTTCTTTGCCCATCCAGATTAATAATATCTGCCTTTTCTTTTAATGATCTGAGATTGTATGAATATCCAGAAAGATTGTTGAGGAGGGGTTAACTCTGACAAGCTAAATAATACTATTGAGCTAAATACCTAAACTTGAAGTGTAAATTGCAGAATTGTAAATATCATATTTCAAGAAAAGGAAAAAGAACAGAAGATATTTGGACAGCAGTCTTACTGCCTTTGGCCAAAAAGAGAAGAGCATGCTAAGAAGCACTATTACCTGTCCTTATCAAAGTTATTATGCAGCTATACCTGTACACTAATCAGGAGTTGGTAGAAATGGATTGCCTTATGAAGGATGACTACAAACTTCAGTTCTTGGTGCTTGGGAAAGACAGATGCAATTAAAAGGACTTAATGCAAATGAAGACTCTCATGAATGGTGCCAATGAGGGAGATACTTGCCTAGTCCCACTTAGGTTTGTGAGACGAGATATATTTGTGACTTAAGTACAGTCATAAAATAATTTGTCCATGATAAGTAGTAAACTGATATGAATTTTTAAGATCCAAAGTTATTTCAGACAGAAAATATGAATAAATTTAACATGAATTAGAATGATAGCATGCATGACATAGCCATTAATGGCTCTGGAAGTCCCCAAGATATAACTAGCTGTTAAAATTAATTCAGGAGGGAAAAAGCATGTCTCCTATTATAACCTACGGAGTTGTCATTACAGACAAGTCTAAAAGCTGAGCAGTTAGGTCCATTTTGAAGTTTCCTCATTCTTCCCATATTTTATATGAAAAGTGCCATACATATATAAATAGAAATAAATCTAACCTCCAATTATTTTTTGCCATGATAACTCAATCTTTTTTCAAAACATAGAAGAAAAGCACTTCCTATATACTATTTTTGTTTTTCTTGTACAGCTGCCCAATAATAGATACCAATCTCTGCTTAAGAACCCTTTAAGCATCCCTTAAGGTTCTAAACCACAAATAGAGCTACTCTTGTTTTATTATCTTAGTGAAAGTGAGATGTATACTCATTATTGCTCTAGGACTTAAAATCATTTTTACAATGTAACAAGCCTCAAATCTATTGGTTACTGTTAATCAGTATGGCAATATTCTTTTAAATTTAGAATATATTATTAAGGATTGATATAGCCAGTTATTAATTAGCAACAAATGGCTATAAACAATAATGCCAAACTGGATTAAGGGATTAGTATTGAGTGCTAAATTGTCTCTTGAAAATCAGGTAACAAAAAGGGGAAAAATAAGATGGATGGTGTTTATTCATTCATTAGTTTAAATCCATAAATTTTTATTGTGTTTTTCATGTCATTCAAACCTCTGAGACAGATATTTGAATCAAAAACATATATTGTGTTTTATGATCTTTGCTTTGAGATATAAAATTAATGACTAAAAAATAAAATGGTAGGTAGTAACAATTGTGAGAGATGCTTGGATAAAATGCTATAGAAATTCAAAGGAAGGAAGTATTGTTTCTAGTTGGCTGAGGAAGATCAGAAAAGTAAAGTTTCATATTTATATGTGATTTTTTTCATTTGAATAATAAAGCGCAGGTATGATTAACAGTTAGGAAAATAGGGGCTGGTTCAGTGTCATAGCGGTTAAGTTCATGCACTCCGCTTTGGCGGCCCAGGGTTTCGCAGGTTCGGATCCCGGACGCGGACAGATGCGCGGCTATTCAGCCATGCTGTGGTGGCATCCCATATAGAGTAAAGGAAGATGGGCATGAATATTAGCCCAGGGCCAGTCTTCCTCAGCAAAAAAGAGAAGGATTGGCAACTAACGTTAGCTCAGGGCTAGTCTTCCTCACATAAAAAATAATAATAATAAAATAAATAAATAAATAAAAAAGGAAAATAAAGGCTCAATGCCCCCAGTGACTTATGCAGTAAATATACATAAGTAAAGGGAGATGAAATGGATCACAGAACCAGAACTTGCTGTGGTATCTCATCAATAACCTATAGGAAAAAAAGCAAATGGCTTTTGATTATATATTTTGTTTATTTGTTTTTACTAAAACCAAAAATATATAAACCTCACAAATGCACCATGACTAGAATGGCATGTTTCTTTCTTTAAAATATTCCAATTTCGAGGATGACTGGGTTGTGTAGGGGTCAAGTTCACGTGCTCCACTTTGGTGGCCCAGGGTTCACAGGTTCGGATCCCAGAGGTGGACAGACACACCACTTATCAAACCATGCTGTGGCAGGCATCCCACATATAAAGTAGATGAAGATGGGCACAGATGTTAGCCCAGGGCCAATCTTCCTCAGACAAAAAAACCAAAAAATCCAATTTCTTTCCAAAAATCTTTAATAGTGATAATAACAAATACATGTCAGAAAATTCTATTCACGAACATTCTTTCCAGTTAGGCCATGCAACTTCTGCTGTTCCTCAGAGGGCTCTTATTGTACATTACTTCTCACCCTTCCTTGTTTCAAAATCAATAAATAATAACTAGATGCTGCTTCTTCAGTCTTCAAGGAGAAACTTAGTTGCCTTCATTTTGGATGGTGTAGTTTATTACACTGTGTACAGCTTTTGAATATTGTTTCCTAAGGTGATATGTTCCATGAGAAAAGTTCATTTTGTTACAGTGTCTTACCTTGAAATCACCTTTTCTATTTGTGTTTATACCTTTTTAACAGAATTTTTTTCAATATTAAGTGTGCTATATAGTTTAATATTCCATAAAGAAAGGGAAATAGTTGAAAGTAAAGATCACTGTTGAAGTACAAGTGGCTTTTGCGTATTTGTTCTAGCATTGCTTTTTTTTCACGTTTCCTATTTTAAAGTATTACATTTTAAAAGCGGAAACTTTTATTTGAGGAATAAATAAAAATAAGCTTTTCATAATTTTATTAAGCATGTTGTTTGGCTTTCCAAACATTTGCTAAAAATGGAATGTTCTGAAAATGATCTTAACATTGAGTGTTCTCTAAATACTTACGCTTAACAAAAATGAATAAATCATGTTGATACAATTTCTGCCATTTTGAGTGGGGAGGAGAGGAAGTAAAATGTTCTCTTGAAAGAAATTATAAAGCTCTCTTCAATGCCAAAATGTTGAAAGATAAAAAAAATTCACATTTTATGTAATATACATACTGAAATTATTGGAGTAAAAAATATGAATTCCTGTCAGTGATTTTTGTGAATTGACCATCTAACATTTTTGCTAATTGAGCACCTTTCTAGGATTAAGGGACTTTAAAATATATATTGCAGGTTAAAAGTTAAAATATATGGAATCATTCCAGAATACAGGAATCCTACCTATTAGCTGGCCATGGGGAAAAGTTGCTTAATGTTTCTAATACTGTTTCTTTATTCATAAAACAAGAATACTAATATCTTAAAATACCCAATAAGTACTTAATACTTCAAGATACACACTGCATGTTCTCTTTTCTTTTCGCCCATTCACTCCAAATGAGAGTGGAATAGTTCCTGTCAAATCACTCCACTGAAATTACTGTTGTTAATTTCGTTGAAACCGTCCATATTTTGAAAGCCAGTTCTCTTTCCAACACTACTCTTAATTGAAGTTTTTGCAAAATTTGCCATTGTTGTCCTCCAATATTTTGCTCAAAATTGTGTCTTCTTTTTGTTTCAAGGTTGGTATCTCTGCATTCTATTCTAGTGTCTTACCTGTTCCTTTGGAATTTCATTTGGTGTTTCTTTCACCTACCCATTTCATAAATGGTGGTGTTACCAATATATGTCTTTATACATTCTCTCTTCTTTTACCACACTTCTTTCAGGGCTGTTTCATTGACTCCCAGAGTTTTATCCAAGAATTATATAGTGTTGAATTCTAAATTTTTCTTTCTGCCACAGAGTTTCTTAAACACTAGTTCCTTGACACTGTTTACTTCTATATACCTCAAAGTCAACATTTTTCAAATGATCAATCTTCCTTCAAACCGGTACCTTCTCAAAATTTCAATCGTGATGCATGGTATCATTTTCTACAGGCATATTTTTAGTGAAGTTGCTATTTTTGTTTTCTCCTTCATTAATTTTGTATTTTAAAATATTTTTTACTTCATCATTTCATTTTTTAAAAATTATTTTACCAGTTCCTAAAAATGGGTGGAAATTTATGTCTTTTGCCAGAAAATGTCTATGAGCATGTCTGTCACGATTAATCTGCTAGAAATCAATGCATTCGAGAAAGTAGACTTGGGTCTCTCTGTGGCCCAGGAATAAGTATCTATTTGTCAAATTGTTGTGTTTTTAACTATCAATTCCTTTTTTTCTGGATTTTTATTATTTATTGATTAATTTTCTCAGTTTGAACTCCAAATTTCTTGTCTTTTTCCTCTTTTTTTTTTTTTTTTTTTTTTTACTGTTCTTTCCTTTCTTTCCTATTTATGTTTTAGAATATTTCCTTTATTTGGTCCATGATTTAAGGCTCAAGAGCAGCTATTCTTTCCTTTAATTAAATTACTGATTTTTAAACTAGAAAGAAAACTTTTTAATTCAAGGAACTTTAATGTTCCATTAAATCATTTTATTTAAAAATACATACTTTTACTTCCAGAAACTTTTTTGATATTGCAGACATTGAATATTCCTAAGTGCTATTATTATTGATCATATGTATATATAATTTTTGGAATTTTAGTGATCTTTCTTCTCTGGCAAACAAATCACATTGGGCCTTTTCCTTTTGATTACCCTCTTTCTAAGCTCACAGCATAGCTTAGATGCATTGTTACTTTTTTCTATTAGCTCTTTCTATCCATATGTGATTGTCATGGTAGCCTAAGACAGGGGTGACAAACTATTGCCAGCTGGCCAAATCTAGCCTGCTTCTTATTTTTTATGGTTCACAAAAAAATAGATTTTATATTCCTAAATATTTTCTAATCAATGGAGAACATGTGAAAATTAAATGAAATTCAATTTTCAGTGTCCATAAATAAAATATTATTGGAACATAGTCACATTTATCTGCATATACTTTACGCATGCCTTTATGCTACAACTGTAGGTTTGAGTTGTTGCGAAAGGGACCATATGGCCCACAAAGCCTAAAATATGTACTGTCTGGCCCTTTACTGAAAACGTGCTGATTCTTGGCCTAAGTCATGGCAGTCCTTCAAGACATGAGACAGAATGCATATTCCGCCTATGGGCAGGAGGAGTCTTGAAGCCACAAGACTAGGCATAACATTGTCAGCCGTCTGCAAGCTTTCAGGCTTAGATCCAGATCCAGTTTTTCTGTGAAGCCTTAGTGAATCTGTGGTCTAGGGGAACGGGAGCCCTCATACCCTCATACGGATCCAAGTGCAACACCAATCCCTGGAACCACCTGCCACAGTTCTACTCTATGGCGGTAAACTGGTCTGAAAGCACGAATTGTATATCAAGATTATTTGCTCTTGATCACTGGGTTAATTCCCAACTTTTATATGATGAACCTCATTTTCCTGTGTGTGTCATGGGTATTATACTGCCAGATGAACACGAGATTACAAGCTATAAATGCTATAATATTATTATGCTACTTATGGTCACATTTTCAAGCATCTGCTTCCAAAAACATTCAAATGCTTCTCTAAATTATAACATTTAAATGTAATTATATTCAATAATTGTTAAAAACCCAAGGTAATAATTCTGATGACCTTTAAAATTATTAAAATGTATTGTGTGTTAATTTAGATAAATTTTTTCTTAACAAATCTGACATGTTCCAAAATATTAGGGACTTTTTGGTGGTATTTTTTTTCTTTACTTTCTCTATTAATATCCTCTGTCCAAATTATTATGTTGAGCATTTTTTTCTAAATTTACCTTAATGTTATCTTAGCAAAATTCTCACTGAATTCGCTTGCACTCCTCTGATTTTATTTTTTTAAGTGCTATAATTTGACAAATAACCATTTGTTTGTAGGTATTCAAAAATATATATTCTACCTTTATGAGTTATATCAAAAATTTTTCCTGCTTATTGTCATATTATATTGACTCACAGATAGTCAATTTATTAAATTATATACTAAAAATATATCTTATATAATCCTTTCTAGCAATCTTGGCGTTCTTATTGCAAAAAAATCCCTAAACAAATATGACACAAATAAAAAACGTGTTTCTATATTCATAAAAGCAACCAAATGAAACTTGAATCTGATTACAAAGAAATGAATAAAGAGAAAATTAGCCTGAAGAGCCTTAGAAAAACTATGGAAATATAAGAAAAGTTACACACAAAGAGGAATATAAATTTAAATTATCTCTATACAAAGCAGGATTTTTCCCATCCATAATGATATTCAGCCATATTGATATTTTTTCTAAAAAATCAGAACTTTCCAGAAAAGAGGAAACGTGATGTCAAAGCGATGCTTGCAATAAAAATCATCTATGAAATTATAAAATATATTGTTGGAAAACTTATTCTAGTAGTCATTATTTAATGAGGACCAACTTTGTGTCAGGTACAATGCTCCAGACTTAACATATAATTTTCTTATATTCCTCCAAAGTGAGAGAAGTACTGTGTATGTTTTATTCCTCTTTTGAGGAAACCAAGTATCAGACCTCAGTGCACAAGTTTATAAGCTAAACATTTGGAGGGACTGGAAAACCTAGGTCTGTTTGACCCCAAACTTTTTGAGCTTTCCCAGAATAGACAATATTTCCTGCTTAGGTCTATTATTTAAAGTGTAGGCAAATATCGTTGTCCATGCAGGAGAAAAACTCACTAAATAGCATTTCAGTACTGTGAAAACTGTTGGACTTTGCAGGTTTTTGACACTTAGAAGAGTTCCTTTTATCTTCATTAAGCAAATTCTGTATTTGCATGAATCTTCATATTTTGTAAATAAATAAATAAATATGGTAAAGCAATCAGATTAACCAAATGAAAAGTAAATCATGTTTCTTCCCAAGACATCAAGTGGGGAATTAAAACATGTTCTAGTAGTCAAAAATGCTTTATGTGGCTTCTAAGTAGCAAGAAAAATATATTCATTTTTGACATTTAACTTATATGAGACAATGGAATAATTAGCATAGATTCGGGGGATTTATTTAATCTATAATAATGGTCCAATTGTCATACATTAGAAGATTCACTGCTTGCTGTGCCTACCACTAAACATCTGAGACTGCTTTCCAGTTTCTTGGATAGTAGATATGCTACACCTTAGCATGTAAATGCTTCATTGTGTTCGTTAAAATAGTGCAGCTTTATTAAAATATTTTTATTGAACCTCTTGTAATATAGAAAGTTAATCCTGTGATTTGGAAGTTAATCATTCTGTTTCTGTCATTATGTTAGCTACCCTTAAAGCATATACATAGCTATCCTTCTCTCTCCTCCTCCGAAATAAACAATATCTTTGAAAGCTTTAACTCGAGTCATTCCTTTATGTCTCACCATCTACCGTCTACTTTTACTTAAAATTTTATTACTACTTTCATTATTTTAGGAATTCATGTTTTGCTTCCATTTACCTACCTAACTGTCATTATCTTTTCTAACTGTTCCTGTTTGCAGCTCAATCTTCTAGGTTCAACTTCTTTCTTCTTGAAATACAAACTTTATAGTCTCCTATACTGAGGGCGTGTTTATTGTAAATCATCTATTTAATTTTTTTTAATGTATTGCTTTTTTTTCAGTGCGGAGTCATAGATTAAGTGCATAAAACAGTTTATGTTGCAAATTTTTCTCCCCGCCTTTTGAAGCTATACTCTGCATTTATTGTTACAGTTTGAGCATCATCTTTCAGTCTACTAATTATTACTTTTCTTTCCGACTTCTTTTAAGATACTCTTGTTTGTCATTAGGGTTATAGTTCCTTATTTCTCTTGGGATTTGTTGGAATTCCTAAATCTGAGTTCATGTTTTTAATCAGTTCTGCAAAAATCTTGGTCATTATCACTTCATGTTTTGCCCATTATTTTCTCTTCTCATCTTCTGGAACTTCTGTGCTCAGTTGTTTTAATGTATTCTCCATGTCTCTTACTCTCCTTCATATTTCCCATACCTTTCTTTCACTGAATATTCTCTACCTATATCTATATGTACATCTATACACATATATGTATATGCATGTATACGTGTATGTAATTTAAAATATATGCTCCAGTATACAAATTCTATAAGCAGCTGTACTAATTTGTTTTGTACTCATCACTGAGCTTATATTGACATTTCTTCTAATTGCTAGAATTTATAATTGAATCTTTCTCAGATATATCCAGGCTACTTTGATAGTACTTTGTTCATTTGACATGCTATATCTTATTTATTTAATCATGGTAAATATGCTTATATTTTTTATTTTTATGCTTATTATTTTTAATAATTAAGTTTCCTGTAAGTCTGCCCTTCTTTATTCTCATGATAAATCATTTACTTGTGTGCATTATAATTTAGAATTAGCAGTTCCTATTCAGTGGAGCTTTATCTGTGGAAATTATTGTTGCCTGAAATGAGTGTTCCTTCAAAGAGATTTTACTCTCAAAATCTGTTAGAATACCTAAAGTGTTATCAACAAAGGACTGACATTTATGTGCATTTTGTTGCTTATGGTTACTTGACTCATATATCTTTTAAAATTCAAACCTCAAAACCACCTAAAGTCAAAATAGGGCATATTAATTCTCATGTAGAATAGTTTCTTTAACCCAGACAAGCTTTCCTGTTTCCCTGACTAAAAATGGGTTTTTGTAATTCTTACTTCCATGAATGATATAATTCTATGTCTTTCTACATATGCTTGTTAACTAACAGGTTCTTTGGTTACAAATGTTGGCATATATAAGGCAAATACACAGCTTTCAGGTTTTCAATTATCTTTTCAATTTTGGAAAATGGGAATTTCTCTGAAATTCTTGTGATTTCAGTTTTGTATTGAAGACTATATTTATTTATCATCACAATGTGTTATTTTGAGGGAGGCTTTACAGAAAAGTTAGTCTACAAAATTTTTGAATAGGGAGTTGTTTAATTTCACCAACCTTAATAATCATTCAGACATTCACAAACATGCATTCATCTCTTTGGTGGATAGCACCATGAAAAATTCTGGAAATACAAAGCATAGTTAAAAGATGAGTAACTAAATGACTATACCATAAAATGACTCACAACCTCTGACACCATGTTTAATGTAATTATTCTTTCTCTCTATGTATGTGTATATACTTGGATTCATATAAATATATATGAATGTGTCAAATATATATGGGTATTTGTTAATATATTTGAATTTTTGTTTCAAACACACAAACACAGAGAGGAGATGTTAACAAATGAATAGCATCCTCTATGACGGAGATTTAATTGTGCTGAGGCCCACTATATATTGTCAGTTGTTTTAGTTATTTATGCTTTTAAAAAACAAAATACAACTGTTTCTAACATTAATTTTGTTTTACATTGTCAAAGACTTATATTTACTTTAATGTAGACATAAAATTCAGACTGATCTATAGTTTGTTCGAGAGCAGAAAATGCAAGATTATGAGTAATAGTGACAAAAATTCGTTACTGATTTTAATAATGGTTATAATAAAGAAATAACATATTAGTTTGATGATGTTAGACTCTAATGCAGGAACAATTTAAAAATTTTCAGAGACTATGTCCCTTTAGTTTCTGGTTATTTGGTAACCAGATTTGTTTGTCACAATAAAATTGCCCAACATCAGGAGTCGCCTCTGGGTGAGGGATTAAAGTTAATCAATCAGAGTGACAGTGTGACCTGGCTGCTTGTGGATTTCAGCCCACTGGTAAGCAGATAATCACTTGTCTCCCATCCTAAGGAATAAATGCTGCTATGCTGTCAAGAGCCTGCAGTTCATTCTGATTTCCTGTTGCCAAATCAGAACATATTCCACCAATTGATCCTTTTGCTTGTGGGCTGAGTTGTCCCTCTAACTGTGAGAATAAAAAAAACTGAATTGTATTCACACAGTAAGATAAATAGCATTAGAAAGTGATATTTTAGTAAGAAGAATCTCATCTTTCTACAGTTAACTTGTTTGTTATTTTCACTAAATGCACAGATATGCTTATAACGTATGCTATTATATACTTTGTAATATATTCAATAGGTAAAAGGAGCACAATCTGATACAGAAAGAAGCAAGAGTTGTTATATTCAAGGGAAAGAGACAACAGGATAATAAGTGAGAGACAAGTGGAAAGAGAAGATGAATCTAGGCCCCACAATGACTCTCTGGCACAAAAATAATTTTAAAAAATCTACACAAAGTGATGGTAATCTCCAGCAAAAGTAATAATTTTTTCTTCAGTCTGAGCAAATAATTTGAGACTTTCAATCATGTTGAATCACGGTACCAATGAGTCGGACATCATCTTGTGTAGCAATTGTGAATCCCAGAGAGGTGAAAAGAAGTTAGCATAAACTTCGAGAATGTGTGGCGCTGACATTCTCTATGAAGAGTTTATCAAAGCATTTTAAGGTAAATGTTGGATACTTATAAATCTGGAAATATTACATTAGTAAATGGAAGTTTTGCCAGTTTTAGATAGATAGATAGATGACAGAGAGAGAGAGATAGAAAGATAATTTCCGGTAAAACAAAGTGAATAATAGAAAAATTTCTGTGCCATAAATGAGATTATCTCAGCAAGATCAAAAAAGGCAAATTGGTTAACATAATCATATACTAAGAATCAAATTACATGAGGAAATTAATCTAAGTATTAGTGGCATGGATGATATCTATTATTGTTGTTGATACATGAACTTTTAGAAGTATAATAATCATTTGCCGTATCATACAATTCCCCCATCTCACACAAATATAAACTGAATTGCAGAGACTTAAAATCTTATAGTCCACTTGAGAAATAACCAGAAACAAAGCATAGACTGTTTCATTCATTTTCACTATGTACTATTATTTACTGAGTGACTTGTGGGTGGGGCCTCACCTATGTTTACTTGAGAGATCAGAATGTTTCTGTAACTCTTGATGGTTCCTGTGTGTCCCTGAGCCCTTGGAAGAGCTTGATCTGAGAAAAGGTTTAAAAGATAAAACATAAAGCCTCTATTTCATCACCCACATTTTTGTATTGATTTATCAATACTCAATTTTAAATGTCCCTACCCTATATTGTCTTTGTTTATTCCACATAAAATACTTATTGAGCAATTGCTGTTTATCAAAACCTGTTGCAGGCATTTCATGATCCATTAGTTAACATAAATGACAAAAGTTGCTGATTTTGTGGAGCTGATATCCTAGTGGGAAGAGATGACCAATAAACTTTGTATGTAACATGTGAGTAAATGATAGTGACAATTACTATGACAAAAAAAGCGAAGGATCTATAGGGAGTCCCAGGGGCTTTAATTTGTAACTAGGGTGTTGAGGGTTGGTGCTGCTTCAGCAGCCTCTGTGGGTATGTTTGATTTGCTTGAATAGTGTTGAAAGTTATATTTACATTAATTGCGTCACAGTGCTTTATTTCCCTCCAGTTTACTTTACAAAATATCAGCTTCTTGCTTAACTAGATTTGAAAATAGTGTGTGAAACTAAAGTTCTTTAGCAAATTCCTTGGTTATTCAAAGAGTCTTTCTCTCCATATTTTGTACCCCGTTATCTTTGTATTTAAATATACTACTATTTATTCTAAACTGCTTGTTTTCATAAATATTTCTTTCCACAAAATTTTCAAGCCATCTCAAAGTATAAACTGTGTGTCTCATTTATTTATTTATTTTTGTCTACACACAACGCAATGCCTACCATGTAGTAGATGGACAAAGTTTACTAGAATGATACACGTTTTCACCACTAAATTGTTTTCAAAATAAAAGCACTGTAGCTTAGTTGGTGTTTTATTCAGGGCTTTCTAGAGAAACAGAACCAAACAGAGAGAGAGAGATTTATTTTAAAGAATTGGCTTATATGATTATGGAGGCCAGCGAGTCCAAAATCTGCAGGATGGCCTGGCAGGCTAGAGACCCAGGAAAGAGTTGATGTTGAAATTTGAATCCAAAGGCTGACTCCTCAGGGAAGGTCAATCTGATTCTTAATGCCTTTAACTGTTTGGATGAGGCACACTCATATTATTGAGGATCGTTAGCTTTACTCAAAAGTCTATTGGCTTAATGTTAATCTCATCTAAAAAAATACCTTCATAGCAACATCCAGACATTTTTGACCAACTATCTATATACCATGACCTAGCCAAGTTGACGTATAATTAACCATCTCAGTTGGTTAGCACAGGGTATAATTAAGGACAGAAAGCATAGATCATCGTATCATGGATTCATTTTTTGTTTCACTTCCACAGATTAACTCCCTACCACAACCCATGGAGGCAAAAACATATAATTCAAATAGAGGACTCTGGGGTCTGGACATGATTATACAAGTAGTTTAGAACAGATAAACTGCCACTATAAAATTACAAGCAATCTGTAAAATTCATACAGGATGAATCTGCAAGTTACCTTGATATTAAAAACAAGTAGTACATAGCATTTGATAATGTCTAAATCATTTGCTGTAGAACGTATTTTTATTAAGGTCATTAAAAAACTCAAGGTGCCAGGATTTGTGAAAACCTTATGAGGAAGGATTAAATATCATCCAATAATAGAGAAAGCAGTAGCCTTACACAAGGTAATTTACTGAAGTTTATATGATTCCAAAACCCATATGAATAACAATCAGTTATGAAATTAATGGATTGTTCAGTTACTCCTATTCCAATTAGAGGTAAGTCAATGTTTTTAGAAGTGTTGAATAAATTTTTGTTGAAAATTTGTCAGAGTTTACTTAATATGCTATGAAATATTTAATAAATATTTGACATATTTTGAACAATTTTAGGGAATTTAGATATTTGTCACTTTGAGAAAATTTTTTCACATCAATCTCACTTGATAAATGACAAAGTAAGCAGTTGTTATCACAAAATAGTGTCTCCTGTTTTCCCGAGAAAGCCTTTAAGCTTTTGGTTGCCATGCCATTATTGCTGTCTTATAATTTTGTCATGGAATGACAAAACAGGAAAATTGAACAAAACAAACAAAAAAATATTTGAGCAGACAATGAATATGGTGTTTTACCAAATATAGACATCATTCCATTATAACAAAATGGTTTAACTGCTTGGTCTCTCTATGTACATTTACCATGTGCTCAATTACATATAGATATCATTACAATTGCTTATATCCATGTGAATTTTTCTTTTTATAGTAAATAGTCTTGCAGAAACATTCTCCTAAACTAAATGCACATGGCTACTTATGTATACACCATTTGTGTGAATTCAAATAATCTTTAATGAATGCTGACTAATTATAGGTGCTAGCTAATTAAGGTTTTATAGTAATAGTTATTTTTCTGCTGCAAATATTGTTGTTGCCTCAATTCATTTCAAGCTTCTATGATTTAGGAGTTTCTGTACAAATGTGTTGCCTGAGAATAAAAGATAATCATAATGTTATTTATTTTTATGTGTTGTATTTCCACTGGATTTAAAATGGCTTACAAAAATACATGTGATGGCAAAAATAAACAAAAATAAAATTTCTGAGGTCAGTAAATGAGGGTAAAAGGAAAATAAAAGTGTAAAATTCGCTAAAGTCAACAAGAAATTTAACATGCAAAATGTGCTCTCCCTGGTTTTTCTACAGGTGGTGAATAATTTGGGCTTTTCAGAAGCCACATGTGGGAGAAACATGATACACACAGTGCTTAACAAGTGGCAAATATTTAGTAAATGGAATTAACAGGAAGTAATCCTTTTTAATGTTTCCCTATTGATTTACACACATACTAACATAGGTTGAACTTTATACAGAAGAAGAAGAACCATGAAAAGGATAAAAATAAACTAATTTAAGATAGGAGGAATAATTCATTATTATATAGTTAGAATGACTTTCCCCAAACAGAAGTAGCCACATTGCATCTCTGTTCCTATCCCGTGATGGAACCAAAAAAATCCTTACAGAACAATTAGCCATATAAAGGTGATGCAAACTTAACCTATTCCTGACCTGTTAGTGATAAAAGTAAATGGTTTAAATCCTTCTTCTCTCAGTTCATATTTATCACAAATTATATATCCTTCCTAGGGTCATTGATAAAGTGAATAGTGATCATTTGACTCTGCAGAATTTAAATTCACGTGTTTTATTCATTACCCTTGAGGAGTTTTCTTTTGGAAAATGAATGAGCAGAGGTAATAAAGTGTGAAAAGAGATTGAACACTAGCAAATAGAATACTTTGGGAAGAATCTAAGGCATGAAGACTGGAGTCCTGGGGCATAGGATTCACTGTGGAGACTGAGGATATGATATAGGTTCTCCTCTCCAGGGACTAATTGTAGTGCTTCATTCATATGGTAAACTGTAGTGGGCATATCTGACCTATTTTTTTTTCTCAATAGAAAGAAGATTCTTTCAGATATACTTTTAAGAGAACCACATCTTCCTCACATCCTCAATTTAAAAAAAAACTACCAAAATCAAGACCCTTGTATAACTTTTATAACATTAGTATTAATTTCTTATAAGAAAAATTGAATCATAACCCTAAATTTTCTCAAGGCTTTTACTACATTTGGAAGGCAGTGATTCTGAACTGACAAAATACTATAGACTCTAAGACTAATTGATGAGATATTTGATGGGAAAGTAAAATGCAATGTGGGTTGTAAGTTCTCTATAAAACAAAGTTCAAAGTTATTTGTGACTGTATTAAAATGTATGCACTAAAATTGAACTTGTACCTTAAATGTGTCAAGTAGGGAATGCAAGCTCCAACTTTGGATAAATGTGAATATGGGGTTGCGTATCTGTAATTGTGGTATTGGTCTAAATATAGCAAACTGAATGCAAGGTTTTCCCATATGGTTGGTGAGTTTGTGCAAGGGACAGAGATGCCCTGCTGAGGGATGAGCTAAAATGCAGCCTGTGTTCCATTGGTCAAGTCAAGTGACCTCCTTTGCAAGGAAGAAAGATCATTTCTCTGTAGCAAAAAATGCCCTGTGTTTAATATTTTGTTCCAGCCAGGCTATAAAACCCAGGGGAGGGGCAATTCCTAATTCACCACTCTAGAGGTGGCCTCTTTCTCTAATTTGCACAAAGGCTGGCCTTGACCCAGTTTAAATGTAGGTGGCCTCATGCATCTGGCAAATGGGCATATTGTTCTCTCCCACATTCATTACAAGACTTAGTTAAACTTATCCAGCTTTTTGAGAAAAATCCATAAGGTCCATTGTATACCAGGAGAGAATGCATTCTGTCTGTAGATTTCATTTTCAGATAAAAAGAGGAGGGCTTTTTTTAGGAGAGAGATCTACATGAACTCCATTTTTCTAAAGTGCTAGAGAGGATTAGCAAACAGCCTGAGAACTGCCACAAATGGCAACACTCCAGGGACTCATTTACTAGTCTACAAATCACTAAACCTGCTCTGGAACTCTCAAGTGAAAGCAGGCCCTTGGAACAGCACCCATACAAGTTTGCAAACTTAAGGCTGAGCCTGGAGGAAATCTGATACTGGTAAAAGTCTGGGAACAAAGCAAAATTATATTTGCGCCCTTTCTGATCCAAGATGTTTCTTTCACCCTGTTGAATTTCATTTTGAATTTCAAATCTGGACTATGGCTCTCTGTCACTGACTGCATGGGTGGGGATTTAAGGTGAGTGAAAGACACAGAAATGCATCAGTTGTATAAAATATTTTTGGAGTCCTGTTTATTGCTTTATTGAAAAATAGCCTGTAGCTGTGACTAATGATAAAAACCACTAAAAGTGGCTAAACTGATTGATATTCTTGTATGAGTTTGGCCATTTAAGTTTGAGCAGAACTTAAAAAATAATGAAGCATGTGAGTAATCTTCAACTAAATATATATCCTCTGAGTAAAGATAATTGTATAATGATATATGTATTGTATAATAATATATAATGTATCATAATTGACTGTTTATTAAATTTAAACTAATCTTGCTAACTAGATGATTACAAGCAGATATTTACTTGTGTCCTAAGTCAGTATGTGCTAATGAAAGTTTTATAAATAAAGTAGCAAATACATCAATAAAAAATGCGATGAATTCTTTTGAATAGAAATTATGCACCTAGCCTGAGGTCTCTGTGTTACGATAATACACATCTATTCCTTAAATAAAATCACCATTTCACTTATTTCATACGTTAGGCATCTAATCAAATATATACATCCCCAAAATCATGAAAAGTTTTAAAACATAAAATAATATTCCTTTTACTTAGTTCAACCATGCTTCATTGGCAGTAATGCTTTATGTTCTTTTGTTTTTTTGTTTGAAGTCTCATATGCATAGAAAGTATTGGTATAAATGCAACAAAATAGGATTTTCAAGGCCCTGAAATATTTTGTCATATTCAGGAAAATAAGATTTTCTTTTAACCAGGACATTGTTGCTAAGACAAAGTACCTACTGTGATTTACTGAGAAGCAGTTCAGATAAATTCTCTCTCAACACAATTGCTTAGAAGTAAAAATAAGAAACATATAAATAAATAAGCTATAACCACATGTTCAAGGAGAAGAGACAAAATAGAATTTTGGACAAGAAAATTAAGTATTAAAAGAGGAAAATGAATTAAAGTTCCGATTAAAAAAGCAAATCAAGCAATAATCACCCATTTGATCAACATTCACGTATGGTATTTATGATCATAAGGACTTTCATCATGTACACTTCTGGATAAAGCATGGAAACTGCCAATGACTAAATATTCCTTAAGGGTGAAATTCTCAAATGCTTTTAATTATTTCTTTTTATATAATAACAGCAGTTAATTTTGTGAGCATATGCTTTTCTTTCATACATGATTAGTACCTCAAAACATGTTAAAGGAGAAATTTGGTGTTCAAAATTTTATGTGGTTCTCTTAAGAATAAATCTAGCTTGATCTCATAAGATATTTTGTGGAAATGGAATAAGGAAAATTGGTTATTTTTAACCTCCTACTTCAGTACAAGAAATGATTTTTTTCTTTTGCTTTTAATTGGAAGAAATACAAGGAAATGGAGGAAAGGGTCAACGAGATAAAGTATCTTGAATCTCTGATAACTATTTTGAAAATCCCACCCATACCCTAAGTGTAAGATAGTATTAAAAGAAAGAAGGTAAAGGAGAAGGAGGAGAAAAGAAACAACAAAAAAAAAGATGGCAAAAAATATATTCTTTTTAGAGTTTTAACCCCAACCTCAGAGAGATTCTCTAAAAAGTTAGCTAGATGATATGATCAGGACATTTTCCCTGTCAATAGGCCATCCTAGAGTATGGAGCTACTGGTGGCTGAAAGTATATACACCTTTCCCTCCAAAGCTAAAGCAATGTCTTCCCTCTTGACATTCATTTGATGTGGAAAGTCTAGTGTAGTGAGAAACTAGCAAAATAGCACATCAACAGTGACAGAGAACTTGTCCCAATCATAGAAAAGAACAAATCTAGTACCATTTCCCAGATGAAAGCAGTCTCCAGACACTACAGGGGTGAGATGGAGTAAGAGTGACAAATGAACCAAAGAGAGACAGGAATGGCCAGGCCTTCTCTCTAGTGGGAGCAACTTTTTTGAGGCTTTGCTCCTTCAGTTTCCTGGGCAAGTTATGTGACCTAGAATCCGAAAAGTCTCACTGCCCAGACCCAAGTTCATTTGTGCCACTTGGCTGAGTCTTCAATCTGATCTGCAACAGTGCTTTCAATTTCACTAATCCAGAGCAGTCTTCTTTAGCCTTGGAGTAGAAAAAAATATGTGATAGAAACATTTACCAACATGGAGATTGCTTTCCCTAACTCATTGCAGTAAGGGGCTAAGTAAGCAGTGTCTCAAAAAGGGAGAATCAGAGGAGGTTTTTGTAGGACTTTTGGGATCAGGTTTAAATGGTTTAACTTGCATCTGCCAACTTGGGGTTAGCCATAGTTGTGACATAGGACTTTAGGATTGGTGGGTTAGAGTGGTGATAGGCTTGAAGCAAGTCTTGATAAGTAAATGATTGTGTGATAAGTGAACATTTTGTCCCCTGAGCAGACTACTATCTCAGATAAATTTTTCTGCAAGAGATTCCTGAAACAAAAAATAACGTTAGATATAAATTTACAGTTTTATCTTTCCTGAGCAAAGAGTGTAGGGAACAAACTAACTCATGTTGACACAAGTCGTCTCAGTCCAGTAAAATATTTCAGGTATGGTAAGGAGTCATATTTTCTACCATTTTGGGAAATTTGTAAAATCCCCAATATACAAATAAATTTTAAAAATATAAGTTGATAACTCGTATTTTCCCAATATTTTCATAAACAAAATGAGTGCCATTTGACAATTTGATATTTCACAATGTTAACCCGCTTGAAAAAGCAAATGTCTTAAACTATGTAGAAACTAATTTTTTACTTAACATGCACAAAATTTAGTTTTGAAAATAACTTACTTCACAGAGAAAATTAGAATAGTATCTAAGATTGTGCCTTCTAATTATGTTATTGTCTGTCAAACTTTAACAAACATATTTGAAAAAAAATTTGTGTGAAAAAATATTTTTGCTAAAGAATGGATGTTAAAAAAATATGTAAGAAATCTATTTTCCTGCAGCCTTCAGATTACATTTACTAATGAGTATATATGTTCATGTATTTATAAGGATTTGACTTTGAATATGAATTTCCTGTTCTTTTGTTTTCAAATATTTGAATGAATTTACTAAAATAAAAAGCAAGAATAATAGCTCATTTCTTTTCAGTGCTGAATAATATTCTATCATCTGGATATACCACAGTTTATTCATCCATTCACCTACTGAAAGACATCTTGGTTGCTTCCAAGTTTTGGCGATGATGGCAGTTATGAATAAAGCTGCTATAAACATTTGCCTGCAGGTTTTTCGTGTGGAGAGAGGATATTTCAACTCATAGATGAATACCAAGGAGTGCAATTATTGGATCTTATGGTAAGAGTATATTTAGTTTTGCTAGAAACTACCAAAATATCTTCCAAAGTGGCTGTAGCATTTTGCATTTCCACTAGCAATGAGTGAAAGTTCCTATTGCTCCATAACCTCATCAGCATTTGGTATGGTCAGTATCTGGATTTTGGCCATTCAAATAGATGTGTAGTGATATCTCATTGTTGTTTCAATTTCCATTTCCCTGATGACGTATGTAGTGGAGCATCTTTTCATATGTTTATTTGCCAGCTGTGTATCTTCTTTGGTGAAGTGTCTGTTATGGTCTTTAACCCTTTTTTTTTTTTTTTTTAAGCAAGGAAGATTCACCCTGAGCTAACATCTGTGCCAGTCTTCCTCTATTTTTGTATATGGATCACTGCCACAGTATGGCTGATGAATGGTGCAGGTCTGTGCCTGGGATTCAAACCCATGAACCCCAGGCCACCAAAGTAGAGTGCACTGAACTCAGCCACCATGCCATGGGGCCAGCCCCCTTTGACTCATTTTTTTAATTGAATTGTTTGTTTTCTTATTGTTGAGTTTTAAGTGTTCTTTTTATATTTGGATAACAGTCCTTTATCAGATATGTCTTTTGCAGAAATGAGCTATCAAGCCATGAAAAGACACGGAGGAACCTTAAATGTATATTAAGTGAAAGAAGCCAATCTGAAAAAGGCTACATACTGTACGATTCCAGCTATATGAAATTCTGGAATAGGCACCACTATGGAGAAGTAAAAAGATCAGTGATTGCCAGGGATTAGGGAAGAGGGAGGAATGAAGAAACAGAGCACACAAGATTTTCAGGGTAGTGAAAATACTGTGTGATACTATAATGGTGGATACATGCCATTATACGTTTGTCGTAACGAATAAAATATGCAATACCAAGAGTGAGCCATAATATAAACTATGGACTTTGGGTGTTGATGATGTGTCAGTGTAGGTTCATTAATTGTAATGAATGCATCACCCTGGTGGTGTAGGTTGAAAATGGGGAAGGCTATGCATATGTGGGGCAGGGGGAATAAGAAACATTTCTATACTTTCCTCTCAATTTTGCTGTGAACTCAAAACTGTTCTAAAAACAGGAAATCTTAAAAAAAAATTAACCAGAGACTGCCTACTGCCAAACAGAAATCATAAAATATAGCCATTTATTTTGTTTTTAAGATATAATGGTAAATACTGTTAAGAAGATGAAAAAAAGCAAACGTAAAATGTTATTATTTGTGCCTATTTATATCTATGAATCAGATTTTTTCTTCAATGCTACTGAAACCAATAATAGGGATAATAGAGACCCTATGGTTGATACAAAATGATGGCCCAGTTTCAAATATTGGATTAGTTAAAGCAGCCTCATCTCTTTTATCGACCTTTCAAGAAATGTTTATTCCAAATTTACATGTAAAATAAATATGCCCCAATAAAATGTTTTTAACTATTTTAGATATTGATATATTACATATGATCTAACCTCAAAAATTAGGTGTTTTCTGTTTTAGAAAAGCAAAAACAAAAAACTTACAACAAAAATAACAACCTAAAATGAATAACAGTATTCAAAGGACAAGAGAAATAAAGAGACAGAAAGGAAGGAAATGATGAAGCTGTTCATTATACAGTTTTATTAAAATGGAAGAACAATTGCAATATATAGAAAACAAAAGATTAAGACAAAATTTAAAATACATCACTATTTGGAATTCTGTATGCTGTTAAATCCTCTGATGATTCTTTTTTATCCATGAATTTTAGCTTTCATCTACACCTGTGATTTGGTTTTCTGTTCGTTTTTTCTAAGCTCTGAAAATAACATTTCTTGTTACTCATAATTTAATAAGAATCTAGGAGCATCCTGTTTTATTTCTATGTGTATAAACATGCCTTCTGTTAAAGAAATATTTTCTTATTAATATATACAATCCATAATTGAAATTTAGGTTTGGTCAAAGGCAAATTAAACTCTTGTTTTTCTAAAGTGAATTTTTAGAAGATTACATATAAGAAGAACCCCACTTTCTCTCTCGTAAAGAATAATCCTTTTTATAATTTACAAGAATTTTCAAACACAAATATAAGTCATAAAATATTATTTTATGTGGAAATGAGTTAGGATGTTACTGGATAATTATTTCAAGGTTTTGATAAATGTTTGTGTTGATATATTGTGTTAAATAATCTAATATTAATACAAGGCAAAGAATAACTATTTTCATGATTGAGCTAAACTATAAAATTTACTCATTTTCTGATTTTATTTAGACCTCAATCTCTGTTACAGTGGTGATTAAGTAAGAATAGTGTACCCTTACAATGAAGGACAAACACAAAATGTATTTTGTTTTAAATTTATTAACATTCTACAGTTTCTGGAAAATGAATTCTCCTTAGTACAAAAAGCATTTACTGTCAAAGCTTTATGTTCAAAGATCTAAAATGTGCTCTTCACTTGTTGAGAACTACGTCAGAATGGATTCATGCACTTTTTGGAAAAGAGGCCTGCTGTGTTTTTAAAAAGATGATCCAGTTTGAAAACTATTTAAGCAAGTGTACAAATAGCTAATAGAATCTAGGATAAAAAAATCTGTATTCATTTAATTTTGCACCAAATTCTGTAAGTATAAACTATGTGCCCCCATGTTCTAAAATGTAATGGGTAAAGAACATAAATAGAGGTCAGGAAAATTTAATATAATATAACTTTGTTTTTAACTGAATGTAGTCTTCATGAAACCACCCGGCAGTCTGTCTCAGCAGTTAATGTTTTTGTAAGATGAAGGTTAAAAATTAGATGATTAATACAATTTCAGCAACAAATATTATAATTTTAATGTAATAAGTACCCCAGCACTCATCTTGATCATAGAATAGAGTCCAGACTTCTTGTGAACTTGGAGAGAAATCTGTCATAATGCATTTTATCCCTCACTTCTCAGTGTCATAATATAAAAGAATTCACTCCATTGACTTGCGTATTTTTTTTTGATTGAGTAAGCAAGGATTAGGGAACAAAATAACATATGTAATGATTCCTTATATTATGCCAGAGGTTCCAAAGATTCATTATTAGCATCATATTATTAAGGATTTTTCATAAGAAAACATATTTTTTGCAGGCCTCATGTTATAAGGATAGACCTACAGCACTTCTTTATTCTGCCGAAGAAAGGGCATTGCCTTGAGGGAAAGTTTGCATAGCACACTGTCCGGGATGCCATGGTGACTAAGAAATTAAGGTATTTAGTAAGTTGGGAGATGACTTGGAGAAATAGAGCGTTCTCCAAAGAGAAACAGATATAGACATTGAACATTGTATAATAAAGGGGAAAAAAGTGAAAATTACCATCATTTGATGTATTTAGCCAATGATCATTTACTGCGATACTTCTATTCGCTAGAATTATACTTGTGGTAATATTAAAAAATACAAAGTCCATGCAAAGGAGATCATAACCTAAGAGCTAGTTTACAGTCTGGTGTCATAGGATTAAAATATTACAAAACCAAGATATAAAAAGTCATATTGTAAAGTTGAGGCAAAAAAAAATAACTGTAGTTATTTATGGACTAATGAGCTCCTCTGTGAACTAGATCTTATGCATTTCTAAAGAACAGTTTATCCCCGTAAATAAGTTAACTCTAATTAAAATCAGACATGTGGTGATATAAAATTTCGCCAATTAATATATCAAGCCAAGAAAGGAAAACACAGCCAGCCACTATTCAAAAAACTTGACAACTGATTGCATTGTTACATCTTTTTTAACGTAAATGCTAATATAAGATACTACTATTTGGTGTAAGATGGACATATACAGCACAATTTTAAACAAAATAAAGATATATGATATTGTTGTCTTATTTTCCTTATCTTGATTGAATACCCTGTGTGTGCATTTACATAGAAAATTTGTAATTTTTTTCCCTTCTGAAAACCATTTCTTGGCCTAGGTGAAAACCTCAGTGAGATCAGAAGTTATTTGTAGGTTGCATTAATTAATTAATTATAAAAAAGGGATTTCTAGGGTGCAAAAATATACATTGTTGGCATTTCCTAGACTATTTAAAATTGGAAATGCCGCCAGTCCCTCTTTCCCACCCCCCTGACACTCTGTATCCTCCTTAACCTATGCTGTACACATTAACCTACTATAATTGCACATTAACCTCCTACAATACTGCATGATTGACCTATTTCTGTTGCTAATTGTTAACAGTATGTCTCTTGCAGGAACTCTTACCTAACATGCACCCTAATCCATCCCGTGCACCTCAAAGACTCTGACACATAGTAGGTGCTCAATAAATCTATGTTGAATGAATGAAACAGTAAAGAGTCTTCTATTTATTGAAAACGTAATGGATACTAAGTCCTATGTCATGTCTCTAGACACGTTTTTCCTCTCATGACCTGTGTAAATTGTTTGAGGTCTAATTAAAACAGTGAAGATAATATTAAAATAGTTGGACAGTTCCCTACATTGATACACTGTGCTAAGGGATTTGCATATATATTTTTTTAATCCTTATTACAACCGTTAAGGTTAGTAGTAGTATATAAACCCTGTATTACAGGTGAGGAAAATGTGTGATTTATATAGGTGTCTTAGTTCTAAGCAACTGAAACTGACTCTAGGTGACTTTAGTAGAAAATTACCCCCTACAAAAATATTGGATATCTCATAGAATCAATTGAATAATTTAGAATTAGTTGTGAAGTTAGCTGGAGAATCTTTCTCAGAAAATGGTAGAGAATCAGAGGAGTTCAGATAGTGGGAAACGGTCCCAAAATGATGCTACAGAAAGAGTCTGTTGAAGACATTCTCTGCTGCTGTTCCTATTGCCCTGATCACTGCTCATGGCATTGCCGTAGTGTGGTTACTGGACTGAAATCCACTTCTCATCCTTTCTCATTACTACTGTTAAACATCAAATGCTGGTGCTGCAGAACAGATTCTGGCAGCACTACAACAGGGCTGTAACCTGGTATTTTAGGTTACCTTAGCTTCAGAGTCTTAGAAAGCCTATTTAAATTCACTTACATATTACAAATTTCCCTTCCTCATTAGTAAATAGAGAAAGGTAAATTAAAACAACGAAATATTTTTCAGTAATCAAATTGAGAAAATAATCAGTATCATCCAGTTTTATCAAATGTGTGTAGAAAAGGCATGTCAAGGTATAGATGGGAATGGTTATTGCTGCAGTCATTTTGGAGGACTATTTGTCTGGATCCAAAGGTAACATTAGCTTAATTTTCATCAAATGATTCCACTAAAAGTAGAATTATGTAAGCTATGTCTTTGAAAAAAGTATATTCGTATTTGAATAAGGTTAGATGTATAGGGATATTTACTGAACCCTTGATTGCAAAAGAAAAATAAATGGGAAAATATCAAATTTTATCAATACAGAAATTGTTAAATGAATTTTGTTTATTTAATATGGAAAATATTATGGTAGCTCTATTTATTAATATGGAAGAAACTTCATGATATAATGTTAATGAAATAAACATGATAAAAGATGAAATATACATTCAGGATAGGATTGTGTGTGTGTGTGTGTGTGTGTGTGTGTGTGAGGAAGATTAGCCCTGAGCTAACATCTGTTGCCAATCCTTCTCTTTTTACTGAGCAAGATTGGCCCTGGGCTAACATTCGTGCCCATCTTTCTCTACTTCATATGTGGGACACCCACCACAGCATGGCTTGATAAGTAGTGCATAGGTCCATGCCTGGGATCCGAACCTGCAAACCTCAAGCCGCTGAAGCAAAGAACACCAACTTAACCACTACACTACCAGGCTGGCCAGGGGAAGATATTTTAATAGACCTTTATTTAGCAGATTTTGCAGATAAATAGATACTCTCCTTTCCCTCTTTAAAACTTCCCTACTGATCCTCAAAGCACAGTCGCCATTGGAGAGTTGGAGGTTACTCCATACTGAGCACTACCTGGCTGTACTTTCCTTCCCAAGAGATGAGACGTATGGTCAGGATGATAGAGAGAATAATGCCTCTAAAGATGTCCACATTCTAATCCCCAGAACCTTTGAATATATTATATTACATGGCAAAGAGGACTTTGCGGACGTGTTAAGGATTTTGAAATGGGAAGATTATCCTGGATTATCCAAGAGGGCACGATCTAATCATAAGGACCCTGACAAAATGAAGGTCAGAGGGTCAAAGTGAGAGAGACAAGATATAAGAAACAAAGGTCAGAGAGAAGAGAAGACGCTGCACTGCTGGCTTTGGCCACCAGAGGAAGTCATCAGAAAGGAATGCAGGTGGCCTGCAGAATCTAGAATGTGCAAGGAAATATTCTCCCTTAGAGCATCCAGAAGAAATGCAACTCTGCTGACACTTTGATTTTAGCCCAGTAAGACCTATTTTGGACTTCTGACCTCTAGAACTGTAAGATAATTCATTTGTGTGGTTTAAGCCACTAAGTTTGTTGTAATTTGGAATAGCAGCAATAGGAAAATCATACAGTCAGTTTTCTTGGTTCTTAAACTTGTTAATGTCAGTTTATTTTATAGCTTTAATTATATTATTTCATTGAGTACTGCATAAAACAATAAAATGTATATGCAAAGAAAGTTGCAGTTTTTATGCTTTTAATGGCCTTGATAAATGAAAGGGAAGGAAAATATATTGAATTAGGAACGGTCAGGGAAACTATAAAACTGAAAAACTCATAATAATCTGGGAGAATCTTCATTTCAGAATGTTTTTAAAACAGGTAGAAAATTATTGAAAAAATTATGTAAGAAATAGACAATTGGAGAAGGTGGCTTGGAAAATGATGAAAAACTATGATTTTTTAGGTAGCAGAAAGCAGTGCAAAATGATGTAACTGATATATGCCTGACTCCTCTTTAAGGAAACTGAAAGGTGAACTCCTAGATGATGCATCCTGGACACAGTTAGAAAGTTCAAATAGGGCTCCAATTAATGAAATCACATTAAAAAAAAAAGTCTTGGCTCTACATCAAATGATTCACAAATAAATTTAAATAAGTGATGAATAAAGACCAGGAATACCAATTAATTATTAACTAGTAATTATTTGTTATAACTAGCTATTGAAAATCATAAATAATTAATAATTTCAATGAATAATATATAAATAATAATGTAAATTGATGAGTATTTAAATAAATTTACATTTCCAGCTAGTGGATGATTTATAATAGGGCTTCAGAATTAGAACATAAGTGAAATCTTAAAGTACAGATATAAAAGTTATTTATATAGATGACTACTTCAACAGATATTTATTGAGGGTCTACTATGGGCTAGGCACTATTCTAGGCTCTGGGGAGATAAAGCAAATGGGGACAAACAATAAACACAAATAAGTAAATTGTTCATTATGATAGAAAGTGATGAAAATGCTATGAAAAAACTAAAAGGCAGTATAAGGTAATGGAAAGGACCATGAATGAGGATGTTGCAACTTAAAAATGATTAGTGCTGACCTTGGGAGACATGGGTGGTAGTTTGAGACTTTAAAAGTTCTCTTTTGATTGAATTTTCTCATTGAGGCAGAGATCAATATCATCATCAGAGTGTGAAGCTTGGAGAGAAAGTGTGGGATGTTTTAGGACAGCACAAGTGCGTGGACTGGTGGGGAGTTTCTTGATCACTCCATTCCATTAAGAATCCATTTGAAGCCTGTGATACTTAATTTAAAATAAGGATAATTACTATAATGGTATTTTTTTTTCAGCCATGTTGATCAGCATGTGTGTAGTCTGGGTCTGAGCTGAATTAAAACACCACACTTGTGTGAGTGTAGTCGGAGAGATGAGGTTTGATAATGCCACTAGGAATAAAAGTGAGAAGAAAAGGAGAGTGGAAGGAAGAAAACAGATACCTGAAATCATCCATAGTGATGAGGTACCAAGATTAAAAGATCAGGAATAACAGACTGAGAAGCAGTAGTAGATAGTGTGAATAAGGGTAGTACACGCTCAAGAATGGCAAGAAATGACTGGTCACTGGAATAAAAAAGTACATTTTTAAAATAATTTCAACTGATTGGTAAGATTTGAATAGATGTTATTGTTGCTATAATTACTGTTTAATTTTAAATACGAGATTGGCTTTTTTTTTTGAAAGTATAAAGAGCCTGCATATTTATATTTTGTATTCATTACAAAATCAATCATCATAAGGCTTCCAAGAATATTTGGAAGCATTGCTAAAAATTGTCTGTCAATTGTAAGACAAAGAGGCATGTCAGGATTACAAAAATATTAATTAGATTGATATGGATGGTTAATAGAAAAAAATGGTGTGTCAGTAGTTTTTACTCTTTTTATTTGTGAGCGGATTAATTTTTAAATAGCTGAAGTTGCCAAAATACTGATATATTCATAACTTTCTCAGTCTCCTATTAAGCCCTGTACTTAATAAAGTTTTATGAGATTTTTGTGTTAATACTGATATTTTAAATTTATTTTAAAGACTTTTTATAAGTTTAGGATATTTCAGATATATATTTATTGATTTTAAGTTTTTAAAACAATTAGACATAAATCCAAACATTGTTGATTTAATTAATAAAAGATTTGAGTTCTCCATAAGTATTTGAGACTTATAAGTAAATAAAAGCAAATTAATTTTTCTCCATACATTTCATTTTTCTAAGAGCACATTTTGTGACATTTTTCCATGTAAGAATTTTAGCAAGAGGCAATGCTTCCAGCTTGTGTAAATTTTTAAACTCTATTATGTCTATGGACAATTTTACTTGATATAATTTGATAAACACTCAAATTTCTAAAATCTGTAGAATTTTTAATGAAACTTTAAACAGAGAAAATATTTTTTCAGATAAAGGCTGGATTCAAGTAATTAGGTGTAATGGAGCACGTGGAAAAAATACTTATTTGAACACTGACCATGTTTCAAAGCTTAGCTAGTTTAGCTTTGAGCTGTGGAGTTTTCTTGTAATTTAATTACATTTCAAGCCACTGTTTTCACCAATGTGAAGTGATAAAATGGAAAAGAACAATTGTTTTGAAAGTGGATGCAAAATTCTGATAACTTTTAAACAGGGAAAAAAAACAAAACAAAACAAAAACCCACCATCTCCCTCCCTATGAATCTGCTGAATTTTAAACACTAACTTTCTCCTGGGGAGGTAGATGACTTTCTACAATTTGGGAGCATTTAATAACCTAGTTGGTTATTCTTGCCTTTGTTATGAGGCAATTGCTATCCTCATCCACTGATGCTTCTTGTACTGATGTGTGTGTTTCAGAAAACTTTGTCCTTCCCCTGAGACAAGGCTCTCTCTGCTTTGTTTCCTTTATTCTCAAGGCCTTTAGATCTTAACACTGTCCACTCATCCCTGATTGACAGATCTCAGAGGCTCTTGTCAAGGCTGCTGGTCACCAAGGCCATCAAACTGTCATTCAACCTCCCAGTGTCATGACTAAATCCAAAGAAAGTTCTTCATTGCTATTAGCTCAACTGGAGAGTATGTTCTCCTTCTGTAGCACTTGGATCTTTTATTCTGTAAGTGGCTTTATCTTTAATATAGTCAAAGTGTGTTAACAAAAATGGCTTCGATATAAATTTTGTCTTATAATTTCCTTACCAAAATTTACATGTCGGTCAAAGCTAAAATATAACAAATAAACAAATAACAACTCTATTAGAGAAATAAGTACCATTATAAAAATAGTTGGTTTACACTGCAATTCTTTATGACGTTGGTCTTGATGTATTCCAGGATTCCAGAGTGTGCCTAGGCATAAAAGAAGAACATATAAATGCTAATGATTTTTTTTCAGCATAAAATGTGTTATATGTAAATATTCACCAAGCAATGAATTTGGTTGGATATTGGTTATCCCTGTGGTGCCTTCAATAGGTGAACCAAAACTGATACTCAGTGTTAGAGGTTCAGGTAAGCTTTGGTATCCAAATCATGGCACTTCCATTTGCTGTGAATGCCAGGAAAGTAGGTTGTTTTTCTTTTGGAAATTAACCTAAAGTTTAGGTACACATGGGAAAATAGCCTATCACTGCTAATAGAAGACATTTCTGTAAATGTTCCTGTAACTTGAGGCTCAGGCCTGGAAATCTAAATTATTTAATGCGAAGAATATTAAGCAAGTGCCTACTGTGTGCAAAGCCCTCTTCCAGTGCATGGGATGCATCCAGAAACAGAATAAAGATCCTGACCTTGGGAAGGATTTTTGTTTTTACTCTAAATGAGCCTTCTTTTGCTCCCTTTTCTAAAATGGAGTCATCTTTGGCACAAACTTTTGATTTATACCCGTGAAAATGGACTCAAGGACAAGGAATTAGAACATGGCCAATTAGATAGAGGGCAGTCAAAGTACGAGCAAAAGATCCTGAGCTTCATACCAATCAATGAAGAAAAACACTGAAATCATAAAATTATATTTCCGATGCTTTACTTTAATTCTTTAAACAAATAATCAAACCTTCTTAAGCACTATATATATATAGTTTATTCTGTGAGGAAGATTAGCCCTGAGCTAACATCCGCTGCCAATCCCCCTCTTTTTGCCAAGGAAGACTGGCCCTGGGCTAACATCTGTGCCCATCTTCCTCTACTTTATATGTGGGACGCCACCACAACATGGCTTGATGAGCAGCACGCAGGTCTATATGCCCGGGATCCAAACTCGCAAACCCCAGGCCACCGCAGTGGAGCATGCAAACTTAACCACTACGCCACTGGGCCAGCCCCTAAATTATATTTTTAATTGTTGTAAATATCATTCAGATGGATCCTATGGTACTTTTAGTATGTTAACATAATAAGGACTCACATACAAACACTCAAAACGGACACGCCTCTTTATAAGCAAGTTGACTTGTATTTATATTTTAAATAAAGCTTATGACTGATAAATTTGATATTATTTTAATTAGAGTTTAATTTTAACTTTTTAAATGTAAAATCTCATATGGTTTAAACCAGAAGAAAGGTTTCAACTAGAATTTTATCAGAGTATTTAAGAAGTAAAAAATGTCTTGACTCTTGACTATTTGACAACCGAAAGGTGAGAGAAAAAAATGTATATCCTATAATGTCATATGTCTCATCTTTCTGGTTTCTAACTTCTGAATTTCTCTTCTCTCTTCGACTGAGACTGCTGATAACCCCACGCCACTTTCCTCTCTCATTGTTAGGACCAGTCTTGAAAATAGACGTGTATATTTAAAACAGTTCAGTGAGTCACTCATTGTAGAACTTGCTTTGATACAAGTCAATTAGATTGTAAGCCTTCTGACAGCAAGTACAGGCTTTTGTTATTTATCACTGTACCCCCGACAGTTATCACAGTCTGACACATGGTAGGCACTTGACAATGGTTCGGTGGATGAATGATTTACTCTTGTTCTGTATCATTTCCTGCCATTCTAAAGCTTTAAGAGAGAGGAATTATCACATAAATGGAGCAAAATTAGAAATACTTAATGTGTCATGGTATTAGAAACTGAAATTTTGAGGATAAAGCATGCAATGTCTGTTTCTATCATGATTCTCTAAATCTCTGCATTTGTTATTTTGGAACCAATCTAAAGAAAGAAATTGTCAGAGTGGAAAAAAGAAACGTGACTCAACTATATGTTGCTTACAAGAGTCTCAGTTCAAATTCAATAGCGTAGATAGGGTGAAATGAAATAATAGAAACAAGTATACTATGCGAATATTAATCAAAAATAAGAAAGCAGTAATGGCTATATTAATATCTGATTAAGTATATTTTAGAGCAAAGAAAATTATAGATACAATGGGATGCTTTCTAACTTCAACTATATGTTTCTCCTGAGGAAAAAATACCTTTTATCCCTTTGTCCACCTTGAGAACATTTACTTTTTCATTGTCACAAGATCCCGTGTCCCCAGAGTTTCATCTTTGAAGATAATTCTAACATTTCCATGAAGACTACAAAATTTCCCCTTTAAATTTTCCATGTGTGTACCATTATTAAAGACTTGTTTTATTTCTGTGAACTTAAAACCATATATGTACTCTCTATGCTATATTGACAATAGTTCAAAAGGGTATCTATATATCTTTGTGCCACTAACACCCATTACAATGTCACAATTGATAAATATGTGATCACTTAATAGCTAGATATATGATTAAAGTAAATCTTTCAGTGTTCTAAAGAAACATTCATCATTTTGGTACAAGAATATCTATTTCTAAGAATCAAATCCATGCTTATACAATATTGTTTTCCACTTTGTTGTGGCCATTTGATATTTAAAGCTACCCAACATGTTTTTCATACTTTCTCTATATCTCGATATTTTTCTACACTATGAGTCCTATCTTCTCAAACAGAATTAGAAAGCCTACATACATAGGATCCCTTTCAAATAGATCACAGGCATTTAATCCAAGATACTCCAAAGAAATTCACCCAGTGATCAACACCTAAAAGGAAATCAATCTTTTGGCAACCACTATGATAGGGTGTCCTGCTCTTCAAGGGTGGCAGTAGTAGAGTTTCTGATACCAATTCTTGAATGCCATAGGAACCAACTGATAATGGTGGTCATGTTAGGTAGAGAAATCACTGCAGTGTGTGGGGCATTGTTGCTGCCTCTGTCTGGCCTTACCAGAGATTCTGTAAGCTGCCAAATAGCCTTTAATGAATTCTATTTCTGCTTGAGTAACTCAGAGAGGATTGCATTGTTTGCAACTAGGAATCCTGAACAATAAACACTGATGTTACAATACATGTTTGTTCTTAGAGAGCTATTTTATTTTATTTTTTGTGAGGAAGACCAGCCCTGAGCTAACATCCGTTGCCAATCTTCCTCTTTTTGCTGAGGAAGACTGGCCCTGGGCTAACATCCGTGCCCATCTTCCTCTACTTTATATGGGACGCCGCCACGGCATGGCTGACAGGCAGTGCGTCGGCGGGCGCCCAGGATCCGAACCTGCGAACCCCAGGCTGCCAAGCGCAAATTAAACCGCTGCGCCACCGGGCCGGCCCCTAGAGAGTTATTTTTGATGCTAATAAACTACAAACTTTTACAAAAATCATCGCTTTTTAGCCCATATGCTGCAGTAGGAAAGTCAGTTTACCTGGGACAATCTGTTCTTTTTTGCGATTTACTGTATGGTTCTCTCATGACTCATAGATTTGCTTTGGATACATTGTTGGCATTAAAGAATTGCCAGCAGCTCAGGCAAAGAGGGTTGACTATATTTAGTTGCCTTCCCCAGATAGAAAAATTCATTTGTCTCAGACTTAGACTAAACATGAAGATAGATTCCTGCTAAGAGTGTGAAGAAGTGATGTTAACGCTCTGCGTCAATTTAGAGATTTGAATAGTGTGAGTGCTCAGGTGAGGTTTGCACTTGTTTACAATATCTGACAAATACACACGGAAAATTGCACTTCTTGCCAGATGAAACTCTTTAAGCATCTGTAGATTTATAAGTGCCTAGGCAAATAAAGTAGAAAAATATGTATGTTTGCATAAGGCAAATAGAACAAATTTTCATCTTTAATGAATAAAATCAAAATTCCATAAACATACATTTTAATAACATGATTATTGGCCACATATTTTATTTCTACATTAATAATCTTTTGTAACTCGCTGCCATTCCAATTTTACAATCAATTTACTTTAGCAAAGAATACTATATATTATAAAATATATAGTGAACTATATATGCTATGAATGTATAGGTGAAATGGACAAGTTTATACCCTGATAAAATTTTGCTTGTGAAGCAAAAGGAAAGAATAAAATAGCATTTTATTATGCACTCGATGCTATGGACTCTAGAAGTCTTCATCAATGTTAACAAACTTAGCGTCCATAACAGCCTTATAAATAAGGTTTCAAAAAAGTCAAAGTTAGGGGCCGGCCTGCTGGCATAGTGGTTAAGTTTGCGCGTTCCGCTTTGGTGACCTGAGGTTTGCAGGTTTGCATCCCGGGCATGGACGTATGCACCACTTATCAAGCCATTTTGTGGCAGGTGTTACACATATGAGGCGGAGGAAGGTGGGCATGGATGGTAGCCCAGGGCCAATCTTCCTCAGCAAAAGGAGGAGGATTGGCAACAGATGTTAGCTCAGGGCTAATCTTCCTTGCCAAAAAAAAAAAAAAAAGTTGGATTTGCCCACAGTCATGTAAATAGTGAATTCTGTTGTGGTTTAATGAAGGAATAGAGATTCAGTTCATGTTAAGGTGATTTCCAAAACTTAGTTCTTTTCTCCTCATAAGTAGTTCTATCCCTTTTTGTTTATAACAATAAAGTATATTATGAAGTCTCACGTTAATTGTATTTTAACATTTATGTAATATTAAAATACTATATATTAAATAGCATGCTATGATGAGTATATTATTAATAATATAAGTAGATATATATATTTGAAAATTAGTTCATATATGCAAGCTATTATCTATTCAGTTACACAGACAATATTTGATGCTCCTCTGTATTTATGGAAACTTGCAGTAACTCCATTGCCCCCAGATCCCTTGAATATGGTAGAAACCCCTGCCTTACACTCTGAGACAAAATTATTAATTCAAGATATAGCAACTGCAGTGTTTTTATAACATGCTCCTCAGAACAGTAGTTAGCAGTAGTAATAATATATCTTAGTTGGAACAAAGATATTATGCTAAAATAAACTTGTGAAATTATGAGTTAAACAAAGTTTAACTTCAGTATTCCCAGGGGCTGTATTTCAAGAGTATTCAGAGAGCTGTATAGCTCTCCAGGAACATCATATAAAATAATAATGTGCTCTCTGAATTTATACTACATAACGTTTTTCTCCCATGATACATCAAGAAGGACTAAGATTTAATGGAATATATTCTGGAACATATTCCTTTACACATTAATCTGACATCACTGGACAACTGATTGATCAGACACAGGGCAAATATTTGAGAGATTACTGAAATAATCCAGTGAGAGTTTATGAGGTTATTGCTAGAAATGAGCAGGAAGCATAACACGGTGACAGGCTGTGAAATATAGGTTAGAGAGGCAACCAACAGTAGAGACAGACAAAAATATGTATAAATATTAAAAAATAATAATCCTTGTCCTTTATTGATAATTTACACGCTTTCCACTGCTGTTAGTACTTTCTGTGGTTGGCTTATTTAATCATTATCCTATAATCCCATTCACAGATGAAGTCTAAGCAGAGCAGTTCCATACTTTACCAGGGGTAACTCAGCTTGTAAAGGTCAGGCCAGAATTCTAACTCCAGAGTCTAGGTTCAGGCCCATGTTCTTAAGCCCTATACTATCCAGAAACTCATCTGACGTATCTTAAAAATAATATTTGGCCAAACAGTTCTCTCAGAAATGCCAACAGAAAAGAATGTCCATAAGGAGGACATTGAGAAACCATGTATGAAGAAATAACATAATAAATTTAAGCCCAGATATAAGGAAACAATAACTTAGTTAATTTTAACATAAAAAAACTCAGTAGAGTTTCCATAAAACTAAATACATTAAAAAGGAAGAGAAATTTTGAATGAAACAAAACATAAATGAGTCTCTTCATTTTGTGCAATGTAGATTTTCTTAATTTAAAAATAAAGATTTGGAATTTTAGGTCAGAATTTCACTGCATTTGTCCTCTGAAGAAAAAGTCAGGGCTAGGTTAGATGATGACCACAAGGAGAAAACTGTCTATTTTAGGAACATATATGCATCCTCAAAGCATAATTTTGGACATCTATTCTAGCCCTGTCTCTGCATTCTAACCAAACAGACCTCTTTGCCCAAGATATATTGCCACTTTTACTTGCATTCCTATGGACTGGCCAGATTTGAGCAGTTTCTTCTGCTAATTTATCTACAATTTTATAATGTTGAAAACCAAAGGCAAATAATTCATTAACTGCATGGCTTTTTTAGCAAAATGTGACTTTTACCAGACATCCGGTGGGCTAAATTTTGCTAATAATACTTCTGAGAGAGATTTCTGACGACCATCGCAAATGCAGGATTAGCTTTTTCCCTCTGTGAGCTGTTCTCTACTATAGTGAAATATTTTTGTTTCACATTTCTCCAGATGAAATCCACTCTGCTTCCACTCTCAGGTTATCTCTGATAGTATTTTGGGTACTTAGAATGTTCACCTTGAAAATAAAATGATGGAATTTACCAACAGACAATATAGATGATGCAAATACTTTTACTGAAATGGCCTTCAGAGCCCTTTCAACATGTTTTACTTAAAGTTTAAAATAGTCCATATACACTGAATACCTCCAAGTAATAAGAGTTATGGGTATAAGGAGTAATGGCCTTATTTTAAAGCACTGAAATGTGTTCTCTGTAAGTATAAAGTTATTTAAAGTCCTTATGTGTTAGCTTAAAAACACTTATTCATCCAATATAATGTAACTATAGTCCTATGTGGACTCAAAGACTGTTTAAGTACCTTACAGGTAAATTACTTCAGTTATTCAACTGAAGCACTTGTGAAAACTTGAATTTGAGATGGCTAATTTTACATAATTTAGTTATTGTTTGAATATATTACTTTTTATTATACTAATTAAAAGTAGCATAATTTTATAGAAACCTCATCCATCAAAACATGAAATAGTTGTATAGGATAAATCTACTTTTTAAGAGATGCATCATCAAATCAGAGAAAATGATCACAAATAGTACAGAAAAATAGAAATAATATGTTACTTCTTATGTATATATCAAGTACTCAGATCAAGAAATAGAATATATTCAGCACTTCTGATGACCCTTTTGTGCTTTCTTCTAGTAACTCAACTCCCAAGGAAAACCTCCGTTCTTCTAAAAGCATAGATTAGATTTGCACAATTTTGTATATTACAAAAATGAAATAATACATTTTGTACTCTTTGGTGTCGGAATTCTTCCCCTCAATATTATATTTGCAAGGTACATCCACATTATTATGTATAGTTGTAGATCATTCATTGTCATTGCTGTATAGTATTCCATTGTATAGACATACTGCAATTATTTATCATTGCATTGATTATGATGGACATATGAGGCTATTATGAATAGTGCTGCTAAGAAGATTATAATACATACATTTTGGAGAAAATATGTCTTCCTATTGGAGGTTGTATATGTATCTAGGAGTAGAATGCTAGGTCATAGAGAATGTTCATGTCCCATTTTAGTACATACAGCCATACAGTCTCTAAAAGTGAATGTGCCAATTCACATCCCCAGTACCAGTGAGTTCTGATTGCATCACACTCATCAGAACTTGATATGTCTGATGTTTTTACTTCATTATTTGGCATGTGATAACAAAATGTTTGCGTTTAATTTGCATGTTGATAATGGCTAATGACATTGCCTAACTTTTCAGCGCTTATTGCTTATTTAGATATGACTTTTGTGAAGTGTTTATTTATGTATTCTGTCTAATTTTCTATTGGCTGTCTGCTTTTATTTATGGATTTGAAAACGTGATATTAATAAGTTAACCTGCAAAACAGATTTGATTATAACAAAGTTGTAGATATCTACGGAATTTTTGAACAACTCCATATCGCAAAATTATTTTTGATGTTTGACAAAGTTATTGCAAACTGCTAATGAATGGGGTATATCCTTTCTAGGATGGAATTTGGATTGAAAGTATGATGAAAACTGAAAAGAAAGATATAGCAATATATTTGATATTACCAAGACTCTTTTGTCTGTTTGAGATGAAATGGATATGCTGATGATTTATAAAATATTCTACTATTATTGAAAATAAAATAAACTCTGGTTGATTTTTAAAAAATAATTCAATTTATAACTGTTACTTGAAACATTTACTTTGAATTTCCACAAATGATGAATGTCTATTGGATTTTAATCAGGCGTGATTTAATCATCATTTAAATTTATTTTTATTTTTTTGAGATTATTTTTTAGGGCAGTTTTTGATTCACAGAAAATTTTAGAGGAAAGTACCGAAATTCCCCATATACTCCCTCCCAGGCACATGTACAGCCTCCCACATTATGAAAATCCCCCACCAGAGTGGCACATTTGTTATAATTGATAAACTACATTGACACACCATTATCACTCAGAGTCCATAGTTCACATAGGGTTCACTCTTGGTATCAGACATTCTATGGGTTTGGACAGAGATACCATGACATATATCCATCATTATAGTATCGTGCAGATTGTTTTACTGCCCTAAAAGTCCTCTTTGTCCTTTTGTTAACTACGGTAGTAATACTCCATCTAGAATATTTAAAGAAAATCTTTAGTAAACTATCTAATCTGATCCAATCTATGGTTTAAATGTAACATTTACATCTATTTATTCTTCTTATGTTTAACGAGTCTAGGTGGAGTTCAACTGCAATATAACATAAATAAACCATTTAAAACCACTGTGTGTGTGTGTGTGTGTGTGTGTGTGTGTGTGTCTGTGTGTTATATACACAAATGTTAGGCAGGTGTATTACAGTATGTAAAAATATACTATTTGATATTAAGTTTTAAAAATACCTTCCAAAAGAAAAATATCATGAAAAATCCTTAGCCTTTGGAATATAATAAATCAATAGCCATATAATAGTTGGGTAGACAGTATTCACTTACAATATAATAATTTCAAAACACAATCCAGTATTGATAGGATTAAAGAAATTATAAAAGATATCTGTCAAATGTAAACGTTTTTAAAATATTATCATTTTCCTGCCTTATTTGTGTGCTTGGATTAAACTTATAAATGTCACATTTTTCCAATTATAAATGGCACATATATTCAAAGGAATATATATATATATGAAAAGAATATATATACACATATACACATACATATTCCCCCCACCACACACATTTTAACTGTATCATGTGTTGAGTTTCTTCTGCTAACATCGACATTTTATCAAGGTCACTGTAACATTTATCTTAAGCTAACAAATGACTTCTATGACTCTTGTTTGCTTACAAAAATGTTAAAGTTAGACATGAAAATGAAAGGACTTTCTTGTCCTCTCATATTTTGTCTGGTAAGAATGACACTGAAAGAATATTGTAGCTTAGAGGGATTAATATAAGTTTAATAATTTCAAAAGAATAATTCTAACAAAACTTTGCAAAATATTTCAGGTTATCACACATTTAAATAAGAAGGTTATTGTCTTCTGTATTTGAACAAAAACTTTTTTCTTTAAAATAATTATGGAACATTTTTAGTGCATTTTAGCTTTCTCTGTAATTTGAGTTTGATTGTGTCAGGGCTTTTCTTCAGATTTAAATAAGGATATATATATAAAAATATAACACATACAAAATTTTATTTCCTCCATCTTTAGTTGAGGTTGAAATATTAACTCTATAAGTCAATGACTAAATTTTGTAACCTAAAAATGTAAGATATCATTTCTTTGTAGTTATAGCCCAAAAAAAAAGACATATATTAGCTCCAGAAACCATAAAGCCAGTATCAGGGACACATTGAGTAAGAAAATAAAAATAACTGAAACTAATATTTATATCATATTTCATAATGGGGGCTGGTATCTTTGAAACTACTTTATGAGTAATGCTTTTCAGTTCCACTTACATAACTCGAAACCTCTAAATATACAATTTTATTCCATTTATAAATAGTGCAATGAATGGAATTGCAAAATTTATTTCACACTACAATGCTGATGTGCCTAGGAAGCATAATTCCTATAGTTAATCTATATTTAATCTGGTCTGACTCAAGAGCACTCATGTGTGGATCAGAGAGAAAATTAAAGTAACTCTCTGTTCTATAAAGTTCAAAAATTGTATGACACATTATTTTTGATAGTCCTTTTAAACTGTTTAGTATCTATTAGATGAAATTGTGTATTCATCAGCATCCCTTTCTTCCTACTACTTCTATAATTTCAATGGCAAAACCCTTGGAGAATATAACTATCCATGGTGTCCATCTGACTTATTGTTCAAACTGGAATACTTTGACAGTAAGAAAAGTTACTATTAATAATAATCACACCAAGACAACAGACATAACCTGAGACACTCTCTGACATACCTGGCTCAGCCTCCCCTCCATTCTTGGTGAATTCAAACTGTAAATGCTGCCAAATTTTCCCTCTGATTCACTACAATAACCCAACTAGTTTTTGCTCAGCATTTCTATCTCAATGTGGGCCATGTTGCCAGAGCTACTAATCCTCTATTCTAAACCCACAGGTTCTGAAAGGCTCACAACTCTTCATGCCTAAGCAGACAGAACAGCCAAGGTTCTATGGTGATGTCTGTGCACCAGATTATTGTTTGGAAGACTTCTAGGTATCCCCTTCCCTGGTTCTCGCTTATAGAGCATGGTCAGTCACTATCACTTCTCCTTCTGCCCTTGTAGCATCTTGCTTGATACAACACAACTTCTCTCTTTGAGCTAAATACTATGTAGGGAGAAGATGGGACTCAAATTCAAATCTCATGCTCTCTCTCTCTCTTTCTTTCTCATTTTTACTTTTTTTCCTTTTCACCCCTCAAATATTACCAGATTAGGAAAGGATTCAATGTTACTTTACCCAAAACAGGCATAGTGAAACAGAGAGATGATTCTACCTTGGGGAGAATATTCTTACCTGTTTCCTTTAGGTTCATTATTGACATACTAATGGGAATAGTGGTGGAAAATCAGAAAATCCTTTCTCGTGATAGCAACCTGATTAATACAGTTATCCTCTCCACAATGTAATTTTTCATACTAGAACATGAATATTATTTCTCTATTCTATGTTCATCCCTCTATAATACATTTAAATCCCTACATTCCTTTTATAATTTATCTTAATCTCCCATGAGGTGAAAATTTTAGGCAGATTAGGCAAAAGAAAAAAGCAAATTTATAATAAATAATCTTGTATTAATAAGAATACATAACTTTTGAATTTTTGCAGGGAGTAAACAAGAATAACTTACAGAGCAAATGTATTTGTTATATTGTACATGTTTAAAGAAAGGAATATAATTTCTATATTTTTCCATAGTGATTCCATTTTTCTATAAGAATTTCACAAAATCATTTACATAATTTATAAGTATTTTCCTAACATGTATAATAAATTTACTTTCCTAATACACAAAATATTTCCTAACATATTTACTAATATATAAAAGGGATACAATTTCCAGAATTTTGCAAGTTACAAGTTGTTCCTCATTGCATTATTTTAAGAAGAAATCTACATTCCAGTTGAATCCATTTAAAAAAAAATAGTCAATATGGTACTAGCAGCTCTAGTTTTCAATCTTGCCAAGAAATTTTGTCATTGATGACAATGGGAAGCTTAAATAATATTGCTTTCCAAATTAATCTTTTTGGCAAACAGCAAATTATGTTCTGGTGGACCTGTTTTCCACAGAAACAAATGAACAAGCAATATTAGTAGCAATAGCAATTTTCATTAGTAGTAGAAACTCAAAATATTTAAAATATTTGCATACATTCAAAATTTTGATCCCTCCTAAGTAGATTAAATTTTCTATAACCAAGTATACAATAAATATTAATGTTGATAATGCTGGCAGTTTTCAACTAAAAAAGCAGTATTTACATGAAGAGAGCACAAAAGCTATTAGCTATCAAAGAGAGTTGGATAATCTGTGTTGTTAAAACAACCAAATCTTAACTAACATTCGAGACATTTCTTTTGTTGAAGGTGACATTTAATATTCAGAATGAGGCCTTTTGGAAAATAATTTATGTGTTTTTTTGCAGTGTGCCACACTCGCCAACTGTCTGCGTCATGACTCTGATAGGTACCTTGCCATGTGATTAACTGGGAAAATATCGTATAAGCAGATGTTGGAGGAATATCGATGCTGAACTTCTAATATAGACTACAGATGCTCCTACTCCTTCACAAATAAAATACTTGCCTTTACTTCAGTGTGTGTTTTCATCGAGAAGAGTCCTTTCACATTCTACCTAACTACTTTATATTCTCTGAGGTCGTTGAGAAGCCTTAGTAGTACCTGGAAAATTCATTGGTTTCCCAGAAGACCATCACTACATTCTCCATCTTGGAAAATGTCATGTGTACACTTCAGCAGCAAAGTCCCAAGTTCAAATCCTGAGTCCAATATTCACTAATTGTGAGTCACTGGACAAGTTACTTAACATCTCTGAGCCTCGGTTTCCTGTCGTTCAAAACTGGTCAAATATTGTTTGTCATATTATTGTGAAATTTCAAAAGTTAGCACTTATAACTTGGCTTGCAACATAAGGAGTCGTTTATGCAGCATATTAGTTAATAATTTCCAATTTAATGTGTAACTTGGTGACTGTCATGTTTCATATCGGGATTAGTTTCTTCATATTCAATAATTTAGATTGATATTTGTATCTAATCAGACATATTATTTTTCTATATGGTGTAATTGGATGTATCATTTTAATAACATATTTATATGTATTATTATACTATATTTCCACTAAGGTTTAACTTTTTTAATATGCCAAGCATGTGGTCAAATTTTAGAAACAGTATATCCTCATTATGATAGCAAAAATAACCGACTTCTTTATATCCATAGAATGAAAAAAAAAAACTAAGAGAATAAAGCCATATGCTTTTAAAAAATATTTCAAGGGATAAAATATAACCAAAGTCACCCAACAGAATGGACCATAAGATTATGGACACTTTTAATTTATTTTCTTCAAATATATTACAGAAATTAAGACACTACTAATTTGAAGATCACCAATTCAATAATAGTTACTCTCCAGAGAAGCATATTCTAGGTTTAGATACATTTTAATGTGTTTGATTAATTAATATTAATTTACACTAGAGAAAATTATAATTATAATGTTAAATATGTGAGAAAATTATCTGAACATGTATATATGCAAATTATAAAAATGAAAAATCAAAATGTAATTATTCTACAAAGGAAACCTGGAAAGCAATCTTGAAAGAAATTGGATATTTTTTATGACTAGGATTATTTACACTAAGATTATGCTAATATTTGATGATAGGATGAACTTATTTATATCTATATTTACATCTATATACATCTATCTGTATCCACACACAAACACATATCTATCTTGCTGTCCATATCTACATACACACACACATATATATACACACACATACATGTCTTGCTTTTGCAATTGCCTTTCTTTTAAATTGGCTGACTCAAAAATTAATGAGACAACACAGCAACACAGCATACTTTCCAAATTGACAGATATTACTAGAAACAAGAAATTTGATTATTCAGAAACTAGAGTCTGTAAAACATTTTCACGGGTTTAGCTGGCGGATAAAATAGCAATCTTTCCTTTGAGCTCAATAATTTAACTTCTCATAGCAATATAATGGAAGTAAAGAGACAACATTTTTGTATTGTTGCTCTGAATTTCTGGGCTCTTATCTCTTTTTCTTTACCACAAAAAAATTATGTAACATCACAAAATATTCACATTCAAAAATGAAGAATGAAATTAATTTATAATTTTTTATCAATATAATGCAGATATTTTCTTTTATTATATATGTTTTCTTCTAGAAAATCTTCAGAGTGATTATTAATTCTCTTGTAACTATCTAAATATATATAATTTGGAGCAATTAATTCCAAATTTATTCTGTTTAATACATTTCCTACATGAAATGTATTGATGATATAGTAGTTGATGTCTTAGTAAAATTCAGTCATAACTTGTGATCAGTGACAATGTCTTTTAAAATATGTATGACATATTTGCTTCAGTCATTTTAGCAAATTAAAGACAATTGAACATTTTATGGATGAATAAATATCCAAGAGTTATTTCTCTTGATAGATGATTGATGTAAATACAACAATCCAGAATACAAATATTTCACATTTTTAAACTCTGAATATGATGTAATTAAGGAATAAAAATAATTTGTTTTTCTGTGTGTTTTTACAATATTCTATGAAACCACATAAATTCAGGTCCTTGAATGTCTCATTGCGATTTTTAAAAATTAGTCTTTATAAATTTTGAAGTGAAGAAACATTTCCATATCTCTAGATAAATAAGCTCCTGTACTTGAAAGTCGAAAAGTAACTTGTTTCCAATATGCTATTTGGAAACTATGGAATAGGAACTATGAAAGATGAGATAGATACTTTTGTGATTTTGCAGACAAAAATTTTTTAAAATACTATATTGACATTCTGTCTGCATTTAAATATTTGAGAAATTTTGCGAGAAAGAGAAGGTTAAATCTGCTTCTTCACATAGAGTGTAGAAGGAGGAATTAGGACTGGCATGTGGAGATAAAAGGAGAAACACTTGTCTTGCAAGTGACGAAGCATTTCCAATAATTAGAAGTATACAGAGACCTTATGCCCATTATTCCTGCGAGTATAATTATCCCTGCCTTATGCCAGAGTTTGCACCAAAGAGCTTTGAAGAAAACTCCTGCTCATATGATTCTGTTAATAGCATCAGAAACACTAAGGTTAAGGATGTCTTGAGGGTGAGACACACGGGGCTAACACACACGGGGGACTCTCGGTGTGCAGAGCCCTTTGAACACCATGCAGCTTTATTCAGCACTCTGAGGGTACGAGTTAAGAAAACTGACTTTGACAGCAGTAATAAGTTTGCCAAATTTAACATTCAATCCAGATGAAGACATGTTTCCTCATGTTGACTTTGAAAGCTAACGGATAGATCCGTAATTATGCTGAAGTGGAAAAACACAGAATGGTGCTTTGAGGACAAAAACACTAATTGAAGCATTTATTATTGTTGTTAATAGTTGTTTGACTTGAAATATGTTTCTTCTTTAGCATCTGACTACACGGGTAGGAGTATAATGAAACGAAAACCAATTACGTTATTTTTGAATGGATGTCTCTGATAATTCCATTTCAAATTTGACTTGAGGAATGTCCTAGAAGTCATAGTCAAGATTCTCTGAGGTCAGACAGGAAACTTTTATTTGGAAACTCTAGCAGGGGAAATATATCCTCTACCAGCCGAGGTGATCATGTCAAATTAAATACTTCATTTTATGAGAGAAGCAAATAGAGTGGTGACTGCAGAAGAGGCACTTAGCCAGCCAGATCAGCTGGAGCTATGTAATAGATGTCAGAGCCAACTTGCCCTCAGATCACACATGTCAAAGAGTATCTCCATAATTTTAGCTGTTGGGCTGACCACTACCTCTGGCAAGTTAAATTGAATGCTCTCACTCCCTCGGTGTATTCATTTTGAACCAATATAACAACTGACAGAGATAACAGGGAGAGATTCCACAGGGTCCCATTACAGAAGTATCATTAAATGAAAATAATTAAATACTTTCAGTGTCATGCTACTTACTCTCTCACTTGACTGTTTGCTGGTATATTAGGAACTGAGTGCTAGGGTAATTGTGATGATATTTTAAATGAAATAGTTTATTTGGAACCATGAACTAATTCAATTAAAAAGTTTATTTCAAATGTATGTTTTCTTTGCATGGGGCCCATTTGTCATCTTGCACTGTGATTTTGTAAAGGAAAGGTAATAAATATCTAGAGCCTCAAGGACTATTGTACTTGGTTTATTTCTTCCTGCCTAAGGGTCTAAAGTGAGTATCTTAAAGCATGAGTTGTAATAATGCCAATATAATTAAAATCACCTGTAATACTGATATTCTAAAGAAACCAATGTTTTCCAAACTATTACAGCAAGTGGAAAAATAAATGAGAGGCTGTCATTAGAAAACAAATGAGTATATGAATAAATATTAATTATATATGCATATATATATGTATATTATTTATTTACACATAGAACTTACTTTTTTTAATGGGAGTTTGCTCAAACTTAAGTGTTCAATATATGATATTGGTGTGATGAAATAATGTCAATGATCATTACTATATTATTACTTCATTGCAGTTTTAAATAAGAAATGGAATTTGATACTTGTGAACAGGCAGGTGAGAAAATTGAAGAGGAAAAATTTAATTAGACATATTAAGAAGAAACAGCTAATAATCATAATGCTTAGACCAGAACACAGTTCTAATTCTGATCTCTGTTTTTTTTGCTGTATTGTACCATGTAAATTCTAAGTGCATCCTATAGATTAATTATTGTCTCACCAAACATCATGGTTTTCCTCTAGTTACATTTAACATAACATGTGACCTTGAATTTTCTCTGATCATGGACTAGAGGATCAAATATGAATACCTGCCAGATTCACGTCTGTGACAGGCGATGCTGTTTGTCTGTTCCACGTTCATAATCTCTTTCTTTGCAAAGAGAACACTGATATTATTGAGGATAGTATTCAGTCCAAATTTTAAAAGCCTGCCATTTACCCCAGGGCTGCTTTTTCCTTCTTTTTTTTTTATGCCTTTGTGGGAACGAGAGTGTAATATCAGAAAGAGAGGAACATGGAGGATGAGCAGCAGGAGGAGGAAAGGGAGAGGAAGATGAGAGCAATACCTTCTCATTTCCCAGTTGGACATCTACTTAGATAGTGGCTTGATGATTTATCTCTATGCCTGCATTAGCAGTATAAATAACCACCACCATCACCTACAAAAATATAGGGAGAGATGGTGGGACTGAGACAGGGGTCAAAAATAAGAAGTCTATATCTGCATGTTTTGTTATGTTCAAGGAGACACTGTCAATATTTGCTGGACTTCAGCTACCCTACCCATATTCTCTCAAAAAAACTGCCTGCTACTTGAAGGGATCAGAAGGACAAGTGATTTGGGGTCAGGGCCTCAGAGGAAGGCAGTGAGTAAGGGGGTAAAAGGACAGGCAGAGAGTACAGGAAACTAGCTCGAGTAACCCCAATGAGCTGTCTAAAGAAACACATGTCATATATGTGTATGCTACTGACAGAGGGGATGTAAATGAGATTGCATTTGAAGTAACATAACCTAACTGGAATGTCCTGCTATAAACTAGGGAAGATCTGTTAGTTGAAAATAAAGGACTTCCAGTAACAACTTGCCTGTGTAAAGTCAATACTTCTTCTTTTCAGGAAATTGTGCAAAAGCACTATGAGAGTGGAAAAGAAAGTATAATGCTCATTTTCAGTGAAACTTGAAGACATAATTATTCATTACCCCCTGATTATATGAAGAGCTTTTTTAGGCAGCTGAATTTGGGTAGAAGGTATAAGAGTGCCAAAATAGAAAGGGGGGGGGAGAAATAAAAGAAGAAGAGATGGAGAGAAGGAGGGAAGAAGGAGAAAGAGACAGAGAAGGAAGGGAGGGAGGGAAGGAAAGAAAGGAAAGGATGGAAGCAAAGTAAAAAAAAGGGAGAAAGGAAGGAAGGAGAGACAGAAAGAAAGAAAGAGAGAGACAGAAAGGAAAGAAGAGACATCACCTGAGGTAAGTTACTCAAACATATTTGTTCTTCTTAAGGTGCTCTCATTTCCCTCAGATCAATAATTAGGTCTATACTTTTGGCTAACATGTGATAATGAAACTAAGGGTTCCAGTGTGGAAATGGCTTTTAAGAGTGCATTCTCTCACAGGTTTAGACTTACCATCCTGGTACAGTATCTCAAACTGATCCTAATAGCCTATTGAACGGCCCTTTAGAGTTTGAACATGATGATTGCTTAGAGTAAATGAGGTGGAGATGTCATAACTGCTTTAGCAGAGTACTGAGGAAGAATTGAGAAAGCTCATAAAAGTGGGAATGTTGAAATGGATGTATTGTGAGACGAGAGATCTAACTATATATTTTCCCTGCAGGGCACAAAAGACCATCATCTCCTCATGGCAATAAGAAATGTACTGGTGAAGGTGGCTCCTATTTCTCTGGAAAGTTGAAGGCTGGTGTCCTCTTTGGACTATGACTGACTGTAGGAAATGCTATCCTGGAACCTGCTCCCTGGTCTCCGGGGATAAGATTCCAGAATGGCAGATATTAGATGTTTAAACATAGAGGAATAGTCAAAATTACTACAATGCAAAATATGGTCAGAAGGCAACCAAGTTACCTTCACCTTCAGGAGTCTGTGTGAATTGCTAATGGATCATGATGTACCTAGAGGAGGTTTAGATGAATAGCTGAACAGAGTAAAATAATATTACTTCAACTGTGTAACAAGAAAAAGGAAAAAAAAAAAAAGCAAAAGTTGGTGAGCAGAAGGCTGATAAGAGACACAAATGAAAAGATTCTTAACTTAAGCCAATTTACAACCTCAAAGCCTAAAATGAAGAATGGGACTCTTTAAAGAAATTCCTAGTAAGGACCTGGCAAGTAGACACAATAAGTATTCCTGCAATTCTTCCCTTATGGGGCTTATAGTGATTTACTACATTAGTTAATTGTTGGGAGAAAAGGAATATCCAAATTATAAGAGTTTTTTAGCTTCAGGATCTGAGCTGATACTGATGTCAGGGGACTTGAAATGTAATCACAGTCATCACTCCCTGGGTTAAAGTGGTGATCAGTGGACACTAAGTGATGAATAGAACCCAAGTGCATCTCACAGTGGATCTGGTACATTTACAGACCTAACCTAATATTATGTTCCCAATCTTCCAGTGTGTAATTAGGACACATACATTTAATATCTAAAAATGTCCTCCCATTGGTTAGCAGGATTTGAGGTTAAGAGTTATAGTAGGAGGATAAGCCAAGTGAAATTCTCTGAAATTCCAGGCCCCAGCCAAGAGAGCAAATTAGAAGTATTGCTTGATCCTTGGAGGAGTTGTAAAGATTAATGCGGTCTTCAAAAACTTGAAAAGGCAGAGATAGATGCTATTATTCTCTAATTCATTTACTTGTATGATCCTTAGGGAGAAATGGCTCATGGCATTTGTCTGTAGGCTATCCTAAACTTAAGTGGTAGCCCCAGTCACAACCAGATGTTATGACATATGAGGTATCTTGATTGTCAGAGCTCAAAAGAACCTCTGGTACTTGGCATTTCAGTCCCTCATCTGCCAAATGAGGTGTATTTTTGTTTTGTTTTGTTTTAAGTTTCCAACAGTAAGGAGGACCTAAAACAATTACTTTTATGTGGTCAGGAATGCTGTCCACATTCACTGCCCTATCTCAGAGTTTATTAGCCATCCTGATTTCTGTTAATAATATGACCCACCAGGAACTTGATCCACTTGTCATTCTTAAAAAACTTCACATAAGTCCACATCATTGATGAGCCTCATAGGATCTGATAAGCAGGGAGCTGCAAGTATTCTAGATGAACCAATAAAACAGAAGTGTGCCTGATGGTAAGAGTTAAATGACATGGAGATCGAGGGACTTATCACATTTATTAATTTTTAGGTATCCAATCATATGCGGCAGGACAGGATATCCCCTTTAAGATAAAGACATATTTGTGTGTGTTGTATCCCATACAACTAAGAAAGAAACTCCGAGCTTGGTCAGCCTCTTGTAGTTATTGAAAGAAACACCTAGGACATTAGGGTGTATTGCTCAAAACAATTAATGAGTGACTCAAAGTCTGTTAATTTTGAGTGGGTCCTAAAGCAAGAGCACTCTTCATCAGCTCCAGAGTATGGTTAAAACTGTCCTAGTATTGGAGCCATCTGAAAGAGCTGATAAAATGACAATACAACACTAGTATGCTGGGTAAACTGTCTGGCAATAGGATTATCACAGCATGGAACATCATGCCTTTCACAGCAGAGAGCTACTCATAATTTGAAAGGCATCTCTTGGTAATCTATTCACCCTAGAAGAGACCAGGAACCTGCTGACTATAGGGCGCCTGTCATGATATAAGTGTTGCCAGGTGCAATGAATCAAATGGTCATGTGGGCTGGCAACAATCCAGTTTATGACTGAATTGGAACATTCAGGATCAGCCAAAGCAGGCCAGAGGGCATACATTACATAGACAGGTAGCCCAGACTCCAATGTTCCCTATTTCTGTTGAATTCATGTCTATCATCTTATATCTACATATCCTCAAGCTGGGTTTTCTATAATGAACTGACAGAAAAGAGGAAACCTAAACAAAGGCCTTCTACACAAAGGGGTTAGTAAAATATTTTGGCATTAGCATTGGCTACAAATCCCACTCAAGTATGGCTTGAAGGAGAGTACTGAAGGGAAATCCTCCCTGTATTTAGAGTTAACTTAGACATTTGTTTTGTATGGAGGGAGAAGCGGCCAAAGCTATTTATAGACAGTAACTCCAGGACAGATCAGATGGTTGAGTTGGTTGGTCAGTGATCTAAAAGGAGCTAGATCATAATTTCACATTCAAAGGTTTGGGGGCAAAGCATGTAGGTGAACATATGGGAGTAGACACAAAGAGTGCAGATTGTTATGCCTTATGTTAGGGTCCAGCAGAAAACTTTCGTTGCTGAGGAGACACTAAACATTCAAGTAGAACGATGATTTTTTGTTCGTATGCCATCTAGAATCTTTGTTTGACCACCCTGGGCTGCTGCAGTAGGTTCATGTATATAATGGTCTTGGTGACAATGTTTGAGGCTATGCATCTGTCTGAAAGCAAAGAACTCCATTTTCCAAGGCTGCTCCAGCCAATACTATTGCTGAAGGGCTTACATTCCAGCAGCAGAGACTGACATTTAACAGAAACTTACATTTAGCTCTCAATATAGACCAGCCAGTCACTTTGTAGTAGATTGATTACATCCAACTTCTTCCACCTATGAGAGGACAGTAATTTATCATTACTGGAATTCACACATTCTCTGAATATGGCTATGCCTTCTTTGTTCATAGAGCTTCTAACAACATCATCAACTGAAGGTTCATAGGCTGCATTATTTCCTGGAATATGGTCCCTCACATTGTTGAATTAGACAAAGAGGCCTATTAAAGAGCAGAGGAGAAGTGACAGAGAAGGCAGAGTGATAGGATCAACACAGAACTATTTCTGCTGTATATTGCATCACTCAGATATCAACATGGGAACAACACCCTGTGCAGTGGTCAGAGCTCTTTCCTCCAGTGTGTAGTATATACATTGAATAAACGATTGATGTAAGGAGTTATGGCCCTAGTAAGGATGCACCATACGTGAGACTAAGACCCAAGTGATGGAAGGAAATTGTCTCCTCTTTCCTACAGAATTGGTATTTCAAATCCTTAAACTTTGCTGGATGGGAGGTTCTGATTTCCAAGGGGAGGGCTGCTTCCATTGGACACAGGGGAGTGATGCACTGAATTTGAAACTCTGACTCTCATTTGGTATTTGGACTAGTGGTAAAATAAAGTTAACATATTGGCGGGGTTAGATGAACCCAATAGCCACAAAGAACTACTAATTATAGTTGTACAACTTTATATATATATATATATATATATACACACATATATATCTTAAGATATATGACAAGATATATGTCTTAATTATTCAATATAAAAACAAATACATTTAAAAGATTGAAGACCAAATGCTCTTCAATAGATAATAAATCTGTTCTAAGTTATGGCACATCTTAAGTGAAATTCTACATAGTTAGGAAGGAATTAAAAAAAAAGATTTATCTATGTCTGCACAGTGTTATATAATTATATATAATATAATTAATATTGTATAATATTAATTATATATAATATATAATAAAAGCAAATGTTATATTATATATAATTATATTATATTATATTAATTAATAATATAATTATATTATGTGATTGTTATATTGTATAATATAATATAACAAATGGATAATATGTTATATTATGGGGAAAAAAGCAAGAAGCGTTTCGATCTTCCCAGAAAGTATAGCTTAAAAGGGATATGTGTGTTTATACATGTAGTTCCATCTTAAAGAAATTGTTCACACTAGTTGTCCTTTGTGCTTGAGTTGAGAGCCTTAGTATCTGAGATGGAGTGGAGACATACTTTTCATTGTATAGTTAAAAATTTTTTTGAGGTGCATGAGCTACATTTTTCACTGAGACATTAATAATATGAAAACTGTATGAAAATAATCATAAAAATCAAATTTGGCAAGTTTGGAAAAAATAAATTCAAGAAAAGACCCATATCCTGAGAAAAAGTTTAACAGAATTGCCAACGAGTGGAAATAATAACTGTTAATATATTTTTCAATCAATTAATTAGAAAACATATGACAATGTAGATGCTAAAACAAGGGAGAGGAAGAGATTACTTATGGGAATGGAGAGGGAGCAAATGATGTACAGAGGACGTGTTGGACTACGACAGCAATTCGGGAAAATACCCCTGAAATGAATTCATATCATTTCTACTACAGAAAATTGATATGTTAATGACCAGCAAGAGTATAGTGAAGAATGTATAACTAAAATTTGGTGACTTCCTCATGATAAAATAAGAGCAATAGAATTTCCAAGTCCAACTGATAATTGTGGAGTAATAATGGTGACACTTCACCAAGAGTAGTGAAATCAGAACTAAACTTACTTATGTATTAGGTAAACCTGACATTCACTGTCTGTAATAAAGTGTTTTGTTTGTGTTTTTTTGTTTTTTTAATGCTATCAACTCAGTTTTGAGGCCCTGGCTAGAGGCTAACTAGCCTCCTGGGCAGCTAAGACCACATTCTAAACCCTTCCCATATTGAATTCCACACTCGGGGCCACTCTACACCAGTCCTATTCTCCTGGGCCAGAACTAGGGACAGCCTTTATGTCCTGAAGCCCACAAAATTATTCAAATTAGCCAATCCATAGGGGGCCTGCAAACCTAGCCAGCCTCACCCACTAAGCTGCCCTCTACAGCTCCAGGTTGCTGTTGCTCGGTCCCTGGTTGCAAGCCTCTGGGAGCCTTCTCCTGTTTGCCTCTGTAAGTAACAAAGAGAACCCTTTCATCCACCTGAGTGTGATGTCCCATCATCAAAAGAATCTTTAAATATTGTAAACCACTTTCATAAACCAATCCTATAAAAAATAATTGATAACTTTAGGCTGCTTTACCTTGCTGAGTAACATCTTTAGAAAATTCCATATCATAAATATTTTTTCATGTCTTTACATATCTGAATTTAGGAATTTTTTAAAAGTTAAATACCACTCCCACAATAAAATCTTTTGATTTTAGACATTAAAATTTTGATTTTCTCTTTAATGATACTTGTGAAATTTAATTACATACAATAAAATACACAAATGTGATATATAGAAATACATATATTACACACAGAATATCATTTGACATAACAATATAATTGCATATACCATATGATTGTTAATATATAAAATACATTATAATTATATAATAATGCTAAATGTTTAATATAAATTTATGTATTGCAATTTAGCATCATTTAATTTAATTATTGGTTAAAAAGGAAAAACATTGAGGGGCCAGCTGCATGGTGTGGTGGTGAAGTTTGTTGCACTCCATTTCAGCAGCCTGGGTTTGGTTCCCTGGTAAGGACCTATACCATTTGTTGGTGGCCATGCTGTGGTGATGACTGACACACAAAATAGAGGAAGATTGGCACAGATGTTAGCTAAGGGAGACTCTTCCTCAAGCAAAAAGAAGAAGATTGGCAACAGTTGTTAGCTCAGGGAGAATTTTCTTGTCCAAAAAAAAAAAAAACAAGGAAAACGTTAAATTATTTGTAATGAAAAATTTTCTTTAAAAAACAATCTTTCATTTTCATTTCTAAGGGGTGCAATTTTTGGAACTAGTTATAAAAATTAATTGTTTTCATCCCTTATGAGTAAAGATTCAGAAAAGAATATTCTTTTTATTATGAAGAATTGTTTGAAAGAAAATGTTGACTTTTTTTTCACATTAAGCTTTCTCCATCCCACTTTTTTTCACAAGAGTGAGCCTTTGTTGTATGGTAAAACTAGCATAACCTTATAGTGTCAAATCAGATATTTACAGTAGTTGATAATATTGAAACATTCTAAACAAGAGTGTAAAAATATATAGGGTATCATACTCATGACACTCATTGAAGTCTTGCAAAACTTTGCTCTGTTCAATATTTATATTTACATAGTAGCTATGTGCATCTTTAAATTATTTTTAAAGTACCAGCAATAATAATGATACCACATAGCTACATTGCATAGAAGTATATTATTTGCTTTATATTCCACTATGTACGTCATCCTCAAAACAACTTCATAACACAAATATTATTTTCCCTATCATTGCACTTGATGAATATTTAGAAACTTAGACACTTAGAAAGTTTAACTAAATTTATAGAATTATTCATAAATGTGATAATAACTGAAGAGGCAACCCAATAGTTATCAGCAAAAATCCTGTGCTCATCCTTATTTCCCTACTCCCTGTAAATTAGGTTGTGCCATGTGATTGGGTCTCTGCCAATGCCAGGTGAGCAGAAATATGTAAGCTTCTTTCCTTCCTGGCCCTTCAGTCATCCCACATCTTCCCTCCCCAGATGCAGTGACTTGGAAGGCCACAAGTTCCAGACAGCCTGTAGCTCAGAAAAGGACAACCGCCTTATATGAGTGAGAAAATACATTTATTTTGTTAAGCCACTGAAATTGCAGGGTTTTATTTGTTACCACATGTAGCATCTTCCTCTCATTGTTCTTAACCTCAAAACACACATTTGGTGCTTTCTCTAAATACCACATCTTCCCCTTCAAGAAGTGCCCTGGAGAAAGTTCTGATTATTCTCTGCATCTCCTTATTTTCTGCTCTTTGCAGTGAGAATGACTTATCTGACAGTAGATAAAATTATGTGTATAGTGTATGGGAAGGATGGGTGAAATTTTGCCGTGTGAATACCTAGTCTTGCTTCCAGGACCAATTATTGAAAAAAGATTCCTTTCAAGTATGAATTGCCTTAGAACATTTGTGAAAAATCATTTGACTCTATACATTGTGGTTCTATTTCTGGAATATCTCTTCTGTTCCGTTGATTAATAATGTCTATAATTATGCCAATATCACATTGTATTTAAGTATCTTTAGACCAATTGAAGAAATGAAGTAGTATAAGTCTTCTTAGTTCTTTTTTTAAAGTGTTTCAGCTATTCTACCTCATTTACATTTCATTTAAATATTATCTATGTCTTGAGAATTTCTACAAAAAGCCTTTTTTTACTTTGGAATTGCATTTAATCTATATATCAATTTGGGGAGAGTTGATATCTTTACAACTTTGAGTCTTCCAACTGAAAAATATGGTCTATTTCTCGATTTATTTAGATCCTCTTTAATTTATCTCAGTGGTGTATTGTGATTTTCATTGTAGAGGTTTGCTATCTCCTTTTTAATTTTTCATGTGTATGTGAAAAAAATAAAATGATTTGGGAAATGGCCCATCTTCTTTCATTTTCTGAAAGATTTGTATAATATTGACATCATTTATTCCTTGATGGTAGGCACAAGTGAAACTTCTGAGCTAGTGTTTTTGATGCTATTGTAATTTGATTTTTCAGTTTTATTTTCTAATTTTATGTTGCTATGTAAAAATCTATTAATTTTTGTACATTTATCTTGTATACTAAGATCCTGCCAAATTTCCTTATTAATTCTAGTAGTTGTTGTGTAGATGTCATAATTTTCTCCATAAAAATTATATAATCTGTAAATAGAGACAATGCCCTTCCTTCTGATATTTATGCCATTATTTCTTTTTTGCCTTAATACAATGGCTAGAATCTCTAGAAAAGGGTTAACTAGAAGTGGTGAGAGTGAGAATCGTTGATCCATTTCTAATCTCCAGGGGAGAGCATTCAATATTTGAGTATTAAGTATGATGCTAGCAAAAGAGTTTTCATACTTGCCATCTATTAGACTGATCAAGCTCCTTTCTACTCCTAATATGCTGAGAAATTTTATAATGAATTTCTGTTAAATTTTTCATGTATTTTCTGTGTTTATCTAATGATCATGTGACATTTTCCCTAATCCATTACTGTGATTAATTACATCTGCATCTCACAAACTATGATATGTTGTATTTTTTATTGTCATGTACTTTGCATATTTAAAAAAATTTCTTTCATGTATGAATTATTTTGAAATGTGTTCTTCAATTTCATATATTTAGGATTTTCGTGTATATGATCATGCATCCATTAAGGACGGGGTTACATTCTGAGAAATGCATTGTTAGGCTATTTCGTCCTTGTGCAAACATTGTAGAATACTTACACAAACCTAGATGATATAGCCTGCTATACACCTAGGCTATATGGTACTAATTTGGGGGGACCACCATAGTGTATGCAGTCTGTTGTTATGTGGTGCATGACTATAATTTTAATAATTTCATATGTATTTAATTCTGCTGTTTTCAGATAACATATTTTGCTTAATTCCAATTCCTTTAAGTTTTAACATTTATTTTATAGGCCACCATATAGTCAATATTGATAAACATAGCATGTTTGCTGGAAAAGAAATGTATTCAGCTGGTGTAGTGTCCTCTAAACATAAATGATATCAAGGCAGTTGATAACAGATAATGTGGGTATTTACTGATTTTAAATCTAGCTTTGCTGTCGATTACTGAGAAAGAGGTATAAAATTCTGTTAATATGACTGTAGAGTTTTTATTTTAATCTCTTAATTATGTCAATTTTTGGTTTATGTAGATTGATTTTTTGGTATTGTGTAAATACACACTTATAGTTGTAATACTTTACTGAAGAAATGACCCATTTATCATTATGAAAGGTCCCTCTTGATTTTTGATAATACACTCTCCTGAAGTCTGTTTTATCCAGTATTCATGTAACCACTCCAGCTTTTTTACTATATGCCTGGATATCTTTTTCCATTTATTTTTTTGTAAGCCACCTGTATGTCTGTATTAAAAGTATATCTCTTTAAAATGGCATTAAATTGGATCTTACTTTTATATCACTTTTTTTAAGTTTAGTAATTTAATTGGAGTAAGAACACTTAACACGAGATCCCGCTTTAACAAAGTTTTAAGTGTACCATAGATTATTGTTGACTATAGGTATAGTACTGTACAGCAGATCTCTAGAGGTTATTCATTTTGCTAAACCAAAACTAGGTTCACTGATCATTTTAACTCCCCATGTCTCCCTCCCTCCAGCTCCTAGCAATCCCTATTCCATTCTTTGATTCTATATTCTCTGACTTAATTGTAATGTTTAGTCCATTAATGATTTATATAGTTATGATTTGAATAGATTTGTATCTACCAGTTTGTGATCTGTTTTCTGTTTTTCTCCCATCTGTTGTTTGTTCCACTGTTGATTTAAGTACAGTCTTTTTCCTATCTTCTTTTGGGCTATTTAAATATTTTTTAGATATCTACTTTATTTACCTATTGGATTTTTTGCTATACCTCTTTGTGTTATTGTTTTAATGTTTGCTCCAGATGTTACAATATGTTTAATTAAGTTCTACTGTCTCCTTAGTTAACATTTTATCACTTAAATGTAGACAGCTTATGATCACCTGGTCTATTTAACAACACTCAACTTCCTCTCTGCTAAAGTAGTCATAAGCATGTTGCAAATACCACAAGGCAATATTATAATATTTGCTTAAACATTCATATTTTAAAGGAATTAGGAGATAAAGTGATTTTTATATTTACCCAGATATTTGTTATCATGGAACAATTCTCACATTTCTGTATGTCTTGTGAGCACTGTAACACTACACTTTGTTCCAGACTATCCTTTCAAGGTTGTTTGCATAGAGAAAAGCCTTAAAGGATAGAGATAAAAATAATGTCTGCCACCAGAACAAAGTTAAGTCATGCTTACTGCTCATTATAGAAAGTTTGAGTTTCTTAACTCAGGATTCCTCTTCTTTAACTCAATTTGCTGCATGTGTAAGCATCCATCAGGAACTAGTTGGATAGGCCCAGGGGACTTAGGAGGGAGGAGAATTGATTCAAATGCACTGAAGCTAAGGTGCTTGACATGCTGTGGTAATAAAATATTTTTTCTCTGACCCAAGAGAACCCATGTCTTCTGGCATCTTCCATGGAGCTACAGCAGGCTAACTTGTTAACTTAAGAATTGAGTAAATCTCTGATCCTTAACAGTTCTTGACAGTTTTATCAACAAGGAGGAGATGATCAGAGAGACTTTGCTTCCTGAAAGAAAGGACAAAGGCCCTGCATTCCAGGTTCAGGGAAGTGAGCAGACTCCCTGGAGTCAAGTAACAAATGCTCTCATCCAGCTGGTGGGTGATGGGGCAGAGTGTCTCCTACAGTCCTGCGGGTTAATGAACTGGAATTGAACTAGAGTATAAGGACTGAACTTGGAGAGGTAGAATTGAACTGAGCTTTTCAAAGGGCACATTACTTTTTCACTAGCAGAGGAAGAAATGTCACTGTGACGACAGGGCAGCGGGCCCTGCAGTCCCAGTCAGTGCACTTCCCCATCCCACAAGGCGATGTGGCTGTGGCTGCTGAACCAGAGTCCACAAATTTGAAATAAATGGTGTCAGCAATTATATAGAGTTTGGGTGGGCCAAAAATGTTACAAGTGTGTCTGTTGACCTATGAATACAGAGCTGCTCAAAACCTAAATTGAATGCAAAGTGTTGTTTATAGACATAGAGTCACCCTCTCTCTCCATGTACCCGGATCTTCCCTCTATTCTCACATCTGCTGCTTTCTTAGGTGTAGAGTTAAATTCTTCCTGTCCCTAAGGGGGACTAAAAGTTATATGCATCTGTTCAAGTGACCTGAGAAACCTTAGGGATGTGAGGCATCCAAACTGTTATTACTCTGTAGGATACAGGTACCCAAGTTACCATTCTTCCCAGATCCATGGAATAAGGGTCCACCCAGTCCACTGATGAAATTTGAGTCAAGTTCATAAAGAGGAAATAAGTTCAAGTGACCTTGTGACTGGAGCCCTTGGGGTAACTCAATGTACTGTTTCCATGACTTGCACATTAAAATGTATGTTAGTAATTGACTATTTATTAAATAATTTTACTTCCACATTCCACAAGTATAAGAGGTAATTCTATCAGGCAAAGTCCTGTGTAGAGCTAGGGGAAATTTTCTACAGCAGTACCTCAGCTCCTGAACTCCTCTGCCGTTTATCACCAGGAGGTGGGCAGGATTTAGCACAGTGTTTCTATCCTCTAATGTTCAAAGCTTTGGTGTTTTTTTTGTTTGTTTGTTTGTTGGCAAGTCAAAATCCTCAGCTTCAATGTCCCTGACTGAGATAGCAACACATTTCTGCCAGCAGGGGTGGATGATCAACTCCAAATAAATTCAGGGCTGTACTTACAAAGTTTCTTGAGGCTGTTCACATGGCTCAATCCCACTGGCATACACAGGAAAACTGTTTTCTTTTCAGCTTCATAAAATCAAAAAGGAGGCTCAGAGTTTTTTGAACTTTTTGGTTATTGAAGACAGTATGTATCTTACTTGGGCATTATGCTGGGTCCTTGATGATAGCTTTTTCTCCTATTGGTTCTGTTTCTCTGGAGAACACCGATTAATACACACCCAATACCTTGTTCCAAAATTTCATTCTGGCAAAGAAAGTAGGTCTTAGTTATGGAGAAGCATCTGGGCATGTTTCACAGTGGTTACTTCTCCCCTCCCGTGCCAGGTTCGTGAGGAGACATTTCTCAGATCCTCACAGTAAGAACCTGGTGGAATTCTTAGAAAGAATGCCCGTCAAAGGGTGGGACCCTCAAGAGAAGCAGCCCTCAGGAGTTTTTCACTTTCCTACTAGTCCACACTGAGTCTCCAGAAATGGATCAACATCAGAAATTTATCAAACATTCATGGCTACAGTGACTTCTGTTCCAGGTAAGCAGATCTTGCCTGCCCTAAGACTCTGGGTGTTTTTTTCTCTCTGAATTTCAGGGTGGCAATTTGTCCTGTGACCTTATTTCTCTAATGGATCCAAGAAAGTTCATTGATTTTGTGCATGTGTGTGTGTGAGGAAGACCAGCCCTGAGCTAACATCCATTGCCAATCCTCCTCTTTTTTCGCTGAGGAAGATTGGCCCTGGGCTAACATCTGTGACCATCTTTCTCTACTTCATTTGGGATGCCGCCACAGCATGCCTAGACAAGCAGTGCGTTGGTCCACATCCAGGATCCAAACCTGCAAACCCCAGCTCGCTGAAGCGGAGCATGTGAACTTAACCGCTACGCCACTGAACTGGCCCAGAGATCATTGATTTTTAGTTTGTTCAACTTCTTGTTGTTGTGAGGACAGGAGTGATGACTTCCAAGCCCTTCTGATATTGGAGCTGAAACCAGCAGTTCCTTAGGTTAAGTTTTTATTCCAGACATTATATTTTGCAATTATAAATTCTCTATTTACCTCTTTTAAAAAATATTTACCTCTATTTCTCTGCTAATATTTATCTTTTCGTTCATTCTGAGAGTGTTTTTCTTTACTTCACTGTGCATAGATATAATAGCTGCTTTCAGGTCCTTGCCTAATATTTCCAACATCTGGATTATGTCTGTTGATTGTATTTTCCCCAGTTGGGCCTGTGTCAAATAGTTTTGGATTATATCCACGACATTGTGATGCTAAGTGTAGACTATGGATTCTGTTGAGTTCCCCCAGAAAGTGGTAATAATTTTGCTGAATAGGAAATTAAATTGGTAAAAATTGCACACTTTTGTTCACTTCTGGTGGATGGCAGTTCAAATCTCAGTTCAATTCTTTAAGCCTCAGTTTGGTAGTATGAATGCTACAAATGTGAGGTTCAGTGCTCAGCCAAAGAATTGGCAAAGTTTAAACAGATAAATTGGGCCACTCTCTTTCTGTGATTCCCAACTTATATTTCTGCTGCAGGGGGCTGGCCCTGGCTCTGTCGTCTGATTTGTCAAGCCAGAATAATGGTGGGATCTTTATTGGAGCTAGCCACCAAGCACCACTCTGCCTTGCACCACTCCCTCAGTCTAAAGCCCCCCAATTTAGGAATTCATCATTGCCTTCTTCCAAGTTTCAGCTCCTTTTTAAGGTGGCCTGCCTTTGTGCAGTTTGTTTTTTATTTTATTTTGCGTTAAGTATTTTGTCAAGAGTATATAATTGTCCATTAGGAACTTACTCCACCATATTGAATGTGGTAATCTCTGACAATGCAATGTTTATTACTTCATTTTCTTTTTTTTTCATGAGGGAGATTGGCCCTGAGCTAACATCGGTGCCCATCTGCCTCTATTTTGTATGTGGGATGCTGCCACAGCATGACTTAATGAGCGGTACATAGGTCCATGCCCGGGATCCTAACCTATGAATCCAGGGCCTCCAAAGCAGAGCGCACAAACTCAACCACTATGGCACTGGGCTTGCCCCTATTACTTCATTTTCTTGATGAGTTGTCATTGTGTTTTTGCCCAGAATTATCTGATGAATACTTGTCTTAGCACCTCAGCTGAAAGATGTGAAACGCTTTCTACTGAAAAACCAGTAATTATAACAATAAAACTTTCCATGCCTGCTTAGACATAGTTTTATAATTAAATTCATTGTCTGTAAGTTTATTGATAAATGTCAGTTACATTTGTACAGTGTGGTTATCATTGTTGTACTATATACTGTCTTTTTCATTAAGGTCCAATATTATACAGCAGTAAAAAATTGATGTGCCTTTCTGCATTGTTGTTTGACAAACAGACTGCAAAAAAGCCAGTAAAGTGATCATAATACAACAGAGTTAATTAGCTTGGTGTCACCTAGTCAGGAGGAAGGGCAAATAAGTCGGCATCTGAAAAGAAGTGGCCTAAATTATTTCAATAAGAGCTACAGGAAATCTATATTTATAGCCTACTTTTGGGAAAAAAAAAGTTAATACTATTCTTGAAGGTATTATAAGAAATATCTCTCTCTCCCTGCAATAAAAAGAAAACAGAATTAGAAGATATTCAATATAGAATTAAATTTCTTTCAAATTTTGAATTGTGATCAATCTGAACTCTTTAACTCTATACATACTTAATTTTATGGGATTTTATGCTTAAATCTAACAATCCACAGCAGTCAACACTTCTTTGCTCAAAATATTAGGAATATAAACATTTAAACTGTTCATACTTTGACTATAGACAACATAAATTAGTTAAAATCACAATTATTGACAGCAGTTATCTGCAATGAATCAGTGTCATGTCCTCTAGGAAATAAAACTTGTTGAAACTTCATTTCTATATAATTAGAGAAATGATTGTTGGTTACATCAAGAAATTATCATTTAACCAAATTAAAATTTGTTAATATAAATATAATATTATGTTTGTGTATGATCAATATTGGTTTTCCCTTCTTCCTTGCTTTAGATTCATTTTTATGGTACAAAGATTCACGTTTATATATATTTTATTAATTTTTACTGATTTTAAAATGAAAAATTATTGTCCTCATGAGTAGAAACAAGTAAAGAATATTCTCATCAGTTGGGGATTCATATGCCCTATACAACTGTAATTCATATCTCAAAGCTATGCAAATAGCAAAAGCTGTCCAAGGATATACCAACAAATTCTTGAATTGGGTAATGCACCAAAAAAAGCATATTAGTCATGGTTGACAATTTTGAAAGGGATAAAGAATACTGACACACCATTTCAGGAAGCAATGCTGGTCTTGCTACTGTAACTGACTAGTTTGTAACTCACCATTTGACTTTGCTCCCATTGTTATGTTATACAATTCCCCAGGTTGATAGATGGAAACATGTTAACTCTACACAAAACGAAAATGCAACTTCTCCTTTTTGATATAATAGTGTCGTTAATGGAGAACATTGTCCATATTATATGGAAAGGTTTTCATTCTAAAAAAGTGTATTTTTGAAAGTCCACAACATTTTAAAGTGGCAGTAGAATTACTTCTACTTGGTTGGTGATAAAATACCATTACACTGATCATTATATTTTAGTTTATGTATTTTTATTTCAAGATATTTGTTGGATAGGTTTTAAAACCTTTTTATAGATATTTATATGAACAAATATTGGTTTTTAAAATCCCACAAGGTGGTTAACGCAAATGTATATATTTTCCAAATTTTGATGGCAGGTAAAATTAAATTTTAGATAAGAGATTAACTATTCTATCGATTTTTTCTTATCCACTAGTTATTAAGTCATACACAAAACATAATTACATAATTTTGTTGATTAAACCATTTGTGAATGTTAGTTGATTCAAATATAGGCAAATTACATTCTTTTCTTTGCTCAATAACAAACATTTCAGACTTTAATGGGCTTTAATATACTCAGATTTATTGAGTTCCTTATAGTATGTCAGCCAAAAAAGTAATGATGAAATTTTAATTTATACGTAATTTAATTTTTATCTAAAATTTGTTAATGTGTGTCAGTAAATTCCGAGGAATCCCTATATTTCTAGCAGTTTCTGATGAAGACCATTTCATCAAGTAAAGGACATCAGATTGTTTCTGTTGCCATCTATGGCAAACAGTGGGCTGAATCTGATAAAAGTTAGTAGTCCTATTTCTGTGAGCTTCTTGCAGCTTGTTCTCAGTATCAGATACTTATAGGTCTGACATTTCGAAAGCACAGATGGTGCAGAGGAAGTCCTCTGTCGTCACCAGAGGGTGGTTTTCAAGTCTCTATCACAGGTTTAGAAGAGCTACAACTTTAAAGAGACAAAACTTTTCCACTAAGCTTTCTATTTGCAGCTCAAAATTTCTTACTCTCCATAATACTTAAATCACAAAGATTCCACCCGAATTTAGTATAATAGTTATACCTTATGTTTTCTATGATTTCGGGAAAATATTGGATCTTTCGATCTTTACATCAATATTGTAGATTCTATAGGAAGGTTTATATTTCCTACCAAGGAAAGATTTTGTTGTAACTCCCTTTCATGAGATTTATACTACAACAATACTTTGCATATATGGTATTAAAATATCTATTAGGTTTTATTATAATTATTGGATTATGGATGTGTCTCAGAGTTAAGAATTTTCAGTACTTTTATGTTTTTTGGAGGCCGCTGTGCCTAGTTTATTGTTGGATAGTGCAAAATACACGTTCACTGAATGTTTGAATGAATGGATATTTGATCAATAATGAAACTAAAATTATTATATGTTAAAGAGAAGGATAAAGTGTCATTTTTATAGGACATAGATTAAACAAAAAAAAACTAGAAAACAGAAGAATAATTGGAAAGTTTTGTTTCTGTTATTGTAATGTGATTAGTCTTTAATTTAAAAAAAACTAGAATTAAAGAATGTGTACAGAAATAATACAAAAATGTTTTTATATCATCTTACTACATAATTTCATATATAAACAGATATTTCTACTTTTTCAAAAGTTAAACTCTTTAATGAATGCCCATTTCCAAATCAAGAGATTAGTTTGGTGGTTACCAAAGGGAAAAGGGGGGGAGGGCGAGAAAGATATAAGAGCGTGTGTTTATGGTGACAGATGGTAATTAGACCTTTGGGTGATAATGTGATGTAGTCTACACAGAAATCTAAATATAATGATATACACCTGTAATTTATATACTGTTATAAACCAATGCTACCTCAATCAAAACTTATGTAAAAAGGGAACAGTAAATAAATAAATGCACATGTAACCAAAGAAAGACGTTTGCTGAAGGTATAGAGTTAACCTCTAACACTTTATGCATTTTCACAGTAGTGTTTATTTTTTCCCACACATTTGGAGACAATTTCGCATACTTCTGTTTGAGTCATGTGTATCTTTTTTTTCTGAAGAATATTAACCCTGAGCTAACATCTGTGCCAATCTTCCTCCATTTTATATGTGAGTTGCCACCACAGCATGGCTGATGAGTGGTGTAGGTCCACGCCAAGGATCCAAACCCACAAACCTGCGCTGCCAAGCATGCCAAACTTTAACCACTACACCACGGGGCTGGCCCCTCATGTATATCTTTTAAACACATATATATTCTATAAAATATTAACAAAGCACTAAATAGCTTCTAATGCAAATATAATTTCAGGAGAAAACCTTTTAAATTCCTGATAATAACTTTAAAATTAATGCACCATCTATTTTAGATATTAGTGTTAAAACCAAATGGTACTGTATTGTTCTGTTAATTTTCTGTACTGATAGATAATAATCAGTCATATAAACAAAAAGACATTCTTAGTTCTACTTTACTTTTCATCCTATAATTAATAAGAGACTTGTTGAAAATGACGGAGGCATAGCATCCACAGTTTACATCATACAGTAAAGGGCATGGAGGAATGTAATCATTATGCGAAATTCAACCTTTGAGAAATAATCATGTTTGATATTTTGGTAAGCTTTCCTCCAGATCTCACTAAATTCACAAATTTAAATAATACTCTTTTACATATACACTTTTTCATGACTGAGATAATATTATGAATGTTTTTCCATATATGTGTATATTTATAATATTTATATATGCATAAACCATCATTTTAGAGATTATCTAATCATGTTATAGTATTTATTAACTAAGGAAATAGTTTGTATATATTATAATTTACACAACTAGTTCCCTCTTGTTGGATATTTGAGATGTCCTCAAATTTTTACTTATAATAAAAGATTTGAAGAAATTATTTTTGCACAAATATTTTTTCATGTTGCCACCATATTGTATGGCAAATCACTAAAAGTAGAATTGCTGGATCAAAGGTAATAAATACTTTATATTTGATAGTAATTAAAGCTATCATCTAAAAAGACTGCATAAAAGTGTGCTCTAACAACAGTAATGACATTTGCTGACTATTGATTTCCTTTCCCAAAGCAAAATATCTCAATTTACATAAAACTTTTCTTTTGTCCTTTAGTAAAATTTTTCTTGTATCCTAGTTTTGGATGTCTCTTGTTTTATTTACTCTAGTATAATTTATATTTTTGTTGTCTATTTTGAAAATATGTTTTCTACTTGGGTATTTTTGTTGTAGAACACCTATTTTTGTGTACTAATTATGTCATCTGCCTTTGTATGGCATTTTCTAATATTTTAAAAATATTTTAATTTTTGACCCAGGGCTTTCAAGTATAAAATCTTATTTGCAGACAATGTTAATTTTGTCTTTTCTTCCCTCTGTTTCAGTATTTATATTTACTGGATACTGTTTAATTGAACTGGTTAGATCTTTGAGAATAATGTTAAAATGCAAAATATTTATTTATCATCTCTGTAGTTCTTCTTGTAAAAGAACTCTAACACTTTCATTAATGCTATAAGCAAAGTGTCACTTTTTGCATTTGTTTCTTTTTTTTATATTTTAGAGCATAAATTATTCACTTATTTGTAATGTTCTTTGCCCCAAAGCGGTAGAATTCTCATCTAAATTTCAGAACTCTTGAGTCAGAAATCATAAGAAAAACTGGGTGCTAGAATATAGTATGGTCAACAGGCTAGCATTTTAAGATAACACCAGATTGGTGTACGAAAAATATTATAAACAGAATTCTTACAAGGAAAGAAGAGAGAGAACATCCTTGTCATTAGAGTAACTTTTCATCACATTGGCTATTACTACAGCATATTGAGCATCATGGACTAATTTGTACTTTGTTTCCAGACTATTATTATAAGAGCTATTCCACCTTTCTTTAAATAACTTTTATGCTTATAAATTAGATATATTGAAATGTTTTTAATATGCTATGTTTCAGATGAAATAGTAATAATGCTTGCTGAAAATACATATAATGAGACAGTGGATGAGATATGAAGGCTTAGTGAGGATGTTTAGACTAACATAATCAATAAATCTCTCGAAATCTTGTAAATTCTCTCTTGGTTTAAAAAAGGTTAATAAACTCAGATTTAAAAGTACTAGAAAGGACAACCTAAGTAATTATCTTGTGAGACTTACTTCAGTCCTAGGTAATGGTCTAGAAAATATAATAAGGTAATTGATCTTTTGGAAGAAGGAACTGATGAATTGAATGAAAAGTTGTCAGCACACGTTTATGAGACACAGTTGCAAACTAATGTAGTAAATCAATTTTAATAGAGTAATTGGTAAGGTTGACAAGGACAATGTGCCATGTGTAATGTAACAAGGTTAAAATCAACCGATACATGCTGTTCTGTTGCCTGCTTCTTTCAACAAACAATGCACCATGGGCATCCTTCAATATGACTGACTATGAATAAAATTATGAGAAAGTTATCTTAATTACAGGAAATATACTGTTTCCATTATAAGTCTCCTTGAATATATCTTCATTCTTTTAATATTTCTAATTATATATTTTTCTTATTTTATCAGGTTTCTGGAAGTCTGAACTCCTTGTCTACGTATTTTATAATACCCTTAAGAAAACTTCCTTTCACCACATATTGTAATTTTACAAAACACAAGGTATTGTACATTCCATTATCCCATTACAGTGCAAACAGTTCTATTTTTTTTTTCTTTCCATCCATATAAAGGACCTCAGTCAGAATTTGCTGCTACCAGAGAAAGAGTTTTGATTAGCTGATGGGATGGGTAGGTTGTGGTTCACTCCACCCTTTTAGATTACATCAGAACAGCTCTTTATAAAACAAACTAGCAAACAAAATGTAAATATTAAGCAGTATAATTGTCCTAAAAATGCTTACTTAAGCAAAATCTGAAGATAGTGACACTGAATTACAAGTAAACTTTTATCTTTCCAAGTTTTAATCATTACAGTTATCACTTATTTCAACCCAAACCTTCTTTCCATTCATTAGTGTGTCATTATTACATAGCTCCCTAAATAGTTAGCTGTAAGCTTTTGGGTAAAATTGGTCTTAAATCCTTTAGAGAAGAATACCCTCAACTCTCCAGCCACGCATTCACTCATTGAACAAAATTTGTACAGAAATCTTCTATGTGCCAAGCACTGTTCTTTGGGGATACAGGAGATGAGAACATTCATGACATCCTTGTCATTGTGGAGCTTACATTCTAGTTGGCAGAGACAGAAATTAACAAACATCATATATTCCAGGAAGGAATATGACAGGATAGAAAGATGAAGAATGACAAACGGTGGAGCCTTTTTTATAAGAATAGTCCAGGAAGGCAATGGAGTTTGAGGAGACACTGAATGAGCTGGGAAGCAAGTTAGGGAGCTGCTCATTCCGGCTTCATAAAGTGGAGTGAGTAATATGGTGGGAAATGACTTAGAGGAAAAGCCTTGGGGTAGTAATATAGATTTAGTGTTGTTTTTTGCTTTTGTTTTTGTTTTTTTTATGTTTTTTTTAGATGAGAGCAAGAATTTGGATTTCGTTTTGATGTTATCAAAAGGTTGGAACGGTAATGATGCACAACCCTAACACTACCAGTAACGTGTGGAAAATAAGCCATATGGTGTATAGTAGAGAATGATGATGACCACTTAGGACACTATTAGCGTAGTCCAAATGAAATCATTTTGGATACATTGTGAAAATATATTCCAGAAGATACGCTGATGGACCAGATATAGTGTGTAAAAGATGGATAAAGGTCAAGGTCAAAATCACAACAAAATTTTAATGGCATAATGGTTTAAGTGACATTTACTGAGGAGGGGGCCGCTTGGACAAGAGCCAGTAGGGGGAAAGTAATCAACAAATATTTGTTTACATAAAGTTTGTTATTTGTTTTAGAGCATCAATAGATGATTTTGAGTAGGCTTCTAAGGATAAATTTAAATAGAGATGCAGATATATAGCTATAGGTGTAATCACGGACATCAGGGAAGTGGCAAGCCCTGAAGATGAACAGTTAAAGCTGTATACATATAGAAGGCATGAAAGCACACTTTTGCACAGAATCCACTGCTAAATGCTAAATAAATAATTATCTGTATATTTTATGGGATACAATATTTTTTACATTCCTAACTAGAAAATAACTACATGTGCTATAATGTGATATCTCTGTTCTGTGTGAAATTCTGTGATATCCACATGTAAAGAGGCTAACATTTGTCGATATTTTAGGCCACGCCTGTTTTACCTAAGTGCAGATTTTCAGGGGCTAGAAGTCATGCTTTCCTGTCTGCCTCTGAACACAAAATCTGGCTAATAAAAAGAATTTTTCCATTTGTTAGCGATGCTGCAAGAATTGTTACTCCCTTATCAGGTTTCCAGTCTCCCTGGAATTCATTTAAATCACTGAAAGCTTCTGTGCACACTGAGCAGTCATAGTCTTTTCCACTGCAATTTTCTCCACATTTGGTTAGTCTGTTGGTTTTCTGTAGTTTCCTTTTCAAGTCCATGACTTCTTTGGAAATACACTGTGGACCTGTTAGATGGGCCTTCAAATGCCTTAATTGTTTCTTCCGGTCTCCATCATAATAGTCATAGTCTATGTTGTCTCTCTTATTAGTGAAGGCATTTCCCTCTATGGAGAGGGGCGGGAAGAGCAGCTAGGAAGCTCTTTTTAAATCTTCTTTTTCCGGACAGTGTTGTATTTGAGTAGGGGAATTAAATCATGCACAAGCTAAAAGAAAATTAATATATTTTTATATTGATAATTGAGCATCAGTTTCTCAATCATATATACAATGTGTGTGTGTGTGTGTGTTTATCTATATCGAGTCTGCACAAAGTGGTATTTGTTTATAATTTAAGTTGTTTAGTAACCTTTAGGATGATGAGCTAAGGACATATGTGATTTATTGTAATTCCTCACCGCTACACCCTGAACTTGAGTAACCCCTAAATTCTCAAAACTCCTTCAGTATTTCCTTGGGTAAAAATAATTGTTATTATTCTCACCAATCCCCTCTACAAATGACAAGCATATCCCACTGGTGGAATAAATAAAATTTGTTATAAAGATATGAATAGAGTATTGGTTATAAATGAGTTTTAAATAATTCACCAGATAAATATGTTTTCAAATTATCTAACTGTAAATACCAAATCTTGTTGGATTTTGAGGTATTTTTCAGGATACAATTAGTCACCATTTGAAACTCCCATGATTGGATGATATTAACTTAGGATGGTCCCTGAAATAAAGAAAAAACACATTTGAAGTTTATTAAGCTGATCATATTTTGTGACCACAACCAAATAACAATTTAAATTATTTCCTAGCATTTCATCTATGCACAAAATAATTGATTTAAATATTATCATATAGGAAACCAATTTTATAATACATTTATTACATTAAATATTTTTATCATTTGTGTAGGCTCTTCTTATCTTTGAAGAGGAAAATCTATTTATTTTATCAGAGTACATTTATGTTTCTCCATTTATTTTGTAATATGTTAATAAATTAACCTTCTTTTTATATTTGGAAATGGATGTTTACACAACTTAGATTTTAGTATGACTTCTCTCCTTGTTTTATGTCCTGTTAATATGGTGTAAATCTGAAAAAGGCTTATTTTTCTAACATGTTTTCTAGGACATGCTATTTCCACATACCATAATTCTAACCATGTGAATTTACCATGGCAAATCCTTTTAACATTCTCTAACGAGATCTTAAGTGGTGGAGCATGACAAAAATTTGCTGCTAAGGAAATGCTACCTTCCTGGCATGAGTATATAACAAGGATTTTCTTTTCTATGACTTTCTCCAGCATTTATAAGTGTGGTTATAATGGTTCAATTCATTTGAATGATGATAGACTTAAAATTCAATGACGTCATCTTCTGAAAGACCTCAAGTTGCTCTCTTTAGAATTCCTTTTGCCTAAGAAATGCTGGCCTTTTCGAATTTTTTTCACTGAAAGCAATGCCTCATGTGATGCCAAAAATAACATTTGTTCAGTTCATGTTGATAATGGATTAAATTCAATATTATAGTAATAAGAGCTGTTATAATTATAAAGATTTAGCTTATAGATGAATTAGAGAAGTACAAGAAGAAACATCTTAGGCTCAACATAAATATTTTTCACAGGAGAATTTTCTTATGGAATATGGATTGTGTGATCATCCTGTAATTCAAGTTTTGCCCTGTAGAGTAGAAATCTGTGCTGGTGAAGCAGTATATTGCCATATATTTGATTTTAATAGAGATACGGTCTTTCAAATATATATGAGCAATTAAGACATAGCCTACATAACCAATAGCCTTAGTGATTTCAAATCTTCATTGTACATTAAACCAAGTTATTTCTCCTTTGGCTCTCATATCTTGTATTAACATTATAAATTCAAATATCATAGATGAAAACCCATTTACTGGAAAACATTCTCAATAAACTAAATCGATTTCAAAATGGTGAATATTATTCATTTGGATATTGATTATTATTAGACCATTATAAAACAAATTATGTTTATCTCACTGCAAATAACCCTATTTCTTGGATATTAGGCAAGCAACTGAAGGCACATTAATGCCTTTTACTGTAAATAATCAAAATTAAACCATTTGCATATTCACTTAATTTCTGTCATGTGCAAGTGTGAACTAAGCCGACATTAGCAAGTGCTTTAATTTCTTTAGAATAACTTTCTTAATAAAGTTATGAAATTCTTAAAACTATCCATAAGGTATTCAAATCTCTAATAACAGCAAGCTAAGTTGCTTGGGTCAAAACAAAACAAAAATATATACTATGTTAAATTTAAAATAGCAGATGCTTGAAATCATTAATAATCTGAAAAAGATAGTGGAAACTCTCGTGTCAATTTTTACATAAAACTTATAGTAAGAGAAGGAAGAGAGAGAACTTATTGCTAAACCTACTTTTGCCCTCATGGTATTTACCCATACTCCAGTTAGCTCTACTTTGCTTTCCTGCTTGAGGCTGACCAAAAAGACACAGATCACAGCCCAGAGTCTTGCTGTTTTCCCCTGTCTTGAGCTGGGATCCTAAAAATTAAATCCTTTAAGTGAAAGTGAGTAAGTGCTAAGAAATGCAGAGAGGGCACAATGTCATGTGTGACAATCCCATGTTAGTAAAATAGGGTTATTTCAAAGTTAACATTTATAAAAAAGATATAGATCACTTTATTAGTCCCTCTCTGTTACCTAGTTATTTTAAGATTAACATTGTCTAAGACACTACCAGCTTGGAATTTTATAATTCTTTCTCAGATTAATCACAATCAACAGTTTTGGAATCTAGACCTCTTATTAAATGGAAATCACCAGACAATGATATATAAAAATCTAATTTGAAAATATAGGAGATGCAGATACTGACAAGAGAGCATACAATAGCTAATTATTTAAAGTCACTTGATTTATTTTACCTACTTTTTTTTCCTATTTGCTGTAGATTTGAAGGAAAAAGTAATAATAGCTGAAATGGATGTAGATACAGTGTGTGAAGATAGGCTGGCAGAAATCAAGATGCCTGTGAAGGAGAGACATGAAGGTTTAATAAGAAAGACAGAAAATTTTAATAGAAGAAAAGAGAAATCCTATTTACAATACTAGTAAGAGGTAGAGAGGACGCGTCTTGATTTGGAGTGTTTGGGTCAGGGGAGAGATGGAAGCGTCATCTATGTTTCTTGTGGTTTGTTAAAATTAAGCCAGCCATGTATCTTTTTTCTTGGCAGCATTTAGAGAAAGGAGGAAGTACAGGAAAGAGTTCACGTTTACAGATTATTCCTGCCTGTTTCTATATTTATTCCATTTGATTTGTAAACAGATTTCTTCAGATAGTTTATAGCAGCACATGGTTGGAAAAAACTTTTTGATCATTTGTTTAGTAAATCGAGAATACAGGTTTTCAGTGGAGTACACCAAGATTGCATGCTAGCTTCTGCAACATGCAGTTTTATGGTAAAATGCTTTTCCTTGTTGTCATTCATCTATTTTACTTAAATATCGACATAATCAGTTCAAGCAAAGATTTTTATCAATTGCATAGATGACAAAAATCAGCTTTTTATTGTCAGATAATATATAATCTTAGGTAAGTAAATATGGCTGCCCTAAGGTATTATTATATTAACGTTTTATACCAAAGATAATTTTTTCACATTGTGAAGTAGCTTTTTAAATAGACTGAGTAAAATAAAAAGCATTTTTATTATGTGGGTCTCATCTTCAAGAAACTACTGTAATTTTTTGTTTTTATATACTTTTAGTCTTGTATAGAAGGATATGCTATCATAACCTCTTTGACTGAAATCTAATTCAAGTTTACATTTAGTACATGTCTCAGATGCACAGCACCATAGAGTATGTGACACACAAAATACAGATGTGAATTTGTCTGAAGGCTGTGGGTACCATCCTCTACAATGTGCAGTCATTTTTTTCTCCTTTGTTCCTTTCTTTAGATAGCTTTATTATTTTGAGATTATTAGTCAACAGCAATGAGCAAAGAATATGGCCTCAGATAGCTGGGCCCAAAGCTTTGTGTGTGATTGGACATAAAACTTCTCTATTTTATCATTTTTTAAATATTGTACTGAAATTTAACAAACATACAGAAAACCACCCATATAATCAGCTTGTTAAATTTACACAAATTGAACACCCCAGTGTAGCCAGCACTCAGATCAATAAACAGAGCACTGCTAGTATCACATTGCACTCCTCCTGCACCCTCTCAATCACTAAAACACTCCCTCAACAGTATCATTCCTGGCTTGTAACATTATGGAATAGTCTTGTCTGTTCTTATATTTTGTATAAAGAAAATCACATATTATTAATCATTTGTGTCTGGCTTCTTTCACTCAGCATTATGTTGGGGAGATTTATCCATATTGTTGTATGTAGATTAAACCATTCATTCTCACTGCCCATTGTTGTGTGAATATATCACAGTTTATGTATTCATTTTAATGTTGATGGGTATTTGAATATTTTCTAATTTTTGATTATTTTAATATAATTGCTATGGGCATTCTCAGGCACACTTTTGTGCACATTCTTCTGTAGGTTGTCTGCTAAGACAGGATTTACTGGATTATAGACAATGTGTATATTCAGTGTTGGTATCTACTACCAAACAATTTCGCCAGATGGTTGTACCAATTTTACACCCCTACTGGCAGTACATGAGAGCTCTGGTCGGTCCACCTATTAGCAAACACTCAAATTTTCAGTCTTTATTTTTCATTCTGAGTGGAAGAGTAATGATACTTCATTACGCTTAATTTATGATTCCTTGGTGATTGAGGTTGAGCATATTTTCAGATGTTTGATGGCAATTGAGACATCATCCTTCTTAAAATGTCTATTCATGTCTTCCGCTGATTTTTCATTATGCTGTCGTGTGTCTTTACGTGTGTATGATGTCATATATATGATATTGTGATATCTTCCCTCGCTGCATAAAGTGACTTTTCACTCTCTAATTGTGTCTTTTGATGAACAAAAATTTTAATTACAATATAGTACAAAATGTCAATATTTAATTTTATGGTGAGTGGGTTTTTTGTCCTGCTTAAGAAATCTTTGAGAAGTTATCAAAGATGTTCCCCTACATTTTCCTCTAAGATCTTCATTTTTCATCTTTCACATTGAGGTCTACAATCCATCTAGAATTTAGTTATGTTATGGTGTGAGGTAGGAATCATTTTATTGCCGTACAGATGTCCAATTACTCCAGATTCATATTTTGAAAAATTAATTTTCTCCCACACAATTCTGATGTCTCTGTCATTATTCAGGTAATTGTGGATGTGCGGGCTTCTTTGTGGACTCGATTTGTTCCTTTGGTCCTTCTGTCAGAAGGACGAGGCTTTAATTTAGTATTATAGTAGGTTTCAGTAGCACCTAATATCTTACAGCTTCATTCTTCTTCATTAAAATTGGCCTAGCTATTGCTGACACTTTGTTTTTCCATATGAATTTTAGAATGACTTTATCAATTTTCATAAAATTATGCTGAGATTTTGATTTAAATTGTTTTGAATGTATAGTTTAATTTAGGGAGAGAGTGACATCTTAAATACTTTCAATGTTTTACTTCATTAACATGGTATAACTATTTAATATGCATTGTTTTAATGTTCTAGGTACACTATCATGTCATCTGTGAAGAATTATAATTTTATTCTGTGCTTTTTTAAACATTATGCCTGTTTTTTCTTTTTCTTATCTTGTTTCTCCTGCTAAGACTTCCAATAAAATGCTTAATAGAAGTTCTAATAACAAACATCCCTGTGTTAGTCACAACAAGAGGGAAAAGTTTTGATGATTCAACATGAATGGGGATGTTTGCTAGCATTGTTACTTTGCCTTCATAGTTTGCTAAGAGCTCTGATCGTGAATTTTCTGTATCTATTGAGATGACTGTATGATTTTTTTTCACCTTGATTGATTTTCAAATGTTAAGTGGACTTTGGAAACTAGCATAAAACTCACAATTTATTAATGATTTATCCTTTTTCCTGTATCATTGGATTTATTTTGCTAATATTTTGTTAAGCCTTTTTGCACATTTTTTTAAATTGGTCTATAACTTTCTTTCTTCTAAAATTAAGACAATAATAACATACATTACTTTTAAAATAAATTATTTCTATAAAAACATTTTTTATACTAGAAAGGACAATCATGGAAAATTTATTTTTTTCTTAAGGCACAATTTTCTATAACATATTTATGTTCTATGCAATATTTGATAATTTTCATACACATGCACAAAAACACACCTTTTTATACAATATTTAGATATATTTCTTTGTCATTCTGATAGGACTTAGGCTTATTGGACACTAGCAACCAATACCTTAATCTTAATGCCTTAACCAATAAAAATTTACTCCCTACTCACTCTACAGTGCCACTCTAGGTTGGTTGGAGCCTCTGCTCCATGATTCATACTGAGAGAGGGACTGCTATCTGGAGCACTGCAGGGTACTGTGTTGAAAGGAAACAGCGGGGCTGGCACAGTGGCATAGTTGTTAAGTTTGTATGCTCCGCTTCAGTGGCCCACGATTCACATGTTCGAATCCTGGGCACGGACCTACACACTGCTCATCAAGCCATGCTGTGGCAGGCATCCTACATATAAAGCAGAGGAAGATGGGCACGGATGTTAGCCCAGGGCCAATCTTCCTCAGCAAAAAGAAGGGGATTGGCAACAGATGTTAGCTCATGGCTAATCTTCCTCACCAAAAAATTTAAAATAAAGTAATAGAAAAAAAGGAAAGAGAATATAGCATATTATACACTGGCTCTAAAGCATCTGCCAAATATTCTACCAGTCACTTCTCATATTTCATTGGCTAAAAGATGTCACATGTTCACATCTATTTTTACATAGCAGGTAATTTCATATGTACTATGCACCCCAAAGTATGTATGTGTGTGTATATATATATTTGTGTGTGTGTGTATGTATAAATATATATAAAAAGCCACACACACATACACACATACCATTTCCTTCCTTGATTTATGGAACATGTATTTCAAAAAAATAATTAGCATTGATTTTCTCCACATCATAACCCCAGTTTTTCTCTTACGTCAGACAATCTATATTGTAGTTTATTCTATTAAAATTGTTATAAGACTGCTAGTGATTTAACTGTTAAGTTAAATGCACACTTTTCATTGGTCTCTTAATCATTTCTCAGCACTAGATAATATTAAGCATCCCTTGTTTTTGAAAAAATTACCATATTTTTTCTTATTCCCCTCCTTTCACTCCATTTTTAGCTTCCTTTCCTGGCCCTTAAATGCTTTTCCCAACTTTCTCTTCTTTGGCTTATTTTACTTCTCATTCTACATGTGGTCAAAGTGATACAGATTCAACTATAATATAAATTCTAAGGCATCAGTATGTATTTCTAGCTTAGACCAGTCTTTAAAAATCCAGGATTTGTATCAACATGCCTCCTGAATCATTTAACTTATGTGAAATTTCTCAGAGTTATAATAACTCATATTCCCCTAGGTTACCTGTGTTTTTCTTGTATTATTTGTTGACTAATCTAAAAATCTGACTTTTATCCTTTAGTTTTATTCTTTTACATCTTCAAAACACAAGTAAAAAAGTTCTTTTATTTTTCCTCTTAATTATCTAAACTACAGATTTCTTGCCTACATTACTGCTTTTGCCATTATTCAAGGTTTATTATCTCTCAGCTCATTTCTTTCATTAAATGTCTATTCCTTTGAATTCAACTCAGTTGCTCCCCATCTCCCAACTTGTCTTCTACACTTGTCTTTTACAACGCAGTTTGGTCATAGCACTATACTGGTGTTGTCTTTTGTATTGTTTTCCTTCTTACATTAAAAAAAAGTTAGGAGCCACCCCTGATGGCCTAGTGGTTAAAATTCAGCACTCTCACTGCTTCGGTGGCCCAGGTTCAGTTCCTGGTCAGGGAGCCACACCACTCATCTATCAGTTGCCTTGCTGTGGTGGTGGCTCACGTAGAAGAACTAGAAGGACTTACAACTATGATATACAACTATGCAGTGAGGCTTTGGGAATGAAAAAAATTAAAAAGAGGAAGATTGGCAACAGATGTTAGCTCAGGGTGAATCTTTCCCTGAAAAAAAGAAAAGAAAAAACTAACTCAGCTGTTTAGACAAAAAAAAAGCTAGTTCCATAGCCTGGCAAGCAAAGTATTTGTGCTCAGGCCTAAGACTCACAGGCCCATCTCCTTGGAGGAAGCATTGAATGTTCTTTCCAGATGCACCATAATTAAGACATCTGAGAAATGATTGGGTCACCAATGTCTCTGAATTTGCTCTATTCTGTGAAAAATTTTTATGTCTACCTATCTCAGAATAAAGTTTTATGAAGATTAAGTTAAATAAGGCAATCATGTGAAAGACCTAAATAGTCTAATTCATAATAGGCTCATAATAAATCCAATTAGCTCCTGACACTTCTTCAAGCATGTTCTTATCCTTTGACATTTCAGGATACTTTTAGAATACTGAGTGGATAATGCTTTTAATCTCTCCGTGTCTTTGTTCATACTATCCCTTCTTCCTGGTGTGTATTTCCTCATTTTGGTGAGGGGGGTGGGCAAATTTGTATTCTTTGATACAGAATAAGTTCAGTGTTATTTCTTTTGTGGTTATTTTCTTTACAGCCACAGCCTTTGTTCCATGCAGTTTTGCTCATATTCCATGTTTTACATAACTAGCAGCTTCTGGTTCATAATTATGTCTAAAATAAAGCACAAACTAAATAATTACACTAGTCTATTAGTTCATCATACACAGAAGCGTTATTTTATTGAAATCTGGTTAAAAAAGAGATTACCAATATATATGTTACCTTGTGTGTTCAGTATATATATAGCTAATGATCAACAGCATTTCACTGATTGACCTGATGAATAAATGAATGGGTGGCTCATGGAAGTATGTATTAATTGAGAGGTTAGAAATGATGATTTTAAAAATGTATTACATCATTATATTTGATGTTAAAATATTATCATTTACCTATAGAGCCTAATGCTTTCTTCTTAAATCCATAACAATTTGCATTGGTTATATGCTCAGTTAAAGTAACAATTACACCCTTAAATACTTGAATTATGATCGAAAGTTAATTTAATTTGGTGGATTGATTCATGGGACAAGAATTTATTGAGCATTCAAGTACTCAGTATAGTATCAAGCAAAAGGAGCATGTTATGTAGATTTGGTCATAGCATCCCATGTACCTCTTTGGTTGTTGTAATAATAAATTTGGTTCCTGAATGTTTAAATTATGGAGTATTTTGTTCATTGGAATATATTTCTGATTTAATATTGAAAGTGATATGAAAGTCATAAATATTGTATTGAATTTTATAATATCTAAATTTTTCACATCAAATGTGGAATGTGTATATCTAAAAATATTTTAAGACCATCTCCTTAACTGTCATTTTCATTTTTACTTAAAGCCTGACCAGAAACAGGTTTAATTATATTCAAATGTCACTATATTTGACTTTTAGAAATTAAGTTTTCCATGTCCTAAAAAGACCCAGACAGTTAAGCAAAGAATATGACTAATTTTTAAAATATTCATGAGACAATGGGACATTTCTTGTGACCTATGAACACAGGAGTTTTTAAAGAGAATACCTGACAGCAGAATTGTAATGCATTTTTCAAATGTCTAGTTTCTTATGACAGCAACTACCTTCAGGCTGAGTCTAAGGGGTTTCCAGATCGGAGATCTGAGTCTGACACTTAAGTTAAAGCTGCTATTCAAAATGCAGTTTTAGATCACATTTGGGGTTTGATAATCCTCAGGAACAGCAGGTTTCCGTGTGCCTTGTGTTCATCTGAATTCAATAGAAAAAAAGAAAACCTTTTAATAGAAGAAAACTGGTGAGAAAAATGACAGTAATTCACTTTGATCCTGTTGGAGAATATACGTATTTATTTTATTCTGGTTAATTTTCAGCAAGCATCAGTTTGAACATAAATAATTTTGCTATTATTGTATATATTTTAAATGATTATTTTGTATCATTCTCCTTTACGTATATTTTGATATTTCATTCTTTTTTTTAATAAATTATGTTCAATATGAAGAAACATTTTTTCTAGAGATTATAAATGAAATCCCATCTTTTGAAGTTGTCTTCAGAATCACCAATAAAACCCACTTTGTTGCTGTATAACCACTGTGCGTCTTTGGACACTACTTTAATGTCTGGGTTGGCCTCTCCACTGCAGAAATTTTTTTTAAAGCCTTTGTTTTATGCAATAAAAATGTTCTAAAGTCAGAGTCCTAAAATATTTTGATTGATGTTGTCATTATTACAAGGAATATTACTGTCTTCAAAGTGATTAAAGGAGATTTTGAGAGTTGTTTGATAAAGTTAGTTATTTGTGCTATATAATGACTGAGTTTGGCAAAGACTCCAATTTCCAAAGCAAAAATGATCTGTGTGTATATCAGGAAAGTCAAACGACTAACCAAAGCAGAAACTGTATGCGGATTAACCTTAGATTTTATTAGAGACACAACACAGGATTGGGGCAAGGGAAATGATGCTACGTTAATAGGAATTTCTGTATTCATTGAACCTGATCTTGTGATAAGACATACAATGATAAGACATACAAATATAAGACAATTAGCATAAATGTAGTTATAGAAGAATAAAAATATTTTGGCAGCATGAAGTTGCTAGAAAAACATATTTGAGAAAAATGGAAGAAACTGGGTGCCACTTTTCCAGAGCCAGAGAGAGGAAAATTGCTATTAAGGATAGAGGTGTCAAAGAAATTAAATGTGCTCTTCAGAACAAGGGGAAAAATGGACTTCTAGTAATACTTATTATTCTCAAAATTAAAGGACCAACGTGACTAAATAATAGCTGACCTGACACATATCTCCCATTCAAGTACTACATTTCCTTTTAGTAATTAAAACCTGTTTTCTAGAAGGTTTTTCTGTAGGAAAATATGAGGATTTGCTGAAATTTATCTCCCACATTTCCCCAAAGATAATGCTAATTATTCTGCTATCCTATTAAAATTCATCTTGTCATTGCAATTAGTAATGGTTTATTGCTGCAGGTTATTATTTGTTCATTTTTTTCTTTAATTTTTAATGGATTTATAGGAATGAGACAAATTATTTGTATTATTTTCTTATAATCTAGGATTAAATATTCTAAAATTATTAATCCCAATATTATAAAAGTTGCATTATATTATATATTTATAATCATATTGCTTATTTTTATCAATTACTAATAAATATCATCAATGTTTCATAGCATGTACTATAAAGTATTTTCAGGTGTTTTTGCGAATAGTGAATGGTCTTTAGCCCAGTTAGATAGTTTTTTAGTCTGATTTTTTTTCCTCCTTTCAATAATCCCTTCTATTGCAAGAATGAATGTCCTCCACCTTATTTAGAAAATTCTGTATCACTACTTTTGTTATTTGTTTTTATCAAAAACTACACCAAAACTTTGTGGCTTAAAGCAACAGTTTTATTTTGCTTGTCATTTTATGGGTCAGAAATTCAAGGAGGGCTTCACTTGACACTTTATCTCTACTTTATGAGGCATCAGCTGGGGAGATCGACTGAGGCTGGAGGATCGGCTTTGAAGATGCCTCGCTCACACGGCTGACCAGTTTGTAATGGTTGTCAGCTCAGAGCTCAGCTGACAAACTCAAGGACCTCCTCACTGGAATGCATAAACTTTCCCAGAGAATGGAAGCTGGGTCTCAACACATAGGAAGTATAAGTTGTCATTCTCTGTATTCCTAGTCCTGGAAGCTGGCAATATTATAACTTCCATGTTCTATTGGCCAAAACAGTCTTAGAATCCACTCAAATTCAAAGGGAGAAGGCACAGACCCTAGAACTAATGGAAAGAATGTTACTAAGCTGCCCAGTGTCAGAGAGATCATACATGGATGAAAACCAAATTAATTCTCACATCAGTCTGATTTCAAACAAAAGAGTTGTGCTGCCAGATATAATAATATTTTTGACTATCAGCAGAAAAATTATTGAACACATCTACTGTGCTCACTCTATTCTTTAGATTGGGTCATTGACACCAACCACTGCAGTGCCCTTGATGAAACTTTTCCTTTATTTCCCCTTTGGTAAGCCTTAGAGCACTTCTAAGACACATTAAAGCAGGGAGATCTAGACATAAGAGGCAGAAGAGAAGAATCAATGCCTATGAACAAAATCTGTGAATATTAAAGAAAAAAAATCTTCCTTTCTACTAAATTACTTAGAGTGTTAGCAACAGAATTCTGAGCAAAAATAAACAAGGCTTTTTATCCACACCCTGGGCAGAACATTTAGCTAAAAATGCCAGACTTCTGACCCGTGGAGATCATAAATATACATTGTGTTAAGCCACTAGGTTTGTGATAACTTGTTACATAACAATAGAAACTGATATAATGATATCTCTCAATGAACAGGAACTCTTATATTTAATTCGGATCAATATATCTCTATTTCCTTTATTGTTCATGTTCTATGTCCTGTTGAAGAAATAGTTGGCTATTCCAAGATCCTGGAGGTTTTTTTCCTATGCTATTTTCTAGAAGATGTGTTCTCTTACCTTCTGCATTTGAGTCTATAATCTATCTGAATTGGTTTGGTGTGTGGTAGATGGTAGAGTTCATAGTTTATTGTTTATCATATAACTATTTAGTTGATCCAATGCCATGATTTTGAAAGACTGTATATTTTGCATTGCCACCTTTCCAATGTATGAAGACACTTATATCTGGGTCTCTTTAGAATCCTGAATCTATTCCATTGGTTTATTTGTCTATCATTGTGCCTATAACACCCTGATTAATTACAATAGCTGTATATTCATTGTAAATGAACATACAGTGAATTCTGTTCTTCAAAATTGTTTTGGTTATTTCTCTACTTTTCATGTCCATATAAATTTTAATATTATTTTATCAGTTTCCATGCTCATATACACACAATTTATATACAATTGTGTATACACACACATGCGCGCGCACACACACACACACACACACACACACACACACAGTGCTGCTGCCACATCCACAGGTTTTAAGAATTCACTTCCAAGCTCATTCAGGTTGTTGTCCAAATCCCTTTCTTTGCCCCATGCATGATTGAGCGTTCTGGCTCTTTGCTGACTCTCTCCTGAAGATCTTGAAGGAGGGCTGTTGTTTCTTGCCACATAGGCTTCCTCAACGTAGCTACTCACTTCATCAAGCCAGCAAGGACAATTTACTCCACACTGCTAAGACAGTGTCTTGTATAATATAACAAAATCATGAGAATGACATCTCAACTCCATAGCCCTGTAATGCAACCTAATCACAGGAGTAACATCCCTTCTGCTTTGCTATATTCTATTGTTTAAAGCAAGTTACAGCTCCTGCATACAAGGGAAAGGGTCACACAAAGCTGTGGACACCAGGAAGTGGAATAATCTTTGGAAGTCACCTTAGACTCTGTCCACAGCAAACCTTAAGAAAATGAAAGTGCAAATTCCAGAGAGTAAAAAGAAAAATGCAATTATTATAACTAACAAAGAGTTTATATCCAGGATATATAAAGAAAACTTTTAAATGCATAACAAAAAGACAGAAGTCCTATCAATATAATGGGCAAAAGACTAGAACAGAGACATCATGAAAAGAAAAATTAAATATAATATAAATATATGAAAGGTGCTCAACATATCACTTATTAAGGAAATGAAATTAAAATCACATTGAAAATCCACTATACAAAAACTAGAATGGCTAAAAAAAATTGATTGCAAGGATGTGAAATAATTAGAATGCTCAAACTCTGCTGATGGGAGTAAAAATTTCTATAACTACTTTTAGTCTACATAACTGATCATAAAAACCTCCACTCATAGATATATACCCAACAGTAATTTGTATATATAAATGCATTAAAAGCCATGTGTAGTCATATTATGGCCCTTTATTACTGGAAACCAGTTTAATATTTTTCAAAAGTAATCTGGATAAATGCATTGCATTATACTTATAAAATATAATTTTAAATAACATTGAAAATAAGTGGAATATTGCAACATGCAACAGTATAGTGTTGACTGAAACATGCTAGAAGCAAAAATGGAGACACTAGGTTATTCTATTCACATAAATTTCAAAAGAATGAAAATGAATATGTGGAAGTACAATTAAAAATTAATTACTTTGAGGGCCGGCCCAGTGGCGCAGCGGTTTAGTTTGTGCTTGGCAGCCCGGGATTCGTGGGTTCGGATCCCGGGCGCCTGCCGATGCACTGCTTGTCAGCCATGCTGTGGCAGCGTCCCATATAAAGTAGAGGAAGATGGGCACAATGTTAGCCCAGGGTCAGTCTTCCTCAGCAAAAAGAGGAGGATTAGCAATGGATGTTAGCTCAGGGCTGGTCTTCCTCACCAAAAAAAAAAAAAAAAATTATTTACTTTGAAGAGGAAGGTGATTTAGCTTCTGTAGTCTTGGTATTATTATTTTTCTTAATTTTTGTGGTGGTTACATAGTTGTATTAATTTTTGATAATTCATTGAACTTTTTACATAAGATATGTACATTCTTTTCATGTTTGTTATACTTCAAAAAAGGATTTTTTAAAAAGTGACACTAATTCAAGATTATGCTGTTATTAAATATTGTTTGAAGTTATATCCCTAAAGTGTTTATTTTTTTTAATTTTGAGGATCTAATGATTTAGTTGTTGACATTTTAAATGTATTAATGGAGGAAGTATCTATTTAACTTATAGAAATAACATATTCTTTTGGGTAAATAGGCCCATGAGTTAATTTACAAAATATATTGGTGTCTTTTCAAAAGTACATTAAACTATCCCACTATGTAAAAGCTATCCATATTCATTTTTTTCCAGGAAGCCAATGGTATTCCTTATATATGTCTTTTCAGGTAAATAAATTATACTTAAAGGAGGTTCTGATAACAAAAATACAATTAAAATAATTACTGTAGCAAAAGAGTGTTAGAAAGAAGTGAATGTCCCTGGAACTGATGTAGAATGTATAAATATGTTCAATTTACTTTGCTTCAGAATTTAAACTTAATTAATAGTTACTTTAAAAATTAATATCGATAAGGTTGACAATTCAAATATTTGAAAATTGTCTGCCCATGGGATTTTAACAGAAATTTTTCAGTAGAATATGAAAACATCTTTTTATAACTTGGGTCTTAACTAAAAAGGGGTGGTAATAAAATGCATTACTTTTTAAATGCCAGAGTTTTAAGTTAAGATGTATATGAATTTTAAGAAAAATTTATTCATTGTTTAGAAATTTCAGAAAGACAAATGTAAAAAACTTGGTTAATATACATTGCATTCAATGTAAAAACTAACATGTATTGAATTTTTATTTACCTTGTGTTTTACATATACTGACTCAATCCTCACGGCAACACTACAAATTAGGTATTATTATTGTCCGCATTAGAAGCAAAAACTAAGGTTCCCGAGTTACACAATTCAGGAACAGAACTGCTCTCTGAACCCAGGATGTCTGATGCTACACCAGTGATCTTGATCATTCTACAACTTCCTCAGCTGGTAAACATCATTGATTATATATTCTTTGCATCCTGTTTTTCTACACTTGTGGGAGATTCTGAGATGCACAAGAGTATTCTTAAAATAATATTCTCTGTTCTTAAATATTTTATGAAAAATTAATAACTAACTCAAGATAGAAAGTATTATACATAAAATCAGTCTTACACATGGCTATATGAAGACAGCCTAATTTCATCTGTCTGGTTTATGTGAGTCCAAACCTTAAACTAAATTCCAAGCCCTCTACTTGCTTTTGCCAGCATTAGATGAGGTAAAGGAGATTGGAAGTGTTTAAGGATTGGTTTGTGGAAAGGTAGATACCTAGAATAGATATGCATTTGCTATTATTTTTTGATAGATTAATACAGAACATGGCACAATTATTAGTTGATCCATAAGAGGGTATGGTAGGCAGAATAATGCACCCTCCTCTCTTCCCCACAGCCACCAAAAAAATGGTTGTTCCTTAATTTCTGGAACCTATAACTATGTTATGTTACATGACCAAAGGACTCTGCAGATGTGATCAAGTTTATGGATTTTGAGATGAGGAAATTATCCTGGATTATTTGGGGAGAGTGGTCCAATATAATCATGTGAGTCCTTAAAAGTAGACAATATTTTCCCACCTCTGACCAAGAAAGATATAATGATGGAAAAAGGATCAGAGAAGTGGCAGCATAACAAGAATTTGACATCTTGATGTTGATTCTGATATATAAGTGCTTTGTAGAAGGATTGCAAAGAGGTTTGTAGGGGACAAGTATGTTCCCCAGATGACAGCCAGCAAAGAAACAGACTTTTCTGTTTGTGGTTGTAGGTAGTCCTACAACCACATAGAACTGACTTGTGTCAACATGTGAATGAGCTTGGAATTTGTCTTTCTTCTAGAGGCTCTGGAAAATAACACAGTACTGCAGACCCCTTGATTTTAGCCTGCTGAGATCCCTGTCAGAGTTCTGACCTCTAGAACAGTAAGATAATAAATTTGTGCTGTTTTATGGTGCTATGTTTGGGGCAATTTGTTATTGCAGCAATAGAAAACCAATACATTGGGCAATATAGTTTTTCACGAAGTAAGGCCAGTTTATGGAATAGTGCAAGTTCCTAGGGCCATATAAAGGATTGTGAGATGGAAAAAGTGACTGGGTATATGAAGGTGAGCAGCGGGGTGGTTGCAAATTCTTGTAAATGAAAAAAAAAAATGAATGAAAAGAACTGCATCACTCACTCAAATACTAATCCCAATCATATTCCTTGAATAATAACAGCACTAGACTAAAAGCAGACTTGAGCAGCAGTATACAGTAAGACGAGCTGCAATCCCCACCATATTATCACTTTCTATATTATTTGCACCATGTTTAAAACAGTAATAGTTAAAAATTACTGAAAGCTTACTAACAGCATGTTACTTCTAATTCATTTATTTCTCACAATGAATCAATCTTGTCAAATAGATATTCTTCATCTGAAAATAAAACTTTGCAAAGCCATAATACTTTGCATGGACGATGATGAAATGTGAATGGATTATGTTTACTAAAATGCATTAAAATAACAAACACTACTTTTAATACTGTACTTTCACCTTGTAACAAAAACTTTTTCTCATTTGTGTATTATCTGTACAATTACCTTTGTTTTTGTTCGTTGCATCTTCTTCCTTCTTTATCCAAACAATAACCTAATTTTGACCAAGTGTTTTTTGTTGACAAATATTAAAACGTAAGACTCATTCCAATGCCCAAATCACTAGACACAATTATAAGGTAATAATATTCAAATGAAATAATTAGAGTTAGAAATTTTAAAAGAAAATAATCATATTCAATCAAGTGTATAATATTTTTCAAACCAGTTGAGCCTTTACTATTAGAAAAAAATCTATATTTGTTTGATAATGTTATACATAACACCAAGTAAACTGATGTAGGCAAGAAAGATCACATAAGTCGAAAGTTGTTCTAAATAATACACAAAATGTAAATATGTTGACTGAGTAATTTCTTGGTATATAATCATATAGTAATAGAATCTTATAGTTTTAGAGTTGGAAACTTCTTTGTGATCTTTTAATCCAAACTAATATCCAGAAGCTATTCACCAGGTAGAATACCATCTATTTTCGTTTGAACATTACATGTAATACAAAACTCAGTACTTCACAGACAATGATTTTGCATCTATAATTGTTGAAAAGTCTTTTCTCATAAACGCTGCCTCCTTGTTATTCTAACGTGATTAATTGATTAATCATTTTTTAATTCTTATTTTTTATCGGGCTATATTATTGAGTCCTTATTTTGGACCATGCTGTATTATGTCTGAAATATAGTGATGACTATGATGGATATAAATCTTGCCTCATAAGGAATAAAGAAAAATATATATCAAGTAATTCAATACATGCAATAAGAGAAATGTATGTTAACATGGGAACACTTAGTTACATAACCTCGACAAGAAAACTTCAAAGTCTTCTGCGGGGAAGCAGATTTGTGAATGACGAATATGTGTTAACCAGGTAAAGATTTGTGCAAAGGGGAACAATATCCACAGTGATCCAGAGGTCACACAACTCACAGATTTAAGTGAGAAATAAAAGATATTCAGAATGGCTAGAGTGTTTACCTTTTAAAACTATATGGAGATCACCATTAAGCATTTGTATTTCAGAGTGGTTTTGTGGGCAGTACTGAAGAATTTGGCTTTTATTCTAAGTGAACTATCAAGGCTTTAAGGAGCACTGAGCAACATATTGGCTCATATTGATGAAAATTACTGTTTGGAACATCACTTTAGCTGCAATGTGGAAAATCAACAGAAAAGCACAAAGATTGGAATCAGGTAAATGGTTAAGAAAGGAGACTATGGTGCCTGGAATTAGCTTATTGGAAGAAAGAATAAGTAGATGTGCAGTTTTCCGAGAAATATTTAAGAGAGTGACCCAAGGACCCGATTAATTAGATGTGAGGGAGACAGGATGATCAGAATCATAGAAAATACTCAAGGTTTTTGCCTTGGCAACATCTACTTGATCTTAAAATATAATTTCGTAAATACACTGACTACATCTTATTTCTCTTCACATCTGTACCTATATATGGTGCATATAGGTCTAGATATCAGTATTAATATTCATCAGATTTATAATTTTATGATGTAGTTTCCAGACCATTCATATCTAGATTCACTTTAGTGTATTATTGGCCTTTTAAAATTACAATAACCTCAATTCAACATACTATACTAATGTAACTTAATTGATCCAAAATGTAGTGGAACTATTAGGATGAAAAAATATTTGAAAGTTTAAGGTGGTTTTAATATTTTTCAGGACTATATCATACCCTTCTCTCAGCTATGCCTCCCAATGACTAAGTACCAAGCTTGTATTCATAAATCCTCAGCAATTTATTATTTTCATTCTACAATAATTTTAGTTAATAATTTGCTTGTTATATCCATACATTAATAAATAATAAATACATGTTATTTTTTAGAATATCAAAACATTATAGTTAAGATTTTAATCTTCTTTTAACTACCAATCTTTATCTTTTTTGTAGGTATAAAATTAAGATGTATGTGTATGCTTCTCTCTCTATATATATATATTTATGTGTATTTATATATATATGTACATGTCTTTATATGTGTGTATGTTTTTACTGAATCTCCCAAAAGAACATAAAACATCATTTGGATACCATTTTACATGAGTGGTATCCTAATTTGAAGATAATTTGGTAAATTGATTTATTTTCAAAATATGCCTAATAATCTATACATATGAATAGATTTCTACACATATTTCTCATCTATCATTTCAAATGATTTCTGGTATTTTAAACTATAAATATAACACAGTATTGTACATTCTAATGATTTATATTGAGGTTTACAATTTATCTTTCAATACAAATACAGATTTTGGGTTATATTATTGGTGAAGGTGATGAAAATGGAGAAAAAAAGAACTTGAAATGTAAAAGAATATTATTAACATTATTAACTTCTCACATTTTACTCAGGGCTGTTTAGGAATGACCCTATTTCCCCCAAACTCCTTGGGAATTGATTTATCATTCATCCTTTGTGCTAAACATTAACAAGAGATAGCAGACTAGAGTGATACAGGTTGAAAAAATTGTCAGGAGTCTCCCAGTTCATGTGAAAAGAAACTATGAGAGAAATACTTCCAAGAATTTAGATAATCAGATTGTGTTCTTCAGTAATCACTCTTTCTCAATGCCATAAGAAAACCTATATGGAGGGGTATTGATATGGCCAAGATCTTTCCTTCTCCTTAACTGTTTCTTCACCTCAGCTCCACATTTCCATAGTCTAAATCTTTCAGGAATTAGTTTTTTCCTCCACTCCATAAATCTGAATTAAGTACTCCTTCAGGGGAAAAGACCTATGTTAGAAATTCCAGCAGCAACTGATTTTGCTGCTCATCTATTTGGAATATGACCTTTAATAACTGGTTGGAGAGAAGAACCTGTGATTGATTCAGTATGAGTTACATTATTGTAATTGATTTATTGATTCAGTAAGTGCCCCTGTGTAATTGCCATAAACAGCATTCATTACCATTAATTTGAGATTATTTTTAGGTTCATGTGAATTATTGAAAACAGGGAGATCTATGGCGTAGAGTTGAGAACACATAAACACTGCAATTTCAGATTTTATTTCTAATGTGATTTATGAAAAGTAACATCAAACTTGATACATAAAGTAAAAATCCAAATGTTAATTGATGTAAAGATAAATGAGGAGTTTGGACTTTTATCTCAGACTAGGACAAACGAATGCATTGTCTCTACAAGATCCATGCTGTGGAATAGTGAGAAGAGCCTTTTTAGACATACATTCAATGGTGGTATCACTGGGCTCTCAATTTAACGGACATTGAAGATAATTTTCTATGTTCACAATTTGTTCATGGGCTTATACGGGGAGAATTTTGTGGAAAGAATTTTAGTAATACAAATAAGAAGTACGATTATTAGAAGGACTTATATGATAAAGTATGTGCAAAGGGATGAAGAGTCAAAAGTGTTAACCAATCAACTTGAGTACTTAGAATAATGAAAACTGGTGAGTCAAAAATTATTTCAAATTTCCTCAGTTGTAGGGTCAGATCAGGTGTATTATTACCTATTAAGGTGAACAATTTTGTACCTGAGTAAAATATTGAGAGCATTGAGATCTCTATGTTAAGAGCCAATTCAATAAAATTTAATTGAGATACAAGTATGGATTTTTGAGAAAAAAAATGTCAAATAGATAAATAGGCTATAATATATTGACACTATTTATCCCATGTGTTTCGCTTTGATTGTCTGACTTGATTAAAAATAATTATAGTTTGGGAATCCTATTTCTCCAGAACACCTTGATCTGCTTTGTCTGTTTCCCTATGAAATTACTTCAGATTGAATTTCGGTCTATTATTTTGAAAACTAAGGAAAAATAACTAAGTCTATTTTTCTTACAAAGTCACTCAATAAGTAAATTAGAAGTCACATTTTTGTTTCCTTTTTAATGTGGCATTAGCACTTCAATTAAGGATCCTTTCATTTGGATATAATTCATCAATTTAAGAAGCTAAACTTCCTTAGTATGATGAGAGCACTCTTAATTTATGGAGTTTATTCTTCGATTTATCTGAAGACTGTACAGAGAAATGAATAAAATGTACATTCAAATAAATAATTCCCTCAGCTATATAAATGTGCCAAGATGGTAATTTTTATAACACATTGCTGCTCAGGGTGTTGAGATGATTCTCCCACCTTCTTTTCATCCTACTCATATAGTTCTGTTCAACTTATTCTGTCAACAGGTTAACAAAAATCAAATGGACAAGAACCTGATGTTCTGAAGAAAGCATTTAGGAAGAGACTGGAGGTTATGCTGCCTCAGCTGGGAGGTGTGGCATTTACCCTTTTCCAGTGATCTCTGACTGCATTTGGACTGTCAAGACAGTGGTAGAAGCCAGGAACATCTTTACCATCTGTGCTTGGCATCCGTTTTATAGAGTGACTGCCAAAGAAGAAACAGCTTCTTTTAGTACACACCTCAGTACCGTTTTTCTTACCTTTTAACTCTCCATGAGGTTACATTACAGATGACTTGGCAGCAGAGTAGTGGGCCAATTGAAAATATGAGGATTGTACAAAAATCAGAAAGTCTCCATTTTAGAGGAAATATTTGTTATCTGGATACTTCTAGATATAATCCGTTTGCAAAACTTTATACATTTACCTAAAGTCCTACATTGTGGTTTAACAAAAATGTTCTCTTCTGAAATGCCACGAATAAAATTTATGCATGAGAAGGAATAGGTTGAAAGCCTAAGTCAGAGAAAAACAACTCTCAAATATTCTGAATTCAACAATTTTCATAAATATGGGTACTGAATGGGAGGGGTAATTTCATTATACCATTTGGCTTTATTGGATAATTTTCTAATGTTCTATGATATGGATATTGTGTATGGGAATAGTGAATAAAAGAGGAAAAGAGGGTAGATAAACACTGAGGTCAGGAAGAACATAAAAGTATGTAAATGGAAAAGCATGCAACCAAAATTATTTTTCAGTTAGGATGTATATATACAAACCAAAATATTCAAATCAATAAACATATTAACATATAATATATTAATGCTCACTGTGCTTATGGCATTGTGTCTGATGTTGCAACTGATTCAGAAGCTCATTATACGCTCTGAACCAGTCCATAAACTCTGTGGGGGGGGGGGGAGGAGCCTTTTGTATGAAATTATTACTTAAACATGATTTATAGTTTTTTGCACCCATTGAGTTATGAATAAATATTTTTGAATGAATGACATCAGTTAATAATTGTTCTCAAGTAGTTTACTGCCTATTAAAGGAAATGCATATCTAAATAATCTTAAGCAACTTTTGAAAGTTATTGTAAAATCACAAAAGCTTTCTATTACAATTTCAAAGGATAAAATATTCGTATATACTTGAGGTAATCTGGAAGTAGTATTTTAGATAGAATTAAAGAATGTGTAGGAAAAAGCCAGCAGGAAATAATTGGATATTGTGTGCTGAAGGAATTAGAAACCTAAGTAATAGTAACTAGCTTGATTTGACTAGTGCATTACATATGGTTAGGGGAATGACAAGAAATAATACAGGGAAGCTGATGTCATATTATACCTTGTCCTGTAGACATAAGTATCTGGCTTAGGAATTGAATATAATTAGATAAGAAAAAAGGGGAGGTAATTAACCAATAGCTTAAGCAGGGAAGTAAAGTATATTTGTAGCACTTTAAGAAGATTAGGCCAAATACATATATATATATATATATATATATATATATATATATATATATATGTAAGATAAATTGGAGAAAAGATACTGAATGCAGGGTGACAGATTGCAAGAGATGAAGGCAATAATAATGAGGTCTCCCACTAAGGTGGTAGCTTTGAGAATAAGATGGATTCAAGAGAAGTTCAGTTTTGTAATTGGAATAATACTGGGCCCCCTTGAAGTCTATCTTTCCTACCAACATCTCTAAGTACTCATATAACACCAAAAATCTTGAATATTTTTTGAGTTAACAAAGGAGAAGTCACCCTATGAAAATAAAATATTTTTAAATCCTCTTTAAGCATCTAATCTTTTTTCCTGTGTTTCACAGAGCACATTACTCTAATCTCTGTTCTTTCTTTCTTCACTGTTGTCAGATCATCTTTTTCCAAAAAAAAAAAAATCTTGTTCTGAAAAATGAACAAACTGCACAAAAGGTACATAACTTTTGGGAAGTATAGTGTTTTACAAGTCTCACTTTTTTATTTCATGAAAAGAAACATCCACCTCCAATCCCTGACCTTGGAATTTTGGTGAATTAATTTCTATATTGACAAATATGTAGGGTCAAGTCAAGGTTGATGAGTATATAAAGGAAAATCGGTGACAGGTATAACCATTTGATTGTCTGTATTACTCCACTCCAATTTCTAATGAATGAGCTATGAAGTTTATTAATTGTGATGCCAGATTTTCTAATGAGTTATATTTTATGATTCATATAAAGTTATTAGCAGAATTCATGGCACATACTAAGTACTTAATAATTATTGGCCATTATAACCATTTGAATTCCATCAGCTATTTTTAGAGTCCATCTTCTTGATTAGATTTTTCCAAATATGAAGGTGGTTAACTCTATGCTTATCCTCCTTCGATTTATTTGACCTAATACTCCTGGAGCTATTTCCCTAAAAACTTTAAATAACGTTAGCAAAATATTAAAATTGAAGTGCCCACAAATCGATTACATAAGAAAACTCAAGAAAGTTGCATAAGGGAAACTCAGAAGAGATATTGCCTGTGAAAGCATTTGCACAGAGAGTTGCAGAGGTGGACAAGATTGCCGGGTAAAGTACAGCTATATGCGCCAAAAAAAAGAGAGAGAGAGAGAAATGAGAATTAGAGAGAAGAGTGAATCTTTGAAAACATCTAGATTTGAGTAAAAAGGATGAAGCAAATGAGAAAGAGTGTTGTGATCACAGGAAACCCAGGAAAATACAATGATTGAGGGACCTGGAGTCAAAAAAAGTTGGATGATATGACATATGCTGCAAGACTGGATGGGAAAATGGATATATTGAGGGAGATTTCATTTGATTTTTTCACTGTAATGAGGAGGTGTGAAACCAGATTTCCATAAGTAAGTTAAGATAATTAAGAAGTGAACAATAGGTTGTCACTGTTATTTAAGGAGGTTTGGAAACAGAGATAAAGGGAGCACTTCCAGGAAGATGTGAGTTCCAGGTCACATGACTAACCACACAGAACCTGTATGACCAATCCTGAGGAAGTAATAGAGGAAACTGATGGGAACAGAGGTAGGCATTTAAACTACGTGGACTTGGAGACATTTTCTTACCTTAATACTATATAATTCTGTGCAATAAAGACATAAGCTTAAAGTGTGAATAAGTAGCAAGTTCAAAGGCAATGACATTTTCCTGAGATGTGTTCATTCCAAATACTTACTATAGAACTACTTTGAATCAGACCCTATTCAAGAAACTGGATACAGTGGCAAATAATGTGAACAATACATATGCCTTAATGAAATTTACATCACAGATAGGAGGGTGCCAGAAAATAAAGTAGTAAAATTAGAAATTAACAATATAGTTTGGATATTAATATGTGATATGAACACATGAAAAGAACAATATGAGAAAAAAAGACTTGGATGAATAGAATCCTACTTTTACCTAGGAGAGTTGAAGAATACCTCTCTGGAATGGTGACGCTGCCTGGAGACTTGAAGCTGGGAAAGGAACGAGCTATGCAGATGTGCAGGGGGAGAGTTTCTAACTGTGGAATCTATGCATGTGATGACGCTGACCTTGGTGTTTTGAGACATAGAATGAAAGCCAGTGTACTAGATAGACATAAGTAAAGGAGAAAGTGGAAGAAGATTGTCATAGCACTGATTGAGCTGTTAAAGTGGGGAGATAGGAGATGTCCACAAGGGTGGAAACTGATGAGAAAAATTTGGAAAAGTCAAGTGGAGATTGGATCAAACTAACGTTTTACCTACAAAGATATGAGGGACATTTAATTGTCTGGTACAAGAGTGCTTTGAGGCAGAAACCAGGGATTTAAAGATGTGTTCATATTGTAATTCCCTATTCCGAGTAATATAGGAAGCAATTTTCTGAGAAAGAGGGGAATAAAGAGAGATTGGTTATGCAGAGAAGGAAAGTAAAACAGATTTGGATCAGTTTCTCAGGAAAAAAAAGTTATCTATTTCCAATCACCAATTGGAATGAATTCATACGTTAAACAGACATTCATTAAGCACTTACTATTTATGAGATTAAGGGCACTGGGAATATGAAGAACAAAGTAATGTGATCCCTCCCACTGGTAGTTCATACTTGGATAAGAGATAGCACAGCCAGGACTCCCATGAATTTGTAGTAGATCCCATTGACATAAATTTACAAGTTTATCCAATAAGTCATAATCACATAAATAACAATAAATATTTTTATTTTATTCCCTTTCATTAATAACAAAATCTTTACTGTGTGAACTCTGGAATTTTGCATTAGTAATAGTTCGTAGAGTAATGCATAACCATGAATTGGCCTCAGGCCTGTAATTTGTTCTGTTGACAAGCTTAGAAACTGATAATATAGAGTGAATCATAAACATTATCTTGAATTAATGCAGCTGCTTGCTGTTATATGCAATTATTTGTATTCAGTTCCTTCACTCAGACCTATTAAAGTATGTAGAAAGGGAGTTTTCTTTGACCCTCAATGTCTGTATATGCAATGCCATAAACACTAAATTAATATATAGGTATATATACAGGACTTATTCTGAACTCTAACGTCTGACAAAATTGAGTAGTACTCTTTGTCAGCTAAGGTAAAGTGATAATAAATGTCAAGTGCTTTGTGCAAAGATGTATTACTGTTTATCCTTGGCTGGGTCAATAATAAATTGTTAGGCAACACCTTCTAAAGCTTCCTAATTAAATTGTGGAATGAATTAGTGTGCAGTAAAGATGTTGATATTTCTATGTCAATCTGTCCTTAGAATTTTGGCCTTCATTGCACTTTATTAAATTATTTAAATATTTTAAAATCTTGGAAATGGGCCTACATAGTTATACACATTTCCAACTAATTATGCCCAAAATAATCTTTTTCCCAACATTTTTTTTCCTATTGCCAGATGCCTTCTCGCCATCTGCTTATCCAAAACTATAAAAGTGTAAAGATAAAAACATATTTTAAACTCAGTAAAAGACAATCAATCTTTTGCCAAAGTCCCAAGTCTTTAACTCCAGAATTTTCTTCCGTGGTGCAATAGTTCCAATTTTCAGTTGGACACCAAAATTTTTATATCATGGGGAACTTCAAATTTGTCATGTACAGAATCTGATTAGATTATCCCTTTATTGAATAAAAGATATATAAAAATCCTGATTTCTTTTTTGTATGTCCTTTCTTGGTCAAAACTCTCATTATCAATACAACAAATGCAACCACAAGTGTAAAAGTGACTTCTACATTTCCTTTATTACATCCCTTTCAACCAGTTAGTTGTCAAAGGGGTTGAATAAAATCTCAGTGTTTACTCAAATGCCCTTTACTCCCAGTTACACTTGTCTCTACTTTAATGCAGGCCTTCTTGAATCCTGATGAAAGCTCCTTAACCTCGATATTTTTCAGCTTCCAATCTCGATCTATTTGATTACTATTTTTATCTTACTAAACAAGACCTAATTCTTGATTTAACATACCAAATTTGTGCTTATAATACTGAAGTGTCAACTATTCCCTCAAGTATTCATTCCAAATTTGTCTATATGGATTTGTACCACGTTGGAAACCCAGTGTTTTTCATGCTCACTTTTGCTTCTAATAAGACCAGTTTCTGGGAACTGTTTTTTTTTCCTATTAGAATTTTTCTTTCCTTCTGAGTGTTAGAATGATCTGTAGCCTATTTATATGAGAACCACTTTGGGGTAAGTTTGTTAAAAATAATGATTGTGTTAGTTTTTTATTGTTGTTTTAATAAATTATCACAAACTTAGTAGTTTAAAACAACCCAAATATATTATCTTATAATTCTGGAAGTCAGATTCCTAAAATGAAGGTGTTGGCAGGGCTGCATTCCTTCTGGAGGCTCTAAAGAATCTGTGTCCTTGACTTTTTCAACTTCTAGAGGCCACTTATATTCCTTGGCTACTGTTCTTCTATCCTCAAAGCCAGTGGTATAAAAACCTCAAACATTCCCTTCCACTCACCTCTCTGTTTCTCTCTCCTTTCACTATTGTTGGGACTGGGAAAATCCCCTTTCCTCCCTTCTTGTGTTCTTTTGGCTGGACAGATAGTAAAATTGACACAAGACCAGATTAACAGGAGAAAAACCCAGTTTAATACATATGTGTTGAAGACCATAAAGAAATGATGCTGAGAGAGAGAATAAAACAGGCAGTATATATATCTTTTACAAAAAGAAACATAAATTTGTGAAAAATTGACAGGACCAAGAAACTTGGGTTTGAAGTACATAATTGGTGAGGAATTTAAGCAGAGTTTAGGCTTGAGGTAGTAAATTAGCAAGGTTTGTTTGTTCAGATTTCTCAGCCTTGAATTCTCTAGCTCTGGTGATAATGATGCAGGGAGAGCACCTTTCACATGGGAGATTTATTTCCTGCTTTCAGGGGAACAGAGACAGGAGGGTCAGAAAGCCCTTTTTGCTTTTTAAGTAACTTTAACTCAAAATAGTCAATATGCCATTGTGGAACATCTTGAGGTGGCCTGTCCTGGGCCCCAACATTATCAAATCACTTTTTCTAACTCTGCCCATTCTGCCCACCTTTGATAAAGACCCCTGTGATTACATTATCCAGGACAGTCTTCCCATCTTCAGATCTTCAACTTAATCACATCTGCAAAGTATTTTTGCGTTATAAGATAACAGAATCAGTGGTTGCAGAGATTAGCATACACGCATTTTTAGGGGGCCATTATTCTGATTTAAAAATATTTTACACCACTCCAGTAAACAAAACAATATGGTGCTGGCATAAAAACAGACGTATAGACCAATGGAACAGAACAGTAAGTCCAGAAACAAACTTACAAATACATGTTCAACTGATCTTTGACAAGGAAGCCAAGAACTCACAATGGAGAAAACATAGTCTCTTCAATAAATGGTGCTGAGGAAACTGGATATCCACATGCAAAAGAATGAAATTGGACCCTTATCATAAAACATGCATAAAAACTCAACTCAAAATGGATAAAAGTAAAACCAGAAACATAAAACTCTTAGAAGAAAACATAAGGAAATAGCTTCTAGACATTGGGCTTGGCAATGATTTCTTGGGTATGACACCAAAAGAACAGGCAACAAGAGCAAAAATAGACAAGTGAGATTATATCAAACTAAAAAGCTTCTGCACTGCAAAAGAAACAATCAACAAAATGGAAAGGCAACTTACAGAATGGGAGAAAATATTTGTAAATCATATTTCTGGTAAAGGGCTAACATCCAATATATATAAGGAACTTGTTCAACTCAATAGCAAAAAAACAAATAACCTGATTGAAAAATGGGCAAAGGATTTGAACAGACATTTCGCCAAAGAAGACATACAATTGGCCAACAGGTATATGAAAAGGTGTTCATTAATCATCAGGGGACACAAATCAAAACCACAATGAGATACTACTTCATACCTGTTAGAATGATTATTATCCAAAAACCAAAAGATAGCAAGTATTGGTGAGGATAAGAACAACCCTGTTGATGGGAATGTAAATTGGTGCAGACACTATGGAAAATAGTATGGAAGTTCCTCAAAAAATTGAAAACAGAATTACTATTTGACCCAGTAATCCCACTTCTGTCTACCAAAGTGATCCTAAGGATTTCACCTCACACTATGGAATCAGACTCTGAATTTGAAACCCTAAATTTACACTTTAACCCTCCTATGCCTCTTTTGTGTGTGTGTGTGTGTGGAAGACTAGCCCTGAGCTAGCAACTGTTGCCAATCCTCCCCTTTTTTGCTGAGGAAGACTGGCCCTGGGCTAACATCCATGTCCATGTTCCTCTAGTGTATATGGGACGCCACCACAGCATGGCTTGACAAGCAGTGTGTTGTCTGTCCATGCCCAGGATCTGAACCTGCGAACCCTGAGCAGCGGAAGCGGAGCTCCTGAACTTAACCACTACGCCACCGGGCCGGCCCCACCCTACAACTCTTAAAGACTTTACCAGAAATATTTGAAAACAATGAAGAAAACTTAAAATATGTGGAAAGAAAGAAAAGAAGAAAGAAAGGGAACCCTGATGGCACTCCAACATTTAATTTCATTTTAATGCATATCTGGCATCTGGATATTTTCTTTAGCTGAGTTTTATAAACAAACAACTCGAAACGAATGAGAGACTACATAATTTCTCTCAAACTGAAGTTTCTACCATAATATACTTTCTTCCTTCTCATTCAATCCATATTTAATCCGTTTGAATGTCTTGCCATACTACAAAAATGCCATTTACATTCATACATCTATTCCTGTGCTATTTCTAGAGTGTTACTCTTTTGATTTGAAGATTTCTTTTCATCTCTCAGTGCCCATTTGTTGAAGGAGGTCATCAACAAGATGTGACCGCCAGTTGACCCATGAGCTGGACCTGGACAATTAGAGGCTCCCCACCCCCTCTCTGTCTTTGGAACAGGTGCTCTGCTTGCCCTCCCCACTCCCAGAAGCTGCTGCAAGGATATAGTCTTGAGATAGGAAATGTGGTGATGAGATTATCTGGACTGCCTAGGTGACTAAACCCACTTAAGGCCCCCCTGTGTGAGTAACTGAACCTTGGTAGGGCCCCCTATGTACCTGGTTGAACCCAGTTAAGGCCCCTATATAAATTTTAAGGTTTGGTGGGCAGGTGTGGAAATCTACTGTTTTGTAAATACCCAAGACAAACCTTGAAAGTAAATTCCCTTGCTCATTAACCTGACACCTACCAGTCTGGAGTGGTCTACCTTTTCCTTTGGTCTCTGCCTGCCCTCTGTGAGAGGAGGGGCCAGTTTCAGATTACAACTGGGATGCTCCCAAGGAGGTTGCCACCCAACACCATTACCATGCCGCTTTACTTCTCAAAGTCTCCCCCAGGATACTTTCCCTCAGGAGAAAAATCAATTAGCTCCTCTTGTATTCCCCTATATTTAGCCTTTGCCTTTAGTTCTCCAACAGTGCTTTTTCTCAGGGTTTCTAATAGTGATTTTAACTTGGAAACTCTTAATTGTCTAGGATTTTTCCTAGCATCCCTGACCCACAGACAAGATATACCAGAAATGTTCCCAGTCATTTTACATACCCTGTAAATAGCTTGAAAACCACTGGCCTTAAGACTGAGAACCATATTGTTTTCATTTTGTGTCTCCATTATATGGAACTGTGACCTCTGCAGAGTTAGCAATTAAGAAATATTTGTTGAGTCGATAAATATAGTAAGAAGGGTGTGACAAAAATGAAGCAAAGTACAAGTTAAATTTACTCATTCATTCAACAAATACTTATTAAGTACCTGCTATATACAAGCCACTTACAACATACTGTATAAATGTTGAAGAAAAAGACAGGGGCCCTGTCTTTCAGAATTTTTAGTATGGTGTAGGAGGCAAACTTACAAGAGCATAGTGTATATTGTAATGCAGTAAATTTAAAACATTATTAAATGGTACAGGCAAGAACCTTAATAAAATCTTATAAGGAATAGGATTAGGAATTTGAAATCCAATTCCCTGCAAAGATGTCAGAGAGGAAGTATTCAGAAAGAGATAACTCCTATTGTAAAGGACAGAAGACGAAGCAGAATAGGGCCCTTCATGAGGAACTGCAAATAGCTTATTGGAGTTGGAGCAAAGATTGCAAAAATGGCTGTCATAGGTTGATCCTTAAGAGGTATTAGTAGGAAAAAAATTACTAGTGGCAATTAAAGATTGTTATATTCCAGGTTCTGTGAAATGCCCTTTGTCTATCTTTGATCATTTAATTCTCACAGGAATCACATGAGACAGAAGAACTTGGGAAAAACTGAATATAATGAAAAGAGGTAAAGCAGAGATACTAGTCAAAGAAGACACTAAATGGAGTATGATGCCACAGGTAGGATTATAAATAAGAAAATTATTCAGAATTATCAAATAATTTATGTACATAGTTGAGTGTCTTTATAGTTTTCAAAATATTGTACTAACTTATATTAGTCTGCTCAGGCCGCCAAATACCTTAGAGTCGGTGACTTAAGCAACCAAAATTTATTTTCTCACAGTTCCAGAGACTGGAAGTCTAAAATTAAGGTGCCAGCAAGGTTGGTGACTTCTGAGGGTGCTTTTTCTGTCTTGCAGGCAGCTGCCTTCTCACTATGTCATCACTATCTCCAAATACAATCACATTGAGAGTTAGGGCTTCAACGTATGAATTTTGGGGATACACATTTCAGTCTACAGCATTTTTCCCTGGTCCCCCAAATTCATGTTCTTCTTACATGCAAAATACATTCATCCCATACCAATAGCCTCAAAAGTCTTAATTTATTTCAGCATCAACTCTAATGTGTAAAGTCAAAGCCTTATCTAAATATATAAATCCACTACGGGTAAGACTAGAGGTACAGTTCATCTTGAGACAAAATTCCTCTCTACCTGTGAACCTATAACACCAGACAAGTTATGTCCTTCCAAAGTACAATAGTGGGACAGGCATAGGATAGTTATTCCTGTTCCAAAAGGGAGAAATAGGAAAGAATAAAGGAGTATGGGTCCCAAGTGAGCTCAAAACCTAGCAAGGTAAATTCCATTCGATTTTAAGGCTCAAGGATAATCTCCTTTGATCTGATGCTCTTTCCTGCATTCCCTTCACAACTCTAGGCAGGGGTTAGGTCCCTCTGGCTCTTCCTGGCCAGAGTCCAACCACTTGGCCAAGTTCCTTCCCCCAAGGCTTTGGGCAGCCCCACCCCTATGGCTCTGCAAGGCAGTCCTGTCCCCAAGACTTGGGGCAGAGGCTGTCTGGCTTGTGGAAATCAAGGAGTGGCCCTGATGATCCCTGAATTGTCTTTGGGGTTATTTTTTCTTTCTTCTTGAAGAATAGCCCATGTTCATCGCTCAATAGCTCTGTCATCCTGTTCTGTCAAATCCGAGGAGTATGACAGCCTTCCTTCATTTCATCCCATCTCTGACCCCTTTAGTTCAAACTGGCAGTATTTCTACTTATATAATCCTATAAGATCTTTATCAAATGATAGTCTAGCAACACCTTTGCTGTTCTCTTCAGAATACATTCCCTCATTTTTTCAAGTTCTGGTTCCATTTGACTTAACTACTTTTTCAATTCATCTCTGTCTTCTCACATTTTATCATCATCAGCCAGGAGGAACCAAGCCACTCCTTCAATACTTTGCTTAGAAATCTCCTCATCTAAATATCCAGTTTCATGCTAAACAAGTTCTATATTCCATAAAACAGTAGAACATGAATACAATTTAGCCAAATTCTTTGCCACTTTATAACAAAGTTCACCTGTCCTCCAGTTTCCAATAACATGTTTCTCATTTCCATCTGAGATGTCACCAGAATGGCCTTTAATGTCCATATTTCTACTGATATTCTGTTCATGAATATTAATGTATTCTTTAAGAAGATGGAAGGTTTTGTCCAACCCCCCTCTTTTCTTTGTGAGCCCTCACCAGAACTGCCCTTACTGTCCATATTTCTAGCATGCCCCTCAAAACTGCTCAAGCCTCTGGCCAGCGCAGTGGTGTATGGTTGAGTTTGGGTTTTCCCCTTAACTGCCCAGGGTTTCTCAGGTTTGGATCCCGGGCATGAACCGACACACGACTTATCAAGCCATGCTGTGGCGGTATCCCATATAAAGTAGAGGAAGATGGGCATGGATGTTAGCCCAGGGCCAGTCTTCCTCAGCAAAAAGGAGGAGGATAGGCACCCGACGTTAGCTCAGGGCTAGTGTTCCTCACAAAAAACAACAACAACGGCAGCAACAAAACCCTCCTCCAGACTCTACCCTGTCCTAAAGCCACTTCCACATTATTAGGCATTTGTTACAACAGCACCTGGCTCCTGGTACCAAAATCTGTATTAATCTGCTAAGGCTGCCATAACAAAATATAGACAAGAATAGATTGAGTGCCTTGATCCATCAAAATTTATTTTCTCACAGTTCTGGAGACTGAATATCCAAGATCAAAGTGCCAGCAGGGTCAGTGTCTGTTGAGGATTCTCTTCCTGATTTACAGACAGCTGTATTCTTGCTGCGTCCTCACATGGGCTTTCCTCAGAGTGTGCAAAGAGACAGAGAGAGAAAGAAAGACATCGAGAGAGGGATCTCTTCTTCTTCTTATAAGGCCATCAATCCTATTGGATTAGGACCCTACCCTTGTGACCTCATTTAACTTTAATTACCTCCTCGAAGACCTATCTCCAAATACAGTCACACTGGAGTTCACGGGGAGTTCATGTTAAATTTATTTACGTAATTAATCTCATACCTATCCTGGATTATGGGCTACGAATTTTACTTATCTCAGTTGATCCTCAAACATCATCTCATTTGTGAGGGTCCTCATTTGAGGATCACTTAAATTATCCCATTCGATTCTCTGAGTCTCTATTTGGTAGCTTTAGATATCAAGACTTAGAAAGATTAAATAATTTCCCCATAGTCACAGAGAAGGTATATCACGAAGCAATATATTAATCCACATATGTCTGACACCAAAGCCCATCCCTTAAAACCTACATCATACTTGAAAACAGAATGAGTAATACAGCCACATGACTCACACGAATATATTTTGTCTTTGACCGCTTTCAAATCCATGAGTCAAATCTGTGAAGAATATTAACAAAGATAAACTCTGTGATTGAAATAGTGTTGAAAAGAAATCCTTTAAATGCATGCTGAAAATTGAAGAATCTAACTTTGCAAATCAGAAGTTGCAACAAAGATGAAGATAACCATTGCAAAGTGTCAGGGCTAATTCCATGTATATATTCACCCAAGACTCTATAAAATAATTCTTAGATCTTATATATGGTTATATGAAAAAAAGAAAGATAAAATTGATTTGTTTCACTGCCAAACACGTAATTTTATGTTACCGTATATATATTCTTATTAATCTTTTCAAATTTAACCAACGCTGAATGAAAGATTAGCCTGACAAAAACTATCTTTCAATAAATTACCACTTTGTTAATGAAGTATGCAGACAACCACAAGGAAATATTTTATGACATTATTTATAAATCATTAAGTAACAAACATGTGTCCCCTGTTGGTTAGAGTTACATGAGAAAAGCCAAAGAGTCGTAAAGATGAATTTTGGTAACAAATTAAGGTTTCATACCCAATAATATAATGCCAAAGGCATTTTTTTGACTCATCAAACATGAGATTTGAAGAAGGAAAATTTCTTTCTCAAAGGCTCATGAAATACCATGTGTGTGTGCACATGTGTGAATCTAGTTTACTTAAGTTTAATTTGTAAGATGAAAGAAAGTAATGCTCAAAGCCAATTTGGATAAAAACAGGATGAGAATGATCTCAGATATGAGAATGTGTTAAGCGAAAAGCAATGTCTAAGCCAGGAGATGGTTGAGAGGCAACATCAACCATTGTAGATTGTGAAATCCTTACTGTGAGCCTAAATTTCCACTTCTATAAGATATCAGGGTTTTCATACCTTCTATAACCTTCTCGAAGGATTATCTTGAAACATCCATTAAAGTAAATAATAAGAAAATTTGAAAACATGTAAATTATAATACAGGTGTAGGTAGCACAATTATTGCTGAAGCAGAATAATGTGGTTAAGATCATGGACCCCAAATCAGGCTCACTGGGTCTGAATTTTGGCTCTGCCTCTTCCTAGCCATGTTAAATTGTCCCTGTTGCTTGTTATATCTATGCCTCTGTCTCCTCATCTGTTAAATGGGGTTATAAGTGAATCCATCTCAAAAGCAACTGATGAGGATTAACTGTTCTAAATTGATGTAAAGCTCTTACAGCAGTGCCTAGCAAATACTTAGAGCTTTTAAAGTGTCTTCAGTAATCATTGTTTGTGATTGTGTCCTGTTTATTTTTGTTGTTTGTTTCTGGATCAAACTGAGTGATAGAAATAAAATTTTATTTTGTATAATATCTTATAAGTAAAATGAAATATTATCTAACTCTAAACCACAGTTAATAATCTGTGCTAAAAATTCAGTGGAAATGGTTTTGCTTATATTATTTAGTAAAGATTAGGGAATTATTTTACTTTAAAGTACTCTTTCTGTGAGGAAGTAAATTTCTTTAAAGAAGACATAAGGTTATTTCAACTTAAGAAATAACTACTCTACAGAACCACAACTTACAGATTTACATGTTCAAACAATAAAAAAATAATAAGCTAGCTAAATTACCCATTGGAAAAAATTCTTTCAAAATTTAGGAGCATATCATTGATAAAGCACAATGTTACCTTTAAAATACTAAAATCCCACCATTGTGTTCAATGAGTTACAATCAAGAAACTATTAAAATCTGCTAGTCGGGTGATACCACATTGCTGAGTAAATGAGTCATAGATAATTCACTGCAAACTAATAAAAGATTATTCCAGGGCTAGCCCCATGGCATAGGGTTAGGTTCAGTGCACTCCACTTTGGCCGCCCAGGTTCATGGGTTCATATCCTGGGTGTGGACCTACTTACTCATGAGACATGCTGTGGTGGCGACCCACTTATAAAGTGAAGGAAGATTGGCACAGATGTTAGCTCAAAGCTAATCTTCCTCAAGGAAAAAAAGAGGAAGATTGGCAACAGATGTTAGCTCAGGGCTAATCTTCCTCAGCAAAAAAAAAATAATAATAATAGTAATCATTCCAATTTCCACACAGGGAAACATTTCTTAGAAGATGTAACCTTTTATGATTCAATGGTTAATTGTCTGAACAATTTACATTTAATGAAATTTCATATATACCTCATGATTTTTATCAAAATTTATTTTGATGAACTGAGGAAGTCTTTAAAGATATCTTAAGTTAGATATTATCACCTATTGCTGCATAAACAATCACCCTAAAATTTAATGACTTAAAAGAACATTTGTTTTACTCATAAATATTCAAGTTGGGAAAAACTCAGCAGGGATGTCTCTTTGTTGCTCCATTCTGCAAAAGCTGGATTGCCTCAAAGGTCAGGGCCTGGAATCAGCTGAAAGCTTGGTTAGAAAGTTGAGGCTGACTGTCAGTCAAAAGGCAAATGATGCTAAAATAAAGAAATGACTTGTAGACAAAATTAGGTCCAGGGTATTTTTCCCCTCCCATTGATTTGGGTAGTATCAATATGAAACCTAGGTTATCATTCTAAAACTGAAGCTGGGTTCCTGTGGGTTACTGTATTTATTCAGTAAGAACATGATTGCCTTTTGACCTTGTCATGGATCTTGTCAATTTGCCGTTTTCTTGTTTAACTGGAGGGGTGACTCGGGTCTCGAGGATTTGTGAGTTCATTTTGCAGAAGAAAGAGAATGCCTTTGGGGAGGTTGCGATCACCAGATGGCCGGCCCCCAGATGCCATTGCAGATTGCACAGGGGCTTATCAAGAGGAACCCCTTTGTTTCAGTATGCTGCCTTGGATATCATAGGTGGAATCAGAGACAAATTTTTGAACATCATAAGACTCCTGTTTGCATCATACCCCAGAATTGGAATAACTCACATTTTATTCCCTAAGTATTTTACATTTATTTTTACATTACAGCAAGCACTTTTTTGTTCTTTCCCTTTGAATACAACTTCCACTTTTCTTTTCCACAAAGGCGGCAACAATATTTTATGCAAAGAATAAACATCCCAGAATCTATCCCTTGCCTCAAACTCGCCTTACAATCTCAAGGAGTTGTGTAATATCTGCTACTTGATATTTGTTGAAATTCTAGATTTCAGGCATGGGAATACATTAGGATAATATTTCAGGAAAATGAGGCAATGGGGTTTCATGGAATTCATGAAATTTAGAGCCAGACAGCCCCAAGTTTAAATCCTGATTCTAGTATTTGTGAACTGTGTGATTGTCTCAGTGAACTTCCCTGCTGTAGTGCTCTCGAGTGAAGTTTATTGCCCTGTCTTAGACCATGTGGGTTTGGGTAAACAAAGGTAACAGTTCCTACCATCTGCAACGTATAGCAAAATGAGATATAATTAAACAAGAAACACTGTACCTTAATTGTCAAAAATTCTCCAGCTCTTTGACTGTCTGTAATAATACTGCCTCCCCCATAACATTCATACATTTTTCAGAGGTGTGCAGTCGCTCTGAGCCCAGATATTTTTATCTTGCTAGTATCATAGATGAAGTTTCAGAAGTTGGATCTCTCTAATTGAGGAATTCACTCACCTCAGTCTCCTAATTAGATGATTCCAGTAAAGTTTGCTAAATCTGAACTTCTAGTTCCTACGGAAGTTGTCACTGCTTCTCAAGATGATTTGTAAGCTCCTTATTCATTGGGTAGAAACAGGTCTTACAGCTACTCCTCAGTTGCTATCAAGTGTGGAAGAGACGGAGATGCCATCTACTGATGGATGTTAGGCCTTAACAATGATGTCGAGTCTGGAATTGGTGCCGCTGAAGCCTTGCCATCAACAAATGTGAGGGAACTAGTATACGTAGCACACAGGCTGCCAACTAATGACCAGTTTCAGGCGCCACTATCTGGACTCTTCCAAGACGCACATCTAGTCAAAGGACCACAACTCATTGCCCAAGCCACGGAGGAGTTCAATGAAAACTGTTCATTTCATTTTTTTGTATCTTTTGCTTAAGAAAACCACTCAGCTATGTCTGATGCTTCTGGCCCAAGGCCGTTTTGCCCTGCTAACAGGCTTTCTTTCCTACTAGGAGAATAGGGAGAAAATGTGTCCTGGTGGTCATTTCATGGTTAAAACTTTAAGTTGTGTCTTGGGTGAGAGAGGGGATGAAAAGTATTAGTGATAACAAGATCAGTGAAGCATCAAGAAATAGGCCCCATATATACCACCGTTCATTTAATCTCTTCATTTGTACTTTGAGACCCTTTCCTGACCATTCTTCCAATGCTGTAAGGATATGAAGCTGCCTTTGCCAGCGGAAGGTAATCACAGAAGGATGAGACAACAAATCATTCATCATTTTGGCAAAAATTTCAAAACAGACAAAATAAGTCTCAATTCAGGTACAAGAATACAGATGTCTGTATTGGATGACTAAGCAGATTTACCTTTGGCAGACTCATCCAGAATTCTATGCAGCTAAGTGATGAAATGGCAAAGCAAATAGTTTCCTGATTTATTAAACACTGAGCAGGGACTCTGGAAATGCCTCAAATTTGTGACAAAAGAAGAAGCTTGGTACATAAAACTAGTAAAAGGACCAACCAGGAAGTATTTCTGTATATGCCAATATAGACGATAATCACATGAAAGGATGTATCACATTGCACACCTTGGCAGGTGTTAGCTTTGGACAGAACATTGTGGCAAACAAGACCACTCCAACTCCCACCATCACATAAACAACTTGGTCTCCAAGGTGATCTGAACTGACATAGAAAAACATGTACAATGAAAAATAAATAAAACCCAGAAACATAGTTATGTGTTAAACCCAAAAAACATAGTCAACAAAAGGAAAAAAAATATTAAGAGCATTCATAACCTCCAGTCATTTATAATGTTTAGAGCTGAGGCAATGTTTTTTATATTAACTACCTGATTGCTAAAGCAAAGGAGAAAATATGATCAAGTGATAAAATTTGCGATATTCATATTAAAACTAATAGCAAAAACCTCTATAAAGAATCATAAACTACTCAGTAGGCAAAAAAATGCTATTCTTATTATCTCCTTCCACAAAAAAAAAATGTATGTTCTATATAGCTCTAATGATTTTGTGCTAGACCCAAAATTCGTATAGTCTATTAAGTAGGATGAAAATTACACAATCCAGGCAATTTTGACACAGTGTTTAAAAACTGATTTAAAACTCCAAGTTTGTAGAAGTGGGTTGGAAAAGGTCAATTTATTAGGTTCTCATCTTTTCAAAATGGGAAGTCTCATAAAAAACTCTATGGTAAAATGGCTCTACGAGGGCATTATTACTTAGCAATTGTGGGTAACCATGCATTAATTTATTCTTTCATTCACTCAGCATTAATTGTAGGTATGAAATATACAGAGATGTATGCTGGAAATAAAAATATCTAACCATAAGTTAGAAATGTGCCATCTTTTAAAGACGGTCCTTGGAATGCAGGAGACAAGTAGGAGAAATTAAAATACTTTGTCATATGTGTTAGGATGAAAATATGAAAAGATTGTTGTAGGGCCTGAAAGTAGGTACTCAGTCTGGAAATGAGGAGAAGGCATTTGACAGAGTGATAGCTATATTACTGTGTTTTATGTGTTTAACTTAGGATTTTTGTAGTTTAGATCATTCACTTTCATTATTATATTAGTCTTTTATGTTTTTTATTGGGTGTTTGTGTTTTTCTCGTATTTAATAATTTTTCCCTGTTCTTATGTTTAAAAAATAGCTTTTCCAATTTTATTTATTAGAGATTTCACATACAATGACCAAATATTTTTAAACAAAATAAATGCCATCCCATTCACCTCTTTTATTGACTCATGATTGCTTTCATTTTGTAAATGTTTGCCTTGAGATAGAAAGGTGAATGGGACAGGTCTTGAGATGGATGAGAAAGGAGGAATGGAAAGAGTCACTTGGTATAATCAGGAAAAGTTTTACAATGTTGGTAATGTATGTATTAAGTCTTAAAGATGAGTAAAAATTTGCCAGATGACAAATGTGAAGAGAATGTTCCAGGAAAGTAAAGCTGCACAATAACATGAAAAATTATGTTTTCACCATAATCTCATTTTTCTTATTTATAGCAATGTTTTCACAAAGCTTTTTATTCAACACCTTGTGGTACTCTGGGACCCAGACATACCCTATTAGCAATGCTGTCACTCTCATCTCTCTCCACTGAGGTAATACTAACACTTTTCTCTTTTTCAAAGATTTAATTAAATTTCATCCTTCTCAAAGAGAAAGAGTTTTTTAAAATGATAATTTTTCAAAGTAATATATCTATTTTATTGCTGGAAGGTGGATTGATGGCTTCCTATAGTGGTAACAAAGTGAAGCAAATCTAAGCTGTTGAATATATGACATTAAAGGCGGTTGTATTTAAAGACCCATGGACTGGCATTACTTGTAGGAGTAGTCTGGATGTCAGCAAAATAACACTTGTGGGTTCCATTATTTTAAATACATCATGGAATAGAAAATCATGCAAAATGAACACTAATAGAATCCCATGTTTAAAAAAAAACCCCAAAATATAATAAAATGAAACACAATGATAAAGATACAGGAGGGCCCCAAAATACATATTCGTTAACAAAGGGGACTGTTAAAAAAGAACAAGTTATAGAAATGTGTCTTAGCTCTCCTGTTGATTCAGTTGGGCAGAAACTATTTCAAGACCAATTAAAAGAAATAATAGACAATATTTTTTACACATTTTTCATGGATTCAGCGTCAAGTAATTATTACGGAAAAATTGGGTGACGTTTCCAAACTTAGAAGATGTTGCCCATCTTGAATTAATAATAGCTTCGTATTATTAGTGTATCTTTCAGTACTCTCCATTATGGAAAATAATTTTCATCTGCTTCATTATTCAAACCCAAATACTTTATCATTCAATAACATTTTTTTTCCAAATCAATTTTACATTGGTTAAAAAAAAAAAAACTTTCAATTTTGTGGAAGAAGAGAAAAGCGTTTTTGGTCATGTTTATAGGTCCATTTTGTCATGGAGTAACCACCTGTAAGTTACTCTCTTTTCCTGTTTAACGTGCCATTCTGCAAATTCAAGTATACCTGAATAAATAATTTACCAGAAGAGTTTGCAATAAACTTTTTCTTAAATTACTAATTAAAAGTAAGAGATATAGTATCTTTATTGTCTGTTAATTATTCCAATTGATTCAACACATCAGTCCAAGTGTTTCCTAACATACTACAGCTCTTTCACCTTTTTATCTTTTGTTTTTGTCATCTACTACTTTACATATCATCCAATTGATTCTTGAGAGTAATAAGGAAAAAACCCGTTCTGCTAAAGCAACAGCCATATTTGCTTCTTTTTCTTAAGTGTAGATTTACCTTGCGGAAAATGTCTCTAGCAATGCTATATTTTGTTTGGTTTATAATTTGAGAAGCCGGCACTTTCAGAGCTACTTAAACTTTTCAGCATTTGAAATTGATGACAGCAAGCTCCTTGTCCCTCTTGTCCTGTATCATTCATCTGTGTCAATGCAAGTAGGTACTCTGTGCTGCACTGGGTGAATGATCAGCCCAGTTTCTTCTCTAGGTAGAATATGATCTGCTGAACATTTACAGCCTTTCACTATATTTTAAAATCTGACAGTGCTGTGTGTAGTAGACATGCGTTTAACTATGCAACTAATTACTGCTCTGTTATAAATCAATTACTGCTTACATACTAATGGCTAATTAAGATTTTTTAAATCTCCACTTCTTTCTCTTTTCCCTTATTATGTCTGGATTCTCCTGCAAGTCGTCTGAAAGCTTTAATGACTTACTCCAGATAAATCTTTTGGTAGTTAATTAAATCTTATAAATGTCTGTTTGGCTCTCAGAGCCAGGCACACAGTAGGACTAAACAATCATTTGTGATTAAATGAATGAATGAAGGTTAAGATCTTTGTATGAATATGTTTATAACACACATTCTTGAAAATTCCAAATTTAACATTCACGATTCTCAGCATTTGGGAACAAATCTTAAAATATATTGCAATTTGTATTTTTGCCAGAACACAAATATGTTATCTCTACATTAACATTTAGCTGTTGTTAGTCAACCAATCTGGGACCCTATATTTTTTTTCCCTCTTTTATTTTCATACTCATTAAGTGTCATGTTACTTTTTAAAGAAAATAAAGTCCTAAAAAAACTCTTTTGAAAATGACTTTATTAATATTTAAATGAAAATGTCTACTAAAAGATATCTGTAAAGCCATGGCTTTTTAAATCAGAATATGCAAGTTGAGAACAAATTAAAGAGTAACAATTTTTTGCTAATTTAATCTATATGTCATATATGACCTATATATTTTATATGTCACCGTGCCTAGTTACTCCAAAAAGTTGCCATTGTGGAAAAACAGTGTAAAAATCTTTTAGTGCACCAGAAACTAGAGATAACATAAATGATCTTGACCAGACTTTGATAAAAAGAAACAATAAAAAGAGCTATAAAGTGCATTTTCAGTGAAAATTGGTTTATCTGATAGTTTATAATATATGGTATTAAGAAATTTTTCCTTATTTTCTTATGTGTGATAGTAGTAGTGAGTTCTGTCCAAAAAAATTTTGTTTTTTAGGTGTGGCATGTTGACATGATTAAAGTTGATGTTTGCAACTGTCAAATAGTTCAGGAATATATGTATATTCCCATATACATATTCACATTAAATGTATATGTATACATGAACATATATATGCATATTTATGCGTATGTAAATATATTAAACAAATATGACAAAACATCAGCAAGTGAATTTATGTCATGGACGTGTTGGTATTCTATTAACACTCTTTCAACTTTTTTGTATATTGGAAAATTTTCATAACAACAAAACCCAACATTCTCTTACTTGTATTGCTCCATCACCACTGCCCATTATATTTTTCATGGATCTCTCATCACTTTTCCTTTTGATTCTCTTTAATGACTGCTTCAAAACTTGTTCAAATGATCCAAGAAACCTATCCCACTGTGATCCATTCTGTTTTAGAAGTGCCTTCAAATTCATGGAGAATATTGAGATTTCAGGCATAATCTCCTACAGCTTCCACTTCCGGGAAAGAATATGGCCCTGCCTATATTTCCAGTCTTTCCTGTAACCATCCCCTCCCTCAAAAATTATGGTCCAAAAAAGAAGGAACTAATTGTTTTCATTATTTTCCTCTACCCTCTGCCTGGAATGCTTATCCCTATTTTTCACCTAATTAAATATTACATTAAAAATTTTAAATTTCTGTTACCTCTCCCAGAGAAGCTTCCCAGAGCTCAAAGTCTCATGTGTAAACACTAACATATCATGAATGATTTCCATTCTTCTAAATTTGTTGAGGTTTATTTTATGACCCATGATATGCTCTATCATGATAAACGTTCCATGGGTATAGACTTGTCTTTCCGTTTATGCTTTCAAGGCATTTTTATCTGAGGATCTTCAAATTGACATCTCAGCCTATCTGAGCTTATCTGAGAAGAATTTCATTATATGGATATACCGCAATTTATTTTTTCATTAATGAGCATTATAATTGTTTCCCACTATTGCCCATTATGAGTAAAACTGCTATGACCGTTCATATACAAGTCTTTACATGGACAGGTTTTCATATTTCTTGGGTAAACTATCTTTAAATTTATAGGAAACTCCCAAAATGTTTTCCAGAGTGGTTGCACCATTTTACACTCTCACTTGAAGTGTATGCAATTTGCTTCACAGTCTCATCAACACTTAGTATTTTCAGTCTTTTTAAACTCAGCCCATGGGTATCTCCTGGTATCTCATTTTGGTTTTATTTGCATTACTCTGATGACTAAAAATGTTAACATATTTTTGTTTGCTTTTCACCATGTGATGTGTCTTCTAAAATTGCTTTATCAATTAATATTTTAAAGTATTTTATCCAATACATTGACTTTTCTGTGTTATAAGGGCTCTTTGGACTTTAGTTCTTCATATAACTAGAAATGGAATTTTATCATAGATGTATATCTCTCTGACTTTCAGCTAAGCAATTTCATTATCTGTGGAGACTTTGTGTTGTGAGAGAATTTTCCCTGGATTCCTCAGTGTTCCTGCACGGTTCATGTATTCTGAATGAAGGAAATTGACAAGCTATGATAAAGATAGAGAAAATCTCTATCTTTACATCCGCAAGGCTGTAAAAACTTAGATTAGTTTACATTTTAGAACTAAAGATAAGGTTTCTCTCTCTCTCTGTCTCCAGAGAGTTGGGTGGCCAGATGTGTTAGCAGTCAATATGAGATTTGTCTCACAATTCTAGATTTCCTCTTGTGTGGTCCAAACTGAGTGCATATGCAAATGAAAGCCTGGTCCTCAAGGGTCCTGTGGGAAGTCGGGGTGTGGTGAACCAATGCAAGACACTCTTCTAACTGGTTTTGTTTCATTTTGCTTTTTCTGTGGGTAATAAATGGTTTGTTCTCTGATTCAGAGGTATAGTGTTTTCTTCAGTATATGTCATAAAACTGATGGACTAACTTGTAGCTTGTAAGTAGGGTCAAATTTCAGACTCTTCAGAGTTTCAGGCAAAACTTGAGGCAACAAGGATGGAATACGGTCAGAGACATGTTTGAAAAGAAAATTGGGGGCCACACAGTCATTAAATAAGTGTTGCATAAGACAAGCTGAACAGATATACCAGACAGCGTGGATTATATTAATCTGAGTGGTAAACAGAGTGGCATATACTTGGGAAAATTTGCCAGAGGCTGGAACCATGTAAGACCAAGAAGCAAATATTTTGGGAGAAAATTCTCATTGGGTTTCATGGTGTTCCTGAATGTTCCACACATTCTGGGCAAAGAAAATTGACAAGCTATAATAAAGATAGATAGCATCTCACCACCACCCCCTGGAACCATTTACCTGCACTTCAAGGTCGTAAAAAACTAGGGACCTCTACCTGTCTTCCTTAAAGAGAATTTGTTTACATTATAGAAGTAAAGATAAGGTTTTTCTCTATATATTTCCAGAGGGAGGAGGGACAGATGTGGAGGCAGTTCCTATGTAAGTTCTGAATCTCATAATTTTGGGATTCCTCTTTTTTGTACAGACTGACTACATGTGCAGGTAGACTGCCGGCCCTCACTGTGTTCCTCTGTGGGACATTGGAGTGTGGGGAACTAATGCAAAATTCTATCCTGTCTGCTTTTTTGGCTCTATGTAATAAAGGTCTGCTTTTTGACAGAAACACCAGACTTCTATGAGAGAAGAGACCATTTATTAATCACAACCAATAAGTAGCTAAAGTACATATGTAGATGTGTGTGCATGCGTGTGCGCATGTATAAATATGTGTGTGAGTATGCATTCATTTATGAATGTTAATAGAATTCAGGCCAATCTCAAGGTAAATATCAGCATGTACCATTATCTTTGGGTTCTTTGAAATTATATTCTAAAGCTAAGCATTACATAAAGCATTCCCAGATACATATATTTATAGTCTTTGCAAATATTCTTTTTTAAAACTTTTCTCAAGAATGATATCACTATGGCCAGCCCAGTGGCGCAGCGGTTTAGTTCATGCTTTGACAGCCTGGGGTTCACGGGTTCAGATCCCTGGTGCCTGCCGTTGTACTGTTTGTCAGCCATGCCGTGGCTGTGTCCCATATAAAGTAGAGGAAGATGGGCACGGATGTTAGCCCCAGGCCAGTTTTCCTCAGTAAAAAAAAATAGAGGAGGATTGGCAATGGATGTTAGCTCAGGGCCGGTCTTCCTCACACACACACAGAAAGAATGATATGACTATATCATTTACCTGTCATGTATTTAGTCAGTCTTGCATTTTAAATTCAAATAAAGTTGACTGCATTAATTATTTATCATAGACTGGAAAGTTACAGTAAAAATTGAAAACATTAGTAAGTAATCTACAAAGGACATCAAACTGATAATTATTCCAGATTGAACCTAATTCCTTGGTTGAATTTTATTTAATAATATAATGCTTTCATACTTAAGCTTGTATTTTTAGATTATTCTTGATGTGCCATTAGCTATACAGAACCTGTAAGACTTTTTTGTAAAAATTGAGTGCACCATTATTTATTTTCTTGAACCAATCCTAATGATAATTAAAGTTTTAATATATTATTTGACATATAATTACTTTTTTGCATCTTTCTAAATTATATTACTTCTCTTCACTGCTCAAGGTCAACCTGATTATTACAGGGACTTTTATTTCTTTTTAATTGAAGTCATTAAAAATAAGGAAAATAATGATAAAGGTTATTGTGTTTCCAGAACCTATTTTGCTTAGTGTACAAAAACTTTATTGTGTGGCATAATTATTTAAGATTTCCTAGTGAAATATTTTATACAATAAAATAATGCAATAACAAAGCTATCTAATAAGTTCAAAGATCTTCTAGAATTCTCATTATAATTATCTACAAACTCAATTATTGTCATACAAAAAATACCAGTTGCCACATCCAATTTTTCAAAAACAATTTAATTTTAAACCTATTGCATAAAACAGTTTAGCAGTTTCTTAAAAAGATAAACATGGAGCTACCACATTACACAGCAATTACACTCTTGGGTTTATACCAGAAAAATAAAAATTTATGTTCACACAAATACCTATACATGAATATCAATAGCAGTTTTATCCATTAAAGCAAAAAACTGCAGTCTTCCTAATGTCTTTCAACAGGTGAATGACTTAACAAACTGTGATTTATCCTTACCATGGAATATTACTCAGCAATAAGGAAGGAACTAACTATTAATATGCACACCAACATGTTTGACTCTCCAGAGAATTATGCCAAAAAAAGTCAATCCCAAAAGGATACATACTGTATGATTTCATGCACATAAAATTTCTGAAATTATAGAACAAATACAGGCCTAGGAAATTAATTTGAAAGTTTTAGAAAAGGATAACATATTTTTAAGAATTTCCCAAACCTGTTAATGCTCTCACGTAAATCCAAAGTAGTGTAGGTGTAGCAGTGATTTAGTAAGTACTTCTGAGAGTAATAACAGCAAAAGAGGCCTCAATATTAATAACACAATAATGATCATTACACTTATATTCAAGAGACTTATGTCTTAGAATACTTACATTAATGAATAATCATCCATGTTTCTTAAAGTTAATTTTCATTTGACAAATTTTTATCATTCCAATACATCAATATCAGAAAATATTCTCAATTATGATTTTTAAATTAAATTATCACTCTCCTTTTCCATTTCTGTCCTTCTGATGATTAGGACTCTTTATAAAAGAGACCTTCTCTGAATGTTTCCAGGGGACATATGGGAAACATGTTGGCTCTTCTTACTTACACAATTTCCTACTGAGTGTGAAATTAGCAAGAACATCCCAAATTATTATGCCTGATTGTCAGTGGAACTTCATCACAAACAACCTTTCATGATGATAGGAAATTACCAGTTTTAAGGAGTCCCAGAATAGCTCTATCTCTCCTAATTTAATTTTAACAGTGTAAGCTTCCTGGTCTCAAAAGTGTAGTCATAATTTTAATTATTTCTGATTGGATAATATGTTTGAAAATTAAACAGACATGTTTTATTACTCCTAAATCTTGATACAAACATACTGAACTAAAAAGTTAGAACTTCTCAAAAAAGGATTAGAATAAGAAACTTAGTGCTGAGTGTTGACTATCAGATTAGATTTGGGGATGGTCCAGAGTGATTCAGTAGTCTTTGGAATTAGGTTTTATTAAGGGAGATTTGGAAATTAAAGATGGAAACAAATTATTTTCCATTTCTCCCATCGAGAAGTGGAATATATTTTCATTCCCCTTTAATCAAGGCTGGCCCTCTGTTATACTTTGAATAACAGATTTGGCAAAAGTGATACTGCTTAACCTTTGAGGCCAGGAATTAAGAAATCAGCAACTACGTTGAGAGGCCACAGGGAAAACACAGATCTCCGGTCAACAGCCCTAGCTCATTTCCAAGCCGTGGTTAGCATCACCTGCCAGCTGTGTGCAAAAGTCATCTTGAACATTCCTGCACAGCTGAGCCTTTAGATGACTGCGGCCTCATTAGACATCACACGAAGCAGAAGAGTTGCCCAACTATGTCCAATTAACCTACAGAATCTTTCAAAAATAATAAATAGCTCTTGTTTTAGCCGACTAAATTTTAGGGTGGACTGTTATGCAGCAATAGATAACTAAAATTGGATTTTATAAATTCTAATAGCTCCTTTTACATAATTAGAGACACACTTGGTCAATTTGGATTATAGAGTTTGATAGTAAGCAAAAGGTAGGAAAAACCTAGAATATGAAATAAGCACTGTATTCCCTCATAAAAAGCCAACAAACCACCCCTTCTGGTGATATGAGAGCAACGGAAAGTTAGAGGTAGGAGGTTTTTGAAACACCCGGATAGGTTTAGCTGCTGGTGCTCCTTTTCCTCTAACATCCTGCAGAAGCCCAGTAGAATGGCACTAATGGCGAGAGATATTGACACATCACAGAAATGGTGCTGTTGTCAGCAGGAGACCAGCATGCTTCTGCATGCCCCCCCAAGGGTATCAGAGGACCTAAGAGGGCAGATGTACCAGCCTGGGGTCAGGTAATAGAGGCTACAGAAAGTGTAATCTTATCATCGAAAACTCTGGCTGAGAGAGCAGCAGATGCAGTACATACACAGAAGCTGGAGGGAACCTGAATTGTCACGGGCAGATTCAATTAGGACATAGCATAAAGTTTAGAAAAGTAAGGATGACAAAGTACCACATCATATTCAGAAAGGCCCTGGAGAAAATGTTGTGGACAAGAAGAGTCCCTCCTCTCAAAATTGTTATTATGAAGGCATATTGGCATCCTTTGTATACAGATTAGATCGAGGGGTAGATTCTCTAAATGACTGTTCACTAGATTCTCTAATAGACTGAACTTATCTTAAAGAGATTCCATTGATTTGACAGAGATGAAGATGAGTTAGTTAAGGCTTGTCTACACCTGCAGTGTATTTGATAATGCATAAGAAATTGAACCCAGAATAATATAACTGTGATGCAGTATTGGATCTGCATAAGCATAGGTGGATTCTTGAGGGCTTGTGTGCCTTTGTCCCAGCTTAATGGCAGGAAAGGCAGAGGTTCTGGTATCAGTCCTTCTCACCTTAGGTTTGCTCACTCACTGTGGGTTGCACTTATCATTAAAGTAGAAAAACACCTAGGAAGGCAACCACAACTTTGTATGCTGTATCGTTTATATAGCTTTGTCATATGTCTTTGAACTGCTTGTCAGCTAGTTTGTAATAAGTCAGAGAAAAAACCATTTAATCCAAGTATGGGTCATCATTCTCTCTGATTTCTGAAGACAGAAGAATTTTTTAAAAGATTTGGCTGAATTGTACTTTTATTTGTTAGGATTAAGTACTCCTTACAACTGAATAAATTGGGAACTTTTAAGAAGTTAACGAAAATGAAGAAAGCTACATTTTTTTGCACCTCTGACTTGTTCTTGTGATCTTACATTCTTATAATATAAGCATGAAAATAAATCATCTTCTTACAATGGTTTTGCAAACTGTGTGATATTTACATTGGAATGTAGGTGGTTCAAGAGTATACAGGATACAAGATCGAAGGTCACAAAGCTAAAGTTCACAAAACCAGAATTCAATTTCAGGCTACTACATTCCAGAGTTGTGATTATGGGGTTTTTTCCCTCCTCTGTGAAAACAGGTCAAATATGCCTATGTTGTCTTTCAATGGGTAATAGTGGCATTCATATGAAATAACAGATGAAAGCAACTTTTGGAGAATTTTCAATGGGAGCTAGAGAGCAAGAGATTCAGGAAGCAGAATATTGAAGAAGCCCGGAGACATAAAGAGAGGTGATCGTGATGAGACAGTGTAGAGAGAGTTCTTAGCAATCAGATGTTGTTAGGTAAAATGGAGAGTAGAGAAGGCATTAGTGGTTGAATCATGGAGGAGACAAGCAGAACCACGAGTAAACTAACTTGCAATTATGGCAGATTACTGATGAGCTACTGTAAAGAGAAGTCTAGCTATCCAGGATACCTGAAGTTTGCAGTGGAGGGACAATTTCCTTCACTTCATGCTCTACTTGAGTAGCTTCAAAATAAATGTCCCTCAAGTAAGAGAACCTAAGTGTTATCTCTCGCATGAAACCTAAAAGAATCAAATTACAAAAGTTTGGTATCTCGGGGGCACAAAAATGTATAAATTATAAACAATTCGATGTTACATCCAATTGTTTGATTCAAAAACTAGTTCAAAATCATATAAAATTTTTAGTTCTATACTTTGAATTACCCTGTTTAACTTTTAAAATGAATACTTGAAACCATAAAATGGTTTATTAACAGGATTTCTGATTTCAGTATGACCATTTAGTCGCCATCTTTTACCTTTGCAAAAGCAACAAGGGGAAATAACAAAAGAAAGGAAAATTTTCACATTTAGTTTGCAGTAAAACTAAAAGACAGATAAAATCAAAGACTCCAAATTTTGGTAAAGGTTACACAAAAGAGTTAAGATCAGGTAGACTCTAAGAAAGAAGTAGAGGAAATGTGAATGAGTATTGAAAGATTCCAAAGGTAAGGAATTTTAGAGAGAATCAGGAAAATGTAGTTTATAAAGCTTGTCATGAAATGGTTATAGAAAAAAAAATCTCTTTTTTGGAAATAAGAAGTGATATGAGCTTGAACTCTGTCAAATTTCTCTAGGACTTTCTTTGGTCAGAACAGAGAGTGCAAGTTTACGCAAGAATGACCCAGCAAGACAACTCAGAGAAAGCAATCTGCTGAAGTCAGTAATTTGGGAAAAGTGTACCTTTGGGTTATTAATACTCTGGCTCTTCCTCTTCATGATTATCCCAAACTGCCCTCCAATAGATGCTCTGGAAACATCTATTTTATTCATTAATTAGTAAAAAAAAAAAAAAAATTAAATAAATTAGCACACATAGATAAATGATACAATATGGAAAATAGAGAAAAAAATCATACTAAGAAATCATGAACATACAACAGAAAATGTTGAAATAGTGACCATAAAATATTTAAATTTTGTGTAAATAGGTTACTATCCATTCAAAAGCAGTTAATATATAATTTTCTCCATGAAGAAATATCACAAAGTAGAACTACATGGATACAGAGAATTAGTGAGACAAAAGGAGATTACAAGTGAGAACATAGATTTAAATTTAAATAGAAAGGGAAAAAAATCCTCCAAGATACTATTTTAGGAAGGGCAAGGAAGAAGACAACTATGGGAAGATCTTGAGAGATATGAAGATATAAAAGAGAAGATCAATCAGAACTAAGTGGAAAAAATGAAATTTTTAAATAGGATTAGAGAGAAGTTTCACTTCCATCATCAGTGGACTAGTTAGAGTAATCCTCTAGTTGAAAACAAATAAAATGCCAGACAAGAGGAAGCAAAAGAAGAAACTGAAGAAGGAGACGAAGAAGAAGAAGGAGGAGAAGGAGAAGGAGAAGAAGAGAGAGAAGGAGGGAGAGGTGGAGGGGGGAAAGAGTAGAAGACCACACACACAGAGATAGCACTAGCAAATCATTTAAATTATCTCCAGATTTCATACAAAATGTCTGATATTCAAAGAAAAACAAGTAAATATAGAAGAAGAAATACTTGACCAAAAGACTAGAAAATAGCATAAAACTAAAAACCACAGAAGATGCAGATATTGGGGTGACCAAACATGAACATTAAATAACCATGATTTAAAGATTTGAAAAGAAAAAGGTTAGAGAATACAAGCAAAGAACAAGAGATTGTTTAAAAGAGTAAACAGATCTTTTCAAGTAGAAATCAAGAATTATATAAATGGGATTAACAAATGTTAGGAAGTAATTATAAGGAAATTCATGGTGTGGAATATAGATTAGAAAAAAATGCAGATTTAAGCACAGAGTGGTACTAAAATGGAAATAAAGAAAGATCACGACGCCAAGGCAAACCACACACGCACATTTAGAGGGTTACTTTTAGTCTTATAGACTAACATTCCATTGGCCACAGAACACCCAGCATAAGTAGGTGGGAATGTTGCAGGGAATTGTAAAGTCATGTGCCAAAGGTCATGGGAGTATAATTCTCTACAGGAAGCAAGTAATGTGCTGAGAAAAATTTTTCAAGCTACCTCCTAATGAAACTATTAAACAATGAAATTATATCTTTAATATGCTAAAGGGAAATAGCTTCCAATTTACATGTATATATCCATAGAAAACTTCCAAAATATTGTATTATGAACTCTTCTTGAAGAAACTACTCCAGACAGATCAGTCAACTAAATAATGATTAGCAAAACCCTAACAAAAAATACTGATTTTGAATACTGTATGTATTTAATTGAATATATTTAAGTATAACATAATGTGGGAATTAAAGTGGCTGGGCAGATATGTGTATATTTAAGCCCTAAAAATTAAAATAAACAAAAAAATTGGGGTGAAGAAGGAGGAAACAATTCAGAAGCTATACATTGTATGGTTGTCCACTTTCTAATAACTGCATGCCAAAAAAAATTATTTAAAGCTGACAAATAAGGCAACAGTATTACCATATAAAACAGTGAAAAGAAAAGCAAGAAGAAAAATAGTATTGACAAAGCATAAGTAATAGAGGAGAATGTAAGCATTCTTGGTGATAACTATAAATGGTGCCTAAATAAACATAATTTTAAAGATATCATACAACTTTATAATATAAAGATAACTACAAGGACCAAACTTTACTAAGTAGCAGAGAAAAAAATAACTATACTGTGAAACAAAACAAAGAGAACAATTTACAGAGAGAAAAATTTAAAGAAAAAATAATAGGAGAAAAAATAGCATAATATAATATGACACACCCGAGTGCAATCATATGTCATATTGGTAAGTATAAATGGGTTAATCTCATTTAAAAAAAAAAAGCAGTTTAAGTCATGTAACAGAGCCAACTCCCTCTTCTCCAAACAAATTTACCTTTCCTAGAGACCTCGCAGGTGTGGCTAAGACCTCACAGAGTAACCTTGGAAGCCATATTCTTCAGACCATAAATGAATATAGATAATATATCCTCTTTATAAATGTTGCTGAAGCAATCATGAAAATTGTCCAATTATTTCTATTTATGAATTGCTTTATTTTCTGCATCATGGAATCTATATTTGGTGTCCAAAATAAAAAAGACAGTACCACCTAACACATCTTTGTGAAAATAATTTACTTAGAGGTGCATGAAATATATTTCAACCACTTCAGTAAGCAGATAAAAATGCATAGGCCTTTCACAAATATAAAGTCCCAAAAGCAACATTTCAACTTCTTAGAAAAAGGAGAAAACATTTCTGTGTACAAAATATAGGAGTTTTTTAGTTGATAAGTGACTGGAGCATATAATAGGAGCGCGTTTTCCTCATCTAGAGATTAATGTATTGAGTATTCTATGGTCATGTAAAAAAGATTGAAATAACGCCATAATACTATATTGCTAAGAAATCTAGACAATAAAATAAATTCAAAACTACAAACACCTTGACTGTCTTCACATCATTAGGTTCCAAAGACATGGGTTTGTAATTTAACAGATTAAAAGTATACTTTGGATCATATCATTTGATTCTAAAGAGTATTCACGAATTCAATACATCACTTTTTGGCTTTAGAAACAATTTAAGTAGTACGTAGATGAAGTTGGTTTAAAGTAGTAAATATAATGAAGTTCATTTGAAGAAAAAATGATGTGAAGTCAGTGATATACTACATATTGAGCACTTAATGGCAATATACATATATTTTTTAATACTATGGAGGTAAGTATCAGTGAAAATACCATAAGGAATTAAAGTTCTTTTCCCTGGGAAGGGAGCTCAGATGAGGAAAGGTAGAGCTGAGAGGTGGTTTTTGCTTTTGTAAGTCTTTCAGAACTAAGAGACTATTGCCGATATGTGCAGTGATAAAAATTAAAACTAACTTAAAGACAAAAGTTTACAGTCTTTTATTCTTAATAGTGCAGTCTCTGGTACATACTTGAATTAGAATTCTGGCTCCTCACCTCTTAGCTATGTGAGCATGGGCACATAATTTATCTTCTCTGTGGCTCGATTATCTTAATTATACAATCACAATAATTATAATGCCTACCTCAAAGGACCTCACGCTTGAGTTAATATATGTAAGTGATTTGGGCTTTGCTCTGCACATAATTAAGTTCTCAATAATTGTTAAAAATGTAATTGTTCATGTTGATAGTTACATAAAATGTCTTTCTCTTACAATTACAGTTTCCAGAAAAAAATCAACACCTTGAAGACCCCATTCAGATGCCGCATCCTTCTACAAGGATCTTCATGTAAAAATGATCTTTCCAAAGGCAATTCATCTGTATCTGTGTAATAATAGGTACAGTTAGACCAGTATTGTTAAGAGATATGCAAGCCTAGGAGGAGATTGAAAGGTCAACGGACCTTGTCCCTGGTGCAGGAATAATCAAAAGTGAGGTACACGTGCAGTTTGAAAAAAAAAAAAAAACTTTCATTTTACTTATTATTTTGGCCCAACAAACTACAGAATGTAAAATTTGGCAATATATTTTAGAAAACAGAGTGAAAAATCATGAAGGAAAAGTGGCACAAGTATTAAAAAAATGTGTTAAAATGAGTTAGAGTTGTTTCAGTAAGACCCTTCTTCTCCTTGAAAGTTAATACATCACTTCCCTAAAGTGAAGGTAAAGAGAGAAAAATCAATATTTATAAAAATTCCAGACTAAATTAATATACAGCTAATTAAACTACTGTGCTATAAATGTTGTGGTTGTATAGTAATCAGAATTGATGTCATACATGTCACAAAAAGCTGGGTTCATTATTTGATTAGACACAGACAGTTTTTGCATAATTTTAGAAAGAAACAAAAATCTTTTTTTACCTAGAAAGGAAAATCTAACTAAAGGAAGCAATATGAAAGTGAGATAAAAGCAAGAGATAGGACATGTCTTAGAAAAGAAAGTCACCTTAATAACTATAGTGCCAAAAGGCTAATTATACTCCACAAAATAATTAGCATAGCAAGAGTAGAATAAACTATTTATTACAATTATTCTCTTGGAAATGACACAGCATATTGTTTAGTTTTTGGTATTAGGCACATACAATTAACGTAGGTTTAAGCTCAGCTGAAACTGTTTTATAAGAAAATTGTTATTTTAAGCAACTTTTTTTCTCACTGAAATTAGGAAAGTGATAAGATTTTTTATTTTAATTCTCAGAATTTTTCTATATCTAAATTATCTGTGCTATACATCTATAGTAAAACCATTTCAGAATTACCATGACACAGCTTTAATTTCTAAGTGTTTTGCTTATAAATGTTTTAGTACTATTATTTCCTGTGGTGGTTATGGGTCAAACTGATTTATTAACTTGTAATTCACTTCCAGAACTATCTATCAAAAAAAATCAGAACTATAATATATGTGATGGAGTTTACTTTTTTTGTAAAAAGAAAATTATGTTAACACTAATCTGATTAAAAATCTGACACAAGTGTAGTTAGAAGTGCATAACCTTAGAAAGGCCTGATAACTTAAGGAGACTGAACTCTTTCAATATATGGCAAAGGATATATAGGAATATCTAAAACTCTCATTTTCACAAGTAGACAGGAGATTAGTCTTTAATAACATATTTGTGGAAAATGAGATTAAGTCTTTCTATCAACAAGTTTGATAAAGAATGTAATTACAGTTTGTTGAGTATAGGATGAAGACCAGAAGAGACATTATAATGGCCATAATTAAATAATTATATAAAAATAAAAGTCATTTTAGAGTCCTCTAGGAAGAAAGAGGCCATGACTTTGATTATTAGGCTCTTCAATGCATCTGTCTTTGTTCCTTCAACAATTGAAAATATGAAATGTTTCACTCTTATAATCTTAATCTTCCAGGCACTGCCTAGGAAACTTTCTGCATGTTTAGTACTTTGAAATTAAGTATATATGTAGTTAGCTGTTGAATTCTGTATTGTATAATTTTAAATATCATCACTTCTTTTATACTAACTCTGAATACTTCTTGAACATTAAATTATATGAAATATGAAAAGACTATATATAAGATATATATAAGTATCTTTTTTTTCTGAAGAAAGAACGCAATCTTGAGGTTAAATTCACCTTTTAATGTTTACGTGGATTTAGTGTGAAGATGTCTTCCAAAAGCTGCCTAGAAGAGAAGAAACACAGAGATAACGAGTACATTATTTTGAAAATGAGCTAGGCAGTTTAGAATGAAGCTAACTTCTTTAGTTTTTGGAATATGATCATTGTGTTAGAATACATGGATGTGACAGAATCACAAAGTAGGATAATCACCAGGCTATACCTTCATAAGCTCTAACAACATTGAAGGAAGAGTCTGATAATTGACAGTGCGTTACTACAGTACCCCCTTATCTGTGGCTTCATTTTCTGTGGTTTCAGTTACCCACGGTGGACCCCAGTGCAAAACTATTAAATGGAAAATTCCAGAAACAATTCATAAATTTTAAATTAAGCCCAGTTTTGAGTAGTGTGATGGAATCTGTCACTATCCCACTCAAACCCGCTTGGGATGTGAATCATCCCTTTGTCCAGCATATCCATGCTGTATATGCTAGCCACCGGTTAGTCACATAGTAGATCTCTCGGTTGTCAGATTGACCGTTGCAGTATCACAGGGTTTGTGTTCAAGCAACCTTTATTTTACTTAACAATGGCCCAAAGTGTAAAAGTGTGATGCTGGCAATTCAGATATGCCAAAGAGAAGCCACCAAGTGCTTCCTTTAAGTGAAAGGTGAAAGTTCTCAACTTAATAAGGAAAGAAAAAAGTTGTATGCTAGGGTTACTGAGGTTTATGGTAAGAACAAATCTTCTGTCCACAAAATTGTGAAGAAGGAAAAAGGAATTTGTGCCACTTTTGCTGTCATGCCTCAAACATGTATGCATAGGAATAAACATAGTATATGAGGATTCAGTACTATTCACAGGTTCAGGCATCCACTGGGGGTCTTGGCACGTATTCCCTGCAAAGAAGGGGGGACAACTGAACTATGAAAACTGAAATGACCTGGACTAGGGCTTTTAATTGCCACACTATTTTAGTGTGACTGTATGTTCCAAAAGTGCTGTGGCTCCTTTCCTCATGAATATAGCCACTAATATTATACCATAGAGAGGGTGTTTTGAATGAATTAGCAATTTCCAGCATTGATAATCTTTGCCAAATAGTGAACTCAACTGCAAAACTTGTTTTAATAAAGGTGTCGTTAAAAGACTGATTAACATTTCAAATTGGTATTATGTTTTTTTTTTAAATAAATGAAAGATAAATAATAGGTTTCAATGGATTTCTTGTTACCTGAGTAATGAAAAAAGAAATCCAACTAAATATTTGGTCTGCATATCTGATTAAATTATCAAGTCTCCCAAGGGATTACCCAGCAACTCTGCTGTCCCGGAAATTTTAAGTAATGTCTTGAAGCATGGGAACTCTTATGGAATGTAGTTAATATGACCTGGCACTTCATGTGGAGATAATATTCTTACCCATTTACCCATTTGTTTCAAACAAGATCAGTGAGCATACCAAGACTTTGATTATAATTCAAGTAGCTTTCCATGAATAGAATAAAGAATGTGTTACAAAATGTGGGTTTAATACTAATTACTCTTTCAATTGAAAATAATAAAAATCGGAATTCAAAATAAACAAATGTAAAAAATTGGCTAACACAAATAAGAAAACCAAAACACATAGCAATTTAGATGCTCTTGGACAGTCACTGATTCCCTTATGCACAACTTTGTTAGCCCCAGGACAGACACCTCCACTAGCCGCAAATATAATAATCCAGGGTGAGGCATACCTTTGGATCAATTACTCTGATCACAATGTTGGTTTGATCTGTTCAATTGTATATGAATTACATAAATCAATCTGGAACAAAGAATTGGCATATTATGATTATCAAACCCACCCAAAAAATAGCATAAATGGTGATGTGCTGGGAAAAGGAAAACAACCAATTACTAAGTGAGATAATCAAGTACTACAAGAGGAAATCCATCAGCTATTACTTTTTATATATTTAAAGAATACTGGAGAAGCAAATAACATTTTATAGATTTTAATAAAGTTGGAACAGCACTTTAAGGGAGAGGAGCTATTCTTTATCCATTCATACATCTGTTTCTATCTAAACCAATGTGAGATGATAGGACCTCTTTTTTTAACATAATAATACTAGAGATATGTAATAGAATTTTATTCATATTTTATGATGTTGCTATAAGTAGTTTATTAGTAATATTAATCAAATAATAAAACTGAAAAATATGACAGCTATTAGCAATAGCAAGAGTAAACTACAATACCTCATTAAAAGAAGACTATGTAAATAAGCTGGAAGTTTAAATCATCATTATTCTCCTTTCTTAAATGTACAGAGAGATTAAATATTATGAATATGTAATTTCTGCATCAAGAATAAAATACTCAAAGGAGTATTTTTTGAAACTAGGATAATGGCAAAGTAATACATCAGAAAAAAAATTATAATTAGATTATAATTAGTAATTTTGAGAAATAGGAACAAAAATTATTCTACCTCTACCAAAAAACATTCTAAGTACTAAGTCTCATGAAAAAAAAATAGATAATTAAACAAAATAGATTTTAAAAATAAAGATCGCCACTACTGAATTTAATGGTAATCAAAACAAAAATCCTTCCTTCTCTCTTGTTTTTTATACATGAACTGGCCTTGCTTCTAGCAAATGCCACTCCCTCTTCTTGTAAGCTAGATCCCATCCTTTCTTACCTCTTTGAGGACTCACTCCAACAATGTTCTGTATGTGTCCTGCAGCATCAATTTTTTCAATCAAGACGCTGATTAAGTGTTCATAGTTGACCATTTTTTACCCAGTGCTTTGTCTTGACCAAGTGTAGGTTTCTCTCTTCTGAACTCTTCTTACCTGCAAGCCTTAGCAAGCACCAAAAAACGTGGGATGTGCCCCCCTATCCAGTTCTCCTAAGAATTGGCTGACCACAGTGGGACTCTTTGCCTGTCAGACACTGCTAGTCATTTCCCCATTTCCAGCTCCCTGTCCAAAGACAAGACTTATTTCCGCTTGCTGCCTCCTTCACTTTATAAAAGAAAATTCCTTTTTTCATTTGATTTCGAGGTGCTTGCAACTTTCTGAGAATGGAGTGTTCTCCCTATGCAATAAGGGGAACACTTTCTTTCATTCTAATTAAAATTTCCTTATATCTAGATTCCAATTTTGTTTTTAGTTGACAACACATACTGTCATTCAACCCATTTTTAAAGAATTCTTTCTTGACACTACAAATCTCTCTAGCTACTGCACCAGGTCTCTCTTTCTTTCCAAATAAAACTCCTCACAATGACATGTTTCTTCTAAAATTCCTTTATTCTTTGTATCTCCAGTGTCACTCTTTCCATGATCTCCACCACTTCAAAAAAACTCACAAAAACAGCCATTCCAATATCCACATACACACACAAACCAGGTATTTTTCAAGATATAGTGGCATATTTATTGAAGTGTATATATATTTCTTAACCATTTAATATGTGCAAAACTGGAGTTCATTTTTATTTGATTCCTATATTTATCTATATGTGTAATTAATGAAGTTTTTTAGTCCTGTTTCCTTAGCAACATTTTTTCCCATAAACCTTATGATTTTTATTGCACAGTTTTCTGTGGAATGGCATTTTTTTAGGGATGTATATCTCTTGTCACAGCAGAACTAACTGCACACACAAAAGTTCTTTCCTTGTGTAGAATTATGGGTCTTTGCAATTCTAGAAAAAAAATAGTTGTCCGTTTGTTTATTTAAATAATAGTTCTGTCACATTATTTTGTTCATTTTTTTAGAGATTCCAATTAAACATATGCAGAAAATTTAAAGTAAACAACTCTCTTTATGAAAAAATTTAATACAACATCAAATGCAAAGGAAGAAACGAATTTGAGCAACATTACAGTAAATACCATTGAAAATTTCAAAAATTCTTTGTAAAGTAATTTGTAAATGCACTCAGAGAAACATAAATACTTTGAATACTGTATTCAAATGTGAATCATTTGAATACAGTTTCTTCTACAAGGAATTTACCCTACGATATAATGCATGTGACATTTAATACCTTCCTTTAGGCATCAAATGTGATTAGATATTTTAAATACATTACCTACCACCAGGAGAGTTCTTCAAGATTTGAATTTGTGTGTTATTTTTAAGTAGAAAAATTTTACCAAGGTCGTGCAGCTAGTCAAGAACTGAGCCAGAATTTAAGCTTACTTTTGTCTAATTTTATTGCTTATTCTTTTCCTCCCTTTGTGACAACACCATGCTTTAAAGGGTTGATTCAATAAATCGAATGGCATATTTCATTACAATGTTTTCTGTAATATTAAAAATTAGGAAAGCTTAACATCTAATATTATGCAAATTGCTTGATAATTTTTAATATTAAAATTACTACTAAAATTATACCTTGTGTATACAATATAGAAACGTTGAAATTGTTTATGCTACAGTAAAAGTAAAGATGGAAATATTATTAGTTTCACCCTACAGACTATACTGAAGCACAAAATAGTTAAACAAATCTACAAGTGTGAAAAGCTGCAAATAGTTGGTACTATAGAAGATTTTTAAACCAATATTGTGAGGGAAGGGATTCATTTTTCAAGACCAATAACCTTAAAGTTGGCCTTTTGGAAAGCTCCATGGAAACCAGCTAGAGCTCACTACTTAAAGTAATGAAACCTGGTAGAGGTTTAAAGTAGAGAATCAGTTCATCCACTTACAGGCCGTAGAAGATATAATCACAAATTTAGACTTTTTTTCCAGGATTATATTCCAAGAGGGGCTGGGCCTCGCCCGGTCATGAATGTTAATCTGCAGATCATGCCACTCACATGACACATCATATAGCAGCAATCACAAGATCTGGACCATTGCCCTCCAATTCTGTCATGGGACGAGCTACAGATACTCCATGCATGAAAGAAGTGATGGAAACAATCACAATCTACTGATCTTCCTGCTGCTTTTGTATTCTAGCCTTTGATAAGGCAGGTCCCCCAGTCATGCATCTTACAAGACACTTGGTCCAAAAGTCAGAGTACCTCTCCAGGAATCTGATAGCTACCTCTGCTAGATTTTTATGCTCTCCCTAGAATGTAATGGGAAGTGGGAAACAAATACTCCTGATAGTGATTATGTTCTAATGTTTTAATGCTTGTTATTGTTTTTACTTTAAATAAAAATTCCTCTCAAAAGGATTAACATTTAATAATTAAAATAGGGAGATGATAAACGAACTTTTAAAAGTTTTTAAAAATGAACTTTTAAAATGTAATTATTTGAGAACTGAGAATTATTTTAGAACTTATTATCTGTTAATATATTACAGTTCATATGTTAAATTTTAAAATAGTTTAAATTTTATGGATTTCATATGCTAAGCCTTTAATTTAACACTAAAATATTTGTCATAAAATATGCAGCCTGGTAGAAGGAAATGCAGATGGCTTTGTTTGAAAATCTATGTCATTAGAGAAGTGTTCCAAATTGACGGTAAAATGTGTTGACGAAGTCATAACCAGAGGCCACTAATTTCACCGAGCAAACAGGAAAATGGTGTTAGTTATGCCAAGAACTTTCATTATTTATTAACTTTTTTTTTTGTATAGGGTATCAGTGAGTGAGAGTATTGTGTGTGTAAATGTGTATGCACACACATAAGCATAAGTTTTGCTACAGTTGAAAGAAGAAACATTTGACTCCTCATCTAATTATGAATGCCTTATTTAACTTGTCCTTGCATCTTGCACATGGACATTTTACCTAATCCTAAAAGGGTATTGCTATTCCATAGATTACAGTTCATCAAGGTTAAAAATATAATAAGTTTAGGTGAATTTGAGGATATAAAGTTGTATAACAACCATGCGTTGGGAACTATGCAAGCCCAAACCTAAGATAACTTCAGGGATTGATTATAGCATCAGTTATCACTCTACTAAATTTGATATTTTGAGTCAAGGATATTTGGAAATAAAACTTAGAGAGTGAGTCCTTTTTCTATTTCTAGAACATGCTGAAAGATTTTGTCTGGGCAACTTGTACAACAAAATTTGGGTATAAGAAATACTTTTGCTTCTAGCCATTATAGAGTTATCAAGACTGGGCTCTGACCTCCCATCATATACAACAACAACAAAAGCAAAAAATGGACAAAATAGGTGAAATAACTCTTCACAGATTGGGAAAAGTCCAGTTGTGTACTGAGATCAATGAGGGGAGTAATCAAACAAGGAAAATTCTACAATCACCCTGTCTTTTCTTGCTAGAGATCCTCTCCATATTGCAGCACACAGACGGTGAACTGAGCAGAACTGTGAAGTTTTGCTGAGTAGATACAGAAGACAGAATTCAAGGCAGCTAAGGTGGCTGGAATATGCAGGCAGAATATTGGACAGAGGGAGCTACTCAGAAAATGAGCTTGAAAGATCTTCCCAGAGGACCACTTGAGTCTTTGGCTGAATACTAAACCGCACATGTGTAAGGTGAGATTCTGGGAGGGCAGTCAATACCAGCTACTGGAGAACGACAACTACTAAGGAACTGTAAGCTGAAGAATCAATTTCCAGATGCCACACAGGACAGGAACAATCAAGTTCTGATCAGCCAGAGAGGAGAGATTTTGTTGATACTTAAAAATTTCAGTAGAGACCTGAGAAAGTTCACATTTAAATAGTGGTACTGATCAGCCTTAATATTAAGTCTCTTCTGTAGAAGATCATGTCCTCCACAAACAGAGATAGTTTTTCTTTTTCTTTTCTTGTTTGGATTCCTTTTATTTCTTTACTAGAAATAATAAACAGATTCAATAAAGTTGAAGGATACCAAATCAACATACAAAAATCAGTTGTGTTTATGTACACTAACGATGGAAATTAAGAGACAATCTCATTTACAATAACATCAAAAATAATAAAATATTTAGGAATAAATTTAACCAAGAAGGTGAAAGACTTGTACATTGGAAACTGCAAAACATTGATGAAAAAAATCAAAGAAAACACAAGTACATGGAAAGTTATCTTGTGTTCATGGATTGAAAAGACTCAGTATAGTTAAAATGTCCATACTACCCAAAGCTCTCTATAAACTCAATGCAATCCCTATCAAAATCACAATGACATATTTTATAGAAATAGAGAAAAACAATCCTAAAATTCATATGGAACCACAAAGGACCCTGGGGAGCAGAAACAATCTTGAGAAAAAAGAACATGCTACAAGCATCACACTCCCTGATTTCAAAAAATATTACAAAGCTACAGTAATCTAAGCAGTGCAGTACTGGTATAAAGATAGACATATAGACCAATATAACACGGTAGAGAACCAAAAAATATATACCCATATATATACCCATGCATATACAGTTGACTGATCTTCCACAAGGATGCCAAGAGTATCCAATGGGGAAAGGATAGTTTCTTCAACAAGTCGGGTCAGGAAAACTGAATATCCACAAGCAAAAGAATGACACTGGATACTTACTTGCATCATACACAAAAATCAACTAAAAATGGATTAGAGGCTTAAACATAAGAGCTGAAACTGTACATATCCTAAAAGAAAACACAGAGTTAAAGCTTCACGACATTGGACACAGATTTTTTTGTATATGACCCCAAAAGCGCAGGCAACAACACAAAAAATTAGAAAAGTGGGACTACGTCAAAATAAAAAGATTCTGCACAGCAAAGGAAACAATCAACTGAGTGAAAAGGCAACCGACAGAATGGGAGAAAATATTTGCAAATTATCTAGCTGATAAAGGATTAATATCCAAATTGTATAAGGAACTCCTACAACTCAATAACAAAACACAAATAATCCGGTCATAAATGGACCAAGGACTTGAACAGCCATTTCTCCGAAAAAGATATACAAATGTTGCAAAGGTGTGTGAAAAGGTGCTCAACATCACTCATCATTAGGCAAACACAAATCAAAACCAAAAAAGATATCATCTTACACCTATTGGGATGGCTATTGTATTATTATTTGTTAAGTGTTGGGGAGCATGCAGAGAAATTGGAACCCTTCTGTCACTGTTGGTGGAAATGTAAAATGTTACTGATATAGGTAGATTTACTTCTGCCATTTTAATTTTTGGTTTTTGTATGTCATGATTTTTTGTTCCTCTATTCTTTCTTTACTAAAGCCATAATTTCCTTATGAGAAGATTTACTAGTGTAACATTTTAATTCCTTCAATTGTATTTTCACTATCTTTGAATCTTTTTCTTACTGGTTGATCTTTCACCTAAAATATACTTCTTAATTTATCAGATTCTATTTCAGATTTATACTAATTTATATCAGTAAAACTAACTATATCCAGTAAAATATAGAAATGTTATTTCTAGATAGCTCTATCCCCTCTTTCCCTTTTATTATACTAATATTATTATACATATTACTTTTAAATTTGTTGCAAACGCAAAACCATATTGTTATAATTATTACTTTATATAATTGTATGCCTTTAAAGATGCTCAGATTAGTAAGGGACTTTGTTATATTAACTTTCTTATTTACTCTCCCTGTTTCTCTTAATTGCTTCCTGTGTAGTTGTCACCATCTGTTGTCATTTCCTTACTCTGGCAGCTTTGTTCAAATCCACTTTCTTTGTTCTTTGTTATTGTGTGACAATAACAATTGTCAACTGTATTTTGTTATTGTTTGGCAACAACAATTTGTTATTGTCATATATATTACATGTCAATATGTTATAGGCCCAACAATGTAATTGTATACATATTGTTTTAAACAATAGCTTCTTAAATCAGTTAAGGAAAGAAAGAAGAAGTACACATTTATATGGTCTTACAATTACATAATTGCCTTGACCAGTGCTCTGTTACTGTTTTTTCAGTGTAGAACTGATTTATAACATTAGGTCACTTTATTTATCCTGAAGAATGTTGTTTAGTATTTTTTGTAAGTCAGGTCACTTGGAAACAAATTCTGAGGACATCTTCACTTTTGAAATATAGTTTTTCTGGGTATAAGATTTTTGGTTGACTGTTTTTGTTTTTCACACTTTGTATATGGTCAATTCATGACCTTCTAGCCTCCTTTTTTTCTGATGAGGAGTCAGATGTTAATTTTATTGGGTTCCCTTGTATGTTATCCATTATTTTTGACTTGATGCTGTCAAGATTTTCTCTTTGGTTTTCTCTTTCAATCTTTTCTTTCTGTGATGCATCCAGATGTGGATCTCTTTGCCTTACTTGGAGATTATTGAGCTTCTCAGGTTTTAGATTAACATTTTTTATCAGATTTACAAAGTTTTCAGCCATTATGTCTTTGAATATTTTTTTTGGTTCCCTTCACTCTCTTCTTTTGTCCTGGGACTCCAATTATACTTATATTAGTGTGCTTAATGAAGTCCTACATTTCTCTAAGGCTCAGTTTATTTTTCTTGATTTATTTTTCTCTTTATTCTTAGGTTTGTAATTTCTATCAATCTATCTTCGAGTTTGCTGATTCTTCTGCTAGCTCAGTCCTACTATTTAGCATCTCTAAATAAGTTTTTTATTTTGTTTTTTGTATTTTTCCACTCCAGAGTTTCAGAGTGGTTCTTTTTTTATAATTTCTTTACCTTTATTAATATGCTTTGTTTGATTACACATTGTTATTGCACTTTTCTTACTTTAAGTATGGCTCCTTTTAGTTCTTTTAACTTAATTACAATCACTTCTTTGAGGTATTCATTCATCTGCTAAGTTTGATATGTAGACTCTCTTGATGGTATTTATTTCAGCCTGTGGTTTTTTTTTTGTTTCTTGTGTGTGGTTCATACTTTCTACTTTTGCTGCATTTGTCGTAAAATTTTGTTGCCAATCAGACATTTTAGATACTAGTTTGTAACAAATCTAGATTGTTGCTGATTATTTGTTCTTTTTTTTTTCTTTTTTTCATTTTCTTGGCTTGACTATTTCAGTGAATCCTCCAGAATATCTAGCCTTGTTGTCCTTCCTCAGAAGGCACAGCCTCAGGCATGCACACAGTTATGCTGGGTTGACAGTTTTAGCACAGCTCTTTTCGACTGTCTCTTTCTCTGGTCTCTTTGTTAAGATGCCTGCTCTGTTGCTATCACACCCAGGTGATAGCCTCATCTAATGCCCTGGGTCATAAATATCTCCACACTCTGATCCAATTAAATTGAGACTCTTTTGCAAGGGTAAGCTCCAGGTCTATTCTTGAGCTTTTTCTGACCCCAGGAGGACTCTTCTTAGCTGTCTCCTATGTTTCTTTGAAGCTTCTAAGTGGTCTATAGTTTAGCTTGTTGCTCTCGTGTAGCTACAAGCTTCCTTTTAATTACCTGTTAACAAAATTTCCATTGTTTTCAACAGTACTCTTAGGTTTCAACTTCTCCATAATCTATTCCAAATAAGCTCAGTTCTCTTAGAGAGAACTTAGGAGTTCATGGTTCTTATACCTGCCTCTCTCCCTGGACAAAGCTTCTGTGCCACTACTCCAGAGTGGAGCATGAGGACAGTGGCTCACTTCTCTTAGAGTGACACTCCTGCTTTATAATAAGACTACTGGGTGGGAGTAGTAGCCTCTGATCTTGTTGACTTTCCTATTCTGGCATGAGACCTCCACCCTACAACTCAGATAGTGAGAGGGCAATTGGCCCTCCCATATTATTGGCCTGCTAAGTCTGGAGTAGAGCTTCCACTTGAAAAGTGGGGGCTGGGTGGAGGAAGTGAGCCCCAGAACTCTTTCTGTTTTTACCTGGAATAGAGGTTCTGAAATTCAAAGCTAGAGGGAGATGAGAGATGTTGGTGGCCTGTCTCTCGCAGGGAGATAGTGTAGCCCTAGAATGAGACCTGGATGGAGAGTGAGGCCTTTTTTTTTGCCTGCATTGACCCAGAGTAGAGGCTTATCATGCTGAGCTGTGGAGAAAGGGAACAGACCTTGGCTTAAAGGATATAGACACTGGCTGGCCTTATCCAAATTTGGTAGATTTTCCTGAATAAATATTTCTTCATGTGCTTTATGGCTATAGGACTATTTTCAGAGACTTTAATTATTTTTATTATGTTAACATGTAGTTATGTTGTTTCATTGAGGGAAGGGTCCATGTAACTTCTTATGACACTGTTCTAGAAGCCATTCTCCAAGATAAAATATTTTTAAGATGTCAACACCATCCGTCCCAGAATTGTTTGTGGAGATTGACAAACTAATTCTAAAATTTATGCATAAAATCATAATAGAAACAACTAGAGTAGTAAAAAGCTTTTAGGACAAAAAGGAAAAGTTGAAATAATTACATTGGTCAATTTTAAGACTTGCAATGAAGTTCTAGTACTCAAGGCAATGTCTTTTTGGCATAAGCATAGATATAAATCAATGGAAGTGGATAAAAGATCCAGAAATAGACCCACAATCTATGGTCAATTGATAATTCACAGATGTGCCAAGGTAAGTGATTTCAACAAAATCACCAGAATAAATTAATATCTGTATGTAAAAATGAATATCAATTTTTATCTCACATAATATACAAAAATTAATTTGAAATTGTTCATAAATCTAAATGTAAATGCTAAAATTATATGCCTTCTAGAATACTACATTGGAGAAAATTTTAGGTACCGTGATGTAAGCAAAGATCCATGACGGGTCAGACACACACACACACACACACACAAAACATTCTTCTCTTTGAAAGACACCTAAAAAATGTAAAGGTACAGTTTGTATTTGGTTTATTGGCTTCTTATAATTGAGTTGTAAGAATTCTTTATGTATTCTGGAACCAAGCATTTTTTTCAGATATATATATATTATCAATATTTTCCCATAGTCTGTGTGGTAAATTATTCAAAATGGTACCTGTACTTTCTCAAAATTATAATCTGTTCTTCAAAAGATGCTTTTAAAAATAGTTGTATCCAGAATATATTGAAAATCCTTAAACTCAGGACAGACAAAAGAAAACACCAAAATGGGCACTCTATATCTTGAATGTAGATGTTTATAATTAATAATAGCACCAATATAGCAATAGCTATTATAATTAATAATAGCACCAAAGTTAAACCAAATGTCCATCAATTAATGAATGAAGAAACAAATTTATGCATATTATTATATGGAATACTACTAAGCAATCAAAGAAAACAAACTATGTATACATTCAACAACAGGGATGAATCTGAACAACATTATACTGAGTCAAAGAATTCTTATATAAAGTAGCACATACTGCTTTATTCCATTTATATGAAGTTTAAAAATAGTCTAAAATTATTTTACAGTGACAGAGAATGGAGCTGTGATTACCTGGGGCTGAAGATGTAGAAGATTGCCTGTAAAAGGAACTTTTTGTAGTGATGAAAATATTTTTTATCTTCATTGTTATGATGGTTAAATGTCATTTATCAAATGTATTTGTCAAAACACTTAGGACTCTACAATTAAAACGAGTGCATTTTATGTTATGTAAGTTATATCTTAATGATGATGATTACAAAGTAAATAAATAAAAAAGTGAAAATAACAAGAAATGTGCTTATAGAACCAGTCAGTGAGAAAACAGCAGTCATTGAATGCCTAACCATATCAGCAACTGATCACTGTGATTAGAAATCATAGTGAGAAAGAGAAAAGTAAAGGACCGTAGAATTCCATTTGAGGGATTGAATATGCATATAGGAATGAAAATGTTTGAGAACACTTACAAAAACACTAAAAAAATCTGAATACTGAATTTGTGTCAAATAAAGGAGTCATGAGATCACTGATGTGTTACAGACTCTTAATTAGATTTCTCTCCTTTTCTCCAAATATATAACCTCAAAATGAATAACCACAACAGACCTTGTAATTTCAATGCCTTTAAAAGTGCTGAAAACTCAATTAAAAATAAGTCAAATTAGACAAACTTCAGGAGACAAAATTATTCACATTTTTATATAATTCAAAACATTAGCTTAAAATATATGTCAATTCTAGAGAACATATTGACTTAAACAAACTTAAATCATAATTTCAAAATTTATGTCAAGGTATATCAAACTATTATGATGAAACCTGTCTTTCTTCTGAAAGGTAAATCAAAATGATTAGTTTATATTTCAGGCAGAATGTTGTTCCAGTCATTTCATTTATAAAATCTAAGAATGCAGCTCTTTGGTTTTAGTTTGCATGATTTCTAGAATTCAAAGACCAAAAGAGGAATTTGTCACTATATTTAGAAAATCAAATTCAATGTTTTAAGAATGAAATTATTTTTGCACTAAAGAGGATAAGTAAGAAATATATATTATTCTGAGTGAGATAAATTTTGAAATCAAATCACAGTTACTATTATTTACAATAAAAATCTTCTTTCTATTTTTGAAACATCATTTTAAACCTTTCAGTAGTTTAACCAGTCAAATGTTCCCAATTAAAAAAAATATATTCTAAAATATATAATGATTTCCTAAAAAGTGAAAAACAAGTAAAAGAACATAAGGTACATTTGCTCTTGCATTCAAAATAATTAGTGTTTCCTTAGAAAGTGTATTTTAAAGATACTTAAGCCTTGGGAATAATTAACTTGCCCTAAACAGAAACTAACTTCAAGAGAATTCTTTCAGCAATCTCCACAGCTGTCTTCCCAACACCGAATACATAAATATCATTCCGGCACTATGGCATATATACAACTACATTAACATACCGCTTTCTGACTACCAACATTATTCATGATCTTTTGCAATTAGTAGTGCTTAAAATGAGAACAGCTGTTAACGTGGAATCTCTTATCATATAGATATATTATTAAATTTGCTTCAAAATGGCAATAAAACTGTGATTAATTTCCAAAGTAAAAGAGCTTCTTAAGAAATCAAACAAATATACAAATAGCAAGCATTTATTGAGCACTTTCTCTTAGCCAGGCATTTTGCTATCTATATTACAATCAATTACTTCTAATCCTCACAACAATACTTCAAGTCAGATATTTTCTGCATTTTAGAGGGGACGGTATTGAAGTGTTCAAGTGAAAATGGCTTTCCCAATTTTAAACAGCTAGTAGTTGACAAGACAATGATGTGTCCCCAGGTCAGCCTGACTCTAATACCTGGGAAATGCCCACCACCCCTTCTTCCTCACGTCTTTCTCCATAGATGGCCTGAGTGCTTAAGACTAGAAACCGGAAAAAGAAAAGAAAATCAAGTAAATTATGAATGCTGCATTATTGGAAAATATGGTGAAGATATTTATGAGATTGTGAATTCCATCAAAACCTATTACCTTCAGTCATTCTTTTAGAAAAGAAAGGAAAAATTAAATTTAAAATTTTGAGTTGAGTATTGAGGAATGAAGAAATTGATGCGTCTATTGGGTAAGTGAAGAGAAAATTAATAATTTTTTCAAGTGTCTAAGAATTCAGGATTAAAGGAAAATAATAAACCAAACAGTGAAGACAGCAAACATGATTGAGAAAATTGAGTGACACATTGGAAGAAAGAGCTGGAAAATAAATGGAGGTGTAAGCAAATAGCCTTGTAGAATAAAATATTTCATCTTAAAAGTATATGATAAAAATAAATAGGAGTGAAATTATTAGTGTTTAAGTTATTAAGAATTGGATTACAGAAACATAGAGTTTCAAACATGGAGATTAAAACCAAGATTAGATATTGGATTTATTATTAGTGTATTGTGGTGATCAGATTTGTGTCACAGCTTGAAACTTTTTAGTTTAGCTGCTATATCCATTACTTATAACCTACTTAGTAAAATTAACAAATATTTAGGAAATAGTCTGTACTACTATCTGTAAAATAAAATATTTTAAAACTGTTTTAGAAATAACCAAAAAAGTATCCTAATATTGACTTCTGAACACTTCACAAAGCTGAAATTGTGATACAAATGTGGCTATTACAAATTTGAATACATCAAATTGCAAATTTTAGTCATTTCATTCTGTTAATAGTCGTATAAATTCTATTCCTCCTGTTCTCTAACTCAGCTGGTTTTCTATGTGAATTGCTGGGTTTTTTAATGTGAATTATGATAATTCCTAGAATACCTATGATCCCGCATTAATTTCTCTAGATTTTATTGTCCTGGAATAGGAAATGCCAATTAGTATGTCAACTGTTCTTTCAATTCAAGCAGCATTACATTTAAACTATCACTAAAATGTCAGATTTGAAGACTGTTGAAAAGTAAAGGCCAAGCTTATATTTTAAAACACACACACTTATCATTTCTTCTGGCATGACAAAACATAGACAGTAATAATTCTTCCTAGATATTAATGACTTCCTGTATATCCATAGGAAATTAGAGTATCACAATTTGAGCTGTTTTAAGTTGTCAAGCTCTTTTTCATTAAAATATTAGTCTTGAATGCGTTAGTCCATGAACTCATTTACTGTACAATTGTAGGTTTTAGTACCCTTTAATAATGTTGTGAAAACTGTGAAACTTCATTAAATCTTACTCACAAGCTATTACCCTATAATTGTAATACATGAGTTGTGAAGGCATTCTTCTTAAAATAATTTAAAAAGTTCTTTTCAATGGAATACACGAAAAAAGAGAAACTGTCTTGAGGTTTGATATGGCAACATACAGGCTTAATTGGTTTAAGGTGGTCAGGCTCTCTAAAGTCTGTAGATAATTTGCTGAATGTCCTTTGGCTACTTCCAAGTCTTAGTACAGTTGAGGGACTTAGATTGTTATGAAAACACATATTTATAATAATAGATCTCCCTCATCTATACTTGTGCCGCGACCCACAGAATTCTAGGTGCAAGGATGATTATTTCCATGATTGTGTCCAACTGTGCTCTTTGGCTAATAGTAATGTTTAACTGCTTTTTGATGAAAACTTAAGTAACATTAAATTCGCTTCAGTGAACATTAATTACCAAGAGTAAGACACACTAGGTTTAAAGAAAAATGGAAATACCAAAAAGCAAACATTGCACAGTGGAACCCAAATCTTTAAATTAGTTGATTGATATGGAGATGAGTAAGAAGAATAATTAGTTAGAAGAGAAAGGACAATGATTTATTAGCTCCTAAAGAATTGAGTTAAGGATAATACGTGCTTCTCCACCAGTGTCCTTACTGCCTACACAATCCCTGCCATGTGAACTCCAAGATTACCTTTCAAACCCAACCACTCCTCGACATCATTAAATCCACCCTCTCCTAGTTCCAAGCTATTGGTATTTCTCAGCTAGACATCTCCCAAGACCCCCTGCCTTGTCTACCTGCATCCGTTCAGTCTTTCCCCTCTCTAATACATTGCCAAGAGAGTTATCTTTCCTATTCATCTAGATTAAAACATGCACATTCTCACACTCTGATATGCGGCCTCCGCTTTTCAGAAAAGTCTTTCCTGTCCTCCTTGCCTGGGTCAATTTTCCCTAAAATATGCTGCATTAGGAGCTTCCCTGACATAGTTTCACACTTGTTTACATTTGTTTGTGATTAGCATTAGTCTCTTCCACTAGACGATAATTTTAGTAATGACAAGGGCCATTTTTAGGCTCAATTCTGTACAACAAATGAGACTCAACATGGTTTTAACTCTTACTGAGCTTATTGTCAAGAGACAGAGTAACTAGACCAGGGCTTTATACTTAGCTCTCACTAAATATATAAAAATACATGAAAAAAAATGAATACCCGTTAAATATCCCAATACTGCAAATAGTCTCATTTATGTTGGAGTCTAGGCTGAATATTTTAACTCTCACAGAAGGAAATCTAAAAGAGAAAAAAATAGTTAAAAGCCATCAACTTTTATATATTGATCTGAGATATGGTGGCAAGTCCTATTAAAAGTTCCAGTAGCCTCAATGTGAGGAAGTAAACAAATTAACAGTTGGCAAATGCCAACGAAAGTCCAAAGTTTGTTGAAAACACTACTTATTCTAGAGTAGTGTGGAGAAGAAACTGCTTCAGGAATAATGATGACCAAGTAATGACATGGCTGTGGAAGAAACGAGCAAAAATATCAAGGGAAGAAAGTGATGATATTTGCATCAACATTGCCCATGTCAAACCATTACTTAGTGTTATGGCAACTAAGAATTCTTGGCTGCAACGAATTACGCTTTGCAAATTCCACTCTTAAATCTTTAAATTACCAGCAATAAACACAATTTACTGGGATGATAGTGCTGAGCAATTCTTTTAGAAAGAACTAAGGGAGGAAAATTAAACTTGTTTCATATAGCATATGTATATAGGGGAGCAATAATGGAAGAATGGGTTATTCACACCTTCTCAACTGCATTTTTCAAGTCTCAAGCAATAAAAGGTAAAATCTTCCTAAAGGAAGTAAAATTTCACATAGACGTACATCTAAATTGTATGATTTCCCCACATAAAAAAATCATAGACCCATAAATCATTACACTGCATTTATTTTCTCAGTCAATATCAGTCATTATTGAAGACCTTGTACACCTAATCTGAGGTCATACTCATTCCCCTCAGAGCTTACAAAGTCTGGAAAATTTAGTCAATTATTTTATTTTTATTTTATTTCATTTAGTTAAATTTTATTTTCCATCAACCCTAACAGATAGGGACCAGGACACAATATTATCCACTGGTGATTGTCTACAAGCCTCTATTACCTGCTCTCTCCTCTTTGAAAACGTAATTCTGATGTTTTTCAAGAATCTACCTCTACCCCACATAATCATATACCTGAGGGGTTTCTTTCCTTCATCCAGATCCAAGGGTAGTGCACAATATGAATTCCCTTCATATAGGAATGGGGGAAGGGATGTCTGATTTTTGCCAATACATTTTGAAAGGAAGTATGATATGATATTTGCCTATAGAGAACAATCCTATGAGAAAAGACTGGCCATTTGACTGAGGAAGGTAGCAGTGTGAATACAGAAAATAAAATGTAGGAGCCATTAAAAAAAAGATGAACTTAGCAGAAGATGGCTAATAATTTGCATAGAGGCCAAGGGAAATGAAATATAAAGATGACACTCAGGTTTCTCCCCATATGATGAGAGAGTAAGATCCTAATAAACAGTATCAAATAGATTACCACAGGAGATTTGAGAATGCATAACTAGAATTTAGGAGATATTCTAAGGATGATGGTTAATGTTAGGAAGGAAGATGCACTGAGGTGAAAATCAACGATGTGAGTTATTGACATAAGATGTAGTAATAAAATGATCACAGGATACAGTCATACACAGAACTTAAATAATTAAGCTGGAAGAAGAAAATAGGAAGCATCTGAGAGGTTCATTAGCCAAATAACAGAGAGATAAGGAAAGGGAAAAGAGAGGAAAATTATTAGCTGGAAGTGGAAATTATTAGTTTGAAAGAATATTATGCAAAGTTCAAAAAGGTTAGGGCTGAGGAAAGCTTCATTGGATTTTTTAACTAGAAAATGGGAAGCAAATTTCTACCATGTATTTAAGTAGAAGCTTTCTGAAGACAATTTTATTTTCCATCTTATAAAAATTGCTCTCATGGTAAATATGCTAGACATTTGAGGGATAACTTTAAGTAATATGGATATGGAAGATGAGCACAAGGTAAGTGGCTTATTTTTCATGTAGGTGTCAGATCCTTGATGGCTTTTGGTTTTATATTCTCAGCACAGAAAGGTGTTAATCACGGAAGGGTTATCCCAGCCAATATCCACAAGCATATGATATAAACAAATCTGGAAGTGGACTAATAGAAATGTATTTTGAGTGCTCTACTGAACTAGCAACAGCTGTCTGAGTGTAATGGCTTAAGGAGTTGCAGGCCTCAGTCATCAGCATTTATAGTGTTGCTCCCAGAAGCAATAACATTTTCAAGCATTATATTGGCAGTGGCACCCATGTAATTAAAAAAAAAAAAAAAACTCACTGGAAACAAAATACACAGATTGAATGATAATTTCATCCTGTATCAGCTTTTTGAATTCCTAATATAAACTGCTTTCAAAGGGAATTGGTTAATGTTGGGCTTATGTTCACATGTTACTTTAACAAAGATTTGTATGTTTAAACCATATTAAATGTGACCAAGAATTGTGAAGAAAATGTACGAGTATTTTATGCTGAGACTCATCAGTGTTCTCTCGAATCCAGGGAACTGGACAAGAGCTGTTGATTTACTAACTGGAGAGGATTATAACTTTGTTCGGAGTGGGACTCTTGGAATGAAGAGGGAAAAGACAAAAGGCAAAGGCCTAAACAGATGTGAAAATGTTCAAAGTTCAATGCTATATTGTGCTAAGTAATGCAAATATTGAAAGTGGACAGAAAAAAATTAGGTGAGTATAACGTTCTTGGAAAATAATGGCATGTTCTCTAGGGACCTAATTATGAGCTATTCTGAATAGTGCACCTCAAATATTGACAGGCAGGCTGTTGATATTTGGTCCATAATTAAAGACTCCCTCCTTCACACTCCTAAAAAGGTTTATCAAAGACATCTTTCTACACTAACAAGCATACTGTGAAGCCACATATTGGGAGGCAAAAATAAATGAATAAAGGAAATAGAGTTTAAGTATCTTCATAGACTGGAAAAGAGAAACTTTTCTACAACTTTCAAGGAAAAAAACTTTTCATTTATCTGTCTACGTTTCCAGTCCTATTTTTTATATTTCCCATATTGCACATAAAGATCAATCGTATATTTTTAAACTCCCAGAACTGCATCTATGGCAGTGACTTTTATCAAAAATTGTAATCTTGGGAAAACCTTATGAAAGCAGTTTCTCTCTTCAGTTTCTTTGATGAATGCTTTTAATTCAATTTCTACATAGAAAGTGCTAAATATTTTTAATTTATGTAGTGCATGAAAGTAAACAGAAAAGGGATTATTTTCTAATTGTATCTGGTTCGTTCTAGTAACAATATCATATCTTGGGAGTGTTTTATGAAAGAAAGTGGAATATTGTATAATATTCAATAATAAAACAATCCAAGTGGAATATTGTATAATACCTTGATTTCTTGAGAGATTAAACGACAAGGAATGGAAATATCAGCGAGGGAAATAAATTGCAGGAATATATTTGAGCCTCAGACAAATGATTACTTTCTGTCAGTAGTTTTGCCATGGACTTTTTGGGTGTATCATTTAACTCTCATGTAAGCAACAATTAAAATATTTATATCCTCATTTTATATAGGCCAGAATTTGAACAATCTGTAGGACTGCAAAGCAGGGCTCTTCAATTTCCACTACTGTTAATACTTAAAGCTAGCCCTTAATGGAGAAAGCTCTGTCGCAAAGGTATGATTCAGCAGAGCCGTCATTCCCCTTGGTTTCTTCTAAATGTACTAAGCATTTATATTTGATTGGTTTGGAAGAGTTCTGATTGTTTTCATGGCTGCTATTACTTCAACCATACCAGTCTAACTAGAGTTTGATTTTTAGCAAATATTTTTTAGCTTTCTATATACTTCATATACTGCTACTTTCCTTCATAGCTCACTTGTTTTCTAATGTTTAATTACTTAATTGCTCTTAATAATTTGCATCACTCCAACACATCTGTTTTCTTATTTGACCATATTTTTGCAGAGTTACCTTGTTCTGTTAAACATCACAAAATATTTTAAACATTATAAAAATACCGTAATATTTAAGAGCTCTAAAACATTAATGGTTTCCCAAGAGATGGGCTAAATATTGATAAGGATTCTCAATATATCGATCATTTTGAACTAGACAATAGAAGAAAATATTTATATATTCTTGGGTGGAAAAAGGCATATTACAGCCATACATTCCCAATGTTAATGCCTATATTTCAGGTGATTGAAGAATTTTCACCAAATTATTACATATTCTAAAGAAAAGACAAAATCCAAAGCTATATATACCTGTAGAAGAGCTGAATCATTTCAAATAGCAAAGCTCTCTGGTCTTCACTGCAAATATCTTTCCAGGGTAGTTTGGTGACATTTGGCTGAAATGGGACCATTGGGATCCAAACATGCTCCCAAATGTGAGTAAAATTTTTTCTTTTAATGTTATGTGTTTTTCAGCCGTTTCTTGCCATTTCATACTGAAAATGAAAGATCAAATTTTCTTGATTTCTCTGCCAAGAGGACCTAATTTTAAGAATTTAATTCTCTGAATGTACATTACTCTTGTAATGTAAAGATTGAATTAGAATCATAGAAACAAAATGGTAAAAGGCCTTTGAGAGATCACCAAATTTATCTGCCTATTTCAAATAAGTTGACCTCGTCACCAACGTGAGCACATATTTATCCACATTCTTTTAAGGAAAATATCTCCAGAGAAGACTATTACATAAGCAAACAAAATCCCTGAAGAACAAACCCTGAGAAGTTTCTGTAATTCTCTTTTAAGCCACTTTAAACCATTGGCTTTCAAAATATTTTCACCAAGACTCACATGAAAAAAACAAAACAGAACAAACACACAAAAAACCCCAACAAACCTCACCAACCTGTTTCTCTCTCTCTCTCTTTCACACACACAGACACACACACACACACACAGAGGCTAACCTTTTCTAAGATGTATTCTGATATTTTTCCCTTCCTTTCCTTTGTCTTCATATTCCTCTCTTTTCTCACATTAATTAGATATAGCAACAGTACAGTTTGAAAACTATGTCTTTAACTAACACAGTAATTTGGTAATTTATTGACACATATATATATTTACATTTTACACAGTGAACCTAATGGCTCTATGCCAATCTCAGCCTTCATAGCTAACATGATTAGCTGTGTATAACGCTCATTTATAAGGTGCCAGACATCAAAAAACAAAAAGGACTTCCCTTTATTCGTTCCTTCTGTACATGTTAGTACCTGGCACTTTTTCTTGTTGGCGGTGGAGCGTAGCATTGGACAAGGTTGACGTTGAGTGTGTCTTTAACCTAAAATAAATGTACGGTATATCATTTTCTTTTTCAATAAATCTATGTCATTATGCTTCGTTAATTCAGTCTGACTGTTACTCTAAAATCAAGAAAATACGTGATTAAAAGTTGACATATTTTGAGTTGTGTGGCTGTGTGCATTTGTTTTAACTTACCAATTTTGCTAGAACTGCCAGAGTTAAAAGAGAGATATAAACGAGAAAAATGCATAGATGTTTTGATGGAGCATTTATCACTTGATAGCACACAATTAAAATACATTATGTCCTTAAAAGTGTTATGTTCTTTTGGAAGTGATACCATAGTGGAATAATAATTCAAACACTTAAAGAATATTTACACATTAGGCAGTAAAGTTATGTTTCATACTTCTTTATCTTGCCCATGTTTAATATTTAAGAATGATTTGTATTTTTCAAATATTACAATATTACCTTTGTTATGAGAGTTTAAATTTACCAATTAGAAATTCCCATCCTCTATTTCCTTGATGAGTGATAACCTTACTAAAAGAATATAATTCATTTGAATTGACTTGAATATAATTAAATGTAACTGCAGCCATGTTTTCCCTTTAAAAGCTTACAAAAAGAAAATTGTGTCACAGGAAAAAGTTTGAGTATGTTTGTTTCTGTGACACGTCCTCTGAAATGCAATTTGCAGGTCCACAGTGCAACTTATTCAACCTAAGCAAAAATTACTATCAATGGTTTAGGAGATGGACTATTTACTTCATTTATGCCATTGCTCAGAGATTTTTTAATTTATAAATTCATAAAAACTATCTTTGAGAGTGTTCACCCTCCTTTGTGTAAGTTCTTTTCCTAAAATAATGTGAATATATCAGCAAAAACATTTCCAATTTAGTAAAATTTGAGTTTTCCTATTAAGATGATTATCTTAATAATAATTTTTTCATGGACAATAACTTCAAAGAGAACATGACATAATTTGACTGTTTAACATTTTTAGGGCACATGAACTTTAATGTTGAAATGCATTTTTCTTCAGATGTAATATTTTACTTTCAATGAAACAAAAATTATATTTACCACATATATATATAATAGATCATCTTTTTCTCCGAATAACTACATCACTTGTCAGATAAAATGAATTGAAATATTGAAAAAATCAAATTAATCAAATTAAAGATAGAATTAAATTCTACTTGAAAAGTTATGCAGCCAACCTGGTGGTGTGGTGCTTAAATTTGGGGCACTCTGCTTCAGTGGCCCGGGGTTTGTAGGTTTGGATCCTGGGCGTGGACCTACACCACCCATTAAGCCACGCTGTGGCAGCATCCCACATGCAAAATGGAGGAAGATGGGCACAGATGTTAGCCCAACTCCACTCTTCCTCAAGCAAAAAGAGGAAGATTGGCAACAGGTGTTAGCTCAGGGCCAATATTTCTCATCAAAAAACAAAGTTGCTCAGCACAGATAGCAGTGACACATCTGCCCTACTGCTAAAACTAGGGATGGCACCACTTTTTATTTTGTATTGCCCCTTTTGGGTTTCATTACACACATGCTGATGGGCTGCAGGAGGGAAGCCACAAGAAAAATTGAATAGCCAATATTCTGAGCCCTCTCACTAAAGAAGTGTGCCTGCTTACCCATCACTCTTGTTCTTGCTCACTCTGCCCATTTTCCAATTCCATCTTCAGTTTCCGTCAATGATGTGGCTGCCCTCCCCTCAGCTAACCCCACTTGGCTCCAGGTTTATGTTGGGTAGTAGCTTTACCCAAAGGAATTTGTCCCAGCTTCCCATACACATGCTCTCTGATAGAAAAGTGACTATGTCATTCCCAGAGGACCCTCTTTGGGACACTCTCCCTAGCTTCTTTGCTGATCCAAAGTCAACACTCTTTTGCCATGGGTTGGGTGAGAAGAGCCCTGCCACTCCCTTTCAAGGAGCAAGCTGGGGAGATGCGGGCTTCTTTCCTCCCACTGTCACCCTCTGCCCCATCAGGTCCTGAGCAGTGGGGCCTATGTCTGGGCAGGTTCCTGGGGCCACCTGCACTACCTTTTTGCACCAGTTGAACTCTAGGGGCTCCATCCGTGGTCCGTTTTCTCTAAATCTCTACCTCACCTTTTTATCCTACCAGCTGTTTTACCTAAGGTTGCACATGGACTATTTATGTGAGGAGAGGAAATGAAAAAAATCTATAAATATATATTTTAAAGTAAAATAAACCCTCAATAAAGTGTTACCACTTTCTTTTATTGTGAAGATAAAAGCTCCATTATGAAAATTTATAAACCTTTGTTTATGTAATTATTTTTATAATTGTTGCTCAAGTTCAATCTGCTATTATTTTCCTCCATTTGCCTTTTTCATTCAAAAATTGCTGTATTTTTGCCTTCCTTTAATCTTTTAATGTCTAGTTTAGCCCTACTATTTCCATGAGGCTTCAGTATACATTGATCTCCGTTTTTCTAGTCTCTTATAGCCCTGGCTGATTGATATTGTGACACTGTCTTTTAATATATGTTGCAATTAGCTAAGCTAAGGTAAGACTCATTAAAAAATAAGTCAATCTGAAATATAGTGAAATTTTATTTTCTTTTATTTTGCATGATTTTTCTTCTTTTCTCTCAAGTTTTTGTTACTATTATTGCTAAATGGTAAGGCTCACTATCATGAGCCTTTAATTAGGAAATTTCCCCAAAGCTAATATTAGTCAACATTAGAACACATGGTGCTTTTTGAACTTTGCCATCAAAAGAAATTAATAATTTACCCTGAATGACACCTCTAGTCATCATCAGGCAAGAAATTTCTAGTTTTATTGCTCTCTGTGTGAATTGTGGCAATGAACTACTAAATCATGGTCACCTCAGGTTTTATGTCTTCTTTTTTTTTCTTTAGAACAACACATTAAGCAACTCAATTCAAATTATATGTCATTCTAATTGGAACTGGAGAGCAATTAACTTTTGTGTGGCAAAATGTCAAGTACTTTTTTTGCTCATCAAAAGAAATTTGTCAAGAGAAGTCTATAGCTTCATATAAATTACAATTGTTGCTATTAATTGGTCTCCATTTCAATTAGCTTATGAAGTACTTTAACTATGGCTAAGGATAACAACTAGGAAATTCAAGAAGCAAGCACTGTGTTTTGCCTCTTGACATGACATCATTTCTTAAGAGTCAAGATCAGTGAAAGTTCCAATTTAAATAAATAGATTTTCCCATTTTATAAAAAAAGAAAATTATAATCTGCTCATTGTATGCCTCTTCTTTCGTTCCTCCTTCCTTCCTTCCTTCCCTCCCACTCTTTCTCTTTCTTTTTCTTTCTCTCTCTCTGTCCATTTTCCTCACAACGTAATATTTAAAACTCCTGAATTATTGAATTTTAGTGACAAATTGGAGAAATGTGGCACTAAACATATTTACTAATAGACCCAAATATCATTAGTTCCTCTGTGAAAGGAAGCCAAGAGTGGATAAACCTATGTTCAATAATTAATGTTTCAGTATTTTATCTTTTGGAAATGATCTAGATATTAAATGAATATCCATCATTTAGCTTATCTTGGTGTAACTTTAAGGTTTCAAGTTACTGAAAAGATTTTGGAAAGTATTATTAAGTAGACATATCATAAAGCATAATTATTGTTGAAATGTTCATTAATAAACTATCTTACATCTATTTAATTTACTTATTCTTAACAATTATGTTTAGATTATTCATAAAAATTTCATGAGATATTAAACAGCCAGCCATCATCTTAAGTTATCTTTCTTGCTAATGAATTTGACAAATTCTGTAACAGTGATAACCTGAGCTTAATTGCCTTTTAGTAAACCTAGGTAGCATAGCAGTTATATATCCTTGTTATTCTTAGTGCTGATAACTCTAGAGACTTGTCAATTTAATTAAAACAACAAACTTAACCTAGCTTTTATTTATTGAAGATTATCCTAGATCACATGAACTTGAAAAACATTTGAATTAGTTTCCATATTTCTGAGAGTACACTTAATTTATATAAATGCTTAATTTTCTTTAAGCCAATTAAATAGAGCTCTCTACAAATTAATTTTTACAATACCATCAGATGTAAACATATCATACTTCTGTAAGATACATACATGGACATATATAAACATACAGACAGATGCAAACAGAGCTCTTACAGCTTTTGTTTTAAAAATTTGTCCACGATGGGGTGTGGTCATGTAAAACTCACTAGTTCAGAAAAGAACAGCTGGATCCAAATTGTGCTTCTAGCAGAAGGAATAAGTTAAGGTTACCTGCTTAGATGGCTTAAACTTTTTACTAACATTTGTGGAGACTTTTAAGATTTTTTTATTTGCGTAGTTTCCAAATAGTCTTTCCTTTTATATTTTATCTTCTGATATGAATTACCTGGGTTCATAGAGAAGACCAGGTTGAACATTTACATCTCAAAGGCACAGAGAAAGAATGCAAGTTCCTGCAAGGACTTTTGTTTCATAAGGTCATAATTTTTACAATACTACAAAGCTGTTGAGGTGAATAGGGGAGTTTTTGAGACTGGGAAAAAGAATAGATGGGCTTTTTCTGTTCTTGTAAAGATTCAAGTTTGCAGGACAAGTTTTACAAGGTATCCTCAATTTGTGGGACAGTGTTTTTAATTCCTCAGGGAATCGGGTTGCAACCTGAATGATATCAAGGGCTGACCAAACATCCAAGTGAAACCCGCAAACAGCTGCTGATTAAGCAGCTAGTAACTAGGGGGATAGGAATTCGCCACCCCAAAGAGTGTCTCTGTCAGAAGGACACTTTGACCCCTAACCCCCACTAACTGACCAAAAGAATTTGGGGTGGGAGGCCTGCTCCCAGAACAGGCCATCACCATAGATATCTCCAGGTATTGGGGATGGTTCTTGCTAAGCCACTCTTAGTTCTGGTTCCACTTTGAAAGAGACATTTACATTTGTAAAGGAAATCTCCATTTGTAAAGGTATCTTCTTCCTTGTACCAGGGAGAAGAGGGGAATGGCCTTCCCTAGAAACTTGTCAGAACAGAAAGTGAGGACTTAAATCTGCATGATAAACTTACCCATTGTTAATTGCGCTGTTCAAGCAATATGCTATCTGACTCCCACTAGGTTCCTACAGACAACATCTCCCTGGGGCCTGGGTCACCATGGTGATGGGGTTTTTTTTGAGCTATTTTTTTCAGGTGTTGGAATCCCTTGCCCGCTTCAGGCCGGTTGAAACCACCAACCCATCAGCTGGACCCACGCAGACGTATGTCCAATAAGCAGACTTTTGATGTCAAGATGTTAAAAATCCACCCTCAGGGCATGCTGACAGTGCCATTCTGTGGACATGTGTCCTATGAGGAGGCATGAAGCCTGACTACGCTTGCGCAGATCATCAATTACCTCATCTCTCCTCACCTCCAGTCATTTCAGACCACCTTGCCCCCTACCCCATAAATATCCCCAAGTCTCTGTTTTCGGGGAAGCTGATTTGAGATTCATTCTCTCCCATTTCCTCACTTGCTGCCTTGTGATTCAACTAAGATGGAAATCAAAAGATTCCCATGTTCTAGATTTAAAACTGTTTGTTTTTGGAGTGTTTTCCTTCCCTCTGGATACAATGTTTCATTTTAGCTTAGGGGAGAAGACCAAACAACAGTTCCTATCAGGCTCTGAATATCTGCTTTCAATTTGGCCAACTTCTGACCACAGAGTTACTCTAAAAAAAATAAAAGATCCTTTCAAATACCTTGGCAAGTTTCAGCCAGGATAAAAAGTAAATATTCCTGGTAGTATTGAATGACCCCTTGGACCCCTTGGATGCAGGAGGCATCCCCAAAGAGGGTGTAAAAATACTTCCAAGTTTCAGAGCCAGCCCCATCTTGGGCCGAGAAAGTTATTTCAACATATTTGATTACTGAAGCGAAGTTCCAATTTAAAGTTGAATATGTATGTATGAAAAGCAGAGTATGTGACTTTAATATACTAGTATACAATTAGGCACAGCTGTGGATGACTTACTATAGAGTAACACCGTATATGCATTATTGAGAGGCCAAAGTCAGAAAATGCTTCAATTCTGTGTTAAATGCTCTTTCATATTTCTAATGAAACCCTTTACAATGTTATTTTAATAAGTTATCATGTTAGAAAAATGTGTCTTTCAGCAGCTATTAGTCTAATTTAATTTACATTTAATTATAATTATACCTGCTGTGGTCCAGTAAATAGTTAAACATTGGGAGACATAATTTAATCCATTTACTTCCAGAAAAAGTATGGAAAATCTACCATTCCTTCATTCATTCAATGGATATATATTGGTTCCATTTTTGGGCAAATTATCTGTAAGGGCTAGCAGTTAACCAAAAGTTTAGGCTCTCACTCCTAACAGGATGGATAGATATTTAACAATAAATTAAACTCTTTATATATTAATTACAAGTGTAGTGTGGTATTTAATAGAGAAGTTCAGGTTTATAAAAGTGTATGATAAGGATCTGAAGTTGCCTTAAAGGTCAGTAAAAATTTCCCTGAAGAAGTTGTTTTAATTGGTAGCTGAAGAATGTGTAGGGGTTAACTTAAAAGTGATAGTGATGAATTGGGACAGGGAAGAGGGCGTGTGTAAAACAATCCAGCAAGAAGAAATGTGAGGACAAAATCCCTGAAGGAAAATACTCCATTCATTACAGTAATTGAAAGAAAGTCAACATGGTGGTTGAATTTCTATAAATTACTAACAGGTTGATGGTGGAATAGACTGGAGAGATAGAAGCCAATTATTTAGAGTATTGTAAGTCATGTACATAATTTGTCTCTTTATGTTAAGAACAATGGGCAGAAAACATCTAAAGGTTCATATTTGTCAGAATTTTTCTTGAGGCAACTGACTTATCCATGACTCAAACCAGATTATGCATAAAGGGGAATTTATTGATCCACATTACTGAAAAATCTATGATTCATACCTGACTGTAAAAGGCTGAATATACAAATGGACAATAGCCAGACCATATATAAAAATGAAACTCTGACCCACAACCTGCAGCGACCTGCCCAGGAAACCAATCTATTCTCTATGGTAACCAGGCCAGGAAGCCAGCCTGCTATAAATCAGACTTTCAAGAGGCCAGATTGCTATCTCTACAGACAATCCAAGAAGCAAAACAGTAACTCCTATAATAGCCCAAAATGGCCAGGACTTCATGAATCACTGGCAGTTTCCCGAATTTTTGTCCCTGCTTCCAATTTAGGACCAACTAGAGAAAGCCAAATGTTCATGCCTAACCATTCTAATTAGCCTTCCCGCAGCTTCCCCTTTCCAACATCTTCCAATCAGGTCATACCTGAAGTCTTCCCTTTTTTCTGCTGTAAAGCTTTCTCTCTTCTCTATCTGCTTTTGAGTCTCTGGCAGAACGCAAGTGATGGTGGCTGACTTCCTTTTTATAGCAAGTCTGAATAAGTAACCTTTGCTTGTTCTCATTTGGTTGGGCTTTATTCCCACACTGGATTCAGGGACTCACAGAAGCTGTCAGCAATCTCTCTCTTCTTCTTCTTCTCTTCCTCTTTCCGTCTCTCTGGGCAACTTTCTTCTATTTTTTCTTTCACAAGACAAAGATATCCACACAAATGAAGGCTAATATCATCCTACAAACAGAAATCACAGATAAAAAGTAAATACTTTTATATATACAGACCAAGGAAGATGTCCAGGGTGATCACAGTTCCCTCTTAGGGCACACATGCATTCATGAACCAATTGTTTCCAAGCAGGCGATTTGCTACTGGGGCTCACAGATCACTTGTGTGTAGGATTATCACAGGAAAAAAAAAAAAAAAGATGCCTAGTTTCATTTGAATTTTAGATAAACAGCAAATACTTTTTAAAAAATATATGCATGACCCTTGAAATAATATGTGAGAAATATTTTTGTTTACCTCAAATTCAAATTTTACTTAGCATCTTATACATATTATGGCAACTCTACTCACATAGCATGCAAGGCAAAGCTATGATAACCTATGTAACAGGCTGGGAGGTTGTGCAGGGACAAATCCAGAAGAAAAATGTGCTAAGCTGAAAAAGGAATATGCCATTACAAATTTTAAACAAGAGAACGAAGTATTCAGATTTGACATATAAAAGAATGGGCCTGGTTGGTATGTTGCACAGAAACTACAGGGAATAGGAGAGCATCTAGGATATTAATGGGGAGGCGATTACAGCAGATGAGATGAAATGTAGGTGGTTTCAACTGTCACGATGGCTCGGGGATAAAGACAAATACATCAGACAAGTGAGGCAGTAGAATCAATAGAGATTTGTGATTGTTTCCTGTTAATTAAAATGAGTAAAGTTAGTAAGATTACAATGAAACTGTTAGAATTGAACTGGATGCAAGGTCACTGTGTAAATTCAATTTTATTTTTATAAAGCAACTATAAACAATTCAAAAGTGAGGTTTAAAAAATACACATTTTGAGTAACATCATAATCACCACATGATTAAAAATAAATCAAATAAAACTTAGGTAAGATTTCTCCACAGTAAGATAAAAAGCTTTTGAGAGCAGAGAATACCTAACTAAATGCAGACATGCACCCTATTTGTTGATTAGCAGCATCAACATTATAAAGTTGATATTTCCCCCCAAAATTATATATAAATATGAAGCAACCCCAATTAAAACCTGAGCAGGTGTTTCGTGAAAATGTACAAGTTGGTTCTAAAAAAGAATATGGAAATACAAGAGCCAAATATAGTCAAGGCAATCTTGCATACGTACACAGTAGTTGAATGCACTCTCCTGGATTTTAAGACATAAAGTAGTTCAGAGAATTGTATTGACACAAGGACAAACAAATAGGTCAATGAAACAGAATAGACCCCTGAAGCAGAACTAAGTACATATGGTTACTTTATTTAAAACAAACTAGCCTTGCAGAACAGAGTTAGGGTCATTCTTTTCAATAAAGAGTTCTGGTTCAATAAAAGTTCAGCAAAGGATTGGATATCCGTACGAAAAGCACAAAAAAATTGACTTTTGATTCACCACAAGATCAAAAACAATAAGCTGGTTGGTAGATTTATATGTGAAACAAAAAAGAAATAAAATGTGTGAACCATAATATATAAAGATACAATGATTACATTCATGTTAAAAACAACGCTTAAATAGGACACACAAAATACTAAACATAAGACAATTGAAAATGTTTGGCATATTAAAATTAAGAAATTTTTTAAATCAAAAGATACCATTAGCAGAATGAAAAGATAAATTATAGAGTGAGAGAAGATATTTGAAATTCATATGACCAACAAGCTTATGTCTAATATAGTTTTAAAAGAATTCCTACATAAAAGAATTCCTACATAAAAGGCAGAGAATGAATAGAAAAAGGGCAAGAGACTTTAGCAATCACTCTTCAAAGATAATATTCTAGGTGCCAATAAAACTACAAAAAGTTAACCATTCTCATTTATTTTCAGTGGAAAACAATTTAGTCACACTGAGATAACCATCAAAACAGATACAATTTTAAAAAGTTAACAATCTTAAGTTTTGGCAAGGTTTTGGCGTAACTGGCATTCTCAAACCCAGCTGGTGGGAGTATGCATTGATATGATATCTATAGAAACATTTATTGTTGCTGACTAGAATTAAAAATGTAAGTTTCTTAGAACCTAGAACTCTCACTCTTATTTATAAGCAACAGAAATCCAAATAAGGTTGCAAGAAAAGACATTTGCAAACATATTTGTAGAAGTGTTATTTCTGAGAATCCAAATGTGGAATAACTAAAACTGACGGTATTTAGCATATTTATATATCTATATCTATATAGATATAGACATATATTTCATTGGGTACAATGAGAAAGAAGAAAGAACTCCTACACACACACACACACACACACACACACACACACACAGAGGTACATATCATGGCTAAACGGAGTGAAATAAACCACATCCACAAACATATTTGCATAATATAGATGCAAAAAAGATAAAAAACAAACCAGATCAAGCTATAATGCTAGAATTCAGGATAGTGAGAAATAAGGACCAAGCAATATTTCAGTTATCTATTATCTTTTCTAGTTATCTGTTGCTGCATGGTAAACATGGTGGCTCAAAGAGGCTTCTTCTTTTTCTCTTCATATTTTCTGGGGGGTCAGGAGTTCAGGAATGACTTGACTAGGTTGTTTATCTCTAGTCCACGTGGCCTCAGCAGGGTTGGCTAGCGTTGAAAGATCTACTTTCCAGATGATTCCTTCACTCAGTTTTACTTGGCTTATTCCCACTCCCATTATGTCTCATTCTCCAGGGTCTTTTTACATGGCTTTTACTTTTGCTTCTTACAGTGTGATTTTCTCAGAATAGTCAAACTTTTTATGTGGTAGCTGGCTTCCAACAATCAGTCTTCCAAAAGATAAGAAGAAGCTACAACTCTATGTCCTGGGACCAGAAGCTGACACCAGCTTTGTTTCTGCTGTAGTATAATGATTAAAAAAATGATAAAGAATTCCCAAATCAAAAGAGAGGAGACATTTAATGGAAGAAAAAAAATGTTATTTCTCTTTAATCTACCATAGGCAGCAGCAATTGGGAAGAGGTATGAAAGATGCTTTTTTAATGTGGCTAATATTTTATTGCTTCATTGAAGTAATAGTTACATAAGTTTGTTCAATTTGTTATAAATCATCAAACTATAGACTTAAAATATGTGTTGCTTGTGTATTCATATATATAACGTATTTTAAATTTAATAAGTTAAAGAAGGTTGGGTGATAGCTGAAGTTATTTTTAATGAAAAAATATTAGATGGAAAACTTGATCAGGTTAAAATACTAATTTTAAGGATGAAGTGGTAAGAGAGATCAAACTATTTAATGAATATTTGATGCCTCAAATATTTCTGGCATTTTTCAAACACCTAGACATAATATAAAAATTCCAAGAAATCTGGAGAACATGGAATCCAAGATCAAAGAGGAGATGAGGATCAATCCCGATTTCAAGTGTAGTTGCAAGTGGTTGAATGAATTGTGACATCTGTTTCTTCTATGAATTAGGAAAAAAGGTTTGAAATAGTGGCTAAACTTCCAAAATTTGGTGAAATATATAGTTATACAGATTTGAGAAGCTCAATGAGTCCCAAACAGAGCAAATTCAATGAGAATTAAACCTAGGTACCTCATAGACAAAATCTTGAAAAACAATGATAAAGAAAAATTCTTGAAAGCAGACCGAAAAATAAATGACATTATCACAGAGGAATAATCTTCCAATTACTGCAAGTATTAATCAAAAACCACACAGCCTAGAAGACAATGCAAAAATATCTTTGCTAAAAGAAAAGAACTCATCTAAGAATTCTATAGCCAGTAAAATATCCTTCAATAATGAAAATTAAATAAATATGTTTTATGATAAAGTAAATCTAAGAATATTTTTTGTTACCACACCCACACTTATCATGAAGAAAATTTTTCAGTCTGAAGGGAAATGATACCAGGGGTAAACTCAGATTTTTTGAAACGAATAGAGAGCATTGCAAAGGTACATAGCCGGTTACATATGAAAGACTAAGTTTCTCCTATTTTCTTTAAAATCTATAAAGCAAAAATTATAACACTGTCTTGTAGGGTTTATAACATTTGTCGATTTAATACATCTGATAACTGTAACATAAAATGACTATGGAGAATGGAAATGGATCTATATGAAGAAAATTGTCTATATTTTGTGTGAAGTGGTACAATATTATCTCTCAGCAGACCGTGAAAATTTAGTGGTGTATATCATTGATGTCTGGAACACCACAAAAATAGTAAAGATGCATAGCTAAAAACAATAGATATATTAAAACTGAATTCTAAGAAATTCAAAGAATAAAAAAAGATATATAAGGAGAAATAGAAGAACAAAAATTAGAGTGAATGAACAGAAAACAAATAATACAGATAGACCTACATCTAACCATGTCAAAAATTGAATTAAATGTTAAGGGACTATATAATCCAATTAGGTATCATTGTGGGCAGATAGCCTCAATGGACTGTTTTTTTTCTATTATTTTTTTCTTCCTTCAATAAATTACAATGTTTTCAATGAATGTCTTTATTTTATTCATATGAATAAGGAAAATTTAATACAATAACTCGTTCATTCTTACTGTTTTATTTCCTAAATAAGTGTTTATAGAGATTTATGTGGTAGACACTAAGACAAAAACACAAACAAACAAAAAACTCCCTTAAAACTAATCAGCATTTGTGTCAAAAAGGTAACACATTTTCCCCCAAATTTAAAGTCAATTGCCAGGAGCTCAGCAATTATGCAAACAACTCTGGTGATTTGCATTTTCGTTAGTCAAAATATAGTGAATAAATAATGCATGTTCTTTAAGAAAATACCATGTGGATAGTAACAGAGTTTTGTATAGAATCACAAGAATCTGAAACTAACTTTCATGGGGGTACTAGGAGATACTTGTAAAGATAAGCCTGTTGCCAGACATAGAGCAATCCCATCCATTCATCTCATTTGGAGACAACCTCTTATTTTAAATTCTTCATAAGTTTTGTTCTTTTATATAGTAATTATGTCTCCTATATTGCTGTTGTGAACAGTTACTCTAATTTGTACTGATTTTCCTATAATTTGCTCTTCCTCTCTCTCAATGTTTAGTCAACATCATCATTGTTAGAAATAAACTAGCTCTTAGAATTCTTATTCAAACTTTGAATAAATAATTATCATCTTTAGGTAAAATATATAGTCTTTTAGATCCATCTGTTTCATGTGTTTAGAAATCCATTATCGTGTAAAATATAAACATACATAAAAAGAACTGTTTTAATTTGATTTTTTCTGTGTAACCTTGAAATGAAAGAGGAAGAAAACAAGTGGAAAAATAGTTATTGAGATTTTACTTTGTATGGTACAGTTACATGTATTGACTCAATCATTACCCCAAAACCTTGGCATAATGTATAGCAATACAAATTATGTTGTGAGGAGAATCTCACCATCCTAGTTACCAGACAGTAGGATTTCCTATACACTATTGTGACTATAGCCATGTAAAGTACCATGTTGATGACACTGGACATGCTAAGCACTCCAATGATTATGGTGATGTCCCTTTGTGTGTATATATATATATACACACACATACACACAAATATATACATATATGAATATATATCTATATATCTTATATATAGATATATATTTGTGGGTTTTGCTGAGGAACATTAGCCCTGAGCTAATATCTGGGCCAATCTTCCTCTATTTTGTATGTGGGTTGCCACCAAAGCATGGCTGACGAGTGGTGTAGGTCTGCATCCAGTATCCAAACCCTCAAACCTGGGCTGCCAAAGCACAGCACACTGAACTTAACCACTATGCTACACGGCTGGCCCCAATATTTTAAATAAATTAACAATAAACTACAATGGTGTCATTTATGTTACTGTTGTTTTTGTTGTGTGAGTAGAGTAGCAACATCATCAAATTCTTTATTATTAAATCAATATAGTTATTTTTATTTTGATAGTGTCTAAAAGAAGAGCTTACGGTCAGTCTGCTGATTGTGTTTCCCATTCTTTGGCTATAGCCTTCTCACCTTGTCATCATGATGTTGTCTCTGATCACTTGTGGTTTCGGATGTTCTCCAAGGATCTTTTCAAGGATGACTTCAGTTCCTACTCCTATTTCTCTCACTCAGTATTCAGAGTCAGCAGACAGACGGTCCTTCACTCTGTTCCCCAGCACCCTTCCTAACAAAATGGCTCTGACACTTATGTGTAATAACAACAAATAATTTACTAGAAGAGATTGTACATTGAGACAATGAGCTCAAACTGGACTCTGTCTAGTTTCCGGTAAGCTTCTGTGTGACTTTGTCCAACTAAACTTTTTAAATAAGAATTTTCATGTATATCCATTCCTTGGAGCCAAGCACAATTTCCTCACTGTTTTTCAAACTTTCACAAGACTCTGTTCACATCCAACCCGTTGAAAATGGGAGAATTCATTCCTTCTTATAGTTCGTATTTTGTCTTGTTGCATTTTTTAAAATTGCAGACTTTTTGGGATGTTTGAGAGTGAGACCTAACTTTACCTTCAATGAAAATTCCTCAATATAACTGAAAGGTACTTTCTAGCTCAAAAACATATACAAAAGTCCGAAGATTACTTGTTAGATTCCACCAAGGTCTAGTTACTATACTTCTAAATAACATACTGGATATAAATTCACCCTTTCAGAACACTTTTGATAAGCAAAGACTGGTCTACATTTTTTGACATTTTTCTTTGGTGGAAGGTGAAAAACAAAAGTCAATCCTTACTTACTGTTGTCCTATCCCTGCTAATAACCAATTAAAAAAGGCGTTCTTGGACAGAAATAGTTGCATCTTTGATAATAGTAAAATTGTTCAGGCATAGTAAAGTCTAAATATAGTATTTCATTTATTCTATTTTATATTTTTAACAGAATTGCAATGTGTAAGGGGCTCCACAGACCTAATTCCCAGTGAAACAGGCCAAACTTATTTTTAAAAAACAACTTGATGATGTCTTTCCAATTATTTGTGTCTGCTTTAATTTCTTTCATCAGTATTTTATAGTTTTCAGTGTAGAAGTCTTCCATCTCCTTGACTAAGTTTATTCTTAAGTATTCTTTTTGATGCATGATTCCACTCATATAAGGTATCTAAAGTAGTCAAACTCATAGAAGCAGAGAATAGGACGGTGGTTGCCAGGGGCTAGAGGTAGGGGGAAATGGGGATTTGTTGCTCAATGGGTATAAAAATTTCAGTTAGGCAAGATGACTAAGTTCTAGAGATCTACTATACAGCGTAGTACCTATAGTTAACAATATGGCATTGTGCACTTTAGAATATGTTGAGAGGATAGATCTCATGTTAACTGTTCTTAACACACACACACAAAATAACACAAAAAAGATTTTGGAGATGACGGATATGTTTAGTACCTTGATTGTGGTGATGGTATCAAGATGTATGCATATGTCCAAAATCATCAAAATCTATACATTAAATGTGTTAAATTTTTGCATATCAATTATACCTCAATAAAGGAAAAAAAAAATTTGAGTCCTCTGGAAATGGTACTAGGGGCTGGCAACAAATCCAGAAACATGTTTTCAGGAAAATCTACTAAACCATGGTAAGAACAGTGAGAATCAGTAGCATTTGAAGGAGGATCCACTCCCTGTCTCCCCACTCCTAGCCCAGTATTACGGAAAATCTATTCCAGACTGGTGCAGCCACGAGCATAGGGCTTCCTCTCGCTACCTTCTCCCAGTTGAGGAATATAATAGTTTCTAGGAGAGGCCTCCTGTCCACATTTCTTGTCTTACACTAGAGCTACCTGTAGCAGGGGCTAAGTTCTTAGTGCATGTAGCCAAGAGATAGGTTGCTCCCTCCTTCTGCCTAGCCCCCATTTATGGGGTGGGGGCTCAACCTCAGGAATGGCACACACAATAATGCTAGGCCCTCATCCCACTAATGCTGGCCTATTCATTAAGTGGAGATTCCACACTAGGAGAGGCAAGTTGGGAAGAACAGAAGTTGCTGCCCCGGCCCCTTCACTGAGCCCCAGCTTGTAAAGCACAGGACCGCCACCGTCCTCATAACCAGCTCCAGAGCCATGGGTCGGATGTTTTGTGTAGGTGGAGAGGAAGATCATAAAACAGAGAAACCCAAAGCTCTTTCCAAAGGGAGTGAGTTTATTTGCAATAGGATGTGGGGAAGTTTGAGCTTAAAGGTGCTCTCAAAAATAATGGAGGTTGTCATGAAAAATACTTAAGAGGAGACCAATAACTTCATTAGAGATATAAGTTAAACCAAAGGCCAAAGAAAAAGACAACTAAGAAGATCCCTCTTGTCAAACAAATCTCAAATACTGACTTGAAAAAATATTTGTACAAACAATCCAAATTTAATTGTATCAGCCTGTGGACAGATTTTTGCCTCATACGTTGTTGGAAACGACAGAACAATTAGCCCCAAATTAGCTTTTACTTTGCCAGCTGAATATAATCAAGTAAAAAGACAAAAGAGTCCTAAGTGACTGTGTGCATACTTGAGGCTTCCAAGAGGTTTTACACCGTAGGAAATAGACTTTACTAATATATTCCAGCCTGTAAATAAACAAATAAACTAGAAAACAATATTAATAAGTCCCAGACTGAGAGGGATCAGTACCCAGAATGAGTACAATATGTGATCTAAAATATCTGGTTTCCATCTGAGTCATGAGAATTCATAACTCGTACCAAACAGGAAAATCTGACCCACGCATACATTAAAAAACAAAAGACAAGAGAAGTTGTCTGTGAGATTGACTAGATGTCATCTTTAATAGACAATGCTTCAAAATAGCCATAAAAATATGTTTAAAGAAGTAAATCATGTTTTACAAAGTAAAGGAAGAGATAATGACCATGCCTTATCAAATAAAAGACATTCATAAGGATATAGAAATTATGTTTGGAAAAAACCAAATGGAAATGTGTATTTGAAAAGTAAAATAACTGAACTGAAAAATTCACTAGACAGGTTTAACAGTAGCTTTGGACTGGCAGAAAAAATTAGCGAGCTTCAAGAAAAACCAATAGAGATTATTCAATGAGAGGTATAGAGAGAAAAAAGGATGAAAAAAAATGAACATAGCTTCAGAGAAATGTGGGGCATCATTAAGCATGCCAACATACATGTAATAGGAGTGCCAAAAGGAAAGAAGAGAAAGGAATGGAAAAAAATATCTGAAGAGAAAATTGCTGAAAACCTCCCAAATTTGAGGAAAAGCATTAATTTGCACTTTCAAGAAGACTAAAAAATCCAAGTAGGATAAAAACAAACACATTAAAAATACTGGAAGCCATAATAAGAAATAAATCTGAAAGTAATAAAGGAAAAGTGACTCATTACTTACGAGGGATCCCCAATAAGAGTAAAATCTGACTCATCAGAAGCAGTGGGTGCCCGGAAGCAATTGGAAGGCAAAGTCAAAATGCTGAAAGAAAAATCTGTCAACTAAGTATTCTGTATCCACCAAAACTGAAAGCAAAATAAAAGACATTCCCAGTTATGTAAAAACTTGGATAATTTGTTGTTAGCAGAGCAGTCTTACAATAAATAATAAAAGAAGTTCTTCAGGCTGAAGGCAAGTAACCCCATATTGAAATTCGAATTCACACACAAAAAAAACAAAGAGAACTAGTAATAGTATTTATGAAATTATAAAAGACAGTATAACTGCATATTTTCTCTTAATTGATTTAAATCAATTGTATAAAACAATATGTATATGATTGTATTGTGCTAATCATATAACTGAGCTAATAGCAGCACACAGGCGATAAGAGCAAAGGTGTACCAGGTTTAGTAAAATGACAGCAGATGGCAACTCAAAATCCACAGGAATAAATGAAGGAACTAGAAATGGTGAATAAGAAGGTTAATAATACAAACATTATAAATATTTATTACTCTCTTCTTGTAATATTTTTAAAAGACTTACAATTATAAAAGTAATAATTAAAACATTATAATATTGGGTTCGTAAAATATTTAGATGCACTATGTATAATAATGCCCCAAAAGGAAGAAGGGAGAAATAGAGGCCTGTGAGAGTAATGTTTCTGTATCTCCCTGGAATTAAGTCAATATAAACCTGAAATAGATTTTGGTATATTAATATATACATGCCAAATCCTAGAGCAGTTACTAAGGAAATAAAAATATACGCAGTAACTACAGACTTTTTGAAAGTCAAGGGGTTCTACTTTACAGAATAGATTGCTGCTGTTTTGTTTTTAAAATTACGTTTCAAAATAGAGGATTTAACAAACAGCTCATTCTGAAGCTCTGAGATGTTCTCATTTCTCCATATTTAGGACATCCATAAGGACTGCTTTTAATGATTATTGACCCATTCCTGGGAAAAAAAAAAAAAATCTGCCATGAACGCAAATCTCAGTTTCCATTCTAGAATGCTTTTGTCCCTCAGCTGTCATTTTTTCAAATTTCAAAATTTATTATCAACAAAAACCCACCAGAATGGCTGAAATTCAAACAAAACGAAACAAAAAAAAATCTCTGAATAATAAGTACTGGAAAATATGCTAAATAGATGGGTGACCCGTGTAATGGTGCTAGGGGTATAGATTGTCATAAGCACTTTGGAAACCCATTTGGCATAATTGTTAGACCAACATATGTATAACGTATGGTTCAAAAAATTCTCTCCCAGACATATATCTAAGAGATACATAAATATGTGCATCAAAAGACATGTACCAGAATGTCAAAGCAATATTCATAAAACTTCAAAATAGAAACTTTCAAAACCTATTCTTAAAAATACAGAAATAGTGAAATTAAAACCACTAGATCCACAAAATAGTACTTAGTAAGAATTTATTGGGCATCTACGAACACTTATGAACTGGGAGTTTTCAAACCCAAAACCAATACGAAGCTCAGAGAGGTATGACATTACAGGATGGCTTATAAAGGGAAAATGAGAAAGTTGTTTAATCTTCATAATGATTGGTTATTACAATGGAGGTTTCCAGATGGCAGGGGATTTGGGTTAAAAGTGATTATCTTATACTATTTTTAGGAAGATGACCTGTTTCCTTTATGATTATCAGAAGCATTTACAAGGAATAACATAGGTTAAGTTTCACTTAAGCTCATGAAATAAGCTCGATTTCGTTTGCTTGTTTGTCTGCTCAGGGAATTCTCAAATCTGGTCTCCATTTTTTCTTTAGTTTTAACACTATCAACAGAAGAATAGATTAAAACAGTAACTGAGGTTTATTCCTATAATAAAATATGTTTCTGAAACATAAATGAACATCATAGATGAATCTCACAACATAACATTGCCTGAATAAAGCCAGGGAGAAAAGACAACATGTTGAGATTACTACATTTATAAAAAGTTCATAAGAGGATAGCAGTTAGTATTGGGGGAGATAATGATGGAGAAAGGCCAAGTCAATGTGTAAAATGATGAGTTCAATGTGTAAAATGATGAGTAGAAGTAGGTACACAGATGTGTTAATTTTGTAAAATTCTTTGAATTGTATATTTAATATGTGTACTTTACAACGTTTATGCTATTACTAAATAAGAGTTTTTGAAAATATGCTGTCATCTCTACTAGGCATACTAGTAGACATGTAATATAGTTTCTCATTATTCTTGATGTGGCAATGAGACAAATTTTGTAAGGAAAGTGTTTTTCAGGGAGACAATCTATTGTATAGGAGAAGGAAGGGATACATTTTAGTTAATAGTAAAAAATATTGTTAAAGAACAAAATCAACAGAAAGGGGTCAGTTCAGCTGACTTACTGTAATTATGTTATAATGAGGAAAATTATGCAAATTAAACACATAGCAAATAAAGAGACCTCATACTTAATTTAGTGAACTACATATTTAGGGAAGGATAGGGAGGAATATAGAAGGGTTTTTTATCCCATTCATCACTTCAAATACAAGTACTTGCTAAGAGCCTCCTATTTTCTTGCAACTATTCTAGATACTAGAGATACAACAATTTTTAAAAGTGGCTAATTCTTTCTCTCAGTCTCTGGCTATGCCATAGTCATATTCTACGGATGTCACCTCTGTCCTAGTGCCTGATTTTCATCACATCATGATGGTGGTTTTTTGGATAGATAAACCTTTATTATAATATTCATACTTTAAGACTTGTTTTTCTCTTCTGATGAAAATCTTTTCTCCTCCACTAACTGGATACCTCTTCTCTATATTTCCTTGAGTGAAAAAATGTCTCTCCCATTTCTAAAACACCCCTGCAATAAACTAAGACTGCATGGATCTAGGTGTAGAATCTCTAATGAAACCACATCCAGATATGCATGCTGGATTCTGAGTCCATCTATAGTCCCAACGGCATAGGATGGTTTTCTAAGTCCATAGACCCTGGATCATCACTGTGCACTGTTCCAAGTGTTGACTCTCTATCTAGTCGTCCTCCATGAGTAGGCCCAGTCCTTCAAAGATAAAAGCAGGGAGGGCCTTCCAATTAAAGACTATCTAGATTACTCTGAACCCAATATAGAGTACTGGGAGAGGGAGCATCCATGTTTTCCCAAGTTTGCATTTCTAGTATCTCGATTTTCACTTATGAAAAGTGATGCATGAGAAGCCTAAGTGAGAAAATCTGGTCACACAAATGTATGATGGATTACATAACAATACAGTGACTAAAACCTCCCCATGCAAGAGAAGCAAGAGACAAGACTTGGAAGACCTCCCTCGGCCTACAGGTTCCAGTCAACACATAAGTCATAGTCCTCCTCTACAGGATGGCATCTTTTTATGTGGAAAACCCCACCCACACTTGCCTTCATTTCTTCTCCAAAGGTGCAACAAACTAGGTCATATGGAGCCATTGCTGAAATAACAGTTTTCTTTTATTTACGTGAAGTTCTTCTCACTGTAATTTCATTACCCCCAATTGGGGTTTCTATTACCAAGACAATGAAAAGTGGAATATGGCTGCTTTAGCCCAGTCTCTAATTCAATCAGATAATTTATCCAATTCTATCAGATACACTAGGATCTTGGCAACCCACGCTAGGGTAGTTAAAATAATCCAAACTATGCCACATCTCTGCCTATTTTCTCCCTTCATACTCTCATTCTCTCACCTTCTCTCTCTCAGCTCTCCTGTCTCTTTCTGTTTTGTTGATCTGCAGCAATTTTTCCGAAAAGTGTTCCTTTAAGTCTTTCTATTTCCACTAGGTAAACATAACGCCTTTCCATATCTCTAGTGTCTGTATTCCTCTTACAAATAGCTCGCTTTCAGCAACAATAACGCTAGATCATATTCTATTCCTAAATTATACTTACTTTTAATATGAAATTTATATCTTACAACATAGAACATGTAAAAAGCAAATGTGTGCTTTAAAATCAAATATGTTTTTAATATGAGTAATTATATTCAGTCATTCAGTGATTTAAGAAAACATATTCAAATTGAATAAAACAAATTTTAAGCAGAATAAAACAAATTCAGTCAAAAGTGATAGAGTTCTGGCTCTCATTAGCTTTGAGTTTATGTCTGTCTATACTTGTGATTCATTGTGTGCAATTGGATATCATCTGGTTGGAGTTGCCCAACTGCATTGGCATTCTCCAGCACTGGTATTCTCTTCCACGAAACTAATTTTCCATATCTCTACTATAATTAAGCACAGCATTTTATGTGAATTTAGAGGAAATATTCATTTCATTCAAGCTTAGACTGAGTTGGAGGCCACTGTTCTAGAAACTGCAAAATTAACTGGGGCTTTCATATCTATTGAGATGATGAAATGGCGAATGGTCTTTCTAGAAATTGCTATAGCCGAAGGTACTGATGGCACTATTTCACAATAACCAAGCAAGTGTGACCATAGCTAAATATTTCAACACATGAATTAAGATTCAAAAACTATATAAACAACAGACAGTTTTTCTCCTCTGCTTATGGATTTCATAAAAATATTAAGTCTTCCAAAAAATAATGGTTTCATAAAAGACATTTCAATGACTACACCCTATAATCACACTATGTATCTTCATCTAGCTTATAAGCTAGCCAAAATAACAAACCAGTTTGTTAAAACAGTCCTAAATAATAAAGAACAGTGAAGGTAAATATATTATATTTTTTAGTTTTAAATATTTTATTTTTATTTTAGAATGGACTTCAATATGACTTTCAGATTAAATGCTAAAGATGAAATAGAAGATAATAAAATCAATTGGCCACCTGACTTTTTTTTCTTATTAAATTTTTTATGTTCTCTTTATGTTTCTTACAGTGTAGCCTAATAAGTTTTGAAATACATTAACAACTAAATAAATATGTTCAGAAATTTTGTTCATTTCTAATATAATACCCCACATGTTTCTGACAGTCAAAATAAAATATTCCAGGGACATATTTCTCTGGTATTCATAGGGAAGTATTTTCTTTAACATTAGAAGTATTTAGAGATCTTCATTATCATAACACTTAAGGAATATTAAATAATGAAATCATAGCCAGATAGAGAAATTAAGTATTATTATCCAAATATATAAAATTTAAAATTGCTATAGAACTAGTTAGCAATTTGTTTAAGGACTTGGAAAAGAGAAAAATATATTGCAGGGACAAAATTTATATTACAAGAATTACCAACATCACCTTTTAACTTTGTTTCCTATACCCAACAAAATTTAGGATTATTTAAAAAATGTTTTGAATGGTTTGGTAATAAGATCTTGTAGTTAATTTTGAATGTTTTTCATACACAAATCATACTCCACCCTACTCCACATCCCGAAGTTTTTTACCTTAGAGAACGTGCACACAAAGTTTAATCACTAAATGAAAAATGAAACTTTATTTGCACTCAAGCAAGCAACTGCTCCCCATTAGACAGTGGGTGCTTTGGTAATTTGCTTTGAACATATGTTTTAGACCAGAAGGCGAAGGTGAGCTTACCTAACCCTCCCCGGGGTGCAGGCATATAAACAGGAAGAATGAGGGTGGAAATATTGGATTCAAGCTAGTTTCAAACCTACCTATTTTTAGATATCCTCTTGTTACTGTTTTCTAATTCAGTTCTGTGGTGGTCAGAGATTAGGTTGTGTCTGATTTCAATACTTTAGAATGTATTCATACTTGTTTTATGATGCAACTTATGATGTGTTTTGTTTTATGTTCCAAGTACACTTGAAAAGACTGTGTATATTACAGTTGGCAGGAATAGTGTTTCAGTTAGATCAAGTTGTTTGAGGATCTTGTTCAAATCTTTTATATTGTTAATTATATACATATATGTGTGTATATATCTATTTTGTATATATATACATATATAAACACACACAAATGTGTGTGTGTGTGAATCTATATGGTCTATCAACTACTAAGAATGTTAAAATTTCCAACTATAATTATAGATTTTTATTTTTATACTTTTAGGTCTCTTAAAATTACCTTTGAGTATTTTGAAGCTCTGTTATTAGATACATATATACTAAGGACTGTTTTGTGTTATTGATGAATCAAACTTTTTATCGTGATGGAACATTCCCCTTATCTCATCATATACCTTACCTTTAACTGTACTTTTCTAATATTAATATAACCACTCCAGCTTTCTCATGATTAGCATTTTCATGGTACATCTTTTCCTGTCATTTCACTTTTAAGTCATCTTTGCTTTTATATTTGCATTTCATCTGTTGAACACATATATTTAGGACTTTTGTTTTTTTAAAAAATCTATCTAATGAAGATAATATCAGCCTTTAATTCAACAGTTTACTTCAATTACATTTTTTTTTTTTTTTTTTGTGGGGAAGACCAGCCCTGAGCTAACATCTGTTGCCAATCTTCCCCTTTTTGCTGAGGAAGACTGGCCCTGAGCTAACATCCGTGCCCATCTTCCTCCACTTTATATGGGACGCCGCCACGGCATGGCTGACAGGCAGTGCGCGTCCGCGGGCGCCTGGGATCCGAACTCGCGAACCCCGGGCTGCCAAGCGCGGACTAAACCGCTGCGCCACCGGGCGGCCCTACTTCAATTACATTTAATGTGATTTTTATTATGGCTGGATTTTTGGGTACTGTCTTCCTATTTACTTTTATATGTCTCATCTCTTTTGTTTCTTCTTTCGTACATTCATTTGGATTAACTGAATAATTTTAACATTTCTTTCTATGCCTTCTATTGACTTTTTAGCTGTATCTCTTTTATTGTTATTTTTATTATTTTAATTACTAGTTGTTGCTCTAGGGATTACAATATAAATCCTTAATTTATTACTGTCTGTCAAATAAATTTACGTACTTTGGAGAATTAATTAATCAATCCCAAGTATTTTAAGGCTAATATTTTTGCAGTGTTGACTTCAGAGTCAGTGTATAACTACTAGCCCATATCAGATGAATCTATTCACTACCTTAATTATGTAATCTCAATTGAAAGGAATCTCTTCTGAAGAAGTTTACTGCTGTTATCAGCATTTTCTGTACTCTAGAAAAACTCAAGAAGCTATTGACTTTTCCCAAGTCTGTGCCTTCTGCGACACAATGAGAAGCAATGACCCATGTCCATAAAAATCCTTATGAAGAAAATATTTTCTCAGATTTTAATTTCTTGAACTCTGGTTGTTACTATACCATTCAAGTGGTAGTGCATGACTTTGTATTCAACAGCTGGCTTAATTTTCTACTGTAGTAAGACAGAGAGAAAAAAAAGAATAAAGTAAAGAGATTTTGTTAAATATTTTCCGGTACTAAGAATTGATGTTAAATTTTCCTGACTTGTAGGTGTGTTTCAGGAGAATTCTGTTTTGAGTTGAGTCTTCTATGGCTCCCAAAAAAATCTATTTTCCTTTCAGTGTCCAAGAGAAGGAGAACTGGCTTTTTCTTTGGTCGGTAAGGACCTCCTAACTGAAGGGAAGGAATTTCTGTTTATATTCATTTTGTGTTCTTTGTGAAACATATTGTAACATTGAAATGTGATCCTTCTCTTAATACAAAATGCTTTTGTGTCAATGATACTAAACTAGCCACTGCTGTCTGTACAAAAGTTTTGTAGTTCTTTTGTCCCAAAAAGCAGTTCTTGTTCTTGGTAATTTAGTCACTTGATCTTAAAACAAATTCCAATGTGTCAGGGATTTCTTACAGGCCCTTAATAATTGCTCTCTAAAATTCAGATTTTTCAGGACTTAACCACTGCATTGAGAATACGTGTTTACAAAGACAAACTCGCTAGTGTCAGAGAAAAAGGAACTAATCAATTAACAAGATGGAGCAAATGTGCCCCTGCTACTTATCCTCTAGTTAGCTATAGCTGTCCAGCCTTCATGCATGCCTGTAACGAGGATCATGCTATTAACTAGAAAAATATAGAATACAGAGGTGGTTGCGGACCTATTTTCCAAACAAAATCAAAAGAAAATTTAACAAAATCTCTATCTTCACATGGCAGCACCATGGAATAGAAGAAAAAAAAACGGAGAGGATACATAAGCTACTCTAATGGGTCAGATTCTGTAGAGGTCCACTTATTGCAATTAAATTAGATGTAGTCTCTCTCTCAAATGAATTACTAAATATGGAGTCAAGCTGAGTTAATTACCTGGTTTCCTTGTATGTTTATAAATTGGAAAAGGCAAGCGATATTGATGGAAGGAAAGAGAATAAAAGAAAAGAGCATTAAGCCTTTTCAAAGCTCCCTACTGTTTTTCTTTTTTTTTTTCAAAATAACATTAGTTTGAAAGTAGTTGCCAATCCATAATTTTTACACAAGTCCCTTCCTTCTTTTACAGAATCACAGAAATACAAAAATAGTTCAGAGTGGAAATAAAAGCTCTCAGCAATATAAATACTTGAGTATTTGGAAAAGGCTTAACCCAGGCAGGAGTAAGAGGAAGTAGAGAAGAAAAGAAAAGTACAGTGAGACAGTGTGGGCCATGTCCCTCACACTCTAATGATTATGCAGTAGGATATATTTTCACCTACAACAATAATAGAAATTGTTAATTATGGGAAAAAATCAAGTCCATGTCTCTATCTGAGATTGTAGGAGAGGTTGGGTGATAAGAGAATTTTAGAAATTTCTTCAAAGACATACTAACACCCTCAAAGCAAGACCCTTAACTTGTATCTCACTCTTAGACTCTACAATATGCTTCAGCTTTTTTCAAAAAAGCTACTAATTTTTACAACAGAATATTTTTGCTACCTTACCAATTCTCTTCTATCTTGAGTGATCATAAGATTTTATTGAAAATATATACATATATCAACAATTAGCTGATGATTTGTGCCATTAATACTCCTTTGACAAATATCTCAGCTTCCTTCCACTAATAATACTGTGAAGGAATATAACCTAATGCCTAGTGGAAGGGGAGGGTAGTACCACTGATCACAAATGATCTTACTATAAGATATATACACACACATTCAGAGAAATGTGCAAAATGGTCTTTGAATTCAGGTTCTCAATGAAGCTTCCAAACATTGCAGTTTCCACCAGACAATGAGGCTTAAGGAAATAATCATATCACCCTCTTTATCCTCTTCTGTACTCAACCTCACTTCCCCAATGGCCGTAAAGCCTTGAACCTTCAACAAGATGCTATCTGCATGGTTGCTGCTTTCCAGGGAGGTCTTCAGGAAAGCAAATTTCTCTTTCTAGGACCCTTTCAGTCCTGTTTTAATATTTTATTTTTTCTCCCCTTTAAGCTAGTCTCTTCTAAATCATTAACTATGGTCTATCATATTCAATTCCCTTATAGTTTTGAGGTGCCAAAATTGAACTCCTGTTTTTTTTCTTAGTTCCCGGGCTAAGGGAGCCTCAGAGATTTCCTCCATCCTTGCTCAGGTTATGAAGTGTCCTTTTTCTTTATCCTGGCTTTAATACATTAGACTCCAGGAAGCGTAGAAGGATGCAAAAACCACTATACTTGTGCAAGAATCTGTACAACCGTATTCTCTCTTTGTGACAAACCCAGGGGGACAGAGGACTGAGTATCAAAGTCACCATCAGGCAATTGTTCACCCTTGGGAAGTGGCCAAAAAAAAATGTTTCCATGAAGCAGTGCCATCTTAAATATTGATGGGAAACACACTACCAGAATAAATATAGAAATGTGACTCAGAAGCAAGAAAATATCAAGTTGTTCTCAGTAACTAGTTGACTCAAGTAGATTTTTTTTAACTTAAACCCAATAAATATATACTTTGCACCTACTAAGTAAAATCATTTTATAACAAAGCTGGTAATTTAAAGTTTAAAATATAGCCTTCCTCTAATGAAGGAGTGAAAAGTCTGTGACTACTCTACTTAAGATTCAATTCAAGTAGTGGGGAGAGAGAGAGGGAGAGAAAGAAAGCTGTGGCCAATTACAGTATTCTTATTTGCCTTTTGTTTTATGTTTACTCCATGAAAAGATTTATTGGTTGGTTTATTTTTGAGACAGCCAGAAAATTTGAGGTCTCCACTTTAATCTGCTGGTGGAGTAAACAAATGATGGTTTTTATTACCTTATGCCTAAATTATGAATTAAATAAATGCAAATATCACAAGAACCAGAACATTCGAATCAGAATTATAGGCAAATTACAGCTTTATTGGTACATCTTCATAGGAAGTCAAACTGGAGTCAGAAAGGTGCTAGTTGACTATGAATTTAAAATGAGAGACAAGAGTAGTGTCGTTAAAAGCTGGAGAGACAGTCGTCGAGACTATATTCATGATGTTTAAGGATCCTGGACTTGGAGCCAGTCACAGTGAATTCAAATCCTGACTCTGACACCTCCCACCCATGTCACCTTGGGAAGATCACTTAACTGCTGGATGATTCATTTTTATTCAACTGTACAATGGCGATTATTATAGAACCTACCTACAGAGTTGTTACAGAGGTTAAAACTGCTTAGAACCATTCCTCATCCATTCTAAGTGCCAGGCAGCTAATGCTATCAAGTTATAGTTATAGCATCTTAACACTTCCTTCTCTACAAAAGGAATAGTATCACTCCAGAGACCACGATTACTGAGTACGTAAGCCAGGAAGTTCCTTCCTTTAACAGTGTTGGAGACTGAGTGCTAACTTGGGGAACTGTAGCTTCATTTTGCGGTGCTTCACTCATTGCCAGCTCTTTTGCTGCACTGTCTGTCTTCAGAGAAGCAACAACACAAATAATTAGATTTCATTTAACTAAGCTGCCATCCCATTTCAGTTCTACTTTTCAGAGATTTTACCCAGGAGACTGTAATGATGTTTTGGGTAGTCTCAAAATTGTCAGGTTCAGATTTACATACGACAATTCACTTTTACTCTCAAAGTATGCAATTAATGCCTATTTAAATTTGGATTTAAACCTCAATTCGGAAACCCTACTTTCATTGAAAGTTGTTTAATTCTTTTTTGTTTCCTGGCATAAACCATACTAGCTTAAAAATAAACCTGTGAGTGATTTTAGTTTTGAAATTTTGATTTTGCTTACATCACTGATGGTAAAATATTTTATTGATATACTTGAGGGGCTTATAAATTAAGTCCAAGAGACTCATAGGATAGAAATTGACATTTATTACTCTATTAATGGCCTGAGTCAATATAACAAATACTCATTGTCCATAGTAACTAAATGCCTCCTGCACTGCTCACTTGTGTTGATAGCATTATTATGGCCATGTCTACAGTCAATGATTGCACTTATTTGAAACATGTCTATGGAAACATGGGGGAAATTTTATTATTGATATGATCCAATTTAATTTCTCAAAAATATCGGTATTTTGTATTCAGTTTATAGTTTCTGAAAATGCATTTTCTCCTTATATTTAGTTAGAATGACTTATTTTCTGGGTTTTACTTCATAATATATGTGAACAGTACAATAAGATGTCATTCTTGATTTCTTCCTCCATAATATGAAAAACCAGATAAGTGCCAGATGAGGTCATCTAAGCCTGCAAATAAATCCTCACAATGGCAAGTAGAAATGAAATATTCACATTATGATTCCTCAACCTCTTGAGTAATTTCTCTGGTGGAGACCAAAATACAGCGAGTTGCTACCCCATCAGGCATGCACCATCTAATCTCATTCTCGTACAACTGTTGGGGATGCTGGCCTTCAGAGAGGCAACAGCTATAATAAACAGAATGAATTGGCACAACTATGGACTACTTTTGACTCTTATAGTTTCTACTTACAAAAGAACTTTGTTTCAAATAATGTTTCACAATCACAATACCTCTTAATTTGTTTACTTAAAGTGATGCATCACTTATAAATATTGTTAGCGTGCTTTGTAAATTTACCTTCTTGAAGGACTGTATTATTTTATAATAAGAAACCTTAAAAACAAAGGGGGCCAGCCCCATGGCCTAGTGGTTAAGTTTGGTGTACTCTGCTTCAGCAGCCTGGGTTTGGTTCCCGGGCCTGGACTTACACTACTCATCAGTGGCCATGCTGTGGTAGTGAACCACATACAAAATAGAGGAAGATTGACACAGATGTTAGCTCAGGGCGAATCTTCCTCAGCAAAAAAAAAAAAAAAAAAAGTCATACTCATATTCCTGAGCAAAATTTAAAGCAGTGGGCTTGTTGGATGATGATATTAGTATTTCTGTTGAAAGAGTTCTCATTTTTCCTGAAGAAAATCACAGTAAAAAATTTTGCCATTTGTAGTATAAAATTTGTAATTTGTAATATAAAATTTACATTTTAGAATTCAGGTTATATAAGAAGAAATAATATGGACAACAGTCTACTGAAGTTTGCATTCTGATTGTGAGACACTAAGGAGTCCAACATCTTTATTTATTTATTTCTTCTTCTTCTTTTTTTTTTTTTTTCCTGAGGATGATTCCCCCTGAGCTCACATCCATTGCCAATCCTCCTCTTTTTTTGCTTGAGGAAGGTTAGCCCTGATCTAACATCTGTGCCAATCTTCCTCTATTTTGTACATGAGACACCACCACAGCATGGTTGGTGAGTGGAGTAGATCCATGCCTGGGATCTGAACCCGTGAACCCAGGCCACCAAAGTGGAGAGCGTGGAACTTTAACCACTCAGCAATGGGGCCCTTGATTTATTTATTTTTAATATGAATAATGGAATCAATATCACCAAGATTTCTTTCAGCTTTACATTTCAGAATTTTTTTATCACCAGCTTCTAAGTGTTACTTTTCTAAAATTGTGTTACTTAATATCGTACCCTCAGCTCTGACGATGAAAGAGGAACCTTTCTGAAACAGAATAATTCATAATCAGTTGTTGTAAGTTATGGTCTAAGAAAACAAAGCATAGTGTTAACAGTGTAACAAGAATTTCATTTCTCAGCTTTACTTACTAGTCAGTTTTTACTTTTTAGAAATAGTTTGGAAATTGAGGATTGTAATTAGGGAATAGAGTAAATTTTGTTATAGCAGATGAAAAAAAAAAATCCATGAAGAGTGCAGATACTGAAAATTCCCAAGAGGACCTCAGAAATGACCTACTTACTCTGTGATCTTCCAGATAAAGGGAGAAAAGAGATCAGCGAAGATTTATCAGTCTTTCCAAAAAGTCACTTTGCATTTTCACTCTCCTTCTCATCCGAATGCTGGATAAGCACCTGATTTTGCCTCTGAGGCAAATTACTATTGTTCTTTATTTAAGTCTTCTGGTTTTCTGCTTCCAGTCATTTCACGATGTGGGTGTTTGAGAATGCCACACCAGGAGAATCCGAGGGTTTCATGAATGAAAGATATTTTCTCCTCATGGAATTTATCTTAGCAGTGATGTGTTCATAAGAGGATTTGTTCTTTGAATACCTTACCTATGGTTTCTAGGTCAGAGATTTTAAGATACCTATATAACAGAGAATTTCCCGGACTGATACCAGAGAAAGAAAAGTATCATAGAATCTAAATGTGTATAATATAACCTACAATAGTGTAATGCCATCGCTTCGCTTTGTAGTTTTAACAAATGAATTAATCATTTACATGTTTAAATATGTGTGTATGTATATATTGTGTAGCGGGTTTTTCTAAAAGTTTATTCCACATGAAGGAAATTCGTAGAATGGGAAAAATGATACAGATTGAAATGACTCAACACGTGAGAAATGTAGATACCTGAGTTAGTGTGCTGTAACAGGAAAGTTTTATTTTTCCTCTGTATGTATGAGATTTGGAAGAGAGAAGACTAGAAACTCATATGAAGACATAGATCAGAGTTGAGAAAAAAATAAATGGAAGATTTCCTTTAAATAGTAGTAAATTATCTTATTTTAGACATATCACCAATAAGAAGTAGTTTTCTATTTCCAGATTTTTCTGTAAGGTACTTAAATGTGTTTGTGCAAGATTTTCTATTTTGGAAAGTGAGAAAAAAAGTTACATTTAAGATGGTCAAGTCACCTTTCAGTGACCTTTCATATATTCTCTTTTCCATTTAGCTTTTGTGTTTTTTGGCAAAGATAAAAGCTAGAATGTTGCAGGTGGGCAGAAGGATTTGCATTCTTATCCTGGGTCTTACAGGCTATGTGACTTTGGGAAAGTTACTTCAGCTCTCTCAGCCATGGACTCTTCATCGGTTCAAATAAGGATAAATAGAATATATTAATGCAGTCTAGCTGTGATAAATGGACACACACAGACGCAGAGAAAATTGTCAGTAATAGGTACTCATTAAATTTAGGTATGTATGATCTCTCAGCTCAATACTAATATGTGTATATTTACCAAACTTTGATTCTCAGATGCTTAGAGACATTCAAAAGTGATTTTGACTTACATGATATATAAAAGCATTTATATTGAATGCAAAAATGTATCTGTGTATTGAAAGCTAAACATGAGTAACAATTTTTAATTGTCATTACCAGGAATTTGTTTGGGTATCTCAATTTAATTTTAATTTGGAGAATTTATCTGAGAGATGACTTTTGAAACTCAATGCGTTGATCTGATTAAATTATGCATAAGATTAAACTTGACTGGCAATGTCATTAGCTATTTTCACCTTTCTTTTCACTGTCCCTTTGACAGAACTGCTCCCAGAGTGACACTGACATCCTCTGCTTTATTTCTGGTCCAGAGATCTGGGAGAAATATTTTAGTGGTTTTGAAATATTCTGTTTTGTATTTTTTAAAATGAGGCTCTGGTTTTGTGAAAAAGTATGATAAACTTTTAAATTATACCTATTCTTGATATAATAACTTCTTGATGTAATATCTTCTAAAATAGCTAATTATGAAGCAAGTTAAGTTTCAATTTTTACAGCTATTAAGTACTTAGGAGAGTATTGGACAAAATATTTCTATTGTACCTTCTCTTTGAAAATGAATATGCCCTGAAGCTTTATAAGACAATTACCAGTCATTTATTTCAAATTTCCTCCAATAAGGATTTATTTTAAATTTTTAAATGTTTAGGTATCTGAATGTACCTCCATTATTTTAGATTTTTAATAAGAAACATTTTTAAAGAAGAAACCATCAAGTAATTCACTAATTTCCATCCATTCACATGAATTAATTTTCTTAATCTGTTAGATTAAAAAGAAAATTGTTATACTTTAGTAGAAAAACACCATATATACTCGTGCCTGAGAGTAATTCTTGTATGACTTTTTGTCTTTTATTAATATTAGCACGTAAGTGAGACTCAAGAAATGATTAGTTTAAATCTTAAAACACTCTAATTTATATTCGATTTTTACTGTATTTCTGAAATTACTACATTTAAGCAACACATTTAAATAGTATATATTACTATATATAATACCTAGTATATATTAGATATGTACATATAATACATAATATATATAATTATATGTTTCTAATATATTTTATATAATGTCTATCTACTAGATATATTTAATATGTATTAGATGTGTACATATAACATATGTGTGTATTTTGTGTATATACATTAAGGCGTTCAGCCATTCTTACTACCCATCTACAATATTTCTTTTACCTTGAATATGGCAAATAAGATATCATATCATGTTTAAATATATTTTCTTTATAGCTTAAGATTCTATATTTGGGGCCGCCCGGTGGCGCAGCAGTTAAGTTCGCGCTTGGCAGCCCGGGGTTCGCGAGTTCGGATCCTGGGCGCCCGCTGATGCACTGCCTGTCAGCCATTCCGTGGCGGCGTCCCATATAAAGTGGAGGAAGATGGGCACGGATGTTAGCTCAGGGCCAGTCTTCCTCAGCAAAAAGGGGAGGATTGGCAACAGATGTTAGCTCAGGGCTGGTCTTCCCCACAAAAAAAAAAAAAAAAAAGATTCTATATTTATCATTTCCCTGGAGTTCAATATTTCCAAATTTAATGGAATTAACATATTTTATAATACTCCTCAGTTTTTATTGGGTGCAGTGTATAATAAGATCAATTTTTCATGCACAATTCTATCTTAAATATGGTATCATATTCATGGCAGGATGTGTTGATATATTCTGCATTTTTACATTGTGTCTGTGTTACTTTATCGAAACCCAACTATGCACCTTAAGGTATATTTGGCCAAATAATAATCTGCAATGATTTATGAAAACTAACTGCAAAAATTTGAATTTTTTATGCAAATATAGAAAATAAACAGGTAAATTCAATTAGCATGGGCCTCTCTGTGAGAAATGATACTCATATATATTTTAGCAAATTTATATTTGCAAAGACTGAGAAAAAATAATTTAAACACACTTTCAAAAATTTTATGTTAATTGATATTCTTTGAATACATTTATATTATCTTTGAGATCATTCAACTGACCTTTTGAAAATGAAGAAGCAGACTGGGGAGACATTTTTGTGATTGATGGAAAGAACAGTAATCAGCAGCACATTTAAAAAATTATTTTTCTTATCTCTGGTGCAGTAAATGGCCTAATCTGTCTAATGACAAGTTCAATTAGAGTCAACATCTGTTTGACCTTTAGATATGTTCCTAGGGTGAACAAATATCAACCTCGCAGAAAATGTGGCAAGTTTTATACTTTGGTGTGAAATGACCTTGGAAAAGGAGATGTTTTCTCTATCATTTTCAAAATATGTGGGGAAAAGGATGAAAGAGTCATTAAATTGATCAATTACGATGTTAACTATAAATAAGTAATATATGTAATTTCAAACAGTGTCTACTGTTTGAAAGTCATTAGATAAATGTTAAAGTTTTGTTGTAATAGAGACAACAAACTTTTGGCATTTATACTATACAAAGAAATACTTAAACATTGACAAGAAGAAAAGAACTAAATCTAATAGAGAATTCGACAAGATATATGGAGAGGAATTTTACTGTAAAGCAAACTCAGATAGTCAACATAAACATGGAACCATGGTCAAATTTACTGATAATAGGGATATAAATTAGAGCAACAATGATATATTAATTAATATTAATAAAACTAACATATTATAATATACCTCCATATAATACCTAGGTTTTGGCAGAAGTGAGGGGAAAAGGGTGCTCTTAAACATTGCTGGGTGAAATGTGAAGAGTTAGTAGCTGTTTTAGAAAGCAGTGTGGAAAATACATTAAAAATACAGCAACAATTCATCAATCTCATTCCAGAGAATGTAATATACAGAACATTTTTTTTACCACAATACACACATAGGAGAGTTTATTGAAATATTTTTTAAAGGCAAAAAATAGAATCAATATGGGAAAAGCTGATAAAGTATGCTACTTACATTCCATCGACTATTACATAGTCATTAAGCAGACTGGTTTATTACTAGTCATTATTATTAATAAGGCACTTGCGAGTGTTTTCATACTCGCTGGATGAGAAAAGCAGGCTTTAGAAAAGTGTGTATGACATCCTATATTTGTAAAACTTAAGGGAATGTCTAAAAAATGTGGCTTTTTCTTTACCTCTGAACACAGCAAAACTTGGTGCATGAACACAGCAAATGATGTTGAGAACATAGGTAAGCTTGCAAAAAATTCTATTCCTGATGATATGAAAGTGGGGAGGCAGAAAGAGAAAGTTGGTGGGGATGCATTCTAGTCTAGGTTGTGTCTCCAGCCTTTTAAATTTCATATACCATACAATTTCTTAGTTCACCCTGTAAGATATTACTAGTTTTCTGGAATAACATTGGCTGCTTTGGAAACTTGACCTTAGTATATTCCTGGAGTGGCTAATAGAGGAAATTATTGTGGTCTCAAATTCTACTTAAGTCAGAACTTTTATGTAATGAGAAATGAAATTAACCTTGGAGCTCCTTATTTAGATTTTCAGAGTATACATTTAAATATTTTAGTTTAGATCATTTATGTATTCTAGCTTAGTCTGTGGAAAAACACTATGTCAACACAAAAACTGGAAACTGTATTATTTTTAACTAAGTGACAAGCAGAAAATAGTTGCTGACTAATTGTTAGATTGATCTCATTAAGTTGACTTGTCAGTTGACTTTGGCAACTGGTCAATACATGTTCAATTGATGGAAATAATATAACTGATTAAGACTGAAGGTAACAGAGAGAAAAAGCTGGTATTAAATGAAATCAAAGCTAAAGTGAAGTGTGTAGACAGAGTGGAACTTCCTGGACCTGATAAATAGTGTTAAAATCATTTCAGTATAGGATGTATTAAAAACAAGCATTGATTGTGAAAAATTAATGAGTAATATTATATACTAACCTCCCTATGATTAGGCATTCCCAAATAGTTGATCACATTTATGTCTCCTAGTCAGCTATGGAATGGAAATAATAACTTTGACCTCTGCTTATCTATTTGATACTTAATAAATATTACTCTAATTATAAATTCATAAACCTTCTAGTTCCTCGTATGAATATATCCTAAAATATAGAATATTTTACATAATATAATCTGATGCCTTTATTTTTATTCAGAAATTGTGAACAGAAACATAACTATAAACATCTCATGGTAAAAGATAAACCTAAATAGATGTTACATATGTTATAGAAAATACATTATTTTACTTGTAATTAGGATTTATTTTCTCATCTCATGAAATATTAAGAATACAAAACATCATGGATATGGAATTGCATAACAGAGAAGCATTTATTTTATTATTAAAATGATATTTTAAAATGTTACTATCTAATAAAATGGATTTTTGTCTGCATAACATCAGACTGAGAAGAAGAATGGATTTTTTTGTGTGTGTGTGGGGGGAAGACCAGCCCTGAGCTAACATCTGTTGCCAATCCTCCCCTTTTTGCTGAGGAAGACTGGCCCTGGGCTAACATCCGTGCCCATCTTCCTCCACTTTATATGGGACGCCGCCACGGCATGGCTGATAAGCAGTGCGTCGGCGGGCGCCTGGGATCCGAACTCGCAAACCCCGGGCTGCCAAGCGCGGACTAAACCGCTGCGCCACCGGTCGGCCCCTGGATTTTTTTTTGTTGTAATTTATTTTTACCACAATCTTATTCAACCTGTGAATACTAATTTCAAATCTGCACCACCTATGGTCAGACTTTAATAATTCATAGAATAAACCAAGACAAAGATGCAGCCAGAGAAACCAATATACAAGTGACATGGCTTTAGGCTTTGTATGTATGATCAAGAATGTATTTATCTTGAATCATTAACTTCCAATGTGACAAATCAGTACCATTCCATGAACCGTGCAATTAACTGACACCACATTTCCAAATGTGCTAGATAATGTAACTTTGCTTCTAGAAATTTTCTTTCTTATATAGTATTGAAAATTTGATTATTACCAATAAAAAACTTATTAATAATCTTTAAACTAATTTGAGAACATATATCCATTCATTGTACCTTTCTGATGGGATAGCCATAAATAATTTAATAGTAAGATTATAGGATATAAAATGTTGTTAGAATATGACTTCAGAAATTATGTTCTAACATATTTGTAGCTTCTCCTGTTGCTAGCCACAGTGAGGAAACTTAATGAATGCTTTTTACGTATTTCAATGATATGATATCAGTTTTAATGTGAAAATTGATGTATGAGCTCTTAGTTCTCTATACATTTTTTTTTTTAAACTGGACTATTTCTGAGATTGTATGCCTTTAATTTTACCTGTTTCTTTAGAAAACATCTGATTACCCAGTAGTAAAAAAGTATTTGAAAAATTATTATTAAAAATACATAATTTTAGAATTACTTTTGAGTACATACTGTTTCATTTGCACTCATTGTATCCTGTTTTTCTTTTTTCAAGAGTTAAATCAAATACTATTTCCAATTCAGTAGTTCTGTGTAATAGTCTTAGAAAGAAAATCGAAGAAAGAAAATAACCATAGGATAGAAAGAGAAAAAGTATCAATTTCATTTTTATTTTCCATTGAAGTACTACATTTTCTGTGACTGAAAAAAAAAAAAACTGGAGAAACGATCCTTTCTTTATGAAGATTTTGTGTTTAAAATACACTTAAAAAACAATCATTGAAAATGCTCATTTGACTCTTATCTATTGATATTCCCCAGACATTTAAATCTTATCCAACCCTTCTCTCTTAATAAACTGATATTAAGGTATTTATTCTAGCTTGGAGGGACACTTGGGTGAAATAAAAGCCATTTTTAAATAAATGTTGTTTTGTGAAACTGATATAGTGTCTACATATAGAAATTTTTTATGAGCTTGTTGGAAAGGGATAATTATTGGAGTTAACCTGTTTTTATTATTATAACAGAAAAAAGTGACTCAGTGCTCTGTAGACAGGTGAAATAAGAGGCATGTCACAAAATAAGAAAGGCAGCATGTGTGGGAGAGATCATAGCTGCTATAGGAGAGATTGATTGGATAAATCACAGAAAAATGACAGGGAAGGGGACACTAATGTGAAGTATTGAGATTCTGAACACATGCGGATGACAAAGATTTGGATACATCCTATTAAAAGCTTGGACAAAATCTTACAATTTTATTATGATGGAAATTCACACATGCCAATTACAAAATCTTGTTTTATTTTATTATACTTCAATCACGTATATTACAATACCAGCAATGTAATATAAGTCAGAAGACTTGATTTTGGATAACTATTCTTCATTTGAATTCAAAACCTCGATTTGTCATTTCCTACAGAGACACATAACTAACTAGGTATTTGGCTGTACAGACAGATCACCCATATGCCTTTTTTCCCCCTAACATGTATATAATCAGAAGATGTGATAGTATGAAATTTAAAGAAAGTATAGTAATGCAAATAATACAATGGCAATTTAGTGCAGTGGATAGAATATTACACTGACAGGAAACTGAAGTTTTTGCATGAACAAGGACATTAACTAACTGTATGACCTTGTAGGATATTTGTGACATGGGCACATACTTCCATAGAGCAAAATGACTTCATTGTTTGTTTTAGAAATTCGTATGGGCTCTCTCTCCTTCCACCTATGGTATTTAATACATTTTTCAAATAAACTGGAATTTTAATTAAGATGTAAAAGAGGAGGTCAATATGTTTCCATTACAAAATTTCTATTTTAATGACTAAGGAACATAAACGTATTCAATGACCTAGAAGCAATTAATCATACAAAGATTAGTTAGAATAATGTGAATTTATTTTTGACAGTTACTACTGGTCTTTGATAGATCAGGCAAAGGAAAAAAGTCCTTAGCATTTGTTTGACTTCTGTCTGTGTAAAGATCATGGGTGTGCAGGTACATTTATAGTCAAGACTTCATACTCTTAAAATGAGTGACAGAAACTTGAAGAACTCAAGCATGAAGAAAGAAAGAGATTGAGAAAAGACCTCTCAATTCTCTATAAATTATCTTGAGAACACTGTACCATGAAGACATTAAAAGTTTGTGATTTATTTGCTTTGTCTAGTTTGAATGTTTAACATTTTAATGTTATCTTCAAAAATAAGCTATATTATACATAGGATTTCACCATTTAACTCCCTGTTGAAAAATATCTATCAACTGGTTCGATACATGTCACCTATATGTCAATAGCTCATTTTCTTTGTAACAAACATAGAATTTATGGAAGTATTTTCATAATAATACAGCAGAAAAAAAGAGAATGCCAGTATTTACTAGACTTGGGTAGGGAAAATCATGATTCTTTTTCTTTTTCTTCCTCCTTCCCTTACTCCTTTCTCCTTTCCTTCCTCTCCCCATGCCTCTCTCCTTCCCTCGCCCCCCTTCTTTCCTTCCTTCCCATCTCCATCCCTTCAGACAGATAAAGACAATAAAGAACAAGAAAAAAATGACGTGGACAAATTTTCTTATACCTGTTATTAGGTTTTCTGTTTAATAATGATGTGATAGAGATTAATGGAATATTTCAAGGATCTTTTGAACATTGTGGAAGGTAAAATTTAAATAGAAAGTGAATGTACAGTTGTATCATTCAACTTTTCATGCTGTGGAGGCAAAGGTGCTGTTTTAGATTGCCTGATAATTCCTTACTGACTAAAGAAATGGAAAGTGTCATGTGAATTCAGATAAAAGCAGAAGATTTACATATTGTGAGGAATTTACTTCATTCTTCAAATTTTCTGTAATGCTGTTACATTGCCTATGTACACAAATATATACAATCACCCAACTACAAATGAAAGAGAGTTACATATGAATACCACTATTATAATGATTATATATGTATACATTCACACACACATAATATATGCATACATACATGTAGTTGTCATATCTTCTCAGGCTCCTCCTGGCTGTAACAATTTCTTAGACTGCCTTATTTTTGATGACTGGCAGTTTTGAGGAGTACTTTCGAAAGTCTATCAGTTGTGATTTGAGTGATGGTTTTCTCATGATTATGCTGCGGTTATCTTTTTTGGAAGGCCGGAAGACTACAGAGAAGAAGTGTCTCACCATTTACTATCGATAGTACATAGTATCAGCATGACATAACTGTTGTTCATGGTCTTGAGCAATTATGAATAAGGCTGCAATCAATATTAATGTTCATGTTTTTGTGTAGAAAGAAGTTTTCCAATCAGCTAAGTGAACACATAGGAGCATGATTACTCGACTGTATGGTAAGATTATGCTTAGCTTTGTCAGAAAATGCCATACAGTCTTCCAAATTGGCTGTATCATTTTGCATTCCCATCAGCAATGAATGAGAGCCTGTTGCTCTACATCCACAGCAGCAAATGGAATTGTCAGTTTTCATTTTAGCCAATCTAATAAATATGTAGTGATATCTCATGAAAGGAAGCATTCAAGGAAGTCAACTAATGTATATTCCACTTTCTTTTCCTAATACTCAGAGGATAAATCTCTTAACTGATAATAAATTTCCCAAAATTCCCTAAATGTTTGCTTAAGATACTGCTTAAACAAAGTGACATCCTCTTTTCCAATTCTATTTTGTGTATTCTTGCTTTTGATGATATGAAATATGACAATATTCATAAGTTTTCCAAGAAAATAATGTAGAACTTTATTAGGTTGTATCTTTACAAAATCTAGTCCAATTAAAATCAATTTTATAATAATGGTTATTTCTTAGTACAGCCTCATGCTCAAAACTAATTTCTCTGTGGAGGAATGAATTAACGTTTTCTATTCAGAAAAGAATAATTGTTTACAGAATCATTGAATACTCCAGATTTTTCTGAAGAAATTGAACTCAACATTTTAATTCAGACGATTTTAATTGTACTAAGGAGTAAATATATTCTGTTGAATCTTAGTAACTTAAATTACATTATCTTGATGCTTAGTCCATTTACTTCTGTAAATTTGATATTTGTATTAAACTGCACAGTGCTAGACTTGTTTTATTTTTTTCCTACATGGAAAGAAGGATGTGTTAAATTCCTTTAAAAAGTGTTACTTCTCAGTTCATCATGCTACAAAGTAAACTATTATAGATATGTACTCAAACAAGGGTACAATGAAGAAAGTCTGGATCTAACTTTTGTAGGGTTTAAAATTGCACCATGGAGTAAAAAATATAGCATTTTGTGTGATGGTAAACACAAATTCATGAGGTGAAAAGAAGCTGTGATGACAGGTAAAAGGGATTAGAAAGTTAATACAAAATTGCAATATGAATACCTTAAAATTACAGCTTAAAAGCAATATTTTCTTAATATAAATAATTTAATGTAAGTTATCTTGATAAACTTTAAAAGAGTAAAGAAAGTTACCCACGATACTGACAGAGGGAGAATATCCTGCAAGAAATAAATATAACTTTAAAATTTGTAAAGATTGGGGATACAAGATTAAGGGATGACTTTATTTTTCATTTACATGAAATAGTATTACATAAAGTTACATGGAATATTACAGAAATTGTAGTCAAAAATTCTTAGAAAAGTACAAAAGACAAGCCAAGAAATGCCAAGAATTTCTGGGAGCCACCACAAACTAGAAAGATGCAAGGAAGGATTCTTCCCTAGAGCTCAGAGAAAATATGGCCCTTCCAACACCTTGACTTTAGACTTATAGGTTTAAGAACCGTGAGGAAATAAATTTATGTTGTTTTTTTTAAAGAAAAGTACAAAAGAAATAGGCTATGACTTCATGTATTGGGGCCATTCATTATAATTATGTTTTTTATTAAGGGAAAGCCAAAATTAAGAATTTTACTCAAAAAGTTGACTCTATTCCTCTGGAATATAAATTTTAAAGGTTGAATAAAATTTCAATTGTGTTACAGCCTGATATTTTATTAATTCCTGAAGACACAGAGGATGTTGATGGTGATGGGATGATGATGATTTATTAAGTAGATGCTATATGTCAAGATCTCTGTTGAATTCTTGACTTTTATTATGCCGTTTATTATTCTTATCTCCATTGTATATATGGGGAATATGAGTAGTAGTTAAGTAGTTTTCCCAGGATTTCACAAGAGACAGAGTAGCATGTGAAATCTCTTCAACTCAGAATTCTGTCTGATGATACGTTTCCAATCATTACGCAATCCTGCCTGCCTGGAGAGTATGTGACCCTCATGGTCATTACACCCTCATAGATGTTATACAGTGAGAGAGTAGAGGAAGGAAAAGGAAATATGTTTTTATAACATCTTTAAAATGAATTTCACAGTTTAAGTAGTTAATAAAATATAAAATATATACTAAAACATGTCTTTTTGGTAAACCATTTTATAGACCACACCTAAGTTACTTTTTTCATATTTTTCCTGAAGAAAAGATTGATTGCTAAATATGACATCAGCAGCATAAGCAACAGAAGGAAAAGTAGATAATTAGAGTTTCATCAAAATTAAAAATGTGTGTGCTTTAAAAGTCACCATCAAGACAAGTAAAAGACAACATGGGAGTGGGAGAAAATGTTTGCAAATCATTCTGATGAGGAATTTGTATCTAAAATATGTAAAAATATTTTCAACTAAATAATAGCAAGAAAAATAAGTTAAAATGGTCAAAGATCTGAATAGGCATTTCTCCAAGGAATATAAACAAATGGCCAATAGACACATGGCCACAAGATGCTCAACATCATTAATAATCACTGAAATGCAAATTGAAACGTTAATGAAATACCACATCACACTCACTAGGATGGCTACAATAAAAAATTAAGATAATAAGAACCTTTAATGATGATGGGGAGAAGTTGGAACCCTTATACACTGATGGTGGTAATGAAACAGTACAGTCATTTTAGGGAAAATCTCTGGCAGTTCCTTAAACCATTAAGCATAGATTTATCTTATGATCCAGTGATTTCACTTCTAGATATATACCTAAGAGAAATGAAAACACACATTCATGCAAAAATTTGTACATGAATGTTTATAGCAACATTATTGATAATAATCAAAAGGTGGAAACGACTCAGATGTCCATCAACGGATGAATGTGTAAGCAAAATGTGGTATATTCATACAATGGAATAGTATTTGATCATACAAAGGAATTAAGTCCTGAAATATGCTCCAAAATGGATTAACTTTAAAAACATGCTAATTTTAAGAAGCCAGTCAAAAAATTTCACATATTATATGTTTCCATTCAAATTAATATCCAGAATAGGGACATCTATCGAGACAAAAAGTAGGTTGGTGCTGCTTAGGGCTGAGTTGAGGGGCATATGGGGGTTAGGGTTGTGATCACTAAAGGGTACTTAGTTTCTTTTTTGAGGTGATGAGAATGTTCTAAAATTGTGGTGATAGTTGTACAAGTCTTTTTAAATATTGAAGACTATTAAATTGTATACTTTAAATGGATTATTTTATGGTATGTGAATTATATCTCAAATAATCTGTTAAAAAATACAATGTTTTATGGGGCCAGCCTGGTGGTGTAGTGGTTGAGTTCGTGCACTCTGCTTTGGCAGCCTGGGATTCGTGGATTTGGATTCCAGTGAGGACCTACTCACCATTCCCCAAACCATGCTGTGGCAGTGTCCCACATACAAAATAGAGGAAGATTGGCACAGATGTTAGCTCTTCAACAATCTTCCTCAAGCAAAAAGAGGAAGATTGGCAGTGAATGTTAGCTCAGAGCCAATCTTCCTCACCAAATCCACAAGGCTGAAATAATATAATGACTACTAACAACAACTCTTGTAGAAATGCAAAAAACAATGCGACCTTTCATTCATTGTAGTCTGCAGTATAGACCTCTCTTCACCCACTTTGGACAATCTTTGAATACATGCATAGTTTATAGGCTAGCAATTGCACTCCTGGGTATGTAATCTAAAGAGCCATATGCACGTATCTCTAAGATTTTAGAATATATTCAGTCAGGGAATTGACATCAGCAAGGTTCATAATATCCAAAAAGGAGAAACAACCCAAATATGTAGCATGATTAGACTAGATGGATACATTTGGAAATTTTCACAGTGATTTAATATTATATAATAAAATAAATGAACAGCTGCATGCAACAACACAGATGAATCTCACAAACATATAATTGGATGAGAAAGGCACTTTGCAAATTGATGCACACATTGTGATTTTTTAATATATAATATTCAGCAAGAAGCCACATTCAGCTGTACTGTTTAGGGATGTTTACATATGTATCAAAACTATTTAAAGCATCAAGATAGTTTTTACCGGTGGGTGAGAGTTGAAAGTTTGTGATAAGAGAACCAAAAACTGGAAATTCTGGGATGCCACCTATGTTTTATTTCTTGACCTCGAAGGGGATTACATGAGTGTTTGATTCATAATTATACCTTTAATGATAATTTATGTTTAATATGCCCTTTATGAATGAATAAATGTGAACTTTCTTATAATTAGTAACATGAAAATACAGAAAAAGAAGTCATTACAAATAGAAGATTATATTTCCTAATATAAAGCGACAAAAAGACATGGATATGGAATGGAGAATAGGATTCAATATGGTAATAGCATGAAGTGAATGGGAGAGAGGAGTTGGAAGTAGACTGTGACAAGAAAAGAAGTAGAACCACAGGTGCCTTGTGAAACCTTTTAAAACTTGATCTGAGCAATGTAGAGCCACTGGATGGTTTTCAAGTAAGTGGAGAGACATTCAGATCAAATTTATGTTGTTATTCACTCTGACTACAAGACAGTCCATGAACAAAAGCAATGAAACTGGAGGCAGGAAGACATCAGGATGCTCTTGCAAAACTTCAGTACCTGACCAAGGTAGTAATGCCAAAGAGAGAAGAAGTATTTAGACACAAAATCTAGAGGGAGTAGTGAATACTTGAGTGCGGAAAGGCAGTGAAGAGTCTATACTGGCATTGTGACTTCCAACTTGGTATACTAAGAATTATATACTAGTGTCAGTGACCATGATCAAGGACACAGGGGAAGGGAACATAAAGTTTCCCTTCCTAGAAGAGGAAATTTTTTCAGCTTGTCTGAGTAGTTCTTAGTATATCACCCAGAAATAAACAAAAGTCCAAAATCCCATGCTTCTCTCATGTCTCATTTCCACACTAGCCCAGTCTTCCCAATCTCCTTTAACCTATTTTATTTTTCCCTTTCACTTCATAGCATTTATCATCTTACAACACCCTATATGATACTTATTTCTTATTATCATTTATGATTTTCTTTTCTTACTATAAGATCACAGAGGACAAGGATCTATGCTTGTTCATTGATACATCCCAATATCCTAAAAAGTTTCCTGGCACATACAAGGCAATAGACTTTTTTTCCCAATGAAGGAGGAAACTGATGACATCAGATGTTTCCCATCTTTTCTTGCCCTTCCACGAATAGCTTAAATTAAGGAAAAAACAGAGTGATGGGAAGGAAAGAAACGTCTCCACCACAAACATACCCACATTACAGACAATTCCTCAGTTATCAGATCTGCAATGGTTAAATACATGTTAAAATGGATATTAATGTTTCTCTTATAATTGGTGATTTTTGTATACTGTTTTACATACACATTACACACAGACATTGGATATAGACGACAAAGTTAATAGTGTTAGTTTTTAATTTTTTTATTGAAACAAAATTCACCATTTTAACTATTTAATTGTATAGTTCATTGTTTTTTAGTATATTCATAATCTTGTGCATGCATCACTACTATTTAATTCTAGAGCAATTTCCTCAGCCCCAAAAGCAATCCTGTACTTGCTAATCCTCCCCTCCCCTCATCCTCTGGCATCCACTAATATATTCTCTGTCCCTATAGATTTGCCTAAATGGAATCATATAATATGTGACCTTTTGCATCTAGCTTCTTTCATTTAGCATAAAGTTAAGAAATTTGAGCTTGAATAACTCCAGTATTTCTTGTAGTAAAGGTCTTCTAGAGATAAAGTATTTCACTTTTTGTTTATATGGGAGTATCTTGATATCTCCTTCTTTTAAAAAAATGGTTTATTTTTCTCTGTTAATATCTGGGGTGAAGGCTTTGGTCTATGACATGCTCAGTAGCCAGCTTACTTCGAGATCACTAGTCACCATCCTTAGATCGTGACTAACCATCTCTTCCACAGACATTCAATTCTTAAATAACTCTAGAAGAATATCAAGACATTAATTGCAGTGGTTGCCTGGGGTGGGGGGGGGAATAATTTAGAACAATGCAGATGAGGGTAACAAGGGCTGGGAAAGTTTTCAATATGTATCTTGTTACACATGTTGTTTTGTGACCCATATATATGTATTACCTATTTACAAACTTAAATTGATTAATTTAAAAAAATACCCTCCTTAAAATAAATAAAAGAAGAATCATTTTTCAAATGTTCCAGGCAATCTCAGCTTTGGTAAGAACCAAGGAGTGAGTGTCTTTTGTCCATGCTTGATTAAGAGCATCACATGAGGAGCATATGCCATGAAGTTCAGTGGGGTAATGGTTCCATCAATCACAATGACCTAATAATCACAAGAAAGTGTAACACAGGATGTATTAGTGTTCTACTGTTGTATAACAAATACCACAAAATTAGCGGTTGGAAATAACCCAAATTAATTATCTCATGTTTTCCTTGTGTTAGGAGTCTGGCTTGATTTAGCTAAGTCCTCTGTTCTGGGTCTCATAATGCTGAAATCGAACGTTGCCTAGCTGTGTAATCATCTGCTGGCTCTATCCTGGAAAGATCCACTTATAAGCTCACGTGGGTTGTTGGAGGAATTCAATTCCTTGCAGTTGTAGGACTGTGGTACTCATTTTGCTGTTAGCTGGAAAACACTCTCAACTCCTAGAAGCTACCCTCAGATCCTAGCCACATGACCTTCTCCCTCTTAGCAACGGAAAACATGCCTTGCACCAAATCTCGCTCATGCTTTGAATCTCTCTGATGTCCTTTCTGCAACCACCTGGAGAAAATCCTAGGCTTTTAGAGCTCATGTGATTAGGAGAGTTGTACCCTGATAATCTTTCTTTGTTAAAGTCAACTGTGCCATATATTATAACATAATGAAGGTGTAATATCACATTCACAAATTCCACCCACACTTAGAAGTGGAGGGATTAACTCCTTCATTTTAGAAGAGAAATTTTGCCAGATAAGGAATTATTGGTTCACAGTTTTTTTTCTTTTAGCACATTGAATGTGTTATCCCATTGCCTACTGGCCTGCGTGGCTTTTGATGAGAAATTAGCTGTTTGTCTTATTGTGGGTCCCTTGTGTGTGATGAGTCACTTATCTCTTACTCCTTTCCCCATTCTCTCTTTGTCTTTGTCTTTCTACAATTTGACTATGATATGTCTTTTTGTGGATCTCTGAGTTTTTCTACTTAGAGTTCTTTGAGATTCTTGGGTGTGTATATTAATGTTTTTCATCAAATTTGGGAAGTTTTAAGCTATTAGCTCTTCAAATATTTTTTCTTCATTTGTTGAAATGCTTGATAGTATTCCATAGGTCCCTTGGGTTCTGTTCATTTGTCTTAATTCTTTTTTTCCTTTTTTCTCAGACTAAATAATCTTGACCTATTTTTAAGCTCACTGGTTCTTCTGCCCTAATCTACTCACACCTGCTATTGCGTTCCTTTAGTTTTTTTTTTTTAATTGTAGTTCTTATACTTTCAACTCCAGAATTTCTATTTGGTTGCTTTTTTATAATTTCTATCATCTTTTTATTGATAGTCTCTATTTGGTGAGACATAATTTATTCTTCATAATTCATAATTTGTTTAGTAAGATATGCATTCTCTTACTTCTTTAGACATGATTTCCATCAGCTCTTTGAACGTATTTAAAGTGGTTGATGTAAAGTCTTTGCAAAGTAAGTCCAACATCTGTGATTCCTCCAGGACTTTTTAGTTTCTTTTAATTTCTTTTTCTGGTGCTTGGGTCATACTTTCTTATTTGTTTCATGTCTTATATTTTTTTGAAAACTGGTCATTTTGAATGTTATGATGTGATAACTCTCAAAATCAGATTCTCCCTCTCTTTGCTGTAGTTATTATTTGTTCAATTATATTTCTAAACTAATTTTTTAAAGTCTACATTCTTTGTTGAATGTGACTAGAGAAATCTTGCTTCCATTTTCTTAGTGGCCATCTAATGGTTGGACAGAAATTTCCTTAAATGCTTGGAACAGAACTATCTCCCAGCCTCTGCAAAGTGGCTCTGTGTGTGTGTTGGGCATGCCTTCAACACACAGCCAGGCAGTTTACAGCTCTGCCCTGTCCTTCAATTTCTGCCTTCACATAGCCTCATGGTCAGCCAGAGGTGAGCGATTAGGGCTTCCTCAGCTTTGTCCTGAGCTTGCACACAATCCTGGGCATGCATCTAGTCTTATAAATACACAGGAATATGTCAGAGCTTTTCAAAGCCCTTATTCCCTAAAACATCTCATTCCCCAGCCTCTCCTCTTAAGTTTTTTTTTTTTTTTTAATCTATCGTTTGCTTCAACTTTTATCCACTGCCTCAACCAGAACTGACTAAAACATTTGCCTTTACATGTTTTCTTCAAATATCCCGAGTAGCAGCTTTAGCACTGGGTTTGTTCTACTTAGGCAAGATAAAGGCAATACTTTGAGCCAGTCTTCCAGAGAGCCACCAGACAAAACTCCAAAAAGTTAAAATTTTTTGAAAATTAGGTCCATTATGATCCTTCTGGAACTATTACCAGAAATGCAGACTGTTACTTCTAAGGTCACCAGTGAGCTGGGGAGTGGAGACTGCGACTATGGTAAGTTAGAATGCCACAAAACTTGCTGATTTTTTCCCCCCAATTCAATTGTTCTTCTTGAGTAATTGCTCATATGGTTGACGCATACTATTGATTAATTTCCAGAGTCCTGAAAGCTTCATTCTTATAGTTTTTGCTAGTGTTTTCATTGCTTTCACAGAGGAGTGGACGTTTGGTGTTTCTTACTCTTCCATTTTCACTGATGACCATTAATATAAGTATCTCAACTTTATAGATGACAAATCCAGACCAAGTTATATTGGTGCAGCCTGCCAAATTAACATGAAAAATGGACGTTCCTGTTTCTTGCAACCCACACCCTTATTAGGTAGAACTTTCAGGTTTGCTTTATTACTTCTATACTTTTAAAATTTTAGCTCTATAAATATTAGTTTTAAATTGTAGAATGAGAAAGTTTTCAGTATGAATGCCATTCTTCATTTTTAGTTTTAATCAATACAGATGCTGAAAACGTTTGCTCAAATAAATAAAGACAGAAGAATGGAAGATATTTTCTTATAACAGTGCAACTTGTTTCTTTTAATCCTTTTCTAAACTCGAGGCAAAAATTATACAGTGAACTATAAATTTTTAATAATTACCTATCAGTTTACAACTTGATTATATCCCCCTCCAGGATTTTTGAAAGCAAAAATATGGAAAACACATAAAATGCAAGTAGATGTGTTTATCCAGTCAATTCATACTGTAACTTTTAAACATGATGAATGTTCTTTATTTGCTGTTCATCACATCCAGTGCATGTAAGTGAGATTGAATAGTTGAAATTTTGTCTTGTAAAATAGGAGATGCTTATTTGTAGAAGGGGAGGTAAGAGAAGAGCCAGCATAAAGTCTTGAACACTAATCTATTATCTGGCATATCAATTTTAAGATGTAATATACAAGATATAAGATATACAGAAATCGAGGATTTGGAAATTGATTTATTTAAATCTTACTCTGTCTGTGGGTCACTTGGAAAATCTTCCTATTCACCTACATTAATGACTGCTGCTCTATTCATCATCTATTAACTGCCCTATGACTAGCAAGAAAAAGACTGGATACATTTTGTTTTGAAAGTAAAGGCAAAAGGTCAATCATGTTACTCTAGAGTGTAAGTAAAAGCTGCACACTGGAAGTATGGTGTCATAGTATTAAAGTTTCATTCCCAGACAGCTGGTGAGCGGCTGACAAGTGGAATCATTTTCAGTAATGCTATTTCTCAACTCCAGCCTAACTCTTGGTCGCTATCAGATATTTTAGTAATAATTTCCTTTTTCCGACTCAAAATATTCAACTCGGAAATGTGATGCCAGACTTCAAAATGTAATTTGGTGGTATCATTATTTTATCAGTGAATAATATACTGCTTTCATTGATTTCTATTTTAATTTTAAGTTTCAGAAAATATTCATATTCTCTTGGAAGGACTTTAGTGGGCAAAGAAAAGAACTTACCACATTTTTTCTGGTCACCATTAGATTGCAAAATGCAACAATATGGTCTTTATAAAAAGATAAAATTGGAACTCCTATATATTGAAGAGAATATTAAAAACTAAGAACATTTTTATGCTATTATTCAAATATCTTTTGGATCTTTTTTGGAATAAAAGAGAATTTATGATTATTCATGAGAAAGGTTCTCAAGGTTAAAGTAACAATTGCATGTGGCAGAGATTATCTGATTGATGTATGTTGAATTGTGGCTCCCCAAAATATATGTTGAATTTCTAACCTCTGGTACCTGTGAATGTGAGCTTATTTGGAAATAGGGACATTGCAGATTGAATGAAGTTAAGATGACATCATATTACATTAGGGTGGGCCCTGATTCTAATAACTAGTGTCCTTATAAAGAAAGAGAAATTTGGAGACATAGAGAGACTTACAGAGAAGGAGGCCATGTGAAGATAGAAGTAGAGATTCGATTTATGCTGCCACAAACCAAGGAATGACATGAATTACTATCACCCACTAGGGGCTAGAAGAGGAAGGAAAGATTTTCCCTAGAGCCTTTGGAATTAGCATGATTTCAGACTTCTAGCCTCCAGAACTGTGTGAGAATAAATTTCTGTTTTGTAAGTCACCCAGCTTGTGGTTATTTGTTCTGGCAGCTCTAGAAAATTATACATTGACTGTTCATTAAATCTATGTCCTTTTATTCTTGGGCATGAAGTTGGACGAAATTTCCAAGACTATCTTGGTTTTAGCCACATGTCTAAGTTATAGCCAATGGAATATGATAGAAATAATAAATATCACTAGTTGATCAGACAAATACTTTTTATGGTCAATTTTCTGAGTTCTTTGCTATTCTGGCTTGATAGACTTCCAGGGCAACCTTGTGAGACACTTATTGGAGATGGCAGATCCTCAATCAGTCTAGATCCCTAAAAGTGTCCATAGCTACTTCCCTAAAAGTCCCTAAAAGTGACTGTAGCTACTTCACCTGCTGAGCAAACCAACTGCATTCAACTATTATCTTAGCAAGAAATAACATTTTATTTTGTTATGCTACTGAAATTTTGGTATTTTTATGCTAAATAATCCACTGAAGATTTGAATTATTAAAGTGTGGCTATACAGACATGGAGTACATTAGTCTAAACTAAAATATTCCCCCTTTTGGATACCATGATAATTCTTAAATGGTAGAATAACTTCTCTCCACAAAATAAAGTAAAATACAAACTGTTATATAAAAAGAACAACATTCAAATAAAGTTATTTTAATCACATAGAAAATTTTATTTTTAAACTAAACAGGACTTTAATACTCAATAAATCTTGTCAATAGGATTTTTTAAAACTTTTTTTTAATGAAATGTTTGAGAAGCTGGCAACAATGGCAGGAACATAGTTTTTCATTCTGTGACAATTTTTACATTGACAAAGACAGAACAATTAGACAGCAAAACTAAATCCCATGGACAAAATTTAAAATAAAACCGTTTGACAGATGTTCCTATGAAAGACAAAATACCAGGGCATAGGACAAATCACCAACAGCCTTAAGACTTACATGGTGTCCGCCGTGTTGCTTTATGGATTTGTTACCTATTGCTTGGAAGGGCTCCAGAGTTGATTTAGTGACCTGCTGTCACTATCTTCAAATTCTTAATTATTTTTTAATAAGCCACACCACATTTTCATTCTTGCACAGGCTTCACAAATTATTTAGTAGGTCCTGGCCTTAACATCTGTCAGGGTAAAACAGAACTTCACCGTTCTGAGAAAAAGAGCTAAAAACAACCAACAGATATTTATAAGGAAAATATCTTGGATTGACTTAAAAAGAGCAGCTGAAATGGGGAGGGATTTTACCTTTTCTAAAAGTGGGTCATTGCAAGGGGCCTATAGTAAGAAGGCCTGAAGTGAGTTTAAATGTCTAGTCTTGATGAAAGTCCAAACCTTACCTACTGAGGCTCCATTCTAGAACATGAGTACACATTGGCAAGAAATCTCTGGGAGTGGAATCAAATTGAGCAGGAAAGGGACAACAAGGATAGAGAAAAAAGAACGCTCTAGACCAAAGTAGGAAAGGATAACAAAGTCAGGAAATTGCAGAAGAAAAAGAAGCTATTACATATCTGAACACTGCTTGAAAACAACAATAGAACAGGGAGCTCTGTGAGGTAATAAATGCTCTCCTGATCAGTGCCTCATTGGAAATTCAGAAAAAATAATCTCACATAAATATAGACAGGAGGATCTTGAGGTCAAATCTCAAACAAACTTAGTATTAAAACATACAAAAGAATAGAGCGCAGAAGTTTCTCTCCAGGTTTTAACTCAGAAAGTTGTGCCCATTAAACAGATACAGCTGTAAGCAAGTATTTCAAAACAGCCAAAAGACATTAACAAAATGAAAAAAAAAAACCAGACATAAGTAACGACTTGAATCAGAACTAGAACAACTCAGATATTTAGTGAGAGAATACAGGAAAAAATTAAATATCAATAATATCATTACAGAAATAGAGTTAAAGTAATGCAAGAGCAAATTAATAAAATATAAAATGCCATAAAAGAAATATAAGATGAAAAAGAAGCACATTTTAGCTATCAAAAAAGATGTTATTGCAACCAGTTTTGGAATACCGAATGAGGAAAAAAAGCACTGACTGGATGGGATGGAGTTGTCCTTCTCACTCAGAAAAGAGCTGTTCATCTAAATTCCTCCTCCAAGCACAAGCAGCAGTCCCTCTGCATGGTCACCATACTTATTCAGAAGAAGGGACTGATTTGGGATGAATCATTGAAATGTGTTAGGAAATGGCTAATGAAAGTTCTTGATTAATTCAAAACAAGGGAAGAAAGGAAAAAGGGGGAACGTAAAACAGCCTTTCAAAGAGAGCACAGACGTTAAATGGGTAAACCAAAAATCATACCAATGAATATGTTAAATATCAGTGGACTAATTGCTTAAAGCAAAAGCTTAAGATAGTCATATTGGATTTAAAAATACAGCGTCCTTTTAAGAGAGACACTTTAAATGCGAGTATAAAAGAAAGGTGAAGGTAAAAAGAAAAAGATACACAAGGTTAACACCAATCAAAAGAAAACTGTTGTAGTATACTAGTTAGTGCAAGGGTTATTAGAGGTGCTGTGAGATATTGCACATTGCACAATGTTAATGTGTAAAACTGAATCACTGTAGTATGAAATTTATGAACTGAAGTGTATAAATCATATATTGAAACTTGATTCATTTTCAAAAATTAGTAGACCCATGGAAGCAGTATTCAGACCATAAACAACTCCAAGAGTACCCAGAAGGCCCCCTCCTGCATCCTTGGTAACTAACCTTCAAAACCAGTATCCCAGGTTTTAACAGCATAAATAGAAGCCTCTTAACCTCTTCGTCTCTTTAGTCATATTAGTACCATTAGAGGTGACATTTTGAGCTTTAATTATGACAACAGTTGCAATGGTTTTAAATCACATAGTATTATATTTAAATTGAGTTTATAAGGATATTTAAAATGATTTAGTCACCTTTGGAGAATGATAACAAATCAATCTATCGGAAACTAATAAATAGAGTAAAAGGCAAGCATTTGTCCTGACTTTCCTGTATGAACTGTACTTAAGAATACATGGAACCAAATAGTAAATGAGAGGAAATATCTCTTTATAATAGAATATCAAGTAATAAATTTAAAGAAGTAATTATAGAATTAGAATACCGCTACAGTGAAGAGATTGAAGAGATGTAAACTTAATGTATCAGTACAGATATTAAGCATCGATGGCTCTTACCATCACAAATGAGAGACAGCCAGATAATGTTTGCCTCTTGCAGTTCTAGTATATACCGCCAACAGTTAAAGTCTTGCCAAGGAAATAAAACCGAAGGTCAAGCCAGTCTCTGGATGCAGGTGCCTATTTGCAGGAAATACAGAGAACAAAGACGCATGTCGAGCTGCACGAATATATGCAGTCAGAAAACTCAGAGTTTGGAGAATACTGCAGTTCAAATGGCCCAAATTCATTCAGTGTATTCTTTATAGTTAAAAAAAAAAAGCTGAGTAAATGATCCATTTGTAGCAAAGATGCTTGTTTTCTGTATAAAACATTTGAAAAGAATTAAATTGCTAATAAAATTTATCTTTGTGAGGATGGGCTTACAGACAAATGTCATTCTCCAGGAATTATTTGAATTCTATTTTTTAGTATTCCCTATAAGTTGACAAAAGTGCTTTTATAATGTTTATTAAGAATAACTAGGGACCGCCCGGTGGCGCAGCGGTTTAGTCCGCGCTTGGCAGCCCGGGGTTTGCGAGTTCGGATCCCGGGCGCCCGCCGACGCACTGCCTGTCAGTCATGCCGTGGCGGCCTCCCATATAAAGTGGAGGAAGATGGGCACGATGTTAGCCCAGGGCCAGTCTTCCTCAGCAAAAAGGGGAGGATTGGCGACGGATGTTAGCTCAGGGCTGGTCTTCCCCACAAAAAAAAAAAAAAAAAAAAGAATAACTAAAGCAACAATAAAACATTTTATCCCTGAAAATTTTTAGGGTGGTAATTAGTTATTGAATCTGGATAAATATGACCAAATGAATGCTTGGAGATTGAAACTTTGATCAATTAAATTAGTGAAAGTCATTTAGTGTTAAAATTCAGTCTGAAGTCAGCATGTGGTAGATCCGCTGAATTAAACCAAATTTTCCACCCAAACAGGTTAATTAGTGCTCATTAGCAAACTCATTCATTTTGCTGTTCTCTGCCAGGCTGGATGCCTCGACTGAATATTAGACAGATGTTATCTTCTAGCACTGCTGGAAACTCCCTACAGAAGAGTCTCGTCTCACTCCCTTTTCAAAGGCCCTTTGTTCCTAACAAACTGATCTCCTGCCACCTTTGGGATGATTCCCTGGCTACAATTTTTACAGTTTTTAAAACAACAAATATGTGAAAATAATTATAGCAAGTAATTGTAGATTAATTTGCATTTTATAAACCACTTTCTTTTCCATTATTCTCAACTACCCTCTTAATGCTTTATTGTTATTACTTTATTGTTCAGGTTGAGAAGCATTATTGTTCATCCAAGGTCATACAATGAGAAGATGATGAGGGCTGTAGCTTCAACTCAGGACTTCTGAATGTTGTGTATCATTTACACGTGCGCGCACACACACACTTTCAAATCCAAGTCTTCTGAATTCTACTTTGTATTATTTACATTTGCAACACGCTGGTATATGTATTGGAGAGTCAATTTCAACATATAGCTGTGATTCAATTCGGTCAGTAATATGTACCAGGTACTATTCAAGCTTCTGTGAACACGGTAGTCAAATTACATTTCTCCTCTCATGTAATGTACAGTGCTGGGATGAAAAAGTAAGAATTTGTTTATCATTCACATTACTATATACAGGTTTTCTTTGTTTCCTTGAGACCATATTAAACATACACTATAAAAGAGAGATGTCTGAGCACAGGCACTAGAATTTAAAAAGCCAGGCTTCCACTTTTCTTTAGTGAAAGTATGATTCTGAGTAAGTTACTTACGTTTCTGAGCCTTATTTTCCTTATCACCAAAATAGATTATTTTAGCACTGAAAGGAATGATGCATAATAAATATAAAGCAATTAGTACAGTGCTTTCAACAAATAAGTGCTCAGTAAGTATTTGCTAAGTTATTATCTCAATCAAGACAGTGAATTTAAGTGCTTATTCAGCACTTTCTTGGTGTCATTTAAGTAGATTTAATGTTCTGAGGATACTCAGTTACCCACAGAAATTTCATTGCTACAAATGGAAGCACCTAGAAAAGCAATAAAAGATCCACTATAAGAGTAAGCATTGGGGCCGGCCCGGTGGCATAGCAGTTAAGTTCGCATGCTCCACTTGGGTGGCCTGGGGTTCGCAGGTTCGGATCCCAGGCATGGACAGACCACACTTGTCAAGCCATGCTGTGGCGGCGTCCGATATAAAGTAGAGGAAGATGGGCACGGATGTTAGCCCAGGGCCAGTCTTCTTCAGCAAAAGGAGGAGGATTGGCAATGGATGTTAGCTCAGGGCTAGTCTTCCTCACAAAAAAAAAAAAAAAAAAGAGTAAGCATTAATTAAAAGACAATATTCCAGTTTGATTTTTTAAAGGAAAGGCTAGAAGAAGAAGTTTCAATATTGCTGTTTGTGTGTCCTTTTTTCATACTCTGACGTCTATTTGCCACCTGTTGAAATGAATCAGTGTACTCAACTGGCTGGGAAAAACTTTTATCTACATTTCTCCTTAGATAAATGATTAAGGTCAAATAAATCAATGGAATCCACAGCATAAATTGATAAATTGATACTTCATACAAAATGAGGAAATAAGCCTACTACATTGTTTAATACAATGTTGTTAAATAGAATGTTCAGAATAGTAGTATAATCATAAAAAGTATCTTTGAAAAAATCTTACAGCATTATAATAAATTACATGTAACAAAATTCACAAACATCTTCTATGAGACAGATGAGGAATGAACAAATTGAAACATCATGTTTTCTTGATGGGGAAATAAGTCAAAAGTCTAAAGACGCCAGTTCTTTCCAAGCATATTGATAAGTATCTTAAAAATGCCTATGATAGGTAATTTTACAATATGTAACTTTTACAATGCATTCTCAATGTTAGGAATTCAGTCTAAGGAGTTAATTGAGTCTGGAAGTAAATGTGCATGGTGTAAAGTATATCAATCAGAACCGTTTATAACAGATAAATATATAAAAACATTTATTATTGTTACAAGATAAAAACATGCAATTATGAAGGATATATCATAGCACACAGTACTGTGGAAAAAACAGTGAATTACACTTACAGATGGCTGGATATCTATATACCATCAATCTATCTACTACTATATATATATGTATCTATCTACTTATATATGTAATGTAAATATATAGATTTATGTATCTCGATATTAAAAAAATTAAAATGAATATACCAAAATGTTAATTTCTTTCTGAGTGTGGACACATGGGGTATTTAAAAGACATTTTACTGCAATTTTCCAATTATCGTTATTAGATATTGTTTCTGTAATTTCTATATACTTTTTGCGTAAAAGTTTAATTATGCCACTGACATCTCTTTTCCATTACTCACAATGCCCCTGCTCACTTATTTGTTTGTATATTTTCTTCACGTGAGGTGCCACAGCTGACAAAGTGCGTGGATCTGTTTTGATACCCTATTATCTTGCATTTCAACAGAATACAGACACCCATGCAAATGGCTGCTCCAGGAAGGCAGGGATAATGATTGTTTTGGTCACTTTTGTATCATTACCGATAAGAAGAATGCCTGACACCATATACATATTCGGCAAATATTTCAAGTTAATTGAACAATTAACTTGAGAATTGAGAAATATGTGCTTTGTTCTTGCCTTAAGAGCAGAACTAATTATTTTTTTAACTCTAATAAAGAATTAAAAATGAATAAGTCATGGCTAGCCATCAAATATTTTGAGTGACTAAAGGTCCATCTGTTTAACAATGTAATGCTGGACTTATAGTACTAAGCCTGAGGAGTGACTAAATCTAAGGATTTTAAATGATTGCCAGCCTTTTAAATGGTTGCTGGTTCCCCACAAAACAGTGGGGTATAACAGACTCCCACGAGTGAAAGTGCCCTAAAAGAGTGGAGTCCTGTGTGAGGGTAACAGGAGAATCAGGCTCCATAGGGAGATGGTGTGGAAGCTCTAGAAACGGAATGCATATGTACTTAAGCATTTCCTACATTCCCTAGATTTCTAGTATTACTCTCAAGAACATATCTTTGCTCAATCCTCTGCCTCTGAAAACGATTGGCCATCAATAGCAATTGATGATCTGTGGAAATAGATTTAGAGAAACAATATGTTCTTACCTTTAATGTTGAAATAAGGTCCGCCTCTTGGATACTGGAAACAATGTTGCAACTCTGGGCCCTGACTCTAGTCAGGGGGTGCTAAAAACATCTCTTTTCTCAACTTCATATGTGTGTTTTATATTTTATGTTTAAGTGTGTGGTGTGTACATATATTGTGCGTGTGTGTGTTGTGTATTTGTAATGATACTCCATAAAGCCTGTGAAAAATTATGATCATGCATTCCTATTTCAAGTACCATTAACTTTAGCCCTCTAAATCTTTCCCTGGGATCTCAGTCATTATGTAGATAGCTCTGGCTATATTTATTTTGAATAAAAGTATTATAAAGGCAGGCAAAATACCTTCCACTTGCTCATCTGGATTCATTCTTCTCCACCTTTTTCCTTCTTGTTCTCTGTCTCAGTAGGTGATCTCTATGATTAATTACATGAATGAGCTCCTGTGTCCTCTGTCTTCCAGTTGGATCCAAGCATCTGTTTCCCTAATTCTTTTCTTGTGAGTTTGACTTGGACTTGTGTCCCTTGGGTAGAAGATCACTGCTCCTCTCAAGGTAGCTTACTCCATTTCACTCTCTTGATCTGAATTCTAGTAACCTCACCTTCTTGTTCCTTCAGACTTTGAGGCAGTGATAACTCCACTGCTGCTAGCTTTAGGTTTCTGCATTAATCCTTGTGGCTACCCTCACCCTGCTCACACTTTCGTAAATGAGTCTCTGCTATATTTATCCAGTTGTGATCGTGATTGATATAATAATTGATATTAGAAATACCCCAGGAAACATGAACTCACGTTGTGTTGCTCAAATATCCGAGGCAAACACATATTCAAGTAACATTGCTGGAGCAAACAGGATTAATTCAGAGCATAAAAGCTCTCAGAATTGCTCAAATTATCATCAGTGGTAACTTGGGATGAATTATAGGTAGAAAGCATAACATTTACAGAACAAGTGGTTGTGGTGTTCAGTTACTATGGCAACTAGAGTGATTACAAAGATAGTAGAATCACTTGATTTCTTCATACAGATTTCTTGCTAGAGAGCAAACACAGAGAAAGAAAGCTTAGGAGTTATCCATATATAATTAACAATATGCATAGAAACTAAAGATATTTCCAGAAGCTTTGAAGGGGTCCTTCAGCTCCTGTAATAGTAGAGCAAGACCTTAATCTGAGAAATAAGTCTAAGCAGAGTTGCAGAGTTGTAGCATCAATTAAATGTACTATCCCTGTAGTCATTTTGTGCTAAAGTCCTTACTTTACTCTGGCAGGAAAGAAATGGGACCCTAAGAAAAGGGATGGGAATTTGAAGAAAGACATGGATGAGTTTAAGAACCTTGAATCTCCAGAGTTTTCTGAATTTCTTTTGTACTCTACCCCTACCTAGCGATCTGATCTCTGCATGCAAACATTTCAATGGCTGCCTGCAGGGCATTTTCCTCACAAACTGAGGCCAATTATTCTCAAAGGCACCCACACTACCTGTCATTGCCTTCAAGTCCCTAATGAGAGTCAAACCCAATAAAGCCCTGATGAAGAAGTACAAGTCCTAAACCAGAAGCAAATTGCCTTGACATTGAAAGAATGATAATATTTCTACAATCTGTATTGGCATAAGACTGGGAATATTTGTGGAAGCAATCCCAGTGTGATAGACTAAAGGAGACGTAATAAAGACTTGATTTGATCAAATATATTGAAAAGGGGGATTCAACATTTGAGCTTTAAAGTGTTGATTTGACTAACAGAAATTAATAGTAGTCTACTAGATGGGCTATTCAAAGCCAGACTCAGTGATGACATCAGTTAATAATGTGAAAATGCTGGAATTTCCTTGTGATATTGATATGAATGAAGTCTGAAGAGTTAGGAATGTGGGAATGTTGAAGTAGATCTATTAAGTGCACGTTGCTCAGCTGCCCCTAAGAATACCTCCCAGGAGGGCCTTCCATTACCAAACATCAAGGCCAGCATTTTTGAGGGGTGGTTCCTGATCCTTGAAAAGGTCTATATATCAGAGATGACTGAGGATGATAATATGTTAAACACGGGCATTTTGATGTCATGAGAAAAATAGGACTTGGCGATGTAGAGGCCAGTTGGCAATAGTTAACCATCAGCGACAGCATGAATGCAATTACCACAATTAAACTACATTGGCATGAAGTTACTTAGGTGTTTTTAGCTCAAGAATTTGTGACAATGGTTAAACAATCTCAAGGTTTCTAGAAATTAAATAGAAGTTCAGTTTCCAAAAGTACTACTTGACATATGCAGCAAGAACTGATTGAGGTCTGCTGAGAACAAAACTAACTTGTCCACAGTAATGGCTATTATAATAACCTATTAGGGGTTGTTAGGTATAGACTCTGAATGTGAGCTGACCTTTGGTCACCCCCAAAGAGGCTATAGCTTTTCACTCAGTGCAAAGATGTGTGGCAATCATCTGATAAATGGGTACTTGATCCGAGTCACATAGTTTCAGTGTGACTATGGCTTCCTCCTCTAATTATTTCCTCAATTCTCAAATGAATAGTCAAAACTTATCTATGCTAAATAGCAGAATTTCCATTTTGGTTTCCTAATCCATGGAGTGAAGAGACGTTATAGTAAAAATGCCCAAATGAAAGCCATTATATTTGGGTCTCATTTTCCTTCAGCCAAGATAGTAAACCAAAAACAGTGCCACATTTGTGGGGAAATTGCAAAGGTCAACATGCCAGCTGAAGTCTTTAGAGGTGCATGGGTGCTAATTTCTACCACATCTCATTTTAACTTACCTATTTGGCTAATGCAAAGTCCATTGATTAAAGTAAATGTCAGTAGATTGTCAGTAACAACATTCATAGGTGCAGTACCAGATACATAATGTTCATCCTGGTTGTCTTAGAACACTACCTGTGGCAGTTCAAGGAGCTGCTAAATTGATGGAGTTTAGAGGATTCCAGTGGTATGAGACATCCATTCTGAAATTGCAGTCAAGTTGTTCTAATCCACCACGGAGAAGGAGAGACACCATTTGAATATGTGAAGGAATGTACACCACATTTGGTTATAGTTCTCTTACTCATTTATTAAATCATCTCTAAGACTGAACAGATGCAATTGATCATGAACCAAGCAATGCCTCTTCAGCAGTTACCGGAAAACTTCCCTGCCATTTATAGACCCAGATCATTCTAAGTGTTGAGAAAACGAAAATGCTCTTTAGAACCTCCAGCAAACCCACAGGTGAAATACAGCATAGATGCCTGGAATTTGGGGGTAAGGTCACACTCTTCTCCACCAAGAGATTCTATGACATGCTAATTGACTCTAGTAGAGGCTACAAGCCAAATTGCCATGTATACCAAGTAAGTATGAAACTAGCATCATCTAGAATAACCTTAATGGCATCCCATTCAATGAACTACACAATTTGATGAGTAAATAAGCATCCCGTTATAAAATAGAAGTAGTGTGCAGGAGACCAGGCCTGAACACTTTTGGAAGGTACAATTAAACTGTATTAGTAATGAACAGGTTAACTGGAATTCTATGGTATCTACTAATACTGCTTCATTGCTTTTCCAGCAACACACACCTAGAGGTATTCATGATCTCAAAAACATCGGCTTCCTTCCCCAGAGATTATCTGGCTACAGAAATTCCTTATTGCCCCACCTGCACTGGCCAACATTTTGCATGATATGACACCATCTCAGAGGGGCTCCTGCTGGCTACCAGGTGGCAAATCAATTACATTGGACGCCAAACATCAAAATAAAGAAAGGTCTCTGTTCTCACAAGTACTGAATCATATCCCGAATGGATTTGCCTTCACTGCTCCCAGAAGCTCTTCCAACACCACTACGCAAAAAACCTTACCATTCTTTATCCATCAACATAGTATATCCCACACATTACATCTGACCAAAGAAGTGTGGCATGGCTTATGGCGTGGGGTCCACTTGTCTAAATTTTTTGCTCCCTCACACATAAAAAGCTGGTTTAATAGAACGGCTGTCTGGTATGCTGAAGAACTAGTCATGGTGCCAGCTGGAGACATGTGGCTGAGAAAAGTGGAGAGTTAGTACAATATTATTGAGATTATTCCTTAAACTAATGGTCAGTATATTGTGCTGCTTTCTCCATAGCAGGGATGCACAGATCAGGAATCTGTCAATTATTAGACCAAATAACCCAAGGGAGAAACCTTGTTTCCTACCCTCAGGACCTTTGGGGTTTGAAGATCATAATACCCTAGTCTAAAATGCTTCTACCAGGGGATTCAGTAATGGTTTTCACCATTTTGGGTTTCTTATAGCAGTGGACCAGCAGATAAAGATTAAGATCACTCTCTTCAACAACACGACAGATCTTTCCTATCATCTGGGAAGGTTTGGGTCAATGGTATGAAATAAAAGAAAAGGAGATAATGTCATAGAGATATTAACCCAGAAGTTTAAAAAATCAAATTTTAAACTCATGGTTCAGATGATCAGCAGTTTGGTCGCAGCTGGGCAGTTCTTCTGGTCTCAGCTGTGCTCACTCATCTTTAGAAATCAGCTTTGATGTTGACTTGTCAGCAATTAAGCATTGTTTCTGTAGAGTTAACTGGCTTTTGGTTGGAATATCTTGTTTTTCCACATAGTCTCTCATTCTCTAGCAAGCTAGTGAGTCTTGATCAAATGGCAACTCAACAAAATTCCAGGAAAGAGGACAGAAACACGCAAGATATCTTGAGGCCTGAATTCAAACCTCAAAAAGTGTTAGTTCTGATATATTTAGTGACAAAATAAATCCAAAAGCTAGCCCATATTAAAGAGATAAAGAAAAATGCTCATTTCCTTGATGGAAGGTACTATAAGTATCACAATGCAAAGGTGTGTGCATAGAGGGAAAAGTAGAGGATTGTGAACATTTTTGACTGTAAACGGAGTAAAATGTTTATAACCAAAGGGGATTAACTGGGGTGCATTATGTTACTCTTTTGCCCAATAATATTAGTCAAAGGAAAACTTTAGAAATCCAGCAAAAACAAGACCACACGGAGTTTGATGCTGTATGAGTAAAGGTGTGGATCGCATTCTCAGGTTAAGTAGATATTACAGTCAAAGAAGATGCAAAGGGGAAATCTGAATGCGTAGTGAAAAAGGCAGAAATGACTAGTAATCAGGCCAGCATCAAGGGTAGGAACAATGTGGGAACTATATTTTATGTTGCTCACTTAGTATTTTCTTCCCTATTTTACTCCACAATCTTATAAAAAACCATTGTGTGTGGCTAACGTTTAATTTTCAGGTTGGGATTTGGCTGAGCTAAAATCAACACACATTAACATGGTTGTGGTTGGCACTTGGTACCTCCTCTGAGTTAGAGACAAAACCTTTTGATCTAGAAAAAAATCTAAGAGTGGATCTGGAAAATTGACATATTAGACTGTACTGGGCATCTTCCTAGTCCCTTTGGATCCATTCTGCACCTATTCCACCCTGCTCTCTGTTCTAGGGTTCTAAGAAGTATGAACTAAGTGGACAGGTATTCAGTGCTTTCTGGTTTCTCATTTATTTTAGTCACAAAGAGCCCTGATAGGAGATCAGGATGGAGAAGTGTGAACTCATTTTTCTTAAGGCATCCTGAAGTACAAATTTCTTCTTCTAGGTGCATGCAGTCATTCTGTGTCCACCACTATTCAGAACTGTGCAGGATATACAAGCTCAGTTGGCTTTAAATATTAAAACCAAACCAGAGATGATGTGAACAGTTTACAGATTTTGCCCAAGAGCAAAATGGCAATGATGTTTTACAGCCTGTATTTTGCTATAATTTCCAAAGTATCTGTATGACTATGGATATGTCATTAAAGAAACTCTCAAAAATATTTTTAAATCAACAGAATTAATTATTTGAAAAAACAAAAAGAGCATACAAAACGTCATTCTGTTTGCCTCCATGTCTGCTTTTCTTGGATTTCAGTGGTACACTGCACAGATATATATATATTTTTTAATGTAGAGAGATTGCTAGGGTTTTATTAACTTCCTTCCTTCTGGTTTCATATTCTGTGAAAAGTGCTCCCAGGACCAGCATCTTTCTCAACTCTGACCGCATGCTCTGAGTTGCATCAATTTTAATTTCTCTTCCTGCTGACCCAGAATGGATGCGGTTCTCACAGTCTGCCTCCACCTGTACAAAAAGGAGAGTTCTACACACACTTCAGAGGAGTTCCCACAAGAGGCCCACAGTCAGCATTCAGAGAAAGAGGTGATGGGTGGTAAAGGCATATATTCATCAGTGGGTGTATTTTCAGGAGGCAAGTGATAAATGGATCCTGGAGGGTGTGTTGTGAGCAATTAGCAGCCTTCAGAGTTTGGTAAGAGGAAGCAAAAATATATTGGAGAAGAACCGCTAATGAAGCAGAAATGGTTTTGTGCCAAAGATACTGACGTTTAAATATTAAAAATCACGTGATAGTATGATAGAACATAAAAGCTGAGCAACTGCAATTTCTATTTCCAATATAAAACATGCTAATGTTCCATCATATGGTAATGAGTGTTCCACTACAATATGTTTGAAGCTTAAATGATTTTGGAAATATTGAATTCTATATCCCTTTTCTTGGTAAGTCACAGTTTACATTAGCATGCTAAAATGTTTGGAGAAAAATTTGAAGAAAAAATTAAAATAGAAATCCTTCAGAAACACAAAATGTAAACATTTATTTCATAGGTGTGGAACTCTGAGTAACACCTGGTTTTATGCAAGCATATTTAAAATATACTCATCTGAGATAATATTATATGTAGCATAATAAGAGAAAAATTATGGGTGAGATTATGTTATTAACAGTTATCTGGAGAGACAATGGTATTTGCTGCAGTCAGAGAAATGTTAATGGTTTATAAACTGAATGTAGAAAGCTTCAATAGAATGAAATGTGAAGAAACAATAAAATAGTGTTGATGCAAATATATGAGACAGGTGGGAAAATTCAATGTAGTTGGAAAATTGAATATCATAGGAATCTGACTTAGAATTTATGTAACATAAATATTTTAATTTTTAAAAACAATTAGATGTAGTTACTTAAAAATATATTTTGATAAACTACTATGTAATATGTTAAGTGCTTTGAATTTATTATTTTTAAAACTTAATCACCAAATATCCAGAAATGATGAGTATCAAAAATGAACGGATCAAAATGTAAATAGGTTAAGTAACTGTTTTCTATGCAATAAAGGCCAAACTTATATAAGCTTGGATTTATTTTTGTTATAGAATAGAACACTTCATTTTGCCAAACATTCTCTTAAACTTAATTACTGTACCCCACAGATTAAAGTTAAATTGTGTTTTAAATAAATGAAACAATATTTTCTGGCATGAGAATATATAGTAAAGGTTATTTTCAAAATTAGATTTGGTTGTAATGTAGCAATTTAAAATGATTTCCTCTCCAATATCACATTATTTAAATGTCTTTTTTTTCTTTAATCTTTTAGTTTGTCTTGATTCTTAAACAAATGGATTAGACATATAGTCTCATTAATATGGTTGAATTATAGTGGTACTGGTTTATGTTGCCTATGTAGACATTCCTGGGGAAAAACGCACATATGCCTTTATTCTTGCCTATTGTTCCCACAAAAGTATTAGCACTTTAATTTCATTTTCTTAATTACTTTGCTCCTTGGCAGTGCATCAGCTTTTTGAAAATATTGAAATCTAATTTAAACAATCTCCTTCATTAAATATTTTATTACATTTGCCAGTTGAGAAAGTATCTGAGTCTGTAGTTTCGTCTATGGGAAAATTTATAAATAAGAATTCAGTTTATTGGATAGATGAAGACTATTCAGATTTTCCACTTCTTATTAATTATGTGATATTGCCAAGTTGTAATTTTCCAAAGAAATTTTTCCAAAAGTTTACTCATTTCAAATTCATTAACATGAACATATTTATGTTTCACTTAATCTCCTTTTAACGCCTGTAAGATGTGTAGTGACATTCTCTTTTTTGTTTCTGATATTGTTAATTTGTGTTTTTCTTCTCTTTTTTTAAAATAAATGACTTTTTGGTGTTTTTTTGCTTTTTGCTTTTTTTCTCCCCAAAGCCTCAGTAGATAGTTGTATGTCATAGTTGTGCATCCTTCTATTTGCTCTATGTGGGAAACTTAGAGCAAATGTGGGACATGGCTCAGAGTGACTTGATGAGTCGTGCGTAGGTCCGCGCCAAGGATGCAAACAGGCGAACTCCAGGTTGCAGAAGTGGAACAAGCGAACTTAACCACTACGCCACCAGGCTGGCCCCTGCCTTTTTGTTTATTGACATTTCCTAATATTTATCCTTTCTCTGCCCTTATTTTATCATTTCCTTTCTACTGCTTACTTCTGCTTTCATTTACCCTTCTTATTCTACTTTTTAAAGGTAAAGTTTAGATAACTGCTTTTAAACTGTTTTCCCTATGTTTTATGAGCTTTTACAATTATACATTTCCCTCTACAGAATGCTTTAGATGAAACATAAATTCTTATATGCTGTATTTTCATTACGATTCATTAAAAAATAGTCTATGTGACTTATTCTTTGACCCATGGATTCTTTAGAAAAGGTTTACTTAATGTCCAAATATTTTGGGTTTTCCTAGATGTCTTATTATTACAGATTTTTAATTTAGTTGCAATTAGAGAAAATATGTGTATATTTATAATCCTTTAAAACTTATTGAAAATCTGCATATGTTCTAGTATATTGTCTGCCTTGGTGAATTTTAATGCTCAGTTGAATTGTATCAAGCAGTTATTAGGTATTGTATTTTTAAACTTTCATTACAATTTTTTCTTCAACCCATACCTCGTTTACCAGTGTTTTGTTTTAATATCCCAAAGTATAGTCTATTAGTTTTCTGCACTGCCATAACAAATTACCACAAAGTGGGTGGCTTAAAACAGCAGAAGAGATTTTATTGCAGTTCTGGAAACTCGAAGTCTGAAATCCAGGTGTCAGCAGGGTAGGTTATTCTGGAGGTTCTGAGGGAGAATCTGTTCCATGCTGCTCTCCTAGCTTCTGGTGTTTGCTGGAAATCCTCGGTGTTCCTTGGCTTGAAGAAGCATCACTCTAATCTCCACCTCTATCATCGCACGTTATTCTCCCATATGTGTTTGTGTGTTCACATTGTCTTAAGAAGGAACAGTCAACTTTTAAGTGGCATTTATGAGAATTAAAATGTTAAAATTATGTGATATGAATTGTTTATACCTAAGTTATTCGTGTTAACAAGGAAGATTTTGTTAGACTGATGAGGGTGGATTGTGGAATCATTGAAAGATAATAAATTTCAGAAAGCAAATTAAGCAGCCTTTTTAAATAAATATATGTGTGAAGGGAAATTCTATAGGTAGGGATGGTGGCGAGAATGGAAAATGCTGTAAAGGAATTTTTATTGTTATTAATTTTGATTAATCACTTTTAGATTTTGTTCCATTCTTGTTTTAAATGCTAGAGAGTCTTAAAAAATGAAAAGGCTTAAAAAAGTGAAAAGGCTTTCGGGAAACATCAAGGAGAGGAACTGAAAGACACAGAAAATGAAACATTTCTTTCATTCGACCGTGAGGGAAATAAAAACATACGGAAAAGAGAAAATATTTGGCTTATAGATTTAGTGGTGGGAAGCAAAATGAGCCTTTCTCTTAATGGTTTATATTTTCTGAAAACAGATGTGTGCTTGTCTGCCTAGAGTGAACATGAAGAAGAACAAAGAATTCATGACCGTGTGGAGAGCGCAGGGTCTTAGGAATAGTTAGTGCATGTTTGAAAGAAAATACTAACATTGCATTGGGATTTTAAGTGACTAGCTGAGAAGAACAACTACAAATTTAAAGAGGCACTTACCGTTGTCGAGAACAGTGAAGTATAGCAGATTTTACTCCACTTTCTCACCCCCAAGTTACCTGCCACATTTTCAACGGTGATAGCAGAAATCCTAAGAAACTTGGGTCAGAGAGAACAGTTTATTAATCACAGTGCAGCAGCAGGCAGAATATCAGTAACTGTGCTGTTCTTACACGCCCTAGTTCCACAGGGTGATGCACAGAGGACCAGCTGATGCCTGCACATGGAGTGGGTTGAATTAAAGGAGAGGAACTATGTGCTTTGGGAAAATGACTCTTTTATAATATGTAGTCAATCGGCCTGACCTTTGCCCAGAGGGTGGTTCTCTTTATTATACCAGACAACATACAAACCAGCTCTACTCCAGAGACACTATCTCTACTCTTCCAACACTATTTACTATACAACTCTCCTTGTAAAAATAGTCTGGAACAAAGAAAGTCACTGCCTCTGCTCACAAGGCCTGCAGAAACAGGAGAGACACATGCTTGGGACGCAGTCAAATGAACTTCCAATGCTTTCAGCCTCCCCCAGTGCTGTAGGTGGCCAAAGCTCATCTATATTTCCACCTAAAGGGATGTATTCCTCAGTATGTAAATTATACCTCATTAAACCTATGGTTAAAAGCACTTGGCAAAGGTTGCCTTTAGGCATGAGGTTCAGAGGATTGTAGAACCATTTCCTCAGTTTTAGGTTTAGGACACAGAATAGAAAATTTAGGAGAAAATGGAAACCTTGTGAAGAAAAAATGAATTCGATTGTGTATAGATGACAACTGACCAGCAGATATGTGTGGGCTGATATACAGAGAGAGAGAGAGAGAGAGAAAGGGAGAGAGAGAGAAAAATCCAAATATATATATAAACCCAAATAAATATATAGTCCTCCCTCTGTATCTGAAAGTTCCGCATTTGTTGATTCAACCAACTGCAAATCAAAAAGCCTACAATGGTTGCATCTGTAATTGAATGTGTACAGACATTTTTTCTTGTCAGTAGTCCTTGAATAGTAGAGTATAACAACTGTTTATATTGTATTAGGTATTGTAAGTAATCTAGGGATGATTTAAAGTATATGGGAGGATGTGAGTAGGTTATATACGAATACCATGCCATTTTATATCGGGGACTTAACCATCTCCGAATTTGGTATTCATGGGGGTCCTGGAACCAATTCCTCACAGATACTGAGAGACAACTGTATATTCAAATGTATATTTAGGAGTAGGCATTGTAAACTTGTAGTTGAAATCTTGGGTGTGTAGATGGTATTTTTTTTATTATTTTTGCCCCATTATCACCATTTATTTCCTCCCACCTTTCTGTACTTTGCCGTTTCATTGTCTTGATTTGTGAACTTGTGTCTTGGCTATGTGAACTGTGCTGGACAATGGGATTTGAGCAGCTATGATCTTTGCCATTTTCAAACAGAAACCATGAGTGCATCAAACAGCTTGTTGGGGCACTCTTGTTCAGTCCTTTTCTATAACAGCATGTCCCACATGGTCAAATCCTTTTCAGCCTGGATTATGAAATGAAAATGAGAAGACACATAAAGGCCAGACTGGCTAAGCAAATTGAGGTCAGACCCAGTCCAGTGGAACCAAGTCAAGCCCCATGGGGCTGAGCCAAGCCAAACCAGGCCCAAGCCCAGGAAAACTCACAGGTGTTACAGTTCTTCCACTACACTAATGACTCTTCAGCGAAAAAAAAATATTGTTTTGAAACACTGAGATAAGCTTGTCCAGTGAAAGTTAATACAGTGTTCATAAACTCATTCTGAACATGTGGATAGAAACAAGCTACCCTTTGGAATTATATTAATCAAGTTCAAATATGCATTAGATATAATTCTGTGATGTCTGGGTAAAATATCATTCACAGGAATGATGAAACCTGGAGTTTAGTCTCTGCTCTCTGTTAATACATGATGAACTTGAGAAAGTCAGTTCATTTCTAAGATTTAAGTTTTTCATTTATGGTATGAGGAAGTTAGAAAACTGATCTCTAAGTGTTCAATCCCATTTTAAAATTCTCTGATTAACTTTATGTTTTTCCTAAATTAAAGGTGGCTTATGAATATAGATTTTGTCAAAGACTGTGACAGTTTGGATATTTTGCCCTACTTGGAGGATAACAAGGTAGCCTGTCACCATTTTGTGGGTACTGGCAGAATACAAGAGACTACCGGAATAGAAACAAAGGACAGTTTATTTCTCTTGCACAAGATGTTATGAAGAGAACTAGATGACTAATGCTTGCAGAGAGTTGTGCGACAGAGAAGAAACCTCATCTGAGAAATGCTTATTTATTTATTTATTTTTTTGTAGAAGCATGCCTCCTGGAGAGAGATCCTATTATGATCTTCACAGGCTTTCACCATACAAACATCACAGAAAAAATGGTGCGGAAAAAGGCAGTCAGTGCCTCTGCTCACAAGATGCAGAAATGCAAGAGACTCATAGAGAATTGTCCCCGCACAGGGCTTTAGAAAAAATATGCATGATATAACATTGCTAGTATGTTAGTACATAGAATAACTTTTAATCAGTGCAAAGTACATGGAATAATTTTCAATGTAAACTAGTGTCAGAATTTATATTATGTAAAATAACTACTATTGGAAATTTATTATTTCAGTTTTGCCCACATTTATTGTTCGTGAGCGCCTAACATGCATTCAGAGCCACAAGGGGTACACAATGAATATAAGATATAGTCGAGATTCTGTTGAGAGGTAAACAATAATGTGCACGGAAGATTGTATTGAGGAAAATGCAATCAAGCGTCCAACACATTGTCCAAGCAGGTGATGAGGAAAAATCAAGGGAAAAAAAGAAACAATGATTTGGAGTAGCTAGAAGATTTCATGTCAAAGGAGAGAGTTAAGTCAGGCAATAATGTGATCAGGGTCAACACAGCTAGAGAGGAAGATGTCCTCAGAGCAGCCCCTGAAGTGTTCCAGTCACTAACGTGCTCTGACACAGGCCAGGAAATCAATTTAGGATCTTGAGTGTTAGTAATTAAGTCCCACAGTAACACTTTGAGGTAGACATTTAAAAAAAATCATTATTCCTATTTTATAATTGAGAAAATTGAAGTTCTGAGAGGCAACATGACTTCTTCAGGATGATACAGCTGACAAACTAAGAAACAGACCTTTACCTTATGTTGACTAATTTCTAATCTCTTGTTCTTTTGAAGCAGCCACACCCACTTTTGATGATGAATAGGAAAACTGTTTTGAAGCCCTGTAAAATTAAAATTGTAGGTTTGATCATATATAATTATTTTTATTTACGACATGAGAATTTCACCAATATAAACCAAACTGATTTTGCAATGGTGGATTACGAAGATCTAGAAGTTTATTATCAGCTATGTATAGTTACAGGTACTGCAGATAAATGTGTGTGTGTGTGTGTGTGTGTGTGTGTGTGTGTGTGTGTGTGTGTTCTGTACCTACTTTTGGTTTTGGTATTGGTTTATTTCAACAATTCAAAATATAAAATTTGTTTGGTTTTGATTCATGGCTGAGGTATTCTATTTGCATTACATTTTGACTGGGATATATTTTATTTCACTGAGGGAGCCAGTTTTTGGTTCAGTATGTGGATTCATGGTTATCTATTTCATTATTGAACACATTAAAATGTATTGTCATTGAATGAGGAAAATTAGATTCATTTTTTCTTAAATGGTTTCAGTGTTTTCTTTTGGAATTTATATTTGTTTTTGCATTTCAATTTCAACTTAAATCTCCACAGGGTTTTTTGTTTTTTTTATTCGATATACCAGAAAGAAAATTGAGCATCTACCTGTAACACAAGAGTTTCAGATAAACTCTGAGAAAACTGAGCCAGCGTTGTCAGATCGTCAGTTCTGTACTGACTATAAGAGTAAATACTACAATTTTCTCTCTCACTTTTTTTCTTCCTTCCTTCTCCCTCCCCTTCCTCATTCTCTTTCCTTCCTTCCTCTCCTTTCATCCTTTCATTCTCTTTTCTTTCTTCCTTTCTCTCTCTTTCTTCCTTTAATATAGTACACATTCTTTCTTATATATAATTGATAACATATATTATATATAATATAAAATATTGTATAATATATAAAATATATACACTACATATTTCTTTCTTTTTTAAAATATAGGATGGGGTTACATGACAACTATGTTTTTTGTAGTGTTCATGTCTAAGTTACATTAAACAGATGTTTGAAGGGAGTAAAACCTATGTACCACTTAATTTTGTAAATATATGAATTGCATGCATGGATTTTTTGATAAAGGTTTCATTGTCATCCGAAAGCATTGCTTATGTGATGTCAATGTTCTGACTATTTTAAAGTTGTAACTATGATGAAAGTTATTAAAATTTCTTCACACAAAATAGTCTCAATAATAAACTTGCATCCATAATTGTATGTAATATATTTAGTGTATAAATTAAAAAACTTGATGCACTGATGTATAAATGTATGTGGTTTGATATTTTTACACAATTTCAGAAAAAATTATTTTATATTTTGAATGGCATACTTTATTATGAGAATCTTAAAAGCTACAAAGATTCAGTTAATAGTTATTCATATAACTCATTTTAATAAAAATATTCATTTAGTAAAATACTGACAAAAATTAAATCATAAAAAAAGAGTTGGCAGGAAAACAGCTTTGGTAGAAAATTTCAATCTAAGGAAGCCATTCCCATATGTTTCATTAAAGTTGCAGCTGTTAACATTTCTCTACTTCCATAATTTAACTATACAAAGGTATGTGTGCACGTGCGCCTGAACTGCAGTCAACTTGGTCATTTCCTACTCTGTATGCATCTGCATTGTCTTAAGCATGTGTGTGTGTGCATTATAACTTATAAGATCAATCCTTTTTAACCAATCCAATAAAATAGTACAAAAAGGTGTTCTTATAATTTGAAAGTAAAAATGTTCATCTACAATTAAAATCAAGATACCCGAGGATGGCTAGAAGTCAGCAGACTATTCTGTTCATACCAGTTGTTATTTTATTTGAAGTAAAACAATAAAACAGGCTTGCTCCCCAAAGGATTCCCAGTTCAAGTGTTTCAGGAAGACACATCACACTTTTCAAGATTGATACAGATTGGTGAACCTTTGCTTAAATAATAAGCATGTGGTATTTCTTCTGAATTCTCAGTTGTAGACAAATTTTTGACTTGTGATGTGAGTAAAAGAAAAGAACTGTGGCCCGTGACTGTTAACTTTAAAGTTTTACTCTGACATTAATATTTTAGCAAAGTTAATAAATATTATTAATTATAATTATTATTATTTATTGGGATGGTAGTATCATTGGGCAAAAGAGGCCAAGTGTTGTCACTTAACCCCCAAATTAAAGTGGACAGGATTACTGTAATGGATAACAGATTCAAAAGAGGGAAAAAAACCATCCTCTGACTCAGAAATCTTTGGTGTTGGCTGGTTGATCATGGTATCTGAATAATTGAAATATAGTGCTAGTCTGCAGAAGTCTTATTTGATCTCTATAAGCAGAAAATCTCCAGGTCTTCTGAAAAGGAATCTCACTTGAATCATCACAACAAAGAATCACAACACTCAATATCCGGACTTAAGTCAGTTCACAGATCCAGAGTCTCTATTGAGGAGGAGGCTGTGTCCCCTTGAGAAAGGAACCTTCTACACAGCCAACAATTTATACTAGCTTCATTCCTGGATTCCAAAATGTACTTACAGCCATTTTCCAAGGTGGCACCTTACTATGGCACACTGGGGAAGGGGAAATAATCAGTCTTTTAAAGATTTCTGGACACTGGATCTGAACTGACACTAATTCTGGAGACCCCAAACAGTTACTGGTCTGCAAGTCAGGATATGCCTTTATGGAGATCAGGCGATCAATAGACTTTTGACTCACATCTCTTTGTGCCTTGGGTGCCTAGCTTGCCTCACCTTAGTCCCAATAGGAAAGGCTAAGTGAAAATCACTAGGGCTGGCCCGGTGGTATAGTGGGTAAGTTCATGTGCTCTGCTTTGGCAGCCCAGGGTTCACAGAGATTCTCACAGTTTCAAATCTCGGGCATGGACCACTCATCAAGCCATGCTGTGGTGGCATCCCACATATGAAATAGAGGAAGTTGGTCACAGATATTAGTGCAGGGCTTATCTTCCTCAGCAAAAAGAGGAAGATTGGCAATGGATGTTAGCTCAGGGCCAATCTTCCTCAGCCCCCCAAAAAAGGAATGAGTGAAAAATCACTAGAACTGATTCCTCTCAGAAAACAGGTAAAAGTAGTATCACTTTCCTGGGAGGATTACAAAGATTAGTGCCACCATCAAGAACTTGTCAGAAGCAGGAGTGGTGATTCCCATCACTTTCGGATTCAACTCACCTATCTGACCTTTGCAGAAGACCATTGGAACTTACAGAATCACACTGGATTATTATAAAGTTAATCAAGTGGTGACTCCAACTGAAGTTGCTTTTCCAGTTATGGTTCCATCGTTGGAGCAAATCAATACATATCATGACACTTGGTTATTGATCTGGGGAATACTTTTTCTCTATATCTTTTTAAAAAGACCCCTTGAAGCAGTTCACTTGCAGCTGGCATTGCCAGCATTTTGCCTTCACTGTGTGACATTAGCAGCATATCAGTTCTCCAGCTCTACGTTATAATCTCCCCAACAGGTACCTTGAGCACCTTTCCTTCCACAGGATATCACCCTGGTCCATTACATTGATGATATTAGCCTGACTGGACCTGGTGAGAAGGAAGGACACACTACTCTACATATATTATTAAAACAATTGTGCCAGAGAGTGGGAAATAAATTCTAGAAAAAAAAATTACATATTTAATTTCTATATCTAATCAAATTTCCATTTCCTCTGTGATCTTTTTGTTAAATTATGGTTTACTAGTATTTTTCCACTTATTTGAAATTTTCAAGTTTATTGGCACAAAATAGTTCATACTATAACCTTATGATCTTTTTCGATACCAGTAGAATTAGTCTTTCCTTTGCTCTTAATTCTTTCTGCATTTAGTTAATTTTCAATCTTAAGAAACATAGTGAATGCGTATAGTATTCTAAGTGGACAGTTATAAGTTTTAATCACTTTAATAATGTCCTTCAGTGTAGTTTGATTCCATGATTACTGTGGAAAAGTTAAATATCAGTCTTTCTTTTTTTTTGTATGAGGAAGACCAGCCCTGAGCTAACATCCCTTGCTAACCCTCCTCTTTTTGATGAGGAAGACTGGCCCTGGGCTAACATCCGCGCCCATCTTCCTCTACTTTATATGGGACGCCGCCACGGCATGGCTGACAAGCAGTGCATCGGCAGGCGCCCGGGATCCGAACCCGCTAACCCCAGGCTGCCAAGCGTGTACTAAACCGCTGCGCCACTGGGCCGGCCCCTCAATATCAGTCTTATTGTTGCTCCTGTGTAGGTAATAAATCTTTTCCTCTGGCACCTTTCAGCATTTTATCTTGGCTTTGATTTTTAGTAGTTATATTGCAATGTCTAAGTGAGTTTTTCTTTATATTTATCTTACTTGTGGTGGGATCATAGTGCTTTTTTATATCTCTAGCTTAAAATAGCTCATCAGTTTTGAAAACTCTTCAGTTATTTCCTCAAATACTCTTTCTGCCCCATTCTGTTTATTTCCTCTTTTTCTGGGACTCCATTTGAAAGATATTAGAGCTTTGCTTCATGTTTTATATATCTTTCAAGGACTTTTTTCTTCTTTTTCTCTCTTTCCTTTAGTCTACTGACCTATTTTCTAGCCAACTAAACTCCCTTCAGCTGTGTAAATATTTTGCTAATTTATTTTAGTCATATTATTTTCAATTTCTAGAATTTTCATTTTGTTTATTCTTTACCTCTAATTCCCTGTTCTCTGATGAAATTTTTTTCTATTTTCCTGAAAATATTTGTCCTAGCTATTTTAAAGTCCATATCTGATAACCCCTAGATGTGGATCTTAGATTACTCTCGTTATATTACCTAATGAGCACGCAGTGTGTTTCAGTTTTTTTAAGCCAGTGTTTTTTGGATTGGCCTGCACTGATATGATGCAATCCTCTAAGAGCCTCAATAGACAATTTGTGGTGTTTACCACTGCCCTTCCTTTTTAGAGGTTCTTATATTCCAATTCTCTCTCTAGCAATGTAGGACTTCCAAAAACTCCTTATAGGTTTCTTAGCCACTATTCCTGGGAAGATTATAAATTCAGAAATGCTTGCACATAAAAGAGGCAAAGAATGGATAATTCACTTCTCTGCACCATTTTTTTTCTCTCTAGAATATTAGATCATGAAGTCCTTGCTGCCTTGACTGGCTCATAGTCCATTTTTGACCCTTTATTATCTCATAAGTCTGCTGGTCTGTCTTTCATTGGCCAACCTCTACCTGATTCCCCAGTGTCTCAATCTATAGGTTCCCCCCTGCCTCCAACCAGATGTATTTTGTGCATATCCTTCTGAGGTAAATATAAATTCAGAAGTATCAGTTTCTCATCTGATGAAGTTCATTGTGCTATATTTTCTTCCTTGCTGATATCATGACACTGTATCTCTGAATCCTTATCATTCTATGATAAAATGGTGCCCATTTAGGCAATAAAACTATCACCATAATTATGAACTAATGTAGTGGAGCTGGAAAGAAGTTGCATAATGAAACTAAGTGGAAAGAGTTGGATTCTTTGAGAGGCTCATGCTTAATTGTGTGCCCCTTTAACAAGAATATAACGAAACATCTCAGTCATGCAATGTATTTGTTGAATAGTCACTTAAAATTAAAATTGGGGTAGGCCGAAGTTCATTTATTTACAGTATCTTTGCAATGAAGTTCTACCAATGTTCCTTATGAAGTATTCTTTTCAGCTTTCAAGACAGAGAAATAGCTAAAATTATTTATTTTTACTGACAACATTAAAGCAAAAAGATCACAGACATCACATTAGTGTTTTATTGTACACTATATATTTCAAATTGGAAATATAATTAAAAATCAAAAACATATACAAAACATATTTTTATTATGTAGGTATAGGTGAGTCTTACAAGTATTAGCTAGGTGAGGTAACCTGAAGCTTATTTCAGGTTCCTTGTCAGTATTTTGTTGTCTTGACATATTTTTATTTTATTCTTGGAACACGGAAATCAGTTTAAAAATGTACAAGAAGCAGCAGATAGAAATGCTGAACTTTGTACTGAAGATGCTTTTGATATCCAAGTCATTTCCTGGGTCCAGGAAACAGTACTCTCTATAATTAAAGGAAAGATATCCATCACTCTCTCTGACCTCAAAATATTTCAGTGTTAAAAAAAATTTAGAAAGATGCATTTTAAAAAATGATCCGAAATGTGCTGTGGGACAGTTAACAGTGTAATATTAGTGGAACTTCTCACCAATAGGTTCAATGCATCAAAAGCAGCTACCTCAGTGCTCTACATTCACTTCATCCTCAAAAACAAGAAACAGAACAAAAAACTGAAAACCTCATTTATTTAACCTGTACTCTCCACTTCAACTTGTAGAAGTGACACATAATCATGTCATCATATTTTGCGTGGCATACATATCTACATTCCCTTCAAGGGAACTGTAAGAGGAATCATGACGGATGAAAACAAAACAAACAAAAACAAAAAACTGATGAAAGGAAGAACCAAAGAAATAAAAAACCTTTCTGTACTGGGACTTTGGTTTCCTCGCTCTGCTTTGTAAGTTATCGGTAAAAAAGAAAAGAGACAGATAATTTATTTTATATATTTAAGTGATTATTCATACTCTGTTTCCTACCAGGTTTATTGAAATGCTGCTGACACAAGCACATTATTATCCAACATACTTATTTGGTGCCCATTCTACATAACACAGCACTATAGGTTTTAATCCGTCATAGAAGCTACTAAAATTTATTGTCATTATACTATTACTATTATTACATTGCTATTGTTCTTCATATAATTACCCATGCTTCAATAAGGCGGTATACTTCTTGAAAGGCAAAGCTTTATTTCATCTTAGCTTCATCAGTGTACAGCATAGTATCTGTGACAGTACAAATTCGATACGTTTTCTTGAATAGTAAATGACAGTCTGATTTAAAACCTAGTTAAACAATTTGCATCTAGATTATAAAAATACACAAGAAGAGATGGTAAAGAATTGCTCCTCCATTAATTAATGCACACGTTTGTGTTGCTCTGATAACAGAGTTTATCATCATATCCTACGCTCTTCACATAAAAATGATGAATAAACTTGAGGTTTTCTTACTTGAAAATATTTTCATAACTATGTCATTTAAATATATGAAAGTTTTTTCCTTTTGCTTTAAAAAATTATAACTTATTTTTCCAAGTAAGTAATATTTTCATCATAGTTAAGTTCCTAGAATAGCACAAAAGAGCCTTTTTAAATAAGCTGAAATGTTATCATTTTATAATTTTTTATTATCAACTTTGAACTTAATTGAATTATGGTTAGATAATTTGATCTGTATGATACATTTTTGCAAATAATTTGAAGCATGCTGTATGGCTCAATGTAAGGTGAATATTGCACATACTCCATGTGTATTTTAAAAATTGTTTACTATAAATGATAGGTGTAAGTTTGATATTTGTACTTTAGAACACATTTACTTAAATTTGTCATCAAACTTTTCTACAAAATTATTTTTGTTTTCATTAACAACGTGATAATCAAAGATGTCATTGGCAAAAGAAGGCAATCTCGGAGTGCAGGATACTGTAGATTAATGCGTGGTTTAAAAAATCTTGCTAATTGCAGGTAGCAGATGCAAATTCTTGGTTTCAGTGATAAGGGAGTACTTTTTTACTTGCTGTTTTTATGTGAGGTTTCTTTGTGCTATAACTTTTTATACAATAAAATATGTGCAGATTACTGTAGGTCAATTTTACCTCAATAAAGATATTTAAAAGAAAAAACTTTTGTCCAGTCAGAAGATTTTTACTACCCATTCTTTCATTTAAAGCGTAGTACTTACTTCGAATATCACATTTTTCTAAGGCTTTCAAGAGCCAACTCCCAACTTTTCACAAAATCAAAGCCTCTTTTTCATTCCTGAAAAAGTAATGCAGATCAATCCTCTTCGTTACCTCATTAAACTCCAATTTGAGCCCAAGTCTCACACTGGTTTTCAGCTGCCTCTTCATTTTTGGAATCTAGGCTTTTCCCTTACATTGTTATGGTCTAAGCCATGCATTTATATAGATTTTTTAAAAAGATATTCTATTAACCTTTTAAGTTTTTTTGGGGGGGGGAGTGTTTGTAGTATTTTTTTCCAGATAACTAGCCTTTCATATTGCCAAAACCCAGAAACATAGTTATTAAAAATTAAAGAAGGGGCTGGCCCTGTGGCATAGCAGTTAAGTTAGCACCCTCTGCTTCTGGTGGCCTGAAGTTCGCAGGTTCGGACCCTCGGGCACGAACTGACGCATCGCTTGTCAAGTCATGCTGTGGTGGCATCCCATGTAAAGTAGAGGAAGATGGGCACGGATGTTACCCCAGGGCCAATCTTCCTCAGCAAAAAAGAGGAGGATTGGCAATGGATGTGAGCTCAGGGCTGGTCTTCCTCACACACACACACAAAAAAGAATTAAAGAAAAAGGAATATTACTAAAAAATATTGTTCTTCAGTTTGCTTGGAAACCAAATATAATTTAGGAGCTAGATTTTATGGGAAAAAATATATATGTACAGGCTTGGAATCTGACTTCCTGAAAATGTATCTCTCTCTCTTTATTCACTTAACATTCAATAATTTATCTCTAATAGGTACAGTTCTAGGCTCCAGATATACAGTAGAGAAATAAACGTAAGAAGTCCTCTCCTATAAAGAGCTTAATTACTGTGTAGTTTGACAACATGCAAGGGAATAAATATGCAATACAATTTTAGATGGATATAGTGCCTTTAATTAAAAATTAGGCTGAATATTATAAAAGACGATGGCCGTGAGATCAATGTTAGATAGCATTACCAAAAAACATTTGCCTGAGGAGGTGATATTAGAAAACAAAATAAAACAAGGGAAAAGGTCAGATAAAATTTTAATGTTTGATGTGCTTGGCTTCTCAGATTCTCCTGCAAATACTCCCATTGTTGTGCAAGGTATAATTTCTATAATAATTCCGTTATCACATATATATTGTCTCTGCTTCTCTGCCTGAAGTCTGACTGATACATTGATGATAACTTAGAAAAAAGCTAAACTTTTGTGGAGGTATGAACACACTGTTAGGGTTATTTTTTGTAAGTTGAACTGAAAACCCTATTGCAACTCTAGTGACAAGTGTCTTCATTTCTTCCCATCCTCTTCTTTTTATCTACAGTTATAATCAGTTAACTGCCATGGCAGTTGTCAGAAGGAAATCCCTAAATTCATGTGTAAAATAAAATTTTAAGATAGGTATTCATAGTTTGAGTGCTGCATGCATATAAACTATATGAAATGAGAAAGTATTTTCTTACAATACCTATCACACAAGCTGCAAGTAAACTTTTCAGAAAATGAACTACTCAGATATTTTAAAAAAATCCTATTACTGACTTAGCCAATGTCACTCCACAAATGTCACAAAATAAAGAGGAAATGAATGCTAGATGAGTTTATTGGAAGTTATAAGTGTTAGAGGAATGGAGAGGAAGAAATCTTGAACACTGTTTGAGTAACTTTTTTTGTCTCTGCTGCTTTTAAACTTTCAAACTAATGTGATGATGGAAATGATGCTAGACTAAATTACACACCTAATGTTCTTTCAGTTTCTCATATAATATTTTATTTAGTCCATAGAAACTCTCCCGATCAAGAAAAATAGTACAATTACCCTTATGAATAGATGAAGAAACCACATATAAAATATACTAAAACTGAAATATATAGGGTCTAATCTTCGGAAAGTTACCTTTCAAGATAAGCACAGTAGGGAGTCCGTGTGAACTAATCTCCATATTAAATAAGCAATCCCCAACAAGATAAATGGAGGAACTCAATTATTGGTATATTTTCCCAAGTTTCTATCTAAAGGTATTTTTAGACACATTTAATAATCCTTTTTTTTTTTTTGGTGAGGAAGACGAGCCCTGAGCTAACATCCCTTGCCAATCTTCCTCTTTTTGCTGAGCAAGATTAGCCCTGAGCTAACACCTGTGCCCATCTTCCTCTATTTTGTACGTGGGATGCCACCACAGCATGGCTTGATGAGCAGTGTGTAGGTCCACGCCTGGGATCTGAACCTGCGAATTCTGGGCTGCCGGCCAGCAAAAGCAGAGCATGTGAGCTTAACCACTATGCCTCAGGCCAGCCCCTTTAATAATCCATTTTTACTATCAATGGTGGATTAATTTTTGCTCTGCTTGTTTCATAAGTAAGATTTACTTAAACATCAACTTTTTCAAAGTATGTCTTGAGAAAATGCATTATTAGAAAATTATTTTGAAAACTTGAAAGGGAGAGGCCTTATGAAAAAAAATATTTTGGGTCACATTTGAGATGCATATGGCTTAATGCTAAACTATCCTACTGTGTATCTATTAAATATTCAGATGCTAGGGATATACAAAAACAAAATTATATATTTTTTGTGCCAAGAAGAATACCGCATAGATCCATAATAGCCTTAGTTACACAATGGTTTCTTTGTGACAATAATTTCAGTTTATGATTCATTGATTTCATAAAAGGTTAATAGAATAAAGCTTAGGACTCACAGTAAAATAGACACATTCTGGGGTTTTCAAATAGCATTGCGGCTGGTTAAGATAAAGGCACAGAATGTGCTGAGATCAATCTCAACCCCTCCACTACAAAATCAACATGATACAAGCTCTTTCAGTGCAAGCATCCTTTCACACTAGAAAAGTGCAATGCTGAAGGTTAATGGTCCGCTTATTCAGCGCCTTTATATGGAAACACCAACCAAATTGAATCTATCTTCTTTAACATTGTGATCTTCTTTAATATTTCAATGAAAGCAAAACCAAAGTTTATATTACTCCGTTGTACCTTCTATACTGAGGCAAGATCTCTGTCAGCCAAATGGCCCAGTTGGGACTTACGACAATGATACACACAGCCAGGAGAGCGGACAGAGTTTGGTAGCTGGTTGTTTGTTCCACTCAACTCCTCTCTCACCCATTCTTGTTTTTCCTTTTTTTTTCCCTCCTGTTTTTATGTTCCATGCAGGTCAAGTAGTCATTTCCAAAGTGGTTCTGTCTGTGGGGAGAGGAAAGAGTAAAGGGAGGTAATTTGGTTCTTTCATAAATCTTAACCTAATGTAAGGAAATACTCATGCATTGGATGATAGCAAAAGATGGCAGTTTTTCATATGGAGGCACTGCTGACATTCATAAGCAAACACTTTCCTCTGTAAGCTAATAAATAGAATACATGCTACAGAGTTGCTAAATATTATTGATCACGATGTATCAACATTTTATCACACTAAAAATTTAAGGAAGCTTTGTAAAACTCTAGCCTCCCTTCACTGTATGTGAAAAAATGTCACTACAAAATCAATTTTATAAAAAAGCTTAGGATTGGAGTGTTAAATTCTCTGAGGAATACAGATAAATTAAGTCTCACCACTAGATGTGTCATTTATTTGATGTGGGCCACAATCAGTTTGCATAACTAATTTGAAATTTAATTTTCTCAAATATAAAACAGAGATAGGTGATACTAAACCTGAATTTCTCTGAGGATCAAATGGAAAAATGTTGTTGGGAGACCATTTAAATGTGTAGTGTTAGAGAGTTTAAATAATTTCTTTATGATCACATAATTAGCAAATGGTGTGGCTAGGATCTGAAACCAGTGGCTTCAGAACCAGGTTCATTTCATTAGGTCATACGCGCTACCTAGGAAGTCACAGAGAGATCTGCTCATGGCACGAAAGGAAAGAAGCACGGTGTGTGTGTGTGTTCTTCCCAATCAGTTTTAAAGGCAGAGTTTAGGAGAGTTTAGACTTGTTTTTCTCTGTTATTTACTTCTCTGTTCATACGCTCTGCGCTTCTAGCACATCCTCACAGAGCTGTTCTGAGAATAGAACTGAGTCATAGGAATCTTTGATTTTGTAAATGAACCACTCCATCTAAGCAGCTCCATGGAGAGAGAAAACAGCAAAGGAGTAAATCCAGGCATGAATTCAGCTAACAAAGCCTATAGGGAGTTCTGCTTATAATTTGCTCGCATATGGAGCTCAGATATCTTTCATTTGATGTGGAATGTCATAGTTTTTCTGTAAATGAGTTTCGCTCAATGTCATACTTACTGCTGTGTGCGTGTGCATGCACATATGTGTGTATTTGTGGGTGTGTGTGGCATATGGGCATTGGAACTTAAATAGCTATACATTTTTCCGTTTTTCTATGATCATATTTAAGAAAGGAAAGAGAATTTAGAAAGTGAGTCTCATTAAACATATCTATTTTATGATATACTTGTAGCTGTTTGTTATAGTCTGAAAATCCTTATCAGTTATTGCATATTTTATAAGACAGAAGTTACAAGAAAAGCTGAAGTTAATGCAGAATATGACTAATATAGCTTAAAAGTTTCATGTGCATTATCATTTATAATAATTATTCCAAAATGGTAGCAAAAAGGTATCACAAGTATATGTAATGTAATTATCTTTTTGCCAAGTGAACCACAATAAATGAATCAAACTATTCAAAAAGTTAGTTAATTTCATTTCAATATTTAGTATCACCATATAAAAATGCTGGCTAGCAGTGCATTAAAAACAGTTACAAAATGGATGTGACCTGCATTCTGCTTTCATTTCAATTTGTTGCTACCAGCCATTTCGAACTGCCTTGGTGTTTTCTGTCTCAATCTCACTTCTGTACCCTTTAAAATTAAAATTTTAATTTGTTAGGTTTTAGATTTGCTGATGTCTGTTCCATGTTTACTTGTTTCTCCAGACAGTTGTCTTACAAAATATTTTGAGACATAATGCATCTTGCAGAGAAGAAAAATTCCACATCTGTCTACCACATTCTATTACATTTAACCTCTATTAATCTAATATGAACATAAACATTTCTTCTAGAAATTCTGAGGCCAAACAGCTGTTCTTTTCATGCTTCCTTTCCCACATAAGATGATACGAAATATCAAGAATCCAAATAGTTTCCTGGACTTTGCTTTTCATTTAAATCATAATGCTTTAGTCACATTATTTATGCAACTTTTTGACACCATTTTAATAGCCATCATGTTCTTCTACCTTAAAAAGTAAACAAAATCAGTAAGACAAGCAAAAGTAAAACAAAATAAAGTGTTTGTATGAATGTCAACATATTTCTTGAAGATTTTTTTTTTCCTAAAGGACTTTATTCACAGAACAGTATGCTCAATGAAATTGTTTCTATTTAAAGCTTTCCTGTATTTGGGCCTAAGAATATGGCCTTTGAATACAAAGATGAGATAGCATATGCTTCTTTATAGAAGACTAATATGTATACATTACTGTATTTTCTGGAGTGCGAGATACAAATATGACCATATATGAAATTGGAAGAAATAAGGAATAAACACATGAAATTTCTGAGAAAAATTCCTGAACAATTGTATGTGATTAAATTCAAAATAAGCATAAAGACAAGTGCTACGAGTTCATAAAACAGAAAAACCAATATGAAATGGAGGGTATGGGAAAAGAGTGGCTTGTGTTTTCCTTTTTGCTATCCCTAAAGGAGAAGACATGATTTTTCAGGACAGGCTGATGACCATTTGTAGTGAGCACATGCAATTATGTTTGTTTGGGAACCCGATATCACGGCAATTTTTCACAATGAAAACAACCATATTGGACCCTCACTGAATAATATGATCATTTACACAAAAACTTCTTTGTCCTGTGGACAGCCTGGTGGCATAGTGGATAAGTTCGCGTGCTATGCTTCCGTAGCCCGGGGTTCACAAGTTCTATCCCACGAGGGGACGACGCACCGCTTCTCAAGCCATGTTTGCTGGCGTCCCATATAAAGTAGAGGAAGATGGGCACGTATGTTAGCCCAGGGCCAGTCTTCCTCAGCAAAAGGAAGAGGATTGACAACGGATGTTAGCTCAGGGCCAATCTTCCTCACACACACTCACAAAAAAGTTCTTTTTCCTTAAAGACAGGAATTTCTACAATTTGTTTACATTTAATGGTAAACACTCATATTCCTGTGTGGCAAAAGTTGTGCCAATGTCTACTTCCTTTCCTTGTCTTTCTCTGGTGCTGTGTTTCCTAAGCAGCTTCTATAACTGAATTGCTCCAGAATTCATTTCCATTAAAATAATTTGCCTATCTTTACATATTTTTATAGTTTATTAATTAAGTTACTTTTGAGATATAATATGTAACAACAGTTTTTGCCTTTATTTGTGCAATATACTTTTTCACAATATGGTGCATTTCATTCTTAGTCTGCGATGGAATACGATTAATCAGACACACATAGATGAAGTCTACATGCATTGCTATTATGTGTCATCTTGCTATAAATTTTAAATAAAGTATCCCATTTTATTTTTGTTTTCTTATTTCCGCTGAACTTTGTTATTGACTCCATTATTCAACTTTTTTTTTAAGTTCTGACACATATTTGCATAACAAGGTGGTGTTAGATTCATAACGTTAGATGTTGTTTAAAAGGGATTCCACATATTCAAGTGGGTATGATTATGCTAATTAAGATTGGATTAAGCAATAAACAGAGTTTCATGAATAAAAGTAAATGAATTCTCTGATAGTTACAGAATATATTATACGACAAATAAAAATCTGCTTCATTTTAACATCACACCGCTTTTCCATAAGATTAAAATGAAAGGAAAAATCTTACTTATAGGTCCTCAGACTACAATTCTTTAAAATTTCATACTCAGATAACTAGCACAAAGCAACTATCATGACACAGTATTTGTATTTTGTTGTTTGATGTTTGTGAATGGAATTACGAATCAAAAGGGCTCTTTTCCTCTAAATGTAGCACCCTAAACATTCAATCCATATAAAACGCCTAATTCATTCACTTTATACAGTATAATGATTCCTTAGATGTACAGGGATTAAAACAGCGAAGCGGTTGTTCTTGTCGGCATTATGAAACCATATGGTACTGAAGCGCTCACTAAGGTAGTCTACCTCGATGCAAGCTCAACAGAGCAAAAGACCAGCAGCAACTTGCATCCAAGACATAAACACTTTAGTATGTTGTCACAATTACGGAGGCAGTAGGATATTGCTTCTATTCACTCGCTCAATACACCAAGAAATATGTCCATTACTGAATTCATCAAGAGACTTAGATTAGCATCACCTTGTGCACTTAAAACCTGAAGATGTATTATGGGACATAAAATTCTTTCATTTTCCCTAAACTATAAAATAAAAAGTTGCCGATATTTTTAGCAATGTATGTAGACATTTTTGTTGTTTCAGACTAATTTGCTTTTGGTAAGAAATATTAGCATGATTATTAGATACATTCCCTCCTTCTGCCTATAAATGTGTTTCAGTTTCACCCATTTTTAAACAAACAAACAACTCCATTCCGTTTACACACACAGACACATACCATATCATCCTTTCGCTTCAAAAATTTCTTTAAATTTTCTTCAAAGGCATTTTCCTAAGTATTCTATACTTGCTGTCTCCTCTTCACTGCAACGTTCGCTCCTCAAATCGTACCAATATTCCATCTGTCCCAATACCCAAAACAATTCCTCTGCTAAAGATCTCTAATGAACTGCTTTGGTCAAATGAGTAAATATGTTACTATTATCTTGCTTGAATTTGCTGTAATATTTCAAACTATTGACTCTTATTTCCTTTTAACTGTTTCCACTCCTTACTTCAAAAAACGTCATTGGCTATTTCTCCTGTATTGATGACAAATCCCATGCGAACTTTGCCAAGGGCTATGTTTTGCTTTTTTGTGCCGCAAAATTCTATACTGTAAATTGTTAATTCTTGGTTAATTTTTTTCTCACAATTTTTTTTCATGTTCATACTTATGTGGTACTAATTCCTTAGTTTATGTCTCCTCAGGGATTCAAATTTCAACCTTACTAAGTGGTCTCATTGGTTTGTCTAACTGTGTAAGTTTCATATTTAATAGTACTTCCACTCACAAGTTGCACAACTTCCTGTGTTTTCTCACTGCTTTCAACCACCAGCACCAATTGGAAACCAATTAATCATATTTGAATTCTTTCTTCTTGACTGCCTGTAGAGTGAGTTATCTCCCTCTTCACAATACCATTCATTCAGACCCTTATTGTAACTCCCTTAGCCTGCCACTTTTCCTCTATTTCCTATCTTCTTGAAGGCATCCTCCAGAGAGCTCCATAAATTACAGTCTGCCCATGCCGTTACCTTGGTTAAATCCAAGGTTTGCTCAGCAGAGCCTTTTCAATAAACACTGAACTCTTTGTCATACCAGAAACTTTTTTATTTGGGCTTGCCTAACTGTCATCATTCTGCCACTCACCTCTGGTCATTCTGAAGCAGATACATTTCCGTGAGATAGCCATGCTGAGTCATGCTTTCCATATCTGTCTACTAACCGGATCTTCTTTACTTTCTTCTCTTCATAAGGCAGATCGAGGATAACTTACTTAAGAAAGATTTCTTTAAGATTCCTCATCAGGTTAATTACCGCATCCTCTATTTTAACACCATACTGCATAAACTCTTAGCTATCAAACTATACTGCTATTTTTTATATGGAACCATGCTTCATCAGTTAGACTTTCGCAACTTGGGACAAATCACGCTTTCTCACTTTGTATTCCCCGTGCTTGGTATATAATAGCTTTCAAGTATTCATTGATGAAATGGAAGAATAAGTGCCCTAAATCTTATACGTACAGGGTCTAAGTACATGGAAATATGAAATACTTTAAATAAATTTACCAATATATTTCAATGATAAGTAAGGAATAGATTTAATAGCATATCACAGGAACTAAAATAAAAAGTAGAGTAAAATAATAATTATACTTTTCTTAGGAAAAGAAAATAAACACAAACAGTTTGACTTGTAAGAATACAAGTCAAATATTAGTCATAGGGTATATACGTTATTATATATTATGTTCTAAATTATATATATTATTAAAGTGAATTATCCAGTTTATAGCAGAATAAAGTAATGAAAGGAAGTTTACGTTTTCATATGTTTTAATAATTGAAATTATGAATAATTTCTGAATGCCAGACAAGGGGAAATAGTGAAATTGGATATGATAAACACATACTGAATTTGTCCACCAAATGCATGCATTTACTTAACTTTCCATTTAAAATATATCCTTTTCAATTAAAGTAATTCAATTTAAAATATTTTCTTATTTTTCAATTTAAAATATTTTATATATTTAGCCAAAATACAGAATGTCAAATAAATAAAACTAAGAATAATTTAAAGAAAATTCCTGAAGTGTAGTAACACATGAAGATGTTTAAAGATTCTTTTAAAAATAAGATACTAGCTATATAAGATAAGAGTCAGGAGTCAATGTGCTTATTTTAAATCAATGTCTATAATTTAGAGTACCATTTGACTCCCTTTGATGAAAGACAAAGGTATTAACTCTCTCTTATACCCTTTTTCCAATTCCTATTAGACATATTTTTTATTGTCAGCTTATGTCACTTACATCCTGTCATGTAACACTAATTCAAACGATGTTTTAGTTTTAGTTCTAGAATTGGATGGAGTCAGTTCTCATCACCATTTCATTTGTCATGACTTATTTCTTCCTAAGTTATTTATTTTAATTCAACTTTCAATCATATGGATCATGTTATCAATGTATTTTTCAGTAAGAATTCATGAAGTTTGTAATCCCTTATTTTTTCATACTTAAGATTAGGATTTCTGGCCTTTATACTCCACTGTCATTTTGGTTACATACAATTTTCTTGGATCAGAGATCTTTTGCAGACTTTTGTAAGCATTTTTTGTCATCTTCTGCCAACAGCTAACCTTTAGACCAGTGTAATATTTCCCCCTTGTATTTGATTTACTTATTATACCTGGATGGATTAAGAAGTATTTCTCAATCTCTGAAGTTAAATAAATTAATAGAGCATATGTCATTGTCCGGAGGATTATCCAACTTGACTTAGAACTTTCTGTGCTCTGCAGGTAAAAGTTCATTAGATGATTTGTTCTGAGATTTATTGAGATCTCTACTTCAAAGGTACCAGTGATGATTTTTATTTTGCATGCTCTGTGCTCTTCATAACTATTAGCTTTCTTCTGATTGTTTTAATTAACTTTTTATCTGCATTCACTAAAATTATCTCAACATATTTTTACATCAGTAATGTTATTTTCAGTGCTTTGCTTTTCCTAATTATTTTATTAATCCTAGCATGACACTTTGATTGTTCATCAATTGCATTTTGTTTTGCTTTAATATTCATTTTCATCTCATTCTGCTGTTTTGTTTCTCAACTTTGAGCTCCTATTTCTAATTCCACATTGTTACCAACTTGCTCTATAATTTAAAGGATTTGTGAGAAATTACTTTCTGATTCTGTATGGTTTTTGAATCCAAAATTGCATATTTTTCTCCCTCTTCCTCTTCCCTCTCCCCTGACCATCACCTTTTTCTTGTAATATATTTGCATAGAGTTTCTTTCCATCTCACTCATATTTAAACAACTTTTTCCAGACCTCTAAGTTGTTGATACAGTGGGAATGTTTCTTAAAGCCTCAACTATTTTAACCACTTAGCTTTTATTAAGAGCTACTGTTTGCTTTGCTTCATATTTTAGAAATAACCTTTTCTTGATTTTCTGAGTGGGGAGGGGAAAGCACAGCTCGGTGGGTGAGTATCCTTCTTTAGAGTAACTGGGCTTTGCACTTATTTCCTAGGATCTGCAAAGTACCTTGAATGTCTGTTCATTTCACCTAATTGTTGGATGTAATGATATCCATGAGAGGTGTCCTCAGTCTAGATTCCATCCATTTATATAACAAGTGGAATGAAACAGTCTTATTTTTCTAGACCCCAATTTAATGAATTACTTCCTAGCAGCTCTTTTCAACATTCCCAAGAAGAGGAATAAGATTACATAACAACTGAATTTACTTTGCTCCCTAATTGGAGGTACTAGAGAAAATTTTCAGCATTTCAAAACTCAACATTTTGGCCTTGTGAGGAGCAGGGGTCATTTGGGGTAATGTTCCGTGCTATGCAAAGTCTTCCATTTCTTTCTTGAATATCAGTTTTTGAAATATATAGCATTGGATTGTGGGCCACATACATCATCAATTAAGGGCCATTAAATTAGTGTCAAAATATTACTTGACAGAATTACATAATATTGTCTCTTTTTTCTCTGCCTTTCTGTCTCTCTTTTTTCATTCTATTGCTCTCACACCTAATCACACTTCTACCACAATGTCTTATTTTACTGAATTCTCAGAACACTATGACTGGTCCTTCCACTTGATAACTTAAGAAGACAAAAAGTGATCAAAACTCACTATATAATGGAAAGCAATGTTGCCTATATAGATTGGAACAGATTGAAATAATGAAATAGACCTACTATGTGAAAGATGAGTACCATTTTCTCCCTTTTTCTTATTTTCTTCTTCCATTTTTGAAAAACATAAGACTAGAAATTTTAATGTTTGTTAGAAGACATAAAAGCATTTTAAATACTAGAAAATTCTTTTACTATTTTAGCATTTGTAAGGTTATAAACACTTTGAGGCTATTTTGTTTCTTTGCTTTTTGAAATATTTTGGAGAATTTCACTCCCTGAGATGTTGGTTGCCATGTTGATTTTCTTAATATTGTTTCTCTCTCATTAGTGTGTCCGTGGCTTTTCCTAAATAGACACATTTGGCATAAGAGTGACAAGCGGGTGCAATTTGGGAAAGAGCAGAGTTTGGGAGTGTAGAAAAAATAATTTTATATTTCTGCAAGTCCAAAACTTTCTGAAAAAAGTTGTGACTTGAGTCAAAGGACAAACCTAAAACGTTAATGGATGATTAGATGTTGAGAGAACTTCAGGAGAGGTTGACCTCACCTGAAGCAGTATATATACAGTTACATTTTAAAGGGGATAAAACCCTGGGCAGTAAACTTTCCTCATGGAGGCATTTGTTTATATACCAAAGGGCAAGAATCCAGGGTTCTTCCCTTTTCAACTCTAGGAGAATGCGATTACGTTAAGGAGATTAGGTTTCTCTCTCTTTCTCAGGAGGGGAGGTGACAATGTATAATAAGCTTCCATAATCGTATAATAGAGGTTCCTTTTCTCCATTACAGACACCAGTACATGTAGGATGACATCTGGTGTCTTTGCATCACCCCAGATGGGGGAAGAATTGGGGCAAAGAAGAACCAATGTATTACTGTTTTAAGTAACAAAAACTCTGATATTTGCTCCAGAAAATGCATGTTTGCATTCAAGATAATAAGAATAAATATAAATATTAAAAATTATCTCATAGGAAAGAAAGAGAGGGCTAGGATCTTTTCAAATTCTATTATTGAAATACAGTTTATTTGAAATATTGAAATACAATTCATTTTCGTATATCTTTCCAAAACCTCTATTCCAATTCATTTGGATAGAAATAGATGCATAGATTCAGGGAATAGGTTTTGCCTAATAATATACATAGCACTGAAAAAGATGGATGTCAAGAATGGAACTCTAAAAAAGAAACAAATCTGAGCAAAGAACACAGTTAGGAGCGGTGCCCCTTTACTTCTACAAAGTTTATGTCAACTAAATCCATTTTATCCTAAGGACTTCAAAATTATGGTGAAGGAATCGGATATATATTTAGCAATTGCCACGTACTAAGTGCTTAGGTTGTGTCTTAATTATCACACCAAAAGTAAAATGTAGTTATTATACTCCAGATATAAAAGGGAGCAGCATATAAAGAAATCAACAAATTCAGTTCACCACAGTGCCCTGAGTAGTATTTGTATTCATATTTCACATTTGTATTTGCCTTTATAAGAAAGCATGTTATAAATGCAGCATTCCATCCTTTTAGAAAAGTCCTATTCCTCCTTTACATACCTGAAATGATCTTTAAACTTAAGAAAAATATCACTTGGGGAAGTTATATTTTCATAATTTAAGGAATCTTTAAAACATCTATGCAGCATTTTCTAATTGTTGGATCCTTCTAAGTTTATAGAACTAGAGAGGAAATATTTAAGACAAAAATAAAATATTATTTACAAAGAGTTCACTTTCTTTTCTTTCACTGTGAAAGTGTGAATGCTTTCTTAGAGATACCTCTATTTGGAATGCAGCAGCAAAAAGTGTTAAATTAAATGACATTTCACAAACAAATTTTCCTTGTAGAACCAATTGATCATGCATTGAAGAAGTGAAAGTAACAAAAGTTCCTTTTAAAGTACACAACAGTAATGAATTATAGGTGATTCCCTAATGTGACCATCTAGTGAAATAGACTCTACTGTGCCATTGACTAAAAATAAGTTATTGCTCCTATAATCCACATTTATCTGTTGTCACTTCATTCTTAAAATTTAGCACATTCTTGCCACTTGCCTGGGTTTCTACTCTCTTTTATCTTGCTGGGTCCAATTCATGACCTATGAGTTCAATATATGTTATAATTTTGTGCATTGAAAATCTAAGTTAAAATAATTATTGGAGAACTCATTGTCTAATAAAACCTCAAAATTCCTAAAATGATTAAATAGGAATGTGTATACACACACCACACCCATTAACATAGAGGGTCACTTTCTGTGTTCAGTCTCAGAATGGTTCTCTTTTTTTGATGCTATTAGGGCTGAGATTTTATTGAGGTTTTGTGAAGAGTTCATTTGGTCTCAGAAAAGCCAGACTGTGCAATAGGAGCATGTCTTCATGCAGTTCTTGTTTGCACCCCATGTTTTTCTTACATATTTAGTCATTCCCTAAGCAATGTGTCATTGAATATCATACAAGTGATATTCAGTTGGTCAGTAGTTTCACTCCCCCAACATGAAAGCAAGACTTCACCTCTAATCAAATATATCAATACTACCCCCATAGAACTCATGTAAGAAGTTTCATTTCTCAATCCTGAAACAAGTGATCAATTCAAATTTTAAATCAGTTAAGGGAGATATTCTTTGTGTGTGTATCATCTAGCTGAAGTAGTCCAGTTATTAAACCAAAATTCTTCTTCACTTCAGAGGTCAGTTATATTAAAGCTCACTAAAATAATATGCAATGCATGCCGGTAATTAAAGATATAATGTGTAATTGCTTTTGAAAGTCTCAATGATCATGATGTTTCACGAGGATAGTCATATAAAATAATATACTTTAAAAAATAAAACAGCAATGAATCAATAATATTTTTTAAAATATTAAGTATTTAAAAATATGATGCTCCCTGTTTCTTTCTTATTTCTGCTTTTTTCATATATATTAACATATGTATGTTGCATCATGCAAATTATAACCTTGTGAGAAATCACAAAGTCTGGAACAATCTGTAACCCAGAGAACAACCAAAATTCTGAAAATTGTGCTATTTTTTGCTTGAATAACTGATTATAAGAGAAACTTAAGATGACGTTGAAGGGTTTAATTTTAATACTGTGTATCGTCCTGCCTCTCAACCAAACGTCATCATCAGTAGAAAGCCATTGATCATCTAAATTGTTAAAACCATGGGCATTACTACCATCTACTTCTTGATTAGTGTCTTTTGTTTATATTCAAGTATACAAGCAGGGAGGATTTCTAATTTAGCCTAATTTCTATATAATTATATATGTATATACAGTTTTAGTAATAGGAAGAGATCAGATACTTTAGATACCAACCCTGAAATCACTAACTGAGGGTTAAGGAAAAAAACAATCCAAACAACTTACACTATCGTTGTCTTTTAAGGTTCTTTTCTTCTCCTTTATATATATCAAGATCATTCTTCTTAATTTAATATTGAAAATGATATATCATTTCATATATTCTCATCATAGCTTTGTTTCTTTCCATTCCTCAATCTTTCCACTGAACTTGCTTTGACAGTTTTCTCAAAAACCTACTGACAATGAATAAATAGATAATTTAAATAAGCACAATAAGTTTGAATAGAGTTTTAATGTTCACTTCACTCTGAAATGCCTTTTGATTTTGAGATTATATTTATGATTAAAACCATAGGCTTTTAAATCCAACTAATCTATGGAAAATTCCAGTAAATCATTTTGCTAAGGAAGTTTACATATATATCTTAATCATTAAGACTAAAATGATTGTAGTCAGGTGTGTTTAAGAAATGCTATAAAGTGCTTAATGATAATTATTAGAAATAACAAATAAATTAATGTAGAGTACTTTGTGATTTTATCTACAACTATATTTGTGGACAGAACATTAGAAGTGCATGTGCCTTCAATGATGTTCAGGCTATTAGTTAAACCTAGACAAGAAAGAATAGATCCATTTAATAGGAGATAAAATGAGTCAAAGTGTTATGAGCATTTTCTTTTATTTTTCCATTCAAGGACATGGCCCTCCACATGACAGATTTTCGAATACTGTTGAAGCTATGGAGATTAATTATCATTTGTACTTATTCACGTCTGCACTTAGGAAAAGATAGCCACAGGAAAAAAATCACAAGATGACGATATCCTAAGATCATAAATAATTATACCACTGATTTTTTTCACAATTCTGTTGAGTTGCTTTACTAAGTTTGGCTACATAACTAGGCTAATATCCAATTTCTTTTCACAAATAAATTTTACTAAATGTCTATTTCTTTTAAGATAATAATATTATCCATTCTTGTACCATTAATTTTTGATGTCACCTTGACATATAGCATTACTAAGAGGGTTTGTTACCAGACAACATTTCAGGTGTTGAAAAAAAAGCTAACAAACCACAGCTAATAATATTTCATAAAGAGCACATACATTATAAAAGTCCTGCTACCTGGAAAAAGATCTCATATTCATATCATTCAAGTCTTCCATAAGCAGTTAAGGGGAAATTTCAGTAGCACACAGTGTACTATTCTCAATTGAAAATGACTGTAGTATTTTGTATCAGTTTAAATCTTTTGTTTGTTGATGCCAAGGCAAACAATATGTCTTTGCAAAATGTTATGTGTTTAAGAGAATTTTTTTGCTCTAATAGCAATGCCATCTAGAAAATGAAAACACCAAATATAAAAATATTTTTCTTGAAGATTTATATCAAAAATTATCAAAAGATGCACAGGAACTTTAGGTGTACAAGACATTTGGATAGTTCATCCTTTGTGTCTTAGAGAGGGCATTAAATCATAATTTATGACCATTTTTGTTATTTTTTAATTTATTATTTGAAAATCAAAGTATGCCATAGAGGGGGGACTATTGAGTAGAGTTAATACTTCCTTTTTAACTGAGTATGATGCTAGTGAGATAGCAAATCTTCTTACGATGATTGCACAGCTCTGTGTGACCAACATCTTAGATACAGAGCCAGTTTTCCTGAGATTAGTGTTCCAGGCAGAGTTCTAAAAACAGGGAGAAAAGCTGAAGAGATCAAGGTTACTGGGCAAGTGTTATCTGGTAATTAAAAATTTTTAAGAAAAGATGAATCTTGATAAATTAATAATACATTTGTGTTAAATATTGCCAATGGAATTTCCCCTGGCATATACATCTAAAAAATTCCTTTTATCATCAAGCCACTTTATAAGAAGAATAAAATATCTGAGCAATTTTCCTTGAAATCACTACAATAAGAGCTTAAAAGTGTTCAGAAATGTAATACTGTAATATTGTCAGAGTTGATTTGTACACTCAAACTAGCAGACGACTTGGTTCTTCCAAGGAAATTCACCCCTGGTAATAATTGAAAACCTGTGTTTGCTGGTTTATTAGACTCAGGTCGTGGAAGATTTTGAGAGAACGTTGCTATAAATTCACATGCGAGGGCAGATCCTCCTGTAATTTTTCTATAGACGTGATGAGAGAAAAACATCTGTCCTAATTTCCCAGCCAAACCACTGTGAACAAAGAAGTCGAGACAGTGCTCATGATAGAACTTTGTCTCTGGAGCTTTCATTCAAATGTGACACTAGAAGTGGAGCCACATTCGTGGGAATTTCAAATTGATTTCAAGAACCATTGAACACTGCACTCGTGGAAAAATTCCATTCTCACTTTAGAGTCTAGGCAGATATATGTACTATTTTGATTCCAAAAACCTGTCACTGATAATTCAAACTCCCCAGCTATGATTTGAATCATTGACTGCAAAACAAAGTAAAAACAATCAATAAAATCTGAACGATTATAATTTTTAAGTTCATATTTTGGAGAAGTTTTTGTAATTCCTATTTTGTAATTCTTGACTGAAATTTTTAAATAAATAAAATAATTCCACATGACAAATATACTATTTCCATCCTTGTTAAAATTTGATTTAGAAATAGCCATCAAAAGAGAAAATCTAAGCAGTTATTTCCTGAATCAGATTTCTGAGGGTATCACAAGGTCCCACTGGCTTCCCAATGTGACAGATGCGTCTCATTAGCATCATTTAACACATTGCCTAAAACAGGTCATTAGTAAAGCACACAATACTCAGATATACAGAGAAAGATGTTTTGTGCTCATAGACTCATGTAACAAAGATACCCTGGCTTGAATGAACATAATAGATATTTGGTGCTTTCAAAAACAGAGGGGACATTCAACAACAGGATCTGAATAGTGGAAAATTAAATAAGGACTAAAAAGAGAAAAATCAAGAATTTGTTTTTATGAGACAAATATGACAGATATCTTTTTTCTTCTAGTAAAAATGTTCAGTTTTATGTCATGCCCCTAAAAATGACTCCAACTATAAATACATACTTGGCATTCTTGATAGTCTCAAAGTTGAGAATTAATTTTGGCCAGTTTTCTCTGACCAACATCAAAACCAGAGCTGACCATATGAAAATGTAGTATCATGGTGTTCAATTCTAGAATCTATGCCCCTCTCATATAATATTGATCCTATTTCATTATTATTATGACACATTACACATTTTAGAACTAGTTAGAAGGAAAAAAATGAACTCAAAATCATTTTTATAGCACTTCATATTCTTCTTAGGCAAAATCACTTACAAAAGATATAATAACATTTAAATATTTTTAGTTGAGGTATTGTAATAAAATTAAGCAGAATAAGTGCATACTTTCGTTATTTTTACAAAAGGATCTTGCAAAATCTCTGAAAAGGGGATGAATTATGAATTTCATAATAATCATGATGACTATTTTAGCATTTCCTCTGCCTGTATTTTATAATAATTTTAAAGCACTTTAATTTTATTTTGATAAGAATAAAGATCCACAAAATTTAGTTTATTTTTTATCAAAAAAAACTAAAAATATAATTAACCAGAAAATAAGCTTGGGATATATTACTTCACCTTAGCTAGAATAAAATTATTGAATTTTTTTTCCAAGATTACTCATATTTAAGTAAATACGAATAATGGCTTGACCTATTTCATCAGCTAATAGGCCATTCCTTTAGGCATTATATTATACTACTTATAGCAGTGTGCAAATTTCAAGCAGTATTGAAGTCTCGTCTTGGGATGTTTTCAGGAGTCGAGTCCATGCACAGGTATTAATGGAAATGTTTCCTCTGATGTAAAGTTTAACGCGAAAACCTTGTAAAATCTCTCAACTCCTTCATCTGTCCAGTTATTCAAAATGTATTAGGCACAGCCTGTGAGTAAATATTTTTTTGAGATCAACTCTAATAATAACAGAAAACCATCCATTTTAATGAAAGTGCATCAGCTAAAATTTAAAATTATAAATATATGGTCTCAAATGTATTCTCCTTCTTATATCTTCTTTAATCTTTTCTTATTATTTCTGAGTCATTGCAGTAATCTAATGTGTAAAAATATTTGTATATACATTATTTTAAGATTAAGGCATTACAAGATTAAAGATTTTGGCTATGAACATGAATAAAATTAGCCCATCTTTAGTCACAGTAAATATCATAAGAGAGGCTTTGAAATATGTCATTATAAATTTATGTATATTATGAAATATATACATATTTCTCTGAAAAATAAAGTACTAAAAATAAATGTAATCTTTTTTGTTTATTAAAACACTATTTTAAATTTGCTTTTTCTTAAATTTGAAGTCATAACTATTGATATTATTATATTATTTATTATGCTGGCCTAATTCTTAGGCCTCAATTTTATGTATCAATAATGGTTTCTATGGGTTTATTTCTATTCCTTGTTAACTACAGACATCTTTTGAAGAAAACTCAGTTGATCCCCCCACTGTTGACACAGTTTTTTACATGATGTTACATAAGTGAATACAAAAATTCTGCCATAAGTTCCCCATGTTTGTAGCTATTATAGAAATATTAACCAAAACAAATGTATGTTATGTACAAATCTATAAAACATATAAATGCAAAATAATAATACTAATTTAAGTGAAAGTTTAAGTCAAGGATTACCCTATGAGATAAAGAGATTTGTTTTATATGCAGCACACTTTAAACTCTAGCATTACCTTTGATTAGCCAGACACTTTTTTCTCGTAATATCATCCAGCATTAGAGCTCTATAATTATTTTATTTCTTCAGTGTTTGTCTTTTATATTTTTTCCCCATTCTCTCTGTTGCCAAAGGTATAACAGTAACTCCCAGCCATTTTCCTCTTTTAAAGGTTATTTGTGGTCTGTCCAATTATTGACTGTATTATTTTTGCTTCATAGAAAAAAAATCAGCATTTATACTGTGTTTTTCTCTCCCATACTATGAAATTTTCTAATTGTATACAGTATAAAGTTAATTTTTATCCTGGTAAGCCAAGAATGAAATGTATTGGTCTGGCTTTTCCTTTCTGGTGTTCCCTTCATGGCATGTACACAAATGCCCTTTGATCTAGCAGGTGAGCAGTCTCCTGAGTACAAGAGAAACTGGTACAATTTTAACTCCAGAACCAAAAATATAAGTGAATCTTATTGAAACATATGGGGGGGAAAAGAAGTTCAAAATATATAAGATCTCAGCACCTTTGGTAAAACTCGGCATTGCCACTGTAAAGTAGCTAAACCAAATGAGAAGCATGGAATTTTAGTCATAGCTAACTCTATTATGGTTTTTGTTACATTTTCCCTCTATTCACACATCAGTATTTAAGCAACAGTGACAGAGTATGGATAGGGGAATAAACCTTTCTTAAATAATCTGACCAAACTCAAAAGGAACTGCAAACCACATGAATATAAAAACTATTTGAATTCTCAAAATAATGGAACTATGAATATGCATCTGATCGAGTAAAGTTCTATTTTTGAAAGATAGATGTTCACACACAAATGAGTGACTATTTTCAATAGACCAGTATAGCTGAAAGAGAAAACAATAATATAAAATATTAAAGAGATATGAACATCTTGCTATAAGATTACTGTTATAGTGTGTTGTATGAACATAGGAGATAGGCTGGTTACATAGCAATATATTAGATGCTCATGGACACAAAAGTAAATTACACGTGGTTCACATTTTAAAAGTTTCACTGTTCTGTGGGGGATGGAGATAAGAAAATAAGTGCAGAGTAAGTTTGAATTATATTCTACTCTATTCCATAAAGAATTTAAAATGAGCAACACTGATAAGTATTATCACAGTGGCCTACCCTGAAGAGGGGAAGGAAAGGATTCAGTATGTTTTTTGTTTTTCCTGATCACAGTTGCAGGTACGGTAGATATATGCAAAAATAAATAGAAAATATGTAAATTCAGATCAGAAAGCCTGAAAGAGGGTTACAAGCATATAATCCAAAGGGTTTGATGGGGATAATATGAGATAAAATCGTATTCATTTTAAATGCTATAGGAAAAACAGTACCTCCCCCCAAAAATAATGCTTGGCAAATATAACACTCATAGGAATAAATGTCACAGGAAATATACTGAATGGATATGAGAAAAATAAAACATTCCTCAAAATATGAAGGAGGTTAGAGTTAAGTGGGGACTCATATCAAGTTATTATGAATATTGTAAATAAATGCATTCTTATAAAAGTATTGTTTTATTGTGATTCCAAACAAAATTATATGGGTCATTTTTAATGAAATGAAAGATTTCTGATTAATATCTGAGAAGAAATCATGAAAAAAAAACCCAATATTTTAAGTATATTTTATCAGTCAGAATTTAGTTCATGTACACATAACAAAAGTAAAATGCTTAAGCAAAATAAAAACATGTTTCTATCTAAAATTTTAAAGCTCCAAAATGGGCATTCTAAGGTTGATTTGTCAGCTCCATGGTTAGACATCTAGGATCCTTCTATTGTTCTTCTCTATCATCTTATATCATAGCTTTCCTCCTCAATGGTTCCTCAGACTCTAATCAGGCTGCTAAACTTCAGCTATCAAATTTACGTTCCAAGAACATGAGAGAGAAAAATATGATTCAAGTCCTTTTAATATGACTGCCACAAGTTCTGTGCACTATTTGCACTGCTGTGACAGATGCCTGACCTTGGAAGATATATGTATCTATTTCTGTATATAGAGAGAATATCTATGTCTACATCTATCTATATTATTGTTCAGGGCTCTGTTACTAAGTAGAAAGTCAGAATAAATATTTGGAAAGGCAACTAAAGTATTTCTCACAACATCTAAGGAGATAAAAAAGAAACTAAAAGGAATATATCTTACTATATATTAAGTTAATTTTGTGTTTTTCATAATTTCAGCTGTGTGGTATTTGTGTAAATATTAATACATGAGTAAATGGAAGAAGATAACTTTGAAAGCTAATATGTTTTAGAATATTTTCATTAAGAAGGAGAAACAATAAAGTTTTAAAAATTGTTAAATTTTTTACTTAGAGTTTGGTAGAAGAATTTACCAGAAGATAGTCCTTCCATATGTAACAATTATAAACTCTTAACCAAATACTAAAGTAGCTACCTCACTACCTGAAAGCTCAGGAAGTGAACCAAGATAGATTTTGCAGGGGAGCCAAAATCTGGAAGAATGGACAAGCATGGAGTAAATTTCCTGTCTTTGAAACACTGACCTAAATCCAGGCTGTGGTACAACAAAGATAGTGTGACGAAAACAACACCAGAAAATGTGCCGTTTTTCTGGCCTGAGACTAACAGAGCCTGGGGTGGCAACAGCTCAAGTGACAAAGTTTGTATTCAGATCTATCTAGGGAAATGACTGCCAAAAATAAACCACCACCACTCATTGGGGTAAAGTAAGAGAATCCAGACGCTCCATTTCATAATATTCACAATGTAGAGGATAGAATACAAAATTATAAGAACATAAAGACGCAGGAAAATGTAACTCATTTTCAGGGGAAATTACAATCAGCGGAGTCTATACATGAAATAACCCGTGTTGAAATTTTCAGAAAAGGACCTTAAAATGTCTACTGTAAATATGCTTAATTAGTTAAAGAATATCACTCTCATAAAGAATGCAAATATATAAATTTCAGCAAAGAAAGGAAAGAGATAAGATAAATCAAAATGGAAATGCTTGAGTTAAAAAAAAGTAACATCTAAAATAAATTTCTTTGAAGATAAAAACAGAAACCATCAGAGAACATGAAGCTAGATCCATAAATGTCATCTAAACAAAAAAATAAATAAATATATATAAGAGAAAACATATTGAAAAAAAAGTTGAGAGATTCCATGGTCTGTTGGAAAAACACCATATGGTAAAACATACCTACATTGTTATATGGTTATATTTACTATATTACTACATAACTATGATTATATTTACTGTAAGTAGACAGATAAAATAATGAAAGGGTACATATTCCAATCCCCAAAGCAACCATTAAAAGTTAATTTAATGCAATCTAGCAAAAAAGCCAATGTAGAATGAAAAGTGAATTCTAAAATTATACAAATAATCTAAAAGAGGGCAGGGAAGAAGGAGCAATAAGAAAGGAGACAAGAGGATATAGAAAACACAAATAATGGTAGAATTAAAATCCAACCTTACAGACAATTACATAATATGTTAAGGAACTGAACTCTCTAATTAAATGTAGAATTACTAAAATGCATAAGAAAGCATGACCAAATTCTCAGTTGTCTTTAAGAAAGGCACTATACATATGAAGACACCAATAGGTTGAAAGTAAATGGAAATGTGACATGAACCATTGAACAAAAAATGTTTGAAGTAGGCATATTAATAAAATATAAAATAACCATCTTGAAAAAAAGTATTTTCATAGAAATAGGGTGATTACACAGTGTTAACATGATCAATTCTTGAGAAAAACATAACAATCACAAATGAGTACATACTTAATAATATAATTGCAAAATACATGGAGCAAACATTGAGAGATTTAAAGGAAGAAATAGAAAATTCCATAATCATAGAGTAAATGGTAACATCTATCTCCCATCATTTCATAGAAGAACTTGACAAAAATTAATAAGTACTGAGAGGATCTGAACAACACTAACCACATTGACCTAATTGATATTTCTGGTGCATTCCATCCCAATAACTGTAGAATCTTTGTTCTTTCCTATTGTACATGGTTTATTAATCAAGCTAGAAGACACGCTGATCTGTTTAAAAAATCAGTAAATTTAAAAGATTGAAATTATGTAGAACATGTTTGTTTTGCAAAGTATGTGTGTATGTTTTCCAAAAACAACATTAAATTTGAAATCAGTGAGAACAAGCTATCTGGAAAACCCTCAAATATTTGGAAATTAAACAAAAACAAAAAACTTTCAAGTAACCTATGAGAAAGAATGATAACAGAAGGAGTATTAAAAGGAATTTTTATTTTAACATAAAGATAATGTAAATAAAACATTTTAATATTTGTAGGATGGTAAAACAATGCCTACAGGGAAATTTAGAACAGAAAGATCTCAAATCAGTGATCTTGACAACTAGAAAAAGAAGAGCAAAGGAAATACAAAATAAATAGAGAAGTTAATAATAAAGATAAGGTTAAAAATCAATTTTAAAAGAAGAGACAATCAAGAGGAAAACATAAATTCCAAAAAGTGTGTATTTGAAAATCTCCATCAGTATTGGTAAGCCCTAGGTGGACTTGCGATCTAATCAAGGAACTTCTAACACTTGCCTGGCTGGATTTCAGACTCACTCAACAACTCCTTTGTGCTTTCAATTTTCTACCTTTTTGAAGTGAAATGTCTATATTGGTCATCTTAAGCCTGTACTAACATTGTAGCTTGGTTGCAAGGGTGGGTAGATAACTCGTATTTGGGGTTTCATGATCTACAGATTGAAAGGAACTGTATCTGAGAAGCTGGGCATAAGAACTATACCCAAGGATTTTTACCCATACCCGAATCTGATTTTGATGTTGGGATTCTGAACTTTAAACTGATGCTGTAATAGAATAAAATGTTTAGGATCATGGAGGAAATGAGTGTATTTTGTAATGTAGTGGCATGTGCATCACTGGAGGCCAGAAGATGTACTGTGGCAGTCAGTCTCTAAAATGACCCCCGGGGCCGCCCGGTGGCGCAGCGGTTTAGTTCGCGCTTGGCAGCCCAGGGTTCGCGAGTTCGGATCCCGGGCGCCCGCCGATGCACTGCCTGTCAGCCATGCTGTGGCGGCGTCCCATATAAAGTGGAGGAAGATGGGCACGGATGTTAGCCCAGGGCCAGTCTTCCTCAGCAAAAAGGGGAGGATTGGCAACGGATGTTAGCTCAGGGCTGGTCTTCCCCACAAAACAAACAAACAAACAAACAAAAAATAAATAAAATAAATAAATAAAATGACTCCCAATGGCCTTTTTGTTACTCGTGTGCTTCTATAATACTTTCTCCTTGATTGTGACCTGGACCTAGTGCCTCATTTATAATGAGAGAATAGGGCAAAATAATAAAATACCACTGCTGAGAAAAGACTACGTCTTTCTTCTCTCTTTCTGTCTTTGACTCTTTCTCTCTCTCAGTCATTACTTTGTGGGAGAAAGATTCCACTACAGAGAAATCCCATACCAAGGAACTGATGTGTCCCACTAACAACCAGCTAGGACTCAAGACCTGCTAAAGGCCAGCATCTTGGAAGGGTATCTTCCATCAACTGAGTTTGATCTGACAGTTTACCCAGCTAATCACTTCTTTGTGGCCTTTCAAGAGACCCTGAGTCAGAGGCACCCAACTAAGCCCCACCCAGATTTCTGATCCACAGAAATTCTGACATAATTAATGTTTGCTCTTTTTAAGATTAGGGAAAGTTTGTTATATAGAAATAGATAGATAGCTAATACAACTAAAATCACATACAATAAATTCTCAACTTTGTTAAAAACAAAATAAAAAAAGGTCAGGAACTTTCTAGGTACACTGCATTTCCAAATAAATTTGAGAATTAGCTTGTCCATTTCTAAAAACCATGCTGGAATTTTTATTGGGTTTGAGTTATATTTGTAGGTAAATTTGGCAAGATCTGACATCTAAACAATATTTGTGTCATTCACTATAGAAATTTTACTGTCTCTTCAGCAATGTTTTATGAGATTTCAATGTAGAAAAAGACAATCAAGAGAAAAATATAAATCCCCAAAAGTGTGTATTTGAAAATATCCATCAGTATTGGTAAGCCCTAGGTGGAATGATTGAGACCAGAAAAAATGTAAAACTGTATTTCTTTGTTCATAATATAATTCTTTATATAGATAATCCCAATGAATCTTCTAAAAAACCACCATAACTAAGAAATAAATTTAACAAGGCCAAAGGACAAGGTTAATGTATGAAAGTCAACTTTTATACATTAGCAGTAGACAATCGGGGCATGTAAATAAAAGATTTGCTTTTGCAATAGTACCAAAATTTAAAAACTGAATTTAGTAAAAATATATGAGCAACTTACTTTTGCAATTTTATAAATGGCCTAAATTTTAAAATTAAAATTTTTTTAAATCGTGATTTAAAAATTCTGAAGACTCAGAGACTACTGAGACTAAAATTTAACAATTATCCGGGTGTATAGCTATCTAATTGTTTATAGCCTGCGTTCATTTAGATTGGTTAATTTTGATGTTCATCCAATCCTAACTTATTGTTTGTATCACCCCTGTAGTCTACTTCTATAGTAACTATTACAAATGACTGTACCAGCATCTTTAAAACTTCCCCAAAATTCTCTCTTTTCTTGAGACTAGGATTCCCCCCCAAAAGAGTATTATTATAACACCTTTATTTACCAATATTTTTTATTATTCTCACGTTGTCTAAGTCAGTTTGGGCTGTTTTAACTAGTACCGTACACTGAGGGGCTTAAACAACAGAAATTTATTTCTCACAGCTCTGGAAGCTGGAAGTCTGACACTGGGTGCCCCCATGATTAGGTTCTGATGAGGATCCCCTTACTTATTTGCAGACAGCCATCCTCTCTCTGTATCCTCACATGCAGAGAGGGGAGAGGGAAGCAAGCTCTCTCCTGGGTCTTCTTATAAGGGCACTAATCCCATTCATAAGGGCTCTACCCTCATGTTCTAGTTATCTCCCAAAGGTCCCATCTCCGAATACCATGTATTGGAGATTAGGCTTCAGCATATGAATTTGAGCAAGACACAAACATTCAGCCCTTAATCACATGTCCAGTTCAAACATGTCTGAAAAAATATATTAAAGACCGCATTGAATTCATTCACACAACAACTGTACCTCAGTTGTGCTAGGCGCTTGAGTAGGCACTGTGAATTCATAGGTGCCCGATCTGACAAGTGTCCTGTCATCACTCTGGAGCCTTTCCTGTGCAAGTGTGAGCTTTGATAGTATTCTTTTTATTTTTTTATGACCTTGATTACAACAAAAAAAGAGAAAAAATATTTCGTTTGATATATTCAGAAGGATTTCTGTGTGTTACATTCATAATACATACACGTATATAAATATTGTTTATCTCAGTCACGAATCTGGGTTTCTAAAAGAATCATGTTAGTAATAATGAATTAAGATGCCCTGGAAAAGTGACATATACACCAAAGAAGCTATCACTGTATGACAATACAGCACTTAAGGACTGTTGCAAATAACTTTTACTCATGATTCTTAAATTAACCGGTAAAAATATGTCTTAAAATGCTAGTAAAAGTGATGTAGTTTGTCCCTTAAAATTGACATAATTTCCAAGCAGTGGTTCTTTTTCTTCCAGGAATTTGGCAGTAAGAGAGTAACTTTAATATATATAATGTGAAGAAGTTTACATGTTTAATATTTAAAGGTCAATCAATTATGTTAGTTTTGAAGTAAATAGTCAAATAAATTTTTGTTACATTTATGTTTTCCTGACAAAGACATAAAAAAAAATAGCTATTTTTATACCTTTAAATTTAAGAAATAAAACAGGCCTGTCCATTTTCCTCTCTGAATGTATGTCACTATTTTTTCACTTCCCCTTTATTTATAGGTAAAATATCTATAACTATATCCCTAGTTTCTAGCTTCAATTTATAAACTAGTCATCAAGGATAACCATCTACATTTTTCGAAATTACATAATAGAAAATGTCTTTTCTAAATGAGACATTTTCACATGATTAAAAAATAAATAAGCACTTAGAGATGATGAAAAATCACTTTCTCAACCTGGGTCAATATTAAGTCAGAATTTAACACCTGCCTGACATTGTACAGGTTTGCAAATCTGGTGTTATCTGACTTTATAGATCAAACCAGGACTTCTTGTAACTGACAAGGCTTTAATTAGGTTTAGTTTCATGGCCATGTGCCTGTTACTCAGATGTGTTGCCTTTTAAAAATCATACCAGTAAGATACTGGCACAACTTCAAGTTCATTTGCCTGCAGTCATTGGAGAGACATAACCCAGAAACAAGCAGAGGGCTTGTCTCAAATAAAAGGGCAAATAGCATAGGTTGACTATTCACATGAAAAAAATGATTTGTTTTATTTTACATGGTAAATGTAAATCAGGAAAAGTGCATATGCAGCAAATGTCCTAGAGCTTCGACTTCAGCAAATATTAAAAGAAACAATAAAATTCTCTGAATGCTACTAAATGTTACAGGCACCAATTAAGGAAATATCTAGTTATCTGAATGTAAACTAACACATTAGCACTTATTTCTCAACATGATAGTCATTATACTTATTGTTGTCATGCTAAAATATTTAAAAATTGGTAAAAACAAAAAGAACCTGTATATTTGGAAATATATGATTGGAAAGCACACATAGGGGAAGGCACCTAAGTAGTTCTATCTGTGAAAATATTTCAATGCAAAGATTTAAAAAGGCAGTTGGTTAATAATAGGTCAACTAGAGGCAAGGTACATGTTTTTGTTTTGGTTTGTTTGTTTTATTGCCTGTTGGTATTAGCAGGACTGTTAGGGGCAAACTAGTGTTCGCTCACTTTTGAGGTAGAACTACGCCCTGCAGCATCTCTGAAGGGTATCTCCCCAGCCTGAATGAACTCTTCTCCGCTCTTTCAGCACCACACCCATCATTACTCCTTTGGGGAATGTTTAATTTTTACATATCATCAGTCTCATACTATTCTCTGCCATTCCAACACCCTGGCAAGCATTCCTCCACACAGACTTATGAGAACAATGACTAATGTCTATTAACTAGCAGCAAACTAATAAACTCCTATTCTGATGGCTTTATATATAGTTACTTTAATTTTTATAACAACTCTTTGGGTGTGTATTAATATAATTCCCATTTTACAGAGAAGGAAATCAAGGCGTGGAGGTGAGACTTGTCCAAGGCACAGAACTAGTAAGGAGCCAACCTGAGATTTAAACCCAGTCAGATTGTTTTCATTATCTGGGCTCTCATAATTTAAACAGAATGTATTTTTATTTAGATATATCTTTCTGTGACCTTGATTAATATTGAATCTTATAAATATTGAGCTCTAAGAAATATTGCATGTGATGCTGAAATGCAAAGTAAAGGGCAAGTTATTAATTTGATTATTATCATATTTCTTAGACAGTAACTATAAAAAGATTAATTCTGTAGGAATCAGTAATTTCTCTTTTTTCCTGATATTGGGCACCATTAGATCATTTAAATTCAAATATCAGTAGGTTGTGTAGCTCTCACTTCTAAACTAAACATGAAATTCACAATAAAAAGAAAACACTTTTGCATATACAAAGTAGTTTCCATGTTCCGTGAGAGTCTCTCTGCCTCCACCATTTCAAGGTCAATGGAATGTTCACAAAAAATATGTATATATTCTTAAATTTTTAATGAATGTTTTTCTTCCCAAATAAGCTAAAGGCAAAAGAAATATGAGCAGATTTCTGTGAGGAAGTGTCAGTAAATATCCTCATCATTATAAAAATTGGACAAGCCACATGCTGAAGTCACATTAAAAAGAAAATTGAGGAGTAAATCCATAGGAGGATTGTAATAGGCACAGATGGCGGGGATGGACCTGATTGCTTTCCAGCCAGTACCTGTTCTGGAATGTATGAAGCTACACCTCCAGAATATCTTTACTATACTAAGTGTTTGCTAGTGGCTGCCAAATCTACAGATTTTCCTCTTAAAAGAAAATAACACCAAGAACCCCCAGGTTTGGAGGTTGGAATTGAACAATACAATGAGAGTACAGAGACATAATTTTCTTAACTAAATTATACTAATATCTGTAAAAAGTTAGAAGTTCTGAATTTTAAATGAGCTGAAGAAGAAGCCAGCGCTTTAAGTTGATGGCCAATAGCCCAGAATACAGAGCAACACGGGAACATGAGCTTCTCTTCCTACTGTTAATTATAATCTATAAGCTGGTCTTCTTTGGTTCAAGGTACAGAAACTCAGTCAGGACTGTGTTGGGCCCAGATGGTTGAATGATTGACTGGCTACCATTTTTGTGCCAGATTGGCACATCCAACCTACTTTTTCATCCAGGTCTATTTGAACTGGAAGATTGTATATGGGGAAAAAGATTATACCACAACATGAAAAAATATTTTTAATATCCAGAAAGAGTCAAACTGAAAAATTTGGGAAAAATTCTTTAAATGATTAACGTAATATATTTTCTTTCTTACATATTTTCAATCATTAGAGATTATGAAAAAATACTAAAATATTTACATTTTAAGCTAGATTATAATAATATGTATTATGCAAACTACATATATTTCTGTAATTTTCTTTAGTAAAGTTATATATTTAAACAAATTCAGGGACATATGAATACTTATTTTAATACAGCAGAGTATTCCTTTCTTGAAGCAGAGAGAATATTTTTGAAATAAATTGAAGATTGTTAGAAAGGGCTAAATGTATAAATATTTGATTAAATTAATACTAGTGTATTTATCAATGACAGCCTTTTTTTTTTTTTTTTTTTTTTGTGAGGAAGACCAACCCTGAGCTAACATCCGTCGCCAATCCTCCTCTTTTTGCTGAGGAAGACTGGCCCTGGGCTAACATCCGTGCCCATCTTCCTCTACTTTATATGGGACGCCGCCACAGCATGGCTGACAAGCAGTGGGTTGGCGGGCGCCCGGGATCCGAACCGGCGAACCTCGGGCTCCCAAGCGCGGACTAAACCGCTGCGCCACTGGGCCGGCCCCTCAATGACAGCCTTTTCATATAACTTCATAAACGTGAGCACAACATTCTAAGAAATGATATTAGCATAAATCATTACTATTCTAATATTAATATATTATTTAGAGTAGAATATTATACATATTTTATATGTAATAAAATTAATTTCTATGTATTCAGATTATCAATCAGATATGAAAATCACTGGTATAACCTCAATAATATAATAAATAGAGTACTTAAATCCAAGTCAAAAGACTCTTATTTTTCTCTGGTTTACTTCATCCATGTGACTGAGGGCAAACTATTGACCAAAAAAGATAATGATTGTAAAAGCCTATTGAGTTTCACAAACAGACAATGGAATATTACTACTGTCATTTTTTAATAATGATACTGTAGCAGTCATTTGGTGTCCAAAGCTATTTCTATTCCTGACTCTATGATTTATTAGAAGCACAACTACTGGCTGTGAAGTTATTTCACGTGTGAGCCTTGGCCTATTTTAAATATTTAAATGCGGATAATAGGTTGATTTATATCTACATGTTAAGGTATAAGGCATGATATGTTATATATTATCCATATAAAATTGCATCCCTTTTTTATTTATAGGCAATTTGCAGGCTGGGTATTGGCCTTTTAACTCTTTCATTTGCACATCCCGCCTTTGTCTATTGCACATGGTCTTCTCTCAAATGCACATTGAATAAAGAGATGAGTGAATAACTGTATGTTTTGTCAAATTTTTATTAGAATAATCCTTTGTTGTTTTGATGATTTTCCTAACTTTGGCAGTACTGCATATTTTTGTCATTGGAATTTCCTTTTAGCTTGCATTTTTCAGAGATTCCTAATTTAATCTCTGCTATGAGGATATTTACTGTACTGCATAGAACAACTGAAACATAGATTGAAGGTCCTGTTGGTTTGGAAAGTACAGTCTTATTTTCTCATTTATTTTTCAGACTGCGTGGTAAAAAAAGGATGAAAAGAACCTTCAGCATCTTGAGTAAGCATTTGTCCACTATGTTGTAATAGTAACCTTTAAGCACATTCAAAGGAAATTAGTTAAATCAATAACGGAAGGACCTCCTAAATTGTACTTAACAATTTCTTCAACTCCAAATTATATTAGGTTGAACTTTTAGCGTATTTCTCACTGAAAGTTAGCTTTTTCACAAAACTTTTAAACTTGAAGAAAACATTTAAAATATAGCATTCTGACTTCTGTATCAGTCATTAGGTTTGAATTGAATAACACCATAGCTCTTTAGAACGGCAAAGGGTGCAAGAAAGGAGCAACGGCCTGAGATTCCATGACTTAAGTTTTATCCTCAGTCTCGATTTGACCTAATTTTTTTTTTCATTAACAGGGCACATAACCTCTCAGAATATCCTTTTAATGCATAAATTAAGGGGATTGCATTCAATAATGAATAAAATCTCATCTAACTAAAAAAATTCAATTAAGCACTCTAACCTTTGATATTTTAAAATGATCACTGGTATTAAAATGTTAGTATTCTTCTCAGAAATATGTAGAATCTCATTTCAACCATGTAATATTCTTTATAAATTCGAAACTTGGAATACACATATACTGTAGTAAATATGCACTGTAAGTAGATATGCACGCTAAAAATACATATGTAACCCTATGTAAAAACACAACAACCCTATGAAAGTATTACATATTGTTTGTAAGTAGAAAAATAATTTTTGAAATGGCCACTATGTCTTCATGTTAAATAAGAATGATTACTCTAAAAATAATAAGTCTTTCCCAAATGCAATATGGATTATTTTACATAAGTTTCTATTCTAATTGGATACACAACTATTATTAATTTGAAGTATCAATTCAATTTGAGTATTCTGCCCATCACTAATAGAAATCAGTTAACAGCGAATGTTATTTTTATTTTCCTTTATGATTAGAGGCTAAGTTTATTTATTAAAGAAAATGCAAATTAATTTATTTGACACATATTGACAACCAGTATTCCTTTGAAAGTTTGCGATTTTCTTTTAAAAATGGCCAACTGGTAATGTGAAAGATAAAAGTAGTGATGGTGTTAATAACACAAAAATAGTCCAGGTTTAATCGTAAATTCACAGAGAATATTTAAATTCATATATGATATCCAGATTAACTATATAGTTTGTATACTTCAGAAATATAGAATCTGTCTTCTACAGAAATAATTCTAACATATTTAATAAAATTGTTTTAATAGAAGTTCTTTATAGATCAGGTGGATTATCAAAATATTTTTTTAAGTGAAGAGAAACTTTGTAATTATTTGCTCTCAGGTGAAGACAATTAATTGCATTATTACAAAAGCATCCACTTTTTGTTAAATAAGGGTGTATCATAAAGCTCAAAATGCCTTCTATTTATAAAGAAATTCTCAAAATTTTGTCTACTGAACACTTGCATCAAAGTAACCAGATAGATGTTAAAATTCTTATTATTAGACTTCACTCAAGACCAACTGGAATAGAATCTTCAATTTTGAAGAACCAGTACACTAAAATAATTCTCTAGCTATTGGGATATCAGTTGTTTAGTTTAGCATAAGGAAGAGCTATGGTAAATCAAGTCAAGATTTGTTTTGTCAAAAACCAAACCCTGCACGCAGAGTAAAACAAAGCAGAAAAATTAGTTTATTACCAGGGTTTCAACCTGCAAGCGGGGAAACTCATGGAGCATTGAGCTCTGAGTTGCTCTCAAAAGGGCTTTTAATGGGGTAAATGTGGAAGTTTTTTGGTTTCTTCAGGTGATGGTTGCTTAGTGGTTTTCCTTATTTGGACTGGGGTAGCTGAGTCCTGGGAACAGGGAAGTCCAGAGATGGTGTGAACAGACTTGGCATTTGAGGATTGGCTGGTGTACCCTGCTGATTTCTGAGAAGAGCTATAAATTCCAGCAACTTATGTTAGGAAAGGTTAAGTTTCATTTCCTTAATGTGCCTGTGTTGGTCAACTCCATTTTGTTCCTGACATAAGTGACTCCATTTTAGTTTTGGTTCCACAGTTTTTAGGATGGTTGAATATGTGCACATTTAGAAACTAAGCTGAAAGGTATTTGTTGAAAAACTTATCTGAATCGGCATTTGTTACTCTTATTAAAACAAATTTTGATTTAAAATTCTCAGTAACATATCACAACTATATGTATTGAATTAGATGCGTTGTGCTAGTATCACATATTTATTGTTAAAAAGTTCAAGTCATTTGGATTTCTCCTGACTTGTCTCCCTTTGCTTCTTTCTAAAACAAAAATTTAAATCATTAAAATATATTCTACTAAAACCAATTATTTTTTCAGGAACCACGTAGTTTGATCTTTAGAAATAAAAATAACTTTGAAATCTGATCTAAACGTGTTTGATGAGCATTTGATGTTATCTCTCAAACAACAATTCATTTCATGGACGCTATATCATTTCCAATTAAGAACTACATGTCGCAAAAATGATTTGGTTCTCTGCAGCTATGAGTTCGATTAGATATTCAATTATTTATAATGGGTTGAAGCTTAATTAAATAAACTTAATTAAAATTAGATTAACCCTTCTCACAAAGCATTATCCAAGTTACATTCAACGAAGGGCAAAAGAAAGTTTAACATCATCCTTAAGCAAGAGGATACTTGAATGCTACATTTAAGGAAATTGCATTATTAAAATTTAAGGCATACAATTACAATGAAAAGATATTCAAGCAATGAATGTATCTCTCTTCAAAAATTCAGAGCTTCATGTGGCATTATTATTATAGGTAATGCCAAAGTGTTTAATTTGTTTCCGAGTCAAGCCAATTCCAACATTTTCAGTGGTGACCTTTGAAGTCATTATTGTACAGACTTTCATATTCTTTAATGCAATATTTAATTGAATAATTGTATACTGAGGAAGTACTTATTTCAGCCTTTGGGTCACTGTGCAGAAGGATTGGTTCTAGTTTTTAAGATTATTCCACCAAAAAGTTTATTTTTATTTTTAAAGCAAATAATTTTGTTGTTACTGTATTATTGAGATAAGGTTGTGTTGGCTAAATACAATAAACTAAAAAGGCATTTTCCATTTCACTGTATAGTTATATCCACAATCACACACATTTTTGGGGAAAAGGTAAAAGATATAGTTTATAGAAAAACCTGAGTAGAAAATAGCTACATAGAAAAAGTAGATCAAATCATGTAATCTGTGTCTATATACATATCAATCAATAATCCCAGTTTATTATGTTTAATCTGAGTATTACAAATAACTCTTATTTTATAAAATTCAGGCAAAAATGCTCAATGAATGTTAAACTTCGAACTGGCTATTTTAGAAATAAAATTTAAAATTCCATATTAAGAAATAAATGCCAAACTTCTTTCAAATAGGCTAAAATAACCAAAAATATCTGATTATTTTGTATATATAGTCTATATTATAGTCTTTTCACAAGGGTATATTACATAATCACATCTTTTTCTAACAAGTATGAATCAGAAATATTTAGGCTTAGATGAATAATTTCTTTAAGGAAGCCAAGATAAACATGGGAATAAAAAGTATGATGCAAAACATTTTAACTTATTTTATGCTTATATGCTCTAAAGTAATGCGTACACAGTTAAATAGTTCAAACAATAATGCAAATTGGGAAAATCGGAAAGTAAATGCACCTTCTTCTTGTTTACAGACTTCACCTAAAGGCAAAAATTGGACTATTTATGTATGCCTGTGAGAAAAATAATCAAAACTTATAAAGAACTAGAGTTTTTCATCTATTGCAAATGTGTAAAAAGGTCAATTACAAGACAATAGGACTATTTGAGGACTGTAGGGAACTAGAAAGTACATGCCTATCCTGAAGGAATAGTGACGGTGAGAGCCAGATAGCACCACTCATATGGCTAATGATGACTTTCCTGTTTCTGCTTGTTTTGCAGCTTTCTTTATCCACCTCATGCTGTATCACACAGTTTCCCACTGAAAGAACTCAATACATTTTTTATTGAATATTCATCTCTGTGCTAGCATTATTTTGAGAGTTGAAGGTATGGCAGTATAGGAATCTGACCAAGTCTCTTTCCCTCTGGATCTTGAATCTAGTCAGAGAAACACACAATGAATAAAGGAACAATATATATTACATAATATAATTTGACACATGCTTAGTTTTTACAAAAAGGAATGGGAAGACCGTACAACAAAGAAAATGGTAGGCTTATTTTAGTTAGGGTGGTTTACCGTTTAAGAATATATTGGACACCCAGTAATAAAATATTGACCCCGAATTGGCATTGGTAAAGAGGACATTATTTTTCTCACAAATGGAGAAATGTCGAATTAAGCATTCTGGGTCTGGTGTAAGAATGTGTTGCCAACCAAAAGCCGTTCTCCCTTCACTTCACCTTCTTCCCTATCAAGTTTCCTGACTTAGTCATATGGTAGGTAAAGTTTCCCAAGGCTGAAATCATGAATGACATTAAGCAGTCATAGGAATCTCATTTCTCCTGCACAGTGATTCATGTAAAGTTTGGCCTGTGATTTTTCTTGGGGGGTTTATTTCAGTGAAAAAGAGAGTTGCTCCCAGATGAAACCACAACAAAACTCATCTGTTGACCAGATCCTTCCACATACTTAAAGCCTTTTTTCCTCATCCGTAAATATGAACCAAGAGCTAGAGATGACCAGATACTTGAGGAAAGCATTCAATCTGAAAGACAAAAACACAACCAATTTAAAGGGGCAAAGTGGAAACAGACAATCACAGAAAGCAAAAGAAAACTTCCTATGAACTATAATCAATACAATCAGTCACCGGAGATCATATTGCATCAATAAAACAAGAAGGAAATGTTATAGATAATACCAAAGAACATAAAAGGGCTTTTGGATATCATGTCAAATAAATATAGAGATAAAGGGCCAGTAATGGAAAAAGATATAAGTATTCAGGGATTACCGGGCGATGTCTAATAGCCAAATAATAAGGTATCAAGAAGTGATAGCATGGGAAACAGTGGAGAGGAAATTATCAAAGTAGCAAGACAAGATAATTTCCTAGAAAGGATGTCTCCTAGGAGGATAGTACAATGAAATAAAAAGAAAAATAGATTTGAGAAAGGTATAATATCAGGGCATTTTAGAACAGGGGCAAAATGAATATCCTGAAATTGAAAACAATAGATCAATACCTTCAAAATCCAAGAAAAAATAATTTTCGCTTTGAATTCTAAACAGTCAAACGATCAAATATAAGGATAAAATAAGGTTATTTTCAGGTGTGCGAAGTTTTAAAAATTGATTTTTCCTGACTGTTATTTCTCAGGAAACTTCTAGCAAATACACTCCAACAAAATAATGATATTCATGAGGAAAATGGGATCCAACATAAAATAAGATGACCAGTAATTTGACTTACTGACCATGCATAATACATAATGAAGTCAATTTGTATCACTCTTGGTCAGCGTAGGAAGACAGAGATTCTATGACACTCAATAAGTTTTTTAAAAAGCCAAATATTAAGTACAAGGGAAACCAGACCTGGGGTGATAAAGGAACTACAATCACATTGAAAAATATTTACATTGTCCTAATAAAATCATTGACTGTTAATTTAACCAAAAAATATAGCAATTTTGGAAAGATGGGTACGGGGGAAGGCAGAAGAAAGAGATTTGAATATTTATATATTATAACTAATGAAAGGTGAACCAAGATTTAATAGTATTAGCATAAAATTTAAAAATATGAAGAGAATCCCATAAGAGCAACAGGTTTAAAATGGTCTTGTTATTTTAGATGGCTGATTCTGGAGGCAGGACAAGATAGGGGCAGAACAAGTGAATTTTCTTTTCCATTATATGCGTCTTAGCATTCTTTTACCTTTTAAACTGAAAAAATAAGTAATTACATAAGCAGGTAATAAAATAAAGTTAATTTGAATCAGCATAAAAATAATTTTTAAAAAGTGATTAACAACACTATAGAAAGGAATACTCGTATTCTCCACTAGTTAGTTAGATTCCAGCTTTTTTTTAAAGCTGCTGCCAATATGCAGTTTTAAATTTTCCCAGTGATTTTAAACTTTATTGTTATTCTTTAATAAATTATTTATAATTTAATTTTCTGGGGTTGTCAACAAATGACAACTATTATGTTTATGGCTGGACAAAAATTGGTAGTGAATTGGGGTATATACACAAGTTGAAAGAAGAATTTAGGAAAAGACGACTGAAAATCTTTGACCATATAACCACAGGAAATAAAAAGAAGACACAATAAACATTCAATGTACGTTTTTTAGTAATTAGAAATGAGATGTAAGATAGCATTTCCTATGGAACTTATGATTTGGGGGGATGTAAGAAATATACATAAAAATGTACCAGCCCAAGAAGTAATTTTGTAAGCTTTATGTTTTCCAGTCTTAAGTAAGAATACAAATACAATATTTTGGGTTGTTTGTTTAAACAGCAATTTCTAAGCACCATCAAACATCTGATTCGGTAAGTTTGGAGAAGAACTGAGAGATCTATATTTTTAACACATCACTCAAGTTATTCTAATCAGATGATCTGTAGAGGAAGGTTGAGGAAAACTGTTGTAAAATCTCTAATGAAATATTGGCATCAGGGAAAACAAAGAGGGAAAGCCACAGAGAGGACCAGTGACAGGTCAATCTAAGCATTAAGAGGAGAACACCTGGTCAGGCTGTTGGGCTAGTCAGTCCACCAGACACGTATTTCTCTTGTTATAGCAAACATGGTAGCCTTTTAGAAACTGGTACTATTGAATTATTCAAATAATACAACTTACTTTACTTTGATTATATGCTCAGTAGGCATCCTTCAGATCATTTGCCTTCATATGCCATGGCCTACAGGCAGACAGTATGCACAAATCCACACAAGTATTCATTCTACTCTACATCTGTATTTCACACAGTAAATTAAATCATAACACTGATTTTTATATCCATTTTATGAGCTTTGTTAGCATGAGATGACATGCCTGAATCTAATTAACTCTGAGGTACTGCAAGTTTGTGTTTCTGAACCTGGAAGGTCAAATCTGGGCTTTGGTGAATTCACTGAATTAAATCCTATCTTTTGAGGCTTCTTGTCGTTAAACCGGTTGTGCTGAACTAATGGCATCCTTACTGTCCTGCTGACCTTTTCTTTCCTACACATCTTATAGCAGGTGAAAATATACTCACCAGGGAAATTAAGGAAGGTCAGAGGGAGGTGGTGTAAGGGCATGCCTTTGAAAACTGTAAGAATTTGTTTAGAATATACAGAAATATGGCAAATAAGCATATACTTATAAAGAAACAATATAAGCAAAGTTGAGCAGGCAGAAAATGAAAGAATATGATAGTGAACTATAAAGTAATTTAATTTGTTTAGAACGTTGGGCTCAATAAAGGAGAAGGAAGAAGAAAAAGGGAAAATTGGACTTTTGAACTGTGGTTGGTTTATAGAGTCCCTCTAGTACAACAGTAAGAAAATTTTATTCTCCACAGGTATCCTATAATATTGTGAAATTTATTTGTGTAGAGATGATTGAAGTAGCTAAAAAGACCTTCCAAAGATATGTTATTCTGTTTTTTGTGGGTTTTTTGTGAGGAAGACCAGCCCTGAGCTAACATCCGTTGCCAATCCTCCTCTTTTTGCTGAGGAAGACTGGCCCTGGGCTAACATCCGTGCCCATCTTCCTCCACTTTATATGGGACGCCGCCACAGCATGGCTGACAGGCAGTGCGTCGGCGGGCGCCCGGGATCCGAACCCGCAAACCCCGGGCTGCCAAGCGCGGACCAAACCGCTGCACCACCGGGCGGCCCCCCAAAGATATGTTTTGATAAAAAAAATTGACCAATTAAAATTATTTGTAAATATATAGGGAGAGATTTCGAAATAAGGTAATTGGTATTGTGCATATTTTTAATGTTATTTGAAGTTGGACACATTTATGGCACCTCTTTGGCATCATAGAAATGGAGTCCCAGTGAATAACAGTCATTATTTTGAAGTTCTACTCTTAGATAGACTGAATGTAAATTAATGACATACTCCAGCCCATACTTTAGGCCATGAGCACTGGTTTCACCTAAATCTATAGTTTCTATACTCTTGTATCCCCAAGTTTTCATCATCAAGGATCTGTTAAGGATGACGTTTAAATTATTTTTAAATGTTTGTTGTGGTGAATATCCCTATCCCAAATGTTTCTTCTGTTTTTCTAAATATGTGTTCAAAATAATTTATTACTGAAAGCCTTTTTTCCCCTAGGTATAAGCCACATTTTAATAACTGAATATTGTATTTGCCCTTGATGAAAATATCTTTACCTTGGCACAGTGGCTTAATCGGTGGGCCTCTAGTAATCACATATCTTCTTTTAGAGACCTCAGTGAAGCAAGTTTTTGCCTTATATTTAAAGAGTAGTGGAATTTATATCCTAGAACTATGATATCTTGAGTCCAAGGGAGATAAGAATAATCTTGCACTAACCATTTTCCTATTAATAACTGGAAAGATATTATTCTCTTTATTCTTCCTCCCAGATGACTTTGAAAATTAAACTCATAAATAAAGTGAGGGGGAGAAAAGAGATCATAGTTTCTACAAAATCCTAAAACAACTCATGTACAACATGTGATTGAACCTTCTGCTTATGGTAATGGAGAGATTAATAAAATCATTTCTCATTACTAAGACATGTCAATCCTTTAATACATTTAACTTTTCCTAATATGCTTCTCTTTGACTCAACTGACCTTGTAGCAAATGTCCTCTGCATGCCTTTTCCTGCATACCAATTATGGATTTAGTAATGATACTGCAATCTTTGCTCATTTTTTGAATGATAAAATGAAAACTATTCCTTTATTATAAAGGAATGGCACATTGATTCTCAGACAAATATCATTCATAAACTTCTCTGTAAACACTTAGATATAATTCTGTTTTCCTAACAGGTCTATGAATTGTTTCCCAGCTGAAATTAAATTCTAAATAATGCTACACTTGTTAAGCATTCAATGATGCCAAAATGGCTCTAATCAGAACTGGGGTATACTACATTTAGAGAGACAAGAAAAGAATTGAAATCAATATAATTGGATTTCTAAGTTTCTTTTTAATTTCACTAATAATTATTTTCTAATATTCAATAGATTAGTGTCACAGTTATCTATTAAACATTTATATTTGACTATCTTTTACCATTGACTCTTGCTTTTATTAAATAGAACAGGGTTAGGAAAAAGAACTAAGGCAAAACATGGTCTAATTTATTGGTAGTAAAAACTACATGAATATTTGTATATGTACTTATATAGAGAGGGAAATATACACCCATATATATTATAGAGTCTATTTATTATACATTAACTCTGCATCATTTTACTATAAATTGTAATAAATTACTTGCCAAATTTAATCTCTTTCCAGTGTATCTTAATCTCTCAAATCTTCAGTTACAAAACTTTGAACGTTTCAATTCACCGTCTTAGACTCCTAGTATTCTTCCTTAGTGAATCACATTTTTTCTCCTATTTATTGCTTATTCCATATATGCCATTTGCTACCAAAATATTGGTGGATTTCTCTACTCTGTCCTTGGGTAATTGCAGCATAGCTAATGTGGCCTCAGAATGAAATCCCTCCACTGAAAAATACCCTGCAGAGGTACCACCATGTAGAGAGAATTTTTAAAAATCAATTCTGTAAGTTTACTAGTTACATATTAAATTAATTTCAAAACACCTTAATTTGAGCATGTTGACAAACGAAGTTGAGTTAAGAGAAAGCAACCTTGAAACTTAGTATGGGGGCCGGCCCAGTGGCCTAGCGGTTAAGTTCGCCCACTCCACTTTGGCAGCTGGGGTTTGCAGGTTCGGATCCTGGGCGCTGACAGATGCACTGCTTGCCAAGCCATGCTGTGGTGGCGTCCTATATATAAAGTGGATGAAGATGGGCGGGGATGTTAGCCCAGGGGCCGTCATCCTCAACAAAAAGAGGAGGATTGGCAACGGATGTTAGCTCAGGGCTGGTCTTCCTCACATGCACACACACAAGAATTATAAGTATGTAGAATTTCTACTTTTATATGCCCTTATGGATATAGTTTCTGACTATTTAAACATTTTCATGTGCCTGTAAGTATGTGATTCATAGGTACCTTTCAGTTTTTATCTCTCATATGCAATCCTGTCTTTTCTAACAAAAGAGAAAATAAGGTCCTGAAAGGAGTGCTAAGAAATGATCTGATTCCTGCCTGTTTGCCTTGGGAAAATGAAATCCTCTTGGATAAACGTCTGCCTTATTTTTAAAGCTGTCCAGGGAAGAAGTCTTTTGTCAGTAACCTATTTCTGAAAAAAAGTCCCACATGTCAAAATGACAAGTCCTCTATTTCCGTTTAGATGCGCTAAGGATCTAACTATTAAAAAATTACTCTGGATGAGTTCATAGGATCATGATAGCAATGCTAATTTCTAATAACATTTCTGCTAGTGATTTCTGATTCATTTTTTTTTTTCTTTTTTGAAATTTGGAAGATTACAATCAACTTCTGCTTCAGAAGTGAATGTGTATATCAACTAGACTGTGAGTGAATTTGGTCATTTAAAAAAGTACATGTTACTTCCTTTTCATTAATCTATTGCCTAGGTTATCTTCCCTGGTCATTATGCTTTCTCACATAAGCTATTATAAACATTTTGGTTGCATTCTTTATACTTATGTTGATCACAAATCATTAATATGTGTTCCTTAAACTTTCCATGAAACAATCAAGCTAGTAATACGCATATGTTTTGCCTAAGAAAGGAGTATCCTAGATTTTAAATATATATATATATATATATGTTCCCTGAAGATACTCATAAAATAAATCTGAAGTTCTTTCAGAAAAAATGAGCAATAATCATTTCATGAGACAGAATTTATACATAAGACATAGACAGTCATTCACATACATAACTGTACACACACATACACAATGAAAACAGCCAGTGATAAAATATTTACACAGCGGTGACCACAAGCTATCAGCCTCAAAACAATCCTGAGTGACATGCCAAGATAGAAACAATTGGGCTCAAATGAATACTTTGGAACAGATGGCCTCCATACACTTTTGATAGATATAGTCTGTGCTTTAGAACACCAGAACGCAACATGATTTTATGTGTTTAAGGCAGTTTATCAGCAAAATATTAAACATTGTAATATTTAATAGTCCTCATTAAATTTTTTAACATCCTATATATAGATAGCTCAAGACTTTATCTCATTACTGATATGAATACAAATCCTAAAAAAAAATGAAATTAAGCTATTCTTTTTTATTTGATTTAATAAGCTTAATCATAAGGCGGAAAAAATTTAACATAAGTTGGAGTGTTCCCTTGCTCAGAGGTGGCTTGAACAACAATATCTGTATACTTCTGACTTTAACTTACATTTTATTTCAATCATAACCATGTTTAGATATGGTCCCCAGCCATAGACTCAGCAGATCATGCCTGAAAGAAACAGTGATTCATTTTTCCTGTTTATTTACTTGATTACTTACTGATTTAGGTCACCCAATGTTAAACTATTTACTATATAGCCTTGCAGTAAAAATAAAATGGTACCTATGAGTGATAAGAGTTCATACATACTTGTATTATAAATATGATATATATTATATGCAGGTAGACATTTACCGATATTTTTTATTGGTGTCATAATAGTTTATAACATTGTGAAATTTTAGTTGTACATTACTGTTTGTCAGTCACCATATAAATGCTTCCCTTCACCCCTTGTGCCCACCCCCTAACTCCCTTCCCCCTGATAACCACTAAACTGTTCTCTCTGTGTTAGTTTATTTTCCACGTATAAGTGAAATCATGTGGTGTTTGTTTTTCTCTATCTGGCTTATTTTGCTTAATATAATACCCTCCAGGTCCATCCACGTTATTGCAAACAGGACAATTTTGTCTTTTGTATGGCTGAGTAGTATTCCATTGTATATGTTCCACATCTTCTTTATCCAAGCATCAGCTGAGAGACACTTGGGTTGCTTCTACTTCTTGGCTATAGTGAATAATGCTGCAATGAACATAGGGGTGCATAAGCCTTTTTGGGTTGTTGATTTCAGGTTCTTTGGATAAATACCCAATAGTGGGATAGCTGGATCATAAGGTATTTCTAATTTGGTGGGGATCTCCATACTGTTTTCCACAGAGGCTGCACCAGTTTGCATTCCCACCAGCAGTGAATTAGGGTTGCCATTTCTCCACAATCTCTCGAACATTTGTTATTTTTTGTCTTGTTGATTATAGCCATTTTAACAGGTGTAAGATGATATCTTAGTATAGTTTTGATTTGCATTTCCCTGATGATTAGTGATGTTGAACATCTTTTCATGTGCCTATTGGCCATCTGTATATCTTCCTTGGAAAAATGTCTGTTCATATCCTCTGCCCATTTTTTTGATCAGGTTGCTTGTTATTTTGTTGTTCAGTTATGTGTGTTCTTTACACTTTATGGAGATTAACCCCTTGTCAGATATATGATTTACAAATATTTTCTCCCACCTGGTGGGTTGACTTTTCATTTTGATCCTAGCTTCATTTGCCTTGCAGAAGCTCTTTAATCTGATGAAGTCCCACTTACTTATTTTTTCTTTTGTTTCCCTTGTCTGAGTAGACATGGAATTTGAAAAGATTCCTCTATGACTGATGTCAAAGAGTGTACTGCCTATGTTTTCGTCCAGGAGTTTTACTTTACCTTCAAGTCTTTGATCCATTTTGAGTTAATTGTTGTGTATGGAGAAAGAAAATAGTCTACTTTCATTCTTTTGCATGTGGCTGCCCAGTTTTCCCAGCATCATTTATTGAAGAGACTTTCCTTTCTCCATTGTACGTTCTTATCTCCTTTGTTGAAGATTAGCTGTCCATAGATGTGTGGTTTTATTTCTGGGCTTTCAATTCTTCCATTGATCTATGTGTCTGTTTTTGTACCTGTATCATGCTGTTTTAATTATTATAGCTTTGTAGTATATTTTGAAGTCAGAGATTGTGATGTCTCCAGCTTTCTTCTTTTTTCTCAGGCTAGCTGTAGCTATTTGGGGTCTTTTCTTGCCCCATATGAATTTTAGGATTCTTTGTTCTATTTCCGTGAAGAATGTCATTGGAATTCTGATTGGGATTGCATCGAATCTGTAGATTGCTTTAGGTAGTATGGACATTTTAACTATGTTTATTCTTCCAATCCGTGTGCATGGAATATCTTTCCATTTCTTTATGTCATCTTCAATTTCTTTCAATAATGTCTTATAGTTTGCATTGCATAGGTCTTTCACCTCCTTGGTTAAATTTATTCCTAGATATATTTTTCTTTTTCTTGTGATTGTAAATGAGATTGTCTTCTTGAGTTCTCTTTCTGTTAGTTTGTTATTAGAGTATAGAAATGTAACTGATTTTGGTGAGTTCATTTTGTACCCTGCAACTTTGCTGTACTTTTTGATTATTTCTAATAGTTTTCCACTAGATCTTTAGGGTTTTCTATATTTAAAATCATGTCGTCTGCAAACAATGAGAGTTTTACTTCTTTGTTGCCCATTTGGATTCCTTTCATTCCTTTTTCTTGCCTAATTGCCCTGGCCAAAACCTCCAGTACTCTTTTGTCTTGTTCCTGTTTCCCCATTGAGTATGATGTTGCCTGTGGGTTTGTCATCTATGACCTTTATTATGCTGAGGTAATTCCCTCCCATATGCATTTTGTTGAGAGTTTTTATCGTAAACGGATGTTGGATCTTGTCAAATGCCTTCTCAGCATCAATTGTGATGATCATGTGGTTTTTCTTCTTCATTTTGTTAACATGGTGTGTCACATTGATTGATTTGCAGATGTGGAACCATCCCTGTGCTCCTGGTATAAATCCCACTTAATCATGGTGTATGATCTTTTTAATGTATTGCTGTATTCGGTTTGCCAATATTTTGTTGAGGATGTTTTTGCATCCATGTTCACCAGCGATATTGGCCTGTAATTTTCCTTGTTTGTATTGTCCTTGTCTGGCTTTGTTATCAGGGTGATGTTGGCCTTGTAGAATGTGTTAGGAAATGTTCCATCGTCCTCTATTTTTTGGAATAGTTTGCGAAGAATAGGTATTAAACCTTCTTTGAATGTTTGGTAAAGTTCTCCAGAGAAGGCGTCTGGTCCTGGAATTTTATTTTTTGGGAGGTTTATGATTACTGTTTCAATCTCTTTACTTGTGATTGGTGTTCAGATTCTCTATTTCTTCTTGATTCAGTTTTGGGAGGTTGCATGAGTCTAAGTTTTCCTTTTCTTCTAGATTGTCCAATTTGTTGGCATATAGTTTTTCAAAGTATTCTCTTATAATCCATCGTATTTCTGTGGTATACATTTTAATTTCTCCTCTTTCATTTCTAATTTTATTTATTTGAGCCTTCTCTCTTTTTTTCTTAATGAATCTGGCTAAGGACTCGTCAATTTTGCTTGTTTCTCAAAGAACCAGCTCTTTGTTTCACTGCTCCTTTCTGTTGTTTTTTTGGTTTAAATTTCATTTATTTCTGCTCTAATTTTTATTATTTCCCTCCTTCTGCTGACTTTGGGCTTTTTTTGTTCTTCTTTTTCTAATTCTGTTAGGTGTAGTAAGGTTGCTTATTTGGGATTTTTCTTGTTTGTTAAGGTGGGCCCGTATCGCTATGAGTTTCCTCTCGGGACTGCTTTTGCTGCATCCCATATGAGTTGGAATGGTGTGTTTTCATTTTCATTTGTCTCCAGATATTTTTTATTTTCTTCTTTAATTTCTTCAATGATCCATTGATTGTTCTGTAGCATGTTGCTTAGTCTCCACATCTTTGTCACTTTCCCATTTTTTTTCTTGTAGTTGAGTTCTACTTTCATAGCATTATGGTCAGAAAGGATGTTTGTTATGATTTCAATCTTCTTAAATTTATAGAGGCTTGCCTTGTTTCCCAACATATGGTCTATCCTTGAGAATGTTCCATGCATGCTTGAGGAGAATTTGTAATCTGCTCTGTTTGGATGGAGTGCTCTCTAAATATCTATTAGATCCATCTCATCTAGTCCACTATTTCCTTACTGACTTTCTGTCTGGATGATCTATTCATTGATGTAAGTGGGGTGTTAAGACCCTCTACTATTATTGTGTTGTTGTTAATATCTCCTTTTAGGTTTGTTAATAGTTGCTTTACATACTTTGGTGCTCCTGTGTTGGGTGCATATATATTTATAAGTGATATGAGTTCTTGATGGAATGTCCCTTTTATCATTATATATTGCTCCTCTTTGTCTCTCATTACCTGTTTTATCCTGAAGTCTACTTTGTTTGATATAAGTATGGCAAGACCTGCTTTCTTTTGTTAACCATTAGCTTGGAGTATCATCTTCCGTTGTTTCACTCTGAGCCTGTGTTTGTCTTTAGAGCTGAGATGTGTTTCCTGGAGGCAGCATATTGATGGATCTTGTGTCTTTTGATTGGCGAGTTCAATACATTTACATTTACAGTGATTATTGATAAATAAGAGTTTAATGTTGCTATTTTATCACTCATTTTCTGGTTCTTTTGCATTTCCTTTGTTTCTTATCCCATGTGTTTTGGCTACCAATGAAGTTTGGTAGTTTTGTGTGATGGTTTTCTTAGTTTTCTCTTTATGTATCATATGTGTCTCTGGTCTGATTATTTGTTTAGTAGTTACCATGAGGTTTGTATAAAACTCCTCATAGATGAGATAGTCTATTTTCTTATGGCCCCTTATTTCCTTAGACTGTTGATTCCAGCTCTTTCCCCATCCCCTTCTAAGTTATTGTTGTCTCAACTTACTCCTTATTGTGTTGTGAGTTTGTGTTAAAAGTGATGAGTTATATTTATTTTGGTGTTTTCCTTCCCTTAATCTTTGAAGTTATAATTAAGTGCCTGCTGACCTCTTCTGATACAGGGCTGTAACTTTTCTGACTTTGTGTACCTATTTTTCTCCTTGCTCAAAGCTTTGTATCCCCTTTCTCTGTTTTTTTCAGGCAAGAGGGCTTTCTTGAGCATTTCTTGTAGTGGGGTCTTGTGGCAATGAATTGCCTTAGCTATTGTTTATCTGGGATTCTTATTTTTCCACCATATTTGAAGGATATTTTTGCTGGATAGAGTATTCTTGGCTGAAAATTTTTGTCTTTCAGAATTTTAAATATATCATTCCACTCTCTCCTAGCTTGTAAATTGTCTGCCAAGAAATCAGCTGAGAGCCTTTTGTATTTTTTCATCTTGCTGCCCTTAATATTTTTTCCTTATTATTGACTTTTGCCAACTTTACTACCATATGCCTTGTGCCTTATAGTGGGTCTTTTCATATTGATATATTTAGGAGATCTATTGATTTCATTTACTTGTATTTCCAGCTCCTTCTCCAGGTTTGGGAAATTCTCAGCTACTATTTCTTTAAATAAGCTCTCTGCTCCTTTTTCCCTCTCTTTTCCCTCTGGAATACCTATAATCCTTATGTTGCATTTCCTAATTGAGTTGGATATTTCTCAGAGAATTTCTTCATTTCTTTTTAGTCTTATTTCTCTCTCCTCATCCACCTGGAGCAATTCTGCATTCCTATCCTCAATATTGCGAATTCTTTCCTCCATATTGTTGGTTCTGTTCTTTAAAGATTCTAGATTTTTCTTTATCTCCTCCATTGTGTTTTTCATCTCCAACATTTCTGATTGGTTTTTCTTTATAGTTCCAATCTTTTTTGTGAAGAAGTTCTGATTTCATTGAATTGTCTATCTGTATTTTCTTGTAGTTCATTGAGATTTTTTATGATAGCTATTTTGAATTCTCTGTCATTTAGGTTATAAATTTCTGTGCCTTCAGGATTGATTTCTGGGTGCTTGTCATTTTCCTTCTGGCCTGGAGATTTAATATATTTTTCATACTGCTTGAGGGTGTGGGCTTATTTTTCCTCATTCTGAAGATATGTTTGTAGGTTTCACCTGCTGCCACTGGGTGAGGGTCAAGAGCTGTGTATTCTGAGCCCACTGTGATCTGCAGGCACTCTGGCTGACCAGCTGTGCTAGTGCTCTGGCTGGGGAGGGCTCTATTTTTTGCCTATCCAACCCCGGCAGCTTCTTGCTCTACCCTCACTATCTGTTCTCCTGGGGTGCTAGCTTGATGAAGGTACCCCTGCTACAGTTCAGTCCCCTCCATATGGGAATTTCCAACAGGCTGCAAGAAAATTTGGAGAGCAATGGGTTTCCTACAGAGGGATGCCCCCCCCTCAGAGAACTGTGCAGTCCCAGTACCAGGGTCACTGTCACTGGGGAAGGAAAGGAATTCTCCTTACCTCCTTCCACTTCCTCTGAGGGTACCAGTACCTCCACCTTCAGATGTAAGGCTGTGTGGGTCTCTCAGACATCTTTTGAGTTGTGTGAATGTCCTCTGTTGCAATACGAATGTCCTTTATGTTTTATCTTTGGGGGGGCAGTCTAAGAGTGAAAGCTCACTCTGCCATGATGCTCTCTAAGTCACTCTTCTGTAACTGATTTAAAGTTATGTTTTTGAATTTTTTTTCACTCTTCCAAGTGAACTTTTCTGAAATGTGTTCAACAGATATTTGTTGAATGGTTATTAATGCAACAATCTGTGATAGGCTCTCTATGTGATAGAAATAGAATCCTTGGTCAATAAAGACAATAAGAAGATTTCAAAAATGTAAATTAAAAAGCAGAATATTATTCATTACTTAAAAAGCCCTAAGAATGTAAAACGTTTGGTTTTTTGTTAATTAGCACTTTATAAAAAAGTATATTTAAGCATGAAATTGTTTCTTATATATTAGGTATGCACAGCTACAAAGATGTAGGAAAGGGAACGTGCATAGAATTGTCAAAAAAAGATTGAATAAGTTGTTCTTGAACATAGAATTTACCAGGTAGTGAAGTCATAAAAAATTCTGAAAAATAAATTGATGTATTGAATGCTACAGTAATGATTTTGAGCTTTTATATTGATTCTCCCAGTAGCTCTCAAATGTTTTTCACATGATCAGCTTTTGGAGATTTTACTGGTAGCAATGTTTGGACTTATTAAGAAAGGAAAATTCAAGGAAAAAAAATTTCTTCAATGATAAAAATTCACTGATACATCTGATTTTCATTCACAGAAATCATCAGATGTCATTTATAACCTCTCAATCTATGGCATATGTCTTTCATTTTCAAACAAAGTTGCATTTAAAGCATTTATGGAAATGCAATTAACTTCAATAACATATTGACTTTTTCTATAGACGATGGGCCTTTCATGATGCCTTAAAACATGCAAGGGAAAGAAACTGAAAAGAGACTGGCTTTTCATAAAAATATAACTTTATAGCTTATATTTCTCCAGTACTAAGAGCCAAGTAAAGTACCAATTTCTTAATATTATTCACCAAAGAAAGAAGACATCTTTAAGGTATTAATCATAACAAATATTTGGAATTGGGAGGAAATGGAAAGATAATGGTGCCTCACTTCCTAGGAAGTGATTGTACATACTAAGACATAGAACATTTCATATTGATATTTTATTTTCTCTTCAATTACATAAAATCAGACAATGAATTAAGAATTGGTGTATTCTTAGATAAGTCCTTTTTCCAATCCTTTGTTATATTTGTTTACAAAGTAGTCAATACTTTTCAATTGTTGACCTCCTTTAATCCATCCACTTGTCTCTTTCCTGAAAAAATTTTCTTTTCATGTATATTGAATTTTTCTCTCTCCATTTGCCTCATTATTCTGAACCTGCAACTGAGCTCAAGTCAGCTTCATATTAAATTTTGAAATAAAATAAAATATAAAAGTTTTCCATAATTCAATTTTCTTATCACAGCTACAGCAGTTCATATAAATACAAGCAAAGATTCATTAAACTATCAAATCTAAGGAAGTTTAATAGCATTAAACAAGGTGCAGCAGAGCTTCAATTATTTGTACACAATAAAGAAAGCATATTAATGAAGACTAATCTCTAGTATTGACAACTTCTAAAACTTAATTTAAAAAAAATTAAATTTGTATTTAGCCCTTCTAATATCACAACAAAGCAAAGCACTTCAATTAAATATGTAGAAATAATCTAACTGTTTAAGATGGAATGTTAATATATTAGATTTATTATGAAAATGCTTCTATTTGTGGAAATCTAAGCAGCAGCATATTAGAAGGCTTTGATTTTTTTAAATTATGATCTATAACTGATTATGTGCCTGTAATTCATCTTAGAACTTTGAATAGCTAGTTGCATACAGGAAGGCTGAGAATCCTCTACAATTAAAGTAACAGCCAGGTACAAAAGAGCTGCCCATCCTAGAGCATTCCTGCTAAAGCGTATACCTTAATGTAGAGATACAATTAGTAGAACTTTGCATAAGGCTTGTGTACACATAGTACCTATTTACTAGATGATGTGCCCTCAATTTTTTACTCAAATTTTATTCTGCATTATGCAATTAATTTTTTTCAGTTAATCTTTTCTCTCTTTTTTTTAATTGTTAAAGAACTCAGATAAAGAATCATTCATGTTTATTAAATGCAGGGATTTAAAGTGATCAATTCTAGGTGAAGATTTCAGCCAAGGAGATGGTTCACAGAATAATCAACACTCCTTCATAAGGATCTCTTAATGGGATTATCACTCTAATTCAGTCCTTTCAGTCATATTTCTTGGTCATCTAAATTTTCTCATTTGACTTTATCTGTTGGTCACTATCCACTCCACATTACATTCTGCCTGAGGCCATCAGTGGCTCTTAATTGTTAAACGTAATTACACTTCTACCGGCCCCATCTCATTAAAATTTTTTAGAGCACTTGCATTAGGAAAAGTTCCTCAAAAATATCTTCTACATGAATTTACTCTTTTTTTTTGTCTTATGTTGGTCTGAATGCTCACTCTAACTGGCTTTAACTTTCTAGTTTTTCTTAACTGATCCTCTTAAAATTTCAGTTTCTTAAGTTCATATCTTTTCTTTTATATTCCACACTATATCTGCCTTTGACTTGATGAATTTATCTGGTTCAACAGCTTCTAATTCTGTGTATATATCACTGATTATCAAATATATATCTTACCATCATTAATCTCCTCACTTGTATTTTTCATCTCACTTGTATTTTTAACCAGTTTGTTATCTCCAACTTGCCACCCATTAGACAAGAGATAAAATTTAGCATCTCCATTATTAACCTAAATATCGTTTCCTTCCTCCCTTCTCTAGTTAATGAGGGAAGTGTATAAACTAGTTTTCAATATCTCTGAATTCTGGATATTTATCAAAAGAAACAAAATATCTCTTTCAAGACATTCAGAAACATTTCCTCAGTCTCCAAAAATTGAATCAGTAATCTGTATTTGTCCTACTCTCTTTTTCTTTTAAGAGTATTAAGTGTAGTGAAAGCTCTTACTCTCCCATAGACAGAAATCAAAATACTACTCGTTGTCCTGTCTTCTGATAGTCTGGAAAGTGGTGAAATGCCAATATTTCAGACTGGGATGTGAAAGATTATCTTTTATAATGTCTGCTTCAATTTTAGAAAATACATCTCCACGAAGGTTTAATTTGAAGGGAATATTTTATTTCTCAGAAAAACCACAAGGACACAGTTTGGAGGGCACTGGGATGGGGAAGATTAGAAATGGGAAATGGGATATGGTTTTGAGCACAAAGTGTTCATAGTGGCAGATTCACTGTAGCTACATATAGCTGATAAATTTGGGGAATATTGGGGATGTTGTTCTGAATAATTATTACTTTATTATATATAAATGTTTTCAATTGTTTGTTAGAAACTTCAGATTAGTGTCTTTTTTGATTTAACTTTGCGAAATAATAGTAAGGGATAGACAAAGCCCAAATTTTCACTGAAACAGAACAAAGAGAGCTGAACTGACGTGGAGAGAGAGCAATGATGTAGCCAATGGTGACTGAAGAGAAATCTAGAATTCACATCAACAAGAGAAGTAAAAAATGACACACAACACATGAAAACAATCCCTCATAATGCTCAAATTTTTCAAGAGAGTTCGGGATTTGCAAGCAAATAGAATGTGAAATTGCGTTATTTTATTTGGATGTTAATGAAAATGGCACATGGAGTTCCACCAGTTAAATGTACTGTCTTCTAGCAAGACATCACCACAACGCATTCCCCCACTGCCTTTCCCCATCTAATTGTTCAAGTCCTATAAATTTATCCTTTTCTTTTCATGTCACTGTCTAGTTTTAGTAACTTATTATTTCTAACTAGGGCTAATGCATTGTCATCTAGTTATTCACCCTGCCTTCATTCTGTTTCCCCCTCTATATATTCTCCACTTTGCCAGCAGACACAATTCTGGTCTTTTTACTTACATGACTAAATGTTTTCAAATCTAAATGCATTGCATGAAATGCAAGTTCTTTCACAATCTTATCCTAACCGACCTGTTTAGATTAATGTTTCCCATAAACTCTACCCCCAGTAGACAAACACACACACGCACACACACTCATGTGAATACGTACAAATGCATACACTTCACTTCATCCATATTGGCCTGCTCATCATTTGTGAATATATCATACCTTACCTTATTATCTCTTTAGATTTGCACATATCAATTTCTCTGTCAGGAATATATCCTAGTCTGATTTCCTCCTCCGATCGTCTCTATCCAATCAGGCTAATGCTAAATATCATCTTTGTTTTAAAGAATTGCAATATCTGTGAGGCAGATTTAACCATACTTTCTTCTATGCTTCTTGAGTATTATACATTATCGTCTATTCCTTGCTATCTTCATTAAATCTGTCTTTTCCCCTAAGTGTAGACTTAGAAGGCAAAGACCATGTCTTACTCAGAATCAAGCAAATAAGAGATTTCCAATTAATATCAGTTGTAAAATAAATGAATCAATGAGTGAATAAATTTGTGGAGAAAATAATACATTTTTGCGTAGTTTCATAGGCAGAAATATTTCCATTGTCTACTCCTGTAAAATACATTATGTTTTGTTTTTTTTATAAACTATAGAAGATTTCCATACATGAGATTATACGTGCCTAAATTTCCACATGTGAATGAAAGAATAAGCTGCTTAAATTTAAAACTAAAATAATTGGCATTTCTTTTGCCCAGAGAGGAAATAAAGGTCCTAGTTCATTCACTGCAGCACTGATTTGGCACTCTCTTTGTCTCAGGAGTAAATAATAGAAGGGCACGGATTATTAAACAAAGTGCTTTCTACCCTGTTTTTCCCATTCTTTAGTATTTATTTCCATATTAATCCTAAAATATGGTTTCTTTCTCAAAAATCCAATGAAGCTTCTGCCTTGATAAATTGTGGATGTCATAATTCATAATTGTAAAGATACAGCACACACTGGCTAGTTCAAAAAAATAATTTTTAAAGGATGTTAGGTAGCTCAGGGAATCTCTAGGGGACATAGCACGTTGAGCTTTGGGACTCTAGAGGCTCCACAGCCAGAATCAATGCTCAAACTTCATCAGAAGACTGTTCCACGAAGACCACAATGATCCACAGGTGGGCCTAGACTCTCTGCCTCACAATATGTGGATTGGACTCTGCCATAACCTTTACCACTTCTTGCTTCTGAAAGCCAAAGCCTCCTCTTTTAACCTTACCAGAAAATGTATTCTGAATACCACTTACCTCTTCACCTTGCTTGCCTTGAAATTGAAGGGTTAAGGAAGTAAATCTGTTTGCTGGAGCCTATATCACGTGCCTGATCCCTAGCTGCAGTCCAGGCTGTGTTTACTACTTTCCTGTGGCTGCTGCAAAATAATTACAACAAATTTAATATCTTCAAACAAGATAAATTTATTACTTTACAGATCTGGAGGTAAGACGTTCAAAATGGGTCATGCTGGCTAAAAACCAAGATGTTTGTAGAGTTACATTCCTTTTGTATGTTCTAAGGGAGAATCCATTTCCCTGCCTTTTCCAGCTTCTAGAAGCCACTCTCATTTCTTGGCTTATGGCACTCTTCCTACATCTTCAAAACCAGATTGGGCCAAGTCCTCCTTATGTTGCTATCTCCTCTGGTCCTTTTTCTAATTTCCTCTTCCACTTTATAAGTCCCTTCTAATTATACTGGGTCCACCTGGATAATCCAGGCTAATATCTTTATTTTAAGGTCATCTGATTAGCAACTTGAATTCCATCTGCAACCTTAAGTACATTTTGTCACATAATCTGACATACTCACAGGCTCTGGGTATTAGGATTTTAACATCTTTGGGCAGCTATTATTCTGCTTACCACCGTCTGCCCTTTGGTCACCAAAGATTCATGTCCTTTCCACATAAAAAATACATTCTTCACATCCCAAGGTCCCCGAAAGTCTCAACCCATTACAGTATTAACTCAACGTTCAAAATCTCATCAGATTGAATCTCATAAATTACATCTTGATTGGGGATAGGCGAGGCCCTGGCTACAAACCAGAGTGAAGACAACTTCTCTCCATCTGTTAACCTGTGAAACTCAAAAAAGAAGTTACTTGCTAGCAAAATGCAATAGTGGGATAGGCATAGGATGACAGTTACAGAAATTCCTGTTCAAAATGGGAGAAAATGATGGGCAAATGTAATCACCAGTCCAAAACAATTCCAAAATGCAGTTGCGCAAACCGCATTTGATTTCAAGGTGTGGAAATAATCCTCTTTGGTTCTTAGCTCTGTCCTCTGAATCATTCTTCCTTTATGATCAACGATAGCATATACTTGTAGATGATTAGTTTTATTCAGCATGTTTCTTGCATGCAGAATTTGGGGGTCCAACAGCTTCTTTTATTTTGTCCTCTTTCAGCTCCCTTTAATATAAGCGGGCAGTGTTTCTGCTGGTACAGTCTTCTTATGAACCTGTCAGTCTCTCAAGTATGGTATATTTCATTTATTACATAATGCTAGGTATGTGTGTATACAAGAGTCTCCTCCAGGTCATTCCTAGATAATTCCACCTCTGGTTTTTATTCTGCTGTGATGACTTATGGGCTTTATGAGTCACACAGACAATCTTTTCAAAGATTCAGCCACACACTCATTATTTTTCCTCTAGAGAATAGTTTCCTGATAGTGAGTCTCTTAATTTGAGCAACTTATGTAATCAAGAAAGGCTAAGAACTTCCAAATCACTGTTCTGATTCCCTTTTGTTTCAAAGTTCTTCCTTAAATTCATGTCATTCATCTCAAATTTTATTATAAAAAGCGAGAAGAAACTAGTTCATATCCTCAACACATTATTTGGGAATTTCTTCTACTAAATATTCAGTTTCAGCACACACATACTCCATGTTCCACATAGCTACAAAACACAATTCTGCCAAGTTTTCTGCTGCTGTCCAAGTTATCTGCTGCACAAGGATTCCTTTTCCTTCAAGTTCCAAAACATCTTCCTCATTTCCTTCTGTGCTCTCAACAGCAGCACATTTAACCTCCATATTTCTACTATAAATCTGTTCACAGTTATTTAGATATTTAACAAGGTGATTTAGGCTTTCTTTCCCACGTTTCTAACTTTCTCTAAGTACTCACTAGCAGAATCATTAAGATTTATATTTCTGTTGAGTCTTTTTTTTATTATTTTTTTATTGATGTCTTAATAGTTTATAACACTGTGGGGTTTTAGTTGTACATTTTTGTTTGTCCATCACCTTGTGGATGTAACCCTTCACCCCTTGTGCCACCCCCACCCCCCTTCCCCTTGGTAACCACCAATCAGTTCTCTCTGTCCGTGTGTTCATTTATATTCCATATATGAGTGAGTTCATGCAATGTCTGTCCTTCTCTCTCTGGCTTATTTCACTTAACATAATACCCTCTAGGTCCATCCATGTTGTTGCAAATGGGACAATTGTGCTTCTTCTTATGGCTGAATAGTATTCCATTGTATGTATATACCACATCTTCTTTAACCAATCATCAGTCAAGGGACACTTGGGTTGCTTCCACTTCTTGGCCATCGTGAATAATGCTGCAATGAACATAGTGGTCCATAAGCCTCTTGTGATGGTTGATTTCATGTCCATTGGGTAGATGCCCAAGGGTGGGATTGCTGGATCATACCGTATTAAAGACAATCTAGGCTTTTTCTCTGTCATGCCCTTCAAAATTCTTCCAGCCTCTGCTCATCTCAATAGATGCAGAAAATGCATTTGACAAATTCAACATCCTTTCATGATAAAAATTCTCAACAAACTGTTTATAGAGAGAATGTACTTCAACATAATAAAGGCCGTATAGACAAGCTCACAGTTGACTTCACACTCAGTGGTAAAGAGCTGAAAGCTTTTCCTCCAAGATCAGGAAGAAGATAAGGATTCCCACTCTCTCCACTTTTTTTCAACACAGTACTGGAAGTTCTAGAAAGAGCAATTAAACAAAATAAACAAAAAAAGAAATAAAATGCACAAATCAGAAAAGAAGTAAAATTATCCCTATTTAAAGATGACATGATATTATGTATAGAAAACCATCAAGACTCCACCAAAAAAATTATTAGTACTAATAAATAAATTCAGTAAAATTGCAGGATACAAAATCAATATACAAAAATCAGTTGCATTTCTATACACTAACACTGACAATTCCAGTTACAATTGCATCAAAAAGAATAAAATACTAGGAATAAATTTAACCAAGGATGTGAAAGATCTGTACACTGAAAACCATAGACATTAATGAAGGAAACTGAAGACACAAATAAATGGAAAAATAATCTATGCTCATGGATTGGAAGAATTAATATTGATAAAATGTCTATTCTACTCAAAGACATTTACAGATTCAATGCAATCCCTATCAAAGGTTCAACAGTACTTTTCATTAAGAAAAACACTCAAATTTGTATGAAATCATAAAAGGCCCCACATAACCAAAACAATCCTGAGAAAGAAGAACAAACCTGGAGACAACACACGTCCTGATTTCAAACTACATTACAAATCTATACCACTCAGAACAGTATGCTATTGGCATAAAATTAGACACATAGATCAATGGAACAGAATAGCGACTCCAGAAATAAACTCACAAGTATATGGTCAATTAATTTTTGACAAACGAGCCAAGAGTGAAAAAAGAAGAAATGATAATCTCATCCATAAATATTGTTGGGGAAACTGGTGAGCCACATATAAGATAATGAAACTGGACTATCTTACACTATGCACAAAAATCAACTCAAAATGGATTAAAGACTTGAATGTAAGACCTGAAACTATAAAACTACTGCAAGAAAAGGTGGAGGGTTTAAACATGAGTTTCTTGATATTGGTCTTGGCAATGGTTTTTTGATTTGATACTAAAAACAGTGGCACCAAAAGCAAAAATAAACAAATGGGACCACATCAAAGTAAAAAGCTTCTGCACAGCAAAGGAAACCATCAACAAAATGAAAAGGCAGTCTACAGAGGAAATATTTGCAAATCATACATTTGCAAATCTGATAAAGGATTAATATCCAAAATATATAAAGAACTCAAACAACTCAATACCAAAAATACAAACAACCTGATTTTAAAAATGGGTAGAGGAACTGAGTAGACATTTTTCCAAAGAAGACATACAAATAGCCAACAGGTATATGAAAAGGTACTCAACATCACTAATCATCAGGGAAATGCAAATCAAAAGCACCTCACACCTGTTAGAATGGTTATCATAAAAAAGACAAGAGACAAGTGCTGGCAAGGATGTAGAGAAAAGGGAATTCTTGTGTACTGTTAGTGGGAATGTTAATTGGTGCAGTCACTATAGAAAACAGTAGGGAGGTTTCTCAAAAAATTAAAAATATAACTACCATATGATCTAGCAACCTCACTTCTGGATATATATCCAAAGGAAATGAAAATTCTCATGTTCTATGCAGCATTATTTACAAGAGCCAACCTAAGGGCTTGTCAATGGATGCATGTGTAAAGAAGAAGTGATATACCACCATATATCTATATACTACATATATATGTATGAATATTATTCAGCCAGGAGAAAGAAGAACATTCTGCCCTTTGGGATAACATGCATAGAACTTAAGAGCATTATGCTAAGTGAAATTAGTCCAAAGGACAGACAAAGAAAAATACTATATATCTCTTATATGTGGAATCTAAAAAGCCAAACTCATATAACAGAGACTAAATGATGGTTACCCGGGGCTGGGGGCTGGGGGAAATGTGGAGATATTCTTCAAAGAGTACAAACTTCCATTTGTAATATAAATAAGTTCCAGGATCTAATGTACAGTGTGGTGATTATACTTTAGAATACCATATTACATACTTAAAAGTTGCTAAGAGAGTAGATCTTAAATAGTCTCACCACAAAATGAAATGGTAATTCGTGACATGATGGAGAAATTAACTTAGGCTAAGGTGGTAATAATTTTGCAATATATAGATGTATCAAATCAACACATTGTACATCTTAAACTTACACAATATGTCAATTATATCTCAGTAAAGCTAGACAAATAAATATAGTCTTCCTGGGTGAGTACCAATATAAGTTAATATTATTTGTTAACACCAAGAATTTATAAATTATATCAATTAAATAGACGTGTCGTGGCAGGTTATATAAATCAGCTATGTTAGCAATGGATAACTCTCTGTTAGGTGTATTAGGATTTGGATTCTGAGCTTCCTTGGGAACAGGACAGAAAACACTTGCTGAAAAAAGAAAACCTTCATTTATAAAGCAGTAGTTAATAAATGCAGTGAAGTGGTAAGTATGTAGTAAACCATATATTTCAAAATCTTCAGGTTTATAAAACACCAGAAAACCATGAGTTACTTGGACCCTAACTACTAGAATTACTCAAGTTTAACTAGGTCCAATTGCCAGGTAAGAAATATTTTCCAAAAGAAGCAGGGAATTTGTAAACTCACTGTGGCAATCTATTTATCAGGAGAAAGAGTCTAGATTCTCAAAGAGTTCTTTGACCAAAATTATATTAAAAATTACTGTACACAAGAGACCATAAAGGCTAACTGACAGGTTTACACTGCTACCAGTGGCAAATCTAGAAACCCAAAGCAACATATCTTAGAAACCAACTCTCAGGAACCATAGGCTTCTCTGAAACTCCTCATTAAATTAATTTATCTTCTTTTGGAGTCCTGTTTGTGTGGAAGATATTGATTTCTGATTTTTTTTTTTTTTTTTTTGTGGGGAAGACCAGCCCTGAGCTAACATTTGTTGCCAATCCTCCCCTTTTTGCTGAGGAAGACTGGCCCTGAGCTAACATCCGTGCTCATCTTCCTCCACTTTATATGGGACGCCGCCATGGCATGGCTGACAGGCAGTTCGTCGGCGGGCGCCTGGGATCCGAACCTGCGAACCCTGGGCTGCCAAGCGCGGACTAAACCGCTGCGCCACCGGGCGGCCCCATGATTTCTGATTTTTTAAAAGTGGTAATAGATGGGCCATTATCCTAAGATGGATGCCTTTTTTTGTTTAGAGTTTTTTCCTGGATAGCCCAATGAAAGTATCTCTCTTTTCTGCAACTCTATTTTGAGGTAAATTTCCAAACCCAGAGTAGTTGCTCAGAGAACAGTCTTGGGGAGTTTCTTCTGCTTGGGTGCTCTAAGGTGGTCAATCTATGAGAAAGCTTAGGACAAAACTCCCCTTAAATGGGGGCAGTATTGCTGCATAACAAAGCACCCCCAAACTTAAAAGAAATGAAAAGAGAGACATATTGCAAGGAATTGGTTTACAGGATTGTGGGGGCTGGCTAAGCAAATCCAAAATCTGTAGGACAGGCAGTCAGGAGAGGCAGGCTGAAACTGCAGGGCAGAGGCTTCAGCTGCTGTCCACAGGTAGAATTTCTTCTTCTTCAGGTAAGCCTCAGGTCCACTTTTAAGACTTTATAGCTGATTGAATAAGGCCACACAGATTTTCTAGGATAATCTCCTTTACTTAAAGTCAACTGATTATGGAATTTGATGACGTCTATAAAATACCTTCACAGCCATGCCTAGGTTCGTGTTTGAATAACTGGGGACTGTACTCTCCCTGAGTTGACACACCAAAATGACAGTCACACTAGGCAAGCAAGTTTTCTGGTTTCTACCTTGGGTATCCAGGACTCATAAGAGAAGACAATTCTCAGACACAGGAAGGATGTGCAAAAGGTGCTGGGTGGTCAGGAGACATGACATCTGACCTCTACACAAATTCATAATTCACATGATTTCCCTCCAGGTTTCCTTTGATATTGTCCATGACATATTCTTCCCTTGAAGGTGATAATTTTTTTTTACATCAATATTAACTTTATATTTTTTTTCTTTTCAGTTTTACTTTCTTTTCATTTTGTTACTTTTTAATGTTATTCAATCCCTTTCTCCTCTCTCCACCTGTAGTATTCAAAAATGCTATCTCCTTTTCAAAATTTATTTCCTAGGATGCCACATTTCTTCTCTTTTCTTTTTTTTATCTGCCCTCTGCCACACATCAGGAGTCCCAAATTTCATTTTTATTGTGGGCTCTAAAGAGTCCATGTGGTGTTGAATTTTATAACTTTAGAATCAATTGAGTCAAATATCACACAAATGACCTCTGCATATCAAGACGGAAATGGTCACAGTGGATGAGACACTAATAGCTAGGATCCTGCCAAGTAAAATTAGGTTTAATTTGAGAAGAAACAAGCATGAGTTAAAGCAGAACAAAAAAATGTTTGATCTTATATTACTCTTCAATCCAAGCATATTCCTCATTGAAATAGTGCTTGGAATCAATATAACACTATATAAAATAATTACATCTTTCTTCAAAGACAAAATACTATTATTTGTGAACATTGTCAAAGTATGTCTATATTAGATATCCTCATAAGTTTCTTTATAGTGCATAAGTGAAACTACATTGAATATATTGTGTTAAGCAGCTTATATATGTTCAGCTTTGTTATTCACCAGGTCAAAGGTGATACGCTTTCCTTTATGCTTTCTTGAAACCAAGGTATATATAATTTTTAATATCTATTCTGGTGGTGAACTTTGGAGGAATAGATAAAAAAATTACTATTCTTTGGAGAGGAAGAATGAAAAATGAATAAAAATGATAGGTGAATTGCTTCTACTATTGAATCTTATGAGACTCTACTAGTGAATCTTAAATTGTATTTTATGAAATTTAAGCTTCCTAATTTCAGAGATAAGAAATTCTATTCAAGGATTTAAAAATACCCTATCCAAATTCCCAAGCAGAGTTCCAGTTTCTGGTGGGAATATGCAGGTAATCATATAGAATATTAAGGAAAACAATAACCACTAAGAGCAAATTCACAACCTGCATTTTTAAGAAAATTAGGTTCAGGAAAAAGATCCACAGGTAACAAATTGTGTTCAAATGTTACCAAAGCAGAAATCCACAGCAGGCCATGAGGTACAAAAATGGGAATGTGCCACAAAGTGAACAGGGATGTATACAAGAGACCTGGAAATTGAAAGCTTAGAAATCACTAGAGATACAGTAATACTCAACCCAATGAGATGCAAAGTATTAAATCACATACAATGTTGGGTTTCATTACTGTGAGATTAATTAAATAACTGAGGTGAGACTACACAGTGGCTGGTTGGGTGTTTCAGAGCCTGGGGCATGCAGTTCAAATCCAATCTGATGCGGGTGGTTTTTGGAGTCATGTGATGGCAGTTCTTTATTCTGGTTTAAATATCATTGGAGAAAGTTCCAGAACACTCATTATTCCAGGAATATTTACAGTTAGTTGATATCCATCCTGTATATTCAAACTGGGGAAAAAAACTAGGGAAGGGGAACACTGGGATTATGGCTACACACCCTCCACTTCCCACCTTGAGACTTGCTTGATGGTCATTGCCCCATGAATTCTGTATCTGTCCTCCATACGCATCTTCCCTCTCCCCTGATAGAAGATCAAATGTCAGTCCACCTCCAATTTAGAATAGGATTGACCAGAGAACAGGAGCTAATGTCTCCCCATATTATAATTTGCATTATCAGGGCATACTATTGCAAGGTTTTACCGTGCTGACTTCCAGAAAGAGAGGGTCCCACCAGAAGATAGTCATTGGAATTAGAATCAATTTTGAATTTGGCAGAATTTATAGGGAAGCAAAGAGAGAAGACATGGAAAATGGGGTGAGAGTTATTTTCCAGATGTAGCAGATTTGAAGAGTTTCAGCAAATAGAACTTCTATATATTAAGGCATATCTAATAAGGCACAGGCTGTGAGAGGTAAGAAAGCCAGAACTATTGGTCCAAGATTCCTTTCAGGAGATCTCTGAGAGCCAGAGATGCTATATTTTTAAGTCCTTTGTAGAAACGAAAAAGGAAGTCTTTAACTTAAGAATCTTGGAAAGCCACTCTGGATCAATCCCATCAATGCTGCCCAGGAGTCTACCAATAGTCTGTGAAAATTCATTGACTGCAAACATGACTAGCAAAAAAAAGAAGACAAGAAAACGAAAAATTCCACCCCTAAACAGACATGCGATAAGAAAAAAGATTTAAAAAGTAGGTATTTTGTCACATAGTTGATGAAAAGTGTAATCTAATACTATTCCAACATGAACAAAAAATATTTAATGAAGTATCTGCTGTTATAAAGAAGAACCCAAAAAATGCAGATATAGAGGAACTCAGAAAAGACATGGCCTACAAGAATAGAATGTGCAATTGGAACTGTCAAAAACCTGAGAAAGATATGAAAGAAAAAGTCTTAACTATATCATAAATGAAGAAAAAATTACATCAAAAATAAATTGATACAAATATACCTGGATCAAAAATTTAATGTCAGAATGATATTCTGTATATACTAGAAGAAAATAGGATGAATACCTTTATAACCTTGGAGTAGGAAGGACTTTCCAGATATGACTTATCATCCAGAAGCCATAAAAGAACAGATTAATAAATCAATGGCATCTGTAGAAATACTCTAAGCAAAAGGAAAACACAAAAGAACAGTGATGGCGCGCGTGTGATACGAGGGGTTGGCACCGCTCGCAGGTGCGTGGAGAAAGGGGATGACTGTGGTCCTTCAGAGTTGCAGCTGCTGTCCTCAGAGAGGGAGGAACAGCACATGCCTGGGTGGGGCTCTGGGGAGGGGGTAAAAGATGGAGTGTGACCGGAGAGCTGCTAACAGGAATATGGGAAGCTGGTAGATCCAGAACCTTCGTGGGCTTGAAGGAGACCCATGGCAAAGGCAACAGAAACAAATGGATAACCGTTTTTCACAATATCAGAGGAAAAGGCTAGTAGATAAGTTTGGAACTGTGTCTACAGGAGAAGATTAAACTATCTTTCAGTCCTGCACACTGTGTCTCAGGTTCAACATAGATTCTAAATCTGTAACAAAGGATGTGCAAATTCATATCTTACAAAAGATATTAATATGTAAAGGGCTTCTAAATAATGGAGTAGAAAAAGTCCAACAACCTTGTAAAAAAAAAGGCTAAAGATATACATAAAATGTTCAGAGAAAAAGATAGGTAAGTGGTCTTAACCATATGAAAAGCTGCTCGTATTGGCTTCTAATAAGAAAATGAAAAAGAATGGAATGCTATTTTTCACTTATTAGATTTATAAAAATCTAAAAATGTGATGGCATGTCCTTGAGAGGGGCTTGAGGAAATAAGTTTTCATTCATTGTTAATAAAAATCCAAAATACTACTATAATGGAGGGAAATTTGGCAATATCTTGGGAATTTACCATCTGACCTAGAAATTTCACTTCTAAGAATCTATATCAAACACATTGTGCAAAATGAGGGCACAGGGCTATTCATTCATTGAAACAATAGCTATAATAGCAAAGCATGTGAAAGAATTCAAATTCTATCAACAGGGGCCTGTTGGATTAAGTCATAGCACATCCACAAAATAGAGCGACATTTTTTGTCTAAGAAGTGAAATTCACAAAGACAAAATTCTTGAGGCAGGAATTGACGAGTTGTGACCTCCAATGATGATTATTTATGAATGAAAGGGAAGATACCTGTCTAAATATCCAAGAAAAAAAATTCTTTATTTACATATAGTATATCTAATTGTGATTATAATAAGTTACTGATATCTTAAATTTTCTCAAACTGAAATAGATGGTAAATCCAGATTGATTTTATAAGTGATTTTTGGAGGTATTTTTGCTTTTGTATTTCAGCACAGAGCTGTACCCATAAGTCAATAATATGTATATAATTTAAGAATTTACAACACAGCACTGAGAATACTACCAGTTGGATATTGTTCACGTTTTAACAAAAAGGTACAAAGAAAGTCAGGACTATTCTTCATTCCTCCGAGTCAGCCTGTGTAAGATCTGACTCAGTCCTACACTTTTGACTCCTAGGCAACTGCCTTTTCACTACCATACAAAAGGAAAACACTTGTTTTGTGACAAAATACTAACTATGAATAAATCAAAATCATCTTTCTAAGCATTTTATTGAAAATATCTGAATACTTCTGTTTATACAAAACTGCGAACAATAACAGAAAATTACTAGCAAAGATATATGTTAACAACAAACTCACAAAAATCTTGTAGTGAAAATAAGTTTAGTCACTTGCTATGTTTTATTTAAGTTTAGACTATTTCAATGCATGTATCATAATATATCTGTGGTAGGTTATTGTTCATGATTCACACTCTCCGCCCTTATAAGAAACTTGAGAGGATACACCTCTCTGGGGGTATGTGACTTGCAGTTCCCTCCTGGAGGTGGAGTGTAATTCCCTATTCGACTGGCTTTAGACTGGTCATGTGACTAGTTTGGCCAATGTGAGCATAGTTGTACCATGTCCATGCAGAAACTATAAATATTAAGTGTTTATACCATCTCTTCCTCTTCCTCTTGACTGCAGAATGTACATGCACTGTACAGGTGCTGCTCATTTTCTTCTGTTCTGGAATAAAGAGACACATTAATCATACCCCAAATGGAGCAAAGTTGCAGCCTGAAACAATCTTAGCCTGAAGCCCAGCAACTGCCTGCAGCAAAGCTGCAACCAACCCTCAGTCAGCGACAAACTGTGTGATTGATAATTACTCATTTTTTGCCACTGTAATTGTAGGATTCTTCACCTTTATAGCAAAGCTTAGTGATACTATAATTGTATTCATTAGAGGGACCCCATTAAATGCTCTTTACTATTTTTGAAAATGCTTTCTTTTGAGTCTTATTTTGTCATTATATGAGCACATATGTATTCGTATGCATGATTTTGTTCATTTCTCTGAAATTTTGAACATGTTCTCCGTACATTCAGTAAGCATTTATTGATTAATTTCTGATAGGTAGTCACTGTGCATTTTCTGCTTGAAATTTTCCACTCTTTCTTCAGTTCCATTATTTGGAAAATAAAATAACCTTCATGATAATAGTTTTTTATACTGGAAAAATTAAGAGGGTTATACTAAATAATGAATAAAATGTCAACTATTTAATGAATTCAATTAAATACACTTCACCACCATGCAAAGCTTGAGCTGACAAAATTTATTAACATTTCTAAAAAAGCTTTGCGTCCATTAGAAAAGGATGTTGGTCTGATGTGGATTTGTAGAAGAACAGAATCACCCAAATGAAAATACTTTCAAACTGTGCCCAAAGAGAGAGAACACTCTAGCTGATGGATGTTCAGTATTTTACTCAATACTTCAGTCCATGTTTGTTGTGGAATTGAGCACGTTATTCCATTTTAGCTGAAAACCCTTAAATATGTAATTGATCTAACTTACCTGCCAGTGTTCTGATTACCATGCACACGGAGTCACCTTTACAAAATAATTGAAATCCCATGTAGGTCTAGCTAGAGGGAGAAAATTCATTATTTCTGCAGACATACGTATTCTGGTTCCTGTGTCAGCTACTATTTTGTTGTTTCTTTTTCTTTTTTTGGTGAGGAAGATTAGCCCTGAGCTAACATCTGTTGCCAATCCTCCTCTTTTTGCTGAGAAAGACTGGGCCTGGGCTAACATCCTTGCCCATCTTCCTCTACTTTATATGTAGGACGCCTGCCACAGCATAGCTTGATAAATGGTGCAGGACCCGAACCCACAAACCCCGGGGCCACCAAAGAGGAGTGTGCCAACTTAACCACTACCTTCCCGGGCTGACTTTTTGTTGTTTCTTTTAAACAAAATAAAATTGAACTTAGTTAATGTGATTTTTTTCTCTCAGAGATGGACCTATTCTCAGTGATTAATTTTGAGCCCAATAGATTCAGTAATGCAGTAACTCTGGGTGTTGAAGGAGCACGGAATAGGTTCGTAAATAAAACACAAAAATCTCAGCCCTTGTGGAACTGATAAATTTACCACGGAATGCCATTCTCTGAAATTACTTGGAGATAGTCTATTGGCCTTGTCTTTTTGGCATATCTCTACAATTTCCATCTGCTACAATTCCCATCTGTTTTGTTTGTAGAAAGATGTTTTAATCATCCAACACGTATCATGCAGGGAAGACTGCTGGAAAGAATCAATGGATATGCTCTTTCCTGTAATCCTAAATTGTGTGTAGTACTAGTCAAACACTTCAAAGTTTGAATTCAGGTAGTATCCAATCAGTCGGGGATTATCTTGAAAATGTGTTTTGTTTGTAGACAAGTTAGTTCCATTATTTTCTACAGCATTTAGGTACAGATTTTTGAGTCCTTCCTACGTGAGTTTAGCATAGGAAAACGATAGAAGTGTTCACATATACCTGATAATCTGCAGTTAGTATTTCACTTGAGTTTGTTTTTAATTCTCTCTAAGATCCTTGAAAAAACCAACATGAAAACAGTCATCACTCTACAAATACTTATTGAACACCTATATAAGGATTTTCTATGTATAGCCAACCATGTATCAAAATTGCACAGAAGCCATTGAAGGCACTGATGACAATAAATTAAGTTGATAAACAAAATTGGCTGGAGTACAGTGAGTTCAAGTGAAATGGGTTTTGGAGTTAGACAGACCTATCTGGAATCCTGGTTCTGACATTTAAATATTTTTGCAAATTTGCCAGGCACATTAGCTTCCGAAATTTTGATTTCCTGATTCGAAGAATGGGATGCAATTACCTGTAATCATGAGAATTAGGATTTTAAAATGTATCCAAAATGTTGGTATACAATAGCAGTTTAATAATTTTAAAAAGCACTCATTATTGTAATAAAAATATCCCCTGCTTCTTTCCTATAGGTTTACACTGTGTGTTTGTGTGTGTGTGTTTTATGTGTGTATATAAAAGACAAATGACAAAAGAAGGAGACAAAAGAGAGGCTTGATTAAGTATCATAAAAGTTCAGGACAGAAATCTAAAATGAAATAGAGTGAGATAGTTAATTGAAACTTCCCAGAAGAAGTCTTCCCAGAAGAACATGGGAAAATATGTCTTTCAGATGAAATTATATACGTGAGTAATTGTTGGTTCCAGTTTTAATAAAATGACCATTTTATAGTACTATGCATTAGGAGATAATGTGGAAAGTAAGATAGGAATTCCTTCCTTAATGGTCTGAAGTAATAAGCTAAAGATTCTCTCCTCCATTCTGATGGCATCCAGGAGCAGTTACTGATTTTTAAGTTTGGAAGGACATGACAGAATGATGACTTCAAACCAAAATATGCACCTCTGTCTTTGCCCAGAAGATGATTCCTAACAGTGGGATGATTTACCTTGCTGCTTTTGGATGTCTCTCAGCTATGTTAGAGGTCATCCTGCAGGCCCATATAATTCATCTGATAAACACTTAAAGGAAAAATACGAGGCAGGGAGTTATAAAAGACATCTGAAATACTTAAATTCCTCACTAATATCTTGTATTTTAAAGAGTTTAAATGCCTCTATGAAATCAAATATGCTTTTTTTTCTCCTTGAAACAGCATATAAGTCTAGTAAGACAAGTGTCCCTTTGCCTTTTTATGGTTTAGGGTAACCAAGACTGATTAAGTCCATGGCACAGCTTTACACATTTGATTCTGGGAAGAATAGGGGTGAGAACCTGGATCTCCCACCGCAGAAGGTTAAAGACCTCTCTCTGCAGGTGGAAATTAATTTATTGCTCCTAAAGAAGATGCTCCTCCTAGAGTGCCCGAAATTCTGGCAGTAAAACCCAATTCCCACATCACATTTTCACTTTACAGGAAGGCAGATTCCCTTGGGCCAAGGACAGCATATTTTTCACAATTTAAAGCTTCCCTCCCCATTATTATAACAGGAAAGTATCTCATGGCTGAGCTGTACACGCTAATAGAGTATAGCTATACACCCCCTGTTTTGAACCAAAAATAAAAAATGTTATTTTCCATAGTTTCCATAGTTGTTACTTCCTTTTTTTGTTGTTCAAAAAGGAACCCACAGATTTTATTGCAGGCGCAGTCTAGGAAATAATAATTACTTTGTTACTTCTGAAGGGACTTGTTTTTTCTTTTAAACATCACTGCCATCTCCAAACAAGCTGTAGGGAAAAAATAAAAACTTAAAAGCTTTTTTATGTTATCTTTAATTGGTTATGGAGCAAGGAATACTTTTAGATATTATATGTGTCTTCTTCCCAAATTATAAATTCACTAAAACATATAATAGTTGATATAATGTTAATAGTTAATATAATGTTCACTAAAAGTTGATATAATGTTAATAGTTAATATAATGTTCACTAAAACATTCAATAAAACATATAATATTGTAGTCCTATCATTTGAATATGTTTGTGGGAGAAATTCAGTTGAACATTTGATTGCTTGCTAATTTTCCTCCTTTTAATAACTTAAAAGAGTATTCAGAATGTAAAAAAATGGATTGGGAAGATCATCTTTGATTAGCATATAGAGAGATGTAAAATATTTTCACTCTGTCTATAATAAGAAATCATTGGATTAATAAATAAAACCATATTTTCCTTTAAAACTAGTGAAGAACAGCAGATGAAAGGAAATGTAGAAATAAGCTCTGGTTGATTAACACGTCCTAGATTAAGCAAAGGATGGGATGCCTTCATTCTTGAAGCCAGTGGCTAAGCTTGGTAATGAGGCTAGCAAATGAGCAAGCCTAGCACAAAATGAGACAAGAACCAGCCAAACTTTTGCTAATTGAATGGACTGTCATGTCACATTTGATCCTGGAGAAGCCCCACTGAATACATTACATTCTGGGTATAGAACAAGTCTCTCTAATAGCTTTGTTGAGTAACAAAGGGAGCTTAACTGGAAAGCAGAGAGAAATGTGTGCAATATAAGGAGATTAAATAGCCTATATTTTATACACACATATGTATAAGATTTTTTCAGGTCTGTTTCAAGGTAGTTTTGTTGCTCTGTTGTATTACAATGTAGGAAATTGTCCTACATTTTTAAATCTCTAGAATGATTTGCATAAAACTGAGAGTTTTTTGGTGTTTCAATGAATTCACTAGAGAGGACATCTGTGTCCGGGTTTCTCTTTTTTGAATAATTATAATTAAAGATTCCAATTTATTCAATAAATTTGGAATTATTAATATTTTTCCTTTGCATTGTGATAGTTTTGGTGTAGCATTTTTACAGATAATTTGTAAGAAACCATCAACCAAATGAAAAGGCAACCTACAGAATATATACAAATATCGAATGATTATGTTGCATACATGAAACTAACATAATGTTACATGTCAATTACATCTCAATAAAAAATTTTTTAAAATTAAAAAGATAATGTTGATAGAATTGAAAATATTAAAGATTAAACTATTAGACAAGATACACAATAAACAGAGAAAAATAACGTACTTGAAAAATATTCACAATATGGATTAACACTTATGATACATAGATTTAAGAAAAGCTATTGTAACTGCTCATGTCAAAAGATAAGAGTGGCTTAGCCTGGGGTGCTTGCATTGAAGGCAGTTAAAGTGATCAAATTTGGGGTATACTGCCTGCCTTAAGTTTCGATTGTTCGCTAAACATCATTTTGTCATAATATGTCACGAAAAATTAGGGCACTCCTCAGGTATCAACCCCAGTGGTGGATTAATAATGACTTTTTTCGCTCAAAAATACACTATTAAACACACTTTTTGGTCTATGTCCATAGCAAAGGACGTTATGTACCTTTGCACTAATTCAAGATAAAATTTACTTTAATCACTTTGCTATAGCTTTCCAATATCAGGAAACTTTCTTTCAGGAAAGGGACTTCTCAGTGAATAATACTGACATATTTTTATCATGCTTACCAGTTGAGAGAGTGTAACACATGCATCTTATTTAAATTTAACAATACTTCAAGGCAGACAGGCTACATATTATTATCACCACGCTGCTAATGGGGAAAGTGACAGCAAGACGTATTATTTTTAGGACATTTATTGTCTAAGCATAACTCTAAGTAATATTGAGGATTATGATTTTTTAAAAAAACGTACTTCCTATCTTCCAGGGAGATTATCACAAAGACCTTAAACTTATCAACATAAGTTTAAATGCATCTCAGGAGTATGGGGTAACTCAGAAAGGCTTCTTAGAGAATCAGTTAAATAGTAAATTGATCCGGGCAGAAGTGAGAAGGATAGAAACTGAGAAATGAGAAGGGCTTCCAGCAAGAGAAATAACCAAAAGTCTTGAGGTGTGAAATTGCAGTTTATTCCATAAATGGAGAAATCAGTATAATGATCATAGAAATGTGATAGAGCTGAAGTATAAATTATAAATAATACTTTGAAAGCCTTTCTTCAAATGTATGGAGTATAATTGGAAGTTTTTGACCAGTGGCATAACAAGATTAGATTTATAATTTTGGAAGATCATGCTGGTACATAACATAAATTTGATTGGGCTAGCAAAAGTTTAGAGATTATGAAAGAAATAGGAGATTTACAGTAATCTAGGAAAGGCATATGAGGACCCGAAAACAGATATTAGCACTGGGAATTTGAAGGTGACAATTGATACTAGAAAAGGTATTACAGAAGTAAAACAATAGGATTTCCTGAATGATTGGCAAAAGACAATAAAAGAGAGGTCATTGTGATTACAGCGGGATTGAGAGACAGAAGTAGAAAAGGAAGTCAGATAGGTGATTGGAGGGGAAAAGATTTTAGGACATTATGAAAACTTTAGGTTTGACTTTTGTTAAATCAAAAGCCATGGAGGTCTTGATTTAAAAAGGAACACAATTTGCCCTATGGTTAAAATCAATTTGGCTGGCTATTGTGTTGAGAATAGGCCATGGAAGATAAAAGTAGAAGCAGGGGGAGGTATTATGAGGTATTGTAGTAATTAGGTAAGAGAGGATAGTGGCTAAGACCAGGTGGTAGCAATGGAGAGCGTGAGAGGTGGTTGGATGCAAGATACATTTTAAATGTAGTTGTACTCTTTCATGAAAAATTAGGCATAGGATTTGAAATAAAGAAAATTTGAAAGATGACTCCAAAGTTCTTCGTCTGAGCAAATTGACAGAATTACCAACAATGTCATGGGAAAATCTGAACGTGGAATGGAGTTTGAATAGGTGAAAGACTAGGATTACAGTTTGGGGCATATCATATTTAAGATGTTTATTAGATGTTCAAGTGGAGAACTCCACTAGGCAATGATCTATACAAATCTGAAGTAAGGGGAGAATTTTTGGATAGAGATATAAATTGGTATTATAGACAGTTTGAAATCTTCACGTGGGATGAGATCAGCAAGACAGAATAAACAAAGAGGACCATGGATGGAAACCTGGGACACTGGATGAAATATTCAGAGATTAAAAAGGAGCAGCTGATGAGATAGGAGAAGAACTAAAAAAGCATAGTATCTTGAAAGTCAAATAAATGAAGTGGGTTAAAGGGACGTGAACTGTCAACTGAGGTGGGGAGTAAACCTTGATCATTCAATGTAGCAATAGTGCAGTCATTGCTGACCTTGATGAGAGCAGGAGCTGTAGATTGCTGGAGGCAAAGACATCTAATAGAGCTTGGCATAATAGAACATTGGAGAGTAACTGGGAGACTAAGAAAACAAGTTGAGGAGTTTTTCAGTAAAGGGTAGCAAAGAAGTAGAACATTGTTTGGTGTGTTATTTGGCTTCAAGAGAAATTTTTTGTTTTGTTTTCCAGTTGTTGTTGTTGTTTTTTCCTTCCTAAAGAAATAGAGGCTGTACAAACTCATTGAAAGGAGTGTGTAAGCAAGGGTTAGGAAGAGTATCCACTAGCTTCAACAAATCTAAAAGCACAGGAATTGCAAGAATCAGAGGACATTTCTATCAACTATCTAATGTGTGTGGAGCACTGATGTAGGGGATAAACAGCAGGACTCTCTCCAAAATTTGCTAGCAAAACCTAGCTTTAGCCTTCTTCCCAAGCTCCATGCCTGGCCCAAGAGCCACAGTAGCTGCCATGACTTTCCTGTGTTCCACCTTCCAAATCATGTAAGTAGCCTTCATTATCAGATTCTAAACAGAAATTCTACCTGAAAAGATTCCATAAAATGTATATTCAATACTCCCAACTCTTATGATATAGGAGAATATATCTAAAGAGGAAAATAGTACAATCACTGATTCCCCTGAATATTAGTCCATATGGGGCAATAACAGGAACTCGCACACTTTTTGTACTAAGTTGTAATTTGCATTTTTAGAAGGTTTATCATAAGGATGAGAAAAAATCACAAACTTTACTACATGGGAAGTAACGAAACGAATAAGGATTCAATAAAGGAAAACTTCAAAGAACTATTAGAAAAGTACAGTATGGTATGATTTCTTGCATTATTAGAAATACATTTCAGCTTAGGTTCTGGAATCTACTTTGAGATTCGAATGGACTATTGTGATATCTTTTTAAGATACTGTGGATTTCTTCGAAATTTCTGCTTCATCTCTTGTATCCATCTTAAATCTAAGATTATGTCTTCTAAAGTGTGAGGGATGAATTTTTTATATAACTTAACTTACATAATTTTTATGTTGGTCAAATTGTTTGCATTGTCTGCAAAGACATTACGAATGTCGCCACATAAAAATTAGAAATGTAGGCCTTTGTTTATGTATATAATGGAAATGTTTTTCTGTTTATATGTAAACATAACATCTGTGTCGTTTTCCAAGTAAATATCTGATATAGGTGGAATGTAAAATATTTTTATTAGAGATATAAAGTATATTATTTCTTCTTGTCATTCCTTACGGTTTCTTCTGTCATAATTACTCCTCTTACTCTGTTTTGCCATTTCCTTTCTAAGTTTTACCACTTTTCCTCCTCTCATACTTATTCTTCTCTTTCCTTTCTTGTCATATATTTGTATTAAACAGTAGACTAGATTAGAGTTTTTGTTTTAATTTGTTTATAGAAGAGTATGAGTCTTCTATTTTATTGCCCAGTGAAGTTATATGGTTAACAGCAAAGGTTTATATCAGGTCAAAATATATAAGATTGGCTAGTTGACTAAAATTTTCTAAGTTCCTTGCATTATGTGGTAGTAGTTCATGTATTAATTTATGTTAAACTTATATAATTCATGATTATATATTGCAACTTCCAGAGTAATAATTGAAATAAGAAGAAATATATAATTAAAAGAATTAATGGAGGAAAATGGAATACAAACAGTCCACAATTTTTAGTTGCTCTGGAAGACATTGTAAGTATATAAGTAAGTAAGTAAATACTGAAGAAATGATCACCAGGATTCCTGAACTACAATGTATTCTCAAGTGAACTTTTGAGACTGACAGGAAATTACACCAGGTTACAACTTAGATATATAGGATGAATGAAGGCTAAAGACTATTGTGCACATGTAGGTAAACATAAAGAACTATGCATAATTTTCTTTTATTAATTTATTTTAAATATCTAAGCATATATGAAGCAAAATTATTGGTTTACAATATATGTAAAAATAATATATATGTTAGGCCTCATTACAGAGAATAAAAAGGATGTACATGATTATGAATTTTCTATATGTTACCTAATATAATTCAGTATTAATTCTAAGTTATGATAAGCTAACAATGAAAATTGTAATCCCCAGAGCAATTACTAAAGCATATTATAAAGAGATATAGCTAGAAATCTAATAAATTAAAATTGAATATTAAAAGCATTTATCATACACATAGGTAGCAAAAGATAAACTGAGAAATGAATACCAGATATGGGACCGAAAAAACAAGCTAGCAAACCCTAGAACATCCATAGTAATTAATACTTTAAGTAGATTAAACTCCCTAACAAAAAAGGCAGAAATTGTTAGACTACCTAAGAAAAGGAAGGCCCAACTATATGCTGCCTGTAAGAAATGTACTTAAAATATAATGACACAAATAGACAAAAATAATGAGTTGTAAAAGCTATACCATGCACAGGACTCATAAGCATGCAGGCCTGGCTACACTATCAGACCAAAAAAACAAAATAAAACCAACAAATGTTTAAGATAAAAATGACACTTGATAAGGATAAATGGTTAATATATTAGGAAGTTATAACAATTATATTATGTTATAAATGTTATTAAACATTTTGTGTTTAATAACAGAGATTAAAATACATTGAGTAAATACTGACAGTGCTACCAAGAGACATAGACAAGTCTAAATCATAGTTAGTGACATAAACTTCCCCCTCTAGGTAATTGGTACAGCACCTTGACAAAAATTTCAGTATGGATATAGAAAATCTGGATGATACTATCAATCACCTTATCTAATTGACATTAGGGAACACCAAACCCCCAAACTGCAGACTTTACAAATTTACATTCCTTTCAAGTACACACGGCACTAGCACTAAAGTAAAATTTATGTCAGTCATAAAACAAATCTCAATAGATAAAAGAACATTTAGCTCTGCACAGAAAGAGCTCGGACTACAAAAAATTAATTTAGAAATCAACAAAAATGAAACATATAAAGACCTATATATGATTTCTAAACCAATTGCTATGTGTTAAAGAAAAGCATCATGAAAAATTTATTTGAAAATGTGATAAAAATGATTAATAGGGTGTCTCATAATTAAAACTTTCAACGATTTGTTATGGGTATATATTGTGAAATGATCACCACAATAAGTCTAGTTAACATCCACACCAGACTTTGTTACACATTTTTTTCTTGTGATGAGAACTTTTAAGATCTACTCTCTCAGCAACTTTCAAATATATAATACAGTGTTATTAACTATAATCACCATGATGTATGTTACATCCACAGGACTTATTCATCTTCTAACTGGAAGTTTGTATCTTTTGACTGCTTTCACCCATTTTGCCCAACCCAATCCCCTGCCTCTGGCAACCACCAATCTGTTCTCTGTATCTATGAGTTCTACTGGATATATATATTTTTTTTTTTAGATTCCACATATAGGTGAGATCATTTGGTATTTGTCTGGCTTATTTTACTTAGCATAATGCCCTCAATGTGCACTGATGTCACAAATGGCAGGATTTCCCTTTTTTTATGGCTAGATAATATTCCATTGTATGTATATACCACATTTCTTTATCCGTCGATGGCCACTTAGGTTATTTCTATGTATTGACTATTGTAAATAAAGCTGGAATGAATATGGAGGGGGTGCATATATCTTTTTAAGTTAGTGTTTTCATTTCCTTTGGATAAATACCCAGAAGTGGAATTGCTGAATCATGTGGTAGTCCTTTTTTAGTTTTTGAGTACTCTCTATATTATTTTCTATTGGCTGTATCGATTTACATTCCCACTGACAGTGCACATGGGTTCTCTTTTCTCCATATCCTTGCTGACACTTGTTATTTCTTGTTTTTTTGATAATAGCTATGCTAACAAGTCTGAGGTGATATCTGTTTGTGGTTTTGATTTGCATTTCTCATGTACTTATTGGCCATTTGGATGTCTTCTTTGGAAAAACGTCTATTCAGATCCTTTTCTTTTAATTAGATTGTTTGTATTTTTGCTATTGAGTTGTATGAGCTCTTTATATATTTTGCACATTAATCCCTTATCAGATATATGATTTACAGATATTTCTCCCATTTTGTAGGTTGCCTTTTCGTTTTGTTGATGGTTTCTTTTGCTGTGCAGAAGCTTTTTAGTTTGATGTAGTTCCACTTGTTTATTTTTACTTTTTCTTGTCTTTGTTTGGATGTCAGATCAAAAAGGATCTTACTGCTAATGTTTTCTTCTAGGAATTTTATGGTTTCAGGTCTTACATTCAATTCCTTAATCCATTTTGAGTTGATTTTTGTATATAGTGTAAGATAGTGGTCCAGTTTCATTGTTTTGCATGCAGCTGTCCAATTTTCTCAACACTATTTTTTGAAGAGACTGTCCTTTCCCTTATTGTATATTCTTGACTTCTTTAATGTAAATTAATAGACTGTATAAGTCTAGGTTTATTTCTGGGCTCTCTATTCTGCTCCATTGATCTATGTGTTTGTTTATGTCAATACCACACTGTTTTGTTTACTCTAGCTTTGTAACATAGTTTGAAATCAGAAGGCATGCTGCCTCCAGCTTTATTCTTCTTTCTCAATATTGCTTGGGCTATTCGGGGTCCTTGGTGGTTTCATAGAAATTTTAGGATTGTTTGTTCTATTTCTGTGGAAAATGCCATTAGAATTTTGATAGGGATTGCATCAAATCTATAGATTGCTTTGGGTAGTATGGAGATTTTAACTCTTCCAATCGATGAGCATGGAATATCTTTCTATTTAGTTGTGTCTTCTTCAATTTCTTTCATCAATCCCATAGTTTTCAATGTATGCGTCTTTTATTTACATTTTGAAAAAATAATTTATGCAGATCCTTTAGTTATTTTATCTATTATTTAAAATAAATATTATCTCAGTATCTAAAAAGATTGCTCATTGAAAATCTCAATGATGATCACTGGTGTGAAGCCATATTTCCCTGATTGGCCAAGAATTTCTAAGCTTTGTCAAGATGTGATGGTTTTTTTGACCCTTGGTTTGAGAATCTTTTATTACCTGGTGTGATGGATTTATCTCCACATGGTGATACATGAATATCCTCAAATTACCTGGGATGATATATAGAGGAATTCACTTGAGAGATGAAGAAGGGAGAGAATGTCAATACTGTGTTTATTCATTTTAAGAAAGAAAATGCTACACAGCAATAGCAAACTGTAAAACAATATTGATAGGTGTTGGTCCTATTATTGATTTTTGTGTACTGAAAAACACAATATAACAAGCAATCAATTTAAATTTTGCATCTGCTTGGCAATCCTTTAGGATATGGGTCAATGAGGAAGAAGACTCTACCTATGTTAAAAGAATTTTGAGAGCCTATGATAATTAATTTATTTCATACTGTTTTGTCTTACTAAAAATAAATTTTAAGATACTTAGACTACATTTTAATCTATCATTAAAACAGACTTGGAAATTTCCATAAGAAGAAATCATATTTTGTTACACTATTTTTCTTTTTTGTAAGGAAGACCAGCCCTGAGCTAACATCTGTTGCCAATCCTCCTCTTTTTTGCTGAGGAAGATTGGCCCTGGGCTAACATACATGCTCATCTTCCTCTACTTTATATGGGACACCGCCACAGCATGGCTTGACAAGGGGTGTGTTGGTCCACGCCCGAGGTCTGAACCTTCAAACCCTGGGCCGCTGAAGCGGAGTACGCGAACTTACATGCTACACCACCTGACTGGTCCCTGTTACACATTTTACTGAATCATATGCTTCTTTTGCTATAGAATTTCAGATGAAGATTAAAGATTTTGTTTGACATTATGTCACATAGTTTCTCTGAAAACTTAGAAAATGTAGATTTCAAGTTGACAGAATAACTTCAAAAATGATTTCTAAGTCTTTGTGTACATATGATTTTCCTTTCTAAAAAGTAGTTAAAACAAAGAGAAAATGCTTTTCTGCTCATTATTTTCATGATGTATATGGTAAATATTTTGAAATGTCCTTCCTTCAATTTCAAGTAATAATAATGGAGAGAGGAATAGTACTGTTGTATTGCTCAACCATAAAGGAGTACTAGTAATTTTTGATTAAATATCAAACCATAGGTCAAGTGCTGACAGTCCAAAGATTAGTGAAAGCTTTAGAGTTGTGCAGAGGATTTCCATTTTTATTAGGATCAAATGTTCCAAATTGTACAGTCAATTTGGCAAATATAATTAGTTCAAATAGACGCCGAGTGATTCAGGGGCATGATGCATCTGCTTTTATAGCAACACTTTAATCTCTACAATATGCATTTAAAGTTCTAATCTGACTTTAACTTTGCACTATATGCTAATGACTTACAAGCTATAGGATGCATATTAGTATGTGGACTTAAACCTGATCCATAGGAAAAGTCTTTCTTATTACAGCTACTTCTGTGAAACAACTGCTATTTCTCAAGTAAATGTCATGAAGGAAGTAAAATAAACTTTCAATTACTACCCATTCCCATGGATGGCAAAACCCATGAAGTATTTCTTCTAAGAGCATATTTAATAGGGTATTATATTTGCTATCAGTCATGCATGTATTGAAAGTCAAAGTGATGTAAAAAGAATGGCATAGACCACAAATTGCTCAAAGAGTTGCCAATATATAAATACTGTTATTGTATTATAGTTACTAAAAAATATTCATGAATGATTTCCAGATAGGAAGTATGTTAAGTTTGCAGGTGAGAAAAATAATTTATTTCTTTAAGATTTGAAGGTTTCCTGGAGCATGTTAAATATGAGTAGTGCTGAAAAGGAGGCATTAGGGAATTTTGAGAAACATAGTTGAAGAAGTATTATGTTAGTAACGACCCAGACCCAGGTACATTTATTAGACATACTTAAGTGAGGAGCTGACAGAGAAAGGACTTTTTCTCATACACATGTGATTCAGAGATTACCCTCACGAGGCAATTGTCTGGACTCAAAACATTTCCTAGCTGTGTAAGCTTAGACAAAGAAACCATTCTTTTTTACCTGAAAAATGTATCTAAAAGATTCTGATAACAAAGAAGTGAATTTAAAAATCCAACTTAGAAGAATATATAAAGTTAAATTTTCTTTCTCCTTAATTGTTTTGAAATAATTTTAAATTGAGATATAATTTGTACTCTATAAAATTTATTCTTTAAAAGTGTACATTCAGGTGTTTTTTTCCTTTTTAAGATATTCACAGAGTTGTGCAACCTTCACTGTTATTTAATTCCAAAATATTTTCATCACTCTAAAAAGAGACTCTACTCATTAACAATTACCCCATCCACCCTTTCCCTGAGCCCTGGCGACCACTGAACTACTTCCTGTCTCTATGAATTTGCCTATTCTGTACATTTCATATAAATGGAATTATATAATATGTGATTATTAATTTCTGACTTCTTACACTTAACATTTTTAAGGTTAATCTATGTTGTAGAATATATCAGTACCTAATTTATTTTTATGTAAGAATAATATTTCTTTGTATGGATATACTACATTTCGTTTATCCATTTATCAATAGAAAGACATTTAGACTGTTTCAACTTTTTGACTATAATGAATGATGTTATGAACATTCTTATAGGTATTTTGTGCAGACATATATTTTCAATTCTCTTGGGTACATACCTTGGGCTGGAATTTCTGGGTCATATGGTGAATCTATGTTTAACTTTTAAAGGAACTATACCAGTTTTTCAAAATGGCTGCTCCATTGTACTTTCTCATCAGCAATATATGAGAGTTCTAATTGCTCCACAATCTTGCTACATTTGTCATTGCCTGACATTATAGTAGCCATGCTAGTGAGTGTGAAGTAATAAATGATATCTCAAGATTTTTTTTGGTTTATGTGTGTGTTTTACATATATAAATATATATAAAATACATATATAGAGAGTGCCATTTTAACCATTTTTAAGTGTACAGTTCAGTGATTTTAATTACAATCACAATGTTGTGCTCACATCTCCACTGTTTCCAAAATTTTCTCATCACCCCAAAGAGTATCTTGATACCCATTAAGCAATAACTCCCCATTTTTCTCTCCTTCTTGTCTCTATGAATTTACCTACTTTCTAGATAATTCATGAGTGAACCCACACTTTATTTATCGTTATGTGTCTGGCTTATTTTAGTAAGCATAATGTTTTCAAGGTTCATTCCTGTTGTAACGTGTATCAGAAATTCATTTCTTTTTTTGGCTGAATAATATTCCATTATATGCATATGATGTATTTTGTTTATACATTCATATGCTGATGGACACTTGGGCTATGACCATTGTGGTTTGATTTGCATTTACTTAATGACTAATGATATTGCACATCTTTTCTGTGTTTATTGGCCATTTGCACATTATCTCTGGAGAAATATCATAAGTAGTTTTTTAGGCCATGATAGGAATTTTCAGTGCTATGGAAATTCACTGAAGGTGTCAATGTAGGAACAACACATTTGGATGTGTACTTAAAATAGATCACACTGGATGTGCAGAGAAGTTGGTAGCATATGCAGGGAGAGAAGGAAGGAGTGTATTACAATAATGCATGTGAGACAGCATGATTTGGACTGGAGTTTTGAGGAGCAAAATAGAAATGGAGAGAAGTGGCTAAATTTCAGATAGAAGAGGAAGAATAGGCTAGACCTGGGATACAATCAATCTAGAGAATAGATGAAGGTGGTAATAGTAATGTCTTCAGGTTATTAGTGTAAAGCACAGGAATAAACAGGGTGAATACCAAAAACAATGACTTACAGGTTTGAAGCATGAGAAACAGTGTGGGCAATATGGAAAAAAGATTGCAAATAAAATTTTGAGTTACCTTAGTTTTGAGATAGGTAATTGCATCTGTGGGCTAGGAGTAATCAGTTAATTATTTCCTGAAAATAGTGACATCTAAATTGAGATAGAAAGGACACACAGGAGTTAGTCAAACAAAATTACTTTTTAGCCTAACATTCTAGACTCTTTGTAAACAGCTTTCTCTGTTATTTTTAGGCTTATCTCCAAGTAGTCATCTTTCTGATCCCTCTGTTCTATCAATATTGATTTATTCATTCTGCTTTCTGAATGAATTGTTGTGTGCTACCTGCACCCACATTTAATTTGTCATTATAATGAGAATATTAATAAATCATTCACTGAGATGGGTTGATATTATTCATGTATTTATACATTTATTATTAATCCCCTACTTAATATAGAGTGAAATGACTGTATTCACTGTATAATACAATTTCTAATATCTTATATACAATATGTAAATATGTGATTAGTCAATATTTTAACTTGTAAAATGAGGTTACAAAACATGAATTTGTGATTTAGAAGAGTATATTTTTAAATCATCTCAATTGTTACATTGAAGAATTCAAAGTAAAACATATCTAAGTCTCCAAATAGCTTATGTTTTGGAATTCATGCACTTTACCCTTGCTTTGTTAATGTTAATCCTAGATACTTATTGTATGAGTTTACAAATAAATTAAAAGTTTATTAAATTGAAGAGGAAATAAATACATCAAAATACACAAGTTAAATAATATTGGAATGTAATTGTTTAGTGATGGAGATGGCAAGCACCATCTCTATTTTGCTGACAAATTTCTAGCATTGTGCTTTAAATAAAGGACGACACAATGCATTTCTCTTAACTAAAGGCTAGTCTGCTTTTAGTGGAATGTACGAGTTGGGGAGAATGTCTTCATTTTCTCACGTCACCAGTCATATCTTGTTTCTTTCATCATCCTTTATGCAATAATGAAGGTGGCTGTCTAATTGATTGATAGTCCCATCAATTAAAATTTTTTTTCATTTCTATAAATTCCACTGGATTATTTCATAGTTTTCAGTTGTCTTTTTACAATTCTCTACATTGTCATTTAATTTGTTGAACATATTAAATACAATTATTTCAAAATCCTTGTTTGATAATTCTGATATCTGGATCAAATTATCTGAATATTTTGTACCTGTTTCTATTGTTTGCTTGTTCTCTTTGTTTTTAGTCAATTCTTATGCATTTGCATGTTTTTTCTTTCCTGATTCAATATCAGACAGAAATGCATAATTATACGAAAAGATTTGGGGCACAGGATATGATTTTCTACCTTCAGGAAATATTTATTTTGCCTCTGCTAAGCAGCTAAGGAGGGACAGAACACCTTCAACCAATTGGGATGGAATTGATTTAATCTAGGTTTTAGACTTTGGGTTGGCTGTTAAATTTTCATTTTACTCTTACTCCAAACTTGTCCCAAATGAAAAACCTAGGGTACTTTCCTTAGACTCTTTTTTTTGGTATCCACTGAAGTGAAAGTTTTCTCCTTAGCCTCTAGATCTTATCAAAATCTCTGCTTTTTAGTATCTCAGCTTCCATTTTCCAGTTTGCAAATGCCTTGAGGTGAAAGCAGTACCAAATAAAAGGCCCACATCTTCGAACTTCTTCTCTAGCCTCTTGCCACATATGTCCTTTTGTCTTCAATGTTTTCTAGAAACTGTTATCAACTATGTTTTTTTTTTAGTTTTTCACTTTTTAGTTTTTCTAGTTTTTCAGTGGGAGAATTATTCTGGAAAAAAAATAATCATTTCTTAAATCAGAAAATTATGACTATTAATCTTTAAACCTAAACATTTCAGATTATTCCAGCTACATTGTAATCATTACATCTCATAGATTTAATTCATTTTGGGAGATTGGGAACTTAAGAGTTCTCAGGTTTGTCCTATGTGGGTTTGGCTTTTATTGAATGAAATTAACTGCAATTAGAGACATAGGAAACTCACAAATTTGTTAAGTGAGTTTTGTTGGCGAGGAGCCCCAGCCTCCAGCAGGGCTAAGAGGGACTGAGAATTATTCACACTGTAAGAAGGCTCTGGTCCCTAACTTTCTATGACTAGAAATCAACCTGAGAAGGCTATTTATCTTTGTTTGTAGGCAAGTTTTTCAAAAGTAACCAATAAGGGCAATGAACAAAGAAAATCCCAGGGGATCTGTCGGCAATACTAAATCAAGTTTAATTCTTGTTTGCTGATATGCTTCTATCCTGGATTTGAAATGATGGAACTATAAATTATCATCATTGTGTTTCCAACTGTATGATGCTCCAGATATCCCAGAATAGAACGTCAAAATGTTTGTCAAAATAGAGTCATTCATCTCAGTGCCATAATATTTTGTCTATGATCCATGTGTTCAGGCAGTGTAAAGCCACTCAAAAGAAATGTTTGTTGAACTCACATAAATTTTACACGCCAACATCAAGGTAAATATTAAGCAGTTTTTATACTTAGTCCAGATACAGGCCACTCTGGCTATGGATCACTGTAGATGATAAATTTCTACCTATTTTAATACTCAACTGTTCAATTAGTCTTGGTTTTGATAGCCAAGAATTAGAGAATTATAGACGTGGAAGAGGCTGTCTAACGATTATTTTTGGAAAGCAACAAAAATAGACTATCCCAGAGGAAGAAATCAAAAGTCCTTGCATCAATGGACTAGGTGGACACATCCAAGAAGTAGAAACTGGGTCTCTTCGTGCAACAATTCTTACTCTTGGGGTAGATTTATCTGGCAAAATATGCCGAAATGTAGTTCAGAATTTCTATGGATGGACAGTACCTATCTTGTGCCTCTCATTCTCCCCCATAATAAATGAATACCTATTGTAGTTATCCTGTCTCTGTCTCTCCATTTTATCTTGTGTGTGTTGGGGGACGTATCAACTGTCTTTTTAAATCATAGGTCCCCAGGTCAAGAATTGATGCATCTGAACAATTCCATCTGGACTGATACAGATCATAAGATTTTGGATTTTGAATCTGATGCCATGGTTGGATATGTCTTTAGAGCCCCCTGAGGTAAACTGAGTATATTTTGTAAGTGTGAAAGGCACAAATTTTGGTTGCCATGGGGCAGAGTATGATAAATTTGTTTCTGAAATTGTCCCCCTCCCTGTATCCCATGCCCCGTGCACTGTGACTTTATAGTTCCATTACGTGGTATCTATTTCCCACTGGAAATCAGTCTGGGCTGGCCTGATGATTTGCTTTGACCAGAATGATGAGTCAGAAGTGGGTCTTGTAAGTCTAAGCCTTAAAGGCCTTGCATGTTTTACACTGTTCTCTAGCGTATATATCTTGCCATGAGGACAAAACCAGCTGGCCGACAGCCAGTCAACTTCCACACATAGATGCCATTGTAGATTAGCCAGCCTGTGGTATTTTTGCCAGCTTAACCCTAACGCTGAGTAAGCACAGCTGAAACCAGAAGAACCACTACAACCATCAGTTTAGCTTGTTAGGCTTGTAGGCTTGTTAGCAATAATAAATAATTATTTTTAGAGCCACCAATTTTGAGGATGGTTTGTTATGCAGCAATAAGCGATTCATACACCTTTGTCCTACAGTTATTGTCTCAGAGCTTTAAAATATAGTTATTTTAAATGTTTGAAGTGTATATATCACTGAGGTTTTGTCCAATGAGAAAATTTCATTGTCCTGTGCTCAAACTTGTTGAGGATTTCTGTTAAACTGAAAAACCACTTCAGATGTAACATCTGATTAATAGATGCACATTCTTTGTTTTTTTCCAAATTTTCTTGTTTATGAGTTCTTAAATTTTAGGACATGCTCTCAGCATGACTTTATGTGTGTAACATTATCACTAGTCGCCATATCTTCTTTGCACATAAACATTTTTTTATAAATCTCACAAACTTTAGAAAATCTTATATTTGTCAGTCATATTTGTGCATCTTATATGCAAGTTTAGATTAAAATTCTGTCTCCTAGTCACTAACAGACATGATTATTTAAATTTCATCTTTTCTTGTTGGCCATCTGTTGCTTTTCACTCTTTTTTGGCAGTTAATTTTATATGTAACATAATCTGCTTTTGGAGATTTTATTAGATATTCTTTTTTTTTTGATGAGGAAGATCAGCCCTGAGCTAACCTCCATTGCCAATCCTCCTCTTTTTGCTGAGGAAGATTGGCCCTGGGCTAACATCTGTGCCCATCTTCCTCTATTTTATATGTGGGACCCCAGCCACAGCGTGGCTTCATAAGCGGTGCATAGATCTGTGCCCAGGATCCCAACCTGCGAGCCCTGGGCCGCTGAAGCGGAGTTCGTGAAATTAACTACTATGTCACTGGGCTGGTCCCAATTATTACATATTCTTGATGAGTCACTTCAGTTTGTCCCATTGACTTTTTCCTAAGACATAAGCCACATACAATTCATCATCATAAAGCAAAGTCTGACTCATGAAAAGTAAATAGGAAATAAATAAACTAGTCCATGCTTTTAAAATGCAATTTCATATATAGCTACTTGTATAGTGTTCTCATTTATTCTATGTCAGATATAATTCTACAAAATGATTTCCAAAAGTTGTGGTTCAATTTCTTATCAATATTTTATATAAAATAATATAATATGATAAATTAGTTATCATATTGTGCCATTTGAAACCTACAAGATCACTGATGTAGTGAATCCTACAAACAGCTACCGAGAGAGAAGTTTGCAATTATCCCCTATCTCCCTTACTTCAAACAAAGCAGTTCAGTTCAAATTTAAAAATGTAAAACCAATCAGTCTCTCTCTCTCTCATACACACACACACACCACACAATGTGGTAGAGACTTTATTTGACTGTGGTCTCTGACATTCAATGCGTCCATAGTAAAAGCATTCTATCTTGGTCAGTGGCCATTCAGATAAAGACTACCATAGCCTAGTTTTAGCCTGTTTTGCAGATATCTGTGAGCATGGAAATAAGTTACAGCCAATAGAATGTTAGTAGAAGTGGTTAATGTAAAGTCCATGTTGTGCCCTTAAATGGTAGGGTACGCCATCTGACCTCCGCATCTACCATCCTCTCTCTTATTTACTCAAAACTCACACACTGGGCTCTCCTTTGTCCTTCAATATTACAGGTGCATTCCCACTTTAGAGCCATTTCACTGGCTGTTATTTCTTGCCCCCCAAATCCATAGGTATAAATATCTCATGTCTTTCTAATCATGGTTCAAATATTATCTTCCACAAGGAACTATATGAAGAGAACCAATTCATTAATTTCAACATTTATGTAATTTAAACAACTATCGCATGACAAGAAAATAATTAAAATTAACGTTGCAATATTTCAGTTGGGAATAGAGCCTGGCCCAATTCATTGGTCATCACGGTAGATATAAAGGAACTTATAAGAGAAATGTCAAAGATGTTTACAATTTAGATCTTAGTGATAAATTGGATTCAGAGAATTCAAGAAAATAAAAGTCTCCAGTTTCACACGTTTATTTCCAGTTTTAGTTATTCAGTTGATGGTATTAATAAGAAAGGGAATAAGTTTTAAGGAAAAATAATTAATTTAAGTGGGAAATTTTTATTTACCCAAGTTTAACCCGTTAAAATAACATTTTACTCTCATATATTCTTCTAACTAAATCATTCTTAACATTTTCCTCTTTTAAAAATTTTTACTGCTATCAATGTAGTTCAAGTTCTTGATATGTATTTACCTATATGTATCTAACCGCTGACTCAGTATTAAAGTTTAAGTAAGAAAGAATTGAATCTCAGATATTATATACCCAGAGGGAAAATGAGAATTAGATTTAAAAAAATAATGACATTTGAATATGTCACTATTTTCGTATGCTCAGAGAACTCATTACCTAATATTAATATCCCACATTTTTACATTATACAACAAAGTAGTATAACTTTCTTGGAAGGCACATCCTTGCATTAGTCAATTTTCCAGCTAGGAATTGTTAGCACATTCAAATTGGTTTAACTTGAAGAGGGTATGATAAAGGGGAGTATTTCAAAAGATATGAGCAGGGCATCGGGAAAGCGCAAGGGATAATGCAGTAGCCCAGAGATTAACATTATAGATTTAATTCTTCCAGAGAGAGAGAGAGAGAAAGTTGTTACCACACCTCAAAGAGAGAGACTTGAGAGGAATAATAACCTTCAGAGAGGGACACTGCCAAACCAAAGCTATCCCATTGGGGAAGGATACCAAAGTACCCTGCATTCCCTCAATTTCTTTGCTCTAATCTCTTAGCAGGTTAATCTTTAACAAAACCAGATGCCATAGGACAAAGAAAAGCACTGATGTAACTGTAGGTCAGTTCCCCAGGACAGTGAACAGAGAGAAGCATCCAGAGTGGCTATGAAAGGATAAACAGAAGATGGCCAGTCTAATCTTTTTGAAGTTTAGTAACTATTTGCCAATATAAATATATTAACAAAAAGTTTTTTCCAAGTTAGGAAACTGTAGCCCTGTGATGGTATATGTATAACACAATCTTATAGATACAATTGCTTTTCTCAAATTTTCTGTAATTCTCAAAAGGCGAACATCAATTGATGTATATATGTTTTTCAATATATATAATACAGTGCATTTTCTGCATTAAAATATTCTGAGTGAAAATTATCTATTTTCCAAGACAAAACCAATACATTTTCTGAGTCACAAACAGCATCAGAGTTTTGGTGAAAATATTAAATGCCTATATTTATCTTCAGAAAAGCTCACTAAAATATCACCAAAGAGAATTTTTATTTTTATTTCTTGAAATGTACTTTTCAGATATTAATTTCATGTATTTAGTTCATGTGAGAAGAATAATTAAAGTTCATTGATTAACTAGTCAAGAAGAAAATTATTGCAGTGTGTAAATTTTATTTGGTAAGAATAAACATTTTGCAGCTATAAAATAGTATTTAATAGTAAAGTGTATCAAGGTTGCTTTAACAGAGAAAAATACAATACTCATCGTAAAAGAATAAGAGGAAGAGAGAGTGGGTTCCTATTTTACAATTGTGCTGCGAAGGTTCTGCTCATTGATTGCATGGTTTTAATTACCCTTTCCCAACACAGTGGCAGCCTATATGTTGCAGCTATTGAAATTTAAATTAGCAATTAGAAGGAATATTTGCTTTTACTCTAGCCCCAAGTTAGAAAATCATGAATTCAAATATACAGTAAAACAAAAATTCAAATAGTTTATTCTCTGACTTCCATCACCTATCCTTCCAGCATACTGGGTAAACCCTTCATTCTCATTGTTACATCTTAGAATGGCCCTTGCTTTGACGTTCCTCGATGTAATTTCTACATTGTCTAATTTCCTGTTCCTTTGCTCCCCATGACTACATTTCATGGTTGACAATGTTATACATTTTATTGTATATGTACATATGTATAGTTTCTCCACTATTTTGAGTCTAAGCACAGTTCCTTATGGACACAGGAAGAAGTCAGTCACAAACTGTTTATATTTTGTCCCCATTACTTCACAGTTTCTCATTACAAAAACTGGCCGGCCTCCTTTGTTAGCTTAGTAACTTTCTTCTGTTCTCTGACTTCAGGTTTATCTTCCCTTAAAATTCTCATCCAAGGACTGTTCCTTTTCTTCACTCTCAGGAGATCATCTTGCTTACTAATCACAGAAAAAAAAAAAAAAAAAACTATCAGATGCAATTTCCAATTTTTTTTTTGCAAAAATCTTATAAACTCTGTGCATCAGCATATATCTTCTCTCCCTTCATAGCCTACAGGTGAAGGTCCTATTAAAGCCGATGGCCTCCTCTCCTCTCAAATTCTCAGTAATAGATCTCCATTGATACTTTCTTCTCCCTCTCTGTTACCAAATTCCTTCCTATCAGCATCTAAACCTATTCACATATCTCCCATCTTATATAAATGAAGAAACAAATCATCATTGTAAATAAAAATAAAAGAGTTCTCATAACAGTAAGATTTTCTTCACATCTTATTTCCTGCCAACTTGATCTCTTTTCTCTTTTAGTCATGTCTCTGAAAATAGTGTAGTCATTATTAGTGTGGATGTGAAAGAGACTTTTTTTTTAAGTGACTGAGATATTTGGGTCTGTTCGTTACTCCAAAAGAATCTAACATACTCGACTTGAAACAGAAATTTATTCCTGGGGATGGACTGGTGTCATAACAAAAAGGAGAAAATGTATGGCATCGGTTTTAACACTAGCATGCAGCCTTCAAGGAAATTGTTTTCATTGGATGGATTCATGGTGATCCGTGTTGGGTAGTAGTGCAACATTGGTAAAACTTTTGACCAAGATAGCTCAGAATGCAGATCATGCACCTAAAGAACTCCTAAAGGAGAAAAGTGATCTCATATGTTGCTTTCTGGAAGATACGTTTAATAAGATAATTCAAATAAGACATGATCTCAGAAAATAAATTGGCTGATATTCAAGCAGGAATAAAGAGTAATTGAGAGGATCCAGAAATTTTGAGGTATTGGTGGTTTTGAAACTCAAACACTAAATATGAATTTTTTTAAAAATGTATAAAATGAAAAAAGGTAGTTAAATCTCTGCCTCAGTAGCAAGAATTAAAGAGTTTTGCCTTTGCACTCAGTTTCAAACCCTCTAACATATTATGGTGGTATGAAGTAAATCCTTGCAGTTGGAAAAAGTGCTCAGGGAAAATTGACTGTATCCTGGATAAGATAGAGGGCAATACTGAATGCCATCACTTCTTCTTTTTCCAGCTCAGTCTTCAACCCACTATAATCTCACCGTTTTTGCTCACTGTTCCTCCAAAACAAACTTCTTCAGGATATTGGTATGTTCTTTGTCATTTTCTCTAATAGACATGTTTCAGATTTACTCTCTTTGACGTCTTGTTACCACTGGCAGTCTTGCTTATATACTTCTTTACTTGATGTCTGCTTTTTCAGTCTCTAAGACTCAATAATATGCTGGTTTCCCTCTTAGCTATGGCCCATTTTTGCCAGTTTACTTTGCCATTACATATATGTTATGCCTTTTGTAGTTGTCCCACCGTCCTTGGATAGTCTGTTCTGTTTTCTTCAGTCTTTTTTCTCTTTGCGTTTGGTTTTCAAGGATTCTATTCATATATCCTCTAGCTAAGAGATTCTGACTTCAGCCACATCCAGTCTACTAATGACCCCCTCAAACGGATTCTTCATTTCTATTACAGTATTTTGTAGGGGAGAAAGACAATTCCTCTACCCTCTAGATCTTGCTGGATGGTCCAAGAATTAAACTGACATGAGACAGAATAACAGGAGAAAATCAAGGCAAGCTTAATAACACCTGTACATGGGAGAAACACACGAAAACTGAGTAATTCACCAGAATGGCCAAAGCCACTACTTTAAATATCATTTTCAGCTGAAGACAAAGGAGGATGTTAGGGGTAGTGCTTTAGAGCTTCAAAGGGGAGAAAGGCAATTTACATGGAGATGGAAATGTAAATTATTGTCACACAAGTGTTTGCTGGGCCTTCTATAGACAATGTGACCAGAGAGACACATTTTACATTACACTACAGTTATCTTATGGTATTAGCTCCGTCCTGGAACAAGCCTTCTATCTTAAATTCTTTTAGGCAGTTAGGGGGAAGGTCAAAGTTTCTTTCAGAGTCTTTTGTTCTTAAAAATAATCAAGCCAAAGTGGTACATTTTGGGGTGGCCAATTCTGATCCCTCACAATCTTTTATCTGCAATATTTCTTTTTGGTATTTTTTTAGTAAGTATTTCCATTTCTCTGCTTACATCGCCCATCTGTTCTTGCATTCTATCTATTTTATCCATTAGGGCCCTTAGCATATTAACCATAGGTGTTTTAAATTCCCAGTCTGATAATTCTAACATCTCTTGTGTGTCTGGTTCTGTTGCTTGCTCTGTCTCCTCAAATTGTGTGTTTTTTTTGGTATGGTGGTATGGCTCGTAATTTTTTCTTGATAGCAAGACATAATGTACCGGGCAAAAGAAGCTTCTGTAAATAGGCCTTTAGTAATGCGGTGGTGAGGTGTGGGGTGAGGGGAAGTGTTCTTTAGTTCCAAGATTAGGTCTCAGTCTTTTAGTGAGCCTATGTCTCTGGACTGTGAACCTCACAAGAGAGTCTCAGTGTTTTCCTCCCCCTTAGGTGAGACAGGATGCCTAGAGTGGGCTGGAGTTGGATAGTTTCCTTCTCCCAGGTGGAAGGCAAGAACAGGCTGGAATTCTTGGGTATTCTCCTTACCTGGGTCAGCTAGGCTCTGATAATACTCAGCAGGTTAGGATTTGGTTAACTAGTTTCCCCTGAGACAGGCCTTGTTAAGAAAAGAATACTCCGGGGGCCGGCCCGGTGGGGCAGCGGTTTCGTCCGCGCTTGGCAGCCCGGGGTTCGCGGGTTCGGATCCCGGGCGCCCGCCGACGCACTGCCTGTCAGCCATGCCGTGGCGGCGTCCCATATAAAGTAGAGGAAGATGGGCACGATGTTAGCCCAGGGCCAGTCTTCCTCAGCAAAAAGAGGAGGATTAGCAACGGATGTTAGCTCAGGGCTGGTCTTCCTCACCAAAAAAAAAAAAAAAAAAAGAAAAGAATACTCCGGCATATTTCAAAATGGGTCTTTTTTTCCTCCCCTTGCCAGAAGCACAAGGGCATTTTTCTCCAATATAGACTGTGAGAATCTGGTCAAGCTCCTGGAGGTGAATCTCACAATATTGTGGGGCTTCCTCTTTGATTGGGTCCCCATGGAGTTTTTTGTTTTTGTTTGTTTGGTTTTTTTGGTGAGGAAAATTAGCCCTGAGCTAACATCTGTTGCCAATCCTCTCTTTTTGCTTAGGAAGATTGACACTGGGCTAACATCCCTGCCCATCTTCCTCTATTTTATATGTGGGATGCTGCCACAGCATGGCTTGATAAGTGGTGCATATGTCCACGCCCAGGATCTGAACCTGTGAACCCTGGGCCGCCAAAGCAGAGCACATGAACTTAACCACTACACCACCAGGCCAGTCCCCCCCCTGGAGATTTTTAACTCTCAGAGTTGTCCTCAATAAGCCTCCAAAAATTCATCAACTATAGTTCTGGTTTTCCTCCCCAGAGCTGGTTCCTGCAGCGGTTTCTGCTCCGGTAAGACTTGACTCCCTGTATTCACCTGTCTGTCTCTTGAATCTTGGGGACAGCTGTTTGCCCTGTGTCCTCTCCTCTCTTACTAATCCAAGCAGAATTGTTAGTTTTTCAGTCTGTTCAGCTTTTTACTTGTTGTCAGGACACAGCGGTGACTTTCAGGCTCCTTACGTGCTGAACTGGAAGTCTGCCAATTCACTGTACAGTTTCTTCTCATGTAGCTCTCAAAAATGTTGAGTATTTCATTATTCTGTTCTGGAGTTTTTTTCTCTCCACACTCAACTCTGCATTGTCAGTTGTTCATATATACTGAAAGCACTCCCAGATCTATGTTTCTGGTTTATATTATTTCTTGAACCTCATAACTATTAATGTTACTGTCTTTTGTACATTGTTTTTGAATTGCCAAAAATGAATAAAAATTCATGTTCAAGAATAGGTGTTTAGTGGTTCGTAAACTATGACATTTACAAATGCACCCTATATGCAGCAAACATTTTTATATACAATTAAATAAAATTGTTGAAAGAAACAAATAAAATATAAAGAAAAAAATATCTCGGGAATTAGAATGTTGTACAACCACAAAACTTTACCAATTTATAAAAGACACAAAATGTATAAGTGTTGCAACATGACAATAAATGTATGTTAACGATTGGGTTTGTATGGGGAAAATATTGAAAATAATGGTAAGTATTTAAGCAATATATTGAATGCAGATGCATTCATTTATTAAAAGAACTCACACAAATATGTGGGTATTTGCTGTCAATGAAATTTAGTAGTACATATGAATGTGGAAGGGTAATGAAGAAAGTTATTGCCAGTCAATGGCCATAGTATGGAGTACATTCCTGCTCCTTGTTATAGATCTCATCTAGGAGGAAGATGAAGATTCATAGTTTGAACTCACACTGTGGAGAGTTCTTAGCCAGTCATTACCACTGCCACTAAAAACTGCAGTAAGTTGATTATATGGGTATATTAACTCTTTAGTGTAGATCTTGAAACTTAACCAAGCATACAATCCGGGAAACATGTACAGGATGGTTGTCTCTTATCACAGTGTCAAGGAGATGTATTTTCTGTGTGTGAGATCAAAGAATCAAATATACTACTTACCTGAAATTATGACAAAATGAAATGTTCTGCAAAAGTAATTTTTACAGATGACTAACTTTTGCCTCTTGATGTGCCAAAAGGTTGAAAAAAAACCCCAAGTAAAATATTTTAGTGACATAATTTTGAAATTAGCCACAGTTCTTCCTTCCTCAGTAGAATAAATTGAACATGATATGCTTTTGTATGATGGCTCAAGGTCATATCAACAAAGATTAACATGAGTTATGGTCCTGCAGTGATGTTCATTGGTGCTAATGAGGTGCACAGTGGTTTTTTGTACTTTGCAGTCTATACATTCAAACCATTTTCTTTTTTCAAAAATAGTGGAGATAACGTTTCTCTGCTCTTTTGGACTTGGCCAGGGCTTCTGAAAGCTCTCTCCCTGCCTGTTATATAATACCTGCTCTGTTACTCAACTTCTAATGTAAAGATGAAAATATATTGTGTTCAGAAAAAACAAACTATGCTACTTAAAACTCTAACTATTATTAGAGCAAGTGACCTTTGAAAGAAATCATATATGTAGATCATAAAGTTGTCTGTTTATTTTTCTGGGATTTCTAAAAACTTGCGTAAAGGCTCTGTGGTCTACTGAGTTGTTTATACTTGTCAATTGTTGTTGAAGTGACGACGAGGCTGTGAGCTCTTATGACATCACTGTTAACGTTGGGCACATGCAGTAGAGTTTGGGTAATAGCAGTGTCACCCAAAGGCACAAGTGAAAATATTTTCTACAATTTCTCTATGACACTTTAGATGTCAATTCTGTATAAGAATCATATGAAACTTGTTATGAACTAATAATAAACTCTAACTTTGAAGTAGAATGAGTCTACAAAGCAATACCGCTTAGAACAGATTCTAAATAATTTAAGATCCAAAATTGTAACAACTAGGCTGCTCCTTAGCTGGAAATCCTATTGTTATGTGGCTAGTATAAAGGTTTTTATTTGTTTAATAAGAAATGCTATGGAATATAGTACTATACAGAAGACTATTCAGATTAATGTTCTGCTTTTTTGTATTTTTAAATGCTGATATATATATTTGTGGTAGTTGCATGATAATAGCTAAATACTCATAAATCAGATTTTAGTATGATATAAAGTTGACACTATATAGAATGTCGTACAGATTTCAAAATGAGAAATGATCTTGAAAGTTAGAATTCTGTACAGACATGAAGCAGAAAGTGGGAGAATATTTTGCACTTTATCTCCATCCCAAATATTTTGATTGACGTCGTGAGACTTGGTACAACTCTGTGAAGCTTTTTTGTTATATAATTGATTGCAGGGCTTGTGAAATTCAATAAGAACATCAATATGGCAGGTGATTTTAAACTTGCGAGTCACTACGGAGCAGAGTTTCTGAAAGATAAAAATCCATGTCTCCTCATTTCTAACTTGAAGAAGTTGTCAGAGTGCCTGACATTTATTGCATGATCAAAACATTTTGAGGAAATTAATATATGCTAAATTCATATACAATCGAAGTTAACGCAAAACGGAAAAGAAAACTGGAAATTAAATTTTATTATAGAAAGGAAGGTAATATCACTCTTCCCCTACGTATTCTTTAATCTCTATTATCAAACAATTAGAGAAACCTGATCTTTTTTGTCTCGAATTATGTGAGCTGTTAGTTCACATTTTTGGGTACATACATTTATTTCACTTTGACATAATTTTTTCATACCTGACTTTGTCCAATGTGCAATTGTCTAGCAGGTCAACACTTATGTAACCATTAGTCAGAAATATAAACACTAATCTTATGTAACTGGCTGTCAAGATAAAGAAAGAATAAACATATATGGCACAAGAAAGAATACCTAGACGCTTTATACAAGAAAGGTACAAACAAAAGCAAACTACACATGGCAAATTATGCGCTTAAATATGTAAATGTGGAATGGAGTTAATTAGGGAGGTTTTGCTTAATTAAGAACCACTATAATCAGCTATTTGAAACATTATATTTGGTAAGTATCACTTTAGTTTCAAAAACTTTATATTTTTCTTTTCAAGCTTATGGAACTACTTTGGATTTATTGTTGGAATCCTTAGTAAACTGTAAGTTTTAATTATTAGATTCATTAGTTAGTACCTGCAAGTGTTAATTCATCAAACATTTATTGAGCACCAACCTTGCAACAGCACTGAGTGAAGCTGTGGGAAGACGTTACTGTATCATAAACAATCCCATATACAAGCAGATTATTACACCACAGAAGGAATAACGTGGTCTGAAGGGTGCCCTCAAGAGTTTTAGGTTGTGATTAAATAATTAGGTGTGAATTCAAGTTCATGCAGTGCTGCTGAGAAGGTTTAGCTGAATTTTCACCTGGGTGGGGACTCAGGGAAAGCTCTTTCCAGGTAAGCACTCATGTGCTGGGTCTTCATTATGACCATGACTATAGTTTGGCCAAGAGTTGCTTGCATTTCCCTACTGCAGGGCACTATGTGCACATGAGAGTTCAATGACAATTAGTATATGTCTGTTGTAACAAATTTTGATGATGTATTAGAAAATTCTAGAATAATATTCATAGAAACAAAAAACAGAAGTCATCTGAAAGAATACATATATATATATTTAAAAGATGTTATTTTTCATGCATAAGAATATAGAACACTTTAGAATTAGAGACTACTCTGACAGAAAGAATTTTATAGATTGATTTACTTAAAACTATCATTTAAAAATGGTATGGGATGAAACTGATAAAAGATAGTGGTTTGGTCTTTCAAAGTGAAAAGTGATTGAGGTAAAAATATATTTTTATAAATATATAAGTATATATTATAATAAATATAATTTAGATTTCTAACTTCTGGTATAATATTAAATATAACTTCTACAGGTGGAAAATCATACATATTCAAGGTTTTCCTAATTATTTTAACTAGCTTTTGCAACGCTGGGTTGTGAAATTATATTTCTCTCTCTCTTTTTTTTTTTTTTTCAAATTGGCTTGTTTAGAAATTCATGGATGCACTTAGAATGGAAGGATTTCTAAGTTTAGTTTAAACCTTTCATTAGAGGATGCTGCTTTATACAAATGTAATGGGCTCCTATTTTTTTAATATACATATTTAAAAAATATGATAAAAATGTTATTCATCGTATCTCTTAGAAAATGAATTTGTTAAAAATGCATGATGAAGTTCAGTCATATTCTAAAATTATCATGTCCTATCATGGAAAAGACAATGTGTGTTGGTGAATTATTTTAAAAACTCCAGGAAGGCTAAGAAGTCTGCTCTCTTTGGCTTTTTTTTTTTAATCACTATTTCTGTGGTTTTATTAAATTATAAATTAAAAAGTATAAATTGGGTAGATGGGTTAGTTGACATATATTTGTATGTTCTTGGAATAAAAGCCTTTTTTAAAGATTTCTCACTTGATTTAGCTATATTTTATGTTTTTCAAAAAATAAGAGTATATTGTAAGTGTATTCTATTTCTAGAGTATCCATCCATTTTATTAGTTAAGACAAAATGTTAAAGTAAGGCAATAAGTTTAACAGACAGGGTCAAATAGCTAGGTAAATTTAATTATACAGAGAAGCATGTTTCTCAATGTAAATTAAGTTCACCCTACATTTGATTATAATATTTCACATTCAGAATAGAACTTTCCTACAATATTTCAAGTCTCTATATGACACATTACAAAATTGAATTGAAAATATACATTAATAGGATATAATTTTAAATACTATAAGCTTTATAGATCACTATGACAAAGATTTTTCTTTCTTTTGTCTTTTTCCTTCTAAATGACCATTAAGAGGATTTGTGTTATACTAGTGTGGATTATCAGTTTCTGAGAATAGTCTAAAATTGATGTCATTGTCATCCTATTTGGATATGATGTACATATCATATACATTCATATGTATATGAATAGCAAGATAAACAAACACAAAACTTGGGCCACTTCCCAATAAATCTAAATTGATAAAATCCCTTTTCATAACACAGCACCCATCAGTCTGAAATTTAAAAAAAAAAAGTTCTAATAAAATTATTTTTCAGATACTCTCAGTTTTCCTGTGAAAAAAGTTTTCAATGCTAGCCACGTGCCTGAGTGTGTCTCTTTTAAAGATGTGGAGAAATTGAACAAACAACCTGATTTTGTGTTATGCCCAGAATTTCAGTACCTGGCTAATAGTCTGTGCCCAGCTGCCAGGAAGGTAGCTAAAGAAAAAACACAAGGAAAACTGAAAGATAAATAACTGGTTGCTATTTTTTAAGCATTTCCATGATAACTAAAAATCCTTTGTGTATGGTATCATTAGTCGGATTTAAAGAAAATGATCAGTGTAATATTCAATGTTTCTCACTGATGATATATATAATATATATATACACATGACTAAGCATGTAATTAGGATATATAAACTTATGTATCTGGGTTTCCTAGCTGGTACAGAATGTGTTTCCACAGACTAATTATCATTTTAAAATGATCTGGGGGGCCGCACGGTGGCGCAGCGGTTTAGTCTGCACTTGGCAGCCCAGTGTTCGCGAGTTCGGATCCCGAGTACCCGCCGACGCACTGCCTGTCAGCCATGCTGTGGCGGCGTCCCATATAAAGTGGAGGAAGATGGGCACGGATGTTAGCCCAGGACCAGTCTTCCTCAGCAAAAAGGGGAGGATTGGGAACAGATGTTAGCTCAGGGCTGGTCTTCCCCACAAAAACAAAAAAAACAAAACAAATAAAAATGATCTGGATTGAATGTAGAGAGATACTGAAAGTGAAAATTCTTATGCTGTAGTAAATGCTAAAATTCACACCAGAACATGGCAGACCCCTTTATAATGACAGTGTTAAATTGTATAAAAACACTCAAAAGCTCTATCCTCCAGTTTTAAAAAGGGCATCTGAAAACCATAAAGGTTAATGATTCAGGGTCATCCACTAAATATTGTCCGATTAGGACTAGAACTTATATCTTCTTATTCCAAGAGCAGATCTCTTTGTTTTTTTTTTTTATATACAACATTGCCTTTTTACAGGAATCTGGAAAATCTTTAAAATCTGTACAAGAGCGTGGGCATCTTGAACTGAGAGTGGAGTGAGTACTTTGATGGAGGAATATATGCCAGTTATGTCACTTCCATTCATGTGCATATGACTTATTTTGAAAATTCTGTTTTATTTAGCTGAAATTGATACACAATAAGTTGCACATGTTTAAAGTGTACAATTTGACAGGATCTGGCATATGTATTCATCTATGAAAGCCACCACAATCAACATGATGACCCATCTCCTCAAAAGTTTCCTTTTGTTCTTTTACATTCACATCCCTCTACCTCTCTTTGCCCCCCTTCCATCCCCAGTCTACTGCCGATCTGCTCTCTATTACTGTAGATTAGCTCATCTTTTCTTAATATTATGCAAATGGAATGATAAAGTATGTATGATTTGGGGGCAGGGGTGCTGCTGATCTTTCCTACCGATTTGGGTATATAGATGGCATTGAATTCTATGTAGAATTTTTTACAGTGTCAGCAGTGATGTAAGTATGGGAGAAATTTGTTTGAATAATATTTCACTAAACTGTTAGCTTCATAGATAATTTTAGATAAACCATGAAAAATCATTTGTCTTACAGTAAATTGAAGGAAAAAAATACATTACTTTTTCACTGATTTTGAAACATGATGCAATTGAAAGGAAATAAGTAGATAACATTGTTAGATGTTCTTGGATAACATATATTGAGTCTACTATGGCTTCATAATGTCTTTACTACCCATCGTTATTTTAATTTGCTTTGAATATAAAACAGGAAGTGATGGCATTCTTCATGCATTGAAGCAAATAAACCATGGATAAAAGTATAAGGATAAAATAATATATTACCTTTAAAATTATTCTAAACAAGAGAAATGGAATGTGTCATATTGGGATATATGATTTATTTCCTCAAAATAATAGGAACATATTTTTCTGAATTAAGTAATTAATTAGCAATTATTAGCTATCTTATTTCATATTTGTTAATAAGGCTGTGAGACTTCCATGATGAAAAGGAAAACAGAATTATCTTTTGGAAGAGTGTGAGCTAAGTATATATCACTAATGATTTTGCACTTTTAAGAAAAAACTGCTCTCTGATCTCAGTTTTTAAATGTAGTTATATAAATAAACTTTTTGATATTTGTCTCTTCTAAGACAACCACTGAAAAACAAAAATGTTTTAATTTTTTTTGTTAGCTCAGAAGTGAAAAATGTAGGAATTTCTATTCCTCCCCCTCTCCACGATAATTTTTGTCTTTTTATTTGTATAACTATCAACATGCTTTCAAGATTACTGATTATTTACCCTGTGATTCTAGTCTGGTCTTAAGATCATTGCAAGAATACTTCATTTCTGATACTGTCTTTTTATAACATTTGCTTTTTCTAAATATCTCATCTTTCTGCTGAAATTCATCATTTGTTCACGTGTTATCTACTTTTTCCACTTTATTTTAAAACATATTTATAATAGTTTTATGCAATTCCTTATCTAAAGTTTCCAACAGCTGAGTCAACTTTGGGTTTCTTCTATTGACTATTTCCTCTCTTGTACGTAGTTTATAATTACTTGCTCTCATGTGTGTCTTACAATTTTTTACTAGATAGTAGATATTTTACTTGAAAGTACAGTAGAGGTTCAGGTAAATAATATTTACTCCAGCAAAGAGCACAATCTTTCTTCTGTCAAGCAAATTGTGTCAGAAACAAAGTCAATATAATGTTTAATAAAATTGGATATGGGATTTATTGCATCTTTAGTTATTTTCAGCTTATCATTGGCTTCAAATATTTTGAGAGTAAGATTAAGACTTCCCCTGCAGAGAGATCCACAGAATTCTTTAAGTTTTATAGCCAATTTCCCAGCCTTCTGAAACATTTGAGTGTTCATTCCGCGTAAAGCCTGTCTGCCAGGTTTTTCTAACAACAAGAAATTTTCTTTGCTAAGTCCAGCCCCACCTTGTATGCGCTCTGTGAGAAACCTTCCCTGTTGCCCACCCCTACCCTTCAGGGGCCTTCTGGAGAGGACTCAGGGAATAGCTGGGATGTCCCAACTGTCATCCATCTTACACCATTTCCAGCCTGGGTTAAGGAAGGCATTAAATGCTTCAAGGAGCGGAGCTCTTTCTCAACTCTCCGTCTCTGCTCTCAGCCCTCTGTGTACAAATTCATACACTTGTTGAAGGCCTGTGGGTCTTATATTGTCATGAAGGGTTCACCAAACTTTTATCTGGTTTCTCTTTATGGCCATCAACCATCAGACAGTTTTGTCTTTTTATTTCCATTCTGCCAGAGACGAGTCTTTTCTACTATGATGGGCTTGTTTGGGTCTTGCTGAAATTTGGTACTTTTATGTTTGTTTGCATTCTCCTCTCTTTGTGGAATTTTAAAAAATGTGATTTTGTAGCTAATCAAGCTTTTTGTTATTATTATGTTGAAACAACAATGGCTTGTAACATCCTCATTTTAACGAGAATTGAAAGTCCTAGTACCTTCAATTTTACCTCTCCTTTTATAAATTAGTAAATTAAAATCATTTATGGAAAATATAAATACATCACTTTTTTTCAATTAATGTATGTATACCAAAGTCAAACTTTATGATATCAACATATATTATATTTATTTACCCTAAGAAGTTTATTCATTTCCATTTGCTCAGTCTACATTGTGAGCTTTTTGTGATTAGTGACTAAGAATTACGCTTCTCTTCTGCACGGAAACTCTCACAATGCTAAGCGTATACTCCAAAATTAATGACTAACTCTAGAGTATAATTTTAATTTGCTAACTTTGCAATAATTTTCAATATTCAAATGTAATTATCTTTACAAATAATCTGTTGTTTTAATCTTGGATTAATTCCACAATGTTTTTCCTTCTCCATTTTTTTAGAGATAGAGACTATCATGCTGTACATAAGTACTGTATCTCATTTTTCATCAATATTTATCTATTATCACAAATATAAGTTTGAAATTACCTCTAGGCCTGTGAAGACATAAAGTTGAAAAATTATGCTGCAGGCAACATCTGGATATTTTTCTTAAAATTTAATGGTAGCAATTTTCCCTTTAATATGAATGAGAGCTATATTACAGTTCTCTGAGCTAAGGACAGTAGCTGCTCTTTGCTTTTCTATACCAAGAAAACAATTCTTTTGATTTACGCAAATGTAAATCAATTGTGGTATGGAATCTTTCACAAAATAGAGTGTGACCATGTGGTAAGTTTATTTCATTAACACACTGGGCATGAAGTTTACATTGTCTAATTCTTCAACTGATCAGAGGTAGAAACTCTTAGAAGTCCATATTATATGTTAGTGTCCTCAATATCTCCATATTTGGATGGGCCAGGCTACTTTGAGAATGTAATGGGGAAAAAAAATAGCTTGTGTACTACTTGGCTTACAGTATTGACATCTATGTTTTTTTTTTTAAGCTTTATTTTATTTTTTTCATTTTTGTGAGGAAGATTAGCCCTGAGCTAACATCCATTGCCAATCCTCCTCTTTTTTGCTGAGGAACATTGGCCCTGAGCTAAAATCTGTGCCCATCCTCCTCTGCTTTATATGGGACACCGCCACAGCATGGCTTGACAAGCCGTGCATCGGTCCGCGCCTGGGATCCGAACCTGCGAACCCTGGGCTGCCAGAAACAGAGTGCGCGAACTTAACTGCTATGCCACCAGGCCGGCCTCAACATCTGTGTTTTTATTTTGTATTTTGAGGTGAAGTTAGAGCAAAATGTACTCTTTTGTTATTCGTTTTACAATCTAATTTGAAATAATCCTAGTTTATCTATATTGAATTAACAGCTCACAAAGACCCATAGCTAAAACCTAAAGATCTCTACCAGATTGTCCTACACAGGGCTGTTTTACACAGATTATTCCTCAGGAATTATTGCAAAATTAATAATTATTTATGTTTACAAAATAACATCAAATTGTACATTTTGTTGACTAAAAAATAAGAAATAAACTATTTACAGAATAAAACTAATAGAATGGAGAAAAGTATTAACTCATTTGCTTTTAAAATTATAGGAATGTATTTCTAGAGAGCTATAAACTCCCATGGAGGGAATATTTTTATTCTTTTAAGTTTTTTTTCTACTAGAAATTCAAGAGCTAAGGCTGTCAACTTCAAAAGCAAGGTCAAATTTGATGCAATTTGCCATGAATGTGCTAACTTTAAAATAGTCTAAGAAAGGAGGATATAGCTCATGACTGCAATCCATGACACAATTGATTTTTGAAACTTTTTTTTTTATTGTGCACTTAAGTGTTCAATTTTGCTATGTGGTCATTTATCACCTAATCCCAGTTTTTGAGACATAAGTGATAATTTATCATTTTATGTGATTAAACATTTCACTAGATTATAACTTTTTTTTGAGGACAGTTATAGGGTAAAATTTAATTTTCTTAATTATTTGTTTTGGGGAAAGGTCTATATAAATGAAGCAATCTTGTCTGATTCTTTTTCTATGAATTTAATTTATTTCATACAGGTACAAAATGATAATTATTACCAAAGTTTTAACATTTAAATATTCCATTAAATTACCAATTCACTTGTTCTTGCCACAAGATTGCAAGTTTCTCAAGGACAGAGATGATTGATAATGCAGTCAAAGATTGTAATTCTTACAAATGGAGAGGTAGGCTATTTTATTTTAAATTTTCTGAGAATTAAGATATACGATATTGCTTAGTTTTGTCTTATGAATAATAAAACTGGATGAAAAAAATTCATGGAAAAATATGATTAGGAAGCAACATCAGAAAATAGGTGCATAAGATGTCCCTTGCTCATATGCCTCCCTCAAGACCAACAATTTAGCCTACATCCACAGACAAAAGTACCTTTGTCGGAGCTGTGGGATTTAGCACCATGTCCCAAGGGACCTGGAGGGGACTTTTCCCACCCATGTATGGGAAAATGGGAATACAGACCTCCGTCCTGGCTGTGGACCCTGAAGTAATCCATGAACTGGCCCTAGCCCCTCTTGGCTGTAGTCTGGGAGCCCCTGGAAAACACTAACTTATACAACCAACTATGGATGAGAGAACCTTTGTGGAAGTTCAGTAGTCCAGTGCACAAGTTCCGGCACATTGTTGGAGCAAAAATTCTGAGATCGGACTCATTGGAGAAGGTAAGGAGAACAGCTTGACTTTACCTATGCCACCCAACCCCAAGGCAACATAGCTCAGTGCCCAGAGAGCCCTTTTGGGCCTGTTATTTCTCCCATGGGGGAAAGAGAGAACATGTGAGTCAGTGTCCAGCTTCTGTAGCTGGGTGGGACAATGCCAAAAGGATCCATTTCTCTCTTGCCCCATCTAGAGCATGAGTGCCTGACTGGGGGCTGGTGCGCAGCTGGGAGAACAGCAGCCAGGACTTGGAACGGAAGGTGCCCAGGGGATGCCGATCTTACTAACAGTATCAGGGACCCATCGGGATGCCTTCACATGAGCCACTGGGATCCATCACATGTGAATCCCCCCAGCTGCCCCACAGGAACCCCCCAGCACTCTGCATGCCTCAACCATACACTCGCACACCCTATGGCCAGCTCTCTGTGTGCACTCACGATGGTGCAAGCGCAAGATTTGACAGGTGGCTGGTGAGCACATGCTGAAAGCCAGCCTGAATCTACAGACCAGAGAGAAACCACAAACTTGAGCACTGATCAATGCTCTTTGGAAAGCGAAAATGAGGCTATCAGTGCCCACTCTGGTTAATTGTAGGATTGTGAGAAGGCATATAAGTTTAAGAATTCTGCCACAAGAGAGAGCAAGAAGTGTGGAGCAGGCCTATCCCTAGAAGGTTTGAGAAAGCATCAGAATCCCTAACAGACTAATGGAAGGTATTTCTCTCCTTCACTCAGACAGTTGAAACCAGAGGAGGTGACTGCTATGTCAGATGCAAGAACAGCAACACAAAACTTCAGGGAACATGAAAAATCAAGGAAACGTGACACCAGGGAAAGATCACAATAATCTTCCAGTAACCCGTCTCAAAGACATGGAGTTTTGCACAATAAAGAACTCAAAATAGCTGTTTTAAGGACACTCATTGAGCTACAAGAAAACACAGAAAGGCAATTCAGTGAACTCAATCCTAATTCTGGTTATGGATCCAAAGGAAATGAAATCTGGCTCTTGAAGAGATAGCTGCACTCTTATATTCATTGCGTCATTATTCATAAAAGCCAAGATATGGATACAACCTAAATATTCTTTGATGGATGACTGGATAAAGAAGAGGTGAGATATTTAACAATGTGATATTATTCAGTAATGAGAAAGAAGGAAAATTTGCAATTTGTAACAACATGGATGGATCTTGAAAGCAATATGCTAAGTGAAATGTTAGAGACAGAAAAATACTGTATGATATCGTTTATATGTGAAATCTAAAAAAGCTGAATTCATAGACACAGAGAATACAATGGTGGTTTCCATGGGTTGGGAGGTTTGGGAAATGGGGAGATGTTGGTCAAAGGGCACAAACTTACAGTTACAAGTTGAATAAGTTCTGGGGATCTAATATACATCATGATGACTATGACTGTATTATATACTTGAAAGTTACTAAGAGAGTAGATTTTAAAGTTTCACCACACAAAAAAATCACAAATATGTGAGATGGTGGAGGTGTTAACTAATCCTATTTTGGTAATCATTTTGCAATATATTATGTATCAAATTATCACACTGTACACCTTAATCTTACATAATGTTAAATGTCAGTTATATCTCATTAAAGCTGTAAAAAAAATGTATAATTTTAAAAAAGAATATGATAAGGAACTGAAGAAGGAGAATAACAATATGAATAATTTTTTAGCTGTGAAAATATATATATATAATTGGTAAAATAATAGCATTACTGTAAATAAATACTAAATGTTTTTTGAATTGCCCTAGAGAAAATTAATGTGGAAAATCAAATTGTACCAATAAAAGAGGTTAAGCATGCCATTAAAATGTATCTTTGCATTGTAGGAGTGCCCTCATGGAAGATTTCAGAGTAGAAAGTTCCAGAAGTCAACACTGGCAATGAAAAAGCTAAGAACTGTCAAGAAGCATAAGGATCAGATATTACAGAACTCAGGAGTATAGCTGAACACTTACTGCCTCAGGAGGGGGGAGTGCAGTGATTGACAAAGAAAAAGGTTGGTAAATTTTGATGGATTTTCACATTTGCATAGCGGCTACCGTCTCCCTTCCTCCAGCTCCATGACAGGCAGCTGTGGGAATGGTGGACTAAGTTCCTGGTTCCTCTTCCTGGTGTGGCTTGCCGATGCCAGTTGGGCAATAAGAGTCTTGTCCTCCAAGGATTGGGGTGTTGTTTTGATCTGCTGCTGGTTCACTGGGAGACCAGCGTAAGGACCGGCCATTGTCTTTTCCTCCTTGGGCTGAGGTGACTCCTGAGGATGCATCTGTGGAGGAAACTTCAATAGACAGAACACGTATTTTTCCTCTCTTTTACTGGAATCAAACGCTCAAGGAAATCTGTCAAGTCACTGGCTGACTGCAGAGATAATGGAACCAAGACTTTGGCGACCATACAGACAAGGAACATAGTCCTTGCAAAAATAGTTTGGAAAGGCTGGCCTGGTGGCATGGTGGTTAGGTTTGTGTGCCCTGCTTAGGCAGCCCAGCGTTCAGGTGTTCGGATCCCAGGCATAGACCTACACACCGCTCATCAAGCCAAGCTGTGGTGGTGTCCCACATATAAAATAGAGGAAGACTGGCACAGATGTTAGCTCAGAAACAATCTTCCTCAAGCTAAAAGAGGAAGATTGGCAACAGATGTTAACTCAGGGCCAATCTTCCTCACCAAAAAAAAAAAAAAGTTTGGAAAAGTCACTAAACAAATGACAACTGCACACACAGTGACCCCGCCCCCCACAGCCCCTACCCAACAACAAGCAACATTAGCAATCCTGGGGAAGGATAATAATCTAAAAAGAGCTTAAAAGTTTCATTATGTAAATGAAGAAATAAAGAGAATATGCAGTTCTATCTCATTGCTCTTCCTAGTCTACTAACTTTTCCAAAGAAGTAAAAAATAAAATATCTAACTTCTGGAAAAAGAAAACAAACAAAAAATGCAAGTATGAAGTACTATACCATTTAAATGAATGTCATTTGTGGATTCTTGCTCTCTGTTTTTCCAATAGTCTGAGCTTAACCCTCGGCAGCCAACTACAGTTTACTGTGGTAATGTATGGCTTAAAATGCTTTATAATATTGTCCTTATGTCACAGATCACATTAATATCTCTGTCTGGAATGGTTCTTGAAATCTAAATTTGCAGTTTACTTTTTATGCCAGGAAATATGCATATTTCAGTCTCATTAAAATCACTTTACATCTGTTGAATATACCACCACCATTTAGTAACTCTGAACTGATTTTCTAGTACAGAAAAAATAAGGCCAACATAGAAGAAAAAGAAGAAGAAAGAAGACATCCTTGACTTCAACTTGTTATCTGAACAAGTTTTCTCAGGATGGCAACTTTGGGGGAAGACATGCCATTGTCCCTCATGATATCTAAGACTTCAGAGCAGCTGCCAGGGAAATTTCCTGAGTTTAAAAGAAGAAATAAAATGTTTAAGGATGTGGCTAAAAATTTTGGCTACCAGACCTATAAGAATTTGATGTTTCCTTTCAGCAAAGAAAACAAAACAAGGGGAACTGTGAAGATGAATAAAAATGAGTTTTTACCCCCAGGAATTGCCTTTAGTAGACACTCAGTTGGCTCAGGCAGAGATTCTCAGGACATATTCTACAATATCCTGGTTATCTCTGAGACCTTTTTAGGAGCTATGTGAGATCAAAACAATACTAACTATGCTAACACATTATTTTTTCTTTTTTACTGTTTGACATTTTACATGATGTTACAAAAGTAATGATGGGTAAAACTGCTGATACCCTAGTATTAATCAAGATGGTGGCGCCAAACCATACCAGAAATCATTGTACTTTTTACTGCTACACATTTCAGTAAAGAAAAATTCTAGTTTCACTGATTGCCCTTGATTAAGTGGGAATATTATTAGTTTTATTAAATCATGACCCTTGCTTACATGTCTCTTTAATTTTCTGTTTGCTGAATCACGTATATGGTGATTCTGCTGATACCAAAGTAAAATGATTTTTACCTGTGACTGAATCATGAAATGGACTAACCATTTTTGCATGGAAAATCATTCTTAATTAAATAATACCCATTACAAGGATATGTGTCCAACTTACTCCCATTTTAAATTCTAAAATCAAGACAGAAACATATGACTCAAAATCTTGTGCCAGGATGTTAATATAAGACCCCTTTAATTGACATGTGTGTGTGTGTGTGTGTGTGTGTGTGTGTGTACACATATTAGAAAAGTTTGGATGTATTGTTAATATATAAGTTGTGATTTTTCAGTAGTATGAGAAAATAATCCAAATTTAAGCTATGCTTATTTTCGTAAACTTAATTCTCAGCCTCACTTCATGAACCTAAATTCCAAACAGAGCATCTGGGTGTAACACTGCCTTACCTCACTTTTTCCTACTCATTATTCATATTCATAGATTCTCAAGCAAAACTGTCTCTGCAGTTTCTTCTTATCTTCTCTTACATTCCCCTCTGGGGTTTTTTGTTGTTCTTCTTAGTGGATCCCAGGTTGATCGTCCATGCTGTCTAAAATTGTTCTCTAACTCATTGTAATCCAGCTCTTCTATCCTTCAGCTTAGGTTAGTATTTTCTAGACTTGACTATATAAACTTATTGGAAATTTTGAAAAGAGCACTTACCGGAAATTTTGAAAAGAGCTCTGTATTTTAAGAGGAAAATAAAGAGTTTGGCTTTATCTCTAAATTTTGTTGTAGGTCAAAACTCATTAGAATGAAAATCACGTTCCTTCATAACCTGCTATCTGCTAATCTTTCCATTTGCTGTTTTAAACACCACACTTTATATTCTTAATATGCTGACCATTTTGTCTATTTTGTGTTCCAAATGTTATTGCTCTTTCTATCTCTACTTCTTATCACAGGCTATAGTCTATAACTAAAATGCCTGCTCCTTCATCTTTCCCCTTACATTTCACTTGGATACTCCCTCTCATCTTTCAGCCCTCAGCTTAAGAGTATCACAAGTTGTCTTACTTGATACTCACATAGACCCAATAAAATTGATATTCTACCAATACAGTTTTACAGATGAGCAAACTGTTGTTCAAAGAAACTTAAGTCCACAAAAATACTGTGTTAGCACTGAGACATTTCAATATCCATTTGCTTTTAAGAAATGGAACATAATGCATTTAAAAGAAGATTCATAGAGTTCTAGAAAAATATAATTTTGACAGTTATCCCAGATGAACACTTTATTTTTAACTAAACACATAGATAAGAAGAGCTTGCCTTGAATGCAAGTAACTCCTTGTTTTTCAGATTTTTATACTAGAAATTGTAAATGTTTTATAAAACATTACCATGGAAGTTTCCATTCAAATATGATCACTGAAATATAAAATTAAAGTTCAATTTTTCATTTCCCCATTGAGACTTCTATTCACAAAGTACACAAACACAAATCCCATACTTTTTGTGTGTGTGTGTGTGTGTGAGGAAGACTGGCTCTGAGCTAACATCTGTTGCCAACCTTCCTCTTTACTGCTGAGGAAGATTAGCCCTGAGCTAACATCTGTGCCCATCTTCCTCCATTTTATGTGGGATGCCTGCCCCAGCATGGCTTGATGAGTGATGTGTCAGTCTGTGCTTGGGATCAAAATCTGCGAACCCTGGGCCACCAAAGCAGAGCACATGAACCCAACTACTACACCATCATGCTGGCCTCACCTCATACTTTTTAAATTTGAGAAAATTTATTTAATGAACTGAATAAGTACAAATAGCTAAATGCTTTCATGTGAAGTAATGATTTCAATCTTAAAATATATTTCAAAAAAAATCTATATGGTAACAAAATTGTAAAATAATTGTTCCTGTTTCATTTGCCTGCTTTTGAGATGAAGAAGCCACATGGGATTTACACTTTTAAGAAGGACATGTTTATGTTGTTTTTTATACTGCTACCTTGTAAGAATGCTTTAAAGCACCATGTAAACACTGAGCCTCGAGATTGAAAGTTTTGCGTTGACCTACTTATAATATATATATATATTTTTTTTTTTGAGGAAGATTAGCCTTTAGCTAACATCCACTGCCAATCCCACTCTTTTTGTGCTGAGGAAGATGGGCCCTGAGCTAACATCTGGGCCCATCTTCCTCTATTTTATGTGGGATGACTGCCATAGTGTGGCTTGGTAAGTGGTGCAAAGGTCCATGCCTGAGATCCAAACCTGCGAACTCTGGGCCACCACAGTGGAGCACACAAACTTAACCACTATGCCACTGGCCTGGCCCCTATAATATATTTTGACAAGATGAATTATTGTATTACCTTTTATTCAATGAAAGTATATTTTGGTATAATATGTCAAATTAGAAGAGGTCTCTACATAAAATGGTATATAATTAATGTATGACAATTCTGGAACTAATGTACTACAGATTCACTTATTAATTCATTCAGCAAATAGTTGTTAGCTAACATGTGCCATGCATTGTTCTAGAAACTGAAGAAAAGACAGATGCCAGGCCTGCCCTTTTAGAACTCGCACTGCCTTGGAAGGAGACAGACAATAAGCAAATTAACTACACACAAACAAACACACAAACACACATACACACACACATATACTATTAATTGGTGAAGAGATTTAGATAGAGAGAAATATACCACAGTAAGAGAGCTAGGGGATAATGTGGGGTGTGTGTATGTTTGTTTGTGTGTTGTATAACTCATGTGTGTTCAGAGTATGTGAATGTGTCTGTATGTGTGCTGTGTGATTGGTGTGTGCTCACTGCATGTGTGGGTTTGACTTATGTTTGTGCTTGTGTGAGTCTGTGTACATGTATGTATGTTATTTTATGCATCTGTGTTAGGAAAGGACCCTTGTGGCATTTTCAGAAAAACCTAAAGATAGTGAATCAGAAATGCAGATATATGAGGGAAAAGCATTACCAATGTAGAGGAGAGTGTCTGAAAATGCCTCAAAGGCTGAGGAATGCTGTTTGTGATAGAGGTAAAGAAGAAGGCCAGAGGAGGAAGTAGAAAGTAATTCACAGAAGTTGTGAGGTGGTCATATCCAACTGGTGTTGGATAGAAAGTCATTGGAAGATTTTACGCCTAAGAAAGAATATGATCCAATTTACATTTTACAATGATTCCTCTAGTTGCTGGATGGAGAGGTCACCATTATATGAAAAATAATTAATTATAATGAAAAGAAAGGGAAGTGGATATATATTGATTGGTTAAAAAGATACTGTGTGAACAACCAATGGGTCAAAGAAGACATCAAAAAATATCTTGAGAAATATGAAAATGGAAATACAACATACCAAAACCTATGAGATGCAGCAAACACATTTCTAAGAGAGAGTTTGTAGGGTAAATGCCTACATCAAGAAATAAGAATGGTCTCAAATAACCTAAGTTTACACCTCAAGCAACTAGAAAAAGAAGAACAAACTAAGCCCAAAGTTAGTAGAAGAAAGGAAATAACAAAGATCAGAGTGGAAATAAATGAAATAGAGTCTAAAAAGAACTTAGAGAAGATCAATGAAACCAAGTGCCGGTTTTTTGAAAAGGTAAACAAAACAGATGAAGCTTTAGCTACACTCAACAAGAATAAAATAGAGAAGACTTAAATAAATAAAGTTAGAAATGAAAGAGGAGATATTACAACTGATACCACAGAAATGCAAAGGACATAAGAGACTGCCCTGAACATTATGCACCAACAAATTGGACAACCTAGAAGATATGGATAAATTCCTAGCAACATACAACCTTCCAAGATTGAATCATGAAGAAATAGAGAATCTGAACAGACTGATTGCTACTAAGGAGTTTGAATCTGTAATCTAAAACCTCCCAACAAACATAAGTCCAGGAAAAGATGGCTTTGTTGATCAATTTAACAAACATTTAAAGAAAAATTAATACCAATCCTTCACAAACTTTTCCAATAAATGGAAGAGGAGGGAACAATTTCTTTGAAGGCAGTGTTACCCTGATACCAAAACCAGACAAGGAGGCCACAAGAAAAGAAATTACAGGCCAATATCCCTGATGAATATAGATGCAAAAACTCCCAACAAAATATTAGCAACCTAAGTTCAACAATACATTAAAGTGATCATACACCATGATCAAGTGGGATTTATTATGGGGATGCAAGAATGGTTCAACATCTGCAAATCAGTCAATGTGATACACCACATTAACAAAATGAAGGATAAAAATCATATGATCATCTCAGTAGATGCAGAAAAAGCTTTTGACAAAATTCAACATCCATTTGTGTTAAAAACTCTCAACAAAGTAGGTACATAGGGAACATTCCTCAACATAATAAAAGCCATATAGGACAAACCCACACCTAACATCATACTTAATGGTGAAAAGATGAAAGCTTTTCCTCCAAGATCAGGAACAAGACAAAGATGCCCACTCTCACCACTTTTATTCAACAAAGTATTGAAAGCCCTAGCCAGAGCAATTGAGCAAGAAAAAAGAAATAAAATGCATCCAAATTAGAATGGAAGAAGTAAAACTGTCATTATTTACAGATGACATAATATTATATATAGAAAATCCTAAAGACTCCACCAAAAACATGCTAGAACTAATAAGTGAATTCACTAAAGTTGCAGGATACAAAATCAATATACAAAAACCTAATGTGTTTCTATACATTAATAACAAACTGTCAGAGAGAGAGAGAGATTAAGAAAGGAATTCCATTTACAATAGCATCAATAAAATACCTAGGAATAAATTTAACCAAGGAGGTAAAAAACCTGTACACTGAAAACTATGACATTGACAAAAGAAATTGAAGACACAAATAAATGGAAAGATATTCCTTGCTCATGGATTGGAAGAATTAATATTTTAAAATGACATACTACCCAAAGCCATCTATAGATTCAGTGCAGTCCCTATCAAACATCCAATGGCATTCTTCACAGAAATAGGACAAACAATCCTAAAATGTATATGGCACCACAAAAGGCCCTGAAGAGCCAAAGCAATCTTGTAAAATAAGAAGAAAACTGGAAGCATCTCTCTTCCTGATGTCAAACTATATTACAAAGCCTAACTAAACAAAACAGTATGATATTGACATAAAAACAGACACATAGATCAATGGAACATAATAGAGACTCCAGAAATAAACCAACACATTTATGGTCAATTAATTTACAACAGTGGAGCTAAGGTTATACAATGGAGAAAGGATAGTCTTCGCAATAAGTGATATTGGGAAAACTGGACAGCCACATGCAAAAGAATGAAACGGGATCACTGTCTTACACCACACAAAAACTATATACTTTATTATACTTTATTTGTATTTTAATTATACTTTAAAGGGATTAAAGACTTGAATGTAGTATGTGAAACCATAAAACTCCTAGAAGAAAACATAGGCAATAAGCTCCTTTACATTGGTCTTGGCAATGATATTTTGAATTTGACACCAAAAGTAAAGGCAAGAAAAGCAAAAATAAACAGGTGGGACTACGTCAAACTAAAAAACTTCTGCACAGCAAAGGAAACCATCAACAAGATGAAAAGGCAACCTACAAAATGAGAGAACATATTGCAAATCGTATATCTGATAAGAGGTTAACATCCAAAATAAAGAATTAATACAACATAGTAGCAAAAAAAAAAAAAAAATGAAATCCAACTAAAAAGTGGGCAGAGGGTCTGAATAGACATTTTTCCAAAGAAGACATACAGATGGCTAAAACGTACATGAAAATGTGCTCACTATCGCTAATAATCAGGGAAACACAAATTAAAACCACAATGAGATATCATCTCACACCTGTTAGAATGGCTATTATCAGAAAGACAGGAAATAAGTGTTGGTGAAGATGTGGAGAAAAGAGAACCCTTGTGTGCAGTTGGTGGGAATGTAAATTGGTATACACACACATATATTTGTGTGTGCACACATACATATATAATGGAATATTATTCAGGCATAAAAAAGAAGGAAATCCCACCATTTGTGATATTGGTGGATCTTGAGGGCATTATGCTAAGTGAAATGTCAGACAAATACTTGTGATCTCACTTATATTTGGAAGCTAACAGAAAAGAATTCATAGAAACAGAGAACATATTTGTGATTGCCAAAGGTGGGTGGTAGGTGAAATGGGTGAAGGGGGAGTCAAAAGGTACAAACTTCCAGTTATAAAATAATTAAGTCCTGGGGATATAATGTACAGCATGGTGACAATAGTTAATAATACGGTATTGTATAGTTGAAAGTTGCTAAGAGAGTAGATCTTAAAAGTTCTCATCACAAGAACAAAAAATTTGTAGCTATGTCTGGTGATGAATGTTAACTAGACATATTGTGGTGATCATTTTGCAATTTATACAAATATCAGATCATTCCATCGTACACCTGAAACTAATGTAATATTATGACAATTATATCTCAATTTCAAGAAAGCATTTAGTTCAATCTTCAATCAGATATTATTCTTACATTTATATTTTTGAAGATACACAGTAAAACAGCATTATAAAGTTGAAATTATACATATTTTTAAATTAAAATCCTATTTGTAATTTGGAAAAGTAATTATTGAAATAAAAGGAATCAAAAAAACAAAAATAAAAAAGAAATTAATTGAATGAAATCTAAATTGAAATCTGTTGAATAAAATTTCTGTTCAACACTAAAATATATAATGACATATGTATTAATTATAACTCCTTGATCTTCCTGCTCTTTTTAAAACTTTATTAAATTTATCATTTCTTGTTATCTCCATAAATAAAACTATTCTGAACTCAGCTTTTTTCTTCCTATATGCCATATTATATATGTATTCTATCTTCACGATATATTATAGCAAAATTTTGCCTGTCACTCATTACAACCCTAATAATCAATCCCTATTTAGTCTTCTTCTTTTTTTAATGTTTTTGCTGAGGAAGATTGGCCCTGAGCTAACATCCACACCCATCATCCTCTATTTTGTATGTGGGATACCACCACAGCATGGTTTAATGAATGGTGCATATGTCCAAACCCGGGATCCCAACCTGTGAACCCTGGGCCACCAAAGCAGAGTGCACAAACTTAACCACTAGGCCACCGGGCCAGCCCCTAGTCTTTCTACTTTGTGTGTGTGTGTGTGTGTGTGTGTGTGTGAGGAAGACCAGCCCTGAGCTAACATCCATTGCTAATCCTCTTTTTGCTGAGGAAGACTGGCCCTGAGCTAACATCCGTGCCCATCTTCCTCTACTTTATATGGGACCCCGCCACGGCATGGCTGACAGGCAGTGCGTCGGCGGGTTCCTGGGATCCGAACCCGCGAACCCCAGGCTGCCAAGCGTGAACTAAACTGCTGCACCACTGGGCCGGCCCAGTCTTTCTACTTTTGAGGCAAGTTTAAATATGTTTGTGTGGGTTAGAATGCTTCCAGATAACAAAACCACTTGACTTAAAATAGCTTAAGCACTGAAGTTATTTAATCATTTCATTTAACAGTAAGTTCTGAGATAAGTGATTCCAGGGGAGATGCATTCACTCAAAGAAAATATCAAAGATCTGTGTTTTTTATTTCATTCTGGTCTTTATTCCTGACTATTGGCTTTTTGTCTTTGTTGGCTCACGGTCAAAAGAGGTCACAGCATCAAGAATGACAATGCCACTGAATTCAAGACAGGAAGGAAAAGAGTAGGATTTTTTACCTATCTCTTTTTTGGGTGCAACATTCTCCAAAAAAGTATTCTTAATACTCAAGACTAGAACTGGGTTATGTGTCCATCTTTAAAGCAATCATTAGTAAAGGAGAATGAAGCAAACACTCCTTACTTAGTATAGAAATGGCTCATCTTGAATTTAAGGGAGACCACCTTTATTGAAAATATTGTTCCAAACATAATTGTGTTTCCTTAAATGCAGGAGGAAGAAATGTATAGACATTGTATAAACACAACAGCATTTGACACATTTTTAAAAACACGGAAATTTTGGGCAAAGTAGAACTGCCCAAAGGCAAAACATAAATTTCATTTGAATTTGACTGGTAGTGGAAACTATGTCTGGATCATACTTTTACTGCTCCAATTTTCTCTAACTTCTAAAATGTTTGGCCATGGTCTTTGGATCTAAATCAGACACCTTTCCACATCTCTCATTCCTTATTTTTTATCCCAATCATTGTCAATTTGAAACATGCCGGTGTTGAGGGATTTCTTCCATTCAAAATTTTATGAAGTTTTTAAAATGTTTGTGTGTTTGACTCTATAAAAACATGATCATCCTTATAGCCTTTAAAAATTTTCTTCATTACTATTATATTATTATAAGCATATCTTTAATTTGTTTTCTAAGCTGGTTCATAGCTCGTGTTTTGAATGCTATAGGTCTTCAATCACGTAGTTAGTTTTCTGATGACAGTGTTTATGTATGTCAATATGTATGTTTCAAGTAAGAAAATGTCATTTTAGAAAAATAAAGGGCATAGCTAAGTTGAAATGCCCATAAAATAATAGGTGTCTTGTGTTTTTTACCATGAGATGAGCTGATCCCTATATAATGTCAAGAGTACTAGATGTTGGTATAACAAAAGAGAAAGCAAAAATTTTACTGGTTTCAAATATTTTAATGGCATCTGTTATGCATGTTTCAACACAATCTGATTTTGTTGTTGTTGTTTATCTTTCTCAATATTATCCTATCGGCTGGTTAATGTCAGTGGCTGAGACTCAGCTGGCACAGTCCCTGTCTCTGGCTCTGAAACGACAGAGTATCCTGGGATGAATATTGAGTGGGAGCAGTGGGCTCAGAGAATCTTTCTCAGTCCTGGTAAGACAGGAGTGGAGAAAGGATCAGATGTGGGTTGTAAGAAATTTTATGTGCGTGGAAGAAGATACTGAGAGACTGTCGAGCTACATGGAATAAAATATCAATCCACATTAATGTAAATACTATCCATTTTGTGTAACTCATATAAAAATGAATTTCTGAGATTTTCTGAATAGATTAGAACGAGTGAATATCATTTCCCCGTGTTTCTGAGAGTGGGTTTTATATTTAATTTTTAAACATGTTATTATCCTTCAGATATCACTAGCACTATGTAAGGCATGTAAAGGATATATTTTATTTAATTGTGTTTATAATTTTAAAAGAACATTAAAACATAAATTGACACAACTGTATTCTTTCAAGAATAGAACAGAGATAAATGGGTATATTGGGATTTCTTTCCCAAGTGATGATTAAGTGAGGATTGTACATTCACTCCATCCATTCATTTTCCTAAGTGAGTTTATAAAACATGGTCAGCTAATGTTGCCACAGGAGCTGGTTTCACAGGGGACAGAGCTAGATTCTAGAGGTAGCTGCTTTTACTGCTTAGTTATCCAACAATGACCAGTGCTATACTACAGAAGAGACCAACACTGTTAAAGGAGATGAATTACGGGCCATACGTATTGTCAATTTGTTAAGACAGTTCTTAGATTTGCTTTTCCCATACCCTGAGACCGTCGAAGTGAATAGAAGAGATTTTTTATCATAAAAATCATTTTACAAAGATATTAAAGAATAGATTTCATCAAGTTGTTAAGACTTAGTATTTAATTATGTCAATTAATTTAGTATGTTTTTAGAATCTGAGAAATTTGAAAATACTCATTGAGAACTGAAAATTTGATGATTTAGAGAGGAAATGAGATGCTCCCTTGTATCACTTTACTTTTTGATTCACCTAACCATCTAGAACATGGGCAGTGAAAGAAAGGCATTAACAGATGCTGTTTGAAGAATAATAGAAACATCTTAACTTCAAGAAAAAAGCTCAGAGAAAAAAGCAAAACTCTGCCTGTGGTGGCCTTACCATTGCACCTCATTGGTAATATAGTGTCAGCTTAAAAAAGGGACGGGCCATAGAAACACACAGGTGAAATGAAACAACCAACACAATGGTGACTAAGCTTTTAGGTTCCTTTCTCACTTGTAAATAATGAGATTCTCCTAAGTCTCTCCATCTGTGCCCTGAAGTTCAGTTCATTGAAAAAGATAACAATGGGTTCTATAATAAGAGTATTGTTAAAAGTCATTCTCAGGAAGAGGTTAATAAATACATACTTTCAGTTGCTTTTGCAATGAACTCATCGCAAAGTTATACTAAAACATAATGACATTGACATAGCACATATTGCATTAAGGCCGAACCATATTTCCCTAAGATTTGCATGCAATGTCATTTGGTCATATTTCCTAGGCTTGGAAATGTGTCACAATTGGCTATCTCCCAGGAACTCTGGACTCATAGTGTGATAAGAATAAGAAAGTATTTAATTAGCCAATGATGACTCAGCTGTGTTTTGTTTTCTGTATAGTTTTTTGGACGTAGTAATATACTCTGGGGGAACCTAAAAATAAAGGTTCATTTGTTCTCAACTTATTACAAAGCCCCATGTCTGACCAGAATTTACATCAGACAATGAAATGTGCTTTTAAATAGCTTTTCTTTAAGAGAAGTTGAAGGAAAAAAAAAGAGGTCCAAAAAAATGAATAGACAAGTGCACTGGGGTTTATTTGCCTTTTTGTATGTGATGTACACAAACCAAGTTGGTTTCCATTTTAAGGCATTCTGATATCAATTACTTTGTGCTGGTAAAGCATACTGTATTATGCAGTTTCCCATGAAAATAATCCCTGCCTTAAGGGTCTACAGCTTGAACATTCATAACTATCCAAGCAGTACAATTCAGACATATGCAGCTTAGCAAGCTGACTGGTAAAAAAGCTGGCACTAAATTCTTAGTTAAGTTCCTGCTTCAGCACCGTGAGCACAGGCAAAAACAACTATGATCTGTTCTATGTCTGTGACATAACCAACGAACTTTCAATAAAAGAGAATAGATTTCCAGAGTTCTCTAATACTAAATGCTATTAAACTGAAAAAGAATAGTGAAATATTAGCATCCCTATACTTAACATGGTTGATTTTTGCATAAAAATCAAAGAGTTTCTAGTTCATTTTTACAAGGAAACTGATTCTGTGATTATTGAAAAATGCTGGTGATATTATGTTAAGTCTCCTTTTATACTCATATGTTTTTTTTCAAAAAAATCTTCTTGGGGAACTTCAAACATAAACCTGAGAATTGGTGAGTTTGAGGGATTTCAGACAAGAGTAGATTTAAAATATGTCTTATTTAATCAAAAGAGAGAACATTTATTTAACAAATTTTAAAAGCTTTGACTGTATAAAGACATTTTTTAAAGTCATATTCCATAACTATCTGAATTTATCTAAAATACAAAATATTTCAATAATTTGCATTAAACTGAGTAATAAGAAAAAAACCCTAATTTATGAATACTTGATATAAGAAAAATACTTGCATACAGAAGGACTCTATTCTGGAGCTCCTGTCCCAAAAATCTCAAGATACTGTATGAATAGACCCATTCAAATATGACAATGTAAGATAAAAAATGAAAGATGCTGAATAAATTTTCATTGCTTGTATGTATACCTGATGTTTTACATAGATATACTAAAGATACTCAATCCCTTTATGCTGATATGAGGAGTAAACATGCTTACTTAGAATTTATTTTTATGTAGAAACCCTACAAAATATTTAATAGTTACATATGTTTAAAATTTATATGGTAAATGTAGCCTAATTTTGCTTCCGATTTTACAAATAAAATCTGTAGTCTGAGGATCTAACTTCTTTCTAAGCCTTTTGAATTTTCTTTTCTTTTTCTTTAACTGTGTCAGAGAAATATAGTTGATTTTCCAAATAATAGACCTAACCAATTTAGATATCTTGGTACTGTCCATTTTTTCTACTAATAAGTTTTTAAAAGATGGTACTGAACAAAATATAACTAAACTATCTAAAATGGTAGTTATTAAAAATATGATGTGAAGTGTCAAGTTGATGAGGTTTAGGCAAGGTGATATTTAAAAGAATGACCACTTATTTTCTAAAGCTGGGAAAGTCACAAATATATGCAGACTAAACAACATGCTACTGAACAACCATTGGATCAATGAATAAATCAAAGGAGAAATCAAAAAATACCTGGAGACAAATAGAAATGAAAATACAACATACCATCTGTAATGGGATGCAGCAAAAGTAGTTCTAAGAGGGATATTCATAGCAATACAGGCCCACCTCAACAAACAAGAAAAATCTCAAATAAGCAATCTTAAACTGCACCTAACAGAACTAGAATAATAAAACAAAGCCCAAAGTCAGCAGAAGGAGGGAAATAATAAAAATTAGAGCAGAAATAAATCAAGACTAAAAAAAACAGTAGAAAGGATCAATGAAACTAAGATATGGTTCTTTGAGAAGATAAACAAAAGCCCTAGCCAGACTCACTGGGAAAAAAAGAGAGAAGGCTCAAATAAATAAAATTAGAAATGAAAGAGGAGAAATTACAATGGATACCACAAGAATACAAAAGATTATAAGACAATATTATGAAAAACTATATGCCTACAAATTGGATAACCTAGAAGAAATGGATAAATTCTTAGACTCATACAACCTCTGAAAACTCAATCAAGAAGAAATAGAGTATCTGAATAGACCAATCACAAGTGCAGAGATTGAAACAGCAATCAAAAACCACCCACAAAACAAAAGTCCAGGACCAGATGGCTTCTCTGGAGAATTCTACCAAACATTCAAAGAAGATTTAATACCTATCCTTCTAAAACTATTCCAAAAAATTGAAGAATATGGAATGCTTCCAAACTCATTATATGAAGCCAACATTATTCTGATACCCAAACCAGGCAAGGATATAACACAAAGAAGGAAAATTACAGGCCAATACTGCTAATGAACATGGATGAAAAAATTCTCAGCAAAATATTGGCAAAGCAAATACAGCAATATATTAAAAACATCATAGACCATGATCAAGTGGGATTTATACCAGGGACACAGGGATGGACCAACATTGACAAATCAATCAATGTGATGCACCACATTAACAAAATGAGGAATAAAAACCACATGATCATCTCAATAGATGCTGAGAAAGCATTTGAGAAGATCCAACATCCATTTATGAAAAAAAAAACTCTCAATAAAATGAGAAAGAAAGGGTGCCCACAAGACAAGGGTGCCCACTCTTGCCACTCCTATTCAACATAGTACTGGAGGTTTTGACCAGAGCAATTAGGCAAGAAAAAGAAATAAAAAGTATCCAAACAGGCAATGAAGAAGTGAAACTCTCACTGTTTGTGGACGACATGATTCTATATATAGAATATCCTAAGGAATCCACCAGAAAACTGTTAGAAATAATCAACAACTACAGCAAAGTTGCAGAGTATGAAATCAACTTACAAAAATCAGTTGTGTTTCTATACACTAATAGCAGACTAACAGAAAAAGAAGCCAAGAATACAATACCATTTACAATCACAAGAACAAGAATAAAATATGTAGGAATAAATTTAACCAAAGAGGTGAAAGACCTATACACTGAAAAATATAAAGCATTATTGAAAGAACTCAAAGAAAATATAAAGAAATGGAAAGTTATTCCATGCTCATGGATTGGAAGAATAAACATAGTTAAAATGTCCATATTACCAAAAGCAATCTACAGATTCAATGCAACCCCAATAACATTCTTCATGGAAATGGAACTAAGAATCCTAAAATTTATATGGACCAACAAAAGACTCTGAATAGCCAAAGCAATCCTGAGAAAAAAGTGCAAAGCTGGAGGCATCACAATCCCTGACTTCAAAATATACTACAAAGCTATGGTAATCAAAATAGCATGGCACTGGCACAAAAACAGACACACAGATCAATGGAACAGAATTGAAAGCCCGGAAATAAAACCACACGCCTATGGACAGCTAATCTTTGACAAAAGAGCCAAAAACATACAAGGAGAAAGGAAAGTCTCTTCAATAAATGGCATTGGGAAAACTGGACAGCCACATGCAAAAGAATGAAAGTAGACCATTATCTTATACCATACACAAAAATTAACTCAAAATGGATTAAAGACTTGAATTTAAGATCTGAAACCATGAAACTCCTAGAAGAAAACACAGGCAGTGCACTCTTTGACATCAGTCTTAGCAACATCTTTTCGAATAGCCTGTCTACTCAGGCATGGGAAACAAAAGAAAAAATAAGCAAATGTGACTACATCAGACTAAAGAGTTTCTGTAAGCCAAAGGAAACCAGGAGCAAAACAAAAAGACAACCCACAAATTGGGAGAAAATATTTGCAAATCATATACCTGACAATCTCCAAAATGTGTAAAGAACACATACAGCTCAACAACAACAAAAAAATAAAGAACCCAATCAAAAAATGGTCAGAGGATATGAACAGACCTTTTTCCAAAGAAGATATACAGGTGGCCAACAGGCACATGAAAAGATGTTCAACCACTAATTATTAGGGAAATGCAAATCAAAACTACAATGAGATATCACCTTATACCTGTCAGAATGGCTATAATTATCAAGACAAAAAAATAGCAAGTGTTGGAGAGGATGTGGAGTAAAGAGAACCCTCATATACTGCTGGTGGGAATGCAAACTGTTGCTGCCACTATGGAAAACAGTATGGATATTTCTCAAAAATTAAAAACAGAAATACCATATGATCCTGCTATCCCACTACTGGGTATTTATCCAAAGAACTTGCAATCAACAATTCAAGAGATTTATGCACCCCTATGTTCATTGCAGCATTACTCACAATAGCCAAGATGTGGAAGCAACACAAGTGCCCATCAACTGATGAAAGGATAAAGAAGATATTTTATGTATATATACAATGGAATACTACTCAGCCATAAAAAAGACAAAATGGTCACATTTGCAACAACATGGATGGACCTTGAGGCTATGATGTTCAGCAAAATAAGCCAGACAGAGAAAGACAAACACCACATGATTCCACTCGTTTGTGGAAGGTAAACAACCACATGGATAAAGAGAAAAGATTAGCAGTTACCAGAGGGCAAGGGGGTTGGAGGGTGGGTGAAAGGGGTAATAAGGCACATATGTGTGGTGATGGATAAAAATTAGACTATTGGTGGTAAGCATGAAGCAATCTATATAGAAACTGATAATAATGTACACCTTAAATTACACAGTGTTATAAACCATTATGACCTCAATAAAATAATTGATGGGGTTGGCCCCATGGCCTAGTGATTAAGTTTGGCACGTTCCACTTTGGTGGCCCAGGTTCAGTTCCCATGTGCGGACCTACACCACTCCTCGGTGGGATGCTGTGGCAGCAACCCACATACAAGATAGAGGAAGATTGACACAGATGTTAGCTCAGGGTGAATATTCCTCAGCAAAAAAAAAAAAAAAAAAATACAGAAAATAATGATGACTTATTTTCTACCGTGAAGTAATAAAAATTGTTTTATAAAACTTGAATAAAGAAAATTATAAGAGAAAGATATAATCAACCACATTAATGTCAGGAAAAGCTATTAGAATAGTTCAAGAGGTAACAAATTGTATATGTCGAGGTACGTATGTGCTCAAAATCTAATTCTTGAATGAATAGCTTTAATCCTAATTAAACTTTAAGTAGCAATAATATGTTTGTGAGAAATAATGCAGCTGTCTTCGGTTCAAAAAATGCATGTTTACTCCATCTTCAAAAGATAACAATTCAAAGTCTGAATACCTACTCTGTCTAGAGTCAAGTCAGGATCTCCACAAACCTCTTGCTCTGTCCTACATACTGCTTATTCAGTGTCTAATATATGGACAAAATTTGTAAATTACAAATCACCAGCAGACCTATGTAGTAAAGCGGGGAGATGGGAAAACTCTTCAACAGATGAGTTAAAATATTTAACAAAGAAAAAAAATAAGGGTCGGTATATAGTTCTTGTTTCAGCGACTTGTTATAAGTGTTCTTTTTCCATTACACACCCCTTGCTTCATTGTTTTTTCTTTCACACTGCATATTTTGGTATGTGTTCTATAACTGGTAGTGTGATCGCATCATTCATTCTTTAGAGACATAAGCTCTTAGTAGCCCTACTTCTAAGTGGTTGTTATGGTCACATATCTATCTATGTATCAATCAATCTATCTATACTTTTTTGCTAGTTTATCCAATGATAGGAGGACCCTGAATTACTGAATTAGCTAAATTGCAGTTTCGTGACCTAGTGAAATGAACCCTAGTGTAATCATTACTTCTTTGAATCTAAAAACCCATAAAGAGTTGAGTCCAGGTTGCCACAATGAAGAACAAAAGTTCTATGAATGGATCAGGAGTTGTAATAGAAAGAGGAACAATTTATACTTCTACTCCTTGTTTTCCAAATCCACATATTTGGACTCTTGAAAAAATATCACCATAGATATTGTATTGATGCAGATCAATTACTCCAAGCCCTTCAGGTTGTCTCCCAGAAGATGCCAAACTTTGGGGGTTGGGGAAATATGATAAAATTTGTGAATATGTAAACATGAGTTGATTATCCCACTTTATTTTGCTATAAAATGGGTTTCTAGATTTGATTACATTCTTACTTCCTCCTATTTTTCTTTTCACACTAGAGTCTTTTATGCACATGTGTACTTGACAGAGCCTATAATACATGCCTGTTTCCTAGCAGCAAAGGAGTCTGGAATGAGTTTGTGGAATCTGCTTTGGGCACGCAGAACTGTTAACATGAGAAAGATGTCCTCTAAAGATGCTGGCTGCAGAGAGAGAGAGAGAAAGAATGAGAGAGACAGAGAAAAAAAGACAGAGAGAGACAGAAAGAAAGAGATCTATAACCTCTCATTTTACAGATGGCAAAATAAAGGCAAGGACTCTCATTAAAATACAGGTTTTCTGATAGCCATGTTAGTACTGTAGGATCATTGATACAATAATTACCCCATTTGTTAGCTGGGTACTGAAGAGTTCTCATAATATTTCTATATAAATATGAAACCAAATTAATCTGAATTTTGTAAAATGGACTAATGTTGACTCTAATTTTCATCTTTAACATGTTTACATTGAGTAGACATATCCTCTAAATGTAAAGAGAAGACAGAATGAGGAGATCAGAAATGCAATTTCTTGGGCCAAGGGCAGTGCATGAAAAGCACCACAGGAAACAATGATTCTGATGATGTCTTAGTATGCTGGGGAAGAAGGATCAAAGAGAAAATACGAACTATACTTTCATGATTAAAAACATGTTGAAATAACTTCGATGTTTTAAGGATAGACCATTAATGAGGAAAAATCTTCTTTTCCCATCTCTATTGGAGTGCAGGAAAATTTTAAATTGTAAAAAGTGAGATATAAGATTGATGTAAATTGATAATTTTTTGAATACACCAAAACTATTAACTTTATATCAAATAGAAGATAATATTATATATGAGCAGATATACTTGTATTCCTGTCTTATTTTTCTATTTTATTAATAGCTTGCCATTAATTTATATTATTATTTTCATAACAGATATAATGTAAACTTTTTAAAGTTCTTTTGTTATATAAAGGGGCAAAGTTGTTTTAAAAGTTCATTTACAATGCTACATTGAATGTCAAGGGAAACCCAAGGTGTGATACATTGATGGAAAAGTGGTTTACTAATTTACTTTTACCAACAAACTAGTCCGTGTTTATAGCTTATAAACCGTAATAAATATAGCAACATATACTTCAGTATTTTATCAATAACCAGTGTGTCTACATTTACTCCCACATTGTTTTTTCAGCTAATGTTTTAAAGCAGAATTGTGTTCATTGGTCATTGACGGTTGTTACAGCTATCTTGATGATGGTAAAAATCATAAAATAAAATATAGTTAATATCACTGCATAGATAGAAATATGATTGAGAAAATGGTTACTTTATGATCTTTAGAACAGCCATGTTTCTCTGATGCTTTGATGTTTTTCTCAAGTCATTATTAATGATTACATTTTATCTTTTTTCTGAAACTGTCAAACTTGTATTTCTGATGACCATATTTATCTTGATATTGTAAACATGTATAAGTGTTACCACAGTTATATGGTATTTTGCATCGTGTCAAGAACTCTGAGAACAATCGCAAGTTAATATGGCATGCTAAACTTCATGTTTTTCTTGTCCTATATTAGGACTTTAGGAAACCTGTGAATAGCCTTCCTCCTGAGTCCTTAAACATGAGAGAAAGACACAAAAAAACCAAGCAGGTGGAGAGCTAAAATGTCAACTGCATTTCTGATAAACACATATCAGTAGGATATGGCCTGAGAATATAGCAACAATAGGCTTCCTATTAACAAACCAAGAATTACACAAGTTTACTTCCTCTCTTCCCCTCTTCCCCATCTTTTCATCCCCACAGGTATAACTGAAGCATCACAAACTTTGGCTTACTGGGGCACACATCTCTTACTACATGGAAGAAGATAAAGCAGAAGGATTTCTTCCTGCAGGCAGCCTGGCTGCCTAGAGAACTGAGGAAGGAAGTGGCTGAGCCACAAGGAACAGTGTGTTTATTTCCTCTCACATGTGAAGATTCTGACTATTTTGTATGAAGTCCCCATTCATCTCCCAACTAAAGAAACTCACTCTAACAGTTGATACCTTTATATTTGCTTTTTCAAACATTTTTTTTTTTGTCCCTGCAAAAACTTGAAGAAAAAGTAAGGCTCTCCAATCACAACTGTGTGACTGAATGGGGACAGACACCATAACAGTCTCAGCCACCATAAATCACACTCCTGAGAGCCTTTGTTCACTGGACTTACATCACGTATGTCAGCATTCTCCCTGTTATCTCACCTACAGCAGGATCAGATTCAGAAACAGGCCAATGATTCCTCTTAATTTCTGTGTTTCTCTTTCCTCTAACAGGGAGCAAGAGTGGTATTCTGGTTTAGAAATCGCTTGAAATTGATGCTACTCGGATAGGTGTTTCCATAACAAAAGCAAGGCACAGAGCCATTGTGAATTATTCATGTTGGGATTAGAAAAGAAGTGCTTTCTATCTGTATTCACTTTAGTATTCAAATAGTGTTTTGGACATATCTTGCTCCTCTCCTGCAGTTCACACTTCTCCAGGTAAAGGTAAGAACAAACTAAAGCCCTCCCTTGGCATCCGAGGTTTCAACTGCTATAGTGAGCCTCTCTAGAGATGTGAATGCTTGTTTCTAAAATTCATCCCTATGGGTCCTTCTTTGTCTTTCTATAGTATAGGTTTTACTTTCCCAGTCCAAAGCATACTAATTTACATTTTTTTAATTAGACCAAATAAAAAAATTGCTGTGTTTTCATAGCAAAATAATTTATTTTATTCTCTATTTTCTTCTGCTTTGAGAGAGATTTCTATCTCAGATGTTTTCATGGGAAATGCAGATTTCTGTGGGGAGCATCCCCTAACTCTGTTCTCCAAGAGGGAAATGTCGCCAGCAATCCTTGGGTTAACCTCCCTGGTGGAGGTTTAGAGGAGGCTGTCAATGTTACTACCCTGTAAGACTTGTGAAACCCAGAAACCACACAAAATGATATTCAATGAAGAGACTTTGATTTATATCTTTGATAGAATTACTGTAAGTTTGCTTTATTATTATTTTCCTACAACTCCCCTTAAAATAGCACTTTGTTTGCTTACACGCAGTGGAGATGCAGTTGTCACTATTATTATCCCTTGATTTATTAAAGTTTAATGAAAGCCTACAATGTAGCAGGTGAAATGCAACATATTGGGGTTAAAAAGGAAATGAAATTAAACTACGATCTCTGTCCTTATAGAGCTCATGTCTAATAAGAGATACAGAAAAGCAAGTCAACTATTATAAATCAATAAAATAAATGTTATCTTGATGGAAATAGAGACTTTTTTGTCTTGTTGATCTTAATATAGAATAATATTTAGTAATCCACCATAAGCTTTACCCTTACCTCTCTTGGTGCTTGATTTCTCTGAAGACACCCAGGTTCTTACAGGTAGCTTCCTACATCATAAATTTCTAACTAGCTTTAGTTCTATTGTACATTCAGTCAGTTCAGACTGCAGATCTAAAGTCAAATTGATTATTTGTTATTCCATGCCCATCCAAATCGGATTTATACTACCTCACTGACCCTTGCTACATCTTATTTGACTACACTTTTCAACAGATTGATTGTTTTGTTTACATATGGAAAAAGATGATGTAGACAATGAATGGGAGGGATTCCATTAATTTGCATCTTTCTGGGAAAGTGGTGAATAATAGAATTTATCAATAACAGCAAAAATGGAGAAAAAAATGAAGAGGGAATTTACTATGGAAACAAAGATAAATGAGGTAGAAAGAAAAATCAAAGTTTTAAATAGTTCAGAGATAATTTGGAATTTTAAAATTGAATTTAAGAGTGTTTATATGGCAAGCTTTCTCTGCCGCTCCAAGAGCATAAATGTAACCAAAACCAATCCTCCTGAAAGCTGATGAGAATTAAGAAACCAATTAAAAAACAAAACAAAACATTTAAAAGAGAGAGCAATTTGGTCACAACTAAATAGAAGAGCAACCAATTAATAGTTTTAATAACAAAAGGAAGACTGACAAAGGGAGAAGTCAATTAGAAGTCAAATAAATTAAATTTTAAATAATAAACAAAAGCCAAGTTCTAATTCTGTTGCAGACAAGTCATTGGCTTTTAAAAGTTGTCCTTGAAAAATATTTAGCCATTATGCTACTTATTATTTCTGACAAACAATGTGGGGGATTGTGTCTGCTTTTGATCAAGTTTTAAAAGGGGAAAATTATCTTGCTCACTGAAATGTAAGCTCTAATAGGACAGAGATTCTTCTGCTTCATTCATTATTGTAGTCAAGGTTTTTTCAGTAGGTTTTAACACATTGTAGGCACTGATATATATTTTCAGAATTAATGTTGAATGAATTTGTGGCAAAATAATTCATTGAAATACCCTTGTATGTTTTATTCTCACTGCCTCAAATGATTAGAAAGAAAGTGGTAAAAGAATTAGAAGTGAAATTTATTTTAGTCTCTCAATCCACTCCTTCCATTCCAAAGGAAAAGTGTGGTTTGTGCACAGCAACTTGGGCTCCCCTTGTCGTTAGGGTATAGTTAAGTGGCTTTCATCGCACAAAACCTAAGAATGGGAAGCAAAATCATACATTTTTCATAATAAGGAAGAGGCTCTAGGTCTGAAGACTAAAGAATCATGAGAATTTGGAGCAGCTTCCCTCAGGACAGGAACATTTCAATCAAGACAGGGAAGGACATAGAATTTAGGATCTGACTAGAAGAGCAGACCCCTGCCTATAGCCCACTAAGTGCCTCCAGGAAGCAAGAAAATCCTGTTAAGGAATGGATGGGGGGTTCCCATTAAAAGAAGGGTAAATCCAAGGAGCCAGAGCTTTCAGCCCTGAAATTCCCACCAATCTAACCAGATGGTTGGAGCAGACTCTGAAACTTGACTTAGAGAATGAACAATTATCTTAACCAAGTCATCAGTAAAATGGAAGCCTTCATTGACTTGATTGGATTAACTAATTCCTATTATTATATGACCTCATACACTCCACCTTTATCACAGTTAATATTTTACGTTTGTTTGTGTGACTTGATTAATATCTGTCTCTATGATTAAAGTACAAGCTTTATGAAGGCAGATGTCATGCTTATTTTTTCACCCTCTCCTAGACCATAGAATTCTCATAATAAAAGTCAGATGAATGAATGTGCCCCATAGTGTACATTCAAGCCTGCCAAGAGTCATATGTGAAAAAAGTTAATTTCTCTCAGAAATATTTTGTAAAGAAACCCATGCTGGATATATGGATTAGACATCATGATCTGATTATCCAATTCAGATAAAACATTCAAGAGAAAAGTGATTCAAGAAATGTCCTTCCCAGGAAAGACAGAAGTTGGTAAAGCCCAAACTGCTGATAATCTTCAGAAATGCATTAGACCCTTCCAACTAGGCAGTTAGAAATGTGCCTCCCATGATCTCTCACTTGATGGTGTAGCATTGTTTTTGAAATTCCAGGACTCAAAGAACTAGGAGATATTTACTTTTTCTATTTTAACTAGTGATAGTACTCTATAGTTTACAGAGTTAAATATCAAAAAATAAAATTTAAAATTAATCCCTTAAAACGACAGGATAACTAGGTAAATTTCAACACATTAAGAAATCTCAGTATATGGAGTCAAATAAAGGAGGTCAAGAAAATTACCCGGATGATATGTTTCTCCCTTGCCCCTTTGTTACTTCCTCAGCTAAATATATCAGGGGAGTGGTTACAGAAGCAAAGGTTGTGAACAAAGTTTCTGCTGCTGATTCACCTTCTCAAAGTGTTACAGCACTGACAGTGACTGCACTATTCACTGACACTTAACCAGCAATGGGGGTTATTTTAAAAAAGCAAGTGCTGGTAATTTAGTAGATGTATAATGCACTCATATCGTAATGCAATTTGAGTTTCTGTGGCAATTAGTGAGAATGGACAAGTTTCTACTTGGTTAACTATCTGTATCTTGTTTTATATAATGTGAATTATATTTGTCAAGCCAGACCTGGTTTTAAAGCCCTAAATAAATATGAGAATATTGGCAATTTACTTAACCTCCCAGTGCTTCAGTTTCCTCACTGCTAAAATGGACATAATAATGGTATTTTGAGTAAAACATGGTTCTGAAGACTAAGTTAAAGTTTTTGTATCTATCACTAAGCACATGATGTGGCACATAGAAAGTGGTCAAGAAATGGTAGCCACTAGGACTAGTAATTAATAAGTGATTAGTCATCTACGTCCCAGGGATTTTTCTTGTATATTTAAAATAACTATTTGGATTTGAATCCATTGTCAACTTTTATGCAGTCTATAATTTTTCTTTTGGTTTTCGTTTGGCTGTGTTTCATTTGTAGAAATTTGGTAGCATCGCATTGTTGATTCTTTTCCGGTGTGTTTTCTTTGATTACTTGAGAAAGTTGTTGTTCTTCCACGGTTATGAAAATTCCTCTTCTTTATATTCTTCATTTTGAAGGAAAAATTGATATTTAATTGAGAAACAGGTAGATGGGGTTAGACAATACAGAGATATTCAAAAGCAGGTTTTTCCTGCTGTGCCAGAGGGGCCCTTGAAAGTATGTTTTCCTATGGTGCTATGAACATTCTTAGGATATTTGAGAAAATGCATTGGTGTCACCAAATTCTATAAAATGTTTGAAAAAAAAAAAAAAAGACATGCTCTCCAGCCAATGATTAGAGATTAATTAACCATGTATTTATTGACTACCTAGTCTATTATTCAATGCCCCAAGCTTGTCATGGATACAGAGACTATTCTGACATGGATTCTGAATCTTGGATTTCACAGAAGAGGAGAGATGTATGTTCAATATTCTCCTTCTGCCTCTCCAGATTCGTGCTCCATCATTTGCCATGCAGCTCTGAACTTAAGGAAGCTGATTTAAGACAACATCGGTGGGCTCTCTTGCCCTCCTGTTCTTCCTTGGGTTCAGTTAACTGGATGCTCTGGAGGGAGATCTGGGGGCTGGAGCAGAGACAGTCAGTGTATCTCCTCCCAGAGTTCCCTCCCTGAGAAGCTGCCGTGAGGTACTGTTCACTTTCCTCACCCACGACCACATGCCCTATTCTATTCCGATTCCAGTCATAACCCCCTCACTTGGTCCCTTTCACCCCAGCTTACTAAGTCTTCCAACTGATGATGGTGCCAGAGTGTTTCACCATTTTTCGTCAGTTTCCCTTAACCCTGGCCCCCAACTTAAACCCCTTTATTAAACATTCAGTATAAAAAATCTGTGGGAAGCGGGAGGAAAGAATGTGCTGCCCACCTTAATCAAACAATAAACATACTTATGTAGACTGAAATGCACTGTTCAGACGCTCCATCAAAGGAGTTTTGGCAAAACTGCTGGGAATGCTCTCAGCAGAGAGCCTTCACCTCCTGGCCTTTCCAGGATTTTCTTCACTGGTAGTGTGCTTCTTAGCCTAAGAACATGCCTCTTGTTTGGGAGCACAGAGCACTGGCCATGTCGGCCCAACTGAGGACAAATCTGAAAGGCCATTCTGGTTCCAGAGTTTTCCTGGGGTATTAGAAGAGACCATTATTGGACCTGCATTGCATCTCAGCTTCTCCCTCTGCCTACTTCTTTCTGCTCCCTTCCACTCTGTCAATCCCACCGGGCCTCCTATTAAACACCCTGCATGCCAAGTTCTGTCACAGAATGTGTATTAATATTTAACTCTCCACAGCACTTTTTCTTTCCTATATATGGTATTTTTAATGAAGGTGATCATAAATTGAATTTCAAAACATTTTGTTCAGTAACTAAGGAAAGTCTAAGGAAAGGAAGGCAGTAGTAATAGCAAAGGCAAAACAATCATTTAAATATAAAGTAGCCTATTGTTTGCATACTTTTCATATGCTTTTTATTACAACGTTACCTTATATTTTGCGAATGGAAAACCATTGCAGATTTTATAGAGAAGTGTTATGGATGCCACATGGTGGTACAGCTTTACATTTAAAAATATGTGTATGTATAGAAACAAGAAATGCTTCTATCAAAGAGAAATCAACCAACTATGTGCACTCGAATATGTTATAAGAAACAGATATAAGAAACAATCCAGTTGAGTTGATGATTGACTTGATGTCCTCCGACATTTTTATTTTGGTTCCCTCTCTTTAAACAGGTGTCCTATTTTTCAATTTTTAAGATGTGGAGAAATTTCTTTTATTGCTTCTCACAGTTAACTTAAGGGGAAAAAAAGGAATAAATCAAAAATATGCATGATTAGATAATTTGGTATTTTCATATATTCTTTTAATTTTTTCCAGTCTATATTTTTATACTTTCATACCACAATAAAATCACATGCATAAATTTATCTCTAATGTACCTAGATTGTCCATAGATTATATTATTATATAGTCTTCAATTCTTACCATGCTCTTCAAACAAACTTATACTGAACAAAATAACTTGGGAAATAGTTTCTTTGCAAGACTCAAGGTCATGAAACTTTACTATTGTTTAATGGATTATTTTAGCTCAACTGTAATGAAAGCCCTTTGGAAAAGTTTTGTAGAGTGCTCAAAGAGACCTTTCCTGTACTTCTCAGACTTCCTGCAAGATGAGAAAATAAACTCAAAAAGTCACAGTTAGGAATTTGATTACTTTGTAAAGGAATATATTTCTAATTGACACAAATGACAATTCCAACCATTTTTCTGTCTAGACTACATTAGAGAAAGGTAGAAATTAATCAAAGAAGATATTCTTTCGTGATAATTCTTAGGAGTTCTGCGGCATTTCTCTCTCCCTTTTCATGGTGAAGGTGATGCATTCGCATTTCTCCAGAATCAAATGAAGAAGGCTCAACTGAGCCCTTTCGGAAAGATAGAGGGTTGTTACAAGAGGGTAGACTTGCATCATCCTCTCCAGATGCGAATGCTCAAAGGCTTTCCTCTGCACTCTGACGTGGAACACCAGAGAATCAGTTACAAAGGAGCACACCCTGTGTCCTCCTGCAGTGTGTGGGACAGAGAAGAGACTCTACTTTTCACTTAGAGAAGTGCAAAGGTTATAAGCCAGTTGGAACAGGTGGCAATGACATGACTAGTAGAGACAAGTAAGCAGTTTTCAAACTGCATTTCTCTGTAGACAGGGCAAGAATGTATATTATGACTTTGTGGAGGGTAACTGGGACTGAAATGCCTTGAAAGAACTACACCAAGAGACCTGGAGCAAAGAATGACTGGTAGCTTATCATCAGGGGATGGAGCTACACAGTTGTCACAAGAATCCAGCTTGAGTTTGCACAGCACGCAGGAAATGACGCTATGACGGAAGTTTGAGTGGGACAGAGAGTACACTGTAAAACTGGAAATGCAACCTGTGAAAGAGCTGGCACTTGGAGCTCTTTTGGAGAAATGGCAAAGGTCGTTCAGCAGCCAAAGAATAACTACAAAGAACATTAAGTAAAGAGACCTTTGACCCTTTTTTTCTCATTCTGTCTTATTCGCCATCATCAACCCCCGTTGATCCTGGGAAGCCAATAGAGAAGATGGCAAATGAGTGGAAATTAAGAAAAAAAAAAAAAGTAGACATTATCCCCTTTTACTTCATAGGTGCTCAGGCTATCAGGCTATGATTCAGTCTGAGCTGGGATAGAGGAATAAATTTGGGGCTATATTTAAACATTGAGTTTTAACTAGTCTAGACATTTTTAAATATCTGGAAATGTCAAAAATGTAGGTCACTGCCTGAAATACTCTCTAATTTTTGAAAAGAATATCTGAGGGAATTCATCTGAAAGCTGTAACAGAGAGAGAGAGAAGAGAAGGAAAGAGAGAGAGACAGAAAGAATGAGAAGCAATTTCCTATTTGCAATATAATGATTCAGTGTTTTCAGTTGACAGTTACCATTAGAAGGTGAATCTGATTATGGTCAACTTTGTGAGTTACAGCCCATTAAAGGCCCATGCAACTCCTGCTGCCTTTCTTATGGAAGTTTTATTATTTCTGTGTAAATAGCTGGAATTAAAGAAGACAAAAATATTTAACTTTGTAAGTATCAACATTTTCCTGCCTTAAATGATGTTTGTCTCTTGAGTGTTGTTTTCTCTTTCATCACTTGGAAGCGAGTGGAGTACTGAGGGAAGGAGTAAAACGTGTTTCTAATTTTTAGGACATCATCTTATGGAAAGTAGACAGAGTTCAATCAATTTACTTCTATCAGCAATTTTTTTGAAAGTATTTTTACTTGTTACTAATACTTTTGAGTATGAAGGAAGATTTTGTGGATTACTCTGGAATCTCAGTTCTGTGCCACAACCAAGAAAAATGATTGAAGGGGAAAAGAATTTTACTAACCCATATAATTGAAAAGTTCGTGGAGTCATCCTTGCCTCAGACATATCCGAATCCAGATGCTCAAATAATGGCCATAGTAATCTATTCTCCCCACTTTTTATCTGAGGGCGAGAGATATCATCATTATTATTCATGATCAAATTTTATTCATGACAAAACTGCAGTCATCAACATGGAAAATGTCACAAACTAGCAATTTGGAGAACTTAGCCATACACTCAAGCCTTCTCAACCTTTATATTCTTTTTTTATTCTGCTCTTCATTGTAAATACTTTATCTATCCTTTATTATTCACGTGCGTATACATAGATACATATATTTAATTTAACAAATGCTGAATGTAAAAGAATAAAAAAATCAAATATTTATGTAGTTTTTAAATTTCTTTCCTCCTTGCTGTAAGCATTACATACAATCTGGATCTTGGTAAGAAAAAGAAGTGTGTTTGAGTCCTTCTGTCAATTACCACTGTAAGAATGTAAAACACTTTTTTATCTCCACAGGATTAAGCTTTTTTATTCTATCACGTCATGAGCATCCATCAGTGAGTGTATTCAAAAAGGAGCCAGTGTATTAAGGGAATATACAACACAATTGTTCAGGGGGATTGGAAAGAAAATATTAAACACATCTATTTATGATTTTTTTGTCTATAATAACAACAGTTATTATAGATGAAATCCTTTTATTATAGGAATTAGAGATCATTTATATTTGATAAGTACTTGTATTGCATATAGAATTTGTCACTGACTCTCTAATTCAGTATTTCTGTCAGATTGTAATGTGTCACAGGTCACATGAAATAGTCAAGATAGTCTCATGGAGAAGTGGGAATTCCAAGGAGAGGGCGTTCACATTGTTACTCTCACTCCTCCTTTGATTTCAGTTTATTACAATATGCCACAGTTTACACGAGCCTAGCAATGTAGGTTTAGAGATTTTATTATCAAGGAAATCAGGTGTATAGTTCTGTTAATCATCACTTCCTAACAGAGTTATTTTCATCACTCAAGGCTCTTTTCTGGTTTAGTGTTGTGTTTGTTTTGTTTTTCTTGCCCTTCACCCTAATGCTCATTCCTACTCCTCTCCTCTCTTCAACCCCTATACCCACCTGTTTAATGTAAATCCTTAAATGTGCATAAACTCTTGTATTTTGCAGCAAGTTGTTTTGTGTATTTGCCCCATGCTACAAATCTTGTGTAACATTTTTGTTACTTTTTAAAAATAACACAGTACTTTGAAGTTCTGTCTATATTGCCATAGATAATTACTTTTCATTGCTTTTAACTATGTAAAGATTATTTCAAAATTTTCATCTACTGCATTTTATGTATTGATTCTCTCCTGATTGACGTCTTAGTTTTGTTCAAATCCATGATATGTCAGTCAATATATAGATACATAAATAAAAAATTAAGTGTCTCAGATAACTGTCTTCATGCATTTCCTTTATGATTATACATAAACATTTCTAAAAGATATGCATGAATGCCAGGAGTGGGTGGCTGGATCATGGGGTATATGCACACTTAATTTTACTAAGTACCCCCAAAATGTTTCCTATAAATGTTGCACATGGTTATACTTCCATCAGCAGTGCATGAGACTTTTTAGATCACCTTATATTCACCAACCCTTGCCAGTACAAACTTTCTCTCTCTTTTTGCCATTTTTAGTTATGTAAATACATTTTACTTGTCATGTGAATTTAAGATTATCAGTGAGTTTGAGATTCTCTTCATTCTGCTTTAGTTAAATTATTTATGCGTGCCTCTGCCGATTTTCCACTTGATTTTTTTATTCCTTTCCATTGATTCTTTGGAATTCATTGTCTATTCCAGCTAGTAATCCCTAATCTGTCTTAGAAATCACTAAATTGCCCATGTTTATTTTCTTTGTTTTTAGTATTCTTTATTGAATAAAAATCCCTAATTTGGTGATAAAACATCCACCAAATTTTTTTCCTTACTTTGTGTTCATTTGGGGCACTTTTAGGAAATGAAATCCTTTTCTGCATCTATTGAGATAATTATATGACTTTTATGTTCGTTCTTTAAATCTAGTAAGTTGAATTGATTGATAGTCAAATATTAAAGCATCTTTGTACACATGGAATAATCTTCTTTGGGATGTACTAGCTTTTTATATACTGCTGGGTTAGATTGTCTAATATGTTGTTATGAATGTTTGCATCTATGTTCACAGGATAGCTATTGATCGGTCAATTGATAGATAGATAGGTAAATAGAAATATACCCGTATTGTCTTTGTCTGATTTCAGAATCAAGGTAAAGCTGGCCTCTAAAAATTAGTTGGTAAATAATCCCTCTTATAGATAGTCTTTAAATGTTTGATTAAATTCACCAGTGAATCCGTCATGACCTAGAGTATTCTTTGTGAGAATATTTTTCATTATGAATTCAATTTTTAAGCACACAAAAGGATAGAGATATAAGGTTAAAATAATTTAATAGATGGAGTGTTTTTTTATATGTCCATTTAGGTCTGTCCATTTCACTTAAAATATTTGAAGTTATTATTAGGCACATCACCATTTTTGATAGTAATCTCTTTTTTACGAATTGACTATCTTATTATTATACAATATTCCTCTTTATCTCTGGTAATGCTACTTGTCCTGTAATCTATATCGGCTGATAATATTTTTGTATCTGCTTTTTTATGCACAGTGTGTGCTTAGTATAGCTCCTTTCATTCATCTACTTTCAATCTGTTTGTTTCTTTATGTATATAGTGTGTCTCTTGTAAATAATCCCTAGCTTTTTATTCAGGCTTAAATTTTCTGTCTCCTATTGGAGTGTTTAGTACAGTCTATTTTAATGTGAGGGAACTATTGATATGGTAGTGTTCAAATTTACAGTCTTGCTCTTTATTGTGTACTGGTCCCTTCCAAGCTTTGTTACCTTATTCTTTCTCTTCTTACTCATTTTGCTTGAATCAAATATTTATTTTAGATTTCCATTTGATGTACTTTCTTGGATTGTGCCTTTTTTAAAGTGACTGTTCTAGGCATTACAGTATCCACCATTAATTATCACAATCTACATCCAAGTGACAGTATAACACCTCCTGCATAAGTAAGCCTTATTATATATTGTCATGTACACAAGTCTCTCTTTTGTCCTTTAGTTATCATACTCAGTCAACTACATATTTTATTAACACCATAACACAAAACATATAACTATATGTATGCTATTGCTTTAAGTATTTAGTTGACCATGAAAGTATTTAACAGATTTCTAAGAAGAAATTTAATTATATTTACCCACGTTATCATTTTTAGTGGCAATCGTTCCCTTCTAGATCCTAGTTTTCACCTAGTGCCATTTTTCTTCATATACTGCATTTATAAAATAAAGGACAAAAAACATCTGATCATCACAATAAATGCATAAAAACTTTTTTAAAAACTCGGCACACATTCATGATAAAAATACTGAGCAAACTAGGAATAATAGGTAACCTCCTCCATCTAATAAAAGATATTTACAAAAATTTAGAGAGACACTCAGTCTTAATGGTGAAAGACCTATAGTTTGCTCATAAGATTAGAAAGAAGGCAAGAATACTGGCTCTCACTACTTTTTAGCATCACACTAGAAGTTCTAGATAGTGTTATCAGGGAAATAAGAGAAAAAAATAAATGCAGCCAGATTGGAAAGAAATAATTTTTTTTTGTTTTTTTTTCTGATCATGTGATCTTATAAGTAATCCATAAAATAAATCTGCTAGAACTAATCTAATGAATACATTGATAGAAGATCAATATATAAAAATCAGTTGTATTTTTATACTTTAGTAAAGAAAAATACAAAAACGTTTCCAAAATTATTTTACTTGTGTTTGCAATTTCTTGTCTCTTTTATGTTTAAAACATCCTTCTCTTTAATTCAAGATTCAAGTATATTCTCACAAATTTTCTTTTAGTTTTTTGTATGATTTATTTTATTACATTTAGCTATTTAATCTGCCTGTTATTTATTGATAAATGGTACTAAGTAATAAAGAAAACTACACTACTTATCATACTTTAAATATTACTAGAATAGCTTTAAACTTTATTGTATTATTTTACTAAGGGCAAATATACAAACAGAAAGTGAGAAATAGATTAAACTTCTCAATTAGTAGTCAGTCCAAATAGACTGTCATATTTAATTTTTGAATGTATTACCTTGCCTATTCTTTCATCTGAATATTTTCAAAATACATTATCTATGGTTCAAAAATATCAATTTTAGTTTTGATTGAAGATGAATTAAATACAAAAAGATGGAAATACACTAACATCTTGGCAATATTTTGTTTTCCTACCCAAGAACATGGTGGGTCTTTATAAATGCTCAATATCTCATAGTAAAGATGTGTAGAATTACTTAATCTAATTTTAAGGGGGAACAATAAGGCAAATGAAAGACTTGAAGAAGTCTGTAGCTATGTAAACATTTACACTGGAAGAAAATATTTGTCTGTAGACTTTAGTGAAGATGAGGCCACTGCTTTAAGGCCACATCATAGTGTACCTATCATAAATTACAGTGAGGTCCTTCCTTGATCTTGGCAGAAGCCTGCAGAGGTCATTACACTCTTGCCACTTGGAGTGTGATCTTCAGACCAGTGGTATCAGTAGAAGCTCATTAGCAACACAGAACCCTGGGCCTACACCTGACCTACTGAAGAAGAACCCACAGTTTAACAAGATCCCCAGGTGATTCTTGTGCACTTTAAAGCTTGAGAGCACCGATTCCTGTAGCCTGAAAAACAGCTTCAAAGGCGAACAACTCATGATGTAGTGGGAATAGTTCCATTCAATATTAGCCAGTATTAGTAAATATTAGTAAACTCAAGGCTTTTTTTCCCCGTATTAATGGCAAAATTTGTTGGAATTTGTCTTTAAGCCCAGTTTACTTTACCAAGTGTCTGCTTAGTTGCAGTGCAAGCTTCTTGAAAACAAGGGCATGTGTAATACAAACCATTCTTTGTAAAGATGTATCCCAAATTTTGAATACAAAGGAGGTGCTCAATGATTATTTTTGAACAAAAGAATGAATGAGTGAGCAGTTTTATATAAACAGCTGTGAAATTGAATTCAAATGAAAATACAAGTCTCAACACTTCTTTTTTTAAAAAAAATAGATATCTATGTTATTGTAATACCATATTGTACACACTTTATTTCCATAAAATATGTGAAAAAGAATGTACCTGTTTTTGTTTTCTATTGTAGCATTACAAATTGTCACAAATTTAGCAGATTAAAAAATTTGAATTTATTATCTCACGGTATCCATGGGTCTTCTCTGGATGCATTTTACATGGCTCCTCAGCCCAAGGTCTAATCAGGCTGCAAACAATACCACGCAGGGCTGCAATCTCACCTGAAGCTCAGAATTCTCTTCTCATCTTACTTGTTGTTGGAAGAATTCAGTTCCTTGTGGTTGTGGGTTCCCTGCCTTCTTGCTGGGTGTCAGCTGGGAGCTGTTCTCAGCTCCTAGAGGCCATAGTCATTCTCTGCCATTGATTTAGCCCTTTCCACAACGTGGCAGTTTGTTTCTTCAAAGCCAACAGGAGATCTTTCTCCAGTTTGCTATGTGGAGTCCTATATAATATAATACCATCACTATTGTGACTCCCATCACTTTGATCATACAACATAATCTCATCAAGGGAGCAGCTATCCAATCAGAGTCAGGAGTCCCATCTACATTCAAGGGGAGGAGGTCACACAGTGCATGTATGTCAGGGGAGTCTTGGGGAACATCTGAATTCTGCACACCACAGTACTCACATATAAGGGGATGTGTCGACACAAATAATCCATAACCAATCTATAAATCAAAATTGGGGTGACTTTATGAGTCAACTCTGAGGACCATATAGCATGGAAGAGCCCTTTCACACAGAAATGGAGCACTCCAAAGAAGTGAGGTGTACAGAGTAGTTGTATATCATCAAAAAGCACGTATCACATAGGATTGGAATGTCCCTTTTACAATAGTCACTAGATTGCTTTGCTGGCACAGCAATTTGAGGAACATAGCAGGTAAGTAGTCTTAAGGTGGGTGATCACAAGGTGAGGACAGCCACTCAGCAATCAATCCTTAGTTTAGGGAGAGATATTTGTGCTCAAGGAAATGCCAATGTGGGCGAAGTTACATTGTTATCCTTAAGGGCATTGTTCTTGTCTTTGGGATATAGTAAATACTTAAAGCAGATATACAATGCATGCTCAAGGGCCATGTCAGGCCCTTTTGGAAAAACAAGTTCAGGCCAAATTAGTTTTACATCAAATGGCTTCATCAAATACTCCAGTATATCCTATTGCTTGTCATGTATTTCTCAGATACCAGAAACTTCCTTGGCCTTTACAAAATTAATTCAGACACTCTAAAAAGACATATCCAAGTCATTTTATGCTTACAGAAAATGTGATACATTTTCAATCACAAAAATAAAGTTTACTACATTGAAGAGTCCAGTTTTTACTACAAATATTTATTTCCCTGAATAAATATCCATTATTTTAGATATATATTCTAGTATTCATAAGTGAAGCTTTTTACTAATGCATTTCTATCCATCACATGTTTAAAATATATCATTACTTCTCTTAAAACTACCTTCTTTTAGCTGAATATAATACAAAGTGCTGATTATATGATGCTTGCAGCTACATGTGATAATGATCTGTTGTATCTATCAGACTTTTAAAGAATCAAACTCTAAAAGATACTAAACAAGACAAAGTCTAATAATTAGTAAAGAGCAATATTATTTTGTGAAAATGCAAATTTGACTGGGAAAGCCACTCATTTACTATAGGGTAGATTATTTTAAAGGTAACTCTTCTGTTAGAATTTTATGGTATAGAATATTCAAAAATGATACTTTGAAATAATTTCAGAGGAATTTTTTTCTGTACTTTTAAAATCAGAGGAGAAAAGAACACAAAAATAGTGATACCTTTGCCTTGATTTTTACCTTTCAGTCATATAATAATATCATGTCAATGCTATTATGAGCTAGTGCAGATTAAGGAAATAAAAGGACAGAACTATACATGACTACTAAGAATAAATTTTACAAGAATTAACCTTGAGACAAGTATAACAAGTAAAAGTAATTCTCTGTAAAGATAATGCATTGGGCCATTTGGCTTTTTTTCTGTCTTGGTTCTTACAAACTGATTTTCCTAGGGAGTACTAATGATAAATAAATTATTGTCATTAAAACTACACAGACCTGGTTGAGAATGGGTCTCTGTGGTAACCTTAGAGGCTGATTTTAATAACTTCATTTTTTTTCATTGTATTAAATCCTAAAAAGGCAAAGAATAACTATAATTTCTATGAATACAATTGCAAAGTCAAACTGATGATAAATTAATTACATTTCTTAATGGAAATTCTCATGATAATTTTGATGCCTCATTATAAAGTATGCTATACATTGCTTTGGCACTTTTCATTTATACTCTATGGTCTTTTCAGGGCTTCCCACAAGTATAAGCCAATGGTGTAACTAGTGTCCTGGATATTCCAGTGCAGTGTCTAAAATCTCACAATACACCATGTGATTCAATAGAACTCTTCTCTATTCTTGCTCCATAGCACAGTCCTTAGGCAAAATGAGGCTGAAATTTTAAGAACAGGGCTTCCAGGTGAATCTACAGTCTTTCAGTGCCTCTGTAATGTAGTTTCAAAATAATGTGACTTGCACCTCAATGACATAAGTAAGAACTCAAAATTTAAAGGATTTTTTCCCCTTTGAGGAATAATGTTGATTTTAATAACTTAAATTTAATGCAAGCCACACAGTCTCACATTATTTATTAACATCCCCAAAGCATATTTTCTATGCTAAATTCAGTATTTCATACACCAACTGACTAAAGAATATTCAGAGCTAACTATCAGTGAAGCCCTACCATCAATTGTTCCTGGCCAGAAATATCCAGGTCTCAGTAGACCAGGCCCATCAAAGAAATTTTGCAAATGTTAGTACCATGTATTTTGTTGTTAGTGCTGCCAAGTTGATTCCGACACCTAGGGACCCTGTGTACAGCATAGCAGAACCCTGCCTGGTGTTTTTGCCCCATTGCTTAGTCTGGCAATTCTGCTAAAACCTATCCACCATGGGTGACCCTGCTGGTATTTGAAATACCAGTGGCATAGCTTTCAGCATCACTGCAACAGTCAGCCGCCACAGTATGACAACTGATAGATGAGTGGTGTAATTCCTTGACCAGAAAATGAACCAGAGCTATGGCTGTGAGAATGCCCAATCTTAACCACTAGACCACCAGCGCTGGCTAGTACCATGGTACCTGCTCTTTTGCCAAATACACTTCCTACCTTACTGGTATCTTCGCGGACTTTGCAAGTAGGATGAATGGAGTCAGAATGGGCAAGAATGGGATGACATGAGCAGGGTGGGTCATGAGCAATGGACAGTTTTTTGTGGGTGGAAATCCTGGATGGGAGCACAGTTTACTAATTATAACACCTCTCTAGTCTGGCTGTGACCCACATACTGTGGAAGGTTAGATAGTTCATCTATGCAAAGCTGAACATCCAAATTTAGTGACCAAAAGAGTCTCTAAAAAACATGCTGAATATACAAATCCACAGTCTAATTCATGCAGATTTGGTCTCAGTAGTAGGAGGTGAGAGCACTGAAATTTGCGTTTTTAGCAACCAACCCAATGTCTTTTAGGACTAGAATTCAGAATCATCCAACAGTGTGACTCGGTATAGAAATTTAAAATTCATTGGCTCCCATGACATTCAGGGGTTCTGAGGGGAAGGGGAAGGATTTGGAAAGCCATATATGTAGTTTATTTTCTTTTTCCTGGGAAAAATGGAGAAGAATAGCTGGAAATCCTAGTGAAGCTGACTCACTACCAGAAACCTGAAAAATTTTAACAGTCCCAAGTGTGCCTGCTCCCAGGAAAAGAATATCTAGTTTTGTAGTAACCAAAACAAAGAAGTTTAAATGTTTTCACTTTCTGGAACGAGACTCCCCATTCTCTTATAAAACTTTCAAACATATATTTAGAAAATATAGTATCTATGGAATGAAGGGACTGAATGTTTGAGGTGGGTGAAAGTTTCCTGGCTCTGTACTTTTTCAAAGAACTTTGTTTAGACTCACTGGTTTTCATTTTTTCCAGAACAATACCGTTTGGGGAAGAAGAGGTAGGATACACCAAAACGTGCTGAGAAAGTGAGTCTCAAGTGACCACAACCTTAGCAAAATATTTAATATGAAAAATCTATGATAATTCAACATTATGTAATCATATATTTATATACAATTTAAAATAAGTCTTAAATTATTTAAAACCTAAACTTCAAGTAAGTCAGATTCCAATGAGAAGATCAATGACATCTGTATTGTGGCTTCCTGATATAAAGATATAAATTGTTCCTTATCACCAACTTCCTGAATCACCACTCTATATCCCTAAGATTATTACTTCCCAAATTCTTTTAATCTTCAGAACAATCCTGAAGTATCAGTGTGATTATCACACTTAATGCACGTGAAAGATAAGCCTTAAAAAAGCAAGTAATTTCCCAAAGTCCCATGCAACTAGTGCTTATGAAATCCATGATTTGAACTGAGGTCTGTGTAACCTTAAACCCATCATCCTCACACTACATTTCTTGTCCTGTGAGAAGGAAGCCTGATTTTAGAAATAATAAAAGATTGCACAGAGAGAAATATGTACATAGGGTGGAAGATCAAGCTATAGATACTGTTTAAATATGATAAAACTATAAATGAGCAAAACTGCATTTACTGCTTAATAAACAGTAAATATTTTAAGTAAATATTTTACCTTTAGTGTCTACATTGTGCCCAATACTCTACTAGGAGCCGGGAAGAGTAAGACACAATTTTTAATTCCCAAGGACTAAAGAAGCACAGTCATGCACTGCATGATGGCGTTTGGTCAATGACAGACCATATGATGGTGGTCCCATAAGATTAGTAGCATATAGACTAGGTGTGTAGTAGGCTATACCATCTAGGTTTGTGTAAGTATACTCTATTATGTCTGCAAATGACAAAATTGCCTAACAATGCATTTCTCAGGACGTATTCCCATCCTTAAGCAACACGTGACAGTAATTCGGTGATAAATTTTATGATAAATGTCCAGTATAAGGTAAAGAACCTATGCCCTATGTTTTGAAACTAAATGAATTAGTTATAGCCAAAGCCCACCTTTATGAGTAGGTGAAATTCCCTGTACTGTGTTTTGTTATCTAGAGGGTCTTAACTTGCTCAAAATATGTTGTAAGCTATTGTGACGAATTAGTAAGATATTTTTCCTCTCCCTATATCTATAATCTTGAAATGAAATGTGACTTTGTAACTCCTCCTATCAAAAGATGGAATCGTTTTTACACCTTGAATATAGGTGGCTTTAAAACTTGCTTTGGCCAGAGTGACAGCAGGAAACATGAGGCAAGAGCTGATTTGAAAATTGCTTGAGCGTTAAGCTTGCAGTCTGGCTGTTTGTGGAACTCTGATGACATGTGAACAAACCCAGACAAGCCAGCTGGAGAGTAACACATGAGAGAGACCCCATCTATCCCAGCCTCCCCAGACACGACATCATAAACCAGCCAGCCCCAGCTATTACCCTCCAGCTCACAGTCGATGTGTGAGTGATGGGGCCTGGATAGGAACAACTGCCTAGCTGAGACCAGGCCAAATTGCTGACCTGTAAATTCATGAGTGAAATAAATGGTTGTTTTTTAAGCCTTAAATTTTGGGGTAGTTGGTTACACAGGAATAGATAACTGATACAGTCGAAAAATAGAGATGCAGCCCCCTCGGCACATAGGTATTGACCATGACAGAGAAAGAGAAAGAGCAACTGGAGGGGAAAAGTCTAGGATAATTTTCACATGTGATGATTGACAGTAGAAGGAGGCAGAAAGTTCAGATAGATCTTGCCTGATAAATTATATTATCCACATGAGATGGGAAGTTGGGTCTTCTGAGAATTGGGTGGTGAAATAGTGAGCTAGAAGAGAGTGATAAAAGTTTGAAATATACTTTGTGGAAAAGGGAGAGATGACAAGAAACTCTTGAAAATGCTTAATGTCCTACTGAATTGGGAGAATCTGAAACCGTTGGGGGGTCTGTTACAGATTAACGTGAGCCATTCCCCAGAAGTTATTGCTCTTGGAAGTCCCGGAGAAATTTAAAGGAAGACACATAGTGTATAGCTAGCAGAACCTAGAGATTTTATTTCAGCAAATATTATACCTTCAAGCAATTGAATTCCATCAAATACTGAGTCCAAATTTGGCTCAGAAAAAAAATTTATAACTATTTCATAAACCAAAAACTAAACTCCTGTCAATTCTTCCCTGAGAGTAGCCATCAAGTCACCCACAGACAAATGCAGAGAAATTTTGAGAGGATATTTTCAGTTGAGAATCTTTTTGAGATGTTTCTGAATTCTTATAGCCCAATAGTTTCAATCTATAATATTCCAAATAGGGCAGAACCAGATACTCATAGCCAAAACACAATTATTCCCATATAATGTTCTAGCAGACATTTTAAACAAGCATTTTTGACCTTCAAATATACTTACATGATTCTGCAATGATAATAAGAATCTCCTACCCTTAATATGAATATTATATCTCAACTTCCTGGGAAAAAAAGGAAAAGAATATTATAAATCTCTGGCTACTCTTCCTTCAGGGTCAGCTATTCACTCTTCTCCCAGAACACATGATCAAAATATTTCATAGGTTTTTAAACCTCCCTTTAATTATAATGTAAGATATGTAAATTTCCTTTACATTTTATAAAGTCCTATATAATGCAAGATATGTAAATACAAATCATGTATTTCCTTCCTCCCCACTCTCTCTTCCTCCTTCTCTTCCTTTCTTCTGCCTTCCCTTCCCCCTTTCCTTCCTTTCTTCTCCAAATTTTTGCTTGTTTTTGTTTTATGAGGAGAAAGATTAGCCCTGAGCTGACATCCATGCCCACCTTCCTCCATTTTGCATATGGGATTCTGCCACAGCATGGCTTGATGAGCAGTGTGTAGGTCCGTGCCCAGGATCCAAACCTGTGAACACTGGGGCACTGAAACAGAGTCCGTGAACTTAACCACTTTGTCACTAGGCCAGTCCCCTCCAAATTTTATTTATTGCTTCCATGTGTCTACAAATGATCCTTTGCCAGCAGTTTAAGTGTGATTAGGTAATATTGCCCCCATGTCTTAAGTCCACTTGATCATTCTTTACCATATTATTCTGCTTCATTTCCTTCATGAAAATTAAATTAGTTCATATTTGTATCAATAGAACAGCACTTGTACACTGTAAACACTATATGGGTTTTCTATTATTAGTAGTAGCATATGTCACTACTTGATATTACTTTTAATTAGTTGCTTTGGTATTTATCAATCTCCCAGCAAACTAGAATAACAGCCTGGTAAGATCGGGGATCTTCCTGGTGGTATTCATTATTGTCCCTACATCTAAAATAATGCCTAGCATATATTAGATGCTCAGTAACTGATTTTGAAGGAATAAATGCTGCAGAAGTCCTCAGGGGCTTATGGAAAAATAAATAAATATAGAAATGTAGTAAATTCTAAAATAGAAATATTTTGTATAAGGAGGAAAAGTTTGCATAACATATACATATTTGTAATTCATAAACTGCCTTTGGATAATATTCCAAAAGCAGATTTCTAAGAGTATTTTGAGCAATAACAGCATTCTTGTAATAAATTGAAAGGCTCAATATTCACAACTGAAAGAAAACTCACATTCTACTGTATATGCTATAGTTTTTTAGTCATAGTAGAACATCTATGTGAGTTGATAAAATAATAACATAGTACTTATCATTTACTGAACGTTTATATGTGTCATATATTTGCTAAGTGCTTTGTGTATGTTATGGAATGTAATCTTTACAACAGCCCTCAATTTTATAACAGCAATCTTTTATTTTCATTATTATTCAACATTTGGTTGCTGTTTCTCGAGCATGATGTCTTGTCAAATCAGGGTCATTTTATTTATTGTTTCCTCTGCCAAGGATGCTTTTCTTCCACATAGTCTCATGGTTGATTCCCTTACTTCATTCAAGTCTTGGCTCAGATATGACTCTCTTAAAGAGCTTTCTCTGATGACTCCATCCATAACTACATGCCCATTGCTATTTCTTGTCATAACTCAACATTGTATGATAATGTAATATACAATACATGAAAGCTGAAACTTCTCTGTCCTATTCAACTCTTTTTCCTTAGCGGCTACATCCGTTATCACCAAATAATAGATGCTCAATAAATGGTTGAATGCAATTTTAGTAAAACAGGTGAAATTTGAACTGAGAAAGATTGAGTTTTGATGCTTTCTCTTCACTCTTATTATTGAACGTATTTAATCACTCATCTTCAATCAATCATCTATCAACCTACCTATGTCTGTACTTGTGTTCACTACATTTCTCTATTACAATGAACTTGGTGTTCCCACCACCAATAACTATGCTCCGAATATCAGATCATTCTCATTCTCATGCACTTTACTTATGTAGTTATCCATTATCTCTGGCATCATCAAATAGAATTTTTCTCTCTATTGATCACTATCATCAGCATGCAAACGTGGTCTAGCCTCTCAGGTAAAAAGCTTTCAATGGTTCATCTTATTCCAGTTATGTAGCCATTTGTCTAATTTCCTTCAAAGCAAAAATTTTCTTCATAACTCATCTCAACCTGGAATCCTATTAACTCCACTTAGATGCCGAGATAGAGGTCAATAACAATCTTTCTCTTGCCAAATAAATCTCTTCTCTCTCCTCATCTTTTAAGCATTATATCTCCAGGCATTTGTCACAGGAAACCATGATTTCTTTCTTAAAATATTTTAGTATTTTGGCTACTATGACACCATACTTTTCTGAATTCTTTTCCTCTTATCTAAATGACCACACTATGTCAATATTCATATTTGCTCTGCTGGATGACTCAGTTATGAGCTTCTGCTTCTCTATTCTGTGTTTACCTACTCTCTAAAACAACTCATCTATTCCTAAAGCTCTGCATTCTGTCCATATGTTGATTTCTCCCACATTAATATTTCTGGTATTAACCTTTCTGGACTCATGCATTTGCCTGCCTGCCTGAGATATTGGAGATCTAACAAGCAGGTAAAACTAAACACATTTAAAAAGAATTCTCAATCATCACCACAATCTGGTTTTCCCTATCTAATATATCAGAGTAAATGGCACCATCAACCACTCAGTTTCTCAAGCTAAAAAAAACAGTAATTCTGAATTCCTCTTATGTGCTCAACTCTCCAAATTAATTCATCAGAAATCCCTGCACTTTCTTCCAAAACGTACTCCAAACTCCTTCCATTCCCTCTTTTTCTATTAATTCTACTTCTAGTGCAAATTAGGAACTCCATGATATATTTACTTTACCTCATTATTTCAGTTCCAATTTGTTTTTAACAAGGGTTAGTTAACTTTATCTACAAAATCCCCATGTTCTACAAATAAAGAATATCTCTCAGGTCTCGATGACAGGAATAAATTTCAAGCCCCACCAGAACAGTAACCAGGAAATAGATTGTTGTTCCTTTCTGGTGTCAGTCTCCTTCTTCTACCGCTATGCAGACCAAAATGCATTGATTCTCTGGACTCCCTGGCCAAGCTGGATTTATTCAAACACAGACCTCAAATCCCAAGTTTATAACACCTTAAAAATTCATTGCCCTCAGCAAGCTATTTGAAGTATCTAAAACCAATTTTTCAAATTTCAGAAAAAATAATCTGATTGGCTCCTCTTAAGTCAGATGTCCACTAAGCCCTTTGGATTAATCTCTGGGGACTAAGAGAGTGTACTGTATGAAAATGAAATGCTGACAATCTCTCAAAAGGCATGGAGATGATAAAGAAATTTAAAAACCATTAGGTGTCTTAAGCACTGAAACACCCAATACAATATAAGGGGAAAATGATAAAATTGTAAACTAGAGAAGAGAATCATCCAGAGGCGAGAAGCTTGAGGGAAAATCTTTAAGATGTAGTTTGGATTAAACTAGATTGAAGACAGGCTTAGAAGATGGACTGAAGCTTCTGTCTTCTGGGAAAAAGAAGTATTCCTGAAGGTTAAGTGGAGACCACTTTCGAACGTAAAAAAGTCTAATAACTGAATCTATTGGGAAGGCCAAGTAATGGAGTCAATACCCAATGATGGGGCTTATGTGGGGCCTACCAATGATATACTCATTACAGCCACAGATTAGTGGTATTAAAAGCAGAGACAGTGATCCTGTGCCTTGTTCATTTAGGAACTATAGCCAAAAGAAAGAGAAACAGAAGAGCACGATTCTCCCTAACAGAGCCGGGTACCTTGAAAATACCATAAAGAAAAAATATTAAAGAATCATTTTCTGTTCAATATTACCTACTTCACTTATAATTGCTCTCTAACTGATAGATGATAAAAAGTGCAATGCATTTATCCTTACCAGCCATTCAGCTTTAAATTTTGATAAAGGATCTATTGATATAGAGGGCCATTAAGGCCCAGATAGATTTCTTTTCTTTTCTTTTCTTTTTTCGGTGAGGAGGATTGGCCCTTGAGCTAATATCCATTGCCTAGCTTCCTCTTTTTGCTGAGGAAGATTAGCCCTGAGCTAACATCTGTGCCCATCCTCTTTTATTTTGTATGTGGGATGCTGCCACAGCATGGTTTGACAAGCAGTGTGTAGGTCCATGCCCGGGATCTGAAACCATAAACCCTGGGCTGCTGAAGCAGAGAGCATGAACTTAACCACTACACCACTGGGCCAGCCCCAGTTTCTTCTTTTTAAATAGTGAAAACATTCTTTTTTAAAGATGGAACTTTGAAAACATTCTCCAATGTAAGAAAAACATTGAACTTGTGGTTAAATTGGCGCTTTTATTTGAAAATATTTATTATCAGAGGCAGAAGCAAATACTTAAAAGGATTTTTAAATTAGTATCTATTGTGGAGTTGACACAATTGAAAAAAAACACAAAAGTTAAAAACCAAATAGGTTATAAAATAGCAGATCCAGTTGATAAGGGAGTAATCTAAATCAAGATTAGATAAAGTGAGCTAGACAAGGAAAGATGATAAAGAGGCTAACATTTTAGTAAGGGAAGTTTACTATAATCAAATTAAAAAGAGAATCACTAAAAAAAATACAGTATCTTGTAGAGGAGTGTCAAGAAATTCCCCCAACATATGCAAGAAAAGAGCAACGTGATTGATATTAATAATTAATAAATTTAAAATAAAGATATTAGGGGACAAAGAAAGTTTTACTTATGGATAGCTATTTTTTTATTATGAGGGAGCCAAAAAATATAAATGCAATAACCGGGATATAATAGAAGCAAAAAAATATAAGCCAAACAAAATCCTGTCTCTCTGAGTCAAGAGCCAGAATATAAAATTAAAGAAAGGGAATATTTAATTTTAAACTAAAAAAAATCATTGAAGGAACAAAGAAAGTTTACTACAACGGCACAAAAATCAGACTGGTCTTAGATTACTGCCACACAACTAAATGCTAATAGAAAATTGAGCAACATGAACAGAGATTTCATGAACTAGCTTAAGAAATATTGACTAAACTGTTTATTTTAATGTATTTAAAGAAAAGTTAAACAATGTAAGCAAAATATATTTAATCGCTACAGAAGCCCAATCAGTTGAAAATTAATTCTAAGGTAATTAGTCTAATATAGTTAGTTTAATATAATCTCCATTATAATTATTACATTAAATTGGAACTCCAAATTGCAATTACATCTTATTTAGATAAAGAAAACAATAAAAAACAATTTTCACACTTAAAAATTTGGCAAAAATGATAAGAAAAATAATTTGTAGTAATGAATGCTTTTCAACAAATTAATAATATTAATGAACTCAACATTCTGCTGAAGAAGTAACGAATAGAACACAAAACAAATCAAAGCATATCAGAAGGAAGTATTGAGAGCAATAAAACAGAAGTTGATAGACTATAAGAGAAAATCAGTGTAAGGTAGTGAAAATGGATTTATTCTTAAAGAAACACACCAAACTATGGCCTTTTATTGTAAATGTTGCTTATTTGATTCTTCAGGATATTTTTCAATTGATAATTTTTTCTTGTTTGCCCTCAGTTGTTATGATTAAGGAGGTTTGTATCATATGGAAATGAGCTATCGAGACGTAAAAAGATATGGAGGAAACTTAGATGCATATTACTAAGTGAAAGAAACCAATCTGAAAAGGCTACATACTGTGTGATTCTAACTATACGACATTTTGAAAGAGGCAAAACTATGGAGACAGTAAAAAGATCAGTGATTGCCAGAGGTGAGACGGGAGGGAAGGATGAATAGGCTGAGCACTGGGGATTTCTAGGGCAGTGAAAGTACTCTGTATGATACTGTAATGGTGGATGTCTGTCATCATATATTTGTCCAAAACTGTAGAATGTACAACACCAAGAGTGAACCTTTACATAAACTATGCGCTTTGGGTGACAATAATGTGTCAATGTAGGTTTATCAACTACATCAAATGTACCACTCTGTTGGGAAATGTTGATAATGGGGGAGGCCTGTGTCAGGGAATGGAGTATATAGGAAATGTCTGTACCTTCTGCTCAGTTTGGCTGTGAATCTAAAATGGCTCTAAAATTTAAAGTCTATTTATAAAAAAGAGATATCAGTTATAAAAATCTATGTAATTTATATTTGTGTCGATCTTAATGAATTTTTAAAAATTTTTAATAGTTTTTCAGTTTTCAGATAGCTATTATATTTTTGATTTATACATGGGAATCTACTACTATAAGTAAAGCATGAAGTAGGCAATCAGTGTTAACTAATTATCGTCATCATTATCCTTTATCAATGAGCTATCCAAATTTGGTCCCCAAAAATTCCATATGAAGGGAGAAGCTGTCTGTCATACTGGTTGTAATTGTAGATTTTCTAGATGACCAACCTATATTCATATGCCTTTTGAGAGTCTACTGTGAAAGCCTACAGAATTGATGAAATTCTTCTATAAAGATCACAGTGGGAACATAAACCCAGGATTGATTTTATGTTTAATGTGACAGCGCAATCTAAGTTTCTCAAATTACTGAATGTGGAAAAAGAAGTTGAGGGAGGAGAAGTAGGCAATATTTTGAACTAGGGATTTGATAACATTGTGTTTCTATGAATTTAATTTAAAAAGTGACAAAGTGGAGGAATTTGGTAGAAGGTAGGAAAATGATAGATTAATTTTGGAATTTAAATTTTTCTTAAAAATTAACCTAAGTAAATATGCCCTCATATTATTGAAACTCTTAGCTTTCGAATTGCTGAAAAGGTTGTCAGTATAATTATAAACCCAAAGACATGATAACGAGTTTCTTGCAGGAAAAAAAGAGAAGTGTATAAATTATACAAGGATATAAAATTTAAAGTAGTCTGTTCATATGAGATTTTTCTCTCCCAAGAAATGAACTGTTCTGACTGTGACTTCATCGTCCAACAATCTGGCATGTTCTTAACTATATTGGAATTAAATCAGAGTATAAAATTTTGGCATGCCTAAAGTGTTTGGAAATGGCATTACAGCCTGAAAATCTGGCTAGTCATAGGTTATTGGAAACCATATCGTAGCTGGGAAATATGGCCTACTCCTGTATATTTAGAAATTAAATCAGAGCATAACAACTTGGCATATCCAAAATGATCTGGGAAAGTTAGCATAGTATAGTGATTCGGAACAACTTTAAGTATCTGGAATGTCAACACTGTCCAAAGCTTGATACTGCATGCACCAGAATCACAAATTTCAAAATATGTTCTTGCATGACTTTTATAAATGCCCTTGCCATTTTAAGATTCTAAAATTCTAGATAGTTTAATATGTTACATAATCTATGAAAATCATGATTGTTTAATTTATCCATCCAACTAGGACACTTTTCAGACTGAAAGGGCACTATTATCCTGGGAGAGCAGACAAAAATTGAAACTGTTATAAGCAAGTGTTTTCCCATTCTAAGCTGAGCTTAATATGTAGGTGCGATATGAAGACAAAGTAGCAAAGGACAGGAATCCAATTCAATATCAGAGCGACTAGCTTAAACAGAAAGGAGGAAAAAGGAAGAATTGATTGGCTTAGGTACCAGCCACTCCCTTCACCCCACCCTCCCAACAAAAAAGAGTAGGAGTAGAGGTGCAGCTGGTGTCTAGTATTAATTTGCATCCTGGGATGCAGACTCTGCTTCTGTTTGCCTGACAATATGTACACTCCTGCCAGCAAGGTCGTTTGGAATCACATCCCTAGAGTCCACAAAGTTGAAAGAAAACAAGAGGAAACAGATCCAATTATTTCAGTGAAAGATTCTTTTTGGTCTAATTACGGCTGGGAAGATGGGGTAACTATTTTGACCCAGTCTTGGCCACAAGTCCATTCCTGTAATAAGTATGCAGAGTATATTATAGAAGGGTGCAAAGAGGGAGCAGGAAAAAACAGCTACTAAAGATATTTATTTCTTAAAAATAATATGACATTGTTTAGGTAAACAATTTCTTCTGATTCAAGAATAATTTGTCATTCTTCTCTTCCTAAAATAATATTAAATAATAGTTGTTTTAATTATCAAAAATAAAAATTTACTATTACAATCTTTTTCTCTCCTTTTTGTTATCCACAATATGACTTTTAAAATATTTGTTTAAAAATGAAAACATTTAAGTTATTTAAAGACTATTTACGTGCAATTCTTAGATTTATTCTGCTCTTTTCACTTCTTATTTTGAGATCATTTAATATGGAAGTAAAAAGACTAGAGAGTTCCGTGAACCCTTCACCCAGATCCCCATTGGGTTGCCATGTCTCCTTAGTCTCCTTAGTCTCCTCCAATCTGTGACAATTCCTCGGTCTTCTGTTTGCTTGTTTATTTTTCATAACATTGCCATATTTGGAAAGTGTCGGTCAGTTATTTTGTAGAAACTGTATTTTGCCAAAAGCAATTATTTCTAATGTGACATTTTAAATGGTAACTTTCTATTTCCCTCATTCATTCTACATTTATTAATTAGAAGCCTTCTGTAAGGAAGCATTGTCTCTTATCCTTATTTGTTTATTTATTCTATTATTTGTTTATATTAGCATGGACTCAAGAATATTTATTTGTTTCTTTGGGTTATAACCTCAGGCTATGCTATTTAATTTGTTGTTCAAGTTGTTCCTTCTTTGCATTCCCCAGACTGGAGTCAACCAGCTCTCCAAAGATCTCTGGTTCTTTTCATTGGAAAATGGTATTTACAAATGAAGATATGGGTGTTAGTTGTTATCATTGCTACTGCAGTTTCACTGCTTCTGGTACATCTTAGTGGATAGAGCTAGGAAATATATACATACACATGAACCCATGCAAACTGACACATCTGTATTTTTGTATCTACGTATCTGTGAGTGTGTAAAACATAGAACTCAGCAAGTCTTGGGACGTGATGGAAATGTAGTAGCATACATACATATATGTGTATATATATATTTACCTGCATATATATATTTACGTATAAGTATACACAGATATATATTCATATACTATATATGTATCTGTAATTATATGCATGCATATATCTCTGTGCATATATGTATGTGTATATATATGTGAGTGTGTGTATATATATATGTATGTAATTTGTATGTATATCCATATAGATAAATAGGAGATGTGTGTGTTTGTATGTTGTCCTTTCATATGCCACCCTACAACTCTAAGACTTCCATATAGAAATAAAATCTTACAGCTAATCAATTATTGGAAGAAAATAAAGTCCCTATATCTAAAGAACTTTCAGCAACTTCATTTTCATCACATCCCAAGACTTGCTGAGGTTTTATGTTAATCTAATATAAACTATAATAAAGTCATTAAAAACTCATTATTTAAAATTCTTCTTACTTATGCAGCAATTAAATTTTTAGTCAATTCTTGCTCATTTTGGGTATATACATAGTAAAATATGTATTTGGAATATGTAAAATGATATATACCTATCATTGTCTTTGGTTTTATCAGTTGCTACAGATTGTTGTGATTTTGCTGCAATGACTAGTATCCACTGTGAAGAATGGAATTTTAATTCTATATTTTAAATTGTAAAAGTATAATACCTCATTTCATACCTCATATAATACCTCACTTGAAGATTTGGAAAAATATTTGCTACCACACAAAGAGGACAGAAATGAGAATTGGAAAATAGTCTCCATCTATTAAATCTGGTCAATAATTGTATGATTTTATGTAGTGGACTTCTCAGAATTAAGCTGATAAAAATGCACCCAGCATGGAAAACATGATAGCCATTGCTAGGCTACAGTATACAGGAATGACCTTCTCTGTATTTCTTCAATGTCAAATGTTATTTGAATTTAAAATTTTGCTTTGTTTATTATGGATATCAAATAAGCAAATGTAAATACATCTGAGACTACAGTTCATCTTTGTTTAGAAATACTAGTATCTTTAACTAATATTTTATAGTTGTCACTAATGTCAGTTATACAACCAGCATAAGAACTAGACAAATGCACAAATCTGCAATTTAGTTTAATTCCACAATATTATCACATTGCAATTCAATAATGACACCAGTGATCTTTTGGAAACTTAACATACACACACACAGTCCATTAAAATTTTATTGAAAAGAAACACCATATATTTAGCAAAACCAGGAATCCAAACACTATTGTTTACTTCATTTAGAGCATATTTTACCTAAATATATTGAACTTCTCCATTCCCAAACTCTTTGTTCATAATGGAAGCAGGTGCTTTATAGCTGGCCTTTGGAGACTCACATCAGTCCAGCATCAACCCTATTAATAAAAACATAAAGACCTTATAAGAGAGAAATGACAAACAATATACCTGAAAAACATGTATGCAAAAATTTCTAACAGAATATTAAAAAATTGGATCCAGTGGTTAACAAAGAAGGATAACTCTTCATGACCAATTGGGATTTATCCCAGAAATGCTATGTTGTTTAAAATTGAAATAACATCAACAACAACAATATAATTCATCACATTAACTAAAAAAATTAAAAAGCCAAGTCATGTAATTGCATTATAAGATTTATATTATTGTTTTCTTAAATTTGTCATGTTATTCATCAGTGAAATCATATGGACTTGAAGTTCTATTTTATGGAAATTGTATTAATTTAAAAGTTGATGTATGTTTTATGTATGTTGTATACTTTGTTTTCCATTTCTTCTTGTATTAGTATAGTTGGGTTATTTTTTCAAAAAACTTTGCATTTCATTTAATTTATCTAATACATTGGCATAAGTTATTTATTATAGTATCTTATTATATCTTTAATGTCTGTAAAGTCTAAAGGATTGTCTCCTCCTTCATTCCTGATATTGGTAAATTATAGTTCATATATTTTTGCTTAATCATCTTAAAAGAAACTTAATTTATCAATCTTCCCAAGAAACCTGTTTTATGGTTTGTTAATTTTCTCTATTATGTGTTGGTTTTATGGGGTTTTTTTTTTTCTGCTCTCACTTTTATAATTTGATTCATTCTACCTGCTTTGCATACAGTTTTCTCTCCTCTTTCTAGCTTTTTAGGTAAAATAAAAGCATTAATTTTTACACTCTCCTCCTCCTCCCTCTCCTTCTCATTCTTCTCTCTCCTCTTTCTCCTTCTCTTCCTTTTTCTTCTCTCGCTTCTTCATCTTCTACATTTTTAAGAATTGTTTACTGGGTAATTTCATGTAAGAACTCTCAATTTTGATATGCTTTGTTAACATTGTAATAACAATCAAAATAAATTTTAATATCCTGTGATTTCTACTATGATCTATTGGTATTTAGTATTGTTTAAGTATATTTGATGATTTTCTAGATTTGTTGATGTTACTGATTGCTAATTTCTTTTTATTTTTGTCCTTTTCTTCAAATTCCAAAATTTGGATAATACTCGATTCTGTTGTAATTTTTTTAACACTACACAAATTTCACGCCTCACAATTTTTAGTTGTATACTGGACATGATAGGTCTTACATTCTGGGGTTGTAGGGAGTCTAAACTATGTAGTCTTCATTTAAAGGGTGTTAAATTTTGTTCTAATAGTCATATAAATAACTGGCAGATATTCTTGGGTTTTCATAACTGTTTCACTTATTTATATGAAGATTTTTTTAAGGAATTATAAATTTCATCTTTGGCCTTAGTTCTAGGGCATGTTTCTTCGTCGAGGTTGTGTTATTAACTCCTAAGTTATGGCCTATTTGGGTTTTCAAATGAGACTAAAGAGCTCACTGAGGCCTGTCTCTCTGGCTTGGCTGGAATTCCAACACCCTGAATGCCTAGCCCTGAAGAACTTTCTCCATTCAGGTCTTAGCCATGCAGCAGTTAGAATCTGCTGGGCCTCACAGACTCTGCCTTGTGTATGTGCAGCTTGGCCTTTATCTGAGGAACCACAATGAACCTCCACAAGAATTGTCAGTCATCTGCTTTGCTCAGCTCTCTTTTCTTCAGGAGCCTGGCCCACAAATCCAGCTACGGAATAGCACTGAGCTTTGAGACCTGCTTCCTCGGCCCAGTGAGAGCTGCATGTTCCGCCTTAACTCTCCCTCCCTGTGCTGTGGAAAGGAGATTTCTCTCAGACAGAGCCAGGGAAGATGTGGGGCTCCCTCACGTATTTCTCTTTTTCAAGGGTTATATTCTTGCAGGGTTTTCCATATACCACATAAAACCAGTTGCTTTGTATATTGTCAAATTTTATAGTTGTTTACAGCAGGAGCACCATTTTGGTACTAATCACTTGATCACATTAAGCGTAAGTTAGTAATTACTTTCCAATTACATTTATTACAAATATATCAAATTTATAATATCATAGATGTGATTTAAAATAGACTAAATTTTAAAAGGTGATTCAATTAAGAAAATTACTAATTTAATGAGAACAGGTGCTATGTGGACATGGCAAAAATATATGAATAAGATATGTGAATGACTAATGTTTGAGAAATCCCAGTAGCTTGATGAAGAACACTGACATGGTATTTTGCGTCAGAGATCCATGAATTTGATTCCCATCTCTATAGCACATGAGGTGTGGGGTTTTTTTCTAAATTACTCAACATCTTCAAACCTCAGTTACCAGTGTGTAACTACGACTAATATCTAATATCTAACTTGTGTTGTACTTAGGACTAAAAGAGATACAGTGGAGGGATAGCACATGCCCATATGTCTTAACCTGAGTTCAACTAGACATTCTGGACTGAGAGAGGCAGAGAGACAGAGCGCTCTTAAATAATTTACATTCAAGCAGATATTTTACTTAAGAATATCTGAGCATTTCTGTGGTACTCAGATCATATAATGTATATGTATACATATGGAACAGACGTATATAGAGTATGATACCAACCAGAGGATGGGGTGATTCTCACAATGTGGAAGTGGGCATTTACCACTCTGGGTTTGGATCTAATTCATTCCAGTTATCTATAGCTGCATAACAAATCACTCCAAATCTTAGTGGCTTAAAACAACCACAATGATTTTATTTCCTATTGTGGTTTTTATGAGTCAGTCTTTGGGAAGCACTTGGTTAAGGTTCAGGATCTTTCATGCAGTTGTAACTAGACAGTGGCTCAGCTGGACTTTGCTGATATTTTGATCTCCAATGTAGCGTATTCCTAAGATACACATAAGACAATATTAATTATATGTAATTATCTGATGCCCTGACTTAGAACTTGACTGCACAAGAGGATGTTCTTTAATGTAAATAAGTTGTTTTAATCAGTCTGTGACACGTGCCAAGTATATATTTGCAACTACTATTATTATTAGTGGCCTTTAAAACAATTATAGACTGAGACGGTAAAATTTTCAATTGTCTTTGAATATTTTTCCATAGAAATGAAAATCAGCATTTTGGATCAAAAGAATAGTGTTACCCTGTGGTACCAGCACAAATTCTTTAGATAATCTCTGGACTGACTGAGTATGGATAACCCAACATAGCTGTACCCATGATCGTGCAACCTTTCAACAAGCTCATGTATTCCTGACAAGTGAATTTATCCTTAAGTATCAACTCTACATCATTAGTAGTGAATTCAAATGAGTAGAAAATGTAGGAATAAAGCACACTCAGAAATCCTATCTTAAATAATGAATCTTCAAAGACTAGCTATGAAGTGCCTACTTCTATTATAAACAAATAGTTTGGGTGATGGAGAAGTTCAATATATTAAGGTAAAATATGGCTTAAAGGAAGTAAGGAGTGTTTGCATTCCTGGGTTTGCTAAAAACATGGTGTCTCTCTGTAATAAAATCTTAATGGAATGTGCATGCATGTATGTGAAAGTATATGTGTATATAATATGTATGTATCTATATGCCTATAAATGTGGTGTGTGTGTGTATATATATATATATACACGTGTGTGTGTGTCTGTGTGTATGTGTATATATATATATATATATATATATATATATATACAATGATAAATTGACAATGATAAATAAATACATTGACAATGATAAACATGAATTTCTGCATCCCATAGAAGGTGGTGGGCATTTTCAATAGTTCTAATGAATTCTCCTAAAACCTTAAGAGAGCATGATAGTAAAAGATTATAAATGTATATTTTTGAGCTTTATTTCACATAGAAACAATAGGTTTTATTGAAATCTCATTTATGCTTATGGGCTTTGTACTATATACTTTATCACCTACTTTTTTTCAACAATTCTGACAAGGATACATAGGTCTTCAATTTAAATATGGAAATTCCGTATTGAATACCAAAATTCTATGTGAAAATGCAACCAGTCAGCATTGCCAAGAGTCAGTGGTTAGAGAAGATGACTGCTAACATTCTTTAAGACTCTCTGACTTGCTGACCAAGAGACAGAAAGAGAGGAAGACAGAGAGAGACAGAGGGAACATTTTTGTTATCTTATTCCCTGCTCCTATTTTATGATCATAAAACAGCCTTTCATAATTATGATTTGCCTTCCATGTAGACAATGTATCATTCAGAGAATCCAGTCACAATAGCAGCTATAATTATCACATTGATAATTATATCAGCACCTTTGTATTATATATTAGCTTTGGTAAGGTTAGTTAATGTAAAGAACAGTTCAGAGACTGCTAGGCTAAGAAAGATGGTAAATTTACCAAAGTAAGTGCACTGTTATATGGGCATTGAGGCTTTATCTGAAAAACATTATCTGAAAAAATTAAATTTAAAAGAAAAGAAAAATAAAAATCACCTTGTGAATGTAACCTCACTTGAAAACAGGATCTTTGGAGATGTAATTAGTTAAGATGAAGTCCTACTGGATTAGGATGGTTCCTAAATTTGATATAGCTTGTGTCCTTATAAGAAGACCCAGAGACAGTCACACACAGAGGGAAGACAGCTATGTGAAGATGGAGGCGGAAATCGGTGATGCAGCTACTAGCCAAGGAATGCCCAGGATGCTGGCAACCACCAGAAGCTAGGAAGAACGCTTCCTTGGAGCTTTCAGAGGGAACACGGGCCTGTTGACCTCTGAATTTTGGACTTCTGGCCTCCAAAACTGTGAAAGAATACATTTCTGTTATTTTAAGTCATCCAGTTTGCACTAGTTTGTCACAGCAGCCCTAGAAAACTAATACATATGGGAAATGTTTTTTATATTTATCCAGAAACAATTACTTGTTCATCCTTTATTGAAACAAAAGAGAACCCTCCACCTGTTAACCACGTTGTGCTTAACCCGTCACATCCTTTAGCATTTTATTCTAGTTCAGATCTATTGAGGGGAACCCTAGTTTATATTTGTCTGAAAATGTCTCTATTCCTGTTTCTGGAAAACATATCAACAAATATTTGTTGACATAATTAAGTAATGGATTGGGTTAAATAACTAGATTTTTTACTAATTCATACTGATATTTTTAAAGATCAGGCAATTTTGCATTTTCTTAGCAAATGAGCTTTAAATGCTATTCATGTATTAGCCCAATAACTGGCATATTTTTAAATTCCTTAGCCTACTTTTTATTATTTTTCTTTCCTTTCTTTTATCATAAGCCATACTGCAAGATTTTAATTGCTTTGTAAAGTCACTTTATAACCTAAGGGGGAAAACATATGTGAAGCACAGATGACTGTATCAAATATTAGATAGTCCATGTTTATTGTTATTTGTAAGCAGTTGCTTTCAGTGATTTTATATCTATTCAAACATGCAAGACAGATATGTTCTGCTGAACCCAATGATAACATTGCGTTTTGATAATCTTAAGAAAAAGTAACTGATTTGGTTTCTTCCTTTTTGGCTATAAATCTTTGCTTATTAAGTATTGATCAACAGAGAAGACACTTCCACCACGGCAAAACTTAACTTTTTGAAATTAGGAAACTTTTCTCTTTCAGAAGTATTGTCTACAAATCCTGTCCCTGTAGGCTCCAAGTAACTGTAATGTTTGGGGAGAATAGTCTGGAAGTTGTGAAGACTGAACAGTCAGGGCAGGTGTTTTACTTATGTAATTATTATTTCTGATAGAATGGCTGCTACAGGGAGACTCACATGGCATTACCACATCTGTCAATCAGTTCACTCCACCAGCCAATAATGTGAAAACCCAGATCTTGTAATTAAAACTTGTAATCAATCATGAAGTTTTGACATATTTTTGAATGCCTGCCTGGGAAAAGATGAAGCATTTGATCAACTGTGGCTGAAAAAAATATATATTTTATTTTGAATAGTCTTAACAATAGTAATTCCAGAGTCATTAATTTCATTTTTAAAAGATAAAAGAAATTCTATCGCATAATCAAGTTATCAAAAAACGAGCATTTTTACAAATTTGCCAAATTATTTGAATTTAATATCCATTGTTATTACAAAATTTTTAAAAATCATATTAAACTCACGGAAATTTAACTAGAGGTGATCATGTGTAATGAAAATTCATGAATCAAAAACAGCTTAAACAGGGTAAAATAAGAGATCTGAGTTTAAATTTTAAAAATCAAGTTAATATATTAAAGCTACATGCAAACAAGCTCTGCTGCCCTTAACTTCTAAAAAGGCAAACATTACATTCTGTATAATTGGCTATATTTTATACAATGTGTACAAGTAAATAATGAACTATCTTATTGTAAGTGGCAGCATTAATTTTTGGCAAAAGTTTAGTATAGTGTACCTCAAAATCCAGTGTTTTCATGACTAAAATTATGTTTAAGTTTGAACAAATACAACTTAATAAAATCACAACTCCTTAATCAAATTCCTAATAAATAAGATAGCTATCCAGTTTTGTTAAAATTATCACATATGGTTGCCCACATTTTAACAATATTTATGAATCCTAGTGTTTCCGTAAAATATAAGTAAAAAATATTTCTTTATAAGACACCTTAATATTGTATCATATAACTGAAATTTCTTATACCTTTAATTAATATTTTTTCTCAGAAATTGAATATATTTTACTTCAAGCATTTATACTTGACCAAATAATTAGATACTTGAAGCTCGTACTTAAATGCACATTCAGTTGTTCAGAAAACATAAACTATGAGTTGGTTACATTGAATTGACCAAAAATGATCACAATCTAGCTAAACATGTGTCTAATAAACCAAGCTAATCTGTGAAGTGTTGTAAAAATATGTACATTCAAATATATTTATGAGCATAGAAGAGAAAAAGCTCATTCCCTTAAGTACCTAGTGGAGGACATGGTGGAGACAAATAACAGATGAAAAATTGATAGTGATTCTTGAAGGACTTTGATTAAGTAACTCAGTGGAGAATGGTTGACATTCATTTCAATTATGAGCCAACAACGTAATGTGAACATGAATTTAGGCAGTTTTATGGTAGAGTAATATCTTGAAAAATTGAACTAATAACTCTAGTCTGATGACATGACTACATCTGAAAAATAATATTTTCTTCTGTATACCATATTTGAAGAGAGAATATACAACCTGAACCTCATTCAGTGGTGATCAGTCATAATTATGAATGATTTGTAATCAAGTCAAGTGTGGTGAATTCGTGTCATTTTATATTTTCATCATTATTCTGGATGACAAGTAACTAATAGAGAATTCTGTTTATCCACATAGCACACACACAAACCCTTCTTCCTGTACTTTCCACTCATAAATATTATACCAGATTTTTTTTCTACTTTAGTACTAGAAGTTCAAGGCAAATTCTTAAAATTCTTAGTAGTTCTATTCATATAAGTCTTTTCTGAGATATAAAGAAAACCTTCTAAGTCCTGATGTGTTATGTTTATCATTTTCAAATTTGTGTCTTTTGATTTACTGTCATTCAGATGCCTGATAGGACAATAGTTGAAACAATTTTTATTAAACATTCATTTATCAACATAGCATCTGACTTAGGCACTCCATAAAAAATATATATATTAAAATTGTTGCATGTGTTACCTCATTAAATTCTCATAAAACCCTATGAATATGGTCCTATTATCCAAAATATACATTTTTAAATGAAGACTTTCAGGCTTAAAAAAAGGTTAAGTAACTTTCCTATACTTACCTATCAGGTGGTGGCATCAAGATTTTAACTTTACATTGGTCTAACACATATCCAGAATTCTCACCCACGTGGTTCCAGTGTCTTCATTCATGGTGCATAATGTTCTCTAGATTCTTTTTTTTTTATCATTTGCTTGATTTCCATTTCTAGAGGTTTCTGCATGTCCACAATTCTTCCATGACAGGTCAAGAAAGGTAGATTCTCAGACTGAATTCCAAGGGAATTAGAAGCCAGCCCATTTGATGATGCACTTTTGTTCATATATTACATTAGTCAAGCAAGGAAAGTGTACCACAGAAAATAGCTACCCAAAATTAGGAAATGGATGAAGAGAAATAGAAAAGAAGAAAAGGAAATGACAAAGAGAAAATAGAGCAGAAAGAGGATGTTAGTGCATTGGTGTCTTGGTTCCAGGGTTAGATACGTTCTCCATTAGCAAGACAGCAGATTTCAGTCCAAGCAGCCCTTCAGTTGTTATCTCCTAGAATAAGCCTGAAAGAGATGCCTTGCCAGATATAAGAACTTAATTGATTTGGAACATATGCTCTTCAAGTGCCTTCTTACAGGTAAATATGTGATGTATTTCTTCAGGGAAAAATGCCATTTATAAAAATGTTCTCTAGTCGTTAGTCAAAAATGCCCAGTATAGACTTGTTTTCCTATTTACCTTTTTAAAAAGAAATCACTCGATAATTGATCTTCATCAAATCTCACCTTGACTTTTCTTTCTAATTTTTTGTTTGGTTTGATTTATTTTTGCATTGAAACTTTGTAACAATTCTTATATTAGTGTTCAGAATATGCAAAAATATCAGTAAAAATGTCAAAATGAGTATCCTACAAAGTTAATTAATTTCTACTCAAAATTAGTGTTCAAAAAAAGGGAATGTTACTTCATACATCTTTTAACATTCAAAAATATAATTCAAATATATATTTGAATGTTCAAATATGTAATTCCATCTGTATATTTTAATACCAATGGTAGGCATAATTCATTTACTCTTTTTATTTTATTTGCAGATCAGTCATTTATATTGAGACTACCAGGTAATTCAGTTAAAGTAGAAATTTGATTTTCACTGAATTCATCAGTTGTGCAGTTAGTTTTATTTTGGCTTATTATGTGAAGAATCATAAAAATATTCATACATGTATATACAATATTGTTATATCAGAAAGGTCTGAGACAGGAACCAGCCTAACGAGACAGGGCTATCTGCAAGGCTCCCAGCCTAACAAGATAAGGCCCCTAACTAATCTGCAAGCTAGGAGAATCAGATAGAGGCCACCAAGATCCACATTCCGCAGTTTCCAGACTCTCTAAGGTTTACGCATGTGCCCTAGCACCAAGGAGTCCCCTGAATGTGACCCTAGCCCCATTACCATACTAAAAACTGCACCCCCAAGAGGTGGAGAGCTAGCATGCTACTGATACATGCATGCTACACAACAGTGCAGGCGCAAACACAACCCCACCTCTATGTGCCATGACAAGGCACCTCTCCCCAACCTTTCCCTAATAAAAACCCCACAAATCCCACTCCCTAAGGAGGCGGTCACCTGACCCTTTCCTTTCTGCACTGGCTCCCTTGTGCCTCTCCTGTGCACAAGCTAATAAACTTTTACTTTCCTCCTCCTGTTTGTTGTCTCTCTTGATTTCCATCCTGGGGGGCAACAAGAACCCATGTGCTGGCAAGTACAATATATTTAAAATTTAGTTATGTTTAACATTTTCTCCTCCTCCTCCTCCTCCTTCTTCTTATCTCTGTCATTTATATTTGCTTGCATTGCTGAGATATAACAGATTTGGTATTTGACTTTGAAAAGCAAGTTTATGGAAATTAGAATTTTACATTTTCTTCGTGGAGAATGAAGTGAAATATATATTTATATATAGATACTTGAGAGTTGTTCACAAAAAAGATAGTTCTTACTTGAATAAGTTGGTGAGCTGTGGCTATTTGAAAAGCTCTAAATTTTTATTATAACACTTAGTTTTGTATTTAACATGAATAAAATGTATGTCATTTTTGTTTCAAATTTAAATTACATTAAATTGTCATTTCTGTTTAAAAACATATGTTAAACTTCTCAGATGAATATACCTTAAAGCAGGAAAATATGAAAATTATCTAGATAGGTGGGTGTTTCAAAGAGATATTTAAATTATGATGATCATATTTAGGCCTAAGGTAATTGGGGGGAATTAATTCGAGAAAAAATTTTACACAGTTGTGGGTCATGATATTTAAGATTGTTAAGTTTGATGCATGAGAACAACTTTTATTTTAAAAGACAACAAAACTTGAATACTTCTGGGTAAGAGAAGACAAAGAAGTAAAACTGTGGTAGTTAGTTTATTAAAAACAACAGACATTGTCTTCTTCAGTGGAAGCTGAAAGCATTTTAACGTTCAGTGATCACTAGACTTAGGCATTTCATGATGACTTATTTGTTCAGTGGAATTCTACCCAGGAGTTCTTTTTACTTCACTTTTGATGTTTCATAACAAATAGTGTGTGAAAATCATCCAGCATTCCTCCTAAGACTATGCATTCTACTTTATTGACTCCAAAGCTATTACACAAGACATTTTCCCAGTAATTGAAATTCCCATGATCAATGCACAATCTATTTTATGGATGCTGTTCTTTTCTATTTTCCTGTGTACGCTTCCTTTACCTTATTTTTTTTCACGTTCTTTGAGAGGTCAAAATGTCCCTTGCTATTGACTCAGTCCCACATTATGTAAATGATAATGTCCTCTTGAGCCTAAGAACAGTAGAGTTTTTGTTGTATTTCTAGGTCAGGGTATTCTTCAATTTTGCTCTTTTATTGGAATTCACATTAATTTGACATAGGTGACATAAAATACCTTTAGTTTATATGCTAGATTATTTGATCTGTGATAGTTTTCTGCACTTTTTTAATATCTCCCATATTTTAATGATTATGCAAGATCACTTACCTGACAAATGCTTCTGTTTCAATAGTCTTTCGAATTTTGAAAGTAATTAATCTGTTTCATTTGTGAAATGAGTCAAATGGGATGGTCCATGATAAAGTTGGAGAAGTTATCATGCAGTTCAATTAATATTCTATTGTTAGGTTTGTTATGCTACAGATCTTTCTTTACATTTTGCTAAGAATTTATAATACTATGTGACTTTTGGTATCTAATAAGAAAGCATTAAAAATATTGACATTTTTTACTTAACACTTTAAAATTTATAAACACTGAAGATTTAGTACTAATTGCCTTGCTTTAATAACTTATATTTTATCTTAACATAACCAATTTAAGATAGTCTTTAGATTATTTTTTCTCCTGAAATTCACTTTTTCAGACTAATAATTTTATCAAAAATGTTTTAGTTTAAATTTTTGTTTAAAATTAAAATCTGAAATTTGAGAGTAAAGGGCTTTCATTTTTAACCACAAAACAAGATTGCTGTGTATTTCTCAGTAAAAGCCAATGAAATCACCCAACTTGTAATCAAAGTTTTATAAAAACTGAACTATATTAATTTTCGATATAAATGATATTTATTGAATACAGAGAAAGTAGACCTTAACCAATACTTGTTGTCTTGGAGATATAAAAATACTGCCTTTACTCTATCTTCCATTTTCCATTTCTTTAACTATTGCTGTTACTCTATTCTGAACCATTTTCAATTTACCCAGTTTTCTCTTAAAATATACAAGTGAGCATTTATGTAATATTAAATAAAAGACCAGTATTTTGGTAAGTTTAATTTGCAGCAGCAGTTTGCAACATAAATTGATGAGGCAAAGAACAGCTTTATTAGGAACAGCTACCAAAACTTTGCTTACTGAGAAAACAGGCATAGTGTTTATCTAGATGCGGCAGTAATTAAGTGGGGCCCCGGAGACTGAAGCAACTTATTTTTATTTGACAAATCAAGCCCAAACAGATGAACCATGGTATAAAAGAGAGGGACTTTTCTGGGTTTGTAAATCTGAGATATTATTCTCTTTGAAAAGTGAATAATTTCCTGTTGTTAATAGATTGAACACACTATAAACATGACTCTAAGATTTGGTCTGGGTCTGTTTCTGGGTTCTCCCAGAAACTTAAAGCCTGAGCTAAAGTCTTGCATACAAATTGTTTATTGTGGAAAATCCAGGGACAAGGACTAAGACTGGAGGACTAGGAAATATTAGACAGAAGAAGCCAATACAAGAGTGTGTTATCAAGATGGTCTATCAATGTGGACAGCTGGGGTTCAATCTATCTGGGATCTTTTAAGAAGGCATGTAGAACGAAATTCAGAATAGTCCACCTAAAGTCCAGAACAGAGGAGCACTTTTGAGAGGACCCTTTATCAACTGACTCCTTTTCTTACTGGTCAAGAGCTACCTAAAGGGGTGTGAAACCTCTACAATATTTTGTGAAGGTCAAATCCCCAGTGCTTCCTGTAGGTGTTCAACGCTAAGGTGTCAGAGAAGCTCTGGGACAGATAACTGGTCCTTCTGAGGTGAGGTGCTCTAGCATTTCAGTTACTAAAATGTGGTAGCCAGAGTAATGCTTGAGGGAAATGATGGCTAAGAAGATATGAAAAATATTTCTTTTGCTCTAAAGGTTTCAGGAAAGTCTGGAGGTTCAAGGTTCTTGGGTGCATCCACTCAAATGTTCCTACCCTTGTCCCAGAGCACCACTAGTTTTCTACTCACAGCCCTGATTTGGGCACAGGCAGTATGTCAGTACTGTGCATTTAGCACCTTTGTAGTCATGTGACCTTATAATTAAATCCTGGGCCTGATTTTCAGCTGCTCTGCAGCTGTACAAGATAAGGGTCTTTTTACATGCTGTCATACGGGTATTGTGATTTTCACAGAATTCTTTTCATTGACAGCTAGCTAGCCTGGACTTATTTTATTTTATGATCTCTAGAGTCTTTAACAAAAGACAATCAACTCACAATCCTTGTAATTATTAGGTCCCCCATATAGCTGTTCAGGTGCTACTGCTGCCATATAAACCAATGTTTCACTTTCCACCTGAATCTCTTCCCAATCCACAGCCAATGGGTCTTAGTAATTGTAATGCTAATGCATATGCTTCACTTTCTTCCTGCAGCTCATCACAGTCCGCCACCAGGGAATATGGTTGTAACTGTGATGTTCCTGTGTATCAGAGGTGACCACTATTATACTTAGCATCAGCAATAGATAGTATCTGTATCTAACTCATGAGTATTCCAGTTTCAGAATTCCATCCTGAGGGTCTGTTTTCAAGAGCCAGCTGTTTTACCCAGGGGACTCTTAGAAAGTAGAGACCAAAAAAAGGTTTGAATGTAATTAGTTTATTTTAAGGAGTAATAACAGAGATGAAGTTTGGATGACTGGAAGGAAAAAAATGGTTGATACTCAAATGAGTTGAAAAGTTGCATTCACACAAAAACATGTACATGGATGTTTATAGAAGCTTTATTAATATTGACAAACTTGGAAGAAACTAAGGTGTTCTTCAGTAGGTGAGTGGATAAATAAATTGTGGTACGTCCATACAATGGAAAATTATTCAGCACTAAAAAAACTCATCTATCAAGCCATGAAAAGACATGAGGCAACTTAAATAGATACTACTAAGTGAAAGAAGCCTATCTTTAAAGGTACATACATAGGACTCAAGCTATATGACATTCTGGAAAAGGCAGAACTATGGAGACAGTAAAAAGACTGGTGGTTGCTAGGGGTTAGTAGGAGGATAGCACAGAGGGGAAGAACAGAGGATTTTAGGGCAATGAAACTATTCTGCATGCTATCTAAGGGAAGATATTTGTCAAAACTCATAGAATGTATGACACAAGACTGAACCAGAATATACACTATGGGAGTTGGATAATGATGATGTGTCAATGTAGCTTCATCAATTGTAACAAATGTAACACCGTGGTGGAAGATGTTGACAGTGGGGGAGGCTGTGCATGTCTGGGTTCAGGGGGTATATGAGAATTCTGTAGTTTCCATTCAATTTTGCTGTGAACCTAAAACTGCTGTAAAAAATAAAGTATATATAAAAAAAGAAAAGAACGAAAATTTAATACAAGGGTACCTGATTGCATTGGTCAGCACCATGGGCATCTGGGGCTTAATTCCACACCCAAGTGTTAGCAGAGATCTGGGGCTGAAAGTGAGAACTATGTGGTACAACTTGGTGAAAGTATGGTCAGATTACACCTGAGAGAAGCTGATTATCATTGCAAAACTGAACTGAAAAAACGTGAAGTAGAAATAAAAAGTGTCCAATATATCTCTCCTTCTTACCGTCTTTGTTTTCATTAAATAAGATGAAATTGACATAAATAACATAAGTTTTTATTCTTCTGTTTAGTAATTTTAGAATATTTATTCAAGAGAGCAGTTTACTCAGTTCAATGAATGGCCAAACTCCCTAGCCTTTGACCCTTTCCATATTTTGTAACATTCTAAAGCTAAAATTTTCTAAAGCTATTTTATGAACTCTAACCAATTTACACAGTACAACTGAAGGATATGCATGTTAAGTCACATAGATTTTTAAGTATTTAAATACATTATTGATTAAATATAAATGAATTACAAACTATTCAGTCTGGTGCACAGGATAGACCAAATTCCATATGAAGATCTAAGTAACTTCAACCTGTTGTTAAAGCAAATGTTTCCTAGAGGACCGAAAGCTTTTAAGCAGATAATATTTGACAGGGAAGCTCCTAAAAGCGTCTTTATTCCTCATGAAGGACCTATTTGTGTGGAATCCTTATCCCTCTTTATACATATAGCACAGAGATCTGTGACTGGTGTAGAGGAGATTTAGCTTCCCTGTAATATCCATCAGCTCATCTAAAACACTCAAGGTGCAGTTCCTCCAAGATTGATTCATTAAGTGGCTCAAAGGCATCAAGAATCCAGATATGCCTGTTATTTCCCTCTTTTTACCTGACAATTTTCTGTTGAGTTTTAGTTCGTTATTCTATTTTTCAATTACAATATTAGACAGAAAAATAAATCTGATGACTTTTTTTCTCTTTCCCTCAATAAAATTGAAAAAACAAAACTCAACAACTTTTTCTATGTATCCCATTGGCAGATCTCCAGTTCATGACAGGAACTGGGTCTCATACTTAAATCTAATTTAATTACAGGAAAGGGTACGTTTTTACATACCCTTAACAACAACCTAAAGAATATGACATTGGCTTTTAAACTGGGTGTTAGGCCAAAGCTGGAAGATCTTCCGGCAGACTGTTAATTGAAGCAAGTAAGGCCTTGATCAGAGTAAATGCAGAAGTTTAAAGGGTCTTGAGGACCTTGTCATTGTCAGCAAGACATTAAAGAGGGAGGGAATTGTTGTTGGAAGCTGATAGAAAGGAGACCCAAGTTCTAGTGTCAGAAAATGCAGCTGAGCTGTCATCTGTACCAACATGGAAAACAGAAAATACACCTAACAACTCAATGATCTTGCTAAGGGCACTTCTAGGGAGCTTGTTGAGGCTACCACCTAGAGGAATTTCACAACAAAATGAGTAAGGAGAGAGAATACTAGAGAATAAGTTATTCTGCTTTGGAGTGAATTTGGAGGAAATGTAAAGGGCTCATAATAATCTTTTCATCCAGCAAAGAGTTCTAAAAGTAAGCAAGAACCTTAGTGTAAAAATCAAAACCAGAATAGGACTGTAAAAGCCTTTGTCAAGATTTCAGAAAGATTTAAACCAATGACTCACTGACACTTTCAATACACCAAAGTCCTTCAGTGGATCTTAAAGGCATGCCTTCAAGACCCTTTCTCTTAAACAGTAGGGATTACAGGAAACTTAAAAATGTTGTCCTATATCAGCATCACCCAGAGCCTAAATTAGGGAAGGATTTGTCTCAGAGAGATTTTTGGTGGTTGTTTTTTTTTCTAATTGAATATACCGGAAAACAATGCATTAAAAAACCCACACATTTTTAAGATGTTTTTTCCTGGTGAAAGTTACCTACAGCTGGAACTGCAAAGTGACATGAAATGTACTAAATGAAAAAGGCTTTTGGATCCCCAAACTTTTATGGCGGGAAGCACAGTGAGAAGTCTACTCCGTTGGAAACTCAGTTTTCCTATGAAAAAGAAAAGATCACTTACAAGGTGAAATCTAAAGCCCAGATGACAGAGCCAATATTCATAGATAAAAATTACCAGATAGGACTGAGCCCCGATTAGGAAACTGGCAACATGTCATCTACTGGATTTCAGAAGTGCTGTGGATATTGACTTCTGTGTGCTTTCCATTTTCCACTTTTTGAACAGGAGTGTCTCTAGTGGTTATCCTATCCCTGTGACATGATTCAATATTTTGGAGTGGGAAGATGGGGCAGGCAGATAACTTGTCTGTTTAGCTCCCAGGTCTTCTAAATAAGAAGACTGATACAGAAAGAATTGTACCAGGGGAACTCATGCTCATCTAGACCTGATTTAGAAGATAATGTATGCACTTCAAGCTGATTTCATTATAGGATGGAATTTGGAGGGACTTGGGGGAAGGAATGAGTGAGTATTGCATGTGACAGGGATGTGAATTGGTTGGGCTAGAGGGAGAATGGTGGACAATGATATTTTATAAAGATGAGTGCAACAATATACCAGACCAACATGGTCTTCCACAAGGTGACTTTACCATTGCCTCATCAGTGATGAAGTCTAATTCCTTTCCACTCTTATCTGGGTTGGCCTCTGACTCACTTGCAACCAATAGAATGTGACAGAAGTGAAGGTAAATGTTTTTGTGGCTATGTCATAAAAGGCCATGCGACTTCTGCTTGGTTCACTAGGACCCTTGCCCTGGAACACTCAGCTAGCAAAAGAAAAGGTCCTACTTCACTGAGACCACTATACTTTGAGAAAGCCCACGTTAGCTCACACAGAACAACCACGTGTAGAGGTCCTGAGGATGGGCAAAGAGAGATGACCAACAACCTCTCGTAACTGCAGAATTCTAATCTTGATAATCTTTCATGCAGTTTTACTCATATGAATTCTCCTTCTTTAATGAAACCCCGACTAATACAAACCATAATCCAACTTCTCATGGAACTTCAAAAATTCAGATATATAAATTTAAATTTTTTTTCATAAATTAAAGCATTTACTTATTTTATTCATTTATTAGGAGTATATATTGGGCACATACTAGGTGCCTACTTTTATCTGTGCTGGAGGTAAATTCTCTGCCTTCATGGAGTTTACCATCTGTTTCAGGATACTGGCAATAAACAAACAAACAAATATAAAATATAAGCCTGGGTAGTGATAAGAGCAATGAAGAAGGCAAAGAAAGTAAAATAGATTAAGAGAATACAAAGGTAAGGACCGATATTTTAGATGCAGTGACACAGTGACATAGAAGGCTTCTCTGCGGTGTCATTTGAAGAAAGTAAAGGATAGAATTATTTAAATACCTAGGAAGGAGCTTTCCATAGGAAATAAAAAATTTAAAACCCTGAGTTGTAAGCATGCTTAGAATGTGCAAGGATTAACCAGGATACAAGTGTAACGTGAACATTTTAAACTTAGAATAAAGATCAGAGATGTAATACCAGGCCATGTAGATCATGGTAGGCCATATAGATATTTACATTTTCTTTAAAATCTAAGAGATTCCATTCCATTGAGATGTTTTGTTCCGGGCATTGACATGAACTGTTTCAATCAGGAATTGTTGAAAAGGATTAGGAACAAGGGGCAAAAAGAGCAAATAGAATAGGTGAGACTATTCCAGGTAAGTGTTGAGGTTGGCTTGGCTAGAGTAGTAGTCACAGAAGTAGTGAGAAATGGTCAGAATCTGCATTTATTGTTTCCTTAAAGTTTGGATATGGAGGGTAAGCCAAAAATCAGTAATCAAGGTTAACGCCAAGGTTTTGGGTCTCACAAGTGGCAGAGAAGGAGAAGTTTAGTGGGAGAGGAATCACTGAATGATGAAAGCTGAGAAGAGAATATTGAGAATGGAAAGGTTTTAGGTGAGAGAAATCAAGAGTTCAGTTTTGAATATGCTATGCCCGAGATGTCTATTATGCCTCCATGTAAAGACATCAAGCAAACAGTTGGATATTTAGACTTGAGTTTCTGGAAAAAGTTTGAGTTGAAGATTGATAAAAATGTATTATTCAGCTTATAAGTGGAATTTAATCTACTGTTGTGTATGGTTTACCTAGTTAAATGAAAGTAGACATAGTAAAAGTGAGAGAAGAGTTTCCAGGACTGAGTTCTGTAGTACTTAACAACTTGAAGTAGGAAAAACGAAGCATATCCATCAAAGAAGCCTGAAAGGAGCAGCAAGTTAGATAAATAAATATCAGGAAATTGTGATTTCCCAGAATCTAGATAAATAGCATTTCAAGTAGGAAGTTGACATCAATTGCATCAAACATGGCTTGGAAATCAACAAAGACAAAGGTTAAGACCATTCGGCATGACAAAATAAATTATATCAGTAAACTCAATGGGAGTATTTTCAGTAGAGACATGGGTACATAAGACTTTTTGAAGTAAATTCAAAAAATAATAAGTGAAGTGAGTTTAATAGTATAGGTATGACACTTCTGAGTGATTTCCTATACTATAATTAAAGAAATGGACAGTATATATATTTTTAATAAAAACGAGTTTTTGCAGCAGCTTTTTATTTTGATAAAAATGCTCTGGTAGAGATGAACATTAATGCTACAATAGAGGAAGGGAATAATTTCCAGAACAATGTCTTTGAGCAGAAATCTGTTGTATCCAAGAGGGAAGGCAAAGTGTGTGGTTGTAGGTGAAGATAGTTTCAGAGAGAAATTGAAATCCCCTTCTGATTGATTGTATTTCTTTTTAATGAGCTAAAAGATCATCAGGAGACAGTGAAGGTGGAGAAAGAATCGAGGAGGGAGAGAGGGTGTGAAGGCATATTTTGCAACTGGGATAATGAATTCACAAGGGAAATATAGTAGAAGGTCAGGTAGCAGAGATGCTTCCCATTTAACATCGCTGATTAAGAATTTAGAGTGAATCCAGTCAGCATGGCTGTGTGAATTCCTTCAGCTTTGAGAAACTTCTCTGACGCATCGATGATGTAGGCAGAGTTGAATGTACATAGGGTTCAGATTTTTCTGGGTAGTCTGGGGGAAATTGGTGATATATATAATGGATTCTTGCAATGGATCATGGACTCAGTTGTACTAGGAAATAATGAGAATGGCAGGGTTGCGAGTTATAGAAATCCTGTGTCAGCTTCACCGTATTGGAGATATTGGTAGGGTAAAAGAATTTCACCAATGAGGATACTTAAAGAAATGAATTCTATGGAAGTGAACACTTGATATTAGAATTCAGTATTGATACAATTATTGGTTAGGAAAAGACGGGAGATATAACCATAGCACTGGATTGCTGAGGCAAAGTGTAGGACAGGATTTTTGAAGGTGAATAATTTGAGACATCTACCTGAAACTGAAGGCATCCTAATGTACACATCTTGAATTTGTCAAGTTTATATTTGTCAACTGGCCCAAGAGTAATCAACAGCAAAAGAGATAAACATCAGCAGAAGATCTATACTTTACTACCTACTTAAAGCAAATACTGGGGATACAAAGAAGTATAACACCCTTTTTTACAGAAATTTTTATTCTTTTCAGGAAGAGATAAAAGTAAAGATGCAGAAATAGTGAAGGAAGAGGAAGAAGAGGAAATTGGTGATTTGGCATTTTTATTATCTGTTTGTAATGACCATGTTTTCTCGTTGCCTAATTAATTTTATTTTGGTTTCTATTTGTATGTTATCTCTTCCAGTAAGTGACACACAGTTCCAGAGTAGCTATTCTTCAGATAGCATTGCTGATAAAAAAGTGAGAAAAACTATTTGAAATAGTAGCCGTTAACAAAAATCGGATCATTTAACGTGTGTTGTTAATACACTTTTCTAGACATTTCAATAGAATGTGCTGAAAAATGCCATAGTTAATATACATTTTGTCAATTTTGTATAGTCTAACACACTAATCTCTGATTGTGTGTGTGTGTGTGCATGTGTGTGAGGAAGACTAGCCCCAAGCTGACATCGGTTGCCAATCCTTCTCTTTTTGCTGAGGAAGACTGGCCCTGGGCGAACATCCGTGCCCGTCTTCCTCCACTTTATATGGGACGCCGCCACGGCATGGCTGACAGGCGGGGCGTCAGCGGGTACCTGGGATCCGAACCCATGAACCCTGGTCTGCCAAAGAGCCCTAAACTGCTGCGCCACAGGGACAGCCCCCCTCTGATTTTTTATTTCATTATTGTGTTGATAACTTTCATTGTTGACAGTGGGAGAACATTAATGTTTACAAAATTTGATTATAGATCATACTTTTGTCTTAGAAACAAGGACTTCTACTGCACCTTTCAGAATATTGACTTTTAAATGTTGTGTTCAAACAAGGTAATGGTATGCAATGTGTGTATATATAATATTGATTAACACATATTAATTGAAAATCACAGGGCATATTTTGAACAAAAATGTGACAAAATTTAAAATGTATTAACCAAAGAAAAATTGTACTATACTGTATCCATAATATAGTTTCTATTTTCAGCACCAATGAATATAAATGACTGTTCTAATATGGAAAATAATTGGAACAACTTAAACAATGGACTATTTTATCAATAATTCTATGACAAAGACATTAAATTAAAGAAAAATCATTATTCAGATACTACTATAAAAAAGAAAGTTTCCTCAATTATCTATTCTTTTTTATTATTATTTTTCACCTGAGTTATACAGCTGATATCCAGGCTTTGTATTGCTGTTGCAGATGATGATACATCCAAAAACCTACGACCTTCAGGTTACTCCCCAAACCCATGTTTCCACATCCATTTATATATTCAAGAGGCATTTTTTGAGCAGTTTCTATGTGTATGGCAAAAACATTGAAATAACCTCCAATTTAAAAAGCAATGGTCTTCTGTAGTTCACCATATTTTACAGAAATTTTATGTATATAAACACTATAACACTGCAGTGAATTGTCCTCAAAAATCCATGGCAACACAAATGAGGCCATGATCCTCTTTGCTTCTGGTGTGGTGAGGACTTGTTTCAGGAAGGACTTCACACGCTCAGTTGGCAGACAATGAGTGGAGACAGCACCGGAACCAGAGGACAAAGTTATTAGAAGTACGTGAAGACATTGATCAGATGTGGGCAAATAAGTCTGTCCCAGTTGGGGACAGAGACGGCTTTGGGATTATAAGAATACACCAGAAAATTTGAAAGGGTTAAGTACTGATAGCAACCTTAAATGATGGGCAGCCATAAAAACATCTTATGCAAAAATGCAGACATCAGCAGAAGAGGGTGAAACTGGCAAATTTGAAAGATCAAAGGTGGCAAATGAAATGGCAGAGAGAAAGAGGATAAAGAGATCCTTTCTGAAGGCAACAGTGGAGGGGATAGCGATGCAAGAAAATCACGAACACTGTCTGAACCACGAGTGGACTTCCTTCCCCGGGCTAGACCTCATTATGGTCTTATAGTAAACAATGAAATAGGTATTTCACAATGTCTAAAACCACTGCCTATTAAAACATTTCCCTCTGTTCTTTTATTCTCTATCTTGAACATTAATAGGTAACAATCAAGTGTTATTTTTGTTGGGTTCAACTCTATTCTTTTCTCAATCGTTCAAGCAGCTCTTCACTATACACAATTGTATTTTGTGTGTGTGATGGGGAAGTGTATGAGCTACTTCTCGGATATCAAATTTTATCCTCACGCTCTGACCCCATTTTTTTGCCTGGTTTTTGACAAAAATAAAAGGTATGGCCAACAATACCTGTATAATCTCATTCGAGCAGGATCAACAGGAAGATACCTCTCTATTCTAAAGTCTAAAGCAGTATCCGATGAATAAGAAATATTTTATCTTCCATTTGTTTCAATGTGTGCAATTAGTCAAGGAGAAATAAACAAAGACCTTACCATTAATTAATAATACTCATTATTTTTAAGTTCTCTCTTTCTATAGAAAGTAAATAAAGAATTAAGGTATGGTGAGTGTAAGAGGAGTTTTTTTCAATCCATAAATGTAATTTGACCAAATTTATTCCAGAAAAAAATAGCCCAGTACTTGAAGTATATACAATGCTCTCCAAGTAGAAATTTCTGGGGAGATAGTAATAATCTCTAACTACACTGTCTAATAAAGTAACCATTAGACACATATGACTAGTAAAAACGAGAAACTCAATTATTGTATCGTATTTTAGTTTTACGTGGCCGCTATATTAGACAGACTAACTTGGTGATATGGAAGACGAGGGAGAGGGTGCAGTCTGCTATGACTATTAATTTTCTGGTTACAGCCTGGTGGTTTTTCATTTCTTTCTGACAATACAAAATCATACTCTCCTTACCTTGGAGCCTTTGCATTTGTACTTCCTTCTACACATATGTCCTCATGGATTCCCCTTTGGGGGCTTCTTTTCATCTCTGACATTTAAGCTTAAATGCCTCCTTCTGAGAAAGGCTTTTCTTCATATCTCAATCACTAACAATGTAATCTCCATTACAACCACTAATTACTCTGTTTCTCTATCTTAGTAAGCAGTTTATTTCCTCAATATAACTTATTATATACCTTAATGAGTTATGTACTAGTTTACTTGGTTCAGGTGTGTCTCAACCAATAGAACATAAGATTCAGGAGGGCACAGAGCATGGCTATCTAAGCACGATCATCTCTACCACCTACAATATGCCTGCTATTTTGGTACATACTCAAGAATATTTGTTGAATACATGTGGAATACTTTCCAATTTATCTTGTCAAACTGTATTTTCTCTCTTCCTTTAAATATATCACTTTGAATATTATCTTAATAAAATGTCTTATAACAGTTTTCACCCAGAATTGTCAGTTACAAATAAATAAATAAAAACTACCTCAAAGGGATCTCTCATGTATTACATTCTATTTACAATGTCTTCCTCCTCTTTGGCAGCCAATTTCTTCCTCCCATTCTCTCTTAAACCCATTCCTATTTGGCTTTGCCTCTCACTATTCTACTAAATTGTTTTATCAACATTGTAATCAAACTCCAAGCCAAGGTGGGTTTGCCGTGAACCTTATTATGTTTAACTTCCAGGGCCCCTCACTGTCATGGACCACTTTTCTCTCTTTAATTGGGAGTGTCCCTAGTTTAATTATGTTTAAATAAAATTTGGAAAAGTCATATATTTTACCTCAGACTGTTAAGATCAGTGCCTCTTTCCCCTTGATATTTCTCCTTGAATTAGAGGACAATGATCCTTTTGGGAATCCAGCCAAGGGCAAGTTGATTTAGAGACACATTGAATTTTGGTTTAATAGTATATATTCATATTATTTATAATCACTTTTGTCTATATCTGGTTATTTCTGGCCAAAGTGCTGTAGGAATACCTTCCAGGAATATTTTCTCACTCACTATGCAAATTGACCTGGCATTGTGACATAAAGGTGCAGGTGAATATAGTCTATGCACCTGGTATCTGGAAGTATGTAAGCAGCATAGAAAATACAAGTCTTGAAATATACAGGGCTAGATGCTAGACTGGAGAATTTATCCAGTCATCAGATGTGAAGAATTGCAAGCAATGTTTTAGATCTTATCGATACGTAGTCAAAATAAATGTTCTCACCCATCAGGAATATACTTGATAATACGGTGCAAATGAGTATATATACACTGTACTTTCTTTTTCCTATGTGAATTGTGAAAGACAATTTATCAGAAATCATATGTTTATGGGGCCATAATATAAGCAGTAAATACATCTGTGTGTGAGGTAAAATTTTAATGAGTCCCCATGTATTGGATTGAATCTGAGCATATCTGACACATCATATACTAAGGAGGATGCTAGTTCTACTCTTGCAGTAAAATTGCCTGAAGAAACAAATATTCCAGGGATAAAACTTCAAATGTTTATCAATAACTCAATGCACATTATGTAAGAATAATTTAATTGAAAATTAGGTTACTCAATAGACTATCGTGACAATTTGCTTTATTTGCATTGTTCTTTTCCCCTAATTTCAAATTAATGTTAAGAATTATTGGTTCTGTACAAATTCACATATGACTAATAAGAAGGAAAAAATACAAAATGAAAGAAAAAAGACTGGCATAAACTTCAATGACAAAACTCTTATTATATTTCCACAGAAACCTATGAATTGTATTGTCAAAATTCATGAAGGAAATTTTTCTAAATGATAATAAAAATAAAGACCTACCAATCAGACAAAAGACTGACGTCTTTACTTTCTCTTCAAAAATGATACTACAAAATCCTTGACATATAGAGAAGTGAACAAAGAGTGTGCAGCCAAAAATGTACAGAAAAAATATAGATTCATGCCAGGCAGTTATTTAAGAAAACCACTGTATTATTTTTCTCTGGATTTTGTAATATTTGTGGTATGTGCCACCTCTCTAAAAAAGTCCGTAATCTGGTGTAAATTCTTTTGTCACTGTAAATAAATACAGTGTTGTACATAATTTTAAAGGCAAAGATTTATATTATTAAATAATATGAACTTCAAGGTCCCAACCCGGGAAGCAACACCGACTCCACGCAGCTACAGCCAATGATCAATTCTCAGTCCTCACAGTAGCATTTGCTCTGTTGATCACTCCTTTCTCCTGGATATTCTTTCTTCATTTGACTTCAGGGCACAACGTTCTCGTGCTTTTCTTCCTATCACATTCTTGATACTTTTATTTCTCTATATATACCCGCTCCCTTTGAGATTTTAATCCAGTCTCAGGGCTGGGTCAGTGTCATCAAAACTCAACACAATTGGTATTTTAAAACACTCAAAGTTTACACTACCAACTAGACCTTTCCATGAGGTCTCTCCAGACTTCTCTCCAGACTTCCATACTCAACTTGCTACTCTACATTTCTATGTGGGTATCCAGTAGGCGTCACAAACATAATATGCCCCAGACTGAATTCCTGATCTTTTCTCCCAAACCCACTCCTTCTACAGACATCCAGTCTCAATTAATGGCAACTTCTTGCTAGCTATACCTTGCCTTCTATCATTGCATCACCCATGATTTTGGGGGTATCTCAAACAGGCATTCTTCCTCAGAACCCTGGTATTTTCACTCTCCATGCTTGGAATACTCTTCCCCAAATATACAGGTTACTCAGGACCTCGCAAAAACTCAGGTCTTTGATCATATGCCAGCTTCTCAATGAAAGCTTCCCTGACTATTTAAAATTGAACCTCCTATCCTAACAGTACTTTACCCCTTTTTATGATTTATTTTCTCCATCTAATATATTGTTATATTTATTTATTTTGTTTACTTATTTTTTTATTTCAATATCCTCGCATTAGAAGAAAGATAGGGATGTTTTTTCTACCTGTTTTGTTAACTAGTGACTTTGCAATGTGTACAGTCAAACCTTGCACAAAGAACTCCTTGAATATATAATTTATGACTGGATACCAAATAAAATTAAAATATTTGTCACTATTTATTCTCCCCAAATTATTTTTTATTGTGGATCTTTACTCTAAAGATGTGTCTCTTAATTTTCAAAATGTAGTAGAGCCATTTAAAATCTCTCTAATAGGCCGTCTTGGTGGTGTAGCGGTCAAGTTCGCACGCTCCACTTCAGCAGCCTGGGGTTCACAGGTTCGGATCCTGGTGCAGACAGACGCACTGCTTGTCAGCCACGCTGTGGTGGCGTCCCATATGAAGTAGAGGATGATGGGCACGGATGTTAGCCCAGGGCCAGTCTTCCTCGGCAAAAAAAGAGGAGGATTGGCAACAGACATTAGCTCAGACCTAGTCTTCCTCGCAAAAAAAAAAAAAAAAAACCTCTCTAATGAATGAATTATTGTAAATAACAAATATTCCATTTATCTACATGATGTAATGTTAATAAATTTTTAAGATTATGCCCATGTAATTACTCATTATGAAATCTAAATAGCAATGGTAGAAAAATTAAGGATCAATATACACCTGATCGATTTAAGTGTAACATACCTAAAAAAATACATGTGTATTATGACCCTAACATTCACACAAAGATAATCATGAGCCCTGAGTGTCTCAGGGCAGAATTAAGATGAGTTTCACTCTCATTATCCCTGAAAGAATATCTGAAAGGTTACGTAAGTAGGGCCAATGCAGGATTTGAGATCCAATCCAGGCTTGTTTCAATGGTTGACATCTAATATAGTTAATTGAAAATGCCAGAGAAAACTTGCAGTTGACTTCCCATTTATGACATCATACCCTTATAAGATTGTTAAGATATACAATAAATGTATGTATACCTGCTTTAATATAACAAATAATATGCTCATTTCTCTAAGCAAGGTATTCCCAAAGGCAAGCATATTCACTTTGCTTTAATTTATAACTTAATTTTTCCACTTGAAAGCTTTTCTAAAGTTTTATTTCAATAATGTCTTTTCCTAATAGGCACCTTTAAAATGATGATTTAACTAATATAAAAATATTCTTGGTACTTCCTTACAAAATCCATTAAAAAAATTTCTCTTTCATGTTGCTTTTTAGTAATATCTTTGGAAAGAAAATAAATAACTGGTCTTGTGGGGGGCTAAAACATAATGCACTTTAACAATTATGTTTTGAAATGGCATACATTAATTAATAATTATGTGATTAATTAATTATAATATATTCATGGTTAACAATCAATAATATATTATATTATTGATTATTGAATAAAATAATTTTATGAATATTATGATATGAATGTGAGAATTATTGATTATAATCAATAATTACTGATTTTTAACTGACATACATATCTTTATTCTGTTTATGCAGTTTTGGAATGAGGTTTATCTTATCCTGATAAAAGTAATCAACTTTCACCCTTTTTCTGTTCAGAACTACTTGTGTAAATACTAACACAAAATACTAACATTCAAAATACGGTCCCTCAAAATCTTGGTAAAACACATCCATAATATTGCCTGGACATGAATGTTTTTGAATATTATTCCAATTTTTTCTGTTTATTAGACTACTCAAGTTTTTCATTTTTTTCTTTACCTATTTAAGAATTTTGTGTTTTTCAATAAATTATTGTATCTTGTCTAACTCTTCAGATTTGTGTATTGATATTTATAATATTCTTTTATCATATTTTAATCTATGATTGATTATTTTCCCTCCTTTTATTCTGCATTTTTATTTGAAACACCTTTTTTATTTCCTGACAATTCTTGTTGGAGATTTTTTAGATTACTAACATATTTTGAAGCCCCAATTTTCATTTTTACCAGTCATCTTTTTGTTGCTATTTATTTCACTCATATCTAATAATATCTTTATTATTGCATTTCTTCCTGATTTTCTGTTTACTCTTTGCTTTTATCAACTTGGTATTTGACCATTTTATTTCACTAATTCAAACTTTTTTTTTGCTTTCGTATAAATATATTTAAAGTTATTTATTTCCTTCGTGGTATTGCTTTACCTGTGTATATTAGTTATCTATTCACGTTAACAAATTAGCCCACTTAGTGGCTTAAAACAACTAACATTATCTCAGAGGTCACATGGATCAGAAATCCTGCATAGCTAACTGGGTCAAAGTCTCTCGTGAGATTGAAGTCCGGCTGGTAGCGGGGGCCATGGTCCTTCTGAAGGCAATAGTGGGAAGGAGGTGCTTCTAAGCCCCCTGACACAGTTGTTGGCAGGATTCAGTTCCTTGAGGCGTGTTGGGCAGTGAGCCTCACTTCCTTGCTGCCTTGGCCTCTCCACGGAGCAGCTCACACTGTGGCAGCCTGCTTCAGTATAGTAACCAAGCAAGCGAGGGCGGGTAATATGGAAGTCATTGCCCTTTTTGACCTTAATCTCAGAAATAATATCACTTTTGCCATATTTTATTATTAAGAAATGAGCCACTGGGTCCAGTTCACACTCAAAAGCAGGGCGTTACAGCGTCATGAACACCAGGGGGTGGGAATCATTAGGAGCCTTTGCTGAAGTGCCTGCCACGCCATGTTTTATTGATTTTGACATGTAGTCTTCAACTCTATGTATTTTATAATTGGCCTAAGGATTATTTTTCTTTGTATCAAGATTTGTATATTTTTATTTTAAATTCCAGATATATAGGGTTTTTAAACAGCTATCATTTGTTTATTATTCCTAAATTTCTTAATTTATAGTCCAAGAAAGCCTGACCTCAAAATTGTTTATGGTTCTTGTTCTCTCATGTAGCATACGCCTCCTTACGGCCTTTATATCAATGAAACATATTGTATATTGTTTTAGTTGATAGATTTATAAGATATTATAACTCTCCTTTTAAAATAATACTGATAAATCTAAAGTATAGCTACAAGGTTAAATAACTCTTTATAATCCCTAAGCGTTGAACACTTTTGAAACTATTGAAGCATTTTCAGAGAAACCCTTAACAAAATGCTTCATTTCAATTTGCCGTGTGTTATAGGGAGTGATTTAAAGTTACTGGAGCACTTTACTTCTTTTAAATGTTTCAGTCTGGAATTGAATAAAAGAATGTTTGAGAATATATTCATTACTGAGAAAATATTACATGAATAATTTCAGTTGTAGTCCTGGAACTTAAATAAAAGCAAAGAATAAACACCGAGACTTCAACACATGAGTTCAGGGTAAGTTTTGCTAATATCTGTTAGTTTTAGAATAAATGTATTCTCATTTTGAAAATTCCTCTAACATTTTATATGATAAAGAGAATTTTCTAGTCATCCAGTGATGGAGGGAAAATACATTTTTAACGATTTCTCTAATTTTTCTTGAAAATGTGTTTGTATTGCCATATCATTAAGAATGAAAAGGAGTTGGATGTGTTTAACACTGTAATTTCTAGTGAAGATCTATGACAGTTTAACTTAAATGCAAGGAATACTTCTTTAAAATGAAGCAATAAAAAACATTATCTTCATTTGTGAAGTGGTTGGGATGGATTCAGTTTGAACTGAAGGCTAGATTAAACTACACAGAAGTCAGATTTAGAAACTATTTGAATCAGCTGGCCAAAATTGGTGGGCCTAACTGAATATTTGCATCCAAAATAATCACTTTAGCATTTTTTTAATGTTCTCTGCAGCTTCAATTATAATACAGTTTCCAAATAATCAATTTTGCATTTTTTCTAAGTATTCATTTGTGCAATACGGTAAATAAATTTTTCTAACCCCCTCCTCCCCAAAAAATCTGTGGATTTTGAAGACATAAACAGTCTAGGTTTCTGGTTAGTAACGGTAAATTGAGCATATGTTTTCTTCTTTTCTGAAACTCTAGTAAAAGGAAGAGTAAAGATAGTGGAAGAGAGGATATTACCATAGGATTGTGTTAAAACTGAACTCCATTTTGATCATTGTAAATTCACATGTAGTTGTAAGAAATAATACAGAGAGATCCAGTGTATCTTTTACCCAGTTTCTTTCAATGGTAGTATTTTGCAAAACTGTAGATCATAATATCACACTTTCCTTTACAACAACGATCCCTCATATTGCACCCACCTCTCTTACCCCCACACTTGACTTAACCCCTCACAACCACTAAGCTGTTCCCCATTTCTATAATTTGTCATTTCAAGAATGTTGTATAAATGGGATCACACAGTTTCTAACCTTTGGTATTGTCTTTTTTCACTCAGCATAATTCTCTGGAGATTCATCCAAATTGTTTCATGTATGAAGGTTTCATTCCTTTTTGCTGCTGAGTGGTATTCCATGGTATGCATTGACCACATTTTTTTTTTTTTAATATTCATTGTGGAAGAACACCTGAATATTTTCCAGTTCAGGGCTATTTTGAATAAAGCTTCTATAAACATCTACGTACACAGGATTTTTTGTGAACATAAATCTTCATTTCTCTGCCACTTGTCTTTTCTCTTTATTAAGGGACCTCTAAATAGGGTTGTTCACAGAGCAGCAAATTTTGATGTTGATGAATTCCAATCTATCTTTTTTCTTTTTTCATTTTGTGGTTCACACTTTTAGTGTCAACTTGAAGAACTCTTTTCTTTCCTTCATTGGATTGTGTTTGCATGTTTAGCAAAAAATCAGTTGGACATATTGGTGTGGATCTACTTCTGATTTCTATCCTGTTTCATTGATCTATATGTCTGTCCCTCCACCAACATTACACAATCTTGATTAATGTAACTTCATTATAAGTCTTGAAATTGGGTAGCCTTATTCTTTCTACTTCATTCTCTTTCAAAATTGTTTTAAATATTCTAATTCATTTGCATTTCCATATAAATTGTAGAATAATATTTTCTACATGTACAAAAAAATTTTATGGAATTTTGATAGATCTTGTGTTAAATCTGTACATTAACTCAGGGAGAATTTATACCTTTACTATGCTGAGTATTCCTGTCCATGAACATAATATGTCTCTCCAGTTATTTAGACTTTTTTTTTACTTCTTTATCAGCATTGTACAGTTTTCAGTATATAAGTCCTAGATATGTTTTGTTAAATTTATACATTATCTCATTATTTTTGAGTAATTATAAATTATATTTCTAATGTAGTTGTCCACATATCCACTGATGTTATATGGAAGTATAATTGAATTTTTAAATGCATGTCTTGTATCCTGTGACCTTGTCTAACTCACTTATTAGTTCTAGGAGGTTCTTTTTCTTTTTTCCCTAGATTCCATGTGATTTTCTATATAATCACATTATCTGTGAATAAACAGTTTTATTTCTTCTTTCCTCATCTTTATGCCTTTTATTTCCATTTCTTGCTTTATTGCACTCACTAAGACTTCCAGCATTATTATTCTTGCTTTTCATTTATTTCACTGTTCTTTAAGTTCTTGAGAAGGATACTTAGATTATTAATTTGATACTTTCCTCCATTATAATGTTTATATTTAGTTTTATAAATTTCCCTTTAAGCTCTTCCTGAGCCGTGTCACGCAAATTTTGATATGTTGTATATCATTTCATTCACCTATTTTTTTTTTTAGTTTCTCTTGTGACTTCTTCCTTGACCAGTGGATTATTTGGAAATGTGTTAGGTAGCTTCAAAGTGTTTATAGATTTTCCTGTTATATTTATGTTATGGATTTCTAGTTTATTTCCACTGAATTTAGAGAACACTATATACAATTTCAATTCTTTAAATTCACTCAGGTTTGTTTCTGGCCCAGGGTATAGTCTATCTGGATATATCTTTTGTGGGCTCTTGTAAAGAATGTATATTCTTCTGCTAGTGGATCTATTCTTTTGATTAGATACTGCTGGTTGATAGTGTTGTTGAGTTCTTCTTTACCTGTGCTTATCTTCTGTCTAGTTTTTCTATCAACTTTTGGGGGGGAAGTTAAAGTCTGCAAGTATAATTGTGGATTTGTCTATTTTTCCTTTCAGTTTTATCTGTTTTGGATTTGCATAGTTTGCTGCTCTGTTTTTTTGTGCATACACATTTATGATGGTTATTTCTTAGTGGAGTGACTGTTTTATCATTATGTGATATCTCTGTCTCTGGTAATTTTCTCAGCTCTGAAGTCTACTTTAACTGATATTAATGCAGCCATACCTGTTTTCCTTTGGTTTATATTTGCATAATACATCTTTTCCATTCTTTTGCTTTCAACCTCTTTATATTGTTTATAATGAAACTGAGTTCCTTGTAGAAAGCATATAGCTTGGTTATGTCTTTTAATCCATTCTGACATATCTGTCTAATTGGTGTATTTAGACTTTTTATGTTTGATGTATTTATTGATATGTTATGGTTTAAGTCTGATATTATATTTTGTTTGTTTGTTCTGTTTTTTTGTTTCTGTTTTTCTTTTTCTGCCTCCCTGTGGATCGCTTGAACCTATTTTAGAATGTCATTTTGGTTTATCCAAAGCGTTTTTTAATGTATCTCTTTGTATAGCTTTTTTAGTAGTTTCTCTAGCTATTACATGTAGATATATAACTTATCATAGTCTACTGGTGTCATGATTTTACTGGTTCTAGTGAAGTATAGAAACTTTACCACACTTTACATCTATTTACCTTCCAAATTTATAGGATAATTGTTTTAACATTTTTCTCTACATACCTTTGAAACCAGATCAGACTGTGTTACAATTTTGGCTTCAACTATCAAATATAATTCACAAAACTCAAGAAGAGAGGGAAAGTGTGTTGTATTTGCCCAAATTTTTTCGTACTGTCTTATTCCTTCATTTCTAATATTCTAAGGTTCTTTTTGTATTGTTTCCCCTCTGTTTAGAAAACTTCCTTTAGCTATTTTTATAGTGCAGGTCTGCAGGCAACAAATTCTCTTAGTTTTCCTTCTTCTGAGAATTTCTTAATTTTCCTCTCTCTGAAGGATATTTTTCTGGGTATAAGATTCTGGATAGATAGTTATTTTCTTTCAGTACTTGAAATATGTCATCACTTCCTTCTGGCTTTCATGTTTTCTGATGAGAAATATGCTATCATTCAAAAATTTTTCTCTGCAGGTAAGATGTCAATACTCTATGGCCACTTGAACGATTATTCCTTTGTGTTTAGTTTTTAGACATGTAATTATGATGTGTCTTGGCATGGATTACTTTAGGTATATCCTATTGGGGATTCTCACATTTTCTTTAATATGTAGGTTTGTCTCATGCCAAATTTGAGAAATTTTCATGCATTATTTCTTCAAATACTGTTCCAATTGCATCTAGTTTCTCTTCTCTATCCAGGACTCCAATGGCACAAATGTTAGATCTTTTGTTATAGTGCCTGCTGTAGACTGGATGTTTGTGTCCCCTGCCAAATTCATATATTGAAATCCTAATCTCCAATGTGATGGTGTCAGGAGGTGGGCCTTTGGGTAATGATTAGATCATGAGAACAGAGCCCTCAATATGGGATTAGTGCCCTCATAAAAGAGATCCCAGAGACCTCCCTCCCCACTTCACCATGTGAGAACACAGGGCAAAGAAGGCCACCTTTGAACCAGGAAGTGGGCTCTCATCAGACACTGAATCTGATGGTGCCTTGATCCTGGACTTCTCAGCCTCCAGAACAATGAGCCATACATTTCTGTTGTTTATAAGCAATTCAAACTATGGTATTCTGTTATGGAAGCCCACATGGACTAAGCCAGTGCCACAGATCCTTGAGGCTCTTTTGTCCCCTCTCTATTCAGATTACTATACTATTCAGATTATTTATACTGTTCCATCTTCCAGTTTACTGATGTTTTCCTCTTTATAATCCATTCTACTGTTGAGTTCATCATCTGAGTTTTTTATTTTGATTATTACATTCTTTAATTGTATGATATGATTTCCATTGGGTTCTTCTTTATATCTTCCTTTTTTTTTTTTTTTTTTGCTGACTTTGTATTTCCTTGCCAAGACTTTCTATTATTTCATGTGTTTTAAGTATGTTTGTAACTGTTATTGAAACATTTTTATCATGACTGCTTTAAAATAGCTGTCAGATAATTCCAAAAATCTGCCATCTCGATGTTGATATCTGTTATCTTTTCTCATTCAATTTTAAATTATTTTGGTTCTTGGTATGACAAGTGCTTTTCTATTTAAATGTGGACATTTCTGTATTATGTTCTGAGATTCTGGATTTTATTAAACCTTCTGTTTTAGCTGGTTTCCTCTGACTCTCTCTTCCAGCAGTGGGAGGGTGTTTGCTGCCTTGTTACTGTCAGGTAGAAGTGGAAGTTCAGATTCTCAACTCATCCTCCATTGACATTGAAGTGGAGTGGAGAGGTGTCTTATCAGGCCTGGGCTTGGGGTGGGAATTTCAGTTTGTCATGTGGTTTCCACTGACACCGTGGTCAGGGTGGCCTTCTAATCACTGGCTAATGGTAAAAGTCCTGACTCTCCACTAGACTTCCTCTGACACTATTCCCAAGGGGGTGAGAAGAGAGTTTTAGACCATTAGATGGGACTGGAAACCCACGCTCTCCACATGGTCTCTACTAACACAATAGGGTGGGGATGGGGAGTTCATTACCTGCCAAAAGAAATGAAAACCCTGGATTCTTACTTATTCTTCTTTGACACCAACCTGGAAGGGAGCAAGTATTTGGGGCAACTTTTTAGAGCCTCGTGAGGATAGAAGTCTATTTGCTCTTCTTGGCTTTGGCTGGTATGTGTGGTGGTAGGTCCATAGGTGTTTCTATGGTGCTTGGCTGGAGTAGAGCAGTTATTGTTTAAAAGTTTTCTGTAATCTCAGACCACCTTTTACTCATTTGAAATTGCTTTAATGTCAAATGGAAACTAAAAATATTAATTTTAATCCTGAGTGAAATTTGTGACAAATTACAATGCTTTGATAAACCAAGAGTACAGTAATATCTTAAATATAGCTTTGCTGTTGTTGACTAATTACTACAGTTTTAATCTTTCAAAGGGAATGAAATACCCTAAAACTATCTAATTTTAAAAGGCCAAAGTAGAATACTATAAAACCAAATGCAGCTTTTGTGTAATGATGGAAGCTCTAAAGCTCCTTCCTTAATTGTGATAATTTGGAACAAATTAGGGAGTCTTGCAGTGAGCAATAGTCTAGTCACAGAGCTCTAAATCAACATGCAGGAAACTTGCTGAGCAGGACTCTCAAATCCGAGAGTGGTTAGTTAACAGAAGGTCAGCCTGAAATGACTGTTTTTGTCTTCTTAATACTTACTAAAATGGCTATCTTTGCTTTTGTGAATATTATAATTGGGATTTTATTTTTTAAAGCACAAAATATAACATATAGATGACATAACTGTGTAATTACTGAATTAATATCATTTCTCTAACAATTTTCAGTACTAAAATAAAACTGCTGTTTCTCATTGTTTCAGCTTTTTTCCAATATAATTGTGAAATACTGGTATTTGGAGTTCCCTTGATCCATGCTAATGCTCCTCTATGTATGCTGTGTTCTAAATAGCAATAGGCATTTGATGGTGGTAACTCACTGGAGTTCAATAAAGGGTCAAGAGTTCTGGAGGGAAGCATAGCAGTGGGAATTCCCTCTGCACATTAGTCTAACATGAAGAGAGAACTTACAGAAAATGCTGTCCTAACAGAAAGTGTAAGTAGTTAGCAGAGGTTTTGTTAAACGGAATATCCCAAAAGAGATTTGCTTGAAAGATGTGTATCCCTGTAAAGGTACTCAGATAACATATATCATCACTGTTTTTCTTTTTGTCTTTATTCTTTGACCTGATTATTTTAAAATAAGCTAACTATTCACTGTATTCTAGGCAAACGAATGTCATTTGCTAACTAAACACATTTATAAACTTTCTGTCATTTACAAATCATAAAAACAAATAAATAGCTACCTGAAAAAACAGAGCAAAAGCTTTAAAACAATATGAAGAAATAGAGAATTAACATAGAACCAAGCAAGCTAATGAAAACCATATATATATATATGTTTAATTGTAGTCATAAGTCTCAAATCAGCTTATACTGAATCATTCTGAAAATACCAGGTCCCCATGTTACCCCATGACTCAAAATTCCCTTGTTCAAAGAAGGAGGTAAAGGGTTTTTGTTTACAAAAAGTAGTCTCCATGGTTAACATGTTAACCAAAGACATTTTCTCCTTCTGTGTGAAGGGCTTGCTCTTTTTGTGGTCAGTTATCAGTTCTGAATTCAGTCATTTTGAGTTATTGATGAAGATTTGTACAATGCTAGGTTTGCTGTTGTTAGAAACTCAAAGAAGATATTTTGCAAAAATAAATCCATATTTATTATTATTATTATTACAGTATGAAAGAATAAACTTTCAAATATATATATATTCTAAGAATGTATCTTTTGCATTTAGAAAATTATACTGTTCCAGAATTTTTTAATTTAATGTCTTTGTAATTTACTTGTCTAGTTTATAATTTACATTCCTCAAAACGAACATGATGAATGGGTATTTACTTACATTTGGATAACTAAAGAGCCCATTCTGATAGTTTTGTAAAGCAAAGGAATTGTCTATGATAAATTGGAGGGTGTTACTTATAGCATAGAGAGAAAACTTGCTTTCAAATTTAAATGGAAGGTGTAACATGAATAAGTTCTAGGGGTCTAATGTATAGTATGATTACTGTAGTTAACAATACTGAATAGTATACTTGAAATTTGTGAAGAGTATGGATTTGAAGTGTTCTCAGCACACACACACACACACAACATGGTAGCTATGTGAGGTGATGTGTGTGTTAATTAGCTTGACTGTGGTAATCATTTCAAAATATATGTGTCTCAAATCATGACATTGTATACCTTAAATATATACAATTTTTATTTGTCAATTATAACTCAATAAAGCTGGAAAAAATTAATGGCAGTCTTTTCTCACTATCTCCACTCTTAAAGATTTTAAAAATCTAAATTTTCTAGTCTCAATAAATTAGATTTTCACTTCCAATAACATAAAATAAAAGTATACATACTGTCAATTAAAGTAGATAAACTTCAGGCTATTTACTTTTCCTTTTTAATTGTACCTTCTGCATGTAGGCAGATATATATATGATTTTGTTAACATCCAATCTGATGAAGGTGAAAACTAATTTGTACTGCATGGAATCTCTATTTTTTGTAGCAGAGACTTGCTCAGATTACATTTGAGCAAGTTAGAGACAGAAATATATAAACTCAATTAGAAAAACCTATTTTTTTCACATAAGTTAGAAGTTGTTTCATACTATTTAAATCCATTATTCTTGGATACTTCTAGGAAGCTTCAGTCAGTTTGCTCTTTGTCTATTTCTATAACAAGAAAATAAATTAGCAAAATGACTATCTTTAATTGTTTTATAAATTATAAAAATTATATATATGGTGTTTTAGGCTTGGAGATAATTTTAATTAATGTTTTCTTTTCATTAATACAAAGAATATAAGAGCATAATAAAAAATTTAGAATAATTGAGAAAGAAACGCCATGATCCAATACTAACAATAATTGCATCAAGTATTAAAATATGCATATCTTTATATTTTAGTTATGAGATATACAGATTTCATATAATTTTGTATGTTTGCGAATATGTTTATATTTCACTTATAGCATTTTCTTTTTGAAATTTTATTCTTAGGCTAATTCCTTTAAGGTAGAAATTTAGGAAAAGAAACAGATTGTAATTCCTGTAATTTAAAGGAATTATGAAGGATACATTCTTTTTCTTAAAACCTGCAAATATTTTACAAATACAGAGTCTTCCAAATTGTGTATTTTCCACATATATACATGTATGTGGCTTTGATTCACAAAATCAAAATATGCAAACTAGCTTAACAATAATTTTGTTCTTACTTATAAAATGATTTATAAATAAGAATTTATACTGTAAGTCAAATAACCTTAGCATCATAACTTTAAAAATCCATTATTGGAAAACAAAAATGCTTCTTTTGACTTTAAACCCATCATTTTTTTTCAAAGTGAATGAATTCAGTTGCTTGAGAGTATGAAAGATAGGCATATGTATGGTTCATCAAACAATCGTGTTGATTACTTCTTTTTAAAGATATTATTTTTATGAAGTTTTTAAAGTAATAAGTATTGTGTCTATGTGTGTCCATCTCCAGCATTTTTGTGATTAGATGCATCACATTTTAAGATATGCCTAGATCTTTTGCTAGAAACAGAAATAAAATATATAACCATTTGTCATAATAGGAGTCCATGTTTTGTATCTAAAAGTACTCAAGCCAAAAAAGAATAGTTATTTGAAAACAACTAACAAGAATTATGGAGGGTATGAGATTTTACCTTAATGCAACCTAACAATTTATCTTGCCACAGTTTCATAGATATTAGTAGAAGACTGGTGACTCCTAGGTCAAGGACAAGAGCATGGAGGCAGTATGAACCTCATGTTTGCAACTGTTTCCTCTTGTCCCCCAGTTCCCATGGTGGGAGATGCAGAGGAGGGTCCAGGGGGATGCTGTGTATACAGTGGGTTTATGTCACAGATGAGGAATCCTGAGCAAAGGAACCCCAATCTTATAGGAGGGTAACTGTTAATTCTGTCCAACCTTCGTTTTGAAGGGAGATATTACCTATATGATCCTGGTTAGGAAAGACATCTGCCTTCAATCCCAGAAGGAGACACTATCTCTAACTTCCCAAGCCCTTACTATACAAATATCGTTGAAAAAGCAGCCCAGAATACAGCTATCAATGTTTTTTCACAAAACATATAGACACATAGGAATCTCACCAAGAAATATCTGCAATAATTTTATATAATGATAGTTTCATATAATACCAGGCATGTTAATTGCTTTCAGGACTCACAAAACCATCAAAACTTGAAGATTAACAATTTACTGTTAGGAGATAAATCAAAGGCCACATTTTCAAGAGTTAGGTCAGGTAAAAGAATCAGAATAGAGCCATCTTTACTAATTAAGGTTATAAATGTTCACTTCAGTAATAAATTAGATTGTGAGAGCTTCGAGGTAAAAAATGGACTTTAATCACTTTTGTAATCCTTTAAAGTAAAACACTATACCTCGTACTTATTAGCTGCTGGTAGCAAATGTCTCTTATTTTCAAATTCTCAGCATCAATTACTTTGGATAAATGCCTACCTTTGCACTGTGTGACTCTGGTAGACTGCCAATCACCAGACCCACAAGAGGCCAAGAGGGCTTAGAACAGTAACTGACACAGAGCAAGCATCATTAAAGCATTTCTTACAATAAGAAAATTAAACCACAGAATTCTACATGATGTCATGCTTAATAAAATTTTGTTGAATTACATCAAATCTTATTTTTCTCTAAACTTTTAGTAGATAATTCACTATTAATATTCAAAGTTCAAAATGTGCAAAATGATAAAGCAAAATTCTTTTTCATACCCTTGTCCTTCAACCACCCAGGTCCCCTCATTACAGGCCAACAATATTATTGTTTTTATCTTCTGGAGAGATTTTATGTATACAAAATTTTTTAAAAAATGTATAGTCACAAATATACATTTTAATGTATATTTTCTCATTCTAATGCAAATGGTAAGAAATCATATACATTATTCTGATCTTGTTTTTTTCTCATTTTAATACAAATGGTAAGAAATCATATACATTATTCTGATCTTGTTTTTTTCACTTAAATATGCATCTAGATCATTTTACATTCAACACATATGGAGAATTCTTATTTTGTTTTATAGCCTTATGCCACACCATTTTATGGATTTACAATAGCTCATTGAAACAGTCTTCTATTAATGAACATTAAAATAATTACCAATATTTGGCTATCATAAATAAAATCATAATGATAAATCTTCAAATAACTCACTTCGTATCTGTGCAAGAAGAGCTGTAGAATAAATTCTCAGAAGTGGACTTTCTTAATCAAAATGTTTAGCTTTTTTTTTTAAGCACAGATTGCCATGGATGATATCTACAGATTTGTATTATTTAAAGTTCCTCCAAGAATCCATGAGAATGCCTATTTTCCTATACCCATGCCAAGAAAGAATGCTATAATATGTTGAGTTCTTTGCCAATTTGGAAGGTACAATTGGGAGGGTAATAAAATTCTATTTTGCATTTCTCCTACTGTGAATGAAATTGATCATATTATTTTACATGATTAAGAAATATTTGTATTTCCTCTTTGGATAATTACTTATGCACCACCTTTGAACATAGTTCTACTTTCTTTCAATTTGGAAAAGCTCTTTGTATGTTGGAGAAATTAATCTTTTGTCATTAATATGAGTTGCACATATATTTTTTTAATTTGCCATCTGTATTAGTTTTCTTGGGCTATTGTAATAGTGCCATAAATGAGGTGATTCAGATCAACAGAAATTTATTTTCTTGCAGTTCTGGAGGCTAGAATTCCAAAATCACAGTGTATGCAGGGCTATGCTCCCTCTGAAACCTAGAGGGGATCCTTCCTTGACTCTTCCTAGCTTTTGGTGGTTTGCTGGAAATCTTTGGTGTTGTGTGGCTTGTAGATGTATCACTCCAATATCTCATTTCCACATGACATTCTTCCTATGCATCTTCACATTGTCTTCTCTCTGTGCATTCTCACAAACATTCAGGAAAGAAATAATGCCAGTTCTACCCAAAATCTTTCCAAAAATTGAGGGGAGAGAAAACTGCTTATTTTTTTTATTTTTATTTTTTGTTGAGGAAGATTGGCCCTGAGCTAACATCTGTTGCCAATACCCCTCTTTTTGCTGAGGAAGACTGTCACTCTGCTAACATGTGTGTCAATCTTGCTGTATTTTGTATGTGGGACACTGCCACAGCATGGCTTGATGAGCAGTGTGTAGGTCTGCACCCAGTATCCAAACCTGCAAACCCCAGGCTGCCAAAGTGGAGCATGCGAACTTAACCACTATGCCACTGGCTGGCCCCGAAAACTGCTTATTTTTTGAGGTCACCAATCCTTGCTTTCCAAATCAGACAGACACAATAAGGAAAGACAACCACAGCTTAATATCACTCAGGAACATGGATATGACATCCCTAATTAAACATTAGCAAATAACATCCAGCAATATTTTTAAAAAGGATAATACATCATGACTAAGTGTGGTTTATTCCAGGAATCCAAAGTTTATTTAACATTTAATTAAATTGCCCTCACATCCATTTTTAAGATTTGCATATTTGCTTGTCTCCTACTTCCCCTGGAAAAAGAGTTTGTGGTTTCATTCTTTATACTTGCTTTGGATAATATTCCATAAGTTAAAAATGGAATTCTTATGATGTTCCATGGTGTTTATTCTGCTTATATTAAATTTTAGCAAATTAATTACATTAATTTTAAAAATTAGGGACACGCCATCCATACTCCAATAGATCTGATGGAGTTAATTGGGCACCAGAATGGTTGATGCTACTATTCCAGTTTCCATTTTCTTTCCTATCATTTTTTTTAGGATTCTTTCAAAGATTTCATTGACTTATAAACCTACCTATTTAGATTTTCTATTAAAGGCATCTTTATTGTTACGTTGCAATAATACATTGTAACAAAATAATATATATGCAAACACCATGCCACTTGTGATAGGCTGAAAAATGGACCCCCAAAGGCGTCCATGTAGTAATTACTAGGTGAATGAGTTATTTTACATAGTAAATGGAACTTTATAGATGAAATTATGTTAAAAATCTTGAGATGGGACAATTATCCTGGATTATCCAGGTGGATTCAATATAGTCACAATCGTCCTTATAAGAGGGAGGCAAATATATCAGAACCAGAAGGAGATGGGCAATAAGAGCAAAGGTTGGACTGATGCACTTAGAAAATAAAGGAACAGGCCATGCACCAAGAAATGCAGGTGGTAGCAAGAAGCTGGAAAACAGAAGGAAACAAATTGTCCCTCTGACACCACTAGAAGGAATATAACATTGCCAACACATTGATTAGACTTCTGACCTCCAGAGCTGTAAGAGAATACATTTGTGTTATTTTAAGCCACTCAGTCTGCTGCAATTACAGTAGCGGTAGAAAATGAATACATCACTTAAGATATAAAACGTGAAATATAAATACACTTAAACAATATGTGTATATGTCTCTAATCTTATTCTTCTTTCTCCTTCTTATATGTATTAAACCACTTTCCTGATTTTGGAACGTATAAATTTACCACATACACATGTGTCAGAGTGATACTTATTCCCTTCCTCCAGAGTAATAAAGTAGTGACTCTACATATAGTTGCCCAGCTAGGCTGTATTTCCTAGTTCTTTTGCTCTAAGTTGCTGCATGTGACTGAGTTCTCACAAACTGCATATGTATAGAACTAATGGATTCCTTTTCTGTGTCTGATCATTAAGACACTTGGCAGATGATGCTCCATGTTCTATTGTCTCCTCTTTTGCTAGAACATAGACCAGTTGGTGGCCAAAATTCACACCTGGAATTATTCTGAGGGTTCCATAGATCTGGTGCAAAATAAATATTCACCCTTCCCTGACTTTCCATGGTAAGGAGATACACTGATGGAGAAGGCGAGGGACACTGAAGTATGAGATGGTGACATCTGAGTAGATACTGATAAAACAGAGATTGTAACCACAAATCTAACTGAAATTCTATTACTAGGGGAGGAAGCTCCTATAAAATCATCTGAGGGAAACTATTTCTTTCTGCCTTAAGTCTTTTAAGCATCACACCCAGTGGTGATGCCAATTCTCCTCGGGATACATCCTACCACCACAAGTTTTCTCTGTGTCCACAAATTAAGTTGGATACCCTTTGTCATAGTCCATTCGAGCTACTATAACAAAGGACCATAGACTATGTGGCTTACAGTCAACATGAATTTATTTCTCAGAGTTCTGGGGCTACACGTCCAAGATCAAGACACCAGCATGGGTAAATTTGGCTGAGGAGCCTCTTCTGGGTGCAGACTGCCTTTTTCTCACTTGTCTTCACATGGTGGAAGCAGCAAAGGAGCTCTCAGGGGTCTCTGTTATAAGGGCACTAATCTCATTCATAAGAGCTCTGCCCTCATGACCTAATCATCTCCCAAAGGTCCCACTTCCTAACACCATCTCATTGGTGGTTAGGATTTCAACATGTGAATTTTAGAGGGATACATACATTCAGTCCATGGTCGATAGTCCACATAGGAATTATAAGGAAAGCTCATGGAAGTGATAACTATACACGGAAAGAATGGCAACCTCTCACCAGACTGTGTCAGCAGGGAGTCCACATGGGATTATATATTAATGGTGTTATACCAAGGAGGAGAAATACAAGGCTCATAGGATTACTGTATTAATATGGAAGTGGCTACTAGGGATTAGAATTTTAATATCTTGGCTGAAGCCCAGGGGAATAACTTTAATAATCTACTAAAAACAAATTGAACTTGGACTCAATGATGGCCTACAGTTAATGAACTCGAAATGTCAGGTTCTCCCTGACATACAGTAGGTGATTGTCCAGAGAGATGCGAATGTTGGAATGGATATATTATGTAAAACCTGCTTAGGCATCTTCTAAAAACACTCTCAAAAGAACTTCTCACCAATTTTCAAACTAATGAATTGGTGAGGGGAATGCGATATTCTTATAGTTCTAAGTCCCTGTAGCTCAGAGATGATGATAGGAATGCTGAAATGGAAATAGATTCCTTGACATCAGTAGAAATAGCAGGGTCACAAGAGAAGTAGAGGCCAAGTTGTAATGGAGTATAGGGGTTTATATTCTACAGTATATTTGAGGAAATATAACATTCATAGTAGGTGGGATGAATACAGCATATGTATTTTAACCCCCTGAACAACCAATAAAATATTCATAACTAAAACAAAAATGTGTACCTAAGATACAAATAGAAGAGATAAAGTATAATATGAAATATACTTGATCAATTGCTAAGCAGGATAGAAGGAAAAAAGAAGCAAAAGACCGATGGAACAACAACAACAAAAAAACCCGAATAGCAGGATGCTAGGATTAACCCTAATAATATTGATAATATGTTAAATTCAAATAAACTAAATATTCATTTAAAGTGAGAGACAAGATGCTACACTTGCACCTCCCACCCTGTAGAAAGAGACACAGCTATTATGGACCGCCTTTGATTATTGCAGTGACATTTCCTGTATCTGGGCATCCTGTTCTAACTCTTTTACTAGATTAAAGGCTGTCACACTTGGATGTGACCCTGGAACAAAAAAGGGGATCGGCAGAAAATTCTGGTTGTGATGCAAGACACTCGGCCATTTGTTTCTTACAATGTAGCACACTCCATGGAATAGGAGTGTCTTTGGCAAAAAAAGATGTAGGGAACTCTGGGAGACCTCACGATAATTACAGTGAAGGTCTGTGTTTTAGGGAAAGGTCAGAACCTCTTCTGCTGATAATTAGTATCCATTTGAAAAGTAGCTCCTGGAACTCTTTTCTTCCAGCCGTAACATAGTAACTGGTACTTGACCTGCTCTGCTGGTGAAAACATCTATGAAACTGGGAAAAACATAGTTTAATTGTTTTCAGACATTGTGTAAAGAGCAGTAAAAATCTTTGGTCCTTAAGAAAAGGAAAACAAATTAATGCAAGCCTCAAAAATATCCCAGGCTTTAGATTGAGGAAGGTGAAGTATAAGCTGAAGAGACTGGAGTTGTGGGCTGCTTAAGCAGCTGAAATTTGCTAATCAGGTGAAAGAGAAGTGGAAGCTGTGCAGGTGGGAAGGAGGGAGTGGACAGAGTCTGAATGGGGATATGCGTAGTTTTACGGTCAAAGGTTAGAATGTCTTTAGCTAAAAGTTCGGATAGAAAAATATAAAAATTTAAATAGAATGCTAAATATATTTAAATGATTCAAAGGAATTAGGTAGAAATAAGGAAAATGGATTTAAAAAGAAATAGAACAAAAAGGAAATAAAAAGCAATTATATTGTGATTACATTAAATGTAAATGTACTGAATACTCCAAAAAAAAAAGGCATAAGTTGTCACACTGAATAAAAGAGCGAGACCAACTTTATTCTGTCTCAGAGACAAAAAGATAGGCTAAAAGTAAAAGTATAGGAAAAACATATCATGCAAACAGTCAGCAGAAGAAAGTTGGTGTGGCTATAGAGTATTATCAGAGACAAAGAAGTGCATTTCATGATGACAGAGAGTTCATCGGGAAAAGATGACAGTCCTAAATATGTATGTACATAATGTCAGAGCTTTAAAAATAGTGAGACAAATATTGACAAATCTAAATTGAGAAATAGAAAAATTTACAATCACAGCCGGAGACTTTAACATCACGTTCTCAGTAATTCATGGAACTACTAAACCAAGAATAAATAGACAACCCAGCCCCAAGCCTGTATGAGTAAGTCCAGATACCAAAAGATTACTTCCACCTCCTTGTTCTTTCTCATTTGTAGTTTAACTGAGTTATTTACATAGAACAAACCTATAAATATTCAAATATTCTTTGTAAACTATAAAACTGCTGGATTCCATAATCTAAAATATGAACATAATAATATGTATTAAAATTTTTGAATGCCAAAGAAAGAAACAAGAGCTTAAATTTAAACACTAACCACCAACTTGACCTAAATAATTTTTATGGTACAACATGCACAACCACTACAGAATACATATTATTTTCACGTGTATATAGATGAATCACCAAGAAAGACTGCATAATGGGTGAGATAAATCTTGAAAAATTTTATAAACTTGCAATCTTACTATTTATTCTGATGAGAATGATATTAAGTTAGACTCTTATCCCTCAGGAGTGATGATTAGCTGTGGTGACTACACCAAGTAAAAAACTATTTTATCCAGATGGGTTTGATAGATGGCAAGGTAAATATAAATTGGATTTCAAAACTAATAAGTTATAATTAAAAGCTCAGGCTTCATGACACTTGGCAGAAGATGAGTATGAAGAAGTGTGTTGTGGTACTTTGTTGTGGTTTTAATTTTCATTTCTCTTATTTCTAGTAAGGTTCAGCAACATTTTTATGATTTTTAGTAGTTTATGTCTCTCTCATATTCATTGTCAATTGCATACTGGGTGTTTATGTTACTTTTTAATATGGAGGAAAGTTTATATATTTTAGCTTCTTTAGAAGTTCTCCACATTGAAAGCATCTTCTACTATTATTGTAGGAAGACTTTTGACATATAGAAATATGCAATTTCAATATAGGTATATTAGAATATTTTCCTTTATGTTTGCCTATTTTGAGTCTCTTTTAAGATAATCTAAGGTACTTCAATATGATCAACATATTATCCAATATTGTGTGCTAAAAGTTTTAAAGGTTTGCTTTGTAAGTTTAAACAATTGGTATCATGTGGTGTGTGTGTTTGTGTGTGTGTGCACGTGTGTGTGTCTGTGTATGACATAAGGAAACCTAGCCTTGCCTCCACCAAATTGCAATGTCAGTCCTGCCAAAAATACGCAACTGTACATGTTTGACACAGTACTATTTTTGAATAATTATTGTGATTATTTTAAATATTATTTTTGTAATATCTAGTAATGAATAATTGCCTAAATTAAGGCTCGTATGATTTTTCTAATGACTCACGTTCATATTCTGAGTGGTCCTCTTGACTTGCATTTGAATTGACTTTCAATTTGGTTGGTTTTGCACATTTCAACTCTTTCTTTCAGATGTGCTAACAGCTGAAAATTCTCTGATTATAGGTTCAAATGTATGAGATCTTGACCAAAAGAATGGAAGAGAAAATGGAGAGATGAGTCTCATTTCCCAGTGGACACAAAGATGCATGGCTTATACAGTCCCATGTATGTGTGTGGCATTCCCAATACCATCTGAAAGTATTTTTAGAGTGGAATGTCTATATATGAGTGAATATAAGAGTAAATTCTACAAAAAAATCAAATTGTATAGATATTATTTGTTTTAAAAACTAAGAATATGACAAAACTAGACTATCTAGGTCATTTCACATAGATTTTTGTTAGTAACTTGGAATGGGGTGTATTTGTATCGCTTTTGGAAACTTTATATAACAGATTTTAAAATGTAAAGACTTTTCTAAGAATACTGCATTGTAATAGTGGTTATAACCAGATAATGGAGAAGGAATACTAAATTCTATTATTCACGAAAATTTGCTGCAAGAGTAAATTTAGAAATAACACATTTCAACCCTTCAGTACAGTCCTAAAATTAGCCCACTACATTTTAGAGATAGAGCAAAACCCAAGATAAATACAGTGTTGGGATCAAATGGAAATCGTTAACAATGCCTGTAATGAAAGACAAAATTACACTTTGGGTGTGGGGGGCTGAGAAGAGACACACTGGATTGAAAAAGCTAAATTTAGATGAGAAAGAAATGGCTAGATCATTGACCCAGAAGAACTGAACACTAAATATATTCTTTCATTCACAATAGAGAAACATGTGGTTAAAAGAATTGCAGTTCCATTGTCCTCTTCCATAAAAACTATTTCCAAAAGTAGAAAATGGAACTGCTTGATTATTTATAATAAAAGATGTGAAGACAAAGAGATTAGCAAAGAAAAAGGATTAGCCTTTTGATGAAAGTGACTAATTACAGTGGAATGCATACATGAAGGGGAGATCTTTACCCACCACTCAGTGTCAATATCACATTTTCATGTCATTATTAGTGACTATTATTATTATTATTGCTAGCATGTATTGAGTGTTTACTCTGTGTCAGGTAGTAACTTAAGTATGTAGATCATTTCAATTAATTCAAAGAATTCTGTTGGCCAGGTGGAATTGACATATTCATTACTCATTATGACAAGTTTACTGAAGCTAAAAGAGACTTTGGCAGTGTCGTATTTTAAGAGAATAATGAATTTGAATTCAGATCCAGGCAGAACGACTCAAGTGCCTAACTCAAGGGACTGACTTTTAACCATGACATGTTTTGAACCTTATTTTTCCTAATGAATCATCACGGCAATATTTAACGTATATAGCTTAACAATGGAGGGAAAAACCCAGACTTTTCAAAGACTATTAAATACTGACTCTGATCTAACACTAGTTCCTATGAATCCTAAATTACCACTTTGAACTGCCAATCTAAGTAAGAGTTTATGGATACCAAGTAATCAAAGATATTCTAAAAGAATTTACCTCATGTTGGGAGCAGAATTTTAAAAACGTTGTGATTATTTACCCCGCTCTTAGCATTACTTTGGAATTCAAGTGGCCAAATCCCATGTCAGTTTCCACCCTATGGCACAGGGTTATGCTAATTGAATGTTCCAAATGGAAAGTTGTAGAGCTCCCAACTACTACAGAAATAATAAATCAAAATTAAATGCTGCATCCCTGGAGATATTATGAGAATTTGTGCTTCCAAGACGATTTCAAAGATGCATGTGAGATTATTCCTGTTGCGTATTCATATAATTTTCCAGTTTTATAAGTGGAAAAAACTGAGGCATCTTGTAGAATATGATAGATTAATAAAAACAATATTGATGACTCATACTTCATTTGCTGCCCCAAATTAAGTCAACTACTGGTCCTGGGTTTGAATCTATTGATGTTGTTAATAAATGTCGATCCTTTTGGAGAATAGGGACCTCCAGAAGTTTTTGCATGGCAAGAACATCAGTATACACATTTGTACTGTTTTATTATTATGTCAGTGCCACCAATCTGTAATTTGCTATGTTTGTTTGTAAAATTCTTAACACCTTCTCCTTTCTACTGGACATTTATGTCCTCCAGGACATATATTTGTGGTAATGTGTGTTTAGAAAAATAGTAGGTAGTTTGGATTTCGTGATAAGACATGTGTGAAGAGCAAGAGATACATCCCATATAAATTCAGGGAAGTTTCTGGGGATCCTGTGGCCTGGTCTTATAGGATACAGGCTCCAAAATGAAAAAGAAATAGTTACTATAATCTATACCCCTTATCCTTATAAAGGGCGTATATTCCTTTCCAGTTCTATTGTAATTGTTTGAAGTGCCATTTAATGCATTTAGATTCCTCATTAATACCTATTTATCCAGTGAATCAAAAGGCTAATGTTGATTGAGACCCTGAATAACTGAAGGCTAGAAATAAGTCAGGGTGTGACGTTACTATTCTGGGGATGGTATTCACTGAGACAAGGGATTCAGAAAATGGATTAAATTTAAGATGAAAGATGAGATGAGTTTAGAAATAGTACATTTTCAGTAAAATTGAGATATTCAAGAAGAGATATATGGATGGAATGTGTAAATTTAGTGTCATAAGCATCCAAAAGGACAATGAAGCCACGGCATGAAACGGGGTCTCTAAGGATAAAGAGTTTCAAAAAGAGAATTAGAGGGAGTGAGGAATAGAAACTTCTATTGGATGGCACAGGGAAGGAAAAATAATTTTCCCTTTACCCTTCTGAGTTCTTTGCTGACACCCCAGTAATAAAAGACAGGTTAACAATAGAAAAACAGATAAAACTTTATGAACACATGTATACATGGGAGATAGGGAAAAATGAGTAACTCCTTGAGGTAGCTTAGACTTTAGACTTAAATACCATCCTAATATGGAAAAGGGAGTGGGGATGTAGGCTTCTTAGGGCAGTATAAACGGTTTTTAGGAAAGATGAACGGACACTTAGAAGAGTAGATGGGAGGTATGATAGTTTGTGACAAAGTTTGTCTGGGTGTAGTGTGGACTTCTAGTCTCCTCTCCTGTGCGGTGTTGATCTTCCCTGGTGATGAAACTCCTGGAGAGGGCATTTATGACAATGGAGTTCCTTTTGGAGGATCTGTCTTTAGGCAGATGAGGGGACTTCAGAGACAGCGTCTCCTTGCGTTTGCTGTTCTTCAAGTGCCTACAGCTCACAATAATCAATATACTGAAACAGCATATTTTTGGGTGGCATATCATGAACTCCTACAGACATCTTTTGGGGTGTCATATTCTGCTACTCTTCAACAAGTATAAATAGAGAATTAGTCATAAGGGTAAAAAAAAAAGAATTTGAAGAAATAGAAGCATCGCAGGAGCAAAGCAGGTTTCTAGACAGTGTCAAATACTGTAGAGTAAAATTAATGAAAATCCACTGCTTGTCCCATTTAACTCATTGGTAAGATTTCTGCTTCTGAGTAGAGGTAGTAGGTTATGGCAGACTGACATTTCCATTAAAGACAGCTGGAAAAGCTAGATAAAACCCTAAAATCATGTAATTAAAGTCATCAAATAACTACGCATGCAAAGAGGATTAGATTGACTAAAATTCCAGAGAAAGAATACTTCTTAGAATTGAGCTGAGGATTGCAGACACTTTTCCCCAGAGGATTTCTGATTATGGGTGTAGGCTAGAGGCTAAGGATAGAGAATGGCACAGGCAGAGCTCCCTGCTGGCAGAAAGAGTTCCCAGCAGATCTTGTATTGCTTGTGCTGGGCTGGAGTGACAAAATTGGAGATTTGACAATCCTCAAACACATGGTGCTTTTCCCCTACAAGATATTTGCTGAATCTGGCTGCATAGCGGGTTAGGAGCTGGGTTGAAAGCTTCACTAAAGCAGCGTGTACAGCAGTCCCCCCTTATCCATGGTTTCCCTTTCCACTGTTTCAGTTACCTGCAGCCAACTCTGGTCTGAAAATATTAAATGGAAAGCTCTAGATATAAACAATTCACAAGTTTTAAATTGCACACTGTTCTGTGTATCATGGTGAAATCTTGAGCAGTCCCTCTCTGTCCTGCAAGGGAAGTGAATCATCCCTTTGTCCAGCATATCCACACTGAGTATGCTATCCGCCTGCTACCTACCACTAGTCACTTAGCAGTCATTTCTGTTATCAGATTGACTGCCTTGGTATCACAGAGAGTCTGTGTTCAAGAAATCCTTATTATACTTAACAAGGGCCCCAGGGTGCAAGAGGAGTGCTGCTGGCAATTCAGATATGCCAAAGAGAAGGCTTAAAGTGCTTCCTTTAAGTGCAAAGGTATACATCTCTTACTGTGCCTAACTTATAAATTAACCTTCATCATAGGTATGTATGTATAAGAAAAGACATAATACATATAGGGTTTGGTACTATCTGTAGTTTCAGACACTAGGGCTCTTGGAACATATACTCTGTGTATAAGGGGGGACCACTGTAATCTTCTGTGTCTCAAGGGGTTTAGGAGACAAAGAACAAGGATCTGAAACTAAAAAAGACATGAATTGAAAGTCAGAGAGGGACGGTCTAATCGACAATGTGGATCTATAGCCACTTGCCACTTTTCTGACTAGGATCCCTTGCAGCTAGAGGTTTAAACCTTAGACTTGGACCTTCTGCAGGACACAAGAGTCCAATAGAGTCTTTGACCTTTGCACAGGGCTGGAATGATGAACCTTGACATGCCGGGCCAGCTTCTCCCTCATGGCATTTGAAAAATGTAAAGATGAATGGGGCAAAAAGCTACATAGTTAATCCTAAAATCTCTGAATAGCAGAATTGAGTCCCCTCAGTCATTTAGGTATAAATAGACAAGACCTGCCAGACTCTCAACTGAAAGCTTTGCAGAAACATACTATAGTAAGGGTGACAAAATAGAGTAAAATTATACCTTACCAGAATTGCAGCCCAGCACCGCCCCCCCCCAGGGCAATCTCTGATTGGAATTAGAAATAAGTTACCTCTCCTTTTCCCTCTAAGAGGGCAGAACAAAATCTCTCTGTTAGAAGACAATATCATCTAGAATAGGGACGTTTCTGTTATTTAACGCACAGAATATGTTTTCTCTACATATTTTGGTTTTACACCTTGGATGTCATTGGTGGATAAATAGAGTCTTGGTGGACTGGGCTTAATATGAGAGATCTGATTTATGTCTGGGGGGAAAATCAGTTGGGAGGCTATAACATTGTGATCTGATCATTTTGAAGGAAGATTTAATCTTTGCATAGTTGTTTGATGAAATTTTGATCTATACCACCTGTACCAGCCCTTCTAAAACTCATTGTAAATTTGCTACATGACATTAGGTTTCTGTTGAAGTTCATGTGGTAGACAAAATCAGGGACAAATAGGACAGTTTTAGTAGGTAGACAGAATGGACCTGCAGAAGGGTTGAAGTACACAATCATTGTAAGGATATATGGTATGAACAAAAGAGGGCAGAAGAGTAACTCAAAATGAAATTTTGTATATAACATTTTGTTGTTCAGAGCCATTATAGACTTAGGGGAGGTGAAAAAGGATCTCTTAGTTCTTCAAGGCTACTCTTTGGTTTGAAAACAGCTTTATGAGAAGTGGCTTATCAGAGATTGTCACATCTGATAGAAAGCAACCAAAATTCTCTGCTGAATCGAATATTTTAAATGAGCCATAATGGCCAGTCAGGTACAATATATTGCTATGTCAGAAAACTCTGGAACTGTATATTTCATCGAATACTGAGAATATAGCCTCTTTGCCTAAGACTTCTTATAAGACACTGTTGGCTTAACTTTGATGTCTAGCCAAACTTTGCAGAAAATAAACTCTAGTATATAATGTTATAAATGACCCTGGTACTGTGGGGAAGCCAGACTCTATTTATTAACTCCTTAGTCTAAGGGACACATTTATAAGGACTTGGAGTAACCCAGAAATTTGGGACAAATGAGTGCTAGTGAGTGTCAATGAGACTTCTAGAAAGGGAAAAACACGTACTTTCCAGACTTCTGTGTTATGGCGATCAAGATGGAAGGAGCAGCTCTGATGAGAAGTACTGGCCAGTAGGAAGACATGCTTCTCTCTCAAAGTTTAGAAAGGCTTTCCCCTATCAATTTGAAAAGACTGTGAGTTTAGGGACTTGGCCAGTTTGTCAGTCAAGGTACCCTGAGGTCTATACAGAACTATAACCAGAAGACTAGGGCATTTCACTCCATCTCCAAGTCAGAGACACTGAAGAGAGTGCTACTAGTCATCATAGAGAGATGAGGCCCCAGTGATCCTTGCTGCCAGGAGATGCTAAGAATAGATTTTCTGGTTAGAGGAGGACAACTTACGTCTTTTCCTCCTCTTCTAAAAGCAAAAATGGAAAATACCTCACTCACTTGCTGTGACCTCAAAGCTGAGAGGTTCCTGCACTGCTGGTGCTGTGAGGAAAAAGAAGGCAGAGTGTTTGGGGTGAAAATCCCATCTTCCTACCTCCCAGAACCACATCCATCAGCACTTCTTTTTGTGTGTGTGTGAGGAAGACCAGCCCTGAGCTAACATCCGTTGCTAATCCTCCTATTTTTGCTGAGGAAGACTGGCCCTAGGCTAACATCCATGACCATCTTCCTCTACCTTATGTGGGATGCCTGTGGCTGACAAGCAGTGTGTCAGCAGGTGCCCGGGATCCGAACTGGCGAACCCTGGGCTGCCAAGCACGGACGAAGCCGCTACACCACCGGGTGGCCCCCCATCAGCACTTCTAATCCAAGTCTCATCTTCCTCCCTCCTTCACAGGTGTCACAGGGCTGGGCTGGAGCTCTCCCCAACTCCCAAAGAAGGCACATACATTAAGCTCAGATTGTAATAAAAATTTACGAGGTTGCAAAAAGATGCAGAAGTAAAACCATAAATATTACACTTTTATCTAAACGTAATATCGGGTTTGAGGAAAAAAATTATTACAACAGCAGTATTTAAGATTCTTTATGTTAAAATATTAAAAACTGCATTGCTAAGTTTTACTGTAGAGAAGAGAAAAAATTAACCTTAGGACAAAATCGGATGAACTGAAATTAGGGTAACTAGTGATTGGTGGTGCCATCTATTCAAAAGTTTACCACACTTTCTTACTCTGTGTTTCTTTAAATTATATTTACAATTTGTCTTGATGTTCATTTATTTAAAAGGTATTTATTTCATATTAATTAACTACAATTAATTAATAACTTTGCATTAATTCATAATTAATTGCCATAGTTATGGATAAATCTTATTCATACTCTAATAAACATGGGAGTGGGCTAAATTGTGAACTATGTTTTTGTTTAGTAAATATCCTTGCATGAGATTATGAGTTATCCATGCTTGAGTTAAATCCTGGGTTAGTTTCATTATTTGTGTTTATGAACAAAAGCTGGACATCAATGTGCACACGATTCGAGTACTCACATCAAGAATCTGATTCCTGGGAGGAAATAATCTTGATCGTTGTCTCCTTATAAACTCAAGTATTTGATGGCAAATATCACATACACATGGTACAAGATTTTAAACTCATTTTATTCCTTGCCAATTGAAAATTAATGATGTGAACTTAATGAATTTGAGGAGACGTTTATATTATTTTTCTTAAAACAGTTAAGGTGTCTATATCAAATAATAACACATCTATAGTTTAATATTAACTACCACCTCTTCATTTGTTTCTAAAAATAAAAATAATCAGGTAATATTTATAGTGCTTCAATATAAATTTATTTAATATTCATAATAATGTTGAGAAAGAGGTGATGTACCCATTTTACACCTGTCAAAAAAATAGTTCGAGAGGTTAATTAATGTGACCCTGTTAAGCAGATGGTAAACAGCTGGGATTTAAACCTGGATCCCTATAGTCCTGATCATGGTAAACGTGTGATGTTGGCTGTCTGGCTGAGATAGTTATTCTAGGGATGAGAACTATGTGTTTTTATGCCTTCAAAATATTTTTAAAATTGTAGGACATGCACATTTTGGAATTAAATAAACTTCAAACCTTACTTTCAATAAAATGCTTATATAAACAATGTACGGATTTCAAAAATTCTAACTTCATAAAAAAGCTTATTTTGAATCTATTCTATTTGTTGTCCCCACTATTAATTTTTGTGGAACTAGCCCAAAGGAGAAAGCAGATCCATACCTACAAGCAATTTGTGCTGGATTTCTTTTTTTATACCACGCAAACGGCAGCAGGGGTGATGGTCTGAGTGATGACTTTGCTCCCTATAAAGATGTAAGGGAAGTTGTTAAGAAACTAGTACGGACAGTTCAAAGTGAGAGTCAGATAGTGAGAGGAGTGTACAGATCAGGGGGGCAGAGGGAATTATCACGGAGGTTAGTGGTGCAATGGGATGTTGATGGGAGATAAACAAAAGAAGGAAGAATGAAGAAAGAGAAAATCTTAAATCTCCAGTGTCTTAAGGCTGAAAATGGCTAAATCTGTAGGCCACATAAAATTGCTTGTCATTTGCCATCACACTTACTGAAATTTTCAAAGCCAAAGTAACTTGAAGCATCTTTGTTCTAGAGCAGTATTTTCCAAACCTGGTTGCCCCACGCTATTATCTGGGAAGCCAGTGCTAAAAAAATGCTCATGCTTAGGCTTCACTTCTTGACATTATGATTCAGTCCAATCTGGGATGGGCAGAGAAATCCAAATCCTGATTACACTTAGAAACCAATTCCATAAAGCATTTAAATTTTTTTTCCTGATGGTCTGTGAAGTCTCATCTCTGTGTTTGCTATTTTGGGGACTGAGAAAGCAATCATGTTATTATCCCAAAATACTCTACTTCATGGTCTATCGTCACTAACTGTGTCCAGCCTATATTATGGAAGTGGGGCAAATTTGAGGCATTGTTTGCAGGTCAAATTTATATCTAAACGCTTGCATACTTAATGCCTCAACACTTTAGGTTGACTTAAAACACTTAAATTTGCCAAATGTGGCAAGTAATATTGATTGACTAACGACAGCCATTTTTCCCCTTTCTACTTTGCAAACAGGACCTGAATTTTCTTAGTTAACGTGTTGATAATATTCTCTGGGAAGTTAGGAGCAGGAATTGATCCATGAGTAAACCGATCATTGGTAATCCCATTCCCTTTTGCCAGTGATCCGTTTACAGTGCGCACCTAACCAATTTCCGACCAATAGGATATAAGGGTGAATCTTCCAGGGTTTCTGAAAAAGATTTTCTTCCATGATAAAAAGCTGGGGATCTCTGAGGGTCTCCTTTACTGCTTTTGGATGCTGTTTTATGATGTTTAGAGTTCGTGATATTTGGAATTGTTGTCACCATCTTAAAATTATAGAAGAGGATATGACCAAGACAATTAAGGCACAAAAAGGAAATATACAAAGAGCAGTCATCCTCGGTGAAATCACCTGTGAGTCAGTCTTGCTTCTGCCTATCTCTGAACTTCTTATCATGAGATATCACTCATGTTTTCATTGTTCAAGTCACTTTCAGCCAGGTATTTTATAGCCACTGATACATTGATTTATATCTTCCTCTTCCTAGCAAGGTGTTTTGTACTTAATTCTTGTTCAGAATTTTCAAGCCACAGGGTACCGCTCAGATCACTCCTGTACCACGTGAATTCCTTTGTCTTTGTTTCAGCATGGCAGCATTATAGCACTCACCTTACAGCACATTTCCCCAAGGGTTTCAAAAACTTGCTGATGATTTCAGCATGGGTTACTTAAATGTTCTTCAAGATGACTAGATTTTTAAAAAGAAGAAACCTGGTGTTTTCCATATGTGCTGATTAAAATGAGCAGCAGACCAAGGTGAGTTTATTAAAAACAGCAAGAATTGTAGCACGGAAAAGAAAGGCCAACAGTAAGGAGCCCCATAAAATTAAAATTACAACTTAACCAATCTGTGCTGTCAAAATCCAGTGAGTTCTGTCTCTTAACTCCAGAGTGAAAATGTGAGCAGGCTGAGGTGAAATATATTGTTTCTGGGGTCTGAAGACCAAAAGAGGCAAAAGAATTCCTGGCTAGAGGAGATTAGTTGAGTTCATTGGGCCTGTATGCAAGACGCTGGGAATGACAAAAGAGGGAGAAAGGAGAGAGCTGATTAAGAAGATCCATCATCCCCGTGCTCACGGAGCCCATGGTCTTGGGGAGGAGCACACATGTACAATCAGTAAAATTCAAGGCAGAAGTGTAGCCAACTCCTAAACAATACCAGCCGTGGTACAAATCTGTGTCCTGGCATTGAGAAGCTGTGAGACTTTGTCAAAGATAATTCATTTCAGGGCTTCAGCAGAATTCCAAATTAGAGGAAATAAGAAGAGCTAACCAACAGGGATATGGAGAAGCTTAAATGTAACAACACAAGTAAACACGGGCATATTTCCTGGTCCATAATATGTATGCAACAAATGTTATATATTTAAGGTTAAAAAAATCATAAAAACATGCATATTTCTCTAGAGCTATATATAAAGAAGGAAGACAGCTATTTGGGTATCAGAAGTGATTGCATAATTGATAGGTGTTTGCAGAGAGATGAAACATTTTATGATTTGGTCATACTGCTGAGTTCGGTAAAGAGAAAATGCATAACCAGAAATAAAAAGAACAGTAAGTCAGATTGTTCATTGAAAATATTAGAGAAAATTTTGTGTAAAGTACAGGAGTTATAAGGCTTATGGTGTTTTTTAATTTGTTATCAGAATGTTTCTAATTTTTATTCTTATAGAAAAATCTTTTACAGACACTACTCTTAAATTGATTTTGCTCCCCAGGTGACATTGGGCAATATCTGGAGACATATCTGGTTGTCACAACTGGATAGGGACTGGCACTTGCATCTAGTTGGTAGAGGCCAGAGATGCTGTCAAACATCCTACAATACACAGGACAGCCCCCCACACCCCCCCAAGAATTATCTGACTCCAAATGTCAATAGTGCCAAGTTTAAGAAACCGACCTTTAAATAATTCAGTTTGTTTTTAAAAACAAATATTATTGTGTTTTGTGTGTGCACATGTGTGCATGTGTGTGTGTTCATGTGCAAGAATAGAGGCATGCATTAAATGGATAAATATTCTCCAGGCAAGTAATGGGAAAGAGGAGAAAAAAAGGAGCCTTGATAATCAAAGTATAGTCTGCACTACAAAGCCTATTACTTTCATTAGAGAATTAATTGGATTTATATGGCAAATTCAGGACTAAGATCCAGAATTTGGTGCTCCTAAATCAAAGCATATTCCCTGGGATCATCTCTCAAATATTGGTATCAGAATTAGCTATTTTTGTTTCACTGGTGTTATGGTAGACACATTCAACTTTTAAAGATATTGTCTGAAATGGTGGTGATATTTCTCATTTTATGTTGCAGCATACCAAAAGCAGCTTTTATTTTATTGTACATATTTTTATAGACTTTAAGTTTCCTGATAAGCTAAAAATACATTTATGAATATTCTCAAATCTAGCCACTGTGCATTTATAAGGTAAATGACACCAATATAACATTTTAAAGATAACAAAACCTCTTTTTTATTTCTTTTCTGCTGATATAATATAATAAAAGATTGTATGCTGACTCTTTAGACCTTGCATATTGACTGTGCTTGCAATTATGATCACTCTGAAAGAAATTCGGTGTTTTCTTTGTTGACGTGCAAGTTCTGACTCACAAGCAAAGTTAATCACTAGAAGAGATATAACCTTGACCTTCTTCTAAAATATGTATTTGTGAGGTATGTTGTTTCAAGTGGTACAGTAGGGTAAGACAGTGCCTACACTTCACGGGGAGACACCATCTTGCTAATTCAAGCTGCTTGTACTGCAGGGGAACGCCTACTCATGGACTCCTCTGCATTCTCTTCTTGAACCAGAGCAAAGAATTAAGGGACCAGAGCAGGTGAGCCCACAGCCTCTTAGCAAGTCCATGTTTTTCACTTGCTCCCAGGAGCTGCAGTCTGCTGTGTCTGGGGGAAATTGGATACAAGCATCGAATGTATAAATTCCTTTTTCCATCTGTCAACAAACATTGCAAACCATGAAGAGTCAGAAGAACAGAGCTATGAGGGCATTGTTGAATGGCCAGAGGTTTGGATATCCATTAAACTCACTCATAGAGAGTTCTCCATCACTGGAAATATTCAAATATAGAATAATATGGATGAATGGCTTAGAAGGGAATCAAGCATTGCATGAGTGGCAGGAATAGAAAATCTGTATCATTTCTTCCATGCCTGAAATTTTTAATCAGCGTTTTATGCTACATGCTTTTCCTATTATATAAGAGAAACCAAATATCACTAGCAAAAATTCATAATGAAGGGGCTGGCCCCATGGCGTAGTGGTTGAGTCTGGAGTGCTCCACTTTGGTTGTCTGGGTCCATGGGTTCGGATCCCAGGTGTGCACCTACACCACTCATCAAGCCATGCTGTGGTGGCGACCCACATACAAAATAGAGGAAGACTGGCACAGATATTTGCTCAAGGCTGGTCTTCCTCAAGCAAAACAAAAACAAAAACAGAAAAAGGAATATTGGCAATAGATGTTAGCTCAGAGTGAATCTTCCTCATCAAAAAAAAAAAAAAGGAAAGAAAAAAATAGTGAAAAAAGTGCACCTTTTATTTTATAAAATCTGAATGTGAATTTTCACAATTATTTTTATATGAATGCATTATATGATTTTTTCTGATTTCTCTTAGAATACTAGTAGGAAAATTATAAATCTAAATATATATATATATATAAAGTTTTTTTTTTTTTTTTTACTTTCTCTCTATTTTTTTGAAGTTTGATGCTTGTTGTAAGCAGGATAATGGCATCCAAAAGATGTCCATGACCTAATCCCTGGAACCTGAATATGCTGTATTGTATGCAAAGGGGAAATTAAGGTTGATAATCAGGTGACCTTGAGATGGGGAGACTATCCTGGATTATCTGAGTGGGTACAATGTAATCACTAGGGTCCTTAATGTAGGAGAGGAAGGCAGAAGAGTCAGAGTGATGCAGTGTGAGAAAGACTCAATCAGCTATTGCTGGCCTTAAAGATGGAATAGGGCAACAAGGTGGGTAGCTTCTAGAAGTTGGAGAAGGCAAGAAAAGAAATCAAATCTCCCCTAGAGCCTCCAGGAAGGATGCAGCACTGACAACATCTTGTTTTTTGCCAGGGGACACCAAATTTCCAATTTCTGACTTCCAGAACTATGAGATAATTGATTTGTTTTGTTTTAAGACGCTAAATTTGTGTTACTTTGTACCAGGAGAAATAGGAAACTAATGCAGTACTAAATAAAAATCTCAGTAAAATACAACTCTAACTGAGGTGGAACCTTGGAAAGACCAAGTGCTCTTGGGGGTCAGGGATGACTGGAATCACGGATTCAAACAACACCAAGGTGTTTTTCGCTTCATCTCTAGTCTCTACTTCTCTGTGGGTGTCTTCGTTATGTTAAGTAGCCTTCCGCTCCACACTTGGAGACATGGTTGCAGACAGCAGGCAGATCCCAGATACAAAACATCTTAGCTCCATCTCCAAATAGAATTTCCAACTGAAAAAAAAAAAAAAAAATCCCAGCTAAGAGCCCAGCTAGCCCATATGGTCTTTTGTCCACTAAGTGGTCAGATAATGTGGGTATCATTTTTCAAGGCCTCCAGTAGAAGAACAAGGATAGAGTGGGGCAGTTCCCTAGACAAATGTTGGTGTTTATAATAACAAGGGGAAATGGTGCATGCAGGTAAAAGCAGACTCTATAACACAGGGTTTCATGAATCCTCAATATACAGAATGAAAACCAGATCAATACTGCCATCCAGATTGTAGCAATAATAGAAAGAAACAAGTGATTATATAAACAGCTAGAAATAAGAAAAGAAATATGTATGTTGGTTCTAGACACTCTAATTGTTTTCAAAAATTGATTTAAGTGTTGCAGGAAATGAAGGTAATTGGAAAGTCAAGTTTTAACGCTTTGAGCTTTAGGCTATTATGGGTTTTTGTGTTTTAAAGCGCTGCATGTAATGAGTAGCTAGTTTTTTGGAAACATTAGGTTACCTAGGTTTAGTGCCATCTGATACAGTGATGATTGCAAAGAAGCAAATGCAATTTAGAGAGGCGAATGTGCTCCATTCCATTTCTTTACCAAAATGAATTTCATTAGATTTATACTTGGTTACCTTCAGTTTTATCTTTATTTTTTATTATGTGAACTGTCTCTATGATTGGGGTCTTCTAAGAAGAGCAGACTTATACATTTAGAAGTTTTGTTTCTCAAGACCTTATTTTGAAATGATATCCTCCCCCTCACTTGGCAAATGTTCTACTTCTCTGTCAAAGAGCCCCCAGGGGGTTATGCCTTTTTAGTGCATGAAGGTTTATCTTCAAGATAGATACAGAAAGAAAATCTTTCATGGTAGTTTTTAAGTTTTCTTTCTAAGATTCTTGGGAAGTTCCTTCATACCTTACTCAACTTTGAACTACAAAGAGAATTACAGAAATCCCATTTACTGATAATGAGTATATACATAAACCTTTCTATAGAACAATCATTTTGCTAACATCTTTACAAAAACATGATGAACTGCAGTTTCTTCTTTAAAATTCTGAAAATGATTTATAAAATAGCTCTTTTTAGAAATTGCAAATGTATTTACATAGAACTATTCTCTTTTTTGTTTTGTTTTTTCCTGAGGAAGATTCGCCCTGAGCTAATATCAGTTGCCAATCTTCCTCTGTTTTGTATGTGAACCACCACCAGATCATGGCCACTGAGAGATGAGTGGTGTAGGTCCAGGCCCAGGAACCATCCTGGGCCACCAAAGCAGAGTGCGCTGAACTTAACCACTAGGCCACAGGGACTGGCCCTACATGGAATTATTCTAGAGAAGCAAATATCATATGTATTCAGCACAAATCATTTTTTATGACCAAGAAGAATATACTCATCCTATTCATTTTCAGAAATAAATATATGGTTTTGTTATTTATAATATATTTAATTTTTAAGTAAGTTAGATTTATAATTTTATATTCTCTTCTAAATCCATGATATATTAGCTTTTATATAATATTTGACTTTCATGTTGTAAAGTTAATAATGAAATGCATAATTTTTTTAAAATGATAAAATAATATCTGCTTGAAATAACTTAGCATATTTTCTAATAATCAACACAAACTTCATAATATAATCACACTACTGAGAGCCTAAATATACATTGAAGTCATTTTGTGTGTGTGTGTGAGAAAGATTAGCCCTGAGCTAACATCCATTGCCAATCCTCCACTTTTTGCTGGGGAAGACTGGCCCTGGGCTAACATTCATGTCCATCTTCCTCTACTTTATATGGGACACCTCCACAGCATGGCTTGACAAGTGGTGCATTGGTCCACACCCGGGATCCGAACCTGCGAACCCTGGGTTGCTGAAGCAGAGCATGGGAACTTAACTGATACACCACTGGGCCGGCCCCCTATGTTGGAGTCTTTTTAAAAGATAGTATATGTTTTAACATCAGTGTACTGCTAAATTTAAATCCCAGAGCTTTTCAGAGAATTTAAGGTTAAGTTGATATCTCTGTAGGAAGAACAGATGAAGAAAAGCACGAGAGCTTTCTTTTCTTTATTAAAATTTTGAAGGCATGCACATTAGCTGTAACTAAGGATATTTGTTATAAGGCATATTATTTTATTTATTGCCATTTTATGGACACATAGGAGCAATTTACTCAGAATCAAATAAAGACCCTCTTCCATAGATGTGCCAGTTGGTAGACTATCCATGAAGCAGTAAGCAGTATGCTTTGAGTTATAGGGATTGTGGATATGTTAACTGAACACTGGATCCTCAGGAATAGAATAAGAAGGATAGTATACTAAAGTATGTTTTATCCATACAATGGGAAAAACTAAAGTCCATACATTTAATTTATTCTCTTCTTGGAAACTTCAAATCGAAAGCCAGGAACTTTCCCTCAGTTTTCAGATTTAAGGAACTCATCACCCAGAACCCCATTGACTAAAGGCAAGTTTTAATTTCTTAAGAAGTAGTTATCAAAGTATAGTCTCTTGTTCAGCAACATCAGCATCACCTGGGAACTTGTTATAAATGCAAATTCATTGGGGCATATAACAGACCAACTAGATCCGAAATTCAGGTTTGGGGCTCAAAAATATGTCTTTTAAAAAGCCGTCCAGGTGATCCTGATTCATGGTACTGTTTGAGAACCACTGTTCTTAAGGAAGGATCTTACAACTCTTGCATGATTTACCCAGCCTGCCCTAAAGAGAACTCTGCCTATTTATCAGGGTGACTGTGTAGTAGGAAACAGATATACTCACATATTTTGGAGATTTTTAGATATCCATTCTAAATGGTCCCTACTCCTTGGGCAGCCAAAATATCACGTTTAGGCCCAAGTTTATCTCATAGAAGTCCCAGTAAGTCCACAAACCTTTCCTGAAGATACCTCTTGAGCTCCGAAGGAAAAGTTAAAGTAGATGCATTTGTCAAATGGCACAATCTATACCTTTGCTCCCTGACACATGGAATGAGGGCTGTTATTGCTGAAAGAGCCAGTGGAAACCCCTGCGACTGTCCATTTATAGTAAATCAAAGCAATACCATGTTCCTGCAAATTTTCAGGGATTCGAAATACCCTCAAAAATTTGAGAAATACAGAAATGATGGTCTTAACATTCAGCCTTTTATGGCATCTGTTTGGTGAAAAACCAATGGATCTTGCAGTCAGACAGTGACTGTAATCATAGTTGAGGTCAGAGAAGTGGCATCTTTGCTAAAGTAAATCACCACAGTCTCTGGCACTTGGTAGCCATTGAGATCTGGCAAATTCATTTTTTTATGCCAGTCAAAAAGGACGTCACAGGCAGTGACAGAAGTCCAACTTAATTCTCATTCACCAGTACCAGTACAACTCTACTGCTAGAGGCCAAGTGAAATGCATGTGCTCAAGCTAAAGTGCAGGAGAAAAATCATCATACATCTTCAAGAATTCACTACTGTGAATTTTTTAGGATTTTAATGGAGAATGTGGAACACTCTTCTGAATAGAAGTCAAGATGCTTTACCTCGTGCTTTGTATCACTAGGAAAGAGGCAGAATACTTGATGGGCCCTTTGGATTTTGAAGGCAACAGATACCATCTTTAGAAATGCTGCTCTGATCCATTTACTGTGTAACCTATATTAAGAATCTTAGTAAGTTTATGGTCAAACCCACTAGTTTCCCTGAGACCTTGTACAAAAGAAGACTCTAGAGCAGTTGCAGTTGCAGTAATGATTTGTGGTACAGGAAAACTTATCGTTTTGTCTTTATGGCATTGCAGATCCAACACTGCGCAAATTGTCACTGGTAAGAATGGTGAATGGAGTATTTGCACAGCCCCAAGGGAGAGTCACAGCACAGATACCGAAGTAAGGTCATGCCTTTTCCTACTGATAGCCTTTGTTCTTTTGAGAGGCAGATGGCCTGAAAGAATAGTGGAATGGCCAACAAAATACTCAGTTATGGTGCCATTAGGGAGAAAGTATCCTATGACATTGAGTATGAATGTACCAGTGACCAATAAATAGTGCTGTTCTTGTCATGTCTCCCATATGTAAAGGCAGAAAACACAAGCCAAGAGACCAAGAGGTAGAAATGGCAGTAGCCCCCCCGTTATCCCACTATTGTATCTAATTACCCACTCAACTTTGGACTCTGCTGTTCAAGATTTATTGGTTCCCCAAGAAAAAATCTTTTCTACAATGGTCCTATTAAAATTGAAGTTGAAAAACCCTCCCATATATTTGGGGTCCTTCTTTGTCACTGAAAAAAAAATATGTAGAGAAGGGAGTTTCTTTGCTGGCTATGGTGATTGGTCTTTGTTACCAAGTATAACTATCTAAAATGGCTTAATGACCAGTTAGAAACATAAGAACTGTAGCTTCTATACATAACTTTGTTGGTAGCTATATATATCAACCAATTTTCAGTATTACTTTTCCCCCTTTTCTCTTCTCCTATTATTTTGGAAGAGGAGTGTTAGAAGTGATTAACTTACAAGTGATGAATTTATAAATTCAGAGATTATGAAAACAAAAGCAGCCACATCTGAACCGGATGGGGAAGACTGCCTATCACATGGAGATTTTGAACTTGAGATTGTTGCAGTGACTAATGGAAATTTGTCGCTCTCACTGAGAGAGAGAGAGAGAGAGAGAAAGGGAAGGGAGGAGGGGAGGAGGGCATCTTACTTTATATGACAGCTAGTTGACTCATGTCAGGTGAAAGCATAATGTTGTTAAATATGGGGGAAATGGTTGTATTGGATGCTGAAGAAAAACAGAGGAGGACTGTTCTGTTGTTACACTTTTGCTCCCCTCTCCTTTGATCTACTTTGTATCCTGGAGGGGAGAGTGTGTGGGGGGAGGTAACTATTGCATATTTTATTTCCCAGACTCTAGTATCAACCGGATTCTTACTGGAAAGTACCAGCAAGATATGGGAAGCCAAAGTAGCTCTCCCTCCTTTCTACATCAGGGAACGTTTCTGGCAGCGGTTGTTTTCATTTATGGCTTCGAGTCTCACTTCTATCAGCAGGTAAAGCTGCTGAATTTCTTGGTTCTTTCAGTTGGCCAAGGCTGCTGGGATACAGGAACGCCATTACCCCCGTGTACCTCTCATGAAAAGGCAAAGGTAATAGCCTCTTGCTGTTTTTAACTTCTGGAGTATCTCATCAGCCCTTTGTAGCTTTCAGATTCTCCACTGCCTGTTTAATGCAGTAATTCCCTCTATTATACATTTTTAAATTGGTTTCTCTTTTGCTGGCTAGATCACAATTGACAGAGATCTTGAGGAGAATCGCCATGCCATTGCAAAGCAATAGCTTCAGATGAGGTCAGTACAGGATTTTCAGACAAGGAGAGTCTAATCTATGCAGAAAGAGACAAACCTTAAGAGGGATTCGGAGATCATCAAGTCTTTACGGAGTAGGCTTCTTTGAGCTACTACGTATGACTACTGCTTTCATTCTGGTGATAGTTATTTGAGGGGTTCATGTAATCCTGGCCAAGGCAGGATTTAATGAATCATGCTTTGCCGTTAAAAATTAAATTTTTGCAAAAATGGAATGTTTGAATAATACATATGTGTGTATGCATGCATATATACATACATATGTTTATGTTAAGAGAATTTATGTGTTTTAGTGCCTTGTTATATCCGTTTGAAATCATACATAATTCACATTATTTTCAAAGTTTATCTAACAGTAGTCATTTCCTTTAGAATAGGAACTCAAATTGCTTTCATTATAATAGACACATATTCTTATTTTGATTATTGTCATGTCTCCCATATGTAATGGTATATTAGTTTGCTAGAGTTGAAATAGCAAAGTGCCACAGACTGGGTGAAAAACAACAGAAATTTATTTTCTTACAGTGCTGCGGGCTAGAAATCTGAGTCCAAGGTGTCAGTGGAGTTGATTCCTTCTGAGGACTATGAAGGGTCTGTTCCAGCTTCTCTGCTTGGCTTGATATAGATGGAGGTCATGTCCCTGTGTCTTCACATAGTCTTCCATGTGTATCTGTGTCGAAATTTCTTTCTTATAAGGACACCAGTCTTATTAGAGTAAAGACCACCCTAATGACCTCAATTTACCTTAATTATCTCTTTAAAGACCTTATCTCCAAATACAGTCATTTTATGAGGTACTGGGTACTAGAAGTCAATATATGAATTTGGGAGGACAAAATTCAGCCCTTAACAAATGGAGACAGTACCCATTCCCCAGAATCATATCCTTTTCTATAGCAAAGACACAGCCAGGAACTGTAATGGAGCCTACCTGCCTCTTGCCCCTATGTGTGGTAAAGGAATGTGACCAGAAGCGATGAGTGTTACTTATGCCTAAGGTTTTTAAGAATTTTTTGTGCCTTCTCTATGCCCTTTTTCCCCTTCTGCTATATGGATAACTAGAGGATTTAGAGCCACAGAAGAGAAAGAGCTGGAGTAAATTACTCATTGCACAGAGAAAAATAAGTCGATCTACATTCAGGTACAGTGGCATTGAAATGTTATATATCTATCAGAGACTTGTAATCTGTTATGCCACTTAACTGTTGGAATTTAATTTCAGGTAACTTTAACCTAGTTAAATCATAAATAGGTAATAGAAATGAGGTGCTGCCATGTTGCAGATGATCAGATAATGGCAACTCTAGGTTGAAAAGTTGATGGGGGAGCTGGCCTGGTGGCACAGCAGTTTAGTTCATGCTTTGGCAGCCCGGTGTTCCTGGGTTTGGATCCTGGGCGACTGCCGGGACACCGCTTGTCAGCCATGCTGTGGTGGCATCCCATATAAAGTAGAGGAAGATGGGCACGGATGTTAGCCCAGGGCCAGTCTTCCTCAGCAAAAGGAGGAGGATTGGCAATGGATGCTAGCCCAGGGCTGGTCTTCCTCACAAAAAAAAAAAAAAAAAAAAGTTGATGGGGCTGGCTCAGTGGTATAGTGGTTAAGTTTGCATGCTCCCCTTCGGTGGCCTGGGGTTTGCAAGTTCGGATCCCAGGCATGAACCTACACACTACTCATCAAGCCATGCTGTGGCAGTGTCCCACATACAAATTCGAGGAAGATTGGCACAGATGTTAGCTCAGGGACAATCTTCCTCAAGCAAAAAGAGGAAGATTGGCACAGATGTTAGCTCAGAGACAATTTTCCTCACCAAAAAAAAAAAAAGTTGAAGATCTATATTATGTAGTGGTAAAGTATTTGAGAAAACCTCTACTATATGCAAGAATTCAAAAGCATGACCTACTTAAGTCTGCAGCTCTAGGTAAGTGGTTGGAAAAGGTAACAGGATTCATATTTGTTAGCTTTTACTTAGTGTTTTAGCAACCTGTTATAAAAAAAGAAAAGGCAAGAATTGACTAATTTCAGAGCAGAGGTGGAAAGAAATGGTGGTGAGAAATTTGGGGTCACACATATTTGGGAAAGGCAAAAGTTTCTAGATCCTAAATAGTAAGAGATAATACTAGACAAAGGACTTGCGTGACAAAGACACATTAAGATTGCTTAGTTAGACAGGGAGTTTCAGTCTTCTGGCCAAAATCATAGTAGGGGAATTTCCTTCCCATTTAAGCTAATTGTTTCAGAGGCACGAGGACAAAAATAAAAAGTCAGGCTTGAAAATTTTAACTAGGAAAGAACTTTGATGTGTTTACTGTTATGTAACTGACTAGTGGCAAATGAATCAGAAGTCTAACAAGCTCTTTAAAAAATAATATTGTCAAGAAAAGAAAAAGCTTCATCTAAACATCTTGCAGTTCTAGAACAACCCTAGGGCTTTAAATTTTTGCAAGAGAAGGAAGCACCCATCTCCCAAGGAGGACATACTCCTCCATGCCCACTTTAGATATAATCATGGAGCAAAGGGTGACGTGAAGAAACTCCCAAAGATTGGAATGAAGTGCCAACAGAGAATGCCAGACAGTCTAGCCAAGAAAATCCCTCCTCCCCTAGGATAGAGAGTCAGTCAGAGTCCATCATTGCCGGGGAACAGTGCCTGCTATATGTCTTTCATTCATCTGTTTTCACCATAGGATATTTTTACTGAGGTTGTATTATCTCCGATTCACTATTGCACATTGTGGGAGTCTGGTAAGGGGCAAGCAATTCATCTTTCAGTTTGTAAGTTTCTAGACCACGAGGTACCAAATCTTGACCTGAATAAAGTATGTGTTCCAAGTGAAATACTGGACTTTGAGATATAAGCAGTACCTGGTACGGACATTGGGTTTTGTCCTTTGGGGTAGGGAAAGAAAATAGTATCCAGTAGTCTGAATAAGGTTACAAATGAATTCTTATTGACCAGGAGGACAGACTGTGGAAGATGTGGCTAATCATTCCTCCTAAAACCATCTCCTCTCTCTCCTGAGCACATAGCTAGATTACACCTCCCAGAATCCTTTGCAGTGAGGGGAGGTCATAGTATGGAGTTCCAGCCAATGGAATTTCAGAACAAGTGACCTGTGCAACTTGCAGACTTTTATTCAAAAACCGTCTCACACAAGATCATCCAATATCTCTCTCCTTCCATAAACTGGATGTTGATTCCTAGTGCTTCCTTCAGCTGGGTCCCTGGATTTTTTGTAGCATTGTCATACCCCCGTCTCACTGACCAGAAATAGCTACACTGAGCTTTGATATGAATGAGAAATAACTTCTATTTTGTTGAGGCATGAAATTACAGAGGTTCACTAGAGTAGCTAGCATAGCTTCAGTATTTCACCTCACGCATTTTTGCCCATCACCCTCTATTATCAGTATAAAAGTAGTGAAATAAGCCAGAGAGAGAAGGACAGACACTGCATGAACTCACTCATATATGGAATATAAGTGAACACACGGACAGAGAGAACTGATTGATGGTTACCAAGGGGAAGGGGGGTGGGGGGGCACAAGGGGTGAAGGGTTGCATCCACAAGGTGACGGACAAACAAAAATGTACAACTAATACCCCACAGTGTTATAAACTATTAAGACATCAATAAAAAAAATGGTAAAAAAAAAAAAAAGTAGGGTTCTGGGAGCAAGCTTATTGATTTCTTGAATATTTGGCTTTTTTCAGAAGTTTTATTTTAAAAATTTTCATTTCATTGATCAAAATTCACAGTCTTCAAAGTAAAATTTGGTGATTAATGATGGCTTTAAGTGACGAAAAATATAAAGAAGGTAGACAATTTAGGAAAAGGAATAAGTAAAGGAGATTAGAAGTCCAGAAAATGAATTCTGTTTTTCTTTAGGGTTTGTGTGGTCACTACCTACACATGAGCACAGCAACAGAGAAAGTTCACTCTTGTCGCCTCATCTCAGTTTTACTTTCACTGCGGTGTATCTGGCTGATAAAATGACTAGATCAGAAGTAATAGCCATCTACACTTTTTCTGATGGCCACCATTCAGTGGTGCACACATGGTTTCCTGTGTAAAGAGACAGATGAGAATTAAGAATAGAACTGTTGTTTCTCTTTTGTGTCTCTAGCTTTGCACACTTCTGGAAGATAAATAGTCACAGTAATAAGAAAAGAAAAGAGTTCAGTGGTGAAAATATATTAGAAAAGCAGTGTGCCTCTTCTTTTTTCAGAGTTTATTTTATTCTTTAATTAATCATGATGTATTATCTTCAATATTCCCCTCCCCAATATTTCTGATCCCCTACTTTGCTTTTGCAACTGAAATCTCCACTGTTAGAGAACCGTGTAAGTCAGGAAGTCTGAAAATAAAAATAATAAAAACTGTATGAGTCTATAATCTGAAATTTTGCTTCTACCTGTAATGTAAGAATCAAGCCTTGTTTAGTTCCCTTTAGTTATTTAAGGGGTGCCTCATTATGTCTGACTTGTCACCATAAAAACTGAGATCTTCTTACATTTGAAGATCTTATTTTCCTTTCCTCTTATTTCTTTTATCATTACCTGAGCAACATACAAGTTTTACCGAGTGCTTTTCCTCTGTAGGGCAATGCTAATTATGCTGCAACTGCTAATTATGCTGAACTGGAATCCTTGCAGTAACACAACAGTGCTGTGTGATCTGGAGAGATTCTGTGTACAGAAACATGTTGGAATCCACAGAGAATAAGGAAAAAAATCACAATAATCATTGCAAGTTTTACGTTTACCAAAGGAGAACCCAGTATATATGAGTGTATTCCCAAAACAGCGACTTTAGAGATAATTTCTGCAAGTGTTTATTTACATTCACCTTTCTTTCTTTCTTTTTCTTTTTGGCTTGAAGAAGATTGTTGCTGAGCTAACATCTGTGCCTACCTTCCTCTATTTGTATGTAGGACGCCACCACAGCACAACTTGATGAGAGTGTGTAGGTCCGTGCCGAGGATTCGAACGCGTGAACCCTGCACTGCCAAAGCAGAGCATGTGAACTTAACCACTACACCATGGGGCCAGTCCTTCGCCTTTATTTTCTTTCCTTTGGTAATATTCCAAAATATTGGTCTACTCATTTGTTAAAGTGTTTATAAAGTATTATGCATGTGTCATAGATCCATGTGTTGTAAGTTATATTTTTTATTTTTAAGACTAAAACATTAGGGCTAGAGAAGTTGTATGACTTACCTATGACAACTGTATGAGTTAGTAGCAGAAAGTCAGAACCCAAGGCATCTGCATCCATGTTTGCAAGTCTGTGCATCCAGAAGCTTATAAAATGAGCTATTTAGGCAATGGCTATAAGAAGCAAATTTCTAACGTGACTTGTTTTAGTGACCTTTTTTATTCTTCTCAGTATTAAGGCAATTAAATTTACTATAATAATGATTGCCTTTTCTTTGCAAGTCACAAAATGCTGTTTAGAATGAGTCTAGCCTAAATCACTAATCAAAGAGTATGTGCCAACACAAAGCCATTCATATAAGGGAGAAATTCTCTAGAGCTTAGGTTGACACATCAAAGAATAGATTGAAGTTGAAGTTGCTTAAATGAAAGAGCTTTAGGCTTTTATAACATGAAATATTTTTGACTCTCTTTATATTGTGTGTGGATATAATTGTTTATTATAATATTTTAAGTATTTCTATTCATCTCCAGTAAACATAGCCATATTATAACCAGGATCTTGAAATTCATTGTTTATATATAATGTTTTGAAGGTTTGAATATGTACTCCTGTTTATGCTAAGGAAATTTGGCTATTCATTGTTTTATTTTGAACAAACTAAATTTAAGTGATATAGTTCTGAGTAGAAAGAACTAAGACGCTGGTAACATTCTGCCTTCCTGTGTATAAACTCATCACCAATGATGAAACCCATTTAAATCTACAGAATCTTGTAATGAAACCAATAAATTCTTAGCTTCTCATGGGCACAATCAATTCACCTTGTTAACTTTTCCTAAAACCAACAGTGAAATTCAATAGGGTTCCATTTTCTTTCCTGTAAACTACAAGTAGATAGATCTTCAAATTTTATTTATAGATGTTGGGAAAACAACCACAAAAAAGTTGTAAATTAGATGTAGAATATAAAAAGCAGTTAATAATTTTTTTAAAGCCTAAGCAGCAGCTCCTGGGGTATTTAGACATCAGATATTCATAGTTTCAGAAGTAAAAATAGTGAAAAACAGAAACATTGCCATGGAGATAAGATGTTGATGTAGTGTGTGTGAGGGGTGTGTGTGGGGGGGTGCGGGGGCATAGGTAAACATGCAGTAATCCTAAGAATCTGCTCATAAGCTATTTTAGATATATCTAAATAGCAACTTTCACCTTCAATGAGGGGACCACAAAAAATTGCTGTGAAATATATTTTAATTTTCAACGAAAACGTATTGAAGAGGATATTTTATATGTTTACAATAGTGATGTTAAGCTTTATTTGTTATAGTCTATGTAATGCAAAGGGAGTTACAATGCAAAATCATTTCTGTCTTCTATTACAGTCCTTTGTGTAGCTGGCTTTCTGATTATCATCTAAGTTTCCTAAGGCAGGATCTCCATCTCAGTGTCTGACTTCATGTTTTACTCAATGTAAAAGTTCAATAAGTAGCTAAGGAATTCATGAAGTTACCATCCTTAAATAAGTCTCTTTTCTATGTAATTAATGGCATAAGGAAAGGATTGTTGAATTTTGACTTGAAAAGTGAATCAGAAAATTACACAGCACAGTACAGGAAAGTGAATGAGGAAATGTCCCAGATGATGCTGCCATTTTCCTCATCTCTAGCTGTGTCTAAGAAAGCAGCCTTTCTAAATCCTCCATTGTTGTACTTGGAATTATTTTCTTTCAATATTTTCTTCAATGGATCAAAGTCAATTCATGTCTGCTATGCCTGTAAGATATATTACAATCTACTTGTCTGGAAGGACTTGCCACCATTTAAACTTGTGCAATATAAGAATTGTTACATTTGGACTGGGAGATGGGAACATGAACTGCCTGAAAAACAATGACTGTACTATGTGTTCCAGGACAAACACACACAAAAAATAATTAAATGTGTATGGTCTACTGTCCAACATTATAATTGTATTTTGTATATTATATAGTATATTATATTATTTTTTCCAACTCAGATGAATATCCTCAATTCAGGAAAAGCAATTCAGTTTTCAGGGCACGGGTCCACAGACTTCTCTTGTGTAGCACAAAATTTTATCATCATTGTTGTTGTTTCTTTTCTCCATCAGGAATGCTGCTCCCTTGTCTTTGGATCGCTCTTTACCTTCCTTTACACCTCAGCTTAGAAATCTCTAGAAAGGAACCTTCCTTATGATCCCATCTAAAGCAGCTATAACCCCTTGGTTTTCTTTCAAGTGCCTGTAAAACCCTGAAATCATCATATGCATTTGACTGCTAACTTGTCTTCTCCTTTTTCCACAGTGAAGATAATGCCAGTTTCTGTTTTGTATCTTTATATTCCCAGTATCTAGTTTAATGTCAGGCACACAGTAAGTACGCAACAAATATTTGTTGCATGAGTCAATGTTGTCAGCTAGTCATGGCTGTTCATCTTACATTAGTGTTTGGTGTTGGCTGTTTTCTTCTCTTAGATTTCATCCAGGAAGACTTTTATCTACATTTGGCATTTTCATTAAGCCTGAACTGCTATTTCTCTCTCCTCCCTTTTTTCCCGCGCTGCTACTGCTTCAGTTCTGCTGACCTAAGTTAATTGACTTCCCCACTTCCAAATGACCTACTACTCCAGATGATTTATATTGAGTAGAGAAGAGGGTCATGTATTTTTATCTGGAAGAATGAAAGTTATATATAGAAACAACATGCTTATTTGATGGAGAATGTAGATAATAGACTTTTCCTATAACACTGTCTATATTCTTTTGACAGCTTTCCTTACTTTCACAAAAACTCAGCCAGTGGCTGCCACTTTCCATTGAACTGCTGACTATCATACCTCAGTGTTTAATTATATACATTTTACCAAATGGTGGTTAAATAATGAATGTAAAACTGGGCATGAGTTCTGTGCCACCCCAAAAGGAGTATGTTCTATTGTTGTTATAGTGTTCTCGGTCTTTCATAGGGAAGAACGTTGTATTTTAATGTGCTTCAATGGTTTTCTTTCTCTTGCCTATTTCTGCTCAACAAGATGCAATATATACATCTAATTATCATCACTAAGTGCAAGGTGGTCCCAGGACTGTCTCCATTCTCTTCACCTATATGAGTAGATACGCCACCTTTTCAAACATCCACACTAATGTAAGGGAGCAGAGATGTAGATACACCATGTTTCAGTTTGCTAGGGCTACCATAAAAATGTACCACAAACTGACTAGCTTAAACAACATAAATTTATTGTCTTACAGTTCTGGAGGCTATAAATTCAAGATCTAGGTGTGATCATGGTTGATTCCTTCCGAGGGATGTAAAGGAGAATCTGGTCCATGCCTCTCTCCTCGCTTCTGCTGGTTTGCTGGAAATATTTGGCATTACTCGGCCTGTCGATGCGTCACTCCAATCTCTGCCTTAAGGCTCACATGGCATTCTCCTTCTGTGCATGTCTGTCTCTTCACATTTCCTGTTTTTACAAGGACACCAGTCATATTGGATTAAGGGTCCACCCTGCTCCAGTATCACCTGATCTTATTACATCTGCAATGACAACATTTTCAAATAAGTTCACATTCTGAGATGCTAGGAATTAGAACTTTATCATATGAATTTTTAGGGGACGTAATTTTAACCCATAATACACTCTATGATTCCATTATTGATATTTAAACACAAGACAGGTAGATTGTCTTTCTCTGATAACTGGATGATCACTGAAGGGTGAAAGAACGTTAATCAGTCATCTTAGTATTTGGCTTATTTGTTGTAAATATATAAAAGCCTGAATTTATTTAACATTGCTTACTTACTTTGTGGAGTCTTTATGTGCTTACATATACCTATGTCACATATATTTCCCATCCCCTTTTCCTATTCTGTCAATGTAAAGAAGGGAAATGTCAGAAACTTTGTATTGTTGGAATATTTCTATTATGAAAGCATCCTTGAAGTTTCCATAATTAATATTAATTTTTCATTAAATTAGCAATACTATGAAGGTACACAACCCAAGAGGTGAGGAACTCTTAAAACCTCACTATTATAGATTCCCCTTAGGTAAATGTAGGTAGTAGGCTACCTTTTGAGAAAATAAACTCATAAACAAGACCTAGATATTTACGTACCTTGACTGTATTCAAAACAACCAAGAAGAAGGCTGGCCTTGACATGTGAAAGACATTGATTTGGGGAGGTCAGAGAAAGTCTCTCATTAAAATTATATTCTTTTTCCAAAAAAAGAACTCTATTTATCTGATTTTAATACCAAAGAAAATGTCTGCCTAATTTGTTAAAAGTGAAAAAAAAAGTATTAAGTCACTTGCATGAACTTAGAAGCCAGCTAACAACTAAAGTTTTCAGAAATGTGCAATATACTCTCCTTTAAAAGAAACAGGCTCTCACCCTTTGCTTATATTGTGAACACCATATAACATGCAACTATGCCATGTTTTTTCTACCTATACCGCATATTACCTGTTTAAAGTTAATAAACTGGCAATGTTTTGGTAAGGATAATTAAAATTAGAGTCTATGCTTATATTAACATTTCTGTTCACCAATTAATTTTTTTCTTTTTGAATATCTTAGGAAAAGTTAATATATCAAAATTGACTTTCTTAAGGTTGGAATAATGGCAGGTTATGCAGTAGTTTACTTTTAAGTCTCCACTCCGTTTTAGATTTCAAGCCCTGTTTTATAAGTGTACCTAATGAGGTCAACAACCATCAAATAGAGAACAGAAATGTCAGTATGGGCTATATCTGACAATTTGCTCATTATTCACTGTCAAGAATAGCTTATGAATTTTTAATGATAATTCCTAATGAGAAAACCCCCCAAAACTGAGAAAGAAATAATTAAAATAAATGAGACTGATCTATGTGACAGCCTGATATATTTCATCCCTATGACTATGATTTTATGAAATAACATGTATAAATTTTAAAATAACATTTATAATAGTGTCTATGACCTTTGGAAATACTATCTTTCATAATCTATGCTTATGTCACTAATTTCTAGATCAAGATTAGTCAGTCATTTTTTTCGTTCGGAGCTGAAGATAGAATGTTAAGTTTAAATATTAGAAACCCATCTTGAAAACAGATGCTATTTATTAAATTTGCTTATTTTTCAGATTTCCTGCTGCTTTTCAACTCTGTGTGACCTTTAACTTACCCCTGCTGATTCTCTGATGTTCCAGGGGTCACACCTGTTCTTTAGGTAGTGTGGGAGGGAGTGGGTTAGAATTTGAGAGAAATACCTGGGTGAACCTTGCCGTAAAGGATTTTCATGTATTGCTGAGTCTTTTCATCTGCTGCCCCAAAGCCCTTTCTCTTGACAGCAGCCACATGCCTCTTGCTGCCCTGTGGGTCAGGACTCTTCCTTACAGGTAAAATAACAGCCAACAGCTCCACTCTAGGGAGAATACTGCGCAGTTTTTGCTTTCAGTGGAAACCTCAACATTGGGAGGACAAACAGAAGGAAGGGGTTTTATTATATAATGATAAGTAAACATTGAAACCTAAAGTGTGTGTTACTAGGAGAAGGAGCAGCTAGGATTTATTCCTAGTGTCTGCGGCATTGTAACCTTCAGCAAGTTATTTATACTATTGAGACTCATTATCTTTACACATAAAATAAGAAAAGTTAGACTAGATGCCGTAACATCTTATCCAACCCCCTTAGTCTATGTTTTTGATTGTATGACATTGCAGCACGTATGGGCAGTTTTTAGCTTCCAGGTGATTCTTCCTGGACTGCTTCATTCCCACTTCCCCCAAACACAACTCTATGGCTTTGCCATTAAAATTCTATTGCCGTTGCCTTTAAGACATTGGAAGAAGCATGGAATAATACTGTAACAGAATTGGAGGATAGAAGTTGACAAAATAAAGAAGTAGGGATGAATTGATTCAACTTAAGTAAATGGATCCTGAGGACCCAGAACACTCTACCCTCTGCATATGGTGACATCTACCTAACACCTACCTTACACTGCCTGAAATTGTTCACTCTTCTCTGGTCATCTACCTGACAGTATGTCAATTAGATGTGCATTTAAGTTACCAAAACGTCATTTAAACATGTCTTCAAAATTATTTTGACACTAAAATGGGGAGAATATTGAATATAACTGTTTGCTTGACCTTAAGAAATGGGTGATACAAAGGGTAAGAATGGTGGTTTCACCACGTGCTAACATTTGCCAAGTGTATATAATGTGCCATTGTTCTGGACTATAGATATCATCTTACTGAAAACCCACAAAGATCATATGAAGTAGAAATAATTGTCTTCATTTTACAGATAGTTAAGCCAAGGAACAGCATATGTATATAGTTTCCTAATGGCCACACAGAGCTCTATCTATAATAGAGATAGAATTCAAATAAAAGTCTAACTGTAAATACCTGCTCTTAACTGCTATGAAATAGTAATATTTTCAGATAGCAAGATTTTACAACACTGAAGTCAGTTTGAATAGTATTATTTTTTTCTTAAGCCATATATAATTTTATGAACTAGAATTTGGTAATTTTAGCTTAACATTATAAAACAAGTATTTTCCACATCATTAAAAATCTTCTTAAATATACTTTAATTGATGCCTATATTAGTTTTCTATTGCTGCTGTAATGAATTCCCACAAGTTTTGTGGCTAAAACAACACAACTTTATTATGTTATAGTTCTGAGAGTTAGAAGGCCAACCACTGGTGTTACAGGGATAAAATGAAGGCGTTGGCACTTCTTTCTGGAGCTTCCAGGGGAGAATTATTTTTTTTTCTTGCTTTTTCCATCTTCTAGAGGCTGCCATCATCCCTTGCCTCATGGCCACTTCATCTTCAAATCCAGCAGCAGTGAGTTCAGTCCTCATACCGCATCATTCTTGTCTACATCTCTACCTCCCTCTTCCACTTTTAAGAACACTTATGTATGCATTTAGGCCACCTGGGGATAATGCAGGCTAATCTTCCTATTGTAGGGTTAGTTGATTAGCAACTGTAGTTCCATCTGCAACTTTAATTCCCTTTGCCATGTAACCTAACATATTTACAGGTTCTGGTGATTAGGATCTAGACATCTTTGCGGGGGGCAGGCACTTTGCTGCCTAACACAATGCCTAATATTATATTTTAGAACAGGATTCTAATGCTTTATGCTGCCAGGGTCCTGTCTCTGAATACATTTTATTAACAGTGATATTATTTTCTTAGTTTATTAGGAAATAACACAATTATCAACATTGAGATTTTACATACCTAAAAATAGCAGGAAATTAACACACATACCCATATTATATAATATTTACCTACTACAAATTTCATATTTCCTGTGCTCATAGTTTTGTCTCACAGGTTAGTCATTGAAATATATTGTAAATTTTTATTTTAACGTAGTGTTTTTTCAGGATCTATGCACATCTGTGAATATGTTTATATTGATTTTACACATGAATGATTAATTCTCAGTGTATAATTCATGATTACAAAAATTTCCCTTTGAAAATCTGTAAGAATACCATTTTTCCTGTTATGCAGCATTTCATAGGAGAAATATGAGGTTAGAATGATAGGTGAAAATAAATTCTTCCCTGTTGTAGGTTTAGAGAATTTATCAAAAAAAAAAAAATATATATATATATATATGCCTCTGACATAAAGATGTTAATGTCCTAATTCCTATAATGTATGAGTATGTTATGTTACATGGAAAAGGGAGTTTGCAGATGTGATTAAGGTTGTTATGGGCCTTAAGATAAAGTGTTCTGAAAGATTCAGCCGGGCCCAATCTAATCACATGAACCTTTAAAAGCAGAGAAATTTCTCCAGTGGAAGTCAGAGAGACGCAGCAGTAGGCGGAATCAGAGAAATTCAAACAATGGGAGGGACTTGACGCAAAGTTGCTGGAGAGAAACAATGTGGGAAACCACGAGAAGGAATGTGCGCAGTTTCTAGGAACAGACCAGTTCCCTCTGACAGCCAGCAAGGAAATGGGGACTGCAGTTCTGCCACCATAAGGAACTGAATTTGGCCAACAACCGGAGTGAGCTTGGAATGGATTCTTTCCCAGAGCTTCCAGTAAGATATGCATCCTGGCCAACCTTTTGATTTCATCCTTGTAAGCACCTAAGCAGAGGACTTAGATGAGCACTGGGACTTCTGACCTGTGAGAAAATAGAAGTGTGTTGCACCAATTAGTAATAGTAAACATATATTGAAATCATTGAAACTGCTTTTCCACCAATGGGATTGACAAAGCTAAAAAATGTTTAATCTCATGTAGGGTTAACAAGCGTTCTTTCATAAACAGTTTATGAGAATATTAATTTGTTGTGATACTTAAGAGAGCAATTTGACATTATGTGGGAAGATTAAAATTCGCATATTTAATTTGATAATTTGATTTATATAAATATATCCTACAGATATACTCACATCTAAAGCAGACATGTACAGTAACGTGTCTCCATTTTAGACCTGTTTGTATAAGAAGATGATAGAGATGGCTTTATTGCTGTTTAACTTAATATGGATGTCCATGCAGTGGAATGCAAGGAGGCAATTTTCATCACGCAGTGGATCTCTATTTGTTGCCATGTGCGATATTATGATTTGTAAGAAATGTGTATTTGGCCATTCAGATGAACAAAGCATATACCTCATATATATTTGGTCTTTGTCCACAATTTCTGACTCACAATTCCCAAAACCCTTGAAATTTCCTGAGGAATAAGAGTAATGGGAGCATCTTTTGTTATAAAATTTGGTCTCCTCCTCAGTTCCTGAAATCGCTTCAGAGCCATTAAGGTGAAATGGGTGCCTTGTTGTTCATAACAAGCCCCTTTCCACCACAACGGCGTTTATGTGAATGAGGAGACTTTGGAAAGCACCTAAGGATGGGGGCTGGTTGCCAGTGGAGACAACCATACTATCAGAGGGTTGGAACTTTTAGTCCCAGTTGCTGATTTCTGGGGAGGAGAGAAGGCTGGAGATTGAGATCAATCACCAGTGTCCAGTGATTTAATCAACCATGCCTACGTAATGAACCCTCTCCAGAAAGGACAGGGTTCACCGAGCTTCTGGGTTGCAGAACACGTGGAGATTTGGGGAGAGTGTCTCACTGGGTGAGGGCATGGAAGTTCTGCACGCTTTCTGCAAACCTTGCCCCATGCATCTCTTCCCTCCAGCTGTTCCTGAGTTATACCCTTTCATAACAAACTGGTAATCTAGTAAGAAAAATGTTTCTCTGAGTTCTGTGAGCTGCTCCAGCAAATTAATGGAACCCAAAGAGGGGTTCATTGGAACCTCCGATCTATAGCCAGTTGGGCAGAAGCACAGGTGGCAACTTGGGCTTGCGACGGGCATCTGAAGTGTGTGGGATGCAGTCCCGTGGGACTGAACCTTTTACCTGTGAGATCTGACGCTATCTCAGTGTACATAGTGTCAGAATTGAGTTGAATTGTAGGATACCCAGCTAATGCCTGAGAATTGCTTGGTGGTGTGAGAAAAATCTCCCCACACATTGAAATTGGGTGTAGAATGCTTTACCATGAAACAGTCCCCAAGAAGTATTTTTGAGTGAAAATAGTCAAAGTGCAGACAAGTGCTGTCTTATGGTCACATTTGTACAAGGGTATTTAAGGTATTTGTATAAGGGTATATTTGTATAAGGTGTCATGGGAAGTGGGGATCTAGGCTGAGAGGGAAACTTGCTTTTTACTATAATTATTTAATATTATTTGAGTTTTCTCATGTGCCTGTATCACTTTTCAAAGTAGTTCTTTTCAAACTTTTTTTTTTCTGCTTATAATCAAATTGCCCTTCAGAAATTTGGCAACAATTCACATTCCCATGAGAAATTTATGTATGTCTGTTTTCCTGGAGTAAATCTTCTGGAATGTGCATATCAGATTTCACTCATCTCTCCCCCCATGCCATATATACAACACACCCAGAATTTATAAACAAACCTGAATACATACATGGACCTTTAAATACTCCAAAATTACATTTCTACAAAAATCCAAAGCATGAAACACCTAAAGAGTACCTGGTATGTGGTCAATAATGATCTAGGATGAGGGAGGGACACCAATAGTACATTCCATGTGGCACTTATAATTTTAACGTGTAGAGTACCGGGATAGGGTGAACAGAATATTGAAAAATAAAGTGGTGGTGGGAGGTTTTCATGATAATAGAACATTAAAGTCTTTCTAATATGATTTTAATTCTAGTGGAATCAAATTCAATTAAAACATGCCATGAACTATTACACTGAATGGGATATGCATTGTTTCCTGGTGGTAGAATATGGAGAAAACCTAGTTTCCTTATTGATGTTTATCTGTTTTCTACATTTTCTATAATAAATGTGTAATTCATTCTTATCAGGGAAAAATATTTTAAACTACATATACATAGTCAGGAAATGATAGTCTAATATTCTCTATTCACTGCTGTTAACCTGGGCAGGTGTAATAGGGTCTGAACGAGGGTTTCCCATCTACTTAGAGATTTGTAACATGGATGAGCCATCAATGGTGTCTTTCATTCTGTTTTCATAGTCTTACTTTTTTGATGTTGTATACATTTTTCTTTCCATGTGTCGTCAGGGACATATTAGTTGGAAGTTGCTAGAAGTTCATCAGTTGCTGCTAACCACCCTACGCTCTGAGGTGAGTCCTTCTAATTCAGAAAGCAAGTGGACTTCTGTTTTTGAATTATATACAACTTGTAGCCTATTCAATGTAGTGTATGCTCTGTTATAAAGGAGAATTAATCATGGGATAATGCTAGTCTTACCTGAACAGCCCATTTTTGGTTCCAGAATCAAGGCAGCTGTAGAATTCAGGTGGAGTCCATCCAGCTTATATTTGTCTCCTGTAATAATAACTCAGAGATTTATTTAACTCCGCATTTTGTGGACAAAATAAAAATATTAGTTTTAAATGTATACACCCCTAACAGGGAATGAAAAGTGTATATGCATTTATTTGACAGGTTGTCCAAACTTTAAAACTAAAGATTTGGTGGAATTTGACATTAAAATTCAATTATACTTTACCAACACTCATGAAGAGCGTGTAGCTAAGGAATTAATTTTTTTTTTTCTGGTTGATTCAAATTTCTCTTCTTGCTTTCTTTCAGTTTTGTTGATCCTGTGTTCTTATACAAACTAATGAGATCTGAGATATCCATTCCTTACATGAGTATTATCACTATCCTTTTACTAAAATTCTAGATTTCTACATCTTCAGTTGGTTAAAATTCACTTTCAGTCTTATATCTTCAGAAATTATTCTCTTAAGAGGATACACTTTCCTCCAATATGTGCTGCAAAATCCCTGGTTCTAATTATGCACTAGTAGAAAAAGACTCCTTTACACAGTCCTGAAGCTTCTTGAATATCTCTGAATTTTCTCTGCCACTGGCTCCATGTTTTACATGTATTTTGGTACCAGGAATGGCCTTGAAAACGATTCTGCTGTTGTAAGAAATAGTGAATGTATTGAAAATGAATCTTACCCATTTGCTGAATTATGTTCACTGTGACCTTTCCTTGAGAAATTATCAAATTTATTGACAGCTGCAGCTTAAAATTAAAAACTTGTGTAGATTATCAGGGTTGCTGTGTACAGTTGTGCCACTTGTGCACTGTGTAAAACCAGAAGAAGCTATTCACAGCATAGACCTCATTGATTTGGATATTTATTGGGACAGTTTTTGACAGATGACAGGCAAGTATTTTGGTGCAAGAAAATTAATACATCCTGACAATGTTCTGATGTATAGAAGAGTCTTAGAGAAGAAAGACCCTTTAAAAATGTGAACAAAGGATTACATGATCTTGCATTGACCCTCACTGTTGTAACAAGGAGTCTGGGGATTGCATACATTTAAATACATTTAGGCAGACAATACAACAAAGTGGTTATGAGCACGTTTTTTAGAGTCAGAAAGACCTGGTTCAAATGCTGATTCCTTCACCTACAAACTGTGTGACATTTGGAGAAATATTTAGCCTTTCAGAAATCTGGTTCCCTCATCTGGAAAAATAGGGATGGATAACAAAATTTGCATCAGTTAAAACCTTAAATTACACTCGAACTATGAGCATAGATTGGCAAAAATGGGCACTGAGTAGTTGCTGCTGGACCAGCAACCTGGAGGACTGAGGAACAGTTTTATTTTGAATTTTTATTATATGCCTGTGTATCATATTTAAATAAATAAGTAATTTTAAAATGATGCCATAGGTAGAGTACTTAGCAAAGTGGCTGGCAGGTGATGTACACATGATGGTGGCTCTTAGACACAAATCCATGGAAATTCAAAACATCGGCCTAAATAGTCAGAACTGCTGGATGATCAGAGGAATATGATTCAATAATAGTAATTCATGGGTAGGAGTCAGCACCAGAGGCTTTGGATGCATCTTATGAAATGAGCTGTTATGAGTATGGATAGTCCTCTGCTTCCTTTAGGCAGAAAATGCAGATGTTCAATGCAGAGGTGGAACGAGCTTTCCTCAGAGGAGTCTCTAGCAAATAATAAACTCTATGACATCCAGCTGAAGAGTGCCCACTTAGGAAAAATCCAAGAAAATGCCCTATGAGAAGAAATTTTGCTACAATGAGAAGCCCTTTGGATTTTGTTTTCCTCTCTGCCCGAGACAAGAGTTATAAAATGCACCTCTTGTGAATTCATCCAAAGTGAATGTTCTAACTCTTCCTGGGTACGAAAATGCAGACCATTGAAAAAATATCAGCAAGAAGACATAATAAAAGTGTACAGGAATTTACCTCAGGTGGAATCATATAAGTGGTGATGTTATGTGAGGAGCTCTGATCTTTTGGTGCCCAGGAGAAAATGTGGAAATATATCTAGCAGAGAACATTTTAATCCCAAAATACCCACAGAATTTCTTGAAGCAGAATAGCTGATTGAGAGCAGATGTGGAAATCTGGAAAGAGAAACTGGATGAGGCGTAACTTGAATATGACTACTGTGTACAAAACCACATCTTCCAAGAAGTTTGCTTGTTTTAAATTTTTAATGTTTGTCATACTGTGCAGTTTTCTATCCTATTTTCTCAAAACAATTTCCATGGACCATCAAGAAGGGATGGAGCCTAGGGAGAAATAAATATTCAGTCACAGACCAATGTGGCCCTAGGGAAACCTTTGGAATTAGACATGTGGGAATAGTCGTGTTGTGGCTTGAATTTCTAGAAGCAGATACTGAGATGTATTTGTGGTATAAAGTATTTATTAAAGATAGCACCTGTGAAAGAAAGGAGGCTGAAGAAGGAATGAGCAGAGAGAGAAGTCGAAATGTGATGTAGTCCTGACAAAGCCTTAGTCGGCCGGTAGGGAGCCCTGCAGGGAGTACTGCCAGAGAGAGTTGTCCAAAGTTGGCCTGAAGCTGGGCCTTTATACCTCACCTTGCTCAGTCAGTGGCTGTAAATTTCCCTCCTCCCCTGCTGCCCCTACACCCAAGGGTGAGGCCTCAGGCAAAGCAGCTCTCTGTAGCTCAGCTAGAACTGAAGGAGCTGCAAACTGGAGACTGTTGACTACTCTTTACAGCTGGGCATCAAGTCTTCCCTTGATGGGAAATGTGAGTGGCACATCTCCATGTCCATCACTCTTATATAAGCTTTCTAAAATGGCTTTGACGAAAACTCAGCCAAGTACTGTACTTCTACAAATCTTGACTTTATGTTTCAAGTCTCCACCCCCATGGAAACCTTATATATTTTCTTTTGTAAGCCCAACAAAGATTTCATAATAATATGTATCAGAAGTATGCAGGCTTATATGTATCTACTAGGCAAATATGAACCATGTTTTCCACCCAGCATTTAGACAGGCATTCCAGAATGTTTATTTCTTTTAATATCATAGTATTCATTGTTTTTGCAATGTCTCATTTATTTCCTCTTTATATATATATATATGTATAAATCTTGAACTCATTGTTTCCAAATGAAACTAGGAAAGGTAATGCTTTCTATGGTATTCTTGTTTTCTCCAAATATATTTGAAGGAATAACAGAATTTACTATGCAGAAAAATCTATAATTAAAGAATTAAGATAAATAATCCTGGTCCATAAAATTTCAAAAAGTGTTATAGATTTGAAATCTAAGCCTAAGGTTAACTTTAAACAATTCTATGTGTTTATGCTTCATATTTTAATTATTTATCCAAATAATATGTGAAGGTCTTATTTCACAAAATGAGGGCCTGTTTTCCTGGGAAAAATAAAAGTTCTCTTTCTTTCATCTCTTAATAAACCAAATTTTATACCTAATATATTGACAGTCAATGTCCCTAATTTAGCATCTATATTATTTTAAGAAAGAAAGGAAGAAAAAGACCATTTACCGCCGTGATGTTGACAGATATTTCCTTGGCTTTCTTCAGTCACAGTTTTTGACATTCCCTTGACCATTCCAACCCTTGATGAGACCCTCCAGTCAGGAGTTTTAGAGATGTAGGCAAGCATGAAATTAATTTTCCAAAGCGAAGTAGCTTACAGATGCCAGAAGCTCATAGCTTAGTAATACTGGTAAATCCGTAAATTAGTTCTTTAGCTTCTAGTTTGTTTTTGTTTTGGTTGTTATTGCTCTTATTGTTTAACTGGTTTAATTCCTTCAGTTTTTGTTTTCTTATGTAAAAAGAGTAGGTTACACACTTTCAGGAAGAGGAAGCTGCTTTTCATTAGTGTGAGTGTGCGCGCGCACGCACGCACGCGCGAGTGTGTGTGTGTGTGTGTGTGTGTGTGTGTGTGAATTATCTGGCCATAATCTTTCTCGGTAGGGCCTAGTTATCCAGGCATGCACCAATTTTGTAATGTTACTAGGAGATATTTTCCTTTCACTTTGCATTTATAGTTGTTCCATTCATTTCATTCTGATCCTGTAAGAGACAGTAGTACGTTCAGTTGAGAGCCCCATAGCTGTAATCTCTACTCTAAGAAATATGAATTCTCGCCTCTGTGCAAAATTGTGGAGGACTTCCACATGAGGGATTGTAATATATTGTACAGGCTTCTCATTTACAGGTAGACATATTCAGCTAACTATAATAAAAAGGTGTAATTTTTAGTAAAGTAACCATTTAGAATATAACTTTTACTATACGTATATTGGCCTTAATATACTACATATTTCAACTCTTGCAAAGATTGTTATTATTTTAAATGATTCCCAATCAATTGTCTAGAATAGTGATTGTAGTGTGTGTGTGTGTGTGTGTCTGTCAGGAGGATTCTCCAGTGGTTTTTGACTATAGTAGCTAATTTGGAGATTATTAGTCAAGCTTCTTACTGTGAATTCCCTCTCTCATCTTGATTTACATACCATCAGCCATGAAATATTGACAGACATTTTGTATAATGTAGTGTATTCTCACAGCCACAAGTCAGACACTTAAACCAAGTTGGGAATATCAAAGTCTCTGCACTAAGAATTCACAACATAATCCCTTTCCACTTTTTCTAAGCACTAACGGCAACCTTTGTTACTGTGAAGGTATATGGAGCCTGGGAGATAAATGGTCCAAGTCCATGTTTCAAAGAGACCAAAGGGCCATCAACCCCATACTGTGTTCATTTCTCTGGTACCTTAGTGTGTAATTGAGATGGATCTTCACATTTATCCCAAGACCTATGGAATAAGAACAAAATGGAAGATCCAAGTGGAAGCCCTAATGCTACATCCTCCCACGCAGGTCAAGGGAAAAAATCAGAAACAGTATTACATCTAGGCAGATGACAGAGATTAGTGCCATCCTTGTAGATTTATAGGATGCAGTGTTAATGGTCTCTATCGTATCCCCGTTTCTATGAACAAAATGTTATTGCACCTTGAATCTGCTACTACAAAGAAAGAGGTACAGCATTTACAGACTTCTTTGGATTCTGAGGAATTTACATGCCTCACTTGGGAAGATGGCTCCAAACAATTTAATAGTGCCTTGAAAAGTTGTCTGTTCTGAGTAGGATACAGAGGAAGAAAGGATTCTGCAGCAGATTCAAGCTGTGAACTCTGTAACCCTATCAATTAGACCATATGCCCCAGGAGATCTCAAGTTGCTAGAGATATCCATGGTAGATAGGAATGCTTTGTTGTATGTCTTGCAGGCCTAGACTTCTCAAAAGAACTTGAGAACTCTCCTCAAAAGAATTTGTCCATGTTTCTAAAGGAAGTCCGTGCTATCAGCAGCAGAAAGCTATTCCTCATGTGAAAAGAGATCTGGACATGCTACTGGACCCCTTGTAGAGACTGAATGCCTAAGCATGGGGCAAAAATTAACTCTGCAGATGGAGACACCCATCATAAGCTGAGTATGGCAGACCCATCAAGTTATAAGGCTTGGTTGACAAAACATCAGCTCATTATACAAATGAAACAATGCATTCATATTTGGTCCTGAGAGGGTCCAGAGGAAACAAGTTAGTTTAACAAAAAGGTGGCCTGTACACTCATGTCGCTAGCCTCTGTTGCATCCCCTCTTTAGATATTATTGTAACCGACCCAAAGGGGCTCATTCTGCTCACCACATTCCAATGTCAATCAATTGCAAATGAGTCGGTGGTTGAGAACAGAAAGTTTATATGATTAGCTAGCACAATCGGAAGATGGACTAGTGTCCTAAAGAGCCATCTTAAAATCATACAGAATCTTGATACAATTATATAGGGGAAATGGTCAAGGAAGGAGGGGGTTTAGGGTTGTCAACCATCCAGTGTTATGAATTTCAAGGCGCCACATTATCTCTTTCTTTTGTAATTTGTGATGGGTACCAGCGCAAAGTTTTTCTTTCCAGAGGTCGTCATGTTCCTAGGGGAACTCAGAGAACAAAGTTATCATCTTATCATAAGCAAGAGTCATCACACTAGTGGATCACGTATTTTGCAAAAGCAAGAGGTGCTTAATCATCTAGGCTATGTGCAGGCTAGAATGTACTCACAGAGACTAGTGACTCAGAGCCATAGTCACAATATTGCTTCCTTTCCCTAAGATGGCTTCCCTTATGATACCTTAAGATCTAGCTGTTACATTTTGGCCCTGTGCTATTTTATATATGACCAGATTATTGAAAAAGAAGGAAAAAAAGGTCATCCTGGTTCATGGATGGCTTTGTTTAATCCCATGGTATGAAGGGAAAACAGTGCGCTGCTGCTCAAAGCATCACTTAGAGGTGGCCCTGCAAGACCATGGTGAGGAGAAAACTTCCCAGTAGACAGCTCTGAGCAATGCCCCTGAACATCAACTTGGTATGGAGCATGAGTAGCCTGAGGAAACTCCTAAGGTGTGAGGTGTGACTGTCATTGTTCAGAAGTCAGAAAGGAAGACTATTGGAAGATTAGAGGCAATGTAGCTTGGCAAAGAATCAAGTGGATAGTCTTATGGGAGTAAGCACAGAGATGTGTTATCTCACATCAGGGAGCATCTCTCACAAAAGAGACCCTAAAAACCACTCATTAGAGCTCAGCTAGCCACTGCCCCCAGCTATCCCAGCACTTTAAAAATAAATCAATATTGCTATTGCCATCATGATTGGGGAAGGGTATTTTACATGCTCCGATGGGAAGGGCTTTCTCTCACCAAGCCTTCTTTAGCTTTTAACTCTGCTTAATCTTTCAAATACTTGGTGACAAGTTAATTGTGTTAAATTCATTCCTTACTGGGGTCAGGTGTTCATTTTGGCTTGGATTAACACATTTTCTGGGTTTGGCTTTTCCTTTCTTGCCTGCAATCCTTTACATAGCACCAATATCTATCGGTTCATACAGTGCCTGACTTATCATCATAAGATCTCATGTAGTATTGCCCTTCACAAGGGAGAACAATTCGCTGACAAAGCAGTGCAACAGTTGGCAAATTATCATGGTTATATCCCAGAAGCTGTCGACACCATAGAATGTACCAGCTTGGGGAGGGTACCCTGTCATTTGGTACTTCAAGTTCATCATTTTATGGTGCTGTGTCTCATATAGATATAACACATATGTCCAGGACATAAGGGATGGATGTAGTAGTGGCCCCCATCACCATAACTTCTAGTAAGCCAAGTTGCCAATTTGTAATTCCCATCTATAAGATTAAGATTTGCTGGGCTAGAATCCCTGGGTCCCAAGGAGGACACTTGTGCAAGGAGAAGCAAAAAGATTTCAACAAAATGTAAAATTACGGCTGCTACTTGAATTCCTTCCTTCCTTTCCTCCCTCCCTCCCTCTCTTTGTGAATGGTGAGTAGCTACCACTCTGAAAGAATCAATGATAGGATGAACTGAATCCAGTGTGGGCCACCTGTGGCTCTGTGCAGTGTTGCAGGTGCTGTCAATGGCCCATTCTTATCCTCTCACCCTTACAACTTCAGGGTACGTAGGTCTAACTTTCATCTGCCATCACCTGCATTTTATTGTTGAGGGTTTGTTTGTGCTGCTAGAGACAGCGTTGTCACTTTGAGTCCACTTTACCACCACTATGACACACTGGGAATGCTGAGAACTTGAAGACACCTAGGAACAGCTCTGAAACAATGACAGATGGGAGCTGGTGGAAGTGGAATGTCTGACTTCCTTGCCACTCAGGAGGGATAATTTAGAATCAGGTATCATAGGTCAGCTACTAGTTTCCCCAGTGGAAGTAAGCTCAAATTGCTGACTCAATAATGCTTCCTTTATAGGGTGCCTTCTCTGGTTTCACTTCTTTACTCTTCTATCAGTGTTCTATGTTCAAAGTAAACTGCTAACATCCAGATGTTTGTCTCTAGTACTTATTCTTGAAGAATCCCATTTAGATATTGCCCCTTCTGGCATCCAATGTGGATGAAACTTTTTATATCTTCCAGGCTTTGTTGTTTTTTATGCTAGCCTCTGCTGAGAGATCCACATTTCTCACTAGTTCCTGTTGCACACTCCAACATAGTCCCCAAAGGCTCCTAATTTTCCAGGCAGAAGGTGCTTCCAGTTATCCTGACTCTTGGTCCATCCACACCAGTCTCTACCATATGGGAAAACATTTTAGCAAGCCTGTGCTCACAGGGCCCTGTGGCATGGTTTGGTCCTGGTTTTTTAAGCACCCACTCTCTGTCTCAGTTATTTGTGGAACTTGCAAACTATCAAAACACTTGCTACCTGGAAATACGGTACCAGTTGTCCCCTAATTTCACACCCTCAAACTGAATTTCTATCCTCACATTCCTCTTCACACCAGAACTTGACTTTAAATGTTTCCGATAATTTTCCTTTTACTCTGGTCTAGAGAGAGTATTTATTTTCTAACCTCTGTAGTAGAAAATTATAGTTCAAGTATATTTCAAACTTAAGACTTCTAAATCCGTTTGAATGATTAAGGCTAATAATTAAATTCTTTAATTTCTCATTGTGATTCTGCTGTGGTTTCTTTACCTAGCAAGGATAACATGGTCAAGTATGAAGGGAGAGAAGTAAATAGAGTAAAGCACACACATGCATGCACACAAACAGTAGTTTATACTTCTAAATGTTAGCCCTCTCATAGATGGAATTGAAGTAGTCTTAAAAGACAGTGATCATGACATGTTGAGGCTGAGAAATCATGAGAGATCACATGTTAGATTACTTTTAGGTTAGCAAGGGTAGAGTGTTTTTAAATACTATAGAGCAAAGAAAACATTCAATAATTTTTTATCATATTATATGAAAGGGGCATATATCTATATGTGTGTGGGGGGCAGGGATGTCATGCAGCTGTGGAGCAATGCATAAAAAAACTTAAGTCTCGGAAGTTTAGTCAGATTCTGATGGTCAACTGCGTTTCCAAATCATCTTATGCCAAGATTTCTTTAAAATATGTTCTTTATATGACGGCCTTTGGGAAAATGTATCTCTGATAATCTATACCTATTACCTCTGCAAATGTTAGTTCCATCATTTGCTTCAGGATATTTACTTCTTAGTATTTCTATATATGAATATAATATTATATCACTGTTATATATTATTATATGTGATAATATAATTGTAGAATATACAATAATGTATAGTTATTACATACATAAAATAAAATTAAGCATATATCACATAGAATAAATAACTATAAGAAAGGTATGTATAATTATTATGCCTAATATACAATATTTTATCAATATATTTAATATCTGATCATATATATTTTATAAATTCCTAATTTATTGATAAGGGAGAACAAATTATAGGTTTTATATGTTGCTAATTTAATCTTTAAAATATTTTTATATATTCTTAATTCTTTGAGAATAAAAATTCTTGATTTAAGAGTATATTTTATATGTCCTAAATATGTAAAACCCCTATTCCTATGATATATTTCCCCGATATAATTATTTAATAAGGGAGAACAAGAATATTTTTCTTGCCCGTATTTTCTTTGAACAACATTCCAACTGGTTTATTGCACATGACAGTTAATAAACTTTGGTTAACTAACTGAGGTCTAATATCCAGTGTGCTAGTGTCTTCATTCTTGTCAGTCCCCTGAATTTATAGCAGCAACTGTCTGAAAGGACAGGGTAATGATTGTTGCTGAAATAAACCAGATTCTGTCACAACTAAATGGTTCAGTTAGTTTGGGGGAAGAAGGATATGGTATGTTAGATTATGATACAGAAAAAGAAGTTGAGAACCTATTGTATTTCATAAATCTTGCTTTCCAACATTCATGAAAGGAAAATACAGACACATAAAAGATGAACTTGGGATGTCAAAGGTGATTTCTGTATAAATGTTTCCCAGTGTTGCAAGTGGAAAATGTGTGTTGATGAATTATTATTTTATTTTAAGCACTGAATTAATTTGGTAATAATCAGTAGTTTAACAATAAATCAATGTTTTTCTTCCAAAATTCCAGATTTGAAAATTAACATACCAATTTTCTTGGTAAAGGGAAACATAAGAAATAAAGGAATAGTTGCCTCTCTTTTTAAAAAGGTAATAACTATAAAACAATGAAATGAAACAGGTAAGAGAAAAAAAAGCTATGTAAAGTTATATAGACTAGTAAAACTCATACATGAAAATGGTCTGGATTCTTCCAGAGAATATATAAGAGGACATAATGAAATAAATATTACTAGCTAACATCTATTGAGAGGTTTTCATTTACCAGGACTGTTGCTGAACACAATGATTAGTTAGTTTTTAAGTCTTCTTGAGAATGAACAGAACAACAAGAAAACAAATCAGTTACATACTGCTCCCATTTTACAGATTGGATCAGGTAAGATCACACAGCAAGTATGTGGTGCTATTCTTATTTAAACCAAGGTATTTCTGAGCCAGAACCCGGACTGTAAATCACGGTATTTATTATGTTACTGTGACGAGATGCCTAAAAACACAGATCATCTTATATGTTATATTTCTTCATGCAATGAGGAGTAGAATCTACCTCTCTTTGGTAGAAGAAAATGTATACTCAGTAACCTTGTAGCCGCAGGTAGTACCACAATTAGGCTACACCGCCTGCCAGAAGCCAGCCATAATACATTCAAAGAACTTGTCTACCAGACTAATGCTTCCTGATACGTTGGCAGATGAATTTGAGCCCGAGAAAGCTGTTTCTCCTGGCTGTAATCTTAAATGGAAGACAGGGTGTTTGCACCATAGAGAGTGTGTAAAACTCTTTAATGACTCGTTATACATACCCGCTCTGGTGAACGCACTCTATTTGAAGTCCACTGCTAATTAATGTCAACTGATACCATTTATGTAGGCTTTCCTGAGGAATCTCCCGCACTTAACAGAAAAGAGCTCAGTTTTTTTTATCATTCATCCATTCATTGTTTAACAAATATAAATTAAGAACTTATACACATATTTTGCCAGGCATTGTTTCAGGAATTGGGGACAGACCAATCAAAAAATAGTGTCATTTTCCCTGAGGGGGTTTATATTTGAGAGAAAAGAGAGAAGACTGCTAGGGAATGAGACTGAAGAAATAGCAAAGGGTCGTCGTAAAGATTGGGATTTCATTGGAAGTGTGGTGGAAAGCCATTGGAAGTTATTGATCTAGGAAGTGATCAAACTTGGCATGTTTTAAAGGGATGCTTCTGGCTGCTGTGTGGTGAATAGACACATACCCCTGTTCATTTGCCTAAGTTAGTTCCTTTGGCCCGAGACGAACTGCCTCTCAATTACTCCCAAGAACCCTTCTCTACTGCCATTATATTACTGCATGTTATGTGAACAAAGCTTCAACATTATGACCCTTACATCGCAGACCTTAAGAACCCTGACATACACTGATGGGTTAGTGTCAAGATTACAGGCAGGAGTTAAACCGGCACTGATATCTGGGGACTTAGTTCTCGAGAAAAAAGGCATACTTTAGTCCAGAGCCCATTTGCAATTCTAAGATATGTTTTCTATTTTATGATACTGCAGAAGGTTTCAAGCAGTAATTTTGGAGGAAAATGTCATTGAAGCAGGCATGATAAATCTGAATCCAAAGATAAGGAATTTTTGTACGTTTTTGCATAATTTAAAGAGCTTCTCCACTTCCTGTATTATATCCCACCGTATTTCCTATTATTAGAACAATGACTGTTGCACTGTAGATGTTCAATAAATATTTTCTTAATAAAATATTGTTGACCATGCATCATTCTATAATTATATGCTGAATGCTCTCTATTTGTGAGGTAACATGCTAAGTCTTAAGGGTCATGTATATTGAGAGAAGACATGCTTCCTGTCTTCAAGCAGTTTGCAATCTAATTTGGTTTAAGAGATTAAGCACAGTATTATTAACATAAATAAGAATTGGCATTTACTGATTGTCCGTGCTGTCCATTTATTTTCTCTTTTAATCCTTGCAACAGACATAAGAGGATAGTACTGTTATTATCTCCATTGTGCAAAAAGAAACTGAATCTAAAGAGTTTATATAATTTGACTAAAATTCCAAGTCTGAGAAATGAACCCAGATGGTCTGACTTTCCTTCTTAACCATTAGGTAGTAATTATCTCTAGGGAGTTAGTGGTGTCAGGCTGTAACTATGATTAGCTTTTAGGAAGGGAAGGACTTATTGTTGGGTCCTTAGAGGAAAGTTAATGGAGAAGGTGGGCTGATGAAGCAATATATAAAAAGAAAGAAAGCCATCCCAGAGACACACTAGCCATGCCAAAGATGAAACAGTCAAAAAACGCAAAGCATATGGAACAGAATATAAAGTGGTAATTACAGCTTTAAAATTCCAGTTAAGTTTTTGGTATACGTGGTGTGTGTTTTTCATGTATATAATTATGTTCTCATTCTTTAATTTTGATTTTTAAAATCAGAGAAGTGGTTTATCTGAATTTTAAAATGTATCAATATAAGTTATTTTCACTGATATAATTTTATGGATTCATCTCTTTTCAAGATGTCATATTTTGCAAAAGGACATTGCATGCCAGGAAATTGGACAACTCTCTAATTGACATTAACCCATCAGGAGGTGTGTGCATATGATGAGGGATAGTGGGGAAGGGAAGAAAAGGAGAGAAGAAAGGAGAGGCGAGGGAAGAAGAAGAAAGAGAGATGAAGCAGCAGGAGTGGAGAATGGGGAGGTAAGGAAGGCTAAATTCACATTTCAGTGTTGGAAAACCCTCAGTCCACATTACTTGCTTTTGTATTTTGTGTTTCAAGTTCTTTCTCAATCTATTTTTACAGCATAGTATATTGACAGATAGGGGTGAAAAAATACATATATATATATATATATATATATATATATATATATTATTTCTACTTCCATGCCCCGAGACTCTTCTCGTTGTGTGCTGCCAGGGAGGGCTTGTCTCCGGGCTGCCTATCTCTCTCTTTCCTCCTCTCTCTCCAGCCTTTTCACTATCTTCCAATCTCCTATAGAGTAAGAAGAATAAACCCAATATATTGCATGCTGTGAAGATTTTAAATGACAAGATAAATGCCAAGGAAGTATCCCAGTACTGGCAGGGTATTTCCAGATCTTAGGGTTTAAATGCTTTAACCTTTAGATTCAAGTAGCTCTTTATCTCTGATTGGCATGTGTTCTTTAGTCTTGTGGGTTTCTAACAGTTTTTTAGCAAGCATTTTATATTTGTCCCTAAAAATACATATGATGTTATCTTAGTGCATGTCCGCTTCTTTAATGCAAATTCCTTTTTCAAGTCAGAGCTAGACTTACAGAGAGTAAGCACCAAGAAGAGCAGGCATACTGATAACTCTTCACAACTGAAATTTGTCCTTATTTCTTTCTGACTTTTGGTGTCTTCATCTATTCATACTAACCTTAATTTGCTATTTTCTAAAAATTACTGTATCATTACATATTACATTTTGCTGTTATTAATAGACACCAAACTACAGAGATTCAACACAATATGGTTTATTCTTTCACAGAAAAGAACCCAATAGGTAAGCAGTTGACAGTTGGCTCGGTAGTTCTGTGCAATCAACTAAGACCAAGGCTGCTTCTATCTTTCTGCTCTATCAGTCATCATGAGTCATTTTCACCTGCAGGTTTACAAGACAGCTGCTGCAGCTCCATCTATAACACAGTTTCCAGAGAAGAGATGAGAGGAAGGGGAGAAAAGCAAAAGAAGGCCCATTACAGAATGCCTGTCCCCCATTTTATTGAGGGACTTCCCAACAGAACCACTCCACACTTTTACGTGTATTTCAGTGATCAGAATTAAATATATGGCCATGCCAACCTGCAGGAGAAACTTGAAAAATGTAATCTTTTTAATAGGTATATGGCCATGCTGAATAAAATTAGGAATCTCTCTTTAAGAAGGAAAAGGAGAATGAAGATAGTGTTGGCAGCTGCTAGTCCCTGACATAGTCATGTAACCTTTCATCCCTAATCTGAAGTCATGATTGTCTAAGCTGAAAATGACTTTAGAGATAACTTCATCTAATTCCCTAACATTAGAAATAAGGCCATTTACTTGTTAGCATTTAATAAGTACTAACTTATGTGACAGGCAATGTGCTAAGGACTTTATATGCAATATCTTATTTCATGTTGTTACCATGTCTGTGGAGATGACATAACTAGTTACTGGCTGTGATTTGGGTTGAGACACTTCACATTAAGCCTCAGTCTCCACAGAGGATCCTGGGGTTAGTAAATATGGAGTATTCATCGGTCTTTAAGCTCCATGTGAGCAAGGTTGTGTACTCCTAATACACACCATGTCAAGGATGGTGTTAGATGCCTGGGAAGTATCCAATTAAATTTTTTGATTAATGAATGGAAGTTCACACTGCTGGCATGGTTTGAAGCAGTTATATCTGACTTCGGAGGCTGGGCTTTGAATTACTCAGCATTACCTTATTTCTTTTCTGTCAAGGTGTCTTGCTTTGCTTTTTATTTATTCATTACGTTGCATTTTTCCATAGTACTTTTTTCTCCCAAATAATTTGTTTGAAAACCTCATGGAATTAGAATATTTTTTATTGCAAGTGGCATATACCCAATTCAAATAAGCTTAAACAGAAGAGGAATGTATTGCAGGGAGACTGGGTTTGTCAAGGAATCCAAGGATATGAATATGCTTGGACCTCAGGAACAAATAGAAACTACTCCAGTCGAGTCAGCACTTTCTGATCCATACATCTGTTCCTCTCTTCACATTTATGTATTCCTCTCTCACTCTGCATTTTGTCATTTTATGCTTTTCTGTTTCTAAATCTGGGAATGTCACATTTTCAGCACCCAAAGTTGTATGTTGTATCTTCAGCAATTAGAAAGAAACAGTCTCATGTTTACATTTCTAAAATTCTGAGAGAACTCTGAGTGGCTGAGGTTGGGTGAGGTGCTTGCCTCTGATGAATACACAGAGAGGAAGGTGACTGTGATGATCAGTTTTCTGTGTCAACTTGGCTAGACTATAATTCCCAGTTAGTCAATCAAACACTAATTTGGGAGTTGCTGTGAAGATATTTTATAGATGTGATTAAAGTTTTTAATCAGTTCACTTTAAGTAAGGGAGATTATCCTAGATAAATTGAGTGGGCCTGAGGTAGTTGACTTGCAAGCCACTGACGATTCTCCCCAAGACCTACACCCATGACCCTTATTAACTTCTAGACCTACAACTAGGCTGAAGACCCAGCATGCTCCAAAGTGTGAGGCACAAACTATAACCCATGAGACTGTGGACTTACACACCTGGGATGATCCAGAGGACACATTTTTCACTAAAACTGAGAAATGAATTTGTAAGAAGAGCCTCAAAATCCTTCAAAAGCCGTGTGGTTGCTCTTCTCTGTAGATCACAAATTATAGTGGGAACTGCCACCTTGTAACTAGGTTCCCTGAATACAATGGGGATAATATGATTCCAGAATAACACACCCAGCCAGATGGTGGCATTTAATTGCCAAAGACAAGGTGGAGTTGTTTGACATAATAGACAGCAGAGTCAAAGCAGTTGGAATATTCTGACTCACAGAGAGGTATGGCGATGGTTAGTTGAATATGGTGCCCTTAAAAAAGAAATAAAAGGGAAGGCTACTAAATTTTTCTTTGATCAGTATAAGCAGAAGAGTCCTAGGTCAAGTGCACAGAAGTCTAACTTGAATCATTGAGTCTCATGGCCCCTCAATCAACTCCCAGACTTGAGTCAGTTTACAGATCTAGAACGCCTCTTGAGGAAGGACCCTGCTATACTGCCAAAGATGTGTACTGGTATTCTTTCTCCCAGCCTTCCTCAAAGGACTTAAGGCCACTTACCAGCATGACGGCCCTGAGGAAAGGGAAGTAATACTTTTGGGGAGATTACTGGCCACTGTCTTTGAACTGAAATTAATTCCTGGAGACACAAGACATCACTGTTTCCACGATTCAGAATAGGGGCTCATGGAGGTCAGATAATCAATGCAATTTTAGCTCAGATCCATCTCATAGATGGTCCAGTTGTTTACTAAGCATATTCTGTGGTTATTTCCCCAGTTCCAGGATGCATAATTGCAATACACATACTAAACACCATCAGAATTTTTACATACGTTCCTTAAACTATAGAGTGAGGGCTATTATGGTGGGAAAGACCAAGTAGAAGCCACTAGATCTGCCTTTACCTAGGCAAAAAGTAACCCAAAAGCAGTACTGCATTCCTGGAGGGATTGCAGGGATTGCCATCATGGAGGACTTGAAGGATGCGATGATGTGATTAATATCATCCCCATTCAACTTGCCTGTTTGGCTTGTGCAGAAAACAGATAGATCATGGAGAATGACAGCAGATTATCATAAGCTTAACCAGGTGGTGACTTCCATTGCAGCTGCCATTCCACATTGGTTTCATTGCTTGAGCAAAGCATCATATCCCCTAAAACTGGTATGCAGCTATTGATCTGACAAATGTCCTTTTCTGAAACCCGATCAGTAAGGACAACCAGAAGTACTACCTTCAGCTGGCAAGACTAGCGATACTATTACTTTCACTGTCCTACCTGAGAGGTATATCAGTGCTCCAGCCCTGAATCATAATTTACTCCACGAGTGCCTTGATTGTCTTTTCCTTCCACAAGATATCATGCTGGTCCATTATATTCATATTGTGCGATTGGATCTGGTGAGTAGGAATTAACAACTATACTTGACATATTAGTGAGACATCTGCATGTCAGACCATGGGAAATCAATCCAACAAAAATTCAGGGACCTGTCATCTTAGTTATATTTTTAGGGGTCCATTGGTGTGGGGCATATTAAAATATACCTTTCAAGGTGAATGATAAGTAGCTGCATCTTGCCTTCTACAACAAAAGAAGTGCAACACATAATGAGCCTCCGTGGAAATGGAGATGACATACTCCTTATTTGTTTATGCTATTGTGACCCATTTACCAAGTAACCAAAAAAGCTGTTTGTTTTGAGTGGGTCCCAGAATAAGAGAAGGCTCTGCAGCAGATCTGGACTGCCATGCAAGCTGCTCCAACACTTGGACCATATGATCAAATAAATCCTATGATGCTGGAAATTGGCTGCCTTTGGCAGGCCTCTTTAGGTTAATCACAGCGTGACTCTAAGGTTTTTGAACAGAACACTGCCATCCGCTACAGATCCCTACTCTCAATTTGAGAAACAGCTTCTGGTTTACTATTGGGCTTTTGTAGATACACTGGATGCTTATCTATGGTTCACTAAATTATCAGGCAACCTGAGTTGTCCCATGTGAAGGCTCATGAAATGGTGACTTCAGCAGAAGATTTTACTAATCAGATGTATAGGATTACCCATTCTGTGGGTACCAGTCTGTCTTTCTCTGCAGCCGCTCTTCTCAATGCCCAATGGGCTCGTGAACAGAGTGATCATGGTGGCAGGTATGGAGATTTTGCACAGATGTAGCAATCATGAATTGAGTGTTATCTGACTCTTCAAGCCATAAATTTGGGCATGCCAAGCAGTATTCCATCAACCAATGGAGTGGTATATGGGAGATCAGGCTTGAGCAAGCCCTGAAGACACAAGTAAGCTGCATCAAGAAGTGGCCCAAATGCCTTTGGTCCCCACTTGTGCTATATTATCTTCACTTGTGAAGCCCACATCAATGATCTCATGGAGAGTTCTCTATGAACAGTTGACTGAAGAAGAGAAATGGTTCTCTTATAGATGGTTCTGCACGACATCCAGGCACCACCCAAAAATGGACAGCCAAATACTACAGCCCCATTCTGGGACATCCCTGAAAGACAGTAGTCAAGGGAAATCCTTTCTGCTGGCAAAACTTGGAGCAATGCACCTGGTTGTTCATTTTGCCTGGAAGGAGAAATGACCAGAGGCACAAGTCTATAGCAATTCATTGGCTGTGGTTAATGATTTGGCTGGATGATCATGATTGGGGAAAGTGGTAACAAGGAGGTCTAGGGAAGAGGCATGTAGATAGATTTTTATGAATGGGTAAAGAATGTGAAAATACTTCCATCTCATATGAATGCTCATGAAATGGTGACCTCAGCAGAAGAAGATTTTAAAAATCAGGTGGATAGAAGTACTCATTTTTTGAATACAAGTTAACCTCTTCTTCTAGCTACTCCTATCATTGCCCAGTGGGCTCATGAACAAATTTATCATGGTGGCAGGCATGAAGGTTATACATAGGCTTAGTAACATAGACTTCTGCTCATCAAGGCCAACCTGACTATAGCTACTGTTGATTGTCCACTCTGCCAGAAGCAGAGAGTAAAACTAGGTCCCCTAGAATAAAACTGGATCCCCAAGTTGATCAGCCAGCTACCTGGTGGTAGACTGAGTACACTGGACAGCTTCTATCATGGAAAAAGCAGCACTCTATTCTTAGAAGAAAAGATGATTAGTCTGGATTTGAATTTGTCTTTCCTGCACTCAATACTTCTGTCAAAACTACCACCCATGGAATTGCAGAATGCTTTATCCACTTTCATATTGTTCCACATAACATTGCTTCTGATGAAGGAACTCACTTTACAGCAAATTAAATGTGGCAATGGGCCCATGCTCATGAAGGGGGAATTAGACTTCTGAAGACTCAGCTATAGGACCAGCTACATGGCAATACCTATAGGTCCTAGACAATGTCCTCCAGGGTCTGTATACGATCTAAATTAGCATCTATTATATGGTGCAGTTTCTTCCACAGCTAGCATTCATTGATCCAGGAATTAAGGAGTGGAAATTGGAGTGGTACTATTTACTATTACACCAACTAATCTACTAGGAAAAATTTTATGTCTCATCCCCATGACCTTAGGCTTTGCTAATCTAGAGGCCTTACTTCTAAAGAGAAGAATGTGTCCACAAGGAGATGCAACAATTCCACTGAACTGGAAGCAGGGACTGCCACCCGGCCACATTGGGCTCTACACGCCTCTAAATTAACAGGCAAAGATGTGAGTGGCTATATTGTCTGGCTTGATTTATCCTCATTACCAAGGGGGAATTGGGTTGTTACTACAAAATGGGAGTGAGGAAGAGTGTGTCTTAAATATAGAATATTCCCTAGGGTGTCTCTTAGTACTATCATGTCGTGTGATTAAAGTCAGTGAAAAATTCAACCACTTAATTCAGACAGGACTACTAATGGCCCTGACGCTTAAGGAATGAAATGTTGACGACTCCACCAGGCAAAGAATCACGAGCTGCTGAGGTACTTCTTGAGGGCAGTGGGCATATAGAATTGATAGGGAAGAAAATAGTTATAAATACCAGCTACAACCACGTGACAAGTTGCAGAAATGAGGATTGTAATAGTTACACATATTTCTTTCTTTATTATATGTTTATATACACACACACACACACGATATTTTTTCTTTCATATTTTATCTCCTTGTCATCTAAGGTAGGTGGTATTAATAATAGCTAACTTTATATCACAGTATTTAAAGCATATCAAAGGAGAAATGTGAGCATCACCTCAAGACTGCATCCTCTTCTAGGGAAAGAATTAGCCTGTTTTCAGATTTATGCAGGATAGTTGTATCATGTTCTGTGAAACTTTGTTATGTATTTATTTAAGAATTAAATTTGGTTTAAAGAGATGTGTATGCATACCAAGTTGATAAGAGGTAGACTGTGGCTGCCTGTCTTATGTTTTAACTCACTCGGCTATTACCCTCGGGTATTCATTTAAACAGTAATCTAGGTGTTGTAGTGAAGGCATTTTGTAGGTGTAATTAAATTGCACAGTTAGTTGACTTTAAGTGAGATTATCCTAATTAATCTGGGTGAGGCTGGTTCCGTCTGTTGAAAGGCCTTAAGAGCAGAACTGATGTTTTCTTGAAGAAGAAATTCCAACTGTGGACAGCAGCTTCAGCTCCTGCCTGAGAGTTCCATTCTGCCCTTCCTACGGCATACCTATGGATTCGGGGACTTTCCTTGCCAGCCCGCACAAGTGTATAATGAAATCCTTGCAATAAATCTCTTAAGGTATATTTCCTACTGGTCTGTTTCTCTGGTTGTACTCTGGCCAAAACAGGGCGAGAGTTACATTTTACATAATAAGATGCTGCAGTGGGAACCAAGACATAGAAAGGAGCAGGGAGGAATTTGAGAAGTTGAGTGAGTGGGGGATGGAGGTCTCAGGTGTGGGGTTAGAGTGGAGGGAGGTTGAAAAGATGAACCTAGTGACTGGTCTATAGGTTTTTATTATGACCTGTCTGCTAACCTTGCAATCAATATTTATGATGCCTTATATCATGTAGAAAATTCGGTGTAGGAGGACTAATCTTTTCACTATATTTGCATGTATCGATCCATTTTTTTTTTTCTGCAAGATTCCCAAATTGTCCACATTATTGTATAATTTAGTAGAGTAAGGATAATGCTCAAAGTTAAAAAATCATTTTTTGGTTTACTCTTTCACTCATTCTCATAATCTCAGAATTTTGAGTTTTCCAACTGATCAGTTAAAATGCAATTGCAGTCTCTGTAAACACCTAAGAATACACTCTTAGAAAACTACACTATTTAAAAAATATTTAAGTTGGGACTATATGTCCTTTTAAATCTACATCCTCTGTGGTTTTGACTCGGCATTTCCATATATATTGTAACCATTCACTCATTAATTTCTAAGCTTTTTATTTTTCACATATTTCCTTTTTCTTTACTTTTGCTGGAGCAAAATTGCTGCTGAATTATCCATTAACTTTTCTCAGCAACTGCACTTCCTTAAAAAAAAAAGAAACAAAAATGGTCCATGCTAGCTCAAGGCAAGAAAGCAAAGATTGCCAGTGTTTTCAGAAGCTCCATCACATAACAGAGAAAGAAAATTAAGCTTGAAGAAAATTAAAGCCCTAGCAAAACAAGATCTTTGGCAGGAATATTTCTGCTGAAAGTTAATTTGTTCTTCTGTAACACAAAATGAGTTTTCTATACTGACGAAGCTCTTCCTTACAATTAAACATCAACAAAACAATTAGAATATATTATTTTTGTTTTAAGTATATATCTTTAGGAAGATGACTTGGGGATGGGGAGAAAAAATGAGGTAAGAGAAAGAAATGAGACTAGTAGGAAGGAAGGGCTAAAATAAGCAAGAAAGAGGTAACAAATTCTTTCCACATAGCTCCTATTTTAAAAAGTACTGGAGAGAAAAAAAAAGTTCTTGAAATAGTAATATTCAATCTGTGGCAACTCAATGCATAATTCAGTCTGTCTCACAATAGACTATCTGATTCACAGGAATCATTTTGAATGTTATCTTCTCAAACAGCAATTTTGCCTTTTGGAAAGCTAATTCCAAATAGGCTAGGATGCCTTTGCAGTCTGTCAACAATAATAGCAGATAACAAAAGAAAGGAAGAGAAAGTGAGAGTGGGGGAAGGGAGGGAGGGAGGGAAGATGAAGGAAGGAACGAAGGTAGTTTATTCAGGCCAAGTATTCTGTTTTACTTCATATTTTCTCTCCTTATATATATTTCACCAACTTTGATATACTTTTGTGCCACGTGTCTTCCATGTTTATTCCTAATTTTAACAATGGCTTTAAAAAGACTCATGTAAAGCATTTTGAAATTTATATTTAGATCCATGATAATGTTCACACCTTCAGATTCATTAATATCTATCTTGGAAGATGAACCTAAAGAAATATTAAAGACTGACAGATATATACCCATCAAGCTAGCTATTACTGTAAACTTATTTTTAATAGAGAAAATCTGGAAGAAAAATGGTTAGGAATCAGGAACAGTTAGTAAATTGTAGTACATTAATTCAGTGAAGTAGTATGTCCTTACTAAAATGATTATCATAAACACAATGCAGGAAAATCTTTATGGTAAGTTGAGTGAAACAGTCAGAAGACAAAATAAACCTCTACCCTCAGATATAATTATTAAAAATGCCAGTTGTCTGGGGGAATGAATATAAGGGACCATGAAGAATTTAAAGCAACTGTTGTATCTGAGTAGTGGAACAATGAGTAATATTTCAAAAATTATCTTTTATGCGATAAATGAAAAAGAAAAGCAAGTTTTGAGTCGTGGATTTTCTTTTCCAAAACTCTAATTTCTGAAATGATAATTGGTGCTCTTTGGGGACATTTAGTTTTCCAGATCGCTCTCTTCTATGCTTGTGCTTCTCTTTTACTTTATTCACGTCCTTTCATCTTTTGGTTCACTCGTCAGTTGTCACTGTTTTGATTTTGATTATACTTATTCTGAAGCTCTCTGATTTATTACCTACCTCAACTCTCATTTTATAACATTTATTTCTTTAGATCCAAAGAGTGTTGTTGGGGAGGGAAGAAAAATGGCTGGAAGAAGGGAAAGAGAAAGAGAAAAAAAAAGAGAATGCTATGATTCAGGCTCTCGTAGGCACAAAATTTAAATTAAGATAGATACAGTCCCTTTCCAAAATAAAGTTTTGCTCAAGTAGAGTAAGACAGACATAAAAAAAAAAATTACACACATACTTATAGTAGATAAGCACCATGAAAAACTAGGATACAGGAGTACACACACGTACACACACAAACAAGGGAACATAATTTGAGTTTGCGTTCAGAGAAGGCATCCACAAACATCTGATATTTAAGGTCATTTAGAAAAGATGTGTAGAAGTTATCCAAGGTGAAACGAATGAAGTGATTGCTATAGGCTAAAGGAAACTTCCTGTGTTGCAGAGATATAAAAAGAGGAAGAAAAGGTAATGAAATAATGTCCCTAGTAGCTTAGGAAGTATGAGAAACTCAAATACCGCGATTGTGGTTAAGGCATAGGAGTAAGGGAGGGTGTAGTGTTCTTAGATGAGGCCAGACATCTGGCATGATTATATACGCCCTCGTAAAACTGGGGTCTCTAACCTGAAAGCAAGGAAGGCCACAGAAATATTTTATGTAAGACAACAAGAAGATAAAACTCATGTATTAAAAGGACTGTCTGGATCCTTTGTGGAGAATCATCTGGAAGCAGGCAAGGGTGAATATGTGCAGAGCAACAAAAAGCTATTGCAGAAACAAAGCAAGAAATCATAGTGGCTTAGAACAGATGCTGGCAGAAAGATAGAGAAGTCTTGTATTGAAGAAATATTTTTGAGATAGAATTCACCAGACTTGATGATTGACTAATGTGAAAGCAAAGGAATTTGGACTAAGACTGAGAAGCTTTAATATTTAAAATTTTGGTTAATAAATAGAAATCAAGGGAGGAGACTGGGGAGAAGTGGCAGGGATATAGAAATATTTTTTTCCCCAAAGGCATTCATGAAGAAGGGAGTTATCAGTTATGTGTAACCCAGCTACTTCTGCCTGCTTCCTTCTGAAAGAATGTAACCAACTAACCTACACAGTGATATCGTTTGGTTTAACCTTCTGTGTTTGTAGAGACCAATTTTTCCAGAAGAGTGGGTGTCTTCACTGCCTCCTCCTGCCACAGGAACTCCTCACTAAAGTCTCCTCGTGGGGGTCTATGGTTCTTACTTGCAGAGGCAGAAAGGGAGTATAGGACACATCAGACGTCCATTCTCCTTGTCGTTCTGTTCTAGTTAGCCTTCTTGGGAACAGTAGTACAGAATGCAAAGTTCTGCTTGGAAGACGCAGGGAAATCTCAAAATGGATTTAAAACAGAGAAATTTAAAGTTCTAAGAACTAATTTAAAGTTCTAGTTAACTTGGACTTTGACTTGCACAGAAATCCCTCAGACTTCAGCTTTAGGCTGGTGTATGGTGACCAGGAAGCTTTCTTCCCAGCAGAATTGATTCTCCTGGCTGCATATCCATTCTCATGTACACCTCCTCCTTCTCATCTTTTAGTTCTGCAGCCTCACTTCCTCCCTCAAAACACAAGACTTCTTTGACTTTCCTCTGCCCTTTCCTTCAGGTTCAAATAGGGGATGAGCTCCAGTTCATGAGTTAAATCCAGCAAAACTCCCTTTCTAGCTTATTCTCCTTACTGAAAAGAAGGTACAGCCTGTCATTTTCCTTACTACAATTCCTACCCAGAAGAGTGACCCTAAAAATGAGCAATTCCCCTTAGAGAAAACACGCAGCATATCCAAACAATGGAAATAGTTTTCTCAATTAACACTCCCTAGTCCCCCTCTTTTTTCCCCAGCTTTATTGAGGTATAATAGACAAAGAAAAATTTAAGATATTTAAAGTGTACAACGTGATGATTTGATATACATAGTGAAAAGATTCCTCCCATCGAGTTAATTAACACATGCATCACCTCACATATTTAATTTTTTTTTTTTTTTGGTGAGAACATTTACGTTCTACTCTCTTAGCAAATTTCAACCATACAATACAGTGTTATCAACTACAGTCACCACGTTATATATTAGATCCTCAGAACTTACTCATCTCCTTTTAAAATTAATTTGCTGTCATTTAAAGCAGAGAAGAAGAATTATGTTATTTTCTGTTATTTTGGGGTCTAAAGACATAAATAATTGAAAACAGTTAATGACTTTTTGTTGTTCTTAGTGTCTCTCTCTCTGTCTCTCTCTCTCTCTCTCTATATATATGTAAAGGACGAACTTCCTTTATTAGAAACTAAGAAGACTAACAAATATTGACTCTGCTGAGTTCTTGATCTTGGATACTATGATATAGTAAATACTGTGAAGAATGAAATGTTTTCATTGGATAGAAGGTCCCATTAAACTGACTTGGAATTACCTGGCAGTGTGGTGGCGTAGATGCGAGACTGGAAGGGATTGGGAGTTAATGAGAGATGGGGAGATGGAAACAGGGATTGTAGTCAGCACATATCACATGTGACTATGGAAAGGAAGAAAGAGTTGGAACGATTGTTGGATGATGACCTAAATTCTAGGAGGAATTCTTAATTTTAAGATAGAAGTCACTAGATTATGTATAAATGAAGACAAGAATAAAATTCAAAGGGAGAGATGATGACATAAAAGAAATGGGATATTCAATACACTAGGGAAACTGGAAATAAAAGGGTTAGGAGAGAGGATGGGATTCAGAGCCCAAAAGAAATATTGCCTTGATAGAAGGGACACAATCTTGACTAAAATATGTATGAAATTAAAGATGACAGGTGCTGTAGAAGTAAGTTTGGATAATGTATGCCAGAAATTGGAAAAAAAAAATTTTGTTTTATGTAATTTTTTTTAGTGAAATATGATGTGATATCAGGTGCTCAGAGTGGATTAAATCTGAAAAACTTGCAGATATTCAAGAAAGATGAATAGAAAAATACAATAGAATACTACAATGGACTGAATTTTTATGATCCCCCCCAAAATCATATGTTGAAACCTAGTACCCAATGTGATGTTATTAGGGGTGAGGCCTTTGGGAGATGATTAGGCTATGAGGGCAGAGCCCTCATGAATGGAATTAGTGCCCTTATAAAAGTGACCTCAGAGAGCAACCTTGCCCCTTCTGCCACATGAGTTAACAGTGAAAAGACAGCCATCTGTGAGGAAGCTGGTCTTCACCAGACACTGAACCCACCAGCTCCATGATCTTGAACTTCCCAGCCTCCAGAACTGTGACAAACAATGTCTGTTGTTTATAAGCCATCCAGTTTATGGCACTTTGGTTATAGCAGCCCAAACAGACTAAGACAGCTACTACTGGATTACTGAAGGCCAAGTGGAGATTGGTGACTGAATTTTCAGTTTTAACAAGATTTCTGTCTGTTTGTGTGAGACTCTACAGCAGGCCGCAGCTACTCTATGCAGTGTAGACAGGAGAAGAATGAATTAACTGTTAATGCTAGTGAAGGAGTGAGTCTGAGTTGTGCCAACTAAATATACATCCTGCTCTAACACATTTTTCTATAATCTAATACATTTTATTACACAATGTTACATGACCTTTTAAAATAAGGTAAAATATGTCTGCTTATCACACACCTCTGAGACTTAACACGGATAGAGTCTCTTTGCAACGTCCTCACGACTAAATGCCTACCTTTGTGGTTTCTTAGCGTATACTCCGAATACATTCACGATAGGAGTCAACATATCAGAATGACCTTTTTTATTTACTTCATTTCCTTAATTGGAAGTGCATTTCTTATAGTCAGGAACCTCTTCCGATTTTATATTTTTAGTACAAAGCACTAGGCCTAAGCTTTCAAGAAATGCTTATTCAACAGAAATGAATGAATCTGTGCTTTATAATTGAAAAACCTAAATCAGAAATTCTTAAACAATTATATCCTTGCTTCTATATTTAAAATCTGTCATCAAATTAATGACTAAAAGTAATTTCATGTAGTGTTTATTATGAAATTGCAAAGCATATGGATATGTATTCTAGAAAATAAAAATTTTATTCTCTTCTAATTTTATTCCTGAACATAAGTATAAAATATCCTGAATAATGTAGCAATGGCTACCATATCATCAGCCTCATCCACAAGATAAAACTATTATAATGAATCTGAAGTAGTGTTTGCAAATGTATATGAATGAATTTATTTTAACCTGGTTACCAAAATCCAAAACACTTTGTTCTAATTCTGACACAAAGTAGACATTCCTAAATTTGGTTCAATTTGTATTTCCAGCAAACTAAGATACTGGATCTGTCTGCTGAGTGAAACTACCTGCAAATAATATTGATTGACTCACATTCTCTAAAATTAGCAAATTAGCACAGAAACGCTCTGTATTTTTTCATATTATTTCACTGTCCCCCTTTTTTTTTAAGTATACAGATGGCAGTGATGACTGGGGGATATTTGTAAACAGAAATTCATTTGTTAGAAGGCAGAGGGAATGATGAAGTGAAATAGCCCTTATATTCAGGTGAATTTTAATAAAATATCTCTTTACCTCTGCCACTGAGACTCAATGTGTTTATTCTCTTCCTGCTTCTATTTTTATAGCTTTCTGTCTAAAAATATTGCTTTAGAGGCAGCATATTTATTGTATATTTTGAGGAGAATAGTCCTTACATATTTCACCTGGTTTGGGGGTCTTCTTAAATAGCAAAATTTTGACTGCTGGTGATCTGTAAGGATCATTTCTCAGAAAAAAATAATTTTAGGCAGTCGGAAAATAGAAGTTCTGCCTGCCTTCCCTTGAGCAAACTTCATTGCTTTAACATTAACAGAAAGAGGGAAACTGCAGCTGAAACCCTCAGGCCAACTGTCACTGTGTTTTAATGTCATGATCTAGAATTTTGGAAGGGTCATCTGAGAATGGTTCTTGGGCTAATCCTAGGAAATGGCTGGAGGATGCATAAAAATTGCTGCTGTGGCTGATATGGTGTACCTTGTCTGCCCGAGGATTTGAGGGCTGCTTATAGAAGTTAGATGAGAGTCCTTTTTTCAGAATGTTCATTACAAGTAATTTCAGTAAATAGGGAATGGAGAGATATTTCTGGTGGTCCCTAGGCCCATTAATTATCTGCTTTGAGTATAAACACATTTGTGTACCTAATGAATAGTAGGACAATACATTTAGGCATGTAAAAAATTACATTATGTCTGCAATATTTTCATTTCTTGCACATTTTCCTAATGAAATTCATTTGTACTATTACATCTTTTGGCTTTTTATCTTATTTTTGTCCTCAATACATATAACCTTACCATTAACTATAATGTTACAAGATTAATCGTTTGAGGGAAATTTATTTCAATTTATTTTCAGTTAAGTCAATTTTTTTGAAATAAATAAATTTCAGAATATTTAAGAGGATATCAAACTCTTGAGTATATTAAAAACTCAATTGTGAGAAAGCTTTATAAATATTATTTTTTTCACTGGAAACTACTGAAGATGTTACAGTTGATTTTAGTTATAAAATGGTAGCGTAAGAACAATGACCTTTAACAAAATTTTAAAGATAAGATAATGTGTACCTGTTTTGTCAAAATGCTCACTATTACCTAATTGGAAATAGAAAAGGAAATTGGGAGAAAAAAAGTATGATTTGTGTTTGTTGTTTTCTCTTGTGCTTTTGCTCAGAGATTTTAACCTACTTTAGAAGAGAAAGTCCTTTCCTAAAAAAAAAAGTGTCATAAATATTTTCTGAAAGATTTCTTCTCAAAGATTTAGATCCTAAAACCCTCACTGTGAACCATATTTTAACAACCCTGAAGAATAATCTTATGAAAGAATGTTTTTTCCAACATCTTTATTTAAAGCCAGGTATTTGTTGAAATAATAGCTCCTCATACTGAGAATAGTTTCTTAACAGACAAAAGCATAATTTAAAATAAATATCAAATGTAATTCTTCTAAAAGAATAAGAATAAGGAAAATAAAAGTTATCATTGGCAGCACTTAGCGTATATTAGAATTTATGTTGTGAATTTTACATAAGTTGTTTGTAATTCTTATTAGAATGCTTCAAATATGATTTATCTTTTCCAAAAGAATAAGCAGAGAAAATATTGTTAAGTTATTTGCCCATTATCACATAGTTGAGGATGTGAAGGAGTTGAGATTTCAACCCCTGAATGTTGAACCTCCAAGTTAACTCCACCACAAATCCTTTTCTTTCTTGTCTCTAAATGGAAACTTTTCTAATTGAGTTAATTTATCAACAACATTTTCCAAAGGATTAATTTATTTTCGTAGAAAACATAAAAATACAGTAACATAATGTCACCTGTAATCATAAAATCCCTGTTTTAGTGTGTTTCCTAATGATCTGTATTCTGTGTCATGTGATGTGTTTGTGCGCACGTATGAGTGTGTCTGTGCGTATGTGAGTGGGGAACATAAACTCCATTTGTATAGTTGAAACTGTGCTATCTGTTCTTTCTGTTATTATAATGTCATTGAATTGTGTTCAAAGTGTAATAGAAGAAATTTCCATTTAAAGATGTTTATTCTGAATACTTCTATTAAGAAAGCAGTTCGTTAAGTCTGGACTTTCGTCAGTTGAGTTTTGCAAAAGTGAAGGACAACAGTACATTTATTATCAAAATTAGGAAATCTCTAGTTGCAATTATTTTTCTCCTTGTTCTTCAGTAAACTGGTTATTTTTTTATTCTCTTTTATCCATTATACCTCTTATATAATCATTTATTACCTTTTCATGAAGAGCATTTCCCAGACTTTACTACTAATTGTTTTTTGTAACAACATAGGCTCCTCTTTAAGCACAGTGGGTCATTGGCTTGGTCAGAATAATGCCTTATATAATACCTGCTCAATATTTCAAAAAATAAATTAATATCTATCTAATTTTCCTTCACATGCCAAAACTGAATATAGAAATATCGCAAAAAATTATCTCTGCTTAGTCAGAATATTAACATGAAGGAAAAGTATTCTATATTAACTACTTATGCTTTAAAGTAAAATTTTAACATTGCTTGTGAACTTTTCCTGTGTTCTGTGCATTTGAAAGTTACTTTCCATATAAATATCAAGTATAAATAGACAAGACCATGTGAATTATACCTTTCAACTAAACTCTGTAATCTCCACACAGTAAAATTGGAAAGGTCAGGATATTACTTAATATTTTACAGTTTATATAAAAATAAACTGAATTTTAGCTTCCCATTTGGCCTTGACAGGTGATATGGGGATAATAAAAGCTTCTAGACTCCTTCTCTTTCAGTCACACTGTCATCTGACATCACCTTCAGTCCTAACTTGCTTTTAGTTTGCTAACACTTTCAGAACTACTGGTACATAAAGCTCTTATGCATACCCTGCCTCTATTATTACCAAACCTGATCTGCATCTCCATTCACTCACCAAAGAAAATCTGTCCTGCATATAATAGCAATGCAGTTAATGAAATAATTGGTTTAAAATGTACTCTACTGGTGTACATTGTAAATACTTTTGCAGGCACTATAGCTTTTAGGATGTCATTTTTGAAGTGCACTGTTATTTAGAATGAATTGCATGACAAATTGAATGCATTTGGTATTTCTCCTTGACATTAGTACTATACATACCTTTTACCCCATACTTTTTGGTATTGAAAAATCTTCTTCCTCTCTTCTTATATAGAGCAGCAATATGGTGCTGTGAAAAGAGCCTAAGTGTTGGATGGAGACAGAACTGGCTGATGAAGGAAGCCCATGTCTTGTAGCCTCAGTTCTTCCATTTCCGAGCAAAGTTTCTCACACCAACTAAAAGCTCTCGCTGGAACATCAAATGCACTCATGTAAACTTATTCCATGCAGCATGTTTTGTTCAATTTAATCTTACTGTATGTAATATTCTATTTCTCCCCATATTTCTTTCATAAGGAGAAGGAAGGGAATTTGCATTTACCCATGTGTCAAGTTGGCAGCTATAAAAATTTTGCAATTACGAAAACTTCGGCCTAAAATTTTAGGAACTAGTACAGGAGAAATAAAACAGACTTTGGTGTCAAGTCTTGATTCTACCAGTTAGTGACTGTATGTCCTCTGGCAGGTCACATAACCTTCAAATTTCAGTTTGTTTAGTGTATAAAATAGACATTATTATAATACTTAATTCATTTAGATGGAGTCAAGTTTGCATAGTTGAAATATGTAGTTTGTAAGGTGTTAACCAGGTACAGAGTATGCATACAAGAATTATTACTTACCCTTCCTCTTAATTTTCAGGAAACCTGAAATGGGCCAATGTCATAATTAATGTCCTCCTAGTATGTGTGTTTATGTGTGTCTGTATGCAGCTAGAGAGATGCCTAAACACAGTGGATGCTTAAAAATATTTTGCATTTATCGGTTAACAGGGCTGATAATTAGTTGATACATACCTGGACAGTGGCAAAAGATGGAATTTGAAGCAGTCCAGCAAGGAAGGAAGGAATATTTTATGATAGACATTGTTTAGAATTGTTGGCATATGGTGATAATAAAACGTATACCCACTCTTATTCTATTTCATTATTGTTTATAATTCTCTATAGAGGATATAACCACCACCACGCGCCCCCCCCCGCCCCCATTGCATTCCTTTCTTGATACACTGCTGACTGAACTGGTTGTTTTGGCTGTAGTCCAATCAGAATTGGTCACATCCCATGTCTCGCCTGTGAATACCTATTTCTGATAGTCGATACCAATGCTGCCCTGGATCAAATATTGTTAATATCATCCCTGGGTACTAAGAAGCTAGCTATTAAAAGAATTATAAGGATATTGAGGAATCTAACCAATTCCCATACATCCTCCAAAATCTTTTAAGATGCTATATTTCTGAATCAATTGAATATATGTAATATAACTACATTTATAACCATAAGTAAGAATCACAGGATTAAAAGAGCCTTATTAAAGGCCTTGACTTTTCTAAAACAAAAAATAATCTTTACAATGTTTCAACTTTTACTAACATCCAGACTCTTAAATATACTTTACAGGGGGATCTTTAGGCAGAAGATAAAAAACTGACTTTGATATGCTAGCACAGATCTTTGTTTCTTTTAGCTACTTCAAAGCTGCTGTCTTCTATTTCTTCTCCAGAATTCTCAAAGCAATAGCCCTGACTCTCTTTGTCACTTTTGCACCTCCCATTCACTATTCACCCCACTGCAGTCTGGCTTCTGTTCTCAGCACTCAGCTAAGAGTGCTATTATTATGAAGGTCACCAAGGAGTTCCTAATTCCCAAACCTAATGAACATTATTTCATTTGATATTGTTGAAACACTATTCCATTTATTTCCATTTCCTCATTCTTATTTTTACTATCTTTTTATGAGTGCATTTATCTCTTCCCACATTCTATATATCGGTGTTTTACAGAATTCCCTAGACCCACTGCTCTTCTCACTTCACAAACTCGCTTATTCTTGTGGCTTCAATGACCTTGTATTAGTTGATTCCCAAACCTATCATTTTAAGATCAGACCTTGAGGACAACACTTGAGGTAGAGATTTGTATATAGAATCATGAGTTTGCTTTTCTTCACCTCTCAATATCCTACAGATATCTCAATATCAATGGAACAAACTCCAAACTGAATCAATTGTGTCTAGGCTTAAACTGTTCTGTATTTTCTGTTTCTAGTACTACTATTCATCTATTTTCCACTCCTAAGAAACTGGTTGAAATTTTTAATCATGTTTCACTTATATTTAGTGAATAATCTATTCATAAATTCCCTTAATTTCCATTTCTATTCCAGCTGCTCAAGGTCAAACCTTTCCTCTCTATAATTAGATACAACTACTGTAGAAATATCTTAAGTGCTTCTCCTGTGTTTGGCCTTCTCACGCCGCACCCATTGTCCAGAGTCAACATAAAGTACTGTCATACAAATATGATCGTGTCATTTTGTGTAAGGGTTCAGGCATGTTTTTATAGCCTGTCTAAATATATAAACTCACAGTATCATATTTCTATTCTTCCATTTTGCCTATTGTGGAGACTATCCTTCTTGCATGGTGTCCACTTCAATGACAAGTTAAAAACCAAATGCAAAAACAAAAACCCGGTACTTACTGAGTCCAAGGAGTCAGTTAGGTGCAGCTGATAAAACTTGAAGATGGGATCATCCAGCAATCAGGCTCCATGCTCTGCCTCTACTGCTGCTTTTACTACCACACAACGTTGTTGCAAAGAGGCGATTTCTATAGGATGGCCTCCCTTACAAGTTGATATGATGACTGGAGGTTGCTGCTAGAATTTCAGCATTAGTTTCTTGGATCAAAAAGTTCTCTCTCCCCGGTGTTGTTCTAAACCATGATATTTGATACCACCATGATGCTTTACTCTCAGTGAAATAGTATTTGAGTATAAATTAATACACATGTACGCTTTTCTGAAACATATGGCCATAATGTTAGGGTGTCTTGTTTAAGAATAATTCTGACCCAAACTTGCTTCTGCAGGAATAAGATATGTTCCATGACAATCAGGCCCAAGTACTAATCCATCCCATTATGATTTCTTAACTCAAGAGAACTTTGTTATCCTCACCTGCCAAGTGTCTTCTCTCTGGGCTCAAAAATCAATGTCAGATATAACAATAACACTGTCTCCCTCAAAGAAGGGAGTAAGACACATACCATGCAAAATCAAATATGATTCACAGTGATTGTGTATATTCCTTATATAAACATGCCATCCTTATTTACAAATTTCCTTATATGGAGTATTTATTGTAAAACGTTTTCTTTATTAATACTTTTATAAATATCTTTGTAAATATATCTTTGTTCTGTGAATAGTCCCTTAGAATAAATTTCCTTCACTGGAATTTCTGCAAGAATATTTCCAAGGTTTTTATAAAAAGTCAATTATTTTCTACAAGATGATAAAAGTTTATATTCATTTCAACAGTGTGTTCAACAGTGCATTTCTTACATGTTTAAGAAGACTGCTTTAGCATTCTTAATGGCAAAATAATATCTCACATTTTAATTTAATTTCATGGATTCCTTATAATCAGGACCTCATGTTCTTTTCCCACATATAGTTGTGTGATATTTAGAAGGTCCCATTGGATGTCTCAAATGAACTGACAGCGTTGTTAGTTTCGAGTGTTTAGCAAATTTCATCTTCCCTAATCTAGTCCCTATGGTAAGTTATTATTGAGACTTGTGATGTTCAAATGACACCACTGCTATTGTTATGTGCCAAAGGAATGATTTCTCTGACTGCTCATATTAAAGATGCTGATATCCACTAAGATTTCCTTTGTTTTTTTGTTTCTTGCCACGTTTAAAGTCTCGTGTTATGTTCTACACAAATATAAGGAAATCAATTCTACTTCCTTCTACACTTAATTTAATTTTATTATATACTATTGTCATTCTGTCCATCTCTGAGATATTTTCCTCATAATAATTCGTTGTGTTCTGACTCTACTGTGTCTGAGGATGAACACTTTACCTGTTCACTCATGCAAAGTGACCCCCAGCAACCTTCCTCTCAGGCCACTCAGAAATATTCAAACCATCTAAATTCTAGACCACATCAGCCTATAATCACTCTCTATTATGCAAGAAACTTTTTATTTTCTGGACAATTTTGGCTCATAACACACCATGAGGTCAGTTACCTACATATACCAGAAATCAGATGCACTGTGGAATCCTTCAACCAGACACATTAAAGTTATCAATTCTGTATATTTAGGCCAGAGAGTAAGAGAACCAAAAGTAAAGTAAGAATTCCTTTCATTCCATGGTAAATTCTTTGATTCAGGGATTTTTACATAGGTCCTTGATGTCTGTGGTTCACCTGAATTATAAAACATTTTGTTGGAATTGCATATTTTCCCCTAGCTTTTACAGAAGCTGTGAGAGCTCTGTGACTCAAAATTATGTTTAATCATAAAACTGCACAGAGGCAGCCTTCAGTAGGACTTCTACCTTTCTGGTGACAAGATGACAGAAGCCATGTGAGGAGAGAGATAGTACCTATGCCAGAGGGCTTATAGCAATATGTTAGCTTTGTTATTTTTTTAAGTCTTGGTTCTTGTACACAGTGATGAATTAAGATAAAATGATGCGCATGTTTCAGTTAAAAAAAAATTGCTGAAGGCAAAATAGTCTCTCTTTAATACTGCCCAGCAATTTTTAATTGAAAAGTTTTATCTTTTCAAAAACAGTAGGGAAATAACTTTATTTGACCTTTCTGATGAGGACATTATTAAAAATTCCTATCATCTGATGTTCTTTTTTTTTTCCCCTCTCTACTTCTCACTGACCTTTATTGAATAATTCTGAACTAGATTTAAATTTCCTTTGGTCTTTGTGATATTTACTATTGAAATACCATTTACTTTGTGGATCATTATTTAAGGGTTCCTTTATGCACAGAGTATTACTATAAATGAATCACAGATACTGCATGAAACCTTTCTTTTTCTTCTCTGCTCTTTTTATTTTATTAGCCACCATTTCCTTTCCACATATTCTCTAATTCTGAAATATACTGATTTTTATTATAAACAGTGAATAGCTTAATATTTTTAGCATAAGTAATGGTCTAATTATTATAATAGATAGCTCTAAGATAAGCTAATGCTGATAGGATAAAGTCAATTTAATGAGCAAAAGCTTACATTAATTTTTTTTTTCAAAAAGCATTATTTTTCAGTGTAATGCACTGTGGGGGATCAGAATTTGTCACCCGAAAATGTGTCTGTTTGGCTTGATTATTTTTAAGGACAAAAGACTTGAAAGAAACTTTAACTTTCCCCTAACTGCCTAAAAGAATTTAAGATAGAAGGCCTCCATAGATAACTCTGGGTATGATAGACTGGGAGGATTCTTGCTAAGCCCATTTTTATCAAAGTTTTCTCTCTCATCACATTGTCTATAGATGGCCCAGCAAACATTTTTTTTCAAACATTTGCTTTTCCTTCTCCATGTGAATTGCCTTCCTCCTCTTTGAAGTCCCAAACCACTACCCCCAACATCCTCCTTTGTCTTTAGCTGAAGATGGTATGTAAGGTGGTGATTTTGGCCATTTTGATGAGTTACTCAGTTTTCCTGGGTTTCTCCCATGTATACACGTTATTAAACTTTGTTTGGTTTTCTCCTGTTATTCTGTCTGTCAATTTAATTCTTACACCAGCCAGAAGGACCTGGAGGGTAGAGGAATAAATAGTTCTTCCTTCCTTACAGCAATTTAACAAAGATATTTTGAACACCTGATGTTTGCAAGGTCCTGTGCTATGTATATGAGAGAGAGAGAGAGAGAGAAAGGTGGTCAATATATATAACTTCTACCCTCGGAAAGTTTAGAGACTAGTACATTAGTGTATTAATTAGGATATGTAGTCTAGGTTGCTGTACAATCATATATGTGTTTCTCACTCCTATAAAAACAAGATAGGCTGGTGGTCCAGTGTGGGTAGCAGCTTTGCTCCACTAGATTATCCCAAGCTTAGGGTTCTTGCCTCTTGCTTCTTCTCTCCTTCAACTATTGCCATTATCTGCACAGTCAGATTTGGTTGACCAGCACCAAGTCCAAGTCTGAGACTATGGGAAGAAGAAAGAATTAAAAGCAGCAAAGCCTGATTTTTTTAAGGGAAAGACTTATCTTTACAAACAAATGGCAAGGACTTTATTATACAACAACATCTAACTACAAAAGGGATGGGAAGTGGTTCTGTCTGTGCAGCCATGTACTAAATGAAAACTTAGTATGAACGATGAAAAAAGAAGGTAAGATTGGAAACTAGAGAATTATTAACAGTTTGAATGTGCTTTTATAGTAATAAAATATTAACACATAAAAAGTGCTATAATAGACAAATGTGAATATAGGAGCATGAGCCATTATTTTGGATGTGGATCACTGGGGATATTTCATGCATGCCCTTGGCACTGGGTCTTAATTTTTGACTTGAACTTCAGGATATATAGATGGAGGGAGGGGGCTTTCAAAGAGAGAGGTCAGTAGGTTCAGTGGTGTAGGAATCAGAATGTGTGCGAAATATCAGGGGAAGAGAGACTCACCTAGTTTGCTAAGAAGTAAATTGAAGTTTCAAGATCTGAACAGAAGGTTTGCATAGAATACAGGGATTTGGGGGGCTATTCTTTTGAGAATGAAAAGATAGTAAATATATATATGCATGGAACCTTACTTTAGAGGTGTATTTTTGGAGTAATATGTCTGGAAAAGGAAGATAATAGCAGAATCATTTAGAATACCACAGCAATATTCACGGTGATAGGTAATTAAGACCCGAACCAGTGATGTTAGAAAGCAGATTCAATGTTTTGATTTGTGCTTTTATTTTTCACTCCCGAATATCAGGTTAAATAATTTAATGTAACCCTGGAAATGTCTACGTTGCTAACACTGTAAGTTGTTAATTAACAACATGATTCTGATTCTTTTGAAAATGTTTAAAACAAAGCAAATTATGTTTCCAGATATACTAATGAGGAAAATAACCTACATTGCCTTACAGTTATTTTTTTACGTTGCTATAATTTGCTTAAAGTGATTCATATATTCAATTTCCTGCCAATTCTTCTAATATTATTATTGATGGTATCTGTGGTAGTCAGCAAATAAGCTAATTTTAAATATGTAACAAAGACCAATGACTTGACCTCCAAATGTTATGCTCACAATATGGAAATTTACAATCAGAAAAGGAAGCCAATTATTATATACTCCTAAAACATTGACTCAGAATGCCAACAATGATCCCACAGTTATAACTTTGAAAGTATCTGTCAAATACTATTAGAAAAACAGTAGTTAAATCACTAACTTTAGTTTGTTTTACTCTGCATTCTTCAGGATAGGATATATACTCTTTCATTTTGACTACTACTATGGGGGAGGGTGGGTGGGGAAAGCATGATATTGTTGAAAGAACTTCAAAGTGTTAATAACCCTGGATTCCAGTCCTAGTTTGCCTACTTTCAAGCTGTGTCTTTGTGTTCCAGTTACCTATTGTACCATTATAAATCACCCCAAAATGTAGTGACTTAAAACCAAAACAATAATTTGTTTTACTCACCAATCTACAATTTGGGCTGGGCTTGGTGCAGACAACTCATCTCTATTCTATGATGTGTTGTCAGCTAGGATAGGTCTACTACAGCTGAAGGATCCAGATGAAGGTGGCTTGCAAGTTAATGCTAGCTGTCAGCTGGGAGCCTTAGTTCTCGTCCATGTCGGCCTCTTCACTGACTGCTTGGCCATTTTCTAAGAGCAAATATTCTAGGAGGCAGAAAGTGGAGGCCAATCTCTGAAGACCTAGGCCAGGAAAATGCATAGCATCACTTCGGCCAAAATCTATAGGTCCAAAGCAGTCTCAGAATGCACAGTCATTCAAAGAGAGGGGGCATCCAGTGGTGTGCAAGTAAATCGTCTCTCAAAAAAAAAAAAAAAAAAAAAAAGCTTTGATTTGTAGCTGTAACATTGTGATTTATGAAAAATATGTATTTGGTCATCTGAATGACCAAATATATTTCCCATATATATGTAGTCTTTATCCACCACTCTTAACACTGTTTGAATTTCCTGTGATAAGAATAATAAAAGTGTCTCTTGTTATTGTTAATGAGGAGACTTTTGGAAAGCCCTTAGGTAACTTAAGGATAGGGGCTGGTTGCCAGGAGGATCAACCATATGATTAGTAGGTTGAAACTTTCATTCTCATCCCCTCCACGTCTCCCACCTCCCAGGAGGGGAGGGGTCTGGAGATTAGGTTCAGTTGCCAATGGCCAATGATTTCATCAATCATGCCAGTGTAATGGGGCCTCCATAAAAACCCAAAAGGACAGGGTTCAGAGAGCTTCGGGGTTGGTGAACATGTGGAGATTTGGGGAGACTGGCATGCTGGGAGAGGGCGTGGAAATTCTGCACCCTTTCCCCATACCTTGCCTTACTCATCTCTTCCATCTCACTGTTCCTGATTTATATCCTTTTATAATATACCTAGCAAGTAAAATGTTCCTCTGAGTTCTATGAGCTGCTCTAGCAAATTAATTAAACCCATGGAGGAGGTCATAGGAATCTCTGATTTTATAGCCGGTTGGTCAGAAGCACAGGTGACAACCTGGCCTTGTGAAGTGTGTGTGGGGGGCAATCTCGTAGAATTGAACCCTTAACCTATGGGCTCTGATGCTATCTCTGGGTAAATAGTATCAGAATTGAGTTGAATTCTTGGACACCCACACCCATCTGGTGTCCAAGAATTGCTTGGTTGCATGGGGGAACCCCTCCCTCACATTGTAAAAGTGGGTCCTAGAATCAAAAGAGTAGCATTTACCAATTTCTGCGGTGCAAACATTCTCACTATGGTGGAATTAGAGCTACCAATATTATGTCACCAAACACAGAATTGGAAAGAGATGAGAAAAATCTATTCTTGTAAGCTGGTCCAAGCAGGTCCAAGCACACCAACTCATATGCCCAACCTCTCAATGGAAGATAATTTGTGGCCACATTTAACCAGCCACTTGTTGGGAATATCAATGAAAATATGTGAATACCTTCATTCATAAGACAGGAATGGTGTCTGCATTGCCTCACAAATTTGTGTTAGGCACAAAATTAGGTTGTAACTGAAAGCACTTTGAAATCTAATGTGTGATAGCTTCATTATTAGAAGCTATTCTGAAATTGTGTCCTTGATGATGTTTCTCTAGAAGATAACATGCGTTACTTCACCATCTGATTTTTCATACTAAAACTATATAATAAACACTGAAACTGCTTTATTGTTACACTGCACATTCTGGAGAAAATAGTCTATTTTATTTACAGTTCTAAAAACTATATATTGTCTCAAATATAGGAATTCTGTTTGTATCTAAATAAATCTCCAGACTTTCATCATCTTTTAAAAATACTAGGTAGAGAAGGCCCAGAATCCACGTCTCCTTATTTGCAAAGAATTCCTTCTACTCAGATACACTGAAAAACAACGCCAGATAAGTTGTTCTGATCTCAAAGAACAACCAGAGGCAATGAGAAACATTTTATTTCCTTATGGTATTAAAAAGGAGGACTTTTTCTATAGATTTATAATATTTCAAGTCATATTTCATGGGTTGGAAAATTAAGTTGACTATTAATATTACCCTTGTTTCACAGACAGCACTTTATTCTGAAATTAAGCAAGTATTTTAAAAGTTTATTTTAATGCATTTTGTATGCATGCATTTTGAACCCACCATAACATGGCAACACTTTTGAAACAGGAATCTCATAAAATATTTCAAAAAAATATAAATATCCTCACATTTAACTCTGATCTTTCAAGAAAAATCTTTTATGAATTACATTTCATAAGTATCTTCCTAACATTCCTCACAGAGCCATTGATTTTAGTAGAGATCTTTATTAATAATTTCAATTGAATTTTTTCATCTCAAAAAGTATTTTATCAACTATTTCAAAACTAAAGACTAAGCTAATATGGTAGTACGAAATTGTTAGTACTTGCTGGATTTTAAAGAATGAATTACTATGCTATGGTATTTTTTGTCATCCACCTGTTTATGCAGCAAATGTTCTATTATTTAATTTTTCTTTTTAAAGGGTAAGACCTATGTCATTTATAGGATATGACATAATATGACATTCATAGAAAAAATTTCAACGTTTAATTTAGAGGTAAAAGTCTAAAAGTAAAAAAGTACCATTATAGAAATGCTTGGTGATTGAGACAATTTTTTCTCTTATTGAATTGTTTTATATTACGTTTTTTCATTGCTAGAAAATGTGTTTAACAATACAGATTTTGTTCGATAAATAATTTCGAAAATTTTATTTATTTAACTTTTGACTAAAAATATATTTTTCTCCACTACTTTTCAAAACTACTTTGAAATGACAAAATGTCATAAAACAATTTAAAATGAATGAACCTTGCGTGTATAATCTTACCATCGATTTATGTCAAAAACACAATGTAAATGACAAAAACATGCTTCACAATGATATAGAGTACATTTGTTCCTGTACAAGTTCATCACTACAGCATTTACATATTATTATTAGATATATATTTATGCAATTCATCCAAAAACTAGTTGTCTTGCCACATTAGTGGGCCAGGGACTGTTCCAGGATTTGGAGTTTCAGACAAAACTACTGCCTTTAGGGGGCTTACATTCTAGAGTAGGAGAGAGTAAATGTGTTATTCATAAAATAGTTGTACTTCATAGGTTGATAACTGTAATGGAGAAAACAAAGATGGGAAGGTAGATAGGAAGAGTGTGTGTGAGGGAAAGCTGGAGAATATCATTGATTTTAAATACAGGGCCTCAATGGGAAGGCTAATTTGAGCAAAGACATGAGAAGGGTGAGACACTGAGCCATATCGATGTCAGGAGGAAGAGTAATACAGGCATCGGGCCTGAAGAGAGAATACGCCTGCTGTGGTGGAGGAAGAGCAAAAGGGAAAAAAAGAAGCTGTAGCTGAGAAAATGAGGGGTAAAGTAGTAGGAGATGTGGCCAGAGACGTAACCGGAATAGAGGGTTGTCTTGGGTTTGGGTCTTCAGAAGCAAACCCTGAGAGTACACAACCACACTAGTGATTTATTATGGAAATATTCCCAGAAGAACCCATTAAGAGTGGTGTAATCAAGAAAGGAAGGCAGAGGAGCAAAGCAAGACTATGATTTCAGGCCAAGTACTAGGACTCAGTCTGATCCTGCAAGTAAGTTCTGGAGTACAAATTACCCCTCAGATCTGATCCCAACTACAGGCAACATAGCCAGGTTTTCATATCCCAGCACGTTAGTCCTCAAGCCAAAGGCTGCTCAAGGGAATTTAAATTCCCAGAGACTATTAGCTCTTTGAGGGCAAAGTGGCTGCAGCTGCTCAGGACAGTCCTCGGAAGGGACTTGCAGTCCTGTTCTATTAGAAGAGAGTGAGAGGGGTCACAGAACCAAAGATGGGGTTCCAGTGCATCTGGGCAGTCACCCAGAATGTACCTACAGGGCTAAAGATTGCTAGCACTTTATTGACCTTGTAAAGGCTTCACCTGTTACTCTAAGCAGGATGAGAAGCCACTGGAGGATTTTGAGTTGAAGTGCTATGATCTGGTCATTGTTTTAAGGAGGAGGGACTATAAGAGGGAGTCAAGGGCAGGATTAAGGAATAGTTAGGAAATTATAGCTATATTCCCTTTGACCTTTTTTGGTGGCTTGGACCAGAGTAATAACAGTGGAGGTAGTGAGAAATATTTGGACTTAGGTTAATTTTGAATGTAAAGCAAGTAAGATTGCTACATACACTTGTGGAATATGGGGGTGGGGGGACAGTCAAGGAGTACTCAAAGGGATTTGACCTGACAAACTGGAAATAAGGAATTTGTAAACATAAATATGGTATAACAGAGGAAGAATTTTTAGGGTGGGAGAGCATATCAAGAGCTCAGTTTTTGATATTTTAATTTAGAAATACCTACTAGACACTTAACTGATGATGTCCAACAGGCCTTTAGATAAGTGAGTCAGATTTGAAGGAGACATTCTGGCTGGAGATACAAATTTATAACTCTTCAGGGTATGAAAATATACCTAGAGCGTGAAACTTACTGAAATTCCTGAGAGTGCATGAAGCCAAAAACAAGATTTCAACAATGGACATCTGGGTACTTCAAGATCTATATACAAAGAAATGAGGGGAAAGAAACAAAAGAAATTAAGAAGTAGTGGTCAGTGAAGCGGGTATCAACTCAAGGAGGATACTTGGAAGTCAAGAGAAAGGGATCCAGAGAGAGAGGGATCAATGGTGTCAGATGCTGCTGTGTTTTCAGATGAACTGAGCATTGACTATTATATTTAGCAATTCAGAAATCACTGGTGGTCTAGATACCTTGACTAAGGAAATTTTGTTGTAATTATGGTGGAAAAAGCTTGATAGGAGTGGGTTTAAGAGAGGGAGGGAGGAAGGGAAATATGGTCAGAGAGTGTAAATATGAAGTATTTAAATTTATGAAGTTTTGCTGCTATGGAAAGGAGAGAAGGAGGCATAAATTAACGGAGAAATGAGATAGAGGGAAGTCTTATGTTTCTGTTTTGTTTACTATGACAAGAATAAGAATGTAATTTTATACTATAAGTATTGATTCAGTAGCAAGGAGAAAAATGATACAAGAGAGAAAGGGAGAGAGGCTGGAAAATGCCTGGAAGCAGCACTGAGGATATGGAATTGAAGGCATAAGTGAAGGTGTTGAATCTAGAAAGGAGTCTGGCAGTTTATCAGTATGAGAGAGTATAGGGTATAGTGCATGGATGCAATTAGGGGGTAAATAAAATTATGGGAGCTTGTGGATATTCTCTTCTGGATTCTTTTCTGTTAGTGAAATATAAAGCAGCAGTATTAGTTGAGTGTAGATGTAGGCAGGAAATGTTGAATGTTTGCAGTCAGAAAAAAGGTAAAATAGTCATCTTTCAGACTGGGAGAATGGATGGATTAGAGAAATATAGTGTGATTGTGCAACAGCAGTGAATGTTCAATTCAAATCATTGATCATGAATTTCAACTGGAAGATTCAGCAAGATTAGTTTTCCTTTAGCCGTATTCAGCAAGTTAGTGTCATAGTTCCCGGCCAGGATTGTACTTTGGCCAATTGAATAGAAAAAATAAGAGAGCTGAAAGGGAATGAGGGTGTTTGCAACAGAATGATTACAATGATTGATCATGGAATTTAATCAGGTTATGGGGGAAAAAGAAGATATAAGGGTACTGTGAGACAGTAAAAAGATGAAAGTATTAATTGATTGAAGGTTATGGTGGGTTAGAAGGATTGTTGTAATTGGAGTAACATACTTAGTGAGCTGGAAAATAGAAGGTGTTAATCAGACAGCACCGTACTCAAAACTGAGATTAGTTTAAGGAGGAGGTGGTTGTTATTGATCATGAAAAGATCTAGAGACTAAACCTAAGATTGTCTGAAGGAGAATGGAGTACAAGATCATTTGACACGTGAGCAGGTCAAGAAAGTGAGAGGCGTTGTATATGTAAGTGCCAAGACAGCAATAACCATGTCAGTTTTATATGCTTCTAGATTCCTAACGCCTAGATCCTTGTCAGATACATATTAGGCACTAGAGAAATAAATTTATTATAAAGGTAATGAATGAGAGAAGATGTTAACATGCAGACTTGAAGTACATTCAGTGACTTCATGTTTGATTCTATGAATGGTGTCTTAGTCTATTCAGGGTGCTATAACAAAATACCACGGATGGCTTGGCTTACAAAGTACAAATTTATTTCTCACAGTTCTGGAGGCTGGAAGGCCGAGATCAAGGTGCCAGCATGGTTGGGCGAGGGTCTTCTTCAGAGTCTCAGACTTCTTATTTTCTCACGCGGTAGAAGGGGCAAAGGAGCTCTCTCAGGCCTCTTCTATAAGGGCATTAATCTCATTCATGAGGGTTCCCCTTCATGACCTAATCACCTCCCAAAAGCTCTACTTCCTCATTCCATCACATTGAACATTAGGATTTCAACATATGAATTTTGTGGGGACATAAATCTTCAGACCGTAGCAAGTGGGAGGCAAAGAAATAAAACTGGAGTGTTACCTTCATCAGTGATATATCCTGACTTGTATCTTAGAAAAAAGCAAATATACTATTTTGTTGTTGCTTGAGGTATGTATATGTTACATTATTCTCTGAACATTTTTATATATTTGCATTTCAAAAAAATGAAAATTAAAAACCACACTGACCCCCAAAAAACCGAAAAGGGCACTAGTAGATGGAGATGCCTTAGTAAGTTATTTTTGTAATGTAATTAACATTAAACAAACAAGGTTTTTCTGTTAGATGAGGAGCATTGTTTGTTTGTTTGTTGGTACTTTTGTAAATTACCTTCATGTTCAAATCAATCTATTCCAATTGCTTTGTGCATGAATGAACACTACAATTGTGTGTTTTTCCTCTCAATTTGAAATGTCCTCATGCATTTTTATGGAAATATTTTGTAATTAGATTGTAATTTGGATATCTGAGGTCTAAATGATAACAAATATATGAATTTATCTTGACAATATTTATTACTGATATGTTTAGATCTTTATTTAAAGGATAGAACACTGCAGTTCCTGTTTTTAAAGATTAAGCTTGCTGGTTATACAAATGTCATCACGCAAGGTTATCAACTGCTGAGTAGTGAAATCCTTAATTATTCTATTGGAGTGCATCTTCATTACCCTGATTTGATTCCTTTTTTTTTTTTTTTTTTTGTCTGCAGTGTATGTGGAGCAGACTCATTTGGGTACAACAAACAGTAAGACTGTATCTCTACAATGTCACTTATTTGGATGGTGGGCCAAAATTTCAATTACTCTAAATGCATGACCTGTGTGCAATTAGAAAACTGAAGTTAGAAATTTGCTTCTAATTTTTTCCCCTTAAAATTGCAGCTGAAATTATGCAGGCCCCTGGACTCCCACTGTAAGATAATTAAGAGTAATAATCAGAATCTGCTAGGAGAAACATTTCCATAAGAACTGGAGTAGAAGTACCCTTGTCATCAAAAATTTTTCCTATCTTGAATACAGAGAATGGAAAACACATTTATACCTATATATACCATTTTGTTTTCTCCCAAGCTATTTTTTGGAATTATGTAGACATGGGTTGAATTTGTTTACATTTGAGATTCTATCTTCCTTCCAGGTTACTGTGTCCATTTGCAGGATCTATGGTTGAAAAATTAAAATAATATACAATTTCTATCTTAAAATAGTTGTATATTACCATTAGAAAAGGAAGTAAAAGTAAAATCTATCATCATTAGCAGAAAACATGTCCTGCTTAGAACCCTGCATGAATGCTACCACTCAACAATATTTCTGAATGAATAAACATATGCATGGGTTGAGAATCACTCCATATTACTGAACATTGCCTGGAAATTAGAACCAGATCCATTCCATTTTCTATTACCACTTATGTCATTCTAGATTTAAGTGTTTTCATATTTATAGTAATCTATTTTTTCTACTATGGTCTAGAAAATTTCATCCCATTTCTCTGACTTTAAAGTCCCAACCATCTTTAAATATTGTGCTCAAGTCACATTGTCTCATTGAAGCCTCTGGCTTAAAATTAATTTCCCTTTTCTTAGTGCTAGTGCACAGCATATCACAATTTAATAATTTATTGCCTTTTAACTTTAATCTATGTAAACTGTGCCCACACAGTTATATTAAAAGCTCTTTCAGATCACCAATAAGGTCTTACTTTTCTGTTCTATTTCCCCATTTCAAAAACAACCCAACAAATTCAGTAACAAACACCGAGTGGACATATTATACATAAATGACTGACTGATTTGATAGAATGACTAAACTTTCTACTCAATGTGACCTTTTCTAAGAAGCCTTCTAGAGGGAAAAGAAAGCATTGGGCTAATATATTTAAACAGTTTGAATAATAATGTATCTTCACTTGTGGGTTTAGGCTTATTCATTCACATTTAAGTGAAACGGTTGCAAATATGTGACCATATCAATTTAATATGGACAGAGACAAACAATATGAATATTGCCACCATAAGAAGTATTAGCTCTAGAACCATTATGCCCAAATTCTTAGCTCTGTCATATGTCAGTTCTTTTATCTTGGGCAAATTACCTAATTTTTGTGTCTTATGTTTTCATCCATAAAATGGCAGTAATTTGTAACCACTCCATACTTTTTATTTCCTGTGGAAAATAAATGGGAAATAAATGTGAAATAGACAAATTAAATATTCAAATATTTTATGTGTTAACTAATATATGCATATAAAATAGTACAATACAGGGTAAGTTATAAGCTGTATGTATATGGATACAGTTTATAACTTACTCTATATTGTGATCATCATAATATTATGTCATTCTTAGACATTCTTTCAAGACTAGTTGAGAAATTGTTTGGGGCATCCAGTTAGAAAAGATGTCAAGTTAACCTCTAGGAAAGAATTTACTGTCATAGACAAGTAGTTAAAGTATTTAGTATGAGCTAGTAAATATACTCAAGGTCAGGAAAAGGATAATTTGAGTACCGGAGAGCATGTGTCATTTAGATCACCTTCTGACTCAGCCTGCAGGGAGTGATGCCTTAGTCCTAGGGAGAAAATGTCACTGAAATGTATGTCTGACATTTAGAGGAAAAGGTAACATGGTCTTGTAGCCTCCCTAAGGGAACATAATGAGGATTATTGTTGGCAAAGGATGACATAGACACAACCACTTAAGATATGTCCAGAATGAGGAACAGCTGGTAAAGCTATTCATTTCTGAGGCACCAGTTCAAGAGGCAGCTGAGAAATATTGTTTTGTGTGTGGTTTAGAGCTTTTTGTGGTTTTAGGGTGATTTCCTAGCATTTTTGGTGGTACTTGCAGCATCCTGCCATAAGTAGCAGGAGTTATTCATGCCAAGAAACAAATGGAGAAGAAAAGATAGACACCACATAGCAATTCTCTAAATACTATACTACTTGCGTAAAAATTTTAAATAGCAGAATAGAAATAAAATGTAGGCTTTCCTCCTGATTCAGTGCTTTGTACTGTAGCTGGCTTCCATCTTACCGAGGTTTTTATATCTTGCTGATTATCAAAGTTGCTTGGAAGATGTTTTAAAAATCTGTAATATTGAGTCATTGAACATATGATTCAATATGTTGATGGCAGGTCCAAAAAGCCATAGTTCAAGTATTCTTTTTGAATCTGACACAGTCAGCTTCAGAAGTCACTGACCTAGACTGTAAAGAAATCTTTCTTTTTTCATTTTCATTTTCATTTTTATTGATGCCTTAATAGTTTATAACATTGTGGGGTTTTAGTTGTACATTATTATTTGTCTGTCACCATGTGGATGCATCCCTTCACCCCTTGTGCCCACCTCCCCATCCCCCTTCCCCTTGGTAACCACCAACCAGTACTCTCTGTCTGTGTGTTCGTTTATATTCCACATATGAGTGAAGAATTCTTTTTTTAAAGTTCTATTATTTATTCAGCTTTGGAAACAGCTAACTTAGGTAAGCATCCTACTTCAGCCATATAATTAGCTGCCTGGTCTGGGGCAACTTTTCAGAACCTCGTGATACTCTTCTTTGATTAGACCTCTTTAGCAGCAGTGTTGTGAAGATTACAGACAATGTGATGTGGCATACCATAGGTACTCAAAAATGGCATCTTTTAGTGTGTGTGTGTGTGTGTCAGGAAGATTAGCCCTGAGCTAACATCTGCTGCCAATCCTCCACATTTTGCTGAGGATGATTGGCCCTGGGCTAAGATTCATGCCCATCTTCCTCCACTTTATACGTGGGATGCCTGCCACAACAGGGCTTGATAAGCGGTGTATGGGTTCACACCTGGGATCCAAACCCGAGAACCGTGGGCCACTGAAGTGGAGCATGTGAACGTAACCACTATGCTGCTGGGCTGGCCCCAGAAATGGCATCATTTATAAAGTCAATAAACATCTAATAAAAATTATCCCAGCATGTTTTAAATGTTAATTTAAAAGGCTTTAAAGATCAATTAACATATTAGTCATCATTTATGGTACTTTTAAAAATCACTTATTTTCTGATAATATTTTGTGTGTAATTAGGATAGGCACATATCATTGCAACCCACAACAAATTATAACAAATCCTAAAAACATTAACATCGAAATTAATGAAATTGTACTGACTGAAATTCTTTCTACTCTGTGTTACAAAAATAAACAAATTATTAAATAAATAAGATACTTTTCACAAACTACTTAGTTTGTTGAATTACATACCAAGGAAGTATTATTATTTACTAGTTTAATTCTAAGAGCACTCTATCTAGTGATTTTTACAATTACGTGATTGTTTGGTTTGGCTTGTTAGTTGTATTTGCTTTTATTGCTATTCAGAAAATTATTATCAAATATTTTCGGGAATAGAAAAGTTAAATTGTTAAGTTCAAATGATTTTCTCAGTCTTTAGGATTTTGAAGAGTCATAAAATCTAAGTGTCTTGGATTCTCAGTTAGCAAAGTACTATTTACTTTGTTTTATTATTTCTATGTTGTATAAATTAGTCCAAAATATCACAATTTTACCATTTATCTTTTAAAATATTCTAATATAAGAAAGACTATATTTATGAAATTCAGAGGTTAATTATATTAAAAAGTTTATGAATAACATAATACTTAATCCAGTTCTACATCTTCCTGTAAACCAACATAAAGATAAAAATAGTAGACACTTACAATATTGGAGTTTTCCGTTCTTTTTTTGAAGGTATTTGTAGAAACTGGTGCAATGACTTGAATACTTTTGCCATACACACATGTAAGTAAACATTCTCTACTGATGGTATAAATAGATTCAACTGCCTTGACATTGCAATCCATTTATACCATTTATAGAGAATGTTACAAGGTGGCATTTTTGTTTTGTAAATATATTATTTATAAGTGTATGTATTTTGATATAGAAACTGCTAAACATAGAAACAATGATATATGCATTTCAATGTTATTTCTGAAGATACAAATAAACATTCTTATTTCTTCCAAAACATAGGTAAGCGTTTAAATTCAAGAAAAAGTTCTTTACTAAAGAAACTTTACAGTCTTTCAATTCTTCATGGTCCTAATTTATAATGTCCCTGGCTGAGATTTAAAATGTAATCAGTGTTAGTATTCAACAGGATTCTGAGAATCTGCAGATATTGTCCAAATATTGCATCAAACTTTAGAAATCCATTCTACTACAAAGACTCCAAAATACAATAATATATTCGAGAGCTGTAATTAAATTTCTATTGTATCATATAAGATAAAAAAAGTAAATGGAATTACAACAGATATACTGAATCTGCTGGACGTTCAAACTATGTAAAGATAAAGATATGTTCTGATCATGAATGGAAACCTAGGAGAAAGAAGACAAGATATAGTCCTTGTATTCAAGATGCCTTCAGTTAAATGAAGAAGCTAGTACCTCATTTAACAGAAAGGAAACTAAATGATTGTTGTACTATGTGTACAAAATAATTCAAACTGATTATAAGATGGAATTATTCACTTTGGTAAGAAAGTAGAATAAATCTTGATAAATAGATTTGGGTTCAACCCTAGAGGATAATAGTTTTTAATAGATAGAGGAAGAAGAGAGCAGGGAAGGAAAGAGTTTTAGAAAAGGCACAAATATATGCCCATCTTTTCAAAAAATGGTAAATCGGTATATGGCAGAAGTATAAGACAGGTTTGGGGACAAAAATAAAGAAAGATGGAAAGATACAGTGACATATTCCAGAAGCCCTTGTTTGTAAATTTAAGGAGTTTTTGTAGGAAGATTTGCCCTGAGCTAAGATATGTTGCCAATCCTCCTCCTTTTTTCTTTGAGGAAGATTGGCCCTGAGCTGACATCCATGCCAGTCTTCCTCTGTTTTGTATGTGGGTTGCCACCACAGCATGGCTGCCAAGTGGTATAGGTCCATGCCTGAGATCTGAACCTGAAAACCCTGGCTGCTGAAGCCGAATGCACCGAACTTAACCACTATGCCATGGGGCTGGCCCTAAGAAGTTTTGTTTTTAGTACTCACCAAACAGTTGTGAAAAGAATAATGGTTTAATCTAAACTGTATTAGGATACCAACTAGCCATCGTACGAAGAATACGTAAATAAAGTAAGAGATTGGATTTTGAATGAACAATTAGACCACTACTACGCAAGAGTTTATGAAATCTTGAATGGTCAATGGACTGTGCTGGAAATAAAGGAATAAGGAAACATTACAAAATAATTTAGTTCATTCTTTAAGGTGAGGGTTAAAGGAAAGAGAGGTGAGTTTGAGATTTCTAGTCATAGCGATTGAGAGGATATGACAACTCAAAATACTAACCAAAAAAATCAGTCTATTTAAGAATTCTACAATAATGTGCTTTTCTAAAAACTTCCAAAAATCTCTAAAGTATTTGATTTTATATGAGAATTTTCTTTAAAAAATCAAAACCTGTATAAATTTTAACATACTAGAGATCTAAGCACAGTAAAAAATAAGTGATTTTATCTAAAGAAAGGAGATTTCTATGTAACAATGCACAAAATACCATCCTCACTGTTAAATCTCTTAAATAAGACTGTGACAGTCCCCTCTGATAAAAATTATTAATTCTCAAGGGTATTAAATGATGATTCAGTTTGTTAGGTTTAGAGAGTTTCTCATCCCAATGTTTCTTCAGTGGTTATTTTTTCAGACCATTGCTCCCTAATAGAAAATAAGGAGTTGTGTGTGATATTCATTGTAGGTATTTAAAAATATTTCAAAATTAGGAAATGAATTATTATCTATTAGATGCAAACAAGTAGAATAGCACTTCCTATGTTTGGATAATGATATACGAGAATAAGAGCAATTCTCAGAAAATCTCCAACTTCAATTGAACTTAATCTCTTCAATCTTCCTATACCAAAAATTTAACCAAACCACTTATATTAGCTAAAATTTCTTTGCTTCAGTATGGTCTCTGACACATATACTAGCAAGACCTCGACTGGCCAAATGGTTGCAAGGTAAAATGAAAAAAAAGTGAAGGAGGGGCTTCTCAGTCGAAACTAATTTATAAACTCATGGATGATGTTTATGAAACCATTGAACTATTTACCAATTCCTAACATTTCAGGATATAGAATGCTTAAAATAAATAAAAAACAGGTTTTTTTATGGCTCTATTATCTATTGATTTATTATTTGGACTTTGAAAAGGATATTGACCTCTATGACATAAAGACACTGAACCTGAAAGTGAACAGTAAAATGTGAGTTTTCATGCTTATGTTAGACTTGAAAATTATTAATGATAATAATTGGAAAGAAGTAACAGAAAATGATGGACTGTATAAAGTAAACTTTGTTAGTTTTCCTAAAAAATGCTATTATCCTTCATTAACATAAAAGCCCTTTGGAGATAACGAACTTTTGAAACATACCCTAAATGTTACTATTGATTGATGGAGTTCGAATCCAGTGTATTTGTAGTTTTCTGATTTTAGCTAACCTGTTCTCCAATTTACTAGGCTTAGATGTAAAACCTGGAGTGAAAAAAAAAAAACCTGAATTAATAGACTAAGGTCATTGGATTTGAAAAGTTTCAGGTGGGAAAAATTCACATGAGGATCCAACTTGAAAGGATGGCAATATAATAACAACTGATGTTTGCTAAGAGCCGATCACGTGCCCAGCAAGGTTTTTGTTGTTAGTGCTGTGGAGTCAATTCCAACTCCCAGCAACTGCGTGCATCAGAGCAGAACCCTGCCTGTTGTTTGTGTGGGACCCTCTCTCCTTCTGGCACTGTTTCAGACAAGGCTCCGTTGCTATTCATAGGGTTTTCAAGGCCAATTTTTTCAGAAGTGGGTGGCCACGTCCTTCTTCCTAGTGTGTCTTATTAGTCTGGAAGCTCTGCTGAAATCTGTCCCCCATGGGTGACCCTGCTGCTATTCAAAATCCCAGTGGCATAGCTTTCAGCATCACAGCAACACAGAGCCGCCACAGTATGACAAGCAGCAGATGCTCCAGCAATGTACCAGACTCTTAAAACATCATTTATTTAATTCTCATAATTTTCCAATGGATGCTATTATTAACTATTTCTTTTTAGAGGTGAGGAGGCTGAGACCCAGCAAACATCATTAGTTATTTAAAAGTTACCCATCTAGGACAGAAGGTCCAGGGTTCTAACGTGCAATTGTCGGCCTCAGCGTGGATGCTTTCATCTTTGTGCTCTACTACTACCCAAACAGACGATTCAGTGTAGAATATTGGTTCTATGTGCATTTAAGTCTTTTTTCATCTATAATTCCAATATTTTTATTCTGACAGGTGGGTTGTCTGTTGACTATGCCCAGCTTTTCCTTCTATTTTTGAATCTCAGCTAATTATTCAAGTGTAAAAATACCACTTTTATATGACTAGGATTAAATTTAGAATCGGTGCCCCCACATTCAAATTAATCAATTGTCAGAGTAAGATCTTTCTCTGTTGCCCTTCTATTCGATCCTAATAAAAAATCAAAATGAATAGCACAATTCCTACACTATTAACTATAATTTGAGCCTTCGAGAATTTTGCATTTTAAGGTCTTCATAGCTTTATCTTTTTAGATATAGTATTTGATTTTTAAAAGATGAATATGAACTAGGTTTCCAATACAACCGTACAATTATATTTCAGCATGCTTTCTTTTCTGGGTATACTTCTTGAGGTGTCATCAGTACTGGCTTGCATGATTTAAAAACATTTAACATTAATTAGAGCTCTCAAACTCAGCTGTACAATGCTAAAATATGACTACCTAAAACTACGCTGAGATTTTCAAGCATCCACTTTGCTCTTATCTGACTCTTTGATTTGCCTTTGATGCACTTCATTTGATGCATTTATATAAAATTTAGAGATTGATTTATCTATTAAATTTCTGAAGGAGGTAAAAGCAGCTTATCATTTATCCTCTGCTTAAAAGCGTTAGATCTACATTAAGATCATTTTCCATTTCTCTTGGGCCTTTTTAAAATTGTGTTCTAAGGTGAGAACAATGAATTACCTGACAGAAAAAGGTTTTACCTGCACTGCCAACCTTCCAGTGCAAGATAAAAGGATCCTATGTAGTTTTTATGCAGCCCATAATGGCTGCTGGCAGTAACTGTGACAGACAAGGGCCAGACGTCACTTTTATTTCACAGATCACACAAAACAGCTGGTGAATCAGGGAAAAGGATAAAGTAAAGGATGAGGACTTCGACTCTCACTTCATTTGGAAGGGATATGGCTTACATTTATTTTTCCACCTTTGAAACACACGTTATGAGTTTGTGAATTACTATTTTTCTGAAAAAATGGCCTCAACACATTTTGAAAATGTTAGAAGCTAAAAAATCTGGATGAAAGAAAATATAAATTTGACTAAATTCTGGGTAGTCTAAGTTTTTAATAAGAGCACATATTCTGAAGCTAATTATCTTCAGACACTTGAAATATCCTTAAAGTAGAATATAAAATATTTTAGACAGTAAGCAAGTCATGAAGTCCTAGAATTTTCAAATATTAGCGAGTATGAGATTTGAAATCCAGGAGTCCCTAGGCTCTTAGCCTAGGAGTACTGAGGAATTCACCTTCACAAGACACACATATAAAATAGCCTGCAAGAGATTAAAAATAGAAAAGCAAAGTAGACCAGGGTCAAATGTTAGTATTTCTATTATTTATTCTAATTTTACTTCCTAGTATGAAGATATAGTTCAATGTTTTAATATTAATTGTGAAGTAGAAAATTCTATGACTGAAAGAATCTAGCTTTTTTCCTCTCTTTCGGAGATGTGTGGTCTAGGAAGGTTTGTCTTAATGAAATGGCATTAAAATTGCTCTTTACAAAATAAAACCATTAAGTTTATATGCTAATGTTATAGCAACTTAGATGTGCGATGGTTAAAATATAATGCTTATTGAAAAGCATGTGTTTATGGCTTACTCATAACAATTTTCCCTCCACAAATATGCAAATACAACTAAAAGTACAATAAAAATTTGGCAATATAGGGACTCTGGCTAAAAATGTACATTACTCATACAAATTTCTGCATTATTCATCTCTCAATATAAAATAAACATTTAAACAAAGCATCTCGTTTTTTGCACTGCATTGTAACCAAGCTGAATTGCACGTGAAAATAAATGTTTGACATTTTGATTTGTAGTTACTTATTTTTATTTGCTAAACTCTCTCTTTAACAACTTAAAGTGGGAATGTGATCCAGTATCATGAAGTTAATTTAAAACTAACAGTAAAAGAATTAAAGGAGAGTAACGGAAAGAATGACTATTTTTACCTTGAAAATATGGAAATAGTTTTAGGTACCATTTACCATTTACTGAACATCTATTAGAAACCAAATTCTGTTCATTCACAGTATCAAGTAATTCTCTCATTATACCTACAACTCATCATCCAAAAAGAATCAACAAAAACCCTGAGTTATAAAGCAGTTAAACTTTCCCAAAGCCACACAATTTAATAAGTTAATATTTAACGCTAATTTATGTTAATAAGTTAGCATTTAATGAAATTAGAATATATGCCAGTTTGAATAAATTCCACCATACCACACACCTGATTACAACACATATACACATTTACACACACAAGAAAAATATAAAACATAAAACCTACCAAAAGCCCTCTTCATATAAATGGGGCAAATATTTGTAAAGCATACTCGGTAAAATTTGGCATTTAAAAAATTATTTACAGAGCTATTTTATAATCACTCTATTAATTAACACATATTTAAATTACCCAATTGTTAAAGATAATTATGTTCAAGTCATCTATTACCCACAAAGTTGTTGGACTGCACAAGTTACTCGAGTGTAGTGACCCAAAGCAGCATGAAACAGCACAGGCAGAACATATTTAAACAGCAGGGTGACATTAAAGCCATTTACTTCAGGTGAGGTAGTGCTATAGGCCATGTTGTTATCATAATTTCTTGTGAAATGACAATATTATCGTGTCAAGCCATTAACGAGAATTACGGTAGTGTTATGAAGAATGTATTACTCAAATTTGAAGGCAAGATGGCATCTTTTCCAATAGGAAATGTATTGTGTTGCACATATACTCCTGTTTGGAAGCACAGATGGGTTACATATGTAGATTCTAGTTATCTATATATATTCTGTTTTAATATCACTTAAATATGGTGAAATACGGTGCTCAATGTTTTGTAAATAAAATGTTTCCTAGAATTTAAAAACATCACAATACATCTTCCTCATAAACTGTATAAAGCATTTATAGTTATTGACATCAAGTTTTGTCTGTGTGTTTTAACATATTCTTTCTTTATTGTTCCTAGGACATTAATGATATGTTATACCATGGTATGATTTCTCTAAACATCCATTGACATATATTCTTGTTGTTACATGCCATCAAATCAGCTCCAACTGCTGACAACCCTATGAGTGAGCGATACCTACAATGTCCTGTCCTCAATAGCCTTACTCAGCTTCTGTAGATTTATGCCTATGGGTTCCTGTATGGAGTCAATCCATCTCATATTTGGTCTTCTTCTTTTTCTGCTGCCTTCTACTTTTCCCAGCATTACTGTCTTTTCCAAAGAATCCTGCCTTCTCATGATGTGCCCAAAGTAAGACAGCCTCAGTTTTATCATTCTTGCCTCCATCAATAATTCAAGCTGAATTTGCTCTAGGACCCACTTGATCATCTTTCTGGCAGTCCAGGGTAGCCATAGAGCTCTCCTCCAACACCATATTTCAAATGCGTCAGTTATTTTCCTGTCAGCCTTCTTCACCATCCAGGTTTTGCACCCGGACATAGTAACTGGGAATATGAGGGTGTGGATAATCTTGGCTTTGGTCTCTAATGACACTTCCCTACACTTGATGATCTTTCATTGCTGCCCTCCCAAGTGTCAGTCTTCTCTTGATTTCTTGTTGCTTTCTTGGCTGCAGTCTCCATTTAAATTGATGATTGAACCAAGGTAAACAATATCTTTAACAATTTCAGCATCTTCATTGTCTGTGTTAAAGTTGTGTAGTTTTTCTGTAGTCACAATTTTTGATGTTCAAATGCAGTCCTGCTTTGGCACTTTCTTCTTTCACTTTCATCAGAAGTCATTTCAAGTCATTGCTGCTTTCTACCAGTAAGACAATGGCATCTGCATATCTTACATGGTTGATATTTCTTCCACCAATTTTCATTCCTCTTTCATCTGAGTTTACCTGGAGGGATGCCTACATTTCACAGGTGTTTGGTGGTTGTGACACCACGGACCCAAGCATATGCAGTTTGCATCATACACTGTGCAGAAGGCAATGGTAAACCACTGTTGGATTTTCCTTTTTTTTTCCATCTCTTTTAAACTTTTTTACCTTGAAAAGCCTATGATGAGACAGTCCAGAATGAAAATATGCTCTACATACCAAGAAAATTTATTTTTCTGTGTATGCAACCATTGGCAAAACTTACCACATCACTACTTTTAATGTATTTGTTATGCAAAAGCCATTCCAGATTGAAGAATGCTAATAGGATTTCGATACTAAGATAGAGTTAACATGTACGAGTTTTTGCATAACAACAACAACACAAACTTTTATGGCCAGAATTTAAACAACGCCAAACTAAGCAGTCTCATAAATATTTAACAAAATATGTCTTTAATTTGTACATACAAAAAACATTGAGAAAGCATCTCTGGAAATGAATTGGTAAATGCTATTTCTTTCAAAGTTATTTTATGGTTGTGATGTGATGTGATAATGGAGACACTGATTTTCTCTAGTGTTAAATCTTTATGGACAAAATGGAGAGCAGAACATTTATATATTGGATGTCAATGACACTTAGTCTATGTCTACATTGGCTGACTAATTTTTAGTAAAATGAGTCAGTCTTTTTACACTACCATGAGAAAGAAAAGTACAAAGAGAGTGAGAAAACAAAGGAAGAAAAAAGAAAAGAGGAGGAGGATTAAAATTAAAGTTTTAATGAACTCCACTAAGCCCAACTAAACCTAGAGAGTATGTTATTACAGACTATATTTCTCTCCCAATTTAACTCAAATCAGCTAGTCAAGAGTTGCTTCTCTATTGAAGGAAAACTTGAAAATTAAAACAGCAATGTTCTTCATGTTTGTAGCAAGGGTAAATATTAAGCCCAATTAATACAAATCAAGAGTAGTCAAGGAATATTACAATAATTTTCATTGTTTTGTTATTTATTTTTATTTGCCTCCAGTGGCTGAACTCTTCAAGCCTATAAGTACAAGGTGCAGCTATTGCCCAAAGAAGGCAACTGAAATGGGGAATGGAAAAGCATTTCCAATTTATTTGCCTTTTCTAATTCCGATAGGGAGCCACTTGTTCTTCAGCCTTTGTTATCTTAGTCAGAGCAGGGAGGGACTACATGTGAAAGAGTTGCAGTGATGGTAAAGACATCAACCCATTTAATAATGGGCCTCTCCTTAAGTTAATATGAAATAAGTCCTGGGCTTCCTTGTCAAATTAATTTTCGTATATTATAGTCAAATTATAGCTGTATAATTTTCTCAGCTGCTTACTTAAACATAATTTTGTAAAACTACAGTATATCTAGGCATAAATTTTACTTATAATGTTATTTATAAATGTTAAACAATATGGGAATTTCAAATTTAGTAATATATATTATCTATATTTTTGTTAATATGTTTTGTTTGTTTGTTTGAGGAAGATTAGCCTTGAGATGACATCTGTTGCCCATCTTCCTCTTTTTCTTTTTTCTCCCCAAAGCCCCAGTACATAGTTGTATATCCTAGTTGTTTGTCCTTCCAGTTCTTCTATGTGGGATGCTGCCTCAGCACAGCTTGATGAGTGGTGAATAGGTCTGCACCCAGGATCTGAATCAGCGAAACCCAGGCTGCTGAAGTGAAATGCACAAACTTAACTGCTATGCCACCGGGCAGGCCCCTGTTAAATAATATTTTTATATAACTTTTCTTTTTCTATTTTTTCTGGTGAGGAAGACCAGCCCTGAGCTAACATCTGTTGCCAATCCTCCTCTTTTTGCCGGGGAAGATTGGCCCTGGGCTAACATCCGTGCCCATCTTCCTCTACTTTATATGTGGGACGCCTGCCACAGCATGGCTTGATAAGCAGTGTGTAGATCCACGCCCAGGATCCGAACCTGCGAATTCCAGACTGCCAAAGTGGAGTGCGCAAAACCTTAACCACCATGCCACCTGGCCTGCCCCTTTATATAAGTTTTTAATTTCCATTTTGGAGGCAGACTGACATATTTTTAAAATACTTAGACATAATATATTATCATTTTATAGTTTCAGTAAAAATATTCTTGTTCTTGTACCTTCAATTCAATTGAATAGAATTGTCTGTCTATTATTGTAGAACCACAAATTTACCTAAAAGGTTATTTTGTAACTGGCACTATTTGTTTTCTTTTTATATTTGATTGTTTTTTCTAGCTTACTTTATCTTGGAAATTCTCATTTAATACATTGTGAACTTGATCTCCAACACTGAACATGATTCTCCTAACCTGCTCACACCCTTTATAAGCTGGCCTTAAGAAAATTCCACATCTTTTAGAGCCACTTCAGTTGTTAATGTGATCTCAGAGTGTGATATGAATTCTCTAGATGACATGATTTCAAGAATATTTATCTTTGAAATTATACACATTCTACGATAATTTGCACAATGTGTTGTTTACTATTTATAATATTTGAGTGGTGTCATACTTCCCTTGAGAGATGGTCATCATGGGTGATTAGAGGATTGCTTCATAAGAGGAAGAAGGGGTGGAATGGAACCTGGATAGACAATAGTCGCCATTATAGGAAACTTCCTGCCCAGAGCTATTGAGTATGTGGCTATTGATTGATCTGTCTGTATTGGCATAACTGTTGTTTAATTTCTTCTTTAGTAATTAAAGTAAATAAAATAATATTGTACTTTATAAATTATTAATAACTTGTCCATTACCTCAGTTAATTGTCATCAGCTACCTTTGTTTGGTTAACTTTATAAATGCTCACTTCATTACATTCAGAATTATTGGCTATTTAAGACAAATTCTAACAGTAAGTGATTTTTTTCTTTTCCTAACTAGATATACAAATTCCTGAAATGATAGATCTTGAAGAGATCATTTAACAAACATTTCCCACCACTGGTATTGTGGTTGAAAGTGGGGGCTCAAGACATTAAAGGTAAAACCAGTACTTGTTTCAACTTATGTTTTTAAAAATATAGAACTTTAGTAATAAAATATCATTCTAAAGTTTTGGGATGCTTATTAGGAATTTTTAATGATTTGTGGAGACTAAATGAGCATAATAAATACCAAATCATACATTTATCATTTACTATCCATTGTGGTTATTTAAAACTTTATTCAGTTTCCAGTTGTTTGACAATCTAGTCACATATTTTTATACATGTACTTATTATGGGCCATTAGTTATGGGCAAGAAGTAGTCAAAACTGATGTTTTGGTATGGGTATTCCTATGTGTAGCAAACACCAGTGGAAATGAACCAACTACGGCTTCATGTAAAAAGATGAATAAATCTCACACAAAATATATCTGGAGCTAAATAAGCCATACACAAAAGAAAACATGCTATATGATTCCATTTAGATAAAGCTCAAAAACAAGTGAAATTAATCTATAGTGCTGAAAGTTATGCTAATGGCTAATGTCTGGAACTCGACATGAAGGTGCTTCCAGGTAGGTGTTCTAGTTCTAGTTCTTGAGCAGCACTGTAGTTATACAGGTGTGAAAGTCAATGATATATGCATTTATGTGTGTTAAACTTAATTTTTATTTGTTTCTTAATTTTAAAATATTTAATATTGGAAGCAGAATGTTCTAACTTTTAAAAAAATCTTGTAAAAAAAGAAGTCCAATGACTTTTGAACTTCTTTGTAAAAGATATAAAAATACATTGTCTTCTTCTGTTATGAAAACACTTGACCAAAATAAAAAATAATAGATTTTACCACATGGAATATTAGACATAAGCACATCTAAGTGCTACCTCCCTCCAAATACTATCATTAAGATAATATTTATGAAGAATTGTAAGAATTTTATGTTTAAAATTTTAAGTAAAATAAAGGGATACTGAACATTTAGTAAAATACAATAAATTAAGTTAGTCTTTGTATTGCATGAAGATGGCTGGTGTTTTTTCTACTTTATGCTTTTTTGTATTTTTAAATTTTCTAAAATTAACATGACTTATTTCAACCTAAAAGCCATCTCATAAAATTGTTCATTTCTATTTACCCAATGATCCTAAGACTGGATTTTATTCTGTATAAAAAAATCTAACTTTGGGGCCGCCCGGTGGCGCAGCGGTTTAGTCTGCGCTTGGCAGCCTGGGGTTCGCGAGTTCGGATCCCGGGCGCCCGCCGACGCACTGCTTGTCAGCCATGCCATGGCGGCGTCCCATATAAAGTGGAGGAAGATGGGCACGGATGTTAGCTCAGGGCCAGTCTTCCTCAGCAAAAAAGGGGAGGACTGGAACAGATGTTAGCTCAGGGCTGGTCTTCCCCACAAAAAAAAAAAAAAAATCTAACAGGAAAAATACAAAGTTTTTTTTTACCATGGGGGTATTTATAATAGAGGAATTGATGAACAACTAAGGAATACATGATACGCCTCTAAAGAACACCATTATGGTGATTATCATATATTTTACAAAAGGTTTCTAATAACATAGTATCATAAGCTAACATGATTTTAAAAATTATAATTCTTTTTTCAAAATACTTTTTACTGCTGTTATGTACCCTGAAATGATGTCTTGTTATTAAATGAACATTTTAAATGCATAATATGTACTTTTTTTGAGAAGCATTCATGAAATATCAGCTCTCATATGCTAATGGTCTATAATAGTCCATGTCAGAATAATGTATTCATTGTTCCATAATGAATGCAAATAATCAAAGCTCTGTTTTCAGGGCAGTATGTACGGGAAAGGTAAAGACATTCCAAAGTCTCAGGCTGGAAAAAGGTAGCGATTAAAGGGTCCTGTGTACTATTTAATGCAATTGCCTCTGAGGCGCTTGGAGTTATTACTTTTTTGAAGGTAACAAATTCCTGAATTTTATCTCTGTCATAAAGAAATGGGGCCTGGGAAAGTTATTTCTTGTGCTTCATTATCTAACAGTGCCCTTGAACTGGGTTCTCTTGACTCTCTAATAGACATGAAATCAGTCCTAATTCTGTTTTCCATATGTCCTTTGAGGTAACGAGTATAGTCATGTGATTGCCAGGTGGACAGCATTGGTCTGGAGTCTTGGTGTACTAGCTGCTGTTTCTGCATCGGAACACTCACAATATAGGAAAAATTTTTTCATAATCTAAATCCTATGCTTGAATAGACCAAAGAGAATCTACACTTCCTGATCACTGTACTCCAATCCATAGACTTCTGTTTGAAACAGCTCGTAGAGAGGTTGGGATGATCCAAAGTAGCACTTAGTTACGTAAATAGATTTTTCCTTTTGAATGATGAAAGTGTCTGGGTTGAATATTTGGTTAGATAACAGAGCACAGAGGCCATGGGTGAAAATAAGCCATCCCAGTACGCCTGCCTTGCAATTTTGATTCAACTGGGTATAGTTTTGGCAAGGGGATGTGAGAAAGATTTCTTCTAAAGGAATGAATCTCAGCTTTCATTTCCTTCTTAAAAGTAATGATTTTGAGGCATATTGCAGGGCAATGAAATAATTGTCATTGGGGATAAAGCCATGCAACTGCCATGAATGTTAATATCTGAGAAGTCCTGCTAGGGCAGTGTTTTTCAACATGCTGCCACTGTAGTAGCAGCATAGATGTTACCCGAGAACTTGTACAGAATGTAAAAAAGAAAAAAAATTCCACTTCATCAGAAACTCTGGTGGTGGGACCCAGTAATCTGTGTATTAGCAAGCTCGGGAAGTGAGTTTGATCCATGGTGAAGTTTGAGAACTACAGGTGTAGACTGGAACATAAAGAAGTGACTCAAGGTAGTTGCTGTGAATATTGGATTTACACTTACTGCAGCAGTAAATAAAGTGAGTAATTGACTAGGGAGTGTTCACTGTAAAAAATCTGCCTAGAAAAATTACTTGTAGATATAAATAACTACAAACAGGTCTTTATAGGACCCTCCCTTGTTTATAAAAGTCTGCAACACTGCTATGAATAGGCTAGTGCAGAAAAAAGAGAAACAACTAAGTTAAATTATTGTTTTAAATTTATATAATGCTTTTCATATTATTTAAGCTCTTCTGCAATCACTATTTAATTAATTTTTAGCCTCAAGTTCACCAAGAAAGTGATTCAGAAATGTCACATACCCTTTTTATGGACTGGGAAGGAGATTGAGGCTTAAGGTGAAATTACTTGCTTAAGCTCCTATGGCTAAGAATAAGCAGAACCAGAACTTTTGACTTTGAATCTGGTGTTCTGATGTATGTATTTAAGAAAAAATGGAAGGAAAAGCAATCTTTGCTTGACAGGTATAACCACTCATGGATTTTATTGTGAGTGTCTGTGTATGCCGTTAGATTCTCCGCCATTACAGAAAAGGAAACTGAACTTTTACACGAAGCTCACAGTTATAATTAAAACAATCAAATCCAAGATCTCTAAAAAGATTCTGAATAGACTTCAGATTGCTTAAAAGCAGAATATAATCAAGCAAATCCAGAGAGGATTTAATAGACAGAAACTTCTCCTGTCTTAATTATACGTACTGGTTCAATAGAGAGCCTGTAATAAAGAGGGATCATCTTGTTTTGTTGTTAACAGACTGAGACTCGTTATCTTCCCATTTGTCATAAATATTTTCTTAAAATTTGTAAGTTACCAGCCTTAGAACTTTTCTCTCTGTGCAAACTGTCTGCATCTGAATTTCCCTTCAAAAATGAAAAAAAAAAGGTTATTCAAAGCCCAAAGGGTTCCCTTATTATCTACATTTAGGTCTCTATAGGAGAGTAAGTTATATAGCCTGCTCCCTCAATTTCCATCACTCGACCTTCATCAAAAAATAAATTCAATTTGCTTCAACTCTGTAGAAATAGAAGTATGTGAGCCATATTTTAAAGTTAATTGACAGCATGGACCATACGTTATTTATTCATCCTTCTATTCACATATTACCTTGGATATGTTACATGCTTGTTTCTTTTTTTAAAATTTAACTTCAGTGCCCACATAAATGTATATAGAATTTTCACGACAGGAAAAGAACAGTTGAACT